>CM050520.1:68888088-70290588 GCA_027563665.1 Antrozous pallidus | reverse complement strand
GGGGATCCAAGGCGATCAGGAAGCAGAACCCATAATATATTTCGTGAAGTCATTAAGAGGGACGCCCATTGCATTCCCCGCAGCTGGGATAAGCGCGTTCGTTTCAGCTGGGATTTTATCGGAAAGATTAAGCTGGTCTATGGTGCAGAGATTTCACTCCGCCTTTGAGCCTGCTGAGCTCAAAACTATCAGCCATTTCCATTCAGCTTTGAGATGATGGAAACGTTGTGCGGGCCAACCGTATTTTGAAAATCTCTTATTTCCCTGGAACATTTTTAAGTTGATATTAAAACTTAAAAGTTGATCATAAAAGTTGTCATGATTGCTAAGGAACTACAGAATGTAGACATAGATATTTTAGATTAAAATTGATCCAGCTCTTTTTTACACGTATTCAATGGACTACAAATACCATAGCCATTTGATACCTACTGCCAGCCCTTCGATAATTAACATCTCAGTTCATCTTCAATAATTGAACTTTAAACAATAAAGGATTAAAAATATATAAATAAATAAAAGCTAATACTGTAAAAAAGATAGAAAAATGTATATTATTGCCTTTTGTACTTGGACATTCTACTTCTCCCACAGAATATTAATGTATATTCATAATGAACATCTTTATGATCACTCTGCAACAATATGTGTTTAAATTAAATTTCTGGAACAATATGTGTTTAAATTAAATTTAATATTTTTTCCTGTGATCTAAACTTCTAAGTTTAAAGAAAACTTTCTCCTTGATTGCATTATCATGTAAATTATTTTGGTACTTACTACACAATTGGTCAAAACAATATAAATATATTATGAATATTGATAATTACTAAAGATAAGATGTAAAATTCTATTATATATATACAATCTTAATGGGCTTGCAGGTTATATTTTAACAATGTATTCAGATGTGTGTTCATGAATATTGCCAATTACTAGAATATGATAGGGTTCACCACAGATTCTGTTCCTTTTTCTCACTTCTAAAGATTATAAGTGTGGAAAAATCTTTTTCACATATATACATAGATAGGTCCAGGAGAAATGTTATCATATCAATCTTCTCACAGTTTTTTGGAACATTTGTTTTATAGCCCAAAAGTCACTTACTGACCTTCAATCCAAAAATGTATCAGTAGACAGCTCCATTTTGTTTAAATTAGTGACTTAGAAAATAGATTTTTGCTCTTTAGATTGGGTTGCAAGAGTAAACAAATTAAAATATAGGACACCTAGTTAAAATTAAAATTGATATAAACAATAAATCATGTAATACATTATTCATTGAATATATTGATTATCTGAAATTCAAATTTAACTGGGTGTGCCTATATTTTATCTGGCACACCCAGTTATTAGTCTCATTCATTTTCTCAACACTAACAACAAGTATTTTACAGCCAGGGTCAATACACCATCGTAAAACCCAAGATGGGTGAGAGGTGAGCAGTGTTTCTTTAAGAGAGACCATTGTGAAAAGGTTGGTGAGAAGATGGAAGACACCTGGCAGCCATAATCTTGTTTTCAGGCAGATCAACTTTAGGAAAAACTGCATATGCAAATGTAACATCAGATTAATTCTCTTGCACCTTTTTGAGTTCTCACTGACGCATAGCTAAATCTTTGTAAAGAACTGGTAAGTTCACTCAAAAAAACACTTATCCCAATTTCAAGACCAGGAAGTCCTGAAGTGATGAGAATTCCCAAGTTCTTCCAATTAGTAATGATTGTTGTGCTCAGACCTGTCAGGTCTGGAAGTGGGCCAATATGTCTTCTTTGTAACATTTTGCACAACTTTAATTGCTGACTTTTAAAAATGTAATTGTTTACCTGTAACAATTCTAAGTTGTGTATGAGCGAGGACTGTGTATATTTTGTTCACAGCAATATGCTAGTGCTAGCAGGGCACCTGCAAATAGTAGGTGCTCAATAAATCATTGTTGATTCACAAAAATGGAGTCCATCTATCCAGTTGGGCCTACTTTATACAAAAACTGCATCCAAATGTTTAGTAGTATTCTATACCTTACTTACATTTTTCCTCTAACCCTTTGAATATCCAGAATATGTTATGTAAAAACTCCCCGCTTCTTTCCAGCAATATATTTAAAAATAAATATATGTCCTCTCCAAATACTCTTTTAGAGATAGAAATAAGGAAGGAAATGTTTGAGAAAAGTGGCAAAGTAGACACACAGGGCCATTACTTTCTCTAGTTATCCAGTTTTCTGCTGCCAATGTGTAAGCAAGATACAAGTGTGTGAGAGGGTTTTTCACTCCATTCCTGGTTTGGAGTTTGGATAACTCTTACCAGTGGTACATTCTCAATATTCTATTATTAAATAATCAACTTTAAAGTATTTTGCCCTGAGGGTGATCATGCTAAAAAACTTTTTCTCTGGAAGTAATTCCACATATTAATAATGTGGTAACAACTTTAAAACCAGCCTAATGCTATTGCTCTATAAGTTTCTAACATTTTTAATTAAAGAAATCCATACGCCAGAGACATAGGAACATGGAACAGACTGATAAATCTCAGAGGGACTGGAGGGTGGGTGGGTGGGAAGAGATTAACCAAGGAATTTATGTGCATATATGGACATAGACAATAACCCATGGACATAGACAATAATGGGGGGAAGACCTGGGGCAGGGCATAGGGGTGGGCTGGAAGGTGCCAATGGGTGGGGGGGGGGGTATCTGTATTATTTTCAACAATAAAGATAAATTTAAAATAAAATAAAATAGCCATTGTTGGTTTTTCTCAGTAGTTAGAGCATTAGCCAGAGAACTGAAGAGTACTGGGTTTGATCCTGGTAAAGGTCCTGTACCTCTCTCAGAGTGTGTGCAGGAGGCAGCCACTTGATGTAAATTGATGTTTCTCTCTCTCTCTGTCCCTACTCCTCCCTTCCACTCTTTCTAAAAATCATTCGGAAAAAAATATTCTGGGTGAGGAATAACAATAAAATAAAATAAACTAAAATACAAAAATAAAGACATACATAAGGACTCTACTCAGGAATCTAGAAATGAAAGTAAAAGTGAACTCTAACAAAGGAAACATACTGTTCTGATTCCAGGGTAAATATGAGAGTAAATGCTGGGAATTTCCTAATGTGATAACAACTTTATATCTTGCAAATAAAATACAGCTAGATCAGGCTTGAACAAATGCTAATGAGGAAATCTGCAAATAAAAAATTTTAAATACAGACAGACCTATACTCATTGAAGTTTGCCTTATAAATGGTGGCTTACTTTTCATTTTTATCTTGAAAGTACTTTAATAACATTTAATTTAGATAGTCAAGAGTATACACATCCTCAGTGTACAGTTCATGAATTTTAACAACTGTATGTACTTGGGTGATCATCAACCAGACCAAGATCAAGAAAACTTTCCATCACCTGAGAAAACTCCTTTCTGCCTCTTTCCAGTCAATACCTATCAGATCACCATCTCCCTACCTTAACCACTATTCTGATTTCTATCATCATAGATGTTTTTTCGGTTCTTGAAGTTCATATGACCAGAATCATGCTGTGTGCTCATAAAGACTTCCTTCATTAACATACTCTTAGTTTCATCCACATTGTAGCATGCAACAATAGTTTGCACTTTGTATTGCCATCTAGTATTCCACTGAATGAATATGCCATAGTTTGCTTACCCATTCTCCTGCTGATGGACATTTGGATTACCTGGTTTGATCCCTTGTGAAAAGAGAATCTATCCACATTTCAGTTCAAGGCTTTTTGTGAATCTATAGATCCATTTCTATTGTGTGAATACTTAGACATATAACTGCCATTGAATAGCTGTATATTTATTTTTATAAGAAACTGCCAAAAAAATTTACAAAATGTTTGCACCACTTTATACTCCCACCAGCAATATATAAGAATTTTAGTGTCTGAACATTCTTCCTAAGACCTAGAATTGTCAACTTTTTAAACGTGAGCTCTGTCCTAGCTGGTTTGGCTCAGTAGAAAGGGTGTCGGCCTGCAGACTGAAGGGTCCCAGGTTTGATTCTGGTCAAGGGCATGTACCTCGGTTGCAGGCTCCAGCCCTGGTTGGAGCATATGCAAAGGCAACCAATCAATGTGTCTCTCACATTGATGTTTCTGTCTCTCTCTCCCTCCCTCCCACTCTCTCTAAAAATCAATGGAAAACTATCCTCAGGTGGTGATTAACAAAAATAAAAAATAAAAGATCAAAAGGAAGTCTTTTTTTGAGTATGTAGTGATATCTCATTATGTTTTTAATTTTTATTACCTTCATGTTTAATAATATCTAATATATTTTGTATGCTTTTTAATGATTTATATATCATCTTTTGTGAAGTGCCCATTCAAGTCTTCTGTCCATTTTTAAACTGAATTGATTGACTACTTTATTATTGATTAAGGGAGTACTTTATATATTCTGAATATGAGTCCCTTGATATGTGCATTGTGAATATTTTCTCCGACTTGTTACTTGGCTTTGCCTTTATTAAGTTTCTTTTAATGAGTAGAATATTTTAATTCTGAATTCCAATTTAACAATTTTTTCTTTTATGTATAGTGGATCTTATATGCTATTTAAGAAATCACTACCTACTCCAGGATCATAAATAATTTCTTTTACATTTTCTTTTAGAAGCTTTGTGGTATTAGCTTTTACATTTAAGACTATGGTTTATCTCAAATTAATTTTGTGATGGGTGTGAATTGAGGATCAAGGTTCATTTTTTCTCTAAATATTATAATCCACCATAATATATTGAAAATCCCAATTCCCCATTGAATTGCTTTAGTGTTTTTGTCAAAAATCAACTGAACTTGCCCTGGCTGGTGTGGCTCAGTTGGTTGAGCAACATCCCATGCACTGAAGGGCTGCTGATTTGATTCACGGTCAGGGCACATGCCCAGATTTTGGGTTCATTCCCCAGGCAGGGTACTGACAAATGATCACCTGATCACTGTTTATATTTTTTTAATATTTTTTTTATTGATTTCAGAGAGAAGGGAGAGGGAGAGATAGAAACATCAATGATGAGAATCATTGATTGGCTGCCCGCTGCACGCCCCCTACTGGGGATTGAGCCTGAAATCCAGGCGTGTGCCCTTGACTGAAGTAAAACCCAGGAGGTAAAACCCCACGCTCTATCCATTGAGCCAGACCAGCTAGGGCCTGAAATAGAACTGGAGAGCATTTTGCTAAGTGAAATAAGCCAGTCAGAGAAAGACAAGCACCTTATGATTTTTGCTGATGTATGGAATCTAATGAATAAAATGAACTAAGAAATAGTGACAGATTCATAGAGAGCAGACTGACAGTGAAAGGGTGTGAGTGTGTGAGTGTGTGTGTGTGTGTGTGTAGGAACTGGGTTGGGGAAGGGATTAAGCAAAAATAAAAACAACTTATGGACAGTAGTGTGGTGATTGCTGGGGGGAAGGGGTAAAGGGAGATGGAGGAGGGTATAGAGCAGTGATGGGCAACCTTTTGAGCTTGGTGTGTCAAAATTCACCAAAAAACCAAGCATAACTCAGGAGGTGTGTCACTTTGAGAAAAAAATCATAATTTTGCGATATTTATAGTTTAAATAACAAAAATGTATAATTATTATATATAACTGTATTTAATAAACCAAAACTAACTATTTAACTTACCTGCTTAATGACTTATTTGTTCATCTGTCAGTCAGGTTCTTTTGTTGGTCTTAATATTATTTAACTTGTGTGGGGTGCCGTGAACTAAGATAAGTGAGGGGGAGGAGGAATTCTTTAACTAACCTGCCTATTAGTGGCTTTTTTGTTGCTGAATTTCATTGGCTAAACCTTCAATTGAAGGTTGGTATTTTGTACACTTCAAGCCCAAGCAAGCGCTACTAACTTCATCTGTCAATCTGTTTCTTTTGTTGGTTTTGATATTATTTAATGCTGAGAATAAGGTCTCACAAAGGTACTTAGAGGGAAAAATTGTGAGTAAAGCCATTGCTATATTTTTCAGGGTGCTAAAAGTGTCTGGTAATGGGTTCCAGGCACTCAGAATTTCCTGTTCATAGTGTTACTCCTCTTGATTCTCCAAGTGGCACCTTTCTAGATTCTCAAGCTTTGACCTCAAGTTGACAAACACCCAAGCCCAGATGCTGTCTTGAAATTCTGCAAGTTGCATCTCCAAATCATCAATTTGCATCCATTGGAAACCATTTAATTCCAAATTACTGTAGACTACTACATCAGGATACTTAATTATTTTTATGGTCTGTTTTAGGCTTCTAAATTGATTAAATCACTGAACTGGTCAAGTAACGAGTCTAAAACATGCTGGTACTTTATATGCAAGGGTTCCATTTCATTTTGTACAGCTGCACTGGCCTTCTCAAAATACTTTGTTACTCGAGGAAAATACAAGTTTTAGTTTCTACATCTCTACACTACAATATAGCAAATGTTTCATCCTTGGCTACTGCACCTGGCCGTGCAGTAGCCGAGGATGAAACATCCTTCTCCGCATGCGGCCCCATTCTTCTCTGAATGCGACCGCATGTGGCCATGTGTCATCGAAAATGGGTACGAGTGTCAGTGCTGACACACGTGTCATAGGTTCACCATCACGGGTACAGAGGGATGAATGGTGATGGACGGAGACTTGACTTGGGGCAGTGAACACACAGTACAGTGTACAGATGACATGTTGTAGAATCGTGCACCTGAAACCTGTATAATTTTGTTAACCAGTCACCCCCAGAAATTCAATAAAAAGGGAGGAAATAACTGGAAGAAGTCATGAGAGAGAGAGAGAGAGAGAGAGAGAGAGAGAGAGAGAGAGAGGTCCACAGAGTGATTTACATATAGGAGGACTCTAGCGATGACCTGTTTTTCCATTCTCAAGCTTTCCAGCCTTCCATTGCTCACTCCATGCCTGTGTAGGTTTGAGTACATTCCTCAGACCAGAAGTCTTAAAAGCTGAAGTCGTTAATTCCAGATGCCGACTCCTCTCCTTCTACCAGTTTCACACTGGTAAGGTATAGAAAGAGAAAGAGAAATACCAAGAATACTTCTCACCAAGCAGACTCCCTGTTGTCTGAAGGGAGGGTGTAGGATCATAGCTCCTCTCCCAGGGCTCATAGGGCACAACATTTAAGGAGGTGCTCACCCTCGAGCTGTGCACCCTAGCTCTGGCCCTGGGCACGTGCAAAATTGCATTGAATAGGCCTCTCTGGATTGGGAGCACTGGAAATAAGAGAGTTCTTGTTGAACTGATATTGCAACCTCTGAATTAAATGGGCACAAAATTTTCTCCAGACAAAAAGATCTAATCTCCCTACAAATCTGGGTGTGGTACTTGGTTTGGCATTCAGGGGTTTCCTGGCAGACGGTGCTTGCAGTGTTTGAGGGCAGCGGTGAGAGAGCTCGAGGCAAGCCTGCAGCGGCAGCAGGGTGACTCGGACCAGGTGATCTGGCTTGAACCTCCCTCACCCTTCCTCCCTCTGTGACTGCAGCAGATGCTGTTGGTACTGGCCCAGACCTCCCTGTGCACTCCAAGCTCAGATGGTTCAGAGCTGCTAATGGATTACACCTGGGACTCACTCTGGAGCTTTACCCTTGGCTGACGTGAGGCCGAGGCCACTTCCACAGCTGTTGCCATTGCAATGCCCTGCCTTTCCTCCCGCGGATCAGGCTAAGACTGGACTCCTTCCTTGTGCAGCTCATTCCCCTGCTGTGCATTGCTGCTCCCCTGGCTGCAGGCTTTGCCTCCGAGCCGAGCTGTACACTCTCCATAGATCACCCGTCTCCGAATCCCTATGCCAGCTTATGCTCCAGTGAGGCTAATATAGTGGCGCCTGGAGCAAGTGACTCATTGGGTATGGCTCTGCACTTCAGCTGCAAATGAGGATAATAATACCACATGCCTTTGAAGAGTGCTGTGAGAATTAAATGAGTTGATACTTGGGAGGTACTTTGAAAGTGTCTGAGACATAGAGTCAGTAAGTTTAGTTCTTAATATGAGAGGTTGGTACCATTTTCTATGAAGATATGGCAATTCTTTAAAATGAATTTCATAATGGCTAATCATTATGCTTGTTTAGCAACAACGGTGCTTCTCAGGCAACTTAGGCCTTGCTTACACCATAAATCCCGAGGAACGAGCTAAATTGCGTCAATGCTTCACAACAACCCATCATTACAACTGGGAAAAAAAAAACACCTCAGTGCGTAATCCTATCTAATAAAAGAGTAATATGCAAATTGACCATCACTCCAACCCACAAAAGGGCTGCCCCCATGTGGTCAAAGATCCTGCTCCCATGTGGACACAAGATGGCCACCACATGATGGCCAGGAAGGGAGGGCCATTGGGAGGTTCCAGGCTTGCAAGGAAGGGTAGTTGGGGGCAACCAGGCCAGCAGGGGAGGGCAGTTAGGGGCAATCAGGCTGACAGGGGAGCAGTTAGGCAATGATCATGCTGGCAGGGGTGTGGTTAAGGGGTGATCAGGCTGGCAGGCAGAAGCAGTTAGGGGAAATCAGGCAGGCAGGCAGGTGAGTGGTTGGGAACCAGCTGTCGTGGATTGTGAGAGGGATGTCTGACTGCCTACCTAAATGGGCAGTCGGGCATCCCTCGAGGGGTCTCAGATTGGAGAGGGTGCAGGCTGGGCTGAGGGATACACCCACCCCTTGTGCATGAATTCCATGCCCCAGGCCTCTAGTACTATCTAATAAAGAGGGATTATGCTAATTGACCCTCACGCCATCCCAAAGATGGTGGCACCCATATTCAATAAGAAGGGGAATATGCTAATTGACTGCCACGCCCTCAAATATAGAAGGGTCCACAGTCACAAGATGGCTGTGCCCAATCTCCTTAGTCCTGCCAGGGCACTTGTCTCTGGAGTCCTCCCATCCCTTTACCCCCAAGCTGCCCATGGCCAGCCCAAGGCACAGGCAAGCCTCAGATGGTGGCTTTCCAGATGCTCAGGGCTGCCCAAGGCTCAGGTAACCAGGGCAGGCCCAGGCTTGTGCTGCCAGCAGTGGCAGCAGCAGATGTGGATTGGGATTGCCTCCTGCCCCTGAGGGTTCCTGTACTGTGAGAAGGAGCAGGCCAGGCTGAGGGAACCCCCCTCCTGTGCATAAATTTTCATGCACTGGGCCTCTAGTTCATATAATAATGGGAAATACATAATCCCTTTCTGCCCTCTCCCATTGTCTCTGTCAGTGGCGAAGTAATTGAATATATTACATGTTTAGACCATGCGATGTTATTCAGCTATAAAAAAATAATATGTTCCCTGATAAAGCAAATTCAAATTCTCTCTGGAAGAATGTATCCTCACACGGGGTCTCCAAACCTCAATAAATATGAGCTTACACATAAAACTCACAGGACATATTAGAATCATCAAATATAAAAGTACATGTAACATGTTTACACAGAAATAAAAGAGGGAACTGAAAACATGGGTAAGGAGCAAGAGATTATTAAAAATGATCATGCTGCCCTGGCTGCTGGCGCAGTGATAGAGCACTGGCCCCTGGTCTCAGGTTCAATTCTGGTCAAGAGCACGTACCTGGGTTGCAGGTTCGTTCCCTGATCCTGGTTGGGGTGCATGCAGGAAGCAACTAATCTATGTGTCTCTCCCACATAGATCTCTCTTTTTCTATCTTTCTCCCTCTTTCTTCCCTCCCTCCCTCCATCACTTCCACTCTCTCTAGAAAGTCAATGGGAAAAATATCCTCAGGTGAGGATTTTTCTTTAAAAAATGAGCACGCAGATTTGTAAAAAAGCAAAATGGAACATTTAAAAACTGAAAAGTAATCGTTGAAATTGAAACCTTAATGAAATAATTAAACTACTAATGAAGATATAATTGGTGAATTTGATAGACAACTTATAGAAACTACTGGATTACGGCAAAGAGAGATGAAGAAGTTAAAAAATGAAAATGTTGGTGGACATGGAGAACAGGTCTTATATTTCCCTAATTCAAGATCCAGAAGAGATAATAAAGAGACAGGGGGAAATCTGATATAAAGAGGCTGAGACTTTCTCAGAAATTACTGAGCCCCAGTCTTAGTAATTTAAGGTGGCCACAGCTTCATTTCACCATAAGCAATGAATATTCAAGAACAGATTATCTCTTAGACTCATTTGAAAAGTCATTTACAACTACCAATAAGAACTCTGATTTCTCTAGAAGTATATTATGAAAATGAGAATAAATGTCAGATTTGGTGCTGATAAAATGAGTTTCGGGGAATATTTTTACATATTTTACTCAATTGTATTCTCATATCAGGTACTATGAAAGAACCTTATAATAAATAAGAGATATTCCTCCGGTCTGGCAAATATATTGGAAAAAAAAAGATTTTATGTGTTTTAATATTAGTTTACCTTCTAAATGAATAAAGATCAGAAAATTTAATAAAACGAATTCTTACTCTTTCATTTTATATAATTTCCTTTTATTTTAGTCTGCAGGTCAATTTAGAAAAATAACAATTTAACCTAATTTGTGGCAAAAGGAATTGTTAAAGAAAAAAAAATTCTAGGCTTATACACTGGACTTTTCCAAGATGGTCTGTAGAATTTTATACAGCAATTGAATAGATATACCTGACTATATGCTATTCCTATTTTTATACTTGAGAATTCAAGTATAAAAGAACAGAAATTTGGAAAGGAAAAAGTCAATATATTTACTTTGTGGAGATATTGAGAAACATTTTCTCTTAAAATTTAATCATTCATTTCTGCAAATTAAAAGTACAGCATATTGACTCAGAAACTGAGATTCCTTGAGGTGCCCGGTTTTGTGAAGAAGAGGGTTTTGAAAATTGCCCTCATCTGCTAAGGTTAGGAATGCTTTGCGCAGTCATTTCTGTTTCGATGTGTGGGGAAAAAATGAAGGTGGCTAAATACGTATTTACTACAATGACATAATAAAAATCAAAACATTCCAAGTAGCAAGCCAAAAAATAAAAATAAAATAAGACATACTAGTTTATGAATTTCACCTCATGCTGTTAAGCATCCACAATGAAAATTCTTAGGATGGCCTCAAAGATAACTTCTTGACTTACCTTGCTGATAAATGTATCTCTGTGATCCTTATTGTAACCAACAGGGAAGAACTGTTTACGAAGAAACGTGGCTTCCTCTATTGCTGGGGAAACACAAGCCTTCTTTCTGCTTTCTGTGGCTGGCAGCCATCTTGGTTGTCTGCTCCTGATTGGCTGATGGGAGTGGCTGGTGGCTTTTGGGTGTAGCGGAGGTGTGGTCAATTTGCATATTACTCTTTTATTAGATAGGATGGGGCTGTATCTACTCAATAGAAGAAGATATTTGCCATTTACCAATGATATACCTAATAAAGAATTAATATACAAAATATATAAGGAACTTACAACTTAACACTAAAAATATCCAATTAAAAAATGGGTAAAGGGCCTAAATAGACATTTTTCCAACAAGTACATACAATGGCCAATAGATATATGGAAAGAGCCTCAACACCACTAATCATCAGGTAAATAAAAACTAAAACCACAATGAGCTATCACTTCACACCTGTTAGAATGGCTATCATCCTATCTAATAAGAGAGTAATATACAAACTTGACCGTACCTTTGCCACACCCACAAATCATGCCCACTAGCCATGCCCACCAGCCAATCAGGAGCAGATTATGCCAATAAATCCCAACCAAGATGGCTGCCGCCACTGAGAGCAGGAGGAAGGCTTGGGTTTCCCTGGCAAAAGAGGAAGCCAAGCTTTCCACCTGCCATTGTGGGCCTAGGCCTCCACTCAATGTTACAACGTTTCAATTATAAAAAGATACAGAAATGGCGGCAGCCACAGAGCTGGAGAGAACAGAGGCTTGGGTTTCCCTGGCAACAGAAGAAGCCTAGCTTTCAGCCTGGCGTTGCGTAGGATACAAAATTTCAAACAGAAATGGCTGCCGCCATGGATCTAGCAGAAGGCTTGGCTCCACTCCAGACTACAAAGTTTCAATTGTAGACATAGATTAATCCCAGATACCAGGGCCTCTGCTTGGGTTGCTGGGGGTGTGGCAGGCCTGAAAACTTCCACAGGCCCCTCACCCAGGCCACCCCATGCCCCAAGGGAACCTCCACCCTGATTCGGGACACTCTTTAGAGCAAACTAGCTGACTCCCACCCATGCACCAGGCCTCTATCTTATCTAATAAAAGAGTAATTTGCAGACTGACCATCACTCCAACACACAAGATGGCTATCTCCATGTGGTCAAAGATCCTGCCCCCGAGTGGACACAAGATGGCCACCACAAAATGGCTAGCAGGGGAGGGCCGTTAGGAGGTTCCAGGCCCTGCAAGGGAGGGCAGTTGGGGGCAATCAAGCCTGCAGGGGAGGGCAGTTAGGGGTGACCAGGCTGGCAGAGGAGGGAAGTTGGGGGCAAACAAGCTGGCAGGGGAGCAATTAGGCTGGCAGAGTAGTGGTTAGCAGGTGATCAGGCTGGCAGGCAGAAGTGGTTAGGGGCAAGCAGGGAGTCAAGCAGTTGAGCAATTTGGAGCCAGCAGTCCTGGATTGTGAGAAGGATGTCCGATTGCCCGTTTAGGCCCGATCCCTAACCAGGCAAACAGACATCCCTCCAAGGGTCCCAGATTGGAGAGGGTGCAGGCTGGGCTAAGGGACATCCCCTGCACCCCGTGCACAAATTTCGTGCACCAGGCCTCTAATTAAATCAATAAACAAGTATTGAAGAGAAAATTGAGAATCTTGAAGCACTATTGGTAAAATATAAATTGGTGCAGCCACTATGGAAAACTGTTTGGAGGTGCCTCACAAATTAAAAATAGAACTACCATCTGACCCAGCAATTCTACTTTGGGCATTTATTGGAAGAAAGTAATTCAAAAGTACATATTCACCCCTATGTTCACTGCAGCATTATTTACACTAGCCAACATATGGAAGCAACCAAAGTATCCAATGGAGATGATTGGGTAAAGAAGATATAGGACATATATACATTGGACTATTACTCAGCCATAAAAAGAATGAAATCTTGCCATTTGAGATAATGATGGTATTGTGCTAAGTGAAATAAGTAAGGGAAACATGCCTACCATATTATTTTGCTCATGTGGGGAGTCTAAAAAGCAACATAAACTAGCAAACAAAACAGAAAGAAACTCATAAATACAGAGAACATTTCGATTGTTGCCAGATGGGAGGAGAATGAGGGGGATGAGTGAAAATGGAGAAGGGATTAAGGAGTACAAATTACCAGTTATAAAAACAGTCACAAGACTGTAAATTACAGCACAGGGAATATAGTCAGTGATACTGTAGTAACTACCTACGGGGTCAGGTGAGTACTAGAGTGACTGAGGTAATCACTTTGTAAGTTATATAAATGTCTAATCACTGAGCTGTAAGCCTGAAACTAATATAATATTGAATGTCAACTGTTACTGTAAAAGGGAAAAAAGCCCAGCTGGCGTGTCTCAATGGTTGAACTTTGACCTGTGCACCAGGGTGTCATGGTTCAATTCCTGGTCAAGGCACATGTGTGGGCATGCAGGAGGCAGCTGGTCAATGATTCTCTCTCGTAACTGATGTTTCTATTTCTCTCTCCCTCTCTCTTCCTCTCTGAAATCAATAAAAATATATTTAAAAATAAAAAATAATAAAAAAAAGAAAGAAAGAAAAATCAGACAAAACTAAATTGGGAGGCATTCCGCAAAATACCTAATCAGTACTTCTCAAAAGTGTCAAGGTGGCCTGGCCTGTGTGGCTCAGTGGTTGAGCCTTGACCTAGGAACCAGGAAGTCACAGCTCAATTCCTGGTCAGGGCACATGGTTGGGTTGGTAGCTCAGTCTCCAGAGAAGGGTGTGCAGGAGGCAGGCGAACAATGATTCTCTCTCATCATTGACATTTCTATCTCTCCCTCCTCCTCCTCTTTGAAATCAATTTAAAAAAAAAAAGGATCAAGTTGGAAAAAGACAAGGAATGACAGAGAAACTATCACAGACTAGAGGAGACAAAGGAAATCCAACAACTAAATATGGTGTGGTGTCCTGGATTAGATGCTGAAACAACAAAAAGGGACATGAGAGAAAAAACTGCTGTAATCTAGAACAGTCTGTAGTTTAGTTAATTTATTGTACAAGTGATAATTACTTGTGTTTAATGGTTGTACCACAGACATGTAGAGAAAATTGGGTGAAGAGGAGACAGAAACTCTTTGTACTGTACTGCTAACTCCTCCGTATGTCTAAAGTTTTTTTTTAATTTAAGTGTTAAAAAGAAAATAAGTAACGAGATGTACCTATATGTTTTAAAATGGGGTTGCATTTCTCAGAAAAGTATTTCACATGGATTCACTTCTAAAATTTCTATATCAGTTAGTTAAAATAAAACTGAAATTAAAAATCCAGTTTCCCGGGGTGCTACCCACCTTCTAACTCCCCAGAAGCCTAGGTGGTTAGCGGCCACTGAATTTAACACAACGGCCTTACGCTCTACTTGCTTGGTCCTGACTTGCTTTCCCAAGCGCAACTTTGACCTTCCGTTTGCTGTGGAGTACACTCTTTATCCTTCCTGCTAGACATTAGCTTAGACTTCTCCTGCAGTCCCTCCCTGCTGCCCGCTCAATAAGTCAGCCTATGTGTCAGCTTTTTAGTCCCGTCCTCTGGCCAGTTCCCTGGTCAGTGCTCCTCCCAGTCCAGCCCGAATCCCCTGCCAGAGGTGGAACAGGATGGGCAAACATTAGTAAGAAGGAAACAGAGGTCAAGTTGAATGAGGAGGCTGTGAAAAGCAAGCAGCCATTCTAAATAATTTTTATTTCTCCTTTTGGACAAATGACTTTAAAAATACTTACAGAAAATGTCACTTAACCATGGACAATTATTTTTGAAGATCACACAAATAACGAAAGAACTGGAAATGGTTTTCAGAAAAGAAAGGGATTTCTGTAGACAGTTTAGGGTAAATACATGTCATAATCATCTTAACCAAGATTCTGTCTGTTACGAATTAGTCGAAGGGGAGTTTGTAAGCTTTCAGGAAGTAGTGATCGTTCTGACAGTTTGCCATCACAAGGGAAAATCGGGGCCTGACACACCCACTTCCTGTTTGATAAGCTTGAGAGACGACGGTAAAGTCGCCAACGCGGCAGGTGTTTTGCATTTCCTCAAAGCCCTGGGTAAGGACTCTCACGACATCTGTGTGGCAAAGTGGACAGAAACTGACCGGAAGGTGGCATAAATCACAGTGACTTGTATCTGATCTTCGACGCACCTTGGTATTTGTCAGACAGGTTCCTTTCTCCCCGCAGATTCTGATGATATGTCTAAAGAGGTGATGCCTCGGAGTGTGACCTCAAGTTTGCCCTTTACAATATTTTAGTGAATATCATTAAGAATAGATTGGATTATTAAATGTCAACTTTAATTGAAAAGTACCATAAAAAAGCATAGATTGGATGAAGACACTGCTCATCATTTTTGCAAGTGGCAGAAATCTGGGATTGACAGCTGGCAAAACAGAGAATAGTCTTAGAGGTCTAAACCTCTGAGACTATTAGAGGTGCGATTTGCGTTTTAAATTGACCTCGACAAGGCATGGGATGTGTTCTGCAGTGTAAGCTGTTAGCCTGGCCGTGCCCGGGGGGGGGGGGGGGGGGGGGTGGGGGCCGCGGGGAGGGGTGTGAGGAGAACATATAGTTCCAGGACAGTGGAGCATGGTAACAACAGCCTCTCCTCACTCTAATTACGGGAACTCCGGACTCATGCAAATCCCTCTCCCTGGGTGGTTTCCCTTCTCCCAGTGGCCAGTAAAGGTTTCTTCAGCAACTGGCATAGCTTGCCATGTGGCCTCTGCCCCTGCTGGTGGCTGCTGCCACTGCCACCCCTGCCTGGGCACAGTCCCAGCAGCTCCTCTGTGGCACCACCTGACTGCACCTCGTTGTGGGAGGAAATCTGCTCCCACTGCAGCATGCAGAGTAGTGATCTTCAAGTATAAAACCGTTTCCTTCCTAGGGAAGAGTTTCTACTCCAGTAACAGAAACGGAAGTTACAGGAAACGAACTTGCAGCTTTACCCGTCGCTTCACGTCGCCCAAAATGCTAACACTGGGCGCCTTGGGGCTCTTCTCAGCACCCTTGCCACTCCTCATCTAAAGACAGTTACCAGCTGACAGCTCACTCATTTGGACCCCCAGTCCATACACTCCCGAGGTTTATTCGTTTCCCGTTTCAGTACTTGCCAGTATGGTAGACTTAGCCTACGCCATCACACTGCCTGATACAGTATATGTATGTCTAAAGAGGTGATGCCTCGGAGTGTGACCTCAAGTTTGCCCTTTACAATATTTTAGTGAATATTATTAAGAATAGATTGGATTATTAAATGTCAACTTTAATTGAAAAGTACCATAAAAAAGCATAGATTGGATGGGAGATCGAGGAAAATGAAAGGAGGGAGGGGAGAAAAGGGAAGCAGTGGGAGAGAGAACCTTTTATTCACTTAGTCTTTGCACCCACTACCAAGTAAGTCTGATGAAAGCAAGGGCCTTATATCCCCAATGCACAGAACAGGGCCTAGCACATAGTCAGCACTTAATAAATATTTGTTAGGTGAATGAATAAAGGACAATTTTAGTTCAATGTGAAGAACTTTCTAAACACAGAAGTTTTCAAAAATAGAAAGGACTTCCCGCAAAGGCATTGAGTTCCCTATGGCTGGAGACATTTGCTTGTGAAGGATATCGGGCCAACCATTCAACTACTAATCGGAAGCAAGGAGGAAACCAGAAGTGAGTCATTTGCATGAAATATGACTGTTACAGGATTAAAGATATACACTGAGTGGCCAAATTATTACGATCTCTGAACACATAATAATCTGGTCACTGAATATATATATATAGGGGGGGGGGCAGTGCATGAATTTGTGCATGGGTGGGATCCGCCCAGCCTGGCCAGGGGGAGGAGATATGGGTGGTTGGCCGACCTGCCTGCTGGTGGAACTCCTGGTTGAGGGGACAATTTGCATATTTGCCTTTTATTTTATAGAATATACACTGAGTGGCCAGAATATTATGCATACAGAGATCATAATAATCTGGCCACTCAGTGCAAATATAATTGAATTTTTCATAAGCACAGCTAATTTCTGTCTCCATTCCTCAATTCTCTTCCCAGATCTGTGATATTTCTCTCTACCCCCTTCCTCTCTCACTGTCTTCCTGTCTTCATCTCTCTCTTCTCTCTCCCTCACCCTCTCCCTTTCTCTCTCTCTCTCTCTCTCTCTCTCTCTCTCTCTCACACACACACACACACACACACACACACACACACATGCACACACCACACACATCTTTATGTGACCTGGATGCTGGAGCCCATAGCTGGATGGCCTTGAGCCCAAGTTTCATGGCCTTGGGTGTCCAAGATGTCTATGCATTTCTAGAAATTTATGTATTCTCATCATCCCTTGTGCCTTAAGAATCCTGCCTCTACACCTGCCATCTCTGTCCAAACAGTACCAACATGTATGTGAAGTCTAGCTTTTCACCATGTTCCACCAATCAAAGTACATAGACTTTACAGACTCACTGGGGCCCATTCCATCACTTACTGCCCGTATGGCTTGGACATTTCTATGGAGTTCTGTGCAGACTCCCTTCCTCCAGCCCTCTGTCCAGGTTCTCTCTCCCACTGCTTCCCTTTTCTCCCCTCCCTCCTTTTATTTTCCTCGATCTCCTATCCCTCCCATTCCCTCCCTTCTTCTCCTCCCCTCAACTTTCCCCTTTCTCAGTTTCCCTCCACACTGAAGAGCACCAATCCTTTCCTCTGTAAAGCACTGAGCCAGTGGACACCCAGGCTCTGGTATCCACCATTTACCCAAACATCTCCTTGGTAAAATGTCTTTGTTCCAAACAAAAACGATCTCTTACCAAGGAAGACCTGTGGGGTAAAGTGTCAATCTGATTTGTCACACCTACAATATAGTTTGAGTTCTTACTGTATGGCAGACTTTAACAATGTTTAATTTTTACCCGTTAGTTGTATTAACACCATCAAGACTAATGCTGGAATTATATAGGGTAAGAGAATTCTTATTTAGAAAGTTAGACATTATCAATATCTAATCCTTTAACTTTCTAGGTAAAGAGGAAATGACTCACTATTCTTATAGATGGGAATAAAAACAATAACCCCTTGGCCATGTGAACCATCATTTTTTTTAAGTGCTTATTATCTTTTCTGATTATAACATTAACACATAAAAATCCTAAAATCAGAAAATACAATTAGGTAGTTATTATGAAAGCTAATATATATATTTTTTTAAATATTCATCTGAGGATATGTTTTTATTTTTATATATATATATATTTTATTGATTTTTCACAGAAAGGAAGAGAGAGGGATAGAAAGTCAGAAACATCGATGAGAGAGAAACATCAATCAGCTGCCTCTTGCACACCCCCTACTGGGGATGTGCCCGCAGCCAAGGTACATGCCCTTGACCGGAATCGAATCTGGGACCCTTCAGTCCGCAGGCCGACACTCTATCCACTGAGCCAAACCAGCTTCGGTGTGAGGATATGTTTTTATTGATTGGAGAGGAAGAGAAAGGGAAAGGGAGAGGAAAAGAGAGAAACATCCATCAGTTGCCTCCCATATGGACCCTGACCAGAAATTGAACCTGAAGAAACCCAGGTATGTGCCTAATCTTTTGGTATACAGGAAGACACTCCAGCCAACTGACCCCCTCCGCCAGGGCAAAAACTAATATTTTCTGAGTACCCAGTGCTTGACACAGTCCTAAGTGCTTTACATATCCTATACAATAGAAGCACAATATGATAAGTGTCCAACCATTTGTTCAGCCGTTCGACCAGTCACTATGATGCACACTGACCACCAGGGGGCAAATGTTCTGACTGGTAGGTTAGCTTGCTGCTGAGGTCCAACCAATTGGGACTGGGTGAGATGGGCTGGACACACCCTGGTACCCTCCCTTGGCCCCTCCCTGCCCTGATTGTGCACCAGTGGGGTCCCTCAGCCTGGCCTGCACCCTCTTGCAATCCAGGACCCCTCAGGGGATGTCAAAGAGTTGGTTTTGGCCAGACCCTGGCAGGCCAGGCCGAGGGACTCCACTGGTGCATGAATCCGTGCACTGGGCCTCTAGTATTACTATAAAGCATTGTGCCTCCAGGTGCCACTGATGAATCTGAGAGGTACAGAGAAATTGCAATTGTTTCTCAAGATCACACAACCAGAAGATAAAGAATCACACCATCTAGTGAAAGTTGTCCCGCTTTTCCTATCATTTAATTCTTTAAGTGAAATATTAGCTCACTATTTTATAAGCTGCATTTTTAATTCAATAAATATTATGTGGTAGCTTCCTATGACAATAAACACAGACCTACACCATGCTTATTACACACGGTTCCACTCTGTGAAGATGCCATAATAGAGCCATTCTATAGTATTTTAAACAATGTCAAGATAAACATTTTATTCACTCATTTTCTGTTCACTTGTCTGATATTATATCTCGGTACAAATGTCAAGAATTGTCACTGAGTCCAAGAATACACCTCAGGTTACTTCAATATATTTTCGAGATGAAGGCATAATGTTTTTGTACACATTCCTTCTCTATTACTTTTCTAGATTGAACATTAAAAACAAAATGTATGGTTAGGTGTTTTCCCGTTATGGCAAAAAACGACTTTTTAATTTATTCTTTTCAAATCAAACTATTATGGGTTGAATTTTCAAAAATAAACACGTAACTGTATTTCCTTGTGGGCTCACTTGGCTCCTTCACATAGTTGCTCGCACTTGAACAGTGAGCTTTTGTTTAACAGTGTTGTTAGCGCCATCTAGTGGTAGGAAAGCAAAACCTGGTCATGGTGGTTCAGGTGTGTTGGTTGTTTTTTTAAGTAAAAAAACAAACACAAAAACATAAACATAATTCGTGGCATTTCATTTTCTTTCCTTTTTTAATATAGCCACAAAGACTATGAAACTTCAAGTAATAAACTAAAATGCTTTAAAGTAAATTCAGAGCATAATTTCATTCTAAATATGAAACCATGAATTGTAGTTTGTTTTTTGTTTTTTAAAGGTTAAGATATTTCAGGAAATATTAGGTTTGGTGTTGTTTTTTTTAATGGTAACTTTTCACAATATGTTAGATTTTTAAGCAGCTACTTATATTGTGCTTCTCCTCCTGGTTAATTACTTTTTATATCGCTTCCAGCTAGCTCAGCATCGCACTGGCTCACCTTTAGACAGAAATGCTAATAGGATGGTATTGTGCTCGCTCACATCCATCTGCCAACAAGAGCAGAGACATGACGCTGCATACTTAGTGACAAAGGAAAGACAATGCGGCCCTGTTGGGACTGGCCAGAACTGAGGAAGAACTAACCTCCTGTTCCTTCCAGCAGCATTCTGTCCTGCGTGAGGGTGAGGGTGAGGCGGTGACACACCATCACGAAAACGTTCTTCATGCGTCAGAACTCTGGACATAATTTATCTGGCATTTCCCTTGTGTGGGAAGTCTCCCAACATTTACTTTAGTCATTTAGGACATTAAAAATGTTGTAGAGGGTCTTACTGTGCTGACCTATAGGAAGCCCATGACCCGGAGTGGAATTGAGTATGAGACAACTTCTGTTTCCAGGATAATTCCTCCCACCAGGAGCTCAGGTACCCTCTCTCCCTCCTCCTGATACAAGCGGAGGCGGTGAGAGGTGCCACAGAACAGTGAGAAGTCCATCTGAGGTTGGCTCAAAACGCACTTTGTAGCAGCGTACACGGTGGCTACATGTATGGAGGGAGTGGTGCGATCTGCCCCTTCCTTCAGGAAGGTGGCTTTTATAGAGAGGACCCAGCAGTGTGGAGTATCCTTCTCTGATTCCAGAACTCAGATGCTCACCTATCCATTCAACGGTATTTGCTAAGGGGACTTCAGGGCCTGGATGCAGCTGTGATGAGGCCACGGTGGGGGGTCTAGGGAAAGGGGTCCGGCAGAGGGGGAGCAGGTGGCGAGGCCCACGGGGTGAGCCCGGGGCTGGGGAGGTTCAGGAGACTGCTTGGCGTGCAGCCGGGGCCAAGTGAGCATGGGATGGGTGGGGGCAGGGGAGGCCATGGGAAGATGGATGTTTACATTTTGTTTCTATTTCATTTATACGTCACCTTTACAATGAGATAGTCTACAGTAGAAATATTACATGATGATCTCCAAAAAGAACTTGATGACTAAAACTATGGGACAACCCATGATAAAATAAATGACAGACACCTCACTGTAACTAAACTGCTATTAAATTAACCCTATAAATTCACCTGGGATTTAGATTGCCCCCCGAACCAAGACATCTTTTGGATCATGGCATTCACTCACTCAACAAGCACCTTTTGAGCATGGGCAGAACGGAGCACGGTGTGTGCAGTTTGTAGCGGGAGGGCGAAGACAAAAAACAAGTCCTTGAATGAATCTGGATGTGCACTCTGCGGTGAGTGCTGTGGACGAGGACAGGAGAGTTGGGGAGGGACACGCCTGGGGCCCTTGTGGGTGTGCTCTCTGACCAGTCTGCAGCTGAGCGGAGACCTGAGGGAGGACTAAGGTAGGCGTAGCTGGAAGACAGGCTTCTGGGAAGAGGGAACAACATTGCTGAGCCCCAGAGTGTGAAAGGCCTTGGCATGTCTGAGGAGGAGTGGTGGGAGGGCCGAGATGTAGGAGCAGAGGAGGTTGTTGACATTGTGGCTGGATAACGTCTTTTCTTTAAAAACAAACAAACCTCACCCTAGGATATGTTTATTGATTTCTTGGGGGGGGGGGGGGGGGATAGAGAGAAAGAGAGAGAAAGAGAAAGAGAGAGAGAGAGAAACATCTATTGGTTGGTTGCCTCCTATATGCGCCCCAACCAGGGATTGAACCCACAACCTGAGTATGTGCCCTGATGGAAGGACACCCCAACCAACTGAGCCGCCCCAGCCAGGGCTGGATAGCTTCTTGGGGGGGCTGTCCTGTGCATTACGGGATGTTCAGTAGCATTGCTGGCCTCTGCCCACTAGATGCCAGTCCCGCTCTCTCCTCATCCCCGTGGTGATGAACCCCAGGCATCGCCAACTGTCCCCCGGTGGACAGCAGGGCCCCCGATGGAGAAGGACGGGGCTAGCGCCTCAGGCAGGGCCGTGGCGGCCGGCCGTGGGAAGTAAGGCGCCTGCCTTTCATTCGGAGCCAGCGAGGAGCCCTGGGAAGTTTCAAACGGAAGAATCACACGATTCCAAACGCACTGGACGCCCTCGGTGAACTCTCCTTTCCAAGGTCATCCAGGGACCGCGGCCCCTGATGTTTTGACTAGACCCCGCTAGCTCCAGTTCATGCTCGGCCTGTGCTTCTGCGTCCTTGTCTCACCCCGGCTCCGGCCCTGGGGTGCCTTCTGCCGGTTCAGACAGCGGCGGCTCGGCCATAGCGTGGACCGAAACACACCGTGGTCCCCTGTGAAGTGGGGACCCCCGCCTCCAGGGCCGCTGAGAATAACCGAGCGGGCGTCTGGCACCCTGTCTGGGCACGGCGGCACTCTGCAGACCCCAGGAGGAGGCGGAGCGGCGTGCCTCTTGTGCCGGGCACGGAGGTGTGCCTCTCAGGTCTCACTCCAGGAGACTTCTTGCTGTTCAGCTGCCAAGAGTGAGGTTGCTGCCTTCGGGCTCTGTGGCATTGTGGCAGAGGTCATGCATGCTCTTCCTGGGACAGCACGGCTATTTCTGCCACCTGCAGGGCTCCTCCCAGAGGCACCCTGGTCCCAGGGCCCCCTGTTGGTGGCCAGAGGCAGACCTGCAGTGGTCTGAGGCGCTCCTGCCCACTACCCGTCCCAGTCTCTTCTACGTCTCACAGACATCACTTCCAAACAAGCCTCCTGCACCCCTCACTCGGCCTCAGCATCTGCTTCCCAGGTGACAGGAGAGGCAGGCAGACAGATGTACCTCTCTACCTATTTGCTTTGCCCTCAGCGGGGAACTTTCTCGTCTTCCTGCGCCTCCCAATCCCCATTCATCCTCCAGTCCCAACTCCAATGTCATTTCCTTTGCAGAGTTTTCAGGACATTCTTATAGGTATCGCTCCTTCCTTTGCGTTGCTACAAAATCCTGTTTGCGCCTCCGTTACAGAGACGGGAAGGAACTAGTATTTATTGAACGAACTGTACTAACTCACCCCGGTTTCACACCAGCCCAGGAAGTGGCATTGCACTCCTGTTTTGTAGGTAAAGGCTCATCTGCAGTGGTCTGTAGTCCAGCATAATTTTTCATTTCTGTTTGAGCAAAGACCCATTTATTTCTACTATACAACAACATGCATCTCGTGCATTTCGCTGTTCATTATCTGATTGCACTTCTAATTTTTGAGAGTGGAAATGCCCTCTTTGTTGTTTTCATAGACAAATATAGAGTCTGATTTGATGTAATGCTACGTAGTACATGTTTAACAAATTAATGAATGGTGGCTCACTTGGACTTGCTCTACGTCTGCGGTAAAAGAGGCGTTTTGAATATTGGGTAAAAAGCCTGCAAAGGTGACGAGCAGAACCACGCATAGCAGAGCTGGGATTCGGAAAAATGAAAACCTCTGGGTTCCATGGAGGCCACGGGGGGAAGCCCGGTCAGCTGGGCCTGGAGCCAAATGGAGAAACGGATCAGGCTTAAGGACCGAAATGCCAGAGCGAGGTGACCCGCAGAGAACTGCTCCAGGAGAAAACAATAAACACGACTGTAGAGCTGGCACAGGACGGGAACTGGGGTGACTGCAGAGGTGGAGGTGTGAAGTCTCCACTACAGGAAGTTCTGCTGGTCTTTTTCTTTCAATGAGCCAGTAGCTCTGTGTGTTATCTTTATTTTGGCCCCCAACTTTGAGATATCTGACATCAATTAATTGCTGAGGGCTCACCTATCACTGTGGGCTTCGGGCTTGGCAGCCCCTAGGGGAATGAAAAAATTGGGGAACTAGAACGATATCTATGATTCCTTACCAAGAAGAAATCTTGTGATTCTCTAACCCATAGCATGGGGGAGGTCGGTGGGAACGAAGGGGCACTCCTGTGGGGGCTAGATCTGGAAGGTTCTGGCTTGTACGATTGATGTGATCCTGCTGCAACCATTTGATACTGTGCAGATGTGCAGCACGGATCCAGGTAAACATTGCCACCTAGTGGCAAATGATTGAACTTGCCATCCATCCATCCAATACTTATAAGTGTCTGTCTACTATGTGACAAGCACTATTTAACTGCAGTGAACAAGAGAGACTAATTCTAAGCTCTGGTGAGCTTTACATTCCCATGGGGACCAGACGAACCTTAGGCCGCACCGTGGTGCTGTAGCTCAGCCATTGCTTTAGTTCAGAGGTCTCAAACTTGGAAGCCAAATATAAAGATAACACACAGAGCTACTAGCTCACTTTTTTTTTTAAGTGAAATTTTCTTTTAATAAAGAAAATATAAATGCATCACAATGAGTAAAGGAACTTCTGAATGAGCCAACTTGAAAGTCCCTTTGGACTACTTTATACTATCTCAAGTACTTCCCTTTCCCTCAATTCTTTTTTTTTTTTAATATTTTATTGATTTTTTACAGAGCGGAAGGGAGAGGGATAGAAAGTCAGAAACATCGATGAGAGACATCGATCAGCTGCCTCTTGCACGCCCCCTACCGGGGATGTGCCCGCAGCCAAGGTACATGCCCTTGCCGGAATCGAACCCGGGACCCTTCAGTCCGCAGTCCGACGCTCTAGCCACTGAGCCAAACCGGTCTCGGCTCCCTCAATTCTTAGAATTCTCGGGCCAGCTACTAATTCTTGAATGTACTTGAGTAGTTGCCTTATGTTACTGAACATCATGGGGAAACTATAAAAAAAATGGCAAATTAAACATTTTATTATTAATGAACATGAGGCTTTAGAAGCTTCATTCTTACCATAGTCTGACTCCATTTTGGACGTTTGCTGAGAGGTCTGGCTCGGTTCCCCTGTAGATCAGTCAGCTCTGGACTCGAGGCAATCCTGTCGGACTGGCCACTGCTGGGGGGTCCAAGACAGGCAGGTCCAACCCCAAAGGTACCTGCCTGCCACATGCCCTTCCACGAATTTTCCTAAATTTCTTCACATAGTCCGGATGAATGTTATTTCTCAAGTCCAACAGCTCATTTTCACCAGGTTTAAATCTTAGGATAACTCTGTTATCGAACTAAATGCCTGTCATATGTGCATGAAAACAAATATAAGCAAGCATAACAAACACACAAAATAAGGCAGAAAAAGGTATCTCCTCTTCCTACTATTAGTTCCAAGAAGAGTTTTGTGAAGTGTGTGTAGTTTCACACCCACTTCTCAGTAAGATCTATTTTCCTCATTTGATAGCCAATGCCGGCACTATATGTCCATACTCCTTATTTTTAATTTTTTTAATGTTTTATTGATTTTTCACAGGGAATAAAGGAGAGAGAGAGAGTTAGAAACATCAATGAGAAACATCAATCAGCTGGGGATGTACCTGCAATCAAGGTACATGCCCTTGACCGAAATCGAACCTGGGACCCTTGAGTATACAGGTCGACGCTCTCTCCACTCAGTCAAACCAGTTAGGGTTCCATACTCTTTAATGATCACAATGACTCTATGTGGTGCACTGAATAGTATCCTCCAAAAATGTCATGTCCACCTGGAACTCAGAATGTGACCTTCCCTGTGAGCGATATCAGGAAGCCAGGACAAGTGGAATAGGGAGACGGCCACAGATGAGTGGAAAAACTGGATGAGCAATTTACAGAAGGCCACCTCCCTAAAGATAACATGTAGGCTTTGGTTGTATTTCAGCTTCAGGCCCAGAAAAGCAGCCACACCAGGTGGGCGACACCAGGACCTGCTGCAATGACTAAGGACCCCCTGCCCTGATGCTGACCAATCGGTGGAGACCACACCTGAAAGGGCCCTCCTAGAAAACTAATAACTACGCTGCTGGGACGCTCCCTGAGACCTCCCCTAAGATTACCGCATGCAAGAGAGAGATAAAAGCTTCAAGACAAAGGACCCAGCACCCAGCACCCAGCACCCAGCACCCTCTGGGAAGTAGCCCCATTCCCTTCCCTCTCTCCTCCTCCCACAGGCACACAGCTCCTAAATTCTAAGGGTCCCCACGAAACTTGCAACCAGGGGAACCATAGGCAGTGACAGCTCATCCCAGGCTAATCCCCTGAAGCTGTCCCCAAAGCTGCCTTTCTCTGACCCTCCAGCAAGCCAAAGCAGCCCAGCCCGGGCTCTTGTTGCTTCTATGCTAAGCCCTTCCTTGTCTTACTGTCCCCAACTTTAATAAATGTTTCCTCATAGTCACCTGGACCCAGGATGTGAAATGTTTCCTACATGAAGTAGGCTTAGGGCCAGGCCCCCTGTCCAGTAACATTTGGAAACAGGGTCTTTGCAGATCTAATCAAAGTAAGGGTTGAAATAAGATCATATGGATTAGAATGCGCCCTATCATCAGGGACAGTGTCCTTACAAGACACGTGGAGACACAGAGAAGATGAACAAGAGACTGGAGCAATGGGCCTATCGGCCAAGGAAGACTGAGGCCTGCCTGTGACTACTCTAAAATATGGCACCCGGCATAGTGAACATTTTAAGCTAAAGGCGTTTGAGAAAAATAAGAGAAACAAGCTGGTCACCCTGAACTCTCACCTACTCCGAACCCCTGCCCTTGTGCCCTGGAGCAGGACACAAAATCCTCAGGTGAGAGGGGCCTTCCCTGTACTGAGAGGAAAGGCGTGTCCTTATCTCTGAAGACAAAGGGCACCAAGAATCCAAACAAGCCTGGCTTTGCTCAGCTTCCCCAGTTCACTACGCACGTCCAGTCCTCCTTGCCCTATTGTACCTTCCCACCCTTCATCAAACCTGACATAAAAAATGCACAAGTGTGCCTGGCCCCCGTGGCTTATGGTTGAGCACTGACCTGTGAACCAGGAGGTCACAGTTTAATTCCTAGTCAGGGCACATGCCCGGTTGTGGGCTCGGTTCCCAGCAGCGGGCGGGAGGGCGTGTGCAGGAGGCAGCCGATCGATGATTCTCTCTCATCATTGATGTTTCTATCTCTCTCTCTCCCTCTCCTTTCCTCTCCAAAATCAATAGGAACACATATTTTTTTAAGTGCACAAGTTTAACCATGTCTTCAGGTCTTCATTCCCTTATGAAGGCTCCTGCATCACACAAAACATACATGAAATAAATGTGTGTGTGCTTTCCGCCTATGGGTCCGTCTGAGTCGGTTTAATTTTCAGACCCAGCCAGGGACCCTACAAGGGCTGAGAAAAACTTTTTGTTCCCCTCACCGGCAGCCCCCGGAAGCTCAGAGAGAGGCCTAGGACTGTTCCTCCCTCAGAGCCCCCAACAAGCAGTCGATCCTACTGTCACTTTAATGTCAGCCCTCTGGCCTCCTGTATGGCCGGAGGACACATTGATGTTCCTTTGAGCCATCCAGGGTATAGTACTCTGTCGTGTCAGCTCTAGGAAAATGACATACTCTACAAGGTAGATATTAAGTCGTTTGCCCAGAGTTACACAGCGACTGTGTGAGCGACCACGGGTTACCTACCGGGATCCATCCTCTCCTTTTTCTCCACCCACAGGGCCAAGCGGTACTGGGGTTGGTGATGTGTCTGCTGTGCGGTGGTGAGAATGGCACCAGGCATGGGCCAGCTTGCGAGAGAGAGCACACCAGGCCCTTGTCCTAAGGGATTAAGGGTGGAGAGGTAGGAGAAGGTCCCAGGGGAAGATTTTAGAATATTCAGCAGCTTTCCAGGAGTGTCCTTTTAGGACTGGGGTCTCCCCTGATTGATTGGTCAGCGCCAGGGCAGGGCGGGGGGGGGGGTGGGCATTAATCAATGCTGCTGGTCCTGGGGTCAGCCTCGTGTGTCACTTGTCTGGTTTTGCTGCTTTTCTTGGCCTGGAGCTGAGACAGCTGAGGCCTAGATGCTATCTAGGGAGGAAAGGTCAGGGGATCCAAACCACATGACCAGCAATATGCCAGGGAGGAAAAGGTCACCTGGGGACGAGGTCCCGCCCTATACCTGTCCTTTGCTGGTGACTGTACCTGCCCCATCCTTGGTGTGGTCCAGTCTATCTAACTGCCTACCACATGTCCATCCTAAATACTGCATTCCCCAGCCATGGATGGTCAATGAGAGAAAAGCAGAAGTCACTGGGAAGACTTTTTAGGAAATGGCATTTCCCTGCTGCCAACATCCTGGATGTCTTCACTGGAGCTCCCGCAGCAGCAGAACCTGGGTGTGGGCTCCATGCTCTACGGAGGGTGGAGCAGACTGAGGGGAGGAGCTTGGGCCCTCCATGGCTGTAGAGTTGCCAAATCGACCCTGGGCCTCTTCATCACAGGAGAATCATAACAATGATCTTGCTTTGTTTATAACACCTGTGTCTAGGTGAAATCTGGGCCGGATTATAACTGCCACTGAGTCCCAGAACGAGGATTTGAATTAAACATACACTATGCTGAATCTTACATTCATTCCATTACCTCACTTGCTTTCCCTCTGGAGGACCTAGGAGGTCGGAGAACAAGCCTTGGTTCTGCCCCTAAATCCACAGAACAATGACCATGTAGAGGAGTCGTGTGCTATTCCCGGCCCTGGATACAACAACACAGACACAAAGCCCAGGGAGTTTATGTTCTAATGAAGGTCGAATATGACTTTTAAGAGCATTTGTCGATGGAGGGAGTATTAGGTAGTGATAAGTGCTATCAAACAGAACCGCACAGTGAAGTTGGCTAGGGAGTGCCAGGAAGGGGGTCCCTGTTTTTGGTGGGGCGGTCAGGGAAGCCCCAGCGAGGAAGGCGGCATCTGAGCCAACACCTGGAGGAGGCAAAGATTCAGACAATCAGGGCCAAAACGTATTAACACTTTCCCTCCCACCTTCTACGTTCTTGTAGGCTGGGCTAATAATCAAATGCCCAGGTTAACAGGAGAAAATCAAAACTGAATACATGCACAGGAGGAATTCTCATAGGCATGGTAATTCCATGAAAAGCCCAGAGACTGAAAGTTCACATTGGGTATATGACATGTTTGGACAAAGAAGGAAAGGGGGGTTGTTTTAGATTTCAGAGGTGAGAATGGGTGACATACAGGTAGTTGAGGACGAGGGGTTCACACTGAGCAGGAAAATCCTCCCTGGGTAAGCTCAGGGGGTAAGCAGCTCACAGGCCCCTGCCTGAAGCCCTCTGATTAGCCACACTCGATTCAAATTAAGCGCAGGTGGCATCCCAAATCTCCCTCCTGAAGCAGATTTCTCTGTGTCTGCTGGGCAGGAAAGCGGGGAGAGGGGGCTGTTAAGTGTTATTTCTGAGTCTTATTTCTTAATAGACAGCTTGAAATCAATTTCCCAAAAGGGCAGCCCTGGATGGCAAAACTGTGGTCCCTTCGAGACATGTGGATCACCAGGGGGAGTTTTCCAGGCAGAAGAAATCGCAAGTTCCAGAACCGTGATCAGCCTCCAGCTCCCAATGTGGGAAATGCGATCATCAGACGAAAGGATCCCGAACATTCCTTAGAAACATTCGGAGTCCAGCGGCAGCGCGTCCAATCAGAGGACTGGCTATAGCCTGCCTGAAGATCCCTCCCAGCTGTCATGAGGGCCCAACTCAAAACTCCTAGGCAAGAATGTCTCTCGGTCCACCGGAGGCTTAGAGGTGTGACGGGAAAGAGAAAGGAGTGGAGAGAAGAGTATTCTGAGATCAAATAAGCTTAAGAAACTGGCTAAAAAAAAAAAAAGATAAACAGGATTTACTTCAGCAGCCATTCTCGGATCCTTTAACATGCAACGCAGACGATGATTGTCTGAAAGTGAGCCTTGGCAGGCACACTTGCCATGTTTGGCTGGGGCAGCCTTTCTTTATGCAGAGCACCTGGTGAGGTCACAGGACACAGTCTGAGAGCTCATACTCGATGCGAGGGGCTGGAGAACTTCTGTAAGGACCAAATAGTAAATACTGTAGGCTCTGGGGGCCGCATGGGCTGTTGCATCTATATGGTTCTGCCATCTGCCCTGAAGGCAGCCATAGGCAATACACACCAGGAAATGATAGGCATGGCTGGGTCCTAGTAAAACTTTGTTTCTGGATACTGAAATGTAAGTGTAATGCAATTTTTACTTGTTGTAAAATGTTATTCTTCTTTTGATTTAAAAAAAAATACGTTTTATTGATCTTTTACAGAGAGGAAGGGAGAGGAATAAAGAGTTAGAAACATCGATGAGAGAGAGACATCAATCAGCTGCCTCCTGCATACCTACTACTGGGGATGTGCCCGAAACCAACTACATGCCCTTGACCAGAATTGAACCTGGGACCTTTCAGTCCGAAGTCCGATGCTCTATCCACTGAGCCAAACTAGTTAGGACCTTTTGTTTTTTTTGTTTTTTTTTTAACCATTTGTAAATATAACAGGCACTCTAACTCACTGGTCATGCAAAAACAGGAAGTGGGAGTGGGCTGGATCTGACCTGCAGGCAGTAAGTACCAGTACTTTGCAGCCCTGCTTTAGAGAGATGCACTATTATCCTATTCTTTTCTTAATTGGTACTTTTTAAAAAATGCATGCTAATGATACACTGCTTGAAGTCACAGTGCTGGTGCCTTGACCAAAAGTAAAATAAAATAAATAAAATTAGCTAATTGCAAAGCATATTCCCAAATGTGAGGCAGAAGGTTATTCAGAAGAAAAACCACATTTTTAGACATAGCTCCTTCATAATTACTTCTTGATAGAAAAACGGAGTTTAACTCTGCACTTACTTATATTCTAACTAGTGACCTAGTGCATGAAATTCGTGCACATTAAAAGGGTATTAATTAGAGGAAATAATTTAATATTGCTATTTGCTATTTCTCTATAATAGAAGTATCAGAGGCTAAAGAAAATTAGTAAAATGTATATGAAAACCTTCTCCTGTCAGAGTCTGGGGCACACTACAGGGACCCAGAGTCAAGTCCCCAGTCACTCACACGTGCCTCAAAATCACGTGAGAACCAGATCCAGCTGCCCCCCTGCATTGGGGTAGATCCAGATCCCGCCAATCCCACTCTTGTCAAGCCCCGCAGGGCAGAGGGTGTCCTCAGGTCCCCTGGCCCAGCACCAGGACAGGAGGTGTGGCCTGATGTCCCCCATCAAGTCCCACAGGTGGGAGACATGACCTGAGATCCCCTGTCAAACCCCGCTGGGTAGGGGGCATGGCCTGAGGTCCCCCATCAAGCCCCACCAGGCGGAGGAGCACAGCCTCAGGTCCCCCAGCCCAGCACCGGGAAGGAAGTGCAGCCTCAGGTCCCCGTCAATCCCCACTGGCACAGGGGCACAGGCTCAGGTCCCTTGTGAAGCCCTGCTGGGTGGTGGGCACAGCCTGAGGTCCCCTGTCAAGCCCAGCCAGGCAGGAGGAGCATAGCTCAGGTACCCTGGCCTGGTGCTGGGGCAGAGGGTATGATCTGAGGTCCCTCAGCCTGGTGCCAGGGTGGGGGTGTGGCTTGAGGTCCCCTGTCAAGCTCTGTCAGGTGGGGGAGCAGCCTGAGGTCCCCTGTCAAGCCCTGCCAGGTTGGGAGTGTGGCCTGCAGTCCCCTGTCAAGCTGCACCAGGTGGAAGGCATGGCCTGAGGTCCCCCAGCCTGGAGCTGGGGGCGGGGGGGAGCAGCCTGAGGTACCCTAGCCCAGCACCAAGGCAGGAAGCACACCTTGAGTTTCCCTGTCAAGCCCTGCTGGGGGGGAGGGGGCATGGCCTGTGGTCCCCTGTCAAGCCCTGCTGGGCAGGAGGAGCAGCTGGAGGTCCCCTATCCCAGCACCAGGACGGAAAGTACACCTTGAGGACCCCTGTCAAGCCCCACTTGGTGGAGGACATGGCCTCAGGTCTCATGGCCTGGTGCCAGGATGGGGGTCAAGGCCTGAGGGCCCCTGTCAAGCCCCTCTGGATTGGGGAAGGGTGTAGCCTCAGGTACCTGCTGAATGCTCTTTCAGCCTCTTGCATGCCATGCTCGGTCCCACCCCCTCAACCCCGGTGCTGGGCTTGGCCCCACCCCTGGTTCCTGACTGGCTGGTAGAGTAGCAAAGGTGTGGTCAAATTTGCATATTACTCTTTTATTAGATAGGATTATACATTGATAACAAAACCACTGGGGGGGAAATGGCATATATTTTTCTAGTATTGGTTTTTATTTTTGCCTCTGAATTATTTCTAAAAATCTAATTATCATTTCTCTCTAGAAAGCACTCAATAAATGCTTGTTGAATGAATCCCTTCTGTTAAAAGGGGAACATTTGCAATCAGCCTGGCCTTAGGCAAAATTGACATAAAACTTACCTTGAACATTATTATCCTATCTAATAAAAGAATAATACACAAATTGTACCTCCAATCAAGCCACGCCCACAGTCAATCAGGAACAAACTATGCAAATAAACCCCAACCAAGATGGTTGTGGCCACTGAGAGTAGGAGGGAGGCTTGGGTTTCCCTGGCAATGGAGGAAGCCAAGCTTTCCTCCTGTTCTTGAGGCCTCGACCTTCACTCAATGTTACAAAGTTTCAATTATAGAAGATACATAATCCCAACAGAAATGGCAGCAGCCACAGAGCTGGAGAGAGCAGAGGCTAGGGGTACCCGGGCGATGGAGGAAGCCAAGCTTCTGCAGCCCTAGTTCCTAAGTCTCCACTCTAGGCTACATCATTTCAATTATAGAACTGAAGTAAAACCAAACAGAAATGGCTGCAGCCACTGAGCGAGCAGAAGGATTGGCTCTGCTCCAGGCTACAAAGTTTCAATTGTAGAACATACATTAATCCCAGATCCCAGGGCCTCCACTTGAGTTGCTGGGGGTGTGGCCAGTCTGAAAAACACCATAGACCCCTCACCCAGGCCACCCCATGCCCCAAGAGAACCCCCACCCTGATCCTGGACACCCTTCAGGGCAAACCAGCTGGCCCCAACCCATGTACCAGGCCTCTATCCTATCTAATAAAAGAGAAATTTTCAGATTGACCATCACTACAACACACAAGAGGGCTGCCCCCATGTGGTCAAAAATCCTGCTCTCATGTGGACACAAGATGGCCACCACAAGATGGCCAGTAGGGGAGGGCAGTTCGGAAGGACCAGGCCTGTAAGGTAGGGCAGTTGGGGGTGACCAGGCCAGCAGAGGAGAGAAGTTGGGGGCAAACAGGCTGGCAGGGGAGCAGTTAGACATCAATTAGGCTGGCAGGGTAGTGGTTAGGGGGTAATCAGGCTGGCAGGCAGATAAAATCAAACAGAAATGGCTCAGGGACTCAGGAGGCAGGCAGGTGAGCAGTTTGGAGCCAGCAGTCCTGGATTGTGAAAAGGATGTCCGACTGCCCATTTAGGCCCAATCCCGGTAGGGCAGTTGGACATCCCTCGAGGGGTCCCAGATTGGAGAGGGTGCAGGCTGGGCTGAGGGACATCCCCCACACCCTATGTACTAATTTCATGCACTGGGCCTCTAGTTTTTTTTTTAATAAAAGAGAATAACAGCCCTAACAGGCTTGACTCAGTGGATAGAGCATCAGTCTGTAGACTGAAGGGTCCCAGGGTCAATTCCAGTCAAGGGCATGTATCTTGGTTGCAGGCACATTCCCAAGCTGATCGATGTTTTTCTCTCATTTATGTTTCTAACTCTCTATCTCTCTCCCTTCCTCTCTGTAAAAAAATAAATTTAACAAAATAAAATAAAATAAAATAAAAAATTTTATAAAAGAGAAAAAGAAACAGAAGTTTATATGCTACATATATAAACTTCATGTTTACATGGGAGACCCAGGGGAAACTATGTAACTCCCTGCGATGGGCTCAGCCACTGGGTTGAATACCATCTTCGGCTGAAGGCAAAAGGAATAAAGAGGACCCTGGCCAGTGTGGCTCACTCGGTTGGACATCGTTCCATGCACCGAAGGGTTGGCAGTTCAATTCCCAGTCAGGGCACATGACCAGGTTGGGGGTTTGATCCCTGTGGGGAACCGGGGTGGGAGCAGCCAATGGATATTTAGCTCTCTCACATGGGTGTATCTGTGTTTCTCTCTCTCTCCCTCTCCCTTCCTGTCTCTCTAAAATTCAATAAAAATATCTTTTAAAAAGGGCAGAAAAAGATGTGGGAGAGGGAGCCAGTTATGAGCGGTTACCAGGGGAAGGTAAAGTTTGTTAGAAGATCTAAGTTGGGGCCTTCTGCACTGATAAGACCCTCTTCTGATTCGGTCACCCTCTGCCTGGTGCAGAGGGAGAGAGAGACGCCTTTACAAATAAATGATTTCCTTTATAAATGGAAATGCTCCTTCCTAAAAGGTAACTCCTACTGGTTTCAGAGCTTCTCCCGTAGCTGCTGTTTCTCAAAATAATCCTTATGCAAAAGAAGCACATTTTGGGGTGGCATATTCTGCTCCCCTTCACCCCAACACACTGAGACCTGTCTTAGAAGAAAAAGTCTTACAAGAATGCTTCCAGCGGAGGCTCCCACTCCAACCCCCTCTCCCTGCCGAGATTCAAAGGCCGTCCCATAACGGGAAAGCCTCGAAGCAGTTATACAGCAATTGACAATTCAAACAGAACCTCAACTTTCACATGACCAAGACCTACTTTACCTTGCTTTTCTAAGGTACAAAAAATAAACAAATACCTATTCAGCCTACCATGAGGTGGCAGCTCTCTATACTCTCACTGGCTTTAAACCATTGCTCGAAGAGAGAAACATAGTCATTCAGAGCACAGACAGACTCCCAAGCCCAACCAGGGCATGTAAAGTTCTTATCCAGGACAGAGGAGCCCGACTGCAAACAGAATGGAGAACGTGCCGGGCACCGCATTTCTCCCACTCCCTGCGTGCATCTGCTCCCCACTAGGGGATGTGATTCCCAAACTGTGCTCTTTCTGTTGATGGTTTGCAGGGAACTGAGGGAGAGTCAGAGCTGAAAAAGAAACTAGACCTTCGTGTTCTCACATTACATTATACTTTCCAACCGTTTGAAGTTGGTGTAACCCTTCACTAAGTACTTGGCAAACTTTAAACCATACATCTGTGAAGCTGGGGTGTGTGTTTTTTTTCCCCTTCACATTACCTTTCACCTACTTTAAAATAAGCTACTCATTGTTCAAGAGGGAAAACTCAAATTTGTTTTTCCAAAGTAATCTATAATGGAGTAAAACATTGCTGGAAGGTTTGCAATTAACTAATTTACTGTGCAATAAATCTCAAAGGGAATGCAAGTTAATGAGGGATTCATTTTTCAACCTTCAATATTTAGACCTCTATTTGCTTTTTTAAATTCACAAAATGTAAACTCTTTTTAAATTAGAAAAGCATATGAACCTGATTTTCTAAATGTTTAAACTACACAGAAACATGTACAATTAAAGGAGGAAAAGTAATAGCTAACTTTCTTGTGTGTCTTGATTTGTTTTAGTATTAAAATAATGGAAGAAAATGTATGGAATAAGAAGTTTGTTTGCAATTTTTATTAGATTTAACTCATAGTTTTGCCTATTTACTTGCAGATTTTATCACTAAGAGATAACAAAAACTATGTTAAATACGATTAAAGAAATATAAATATGAGGCCTACTATGTGCCTCATTGGTGCCAGAAGCTAGAGGTGATACAAGATGAATAACCCACTATCTTTAACTTTGTCACAGACATTAGTACAGAATAAAATAGAAACATTCCATTTGGGCTGCTTGGGCCTTTTATGATCTAACTTTGCTTGGTTTCCAATGCTCTGTCTTGCAGGGAGGGGAACCAAAGTTTGGCCACCTTGACACTACCATTTTAGGATATTGATTTTAAGCTGTTTATTAAGAAACAAGACTTGGCCTAGGCCAGTGTGGCTCAGTTGGTTGGGCATCATCCCAGGCACCAAACACGTTGCTAGTTGGATTCCTTGTCAGGACACACGCCGGGTTTCAGGCTCAGTCCTCGGTAGGGGCGTGCAGGAGACAGCAGAAGGATGCTATGCTCTCACATCGATGTTTCTCTCTCTCTCCCTCATCCTTCCCTCACTCTAAAAATCAGTATTAAAAACTTTTTTTAAAAAAGCAAGACTGAAAAAGACTCTTTGACCCTCCCCCTTCTTCTGCCCAAGAGATTCAGACGGAGAAACCTGGTTCAGAAAGGAGATCCTGGGATACTGCCTTCGCCTAATGTGAAATATATATGGTAAATATGGAGGAGCCTGTTAGCTAGATATCCCGTGTCACATTGTTTCTGAGCAAGGATTTTCCTGCTGGCATGCTCCCTTTTTCCTCAACTACCTGAAAATTGCTTATTCGCACTTTTGAAACCTAATACCCCACTCCCCTCCCCATTTTCCTTTGTCCAAAAATGTCACATATACCCAATGTTGCCCCACTATCTTGGGAATTTTCATGCTTATGTGAATTTGCCATGCACATGTATTAAACATTTTCTTTTCTCCTGTTAATATGCCTCTGTTAATTTGATTATTTGGCCAACAAGAAGAATTTAGAAGGTGAGAGGAAGGGTATTCATTTTTTTTTTTTAAGCCTTCACACACACCTTGCCCTGGAACCATATGAAACTATTTAAATTCTTCAAACATGCTAACCCTTCTTATGCTTCTATGCTCTTACAAACACCAGTCTCTCTACTCGTAATGCTCTTCCCCCTTGGAATACTTCATGAAGTTTTACAAATCCTTAAAATTTCAACTCAAATATCATCTCCTCTTTAATTACTTCCAGACCCTCAGATAAATAAAAGTTAGTTGTCTGTTATCCTTGAATCTACAGCATCCTAAACACAATAAGGAGAATGATTTGTAATTATCGATTTCTGTTTCTGTCTAGGGTGAGCTTCTTGAGAGCAAGGAGTGGACACTCGTCATCCTTACACTCTCATCGGTGATCCATCATGCATGGGACAGGCCATAATGAACGTGCAAGGGGAACACTGAGGAATGAATGACTCTCATTCTGATTGTTGGGGGAGGACTTCCCCAGGGAGGTGGCACTTGGCTTTGGCTTTGACCAGGAATTTCTCAGGAATTCCAAGGAAAGAAAATAGCTCGTGATTGGATATGGAAGCCGATGAGGCTTTTAAAGTGGTTGCGACAAGACGGAAGGTCCCATGTGACCTGCTCCAGAGTTTGGCAGCAGCCTAGTGGACAATCAGAAAGGTGATGCGACTGGATGTAGGGGGACCCCTCAGGAGACCGTTCTCAGAGTCTAGGTAAGAATAGGTCACAATTTGAAATAAGATTTTAGCAATGGGGGTGGAGAACAACATGAAGGCTAGAGAAATATGTAGGGGAATAGAGTTGAGACCTGATTTGTATGGGGTTCGGGTCAAAGGTAGGGTTTTAAGCACCGAGTTGTATGATGAGGTTTATACTTGAGAAAGTATAAACTGCTGTGTGAAGAACAGATGGGATTAGGGGTGCAGGTAGAAGAGGGGGCATTTAGATTGGGATTATGACTAGCCCAGTTTCAGCTACATTGTGTGTTCTATAGACTTTGGGGGGCAGTCCATTGACTCAGCTTTTACACATTACATTATTTCCATGGGAAGTTATCTGAGTCCTACACTGATTTTCAAACACATTTTCGGATCACGGCCCATATGTAGTCTGGGACTGGCTGTTCTGAGAGATGTGGATAGGAAGCCAGGGCTTGGAGCAACTGGAGTCCCAGTCTTGGTGAACTGCACAATAAAGATAAACAAACAGGGCCGTGTAGCTGGAGAAATTACCACTTTGCTCATCAAATGGAACGGATACCATGTGATTACTACCAGTTTGCTCATTGGTAGAAACAGTTCAACACTCACAATGCTTTAGCTGCCTGCCAGTAAATCCAGGAGCTATCCATTTCTGGTAAAGAATGAAAAGGATCTGATGACAGGAAATCACAGCATTTGTACTGTGCAAACAAAGGGATGATGATATGAGAAACGAAAGTCAGGTAGAAACAGGTAAAAACAGAGGTTACAACTTGAGGAAAGCGCCTTCCATTGTCTTTACGTTAAAAATTTTTAAAAGAGTGTTTGCCATCACTGCGCAAAACAGTATCAGAAGGAATTGTAATTATATATACTGTTTACAGTTAAACTCTTCCCTGTTCTCTGTGAGATGGATCTTGGCTTAATTGTATAGTAATTTATGCTTAAAAGGCTTTAAGGATGGCAAAAGGAGCAGGTTCCTAGGCATTTATCCATCCTCCAGGAATGCTGGTGATGAAATGGGCTGTGCTCCGGAAGGAAATGATGATGATTGGGTCTAAGAGATGGTTTCTAGACTCCAAAGCTTCCCCTGGATCTTTCCAGCCCTTTATTGTCAAAGCTTATCTTTCAAGGCAAGCAGGAGCCAGACAGGGTGTGAGGCTGGTTAGTTTTGCTCATGAGCTACAGAGTGTAGACCCCGAAAACCCCGAAAGACAGCATCCAGAAGCTGAAGTTGAAAACTGAGCAGTTCAAAGGAAGTTTCAACCAAAAGGCTAGACCTGGAGAGAAAGCTGTGTGCACGGGTCAGGAGCAGAGCCTGAACCCCCGGAAGTCAAGGCAGGCCCATTGGTACTGGGTTCTCCGTCGTGGCATGGGGCGAGTTTGAGCATGGATGGCATGATGTCCCCGCGGCAGCCCATGTGGAGGAGGCAGCAAATGAACAAAGCCGAGGAGGGAGGAGTCGCCTTGTAACAGGGCTGGGTGGGGAAAGTGGCTGTGTTTGCTAACTGACCGCTGGAGTGCGGCTCCGTCACCCTGAAGAGACAGAGCTGGCCGCTGTGGGCTGCAGGGCCATGTGGGGCATGAATGCAGGAAGGCCACATTCCCAGGGAGACAAATGCCAAAGAACTCAGCTCCCAGGGCAATGTTGACGAATTTGGAAAATATTTTTTAAGTACTTATTGTGCTCCAGCCACTGGACAAAACCTTGGGAATGCAAACATGAACACCATACGTGGGAGCTGCACTGTGCCACCTAGTTCTGTACTCAGGAATGAGGGCTTATTCCCCAGCTGCTGGGAGTGCTGGTGGCAGAAAGCCCTTAGCATCCAGGGCCCCATCAGGGCTGCCTGAACCTAGAAGGCCACACCTCATTCCCAGAGGATCCCACATTGCATGGCTGATCAAAGTGGGGCCCAGTATCCTCACCTCAACTTGGGGCAGTTCAGAAGTCATTCCAACTCCAAGACTGCCCAGAGGTTTGACCAAGGCCTCCGTTCTTTCTGCATTGCTGTGCAACTTCTCCCTCTTCCCGAGCCTTCTTCCTAACTTTCCCTTCCCTTCCACGGGAATCGACCCCAAAAGCACTCAACCAGTCAACCTGCTATCGGAGGGAACGGGTTCTTCAGTGGTGTCCCAGGAACGGAGTTTAGGGGTAGTGGCGAGATTTATTGGAGGGAAAGGGACAAATGACAGTACGCTCACGGAGGGGCAGCAAGAGCGGCAGGTATAGGGCAGTGGCTGTGTGGACTCAGGAAAGGAAGTTACAGAGGAAAAAGGAGAGACCTCTGCCACTGCTCACTGCTCCCCTGGTTGCAAGTCTCGTGGGGACTTAGGAGAAAAGAAGGCAGAAAGTACATGCCTGAACGGAGGAAGGGCATGGGTGCGCTCCCCAGGAGGGCCCAGGCGGGGCTCTTTGTCTAGCTTCTGCATATTTCCTTGGGTTCAGGAAAGAGTAGGCTTTCTTTCAGACTACCAGTCTCCTTCCTGGCTCTTCCCGAGGCTATGCTGGTGCCCCCCCCCCCCCAATTCCTTTCCTGGATCTTCTGGGTTCCATGTCCTCATCCTACATGGTCTTTCCTCCAGACTTCCCCAGGCTAGTCTCCTCCCCCTTGTAGGGTCACCATTTGGGCTCCTATTGTGCACGCCTCACAGTTCGCTTGGTCATTTGGCTCCCACTGTGCACGCACTTAGGAAAAGGAATTCCCCTCACCATTTTCTCCTTCCCCCTTTAATCCAGCAGAATGATGCCAGTTACCCTGCCCCCCTCCCACCCTCCATGGCTGTAAAGCTACCTTTCCTGCCAGTCAACTAGGCAGGATGTTTTGCTCCATTTGGCGGAACGATGCCGGTTACTCCCTAGAACAACTGAAAAGTTAATCAGGCTTAATCAGATGTGTCTGGTTCCATTCGTTCCCTTCTCTTTTGTTAATGCCTAACTAATTGCCCACTCTAACAAATCTGCTGTAGATTCCGCATCTGGAGAATGCAACCCAGTGGACACCAGGAGTACTGACAACCTAAGCTGGCGTTTTGGAGCTGGAGCACTCACCACTCCGGTGGAAATCCTCAATCCCTGGTGGCTGATGGAGCACAGACGGCCCCAGCACCGATAGCAGTGCAATGATTAAAACTGGCACCAGCAGTGAAATGGAATGGTATTTTTGTAGTTGGTATGCACGAGGTGTGATACAACAGGTGTTTGAGAAATATGGGGGGGGGGGGGCGGGCAATAACATATGGGCATCGCTTGTTAAGCAAAGTGATACTTTGAAAAGGAAGAAAACAAAGGCCAAGAGTGAGTGAAGCTTAGTGTAAAGACTAGAGGGCCTTATTTGTGGCATATAAATAGGTTCTCAGTTGCCTGTGGTGGGACAGCAGAGAAAGCCAAGGACCAGACCCAGGACTTAATCATCAGAGGAACTGAGCTAGGAAAGAAGCTGGTCTGCTATTCCAAGATAGAGGCCCTGGTTGGGAAAGGGGGGGTTCCTCAGGTGGGGTCATCAGCTCAGATGAATCCCCTGAATGACAATGCCAGTTACCATACTTCTGAAAACCAGAGTTGGTGTCAGCCTCGCATTGCTAGAGTCAGCCAATTAGCTATAGTCTCACGCCATAACCACACTTTAACAGCTAACTGTCAGCCTATCCTTATGTACACTTCCATTTCTGAAAGTCTGGCAGTCCCTGAAGTTCACACTTTCCAAAAATCTGTACGAGATGAACTCTAAAAAAATTTAATGCTAACTACGTGAGGTGATAGTTATGTTAATTACTTGATTGTAGAGATTGTTTCACAATGTATATATATATTAATAGTGTGTGTGTGTGTGTATATATATATATACATATATACATATATATATATATATATATATATATATATATATAGTCCTGGCCGGGTTGCTCAGTTGAGTTGGTTGGAGCGTCATTCTGTGCATCAAAAGTGTGTGGGTTTGATTCCGGGTCAGGACACATAACTTGGTTGCAGGTTCAATCCCCAGTTGAAGCATGTGCAGGAGGCAACCAATTGAGGTTTTTCTCTCTCTGGCTCTCTCCCTACTTGTCTCTCTAAAAATCAATAAAATCATATCCTCAGGTGAGGATTTAAAAAATAGTGTGTATTAAAAAATACATACTATTTGTCAATCATACCTTAATAAAGCAAAACTTTTTAAATATTTTAAAAAATTTATTTCAGAGAGAGAAAGGGAGTAGAGATAGAAACATCTATGAGAGAGAATCCTTGACCAGCTGCCTCCTGCACACCCCCTACTAGAGATCAGCCTGTAACCCGGACTTCTCTCCTATCTGGGAATTGAACCGTGACCTCCTGGTTCATAGGCTGGTACCGGCTGGGCAGCAAATAATAATAATAATAATAATAATAATAATAATAATAATAATAATTCTAGGTCTCTGTTTTGTTGTTGTTGTTTGTTTTTCCAACATTACTTTTCCTCAACTTTAAATAATCCTGTATGTGAGACAAGATTTGCAATTTCACTTAGAAATCAATTTGCAAAGACAGGCAAAGGTGTAGACCCAGAGCAGTGCTTGAGGGTTTGTTACAGTTTCATGCTTTGCCTTTTAATGCAGTGATGTGATATTACTGACCCCTCTGATGACCAGACCCTCAGATAACCAGAAGGAAACTTCTAGCAGTTAGTCAAATTTCTTACTTTATAACTAAGTCTCAGAGAATGGAAGAAGTGATCCCAGATCATGAAACAAATTAGGAACAGCTCAAAGTTAAATTACAGATGTGCATGTTATACCATATAATCAACGGGGGTGGGGTAGTTGTTGACAAGACATTCTCTTACCCCCACACCTGGAGGATCTCTGTCATCCTTCCCGTGCACAGCTGGAGCTAGGTGGCGAGAGAACCTGAAGCCTGCATTGAGCAATCTGAGATTAAATCACTGTTCACTGGGTTTGAACAAGGACGACAGCATGGTTATTAGCTAATCCTGCAAACTGCTGTTTTCAAAAGCAATGTTCACCGGAGAATCACTGAAATACAAACAGAACCAACTCAAGTATCACCTAACAGGAAACAAAGGGAGGGGAACAACTCCACTAACTTGTTTGGGGCTTCGGATTCCCAAGCCAGCCTGCAAGCCTGAGCCTGAAGCCGCAGCCCTGCCCCGCTCCGCCTCATCTGGCTTTGTCTCCAGAACATCTTCAGGGAGGGGTTGGTCTTACGCAAGTCTGATAATGCTTTTCCAGCACGCCTCAGGCCCCTGGATCCCAGCAGCGAGGCACGTGGAGGTGAGTGGAAACGTTTACGAAGAGGCTGTTGAGTAATGTAGACACGAAAGTTTTAATTTTTTCCCCAACCCAGCAATGAAATTGGCCATGGAACCAAGACTCATTCAAAGAGGGGATATTAACACCCAACTCAATCTCACTTGGGAAAGAACTAATAAATCTTTCTATTCTTTTCTGAGAACTCAGGATTACTTGGCTTGAACTGAAAAATCTCGAGTTTTTTTTAGACTCAAGAAGATTCAACCCTCCGATGAAGCTGCTAATGATAAGGAACTTGCAAGTTAAATTGTACCTTGCTTCTATGCGATCTTTACCCAAAGGAATCTTTCTAAAATCCACAGCAGATTATGTAACTCTCTTACTTCGGAGGTAGGCAGTTAGACAGATGTGAGCAGAGCAACGACCACGGGCCAGGTACCGAAGGTCACCAGGTAGAAAGTCCCAGGTGCCCAGCAAAGGACAGTTGTAGGGTGGGACCTTGTCCCCAGGGTGACCTTTCCTCCCCTAGCATATGGCTGGTCCTGCCTTTTGGACCCTCTGCCCTTTCCTCCCTAGAGATAACATCTAGGCCTCAGTTGTATTTGAGCTCCAGGCCCAGAAAAGCAACAAAACCAGACAAGCAACAGGACTCCAGGGCTGACCTCAGAACCAGCAGTGCTGAATAAGGACTCGCTACCCTGGCACCAGCCAACCAGTGGGACGCCTGGTTAGCTGTTGAATATTCTTTTGAGGTCTTCCCCTGGAACCGCCCCTAAACCTCCACCCTTCACCCTAGGACTAAGGACCCAGCCGGCTCTCCCTCCCTGAGCACCGCTCACCGCCCCCTACCCCCACCCCCAGGCGCATAACCTTTACCTTCCTCACTTCTAAGCTCCAAGGGCCCTTCCTTTGCCTCTATAACTTGTTTCCTAAGTCCACTTCTACGAATTACTTTTTCTACCTCGGTGACTTTCCAAATGAATGTTCTCTTATATCTGGAGTCTTGGCTCTGAATTCATTCCTAGCCAGAATCCAAGTATTGAGGCTGCTGAGCCCAGGTCCTGTCTCTGACCCCACTCGTCTGGCACCAGGCCCTGCTCGCTGCCCCCAACACTGGAATGTTTTCTCTCCGCTTCAGGACGAAAATCTAGTCACTCAAGTTTTATAACGTGGGATTTCTTTCACGATCTGACCCTCCAGCTTCACTTTCCCAGGCAGTCTGCTCTCCCCCCACCTCCGGTCCCTGCTACCTCTTCTCCCTGCACAGCACCCCCGCCCCCCCAGCCTGGCCATCACAGCCCCCCCAACCTGGCCATCACAGCCCCCCCCCAGCCTGGCCATCACAGCCCCCCCCCCCCCCAGCCTGGCCATCACAGCCCCCCCAGCCTGGCCATCACAGCCTCTCCCTCCCCCCCCCCCCCCCCCCGAGCCTGGCCATCACCTGCGGGGGCTGTTTCCTGTGGGAAGGCTCCCCTGACCTGGAATGGGCTCTCTCCCGGTGCGTCCTGAGGAGACACCCCGCACCCCGCACCCCACCCCCCCGCACTGCCCGTTTTCACTCGCTCATCCTCGCCTCCAGGCAGAGCGTTTCCTGACGGTTGTTTCCGGTCACCTCCCCAGTTACGAGCTGAGTTAGGTCGGAAATTCAGAATTTGGAAAGGCACAAGCGCTGAGGAGCAGCTACCGGTGCCGGGCGCGCGGGACATTGAGGTTCCTCTTCCTTTGATCCTCCCACGTCTCTGACATGGAAGGGCCGTCGCCCTCCGCCGTGGATGGGAAATGGAGCCCCAGGAGCGCAGTCGCCGCAGCCGGGAGCACGCCCGGTGCGAGCGCATCCCCCGCGGGTGCTGCAGCGCCCTCTCCCGGGAGCCGGGCGGCGCCGGAGCCCCGGACGCCCCCAAGCAGGACCCCTCCCGGGGAGCGGCCAGGAGTTGGGGTGCAGGCCCCGCCCCTGGAGGAGGACCGGCGAGGCCGGGGGCGCAGGACCCCCGGGGCTTTGTCCCTCGGACTTGCGGTGGGAAACGGTGACCCGTGCGTTCAGGTGGCCGCACGGGCGTGGCCGATGGGAATGTGGGGAGATGCTCCCCGACGGGGCGTCGCCCTCCAACCCGAGGCCACGGCCCCCCCGCCGCCACCAGACGCAGGGCCGCAGACGGCGGCGGGAGCCAGGCCGCGAGCCGCCCGCACCACGAGTGGCTGCCCGGCTCGCCTCCCGCCCCGCCGGGCGGCGCACAGGGCCTTTGCCTCAGAAGTGGCCGTCGAATAGGACGAGCTTGGAAGAGCCTTTCGAGTTGCATTGCCAAGTCCGAGCTTTTGAAGCTCCTCCGAGCTGACTTGAATTGCAGCCCGAAATACATCTTTTCCACAAGGGCTGGCCCCGGCTCAGGAATCTGGGGCTGCCTCGGAGACTTCCCTCTCCCTGGGCTGGAAGCGGCTCGCCCTGCTCGCCCTGCTTGGCCCCCTGTCCCCTTCCCCTCGGTGGGAGCTGACCTGGTCCGGCCCAGCGAGCCCACCTGCGTGGAGCCACCTCGCGTGGCCAGTGGCCAAAGCCACGCACCCCTTTCCGATGGCAGCTCCAGATCTCACCAACCCTCACCAGGGCCTGGGGGCCACGGCCTCGGTTCTGCAGCTGCTCTGAGTTTGCCTTCTTGGGCAGCTACCACTGGGTTTCATGCCCTCCTCTGAGCCCCCAGATACCCTGTACACCTCTGTTAGTTTCATTTTATTTTATTACTTATGAGAGCGAGACTGAGAGTGAGAGATTTCTTGTTCCACTTATTTGTGCATTCATTCGTTGATTCTTTTTAAATGTTTTCATTGATTTTTAAAAAAATAGAGAGTTAGAAACATCCACGAGAGAAACATCGATTCAGCCTCTTGCACACCTCCTCCTGGGGATGTGCCTGCAACCAAGGTACATGCCCCTGCCTGGAATCGAACCTGGGACCCTGTACTCTGCAGGCGGGTGCTCCATCCACCAAGCTAAACCGGCCAGGGCGTTTTGTGTGTTTGCTTGTTTTTTATTTTTTGGGTTTTTTTTTTTTTTTTTTTTTTTTTTTAGAGAGAGACAGAAACATCCATCTGCTGCCTCCCGCACGCCCCCTACTGGACATCGATCCCCACAATCCGGGCATGTGCCTTGGCCCAGAATCCAGCCAGTGACCTCTAGGTTCATAGGACTTCACTCAACTAACTGAACCATACCAGACAGGGCTTGTTGGTTGATTCTTGCATGTGCCCTGACCAGGGATGACATGGGACCTGTGCTCTAATCACCTGAGCTACTCTGCAGCACTCAGTCTGTATTTCCACCTGGGACAAAGAACTGACATTTTAAACTTATCTGTTTATTGATCCAGCTCAGAGACACTCTGTGGTCGCTGTAGCACAGCCTCTGCCCTCAGAAGCATGGCTGTCGGATGAGTAAGTTCCTTGACTCAGCAAGGAAAGCTTTCCAGACTTCTCCCTGGCTGTGCAGAACTGCGGAAAACAGATTAGAAGGGAAGGTCGGCCCAGATAAAGGAGGAGGAGGCCTGGGAAACAAGCACGTAACACTTTCGTGGCTTATCCTTTATACATTGAAGTTACCCCGCTAGGTTTTCAGCAAAATAATTACAAATCACTGTAATTTTACATCTATCATCCTTTCCTCCCCCATCTAACCGACACACTTGTATATATCTACAAGTAGATATATACAAGTGTGTCCCAAAAAAATGCATACACACTTTGAATAATTACAAAGGCAGTGTTTATTAAAATATATAGTATTTCACTTTCAATATGTAATAGAATCTTCTGTTAAAGCATGTATACGTTTTTTGGGGGACACTCCGTATTACTCTGGGTATTCTGGAATATTGTTAAGTTATGTTCAATTAGGAGACCTGTATCTTTATCAACTTTCCCTTGTTGTGTAGAATAGAGATGTTAATGTTGGCTAATATAGGGATATTGGTGTTGGGTAGTGTGGTTTTCATGATCATAGAGGCTTGAGTATGACTTTTCATTTTTCAAAGGAAGCAATTCAAGCTTAACCTCTTCCCTGAGATTCATTCAATTATGGATGATTTTTAAATTGTAATTTAAATTATTCAAATGAGAGTTGCCTTTTCTTGTGAGGTCTTATGTTTATTTAACAGTGCTGTCTGTCATTTCTCAAAATGTCTTTGACATGTTTTAGGCCGTCAGAAAGCAGACTTGGTTTCTTATTGTAGCATGTCTCATTCCCCAGAGTTCTGAAGGCAAGATGAGCAGGCACACCCATGCAGCCTTCGGGCTCCCCCTGCCCTCCACATTTCTTCAGTTCACAATTAGCATTTTTTCAACATGAGCAGACTAAAATATCTCAGTTTTCTGAAACAAAAAAGGAACACAATTTATTGACCTTCCTTAACCAGAGGAAACACATGGTGTCGTTTAACACTGACTCCAGATTTGGATGAAATGTTTAGAGTGAGCAGCGCCTCTGATGGAACTAAGTGTCTCTTGGCAGGAAGGAGTCGTGCAAAGCTCGGTTTGTTCAACGGAGAACAGAGCAGGCCAAAGTTTAAAATTATATTCCTGGGTTTCTACAGGTTATTAAAATATTTGGCTAAATGGTTGAATACCCTTAAACTGAAAGTCACAATATTTTCAGATACAATATTTGGAACTGAACTAATTGCTGTTCATCTGTGTCTCAAACAGAGAGAGCAGCCCCCTTGGAGGCTCCATGGCAATGGGCTCTGGGCTTTGCAAAACCATAGGCTAAGTGGGATGCAACGTGCAGAATGGTCATTGGCCTAAAACATTTTCTATTAAAAAACACACCTTATGCATAGAATGCAACATTTGTACAATTTTGGGGGAGGAAACAGGAAATGTTTTTAAAATGTTATTTGCAGTGCCATCCTCAGCTCTCCAATTGCCTGAGGATATGTGATCACTTTTCTTTTCCTTAAGATTGTTTGGAGATCTTTGAGATGCTCTAAGCTAGTATATTGATCTCAGTCATAGCTCACTAAATGATCTTGAGGAACACTAGCTAACCTTGACCTTGGCTGTGTTTTGGTCTTTATCATTAAAAAGAAAAATGGTTCCTATTGATTTGAGAGAGAGAAACATTTATGAGAGAAAACATGGATCAGCTGCCTCCGGCACACCCCCTACAAGGGATCAAGCCAGAAAACCATGTATGTGTCTTGACTGGGAATCACGCTGGGCAACCTATGCTCAACCAACCGAATCATGCTAGCTGAGAGGTCTTTATCATTTTCATTTCTCTCTCTCTCTCTCTCTCTCTCTCTCTCTCTCTCTCTCTCTCTCTCTCTTTCTCTCTCTCTCTCCTCTTCTTACCTCCCTTTCTTTTTCTGTCTCCTACACATGTTTCCTTAAAAGGGGCATGTTATATTAGCTTTTAAAGGGTGCCTCCTTTCTTCGGCTGTGCTTGAGGACTAAAAGAAGAGGCCAAATTGTTACGAACTCTCTTTTCTTTCCTTCAGAAAGCTGTCTATAAATACCTCAGTATTGGGGGCGAGGCTCAGGTCTGAGAGTGCCAGTTCCCACTCATCCCCACCAGTTTCTCCCATTGGGCATCTTTACCTCGGACCCAGATCCTTTCACATAACTATGCCCTCCAGATTTGGATGAAAATTTCTAGAGTGAGCAACACCTCTGCAATGACTCCTTCACTTTCCACCTATGAATGTCCAGCTGCTTCTCCTCCTTTCCTACAAAGACAAAAGATGACAGCTTCGGTTATTTTGTGCTAAAACCTGATGTACCATGGCTGCAGTTTCCAAGTTGACTAGAACAGTGGTGGGCAAACTCATTAGTCAACGGAGCCAAATATCAACAGTACAACGATCGAAATTTCTTTTGAGAGCCAAATTATTTAAACTTAAACGTCTTCTAACACTACTTCTTCAAAATAGACTCACCCAGGCCGTAGTATTTTGTGGAAGAGCCGCACTCAAGGAGCCAAAGAGTCGCATGTGGCTCGTGAGCCGCAGTTTACCGAACGTGGGGCTAGAGGTAAAAATAGTTCATGATGCCCTTCTATTTAAATTTATTATTTTTTAAAATATATTTTTATTGATTTCAGAGATGAAGGGAGAAGGAGAGAGGTATTAATGCTGAGAGAGACCCAGGCATGTGCCCTTGACCACAATTGAACTGAGGACCCTTCAAGTCCGTAGGCTAACACTCTATCCACTGAGCCAAACAGGCTAGGGCTTATTTAAAATTTTTAAAAATGTGTTTATTTTGCAACACTTTTTAAAAATTGATTTTAGAGAAAGGAAGGGAGCGGGGAGAGAGAGAGAGGACAGAGAGAAATTTCTGTCGTTCCACTTATTTATGCATTCGGTGGTTGCTTCTTGTATGTATCCTGACTGGGATCGAACCTGAAACCTTGGTTTATCAGGTCAACATTCTAACTAACTGAGCCCCCCCAGCCAGGGGTTATTTAACTTGTAAAACCCTTTGTCTTCTTTAATTTTTTTTCCAATTATTTCAACTTGGCCTGTTTTTGCACAAAGCTTGACGAAATCTTCCTATAATAAAAAAAAAACAGGGCTATGCTCTAAAAATACTTGGTATATGAAGGGATGAGAGTCTGGATGACAGATATATTTGAAAGATAAAGTTTAAAACCTAACAACTGTTCACACTCGGCGTCCCCCCCCCCCCCCCCCGCCAACACACACACACACACACACACACACACACACACACACACACACGAGCCAGAGTAACCGGGAGGAAAGGACCCGCCCGCTGAGAGGGAAGAGAACAGCCTTCTCATCATTCTCCAGGGAATCAAACTGCGAGTCCGGGAGGAGAGCCGGACCGGGCGAAGAAGCCCATCTTTGCGCAGATTGACGGTCCCCTCGCACAGTGAAGGCATAAGTTATGAGGAACATGCAGGCAGGCCAGGGCAGAGTATGGGAATACATGACTATGGACTTGGCCCTAAACCTCATCATTAACTACGACACAAATCACATTTCCCATCTGAGTCCACAGGAACTTAATGCTGGGTCTCAAAGGTGTGCAATTAAGTCAGACCAGCACTGGGCAGGAGGCTGATGATAAACAGATGTGATGTGTATTAATGGTCTAATGTGACATCAAAGAAGCAGTTTGGGATTATTTTCTTTCTCTCTCCTAGTGGGCTTTGATCTGGCTCTCTCTCGCATTGCCAGGATTAGTGTGATGTCAGGGGCTCCGTGTTGGAAATGGACTGCCACTTAAGGACTCACTGTGTGGCTGCGGCTGCCACTCACTGAATCCAATTTCCTGCGTAGAGACGGGACCATCATCAATTCTACTTAAAACAAAGCAAGCAAAACAAACTCAGGAAGGCTTAGGCTATTGTACCAACAAATATCAGGAATAAAACTTTCCTTAGAGATTCTGCTTCTGTTATATTATTTTATGACTGGATATTTTTCACACATTTTAACATAAAAGAAATTTTAAAATGGAATTAATCTGCATAAAAGCTGATATTTGGAAATGGAATAGATTCAATATACAGTCTCAGTAGAGAGACAAAACAAGATATAATCATTTGATTTTAAAAATTCTCCTACCCTTTACTGTCCTTCTCAGTGCAAATAAGGAAAGATGAGCAAACATACATTGTAGACCAATAAGTAAAATGGAGACCTTGAATGCCCCTTTTTAATGTTGAGGAGTTTGAAAGAGAAATTTACTTTGTTTGTAAATGTCAATTGATAAGCTGAACTAGCATTTGTCATTCCTTTAGCTTCATAGCATCCAAACACCCCTTCCTGTATTTGTAGGAACCCTGCGTCCGTGACAGAAGCAGGAAAGGTTGGATGCTCGCTTCCCTGTCAGCTTTGCATGGAGCCCTCTGCACTAGATGCCCCTCTCCAGCACTTTGAGTTGGAGGCTAGTGATACAAAAAGCAGACTCGTACTGACTCTCTTCTGGCACAGGGGCCACAGTGCTGGCTCCTGAAGCCACTTCCCAGAGGTACAGGGACACACATTTAGGGTCCTTGTTCAAGACTGATGTTAGCAGTGCAAGTGGCAGTTGTGTGCCTAACAGACTCCCTCTGTAGCATGAGTTCGGGCATGGTTCCCAGCTCGGCTGCGACCTCTAAATCTGATTCTCTGGCTCCTGAAGAGTCCATGATTATTCAACATATACAAACGAATCTGTTTTCTGCCTAAAATAGCTTGAGTTTGCTTCTGTTGTGTATCACAGGAAACTTGATTCGTGTAGAAATCAATGACAAGAGTGATTTCACACAACAGCCTCTCAAGGAATAATCAGAACCTGGTATTCATCATTTGGACTCTGCGGTGACAGCCATAAAAATGCATCTGGCCTTAAAGGACGGAACTCTGGGAGCCCATAGCACACAGCGGCAAAACTGCACACCAGAGAAACAGCTGAAGTGCTCATGGCAGGCAAGGCCTGGAGAAACAAGGGGTGACAGGCACAGAACCCCATGAAAGCCACGAGGGACTGAAGAAATCCAGGAGGCACAGCAGAAAGGAAGAGAATGTCCAGCTTGGAGTACGAATTGTTGGCTAAGGACCAGCTAAAAACAAAGGATGGTACTTAAAGGAAAACTTGCAGTTATGAGGGAAATACCCTAATTGAAGTGAGCACTCTGATTTCTGTAGGGGAAAAAAAAAACAGAGACCAAGTTGGATTTTATTGATGGCTAAATCATATTAGATGAATTCACAGGTTCCCCAGTTCTAAAACATGAGTTTTGTCTGTGAGAGAATGGTGCCCAGTAATTGCACAAAGAATAGAAATAGCTCATGCCTGGACTCCCCAACATATTCTGAGCCTCCCTTGCTGGAGGAAGTTGCCACACTTTTCTTCTCATGAGTGAATCCATCTGGCCTTCCTTGAAGACCCCACAACAGTGAGCCTGCTTTTAAGAGTGAGCCAGTTCTTCGCTTGCCCTCTCCCTTCCATTTTTGCCAAAACATAACTAGAGCAGTCAGAGCCCATGCCCTGAGTGGCCAATCACACTCAAAAAAGCTTCATTTTAAATTTATTTAGCTTTCTGACTCTGTGTGTGCCTTCAACACTTTCACAACGATTTTCTGCTCCTCGAGAAGGAAAGCACGCTTGCTCCTGTCACAGACACAATCAGCACGCATGGACCCACCATAGGCCCTGCTGACGTGTTTTCTCGTGTTAGACAATCTCATGAGAACTTTAGGCCTCACAGCACCAACTCCTCTAAGTCGGCCTGGGCACACACCACATGCAGATTTTGGCGCTTTCCCAACCTTCTTGGTGTAAAGGTAAACAATTCTATTACCAGGGGTTCGGGACAGTCTGGTTTTGTTAGAGGCTGTATTGTACATACCGTCAAACGCCGGACCATGGTGAATGCCTGATGTCACCATCCTCGGAAGAGGAAAAAGGAAGCGCCGAGTGGAGATATTTTGCTGATTTATTTTAGGGACCGCCTAAGTGGTTTTCTAATGGTGCTAGATCGAGTAAGAAACAAGAAAATTTAAATTAAACTGAAATGATCAGTGGGGGCCAAATTACCAGCAATTCTGAAATCACTGGGTTAGTTCAAACAGCTGGGAGCAATTCTAACTGTGAGCTCCACTTTTATATTAAGGCCCACTTTTGTCTGTGAGGGGCCCATTCTTGCAAACTGTGGTCCAGACCAACTACAACTTCACGTAGTCCTGATGATGCAGAAGACAACAGGAAGCAGGTTATCTGCAGTTGATGAAGAAATTTATTTTATGGAAATAGATGGAGCCCTGATTAATGACATGTACTGTCCTTCTTTCAGCCTAAAGTGATATGAAAGCCAGTCAGCCATGTCTCTAAGCCCTACCGACCTGTTGAATTCATTACTCTCTGAGGGCACTGAGACCACCAAACACAGAGTACCCTTCAGTGACTAACAGTGAAGATGCTGAGGTGTTGTTTGTCTACTCACACCAACCTGTGTTTTTAATCATCTCTGTGTATTTTGAAGCAATTGTACAACCAAGTGAGAGGACTCTTAGCCAAGTCTGAGTTGTCATTCTCACCAGTGTACAAACATAGCCCCCGCCTTTGTGGTCTGCTCTAGCTTAGCCATGCTAATTGAAGTTGAGATGCTAGAAATTCCTTGGTATAATGTGAAGGAACTAATTCAAAGACTGAGGGAGGTAGGAATGCTGGAGTAGATTTTTAGTGGTGAACTGCACACTCATCTCCTAGCTGTGTTCCTTGAGCAGCTAGAAGACACTCCGCTCCCCAAGTGTCTTGAGAAAACACCAAGACCTTGAGAAACACCGGGAAGGGGAGCAACGGCATCTTTGAATACTGCTGGAGAGGTTGTCAGGAAACACTCTAATTGAAATGAGCATCTGCCTTCTGTGGGGAGAAAAGCTGTGATCTAGGGGTGGCAGAGGTTAGGTCGAAGCCATTAATTAACAGACGCAAAGTGGGTGTCCTGACAAAAATAGGCAGTAGGATCAGGGTCCTTTGCAGAATAGTCCAACCTACAAAACCAGGCAGTGGCTGATAATTGTGAGTTCCCCACGGTCAGATTATAGGGCAGCCCACGCAGGTCCTGCCTGAGCTTTATAATAATGACAAACCAAACCAGACCAAGCAAAAAACAAATCTTTGGGTCTGGTGAACAGACACCTGATTTATAGATTCACAGTGACAGGGCCCGACGAGCAGGAAGTGGCAGATGACCTAGATGCCTTAGTAAGACTCTGCATCCCAGAGGGGTAGAAAAATCCCACAAAAATACAGGGGCCTGATGCCACATGATGCTTCTAAGGGTCTAGAGGTCTGCAGCAGGTTAAGATATTTTCTTTTTTTTTCTTCAAATATATTTTATTGATTTTTTTTACAGAAAGGAAGAGAGAGGGATAGAAAGTCAGAAACATTGATGAGAGAGAAACATTGATCAGCTGCCTCCTGCACACCCCCTCCTGCGGATGTGCCCACAACCAAGGTACATGCCCTTGACCAGAATCGAACCCGGGACCCTTCAGTCTGTAGGCCAACACTCTATCCACTGAGCCAAACTGGTTTTGGCTGTGATATTTTCTAAGTAAAGGTTAAGATAACAAATACAACCATAAAAAGATATATTCACATGCCAGCATATTATTTTAAGCAGAGTCAAAAGATTATGCTGGATTACAGAGGTTTATTCCAAAAAGGAGAGGTTCTTCAAGCAAGCCAGCTCCCTTCCGATTCCCAGTCCTGACCAGTGCCTCCTGGGGACAGAGCCTCCACTGCTGATCCTTAAACCAGGCAGCGGTTTCCCGCCTGTGAAGGTGAAAACCAGTGGCTGGCCCTAACCGGTTTGGCTCAGTGTTTAGAGAGTTGGCCTGCCGACTGAGGGGTCCCAAGTTGGATTCTGGTCAAGGGCATGTACCTTGGTTGTGGACACATTCCCAGTAGGGGGTGTGCAGGAGGTAATTGAACAATGTTTCTCTCTCATTGATGTTTCTAGCTCTCTGTCCCTCTTCCTTCCTCTCTGTAAAAAATCAATTAAGTATATTAAAAACAACAACAAAACAACAACAACAACAAAAAAAAACACAGTGTCTGGCTCCATGGGGGGAAACTTGACCCTCAGGGGTGCTGGTTTGACTATAACTGGCTCAGACTCTTTAAAACTAGAAGGTTCCATCTGGGACAGGGCCACCTGAGTACTGTGAGTCAAAGAACCGTGATGGGAACAGAAACTCCCCTGGAACACATATTGATGGTGATAGGTCTGGAGTGACCCTTCTTCACATTTCAGGTGTAGTAAGAATCTCTTCCTCACCCTTCATATCTGGGTCAGGGGTCCCACCTGTGGTCCCCCTTGACAAGCAGGGCACACTCACCTGCCATTGCCTGTCTGCCTCCTTTACCCTGGCTCCGTGGTTCTCAATCCTGGCTGCACATACAAGTTGTCTAGAAAGCTGGGGAAAACCCCTGATGCTCAGGCTCTGCCCCTATCCCATTAAAGCCAAATCTCCGATGGAGCCCAGACATCAGGGTGTTTTAACAGCTCCTCAAGAGATCCTACGTCAGCCGTGGTTTGGAACCACTTCCCTAAACAAGGAGCTCTTTGAAAGCAGGGCACGTGCTCGCTTACTCATCACTGGCATTAAATGAGTTAATAAGCCTTTTAGAATAGTGCCTGGCACACATTTAGCTCTTAATAGTTTGTAATTTCATTATTGTTAGTAGTAGTAGTATTAGTCAAAACTACTGCTGGCCAGTCCTGTCCAGGGGGATCAGTTGGATGGAATGTTGTCTGTACACTGAAAAGTTTGCAGATTTGATTCCCAGTCAGGGCACATACCCAGGTTGTGGATTCCATCGCTGGTCAGGGTGCAGATGGGGTCAACGAACCAATCTCTCTCTGTAAATCAATGGAAACATATCCTCAGGTGAGGATTAGAAAACAAACAACTACTGGCCTGGGTGAGTTCCATGCACCCTTCTACTTAGTAAGCATAGGCCTCAGGATAATCCTCAAACAGGTGATCTGGATCACTTTTCCTTCCATTGGGCTTAGTTCTAAGTGCCTTCCAAAATGTGAGCATCTTGCTGTGCTATATACAAATACAGTTAACCCTTGAACAACACTGGGACTAGGGGTGCCCACTGTGTAATAGAGAATCCTCATAAACTTTAAAAAATATGTGTTTATTGACTTCAGAGCGGAAGGGGGAGGGAGAGAGAGAGATAAAACATCAATGATGAGAAAGAATCATTGATTTGCTAACTCCTGCACGCTCCCCACTAGCGATTGAGCCCCCAACCTAAGCATGTGCCCTTGACCGGAATACAACTGGGGACCCTTCAGTCTGGAGGTGGACACTCTATCCTCTGAGCCAAACCAGCCAGGGCTCCCCATAAACTTCTGAGTCCCCCAAAACTTAAACTACTAGTAGCCTACTGTTGACCAAAAGCTTTATCAATAACATAAACAATTGACACATATTTGGTGTCATATATATTATATACTGTGTTTTTATAAAGTAAGCTAAAGAAAAAGTGTTATTCAGAAAAATCATAAAAGAGAAAACACATTTACACATTACCTATATTTATGGAAAAAATATCTGTGTATAAGTGGGACCAGTGCAGTTCAAACTCATGTTGTTCTAGGGTCAAGTGTACAGGCAATTGAAGTTCTTGAGAGTGATTTTGACTGTGATTCTTTTACTAAGAGAATTATAGGTTAAGTCCACTGGGAGTCTAAGTTTCTGTTTCTGGCTCTTTGAGCAAGTCTTCTTCCACCTTCTGGTCTCATTCTTCTCTTGAGAGTTCTCCCGTTCTCTTTGAAATCTGGGTAATCCCTGTCTTATATCCTCTTGTCTGCCTCCATGACCCGGACAGACCAGGCTCCCAGTCATGACTGTGTGGGCTTCACCCCTGGCTGCCCTGCCCAGCTGCCCCTCAAGGCTCCTGCCCCACCAAATGCCCCAGAAAGCCTTCCCTTGTCTAGATGGTGCAGGGGAGGTTGTTACATCAGTCTGAAGAGCTCAGCTGCTGTGTGTGTTGAACTGGTCTGGGAAACCAGTTGCCATTTACACCTTAGACTCTTGATTCCAATAATTACAGGCTGCTGTTGTTCCTTGTGAGTAAGCCCCTATTCCAGTGGTCGGCAAACTCATTAGTCAACAGAGTGGCAAACTACTGCCTTAGTCCAAAGGGACAAGGTGACCAAGGGGGAAGGTAGCGCCGTAAACAAGCATTCTCTTTCTTGGATGCTGGTTCAGCAGAAGTTAGAGAGCTCTCGGCATCCAGCTCAGGCTTTAGAGCTGGACATTTCACTCAGTCAGCCTGGCCTTTGGCTCAGTTTTCCCAATGAAGGGAGAGTTCTCAGCCTGACAGCTCCTCAGAAACAGCGGGACAGATGCCAATGACAGCCTCCCTCCCCCACATTGTGAACAAGGTGTGAAGTGCTAATCCTATGGACATGGCAGTCTGGGCCATTTAAAAACGCACAAAATCAGTTGGAGAAATGAGGTCAATTCCTGTTAGGGATGAGATGATAGAATTGCCAGCATTCTGATGTTCTTATTTTATTTCTATTTAAAATTTTAAAATATGTTTATTGATTTCAGAGAGGGAGAGAGAAAGAAACATCAAGGATGAGAGATAGCCGAAACCGGTTTGGCTCAGTGGATAGAGCGTCGGCCTGCGGACTGAAAGGTCCCAGGTTAGATTCCGGTCAAGGGCATGTACCTTTGCTGCGGGCACATCCCTAGCAGGAGGTGTGCAAGAGGCAGCTGATCGATGTTTCTCTCTCATCGATGTTTCTGACTTTCTATCCCTCTCCTTTCCTCTCTGAAAAATCAATAAAATATATTAAAAAAAAAAAAGGATGAGAGATAATCATTGATTGGCTGCTTCCCGTACGCCCCACACTGGGGATTAAACCCACAACCCAGGCATGTATCTGCCTGGGAATCAAACCGTAACCTCCTGGTTCATAGATCCACGCTCAACCACTGAGCCACACCGGCTGGGCTCTTACATTATTTTTCATCTTTATTGTTCAGGTTATTAATTACATTGTTCCCTTTTTCCCCCTATAGCTCCCCTCCACAAGGTACCCTTCCCACCCTCCACCCTCACTGCCCCCCACTGTCCTATCCCATTGTTGCAAGATTTTTGTCCAGTCTCTTGCTGCACTTCCCACACCCCCTTTCTCCCCAAGAATTGTCAGTCCATTCCCTCTCTATGTCTGTGATTCTGTTACATTCACTAGTTTATCCTGTTCATCAGCTTATTAATTCACTTGATTTTTAGATTCATTTGTTGATAGATGTGCATTTGTTGTTCATAATTTACACTTTTATCTTTTTCTTCTTCCTCTTCTTAAAGAATACCTTTTAGCATTTCATATAATATTGGTTTGGTGGTGATGAATTCCTTTAGCTTTTTCTTATCTGCAAAGCACTTTATCTGACCTTCAATTCTGCATGATAGCTTTGCTGGATAGAGTAATCTTGGTTGTAGATTCTTGCTATTCATCACTTTGAATATTTCTTGCCACTCCCGTCTGGCCTGCATCGTTTCTGTTGAGAAAGCTGCTGACAATCGTATGGGTGCTCCCTTATAGGTAACCATCTGTTTTTCTCTTGCTGCTTTTAATATTCTCTCTTTGTCTTTTGCTCTTGGCATTTTAATTATGATGTGCCTTGGTGTGGTCCTCTTAGGGTTCCTATATATTGGGGTTCGGTGCGCTTCTTGGACTCCTAAGTCAATTTCTTTCACCAGGTATGGGAAGTTTTTGGTCACTATTTCTTCAAATAGGTTTTCATTGTCTTGCTCTCTCTCTTTTTCTGGCACCCCTATAATTCGGATGTTGGTATGCTTGAGGTTGTCCCAGAGGCCCCTTACACTATCTTCAATTTTTGGATTCTTTTGGTTTCTTGCTTTTCAGGCTGAGTGGATTTTACCTCTTTGTATTTCAAATCTTTAACTTGGTTCTTGGGGTACTCCAGAGTACTTTTAGGTCTTTGTATAATATTTTTTATTTCAGTCAGTGTATGCTTAATTTCTGGTTGGTCCTTTTTCATATCCTTGAGGGTCTCGTTCATATCCTTGGGGGTCTCGTTCATTTCCTTGTAGATCTCATTCATTTCCTTGTAGGTCTTGCTTATTTTCTTGTAGGTCTAGGCCTTTTCTTGGAGCCTCTTGAGAAGCCTTATAACCGTGGTTTTGAATTCCACGTCCAGTCGTTTTTTTTCCCTCCATTTCTTTCACATCTGATTTCTTTCCATGTCTCTGCATGGTAGCTGCTTCCCTGAGTTGATCAATTAGCTTTTTGTGGTAGATGTCCTACAAGGGACATTGGCTCAGCCTCCCCAGTTACCTGAGGTGGATATGGGTTGCACAGTCTTGTTGTAGTTAAGCCCAGGTTAATCGTTGTTAGCACTTGAAGGGGTTGACCTCCAGGCCAATTGTCTGTGAAGTTCAGCTGTGCTCAGGTTGGATGGGCAGAGTCTCTGGGCCAAGCAGATAGCGTCAGCTCCTCCCTATGAGGCCCCAGGGACTCTGTGTCAGTGGCAATGGCCACCAGCACCTCTGAGAGAGAGCTGCTGCCGAGCTCCACCAGCTGCCGGAGAATTCAGACTCTCCCCAAATGAGTCTGCACACCCAACATCTCACCCAGGGTTGCAAAACAGTGCAGTCTGACGGTTTCCCGAATGAGAGAGCAAGTCACGAGTGCTCTCTGCGTGGTCACGCAGCTGTGCTGTTCCCAAGTTCACATGCACTCTGCACAAGCTCGCCTTCTCCACAAGCCAGCAGACCCCTGAAGCACCCAAGCTTTGGCGTGCCCTCCCACTGTCCTGTTTTTACCCCGTATGATTGTGGGTTTCCTGGACTTCTCCCGGAGCTGGGGGATCAGTGCAGTGGGACATCTTTGTCTCCCTCGTTCGAGAAAACCAGCCGGGTTTTCAGCCGCCCACCCTATCCGCTGGCGCGCTCACTGCTTCAAACCTCTCTCCACCCGTAACTTCAATGCTGTCTTCAGCCGCTCCTCTGAGTCACAGTGTTCTATCATCGCTTTCATTTGTGGAATTTTCACTCAGCCAGCTTTCTGGTGATTCTGGATGGTGTTTGTTCTTTCGTTAAGTTGTAGTTTTGAAATTGTTGTGTGAGGCAGCGAGATAGGTGTTTACCTATTCCACCACCTTGGTTCTCCCCAGGTGACAAATCTTTTAAATCCATGTTGTGCATTTGGGATTGTGTGTTAATTTCAGTTTGTTAATTTTAAAGAGGTCAAAGACTGGTCCCGTCCTTGTGGAATTTCCTGGGTGTCATGTTAGAGTTGAAAGAGATCAACATGCTCAACAGTTGCCCACTAACTTCACCATCGAAATCTGTTGCCCTTCCTGACAGCACAGGATTGACAGAGCAGTAGCCCCTCTGTGGGCCTGGCAGCAACCTTTCACTCTGATATGCACTTAGCCAACACATTGTTGTCAGTGGTGTTTCCCTCCCAAGCCGCTCCTCCGCCATTGTTTTACACAGCTCTCTTCTCTCTGACACCTATTCAGTTACTTGGCCTGTTGCTTTGACCTGCTCCCTACATAGCCACAACCCTAGTGCTAGCCACCAGCGCTTTCCCGGGGAGTACTACCATGTAGTTTCCAACTGGTCCCCTGCACCTCCCCACCCCCAGAGTGCAGTGTTACACAGCAGCTAGAGCAATCTTTCAAGCACACTAGCGTGATCAGTTATCCCTGTTTGTAAAACTTCAATGACTTTTTATTTTATTTTAACTTTGTTTTTCAATTATAGTTGACTTTCAATGTGGTTTTATATTAGTTTCAGGTGTATAGCATAGTGGCTAGACAAAGTGACTCCCTGATAAATTCAAGTACCCACCTGGCACCATACATAGTTGTTACAATATTATTGACTATTTCCTATGCTGAACTTGACATCCCCGGGATTACTTTGTAACTTTCAATTTGTACTTCTTAATCCCTTCACCTTTTCCACCTAGCCTCCCCAAACGTCCACCCCTCTGGCAACCATCACCTTGTTCTCTGCATCTATGAGTCTGTTTCTGTTATGTTTGCTCATTTATTTGGTTCTTTAGATTCCATATATAACTAAAACTACATGGTATTTGTCATTGTCTACATTTCATGTGGTATAATACCCTCTAGATCAGTGGTTCTCAACCTTTTTAATGCCACGACCCTTTAATACAGTTCCTCATGTTGTGGTGACCCCCAATCATTAAAATTATTTTCGTTGCTACTTCATAACTGGACTTTTGCTACTGTTAATTAATCGTAATGTAAATATCTGTGTTTTCCGATGGTCTTAGGCTCTACAGCAGCAGTTCTCAACCTGTGGATTGCCTACAGGTTGAGAATGTTAGCAGGGTTGCCTAAGACCAGTTATGAAGTAGCAACGAAAATAATTTTAATGATTGGGGGTCACCACAACATGAGGAACTGTATTAAAGGGTCGCGGCATTAAAAAGGTTGAGAACTACTGCTCTAGATCCATTCATGAATATTGTTGCAACTTGGTAAGATTTCATTTTTTATGGCCAAATAATAATCCATTGTATATATCTACCACAACTTTTGATCCACTCATATACTGATGGGCACTAGGCTTGAACCATGGCTTCGCTATTGTAAGTAATGCTATAATCAGGCAATGGGAACAAAAGAAAGATAAACAAATAGGACTACATCAAATTAAGAAGATTTTGCACAGCAAAGAAATCCATTAGCAAAGGGAAAATAAAACCTATTGAATGGGAGAACATATTTGTCAGTGGCATATCTGATAAGGGATTAATATCCAAAATTTATATAGAGCTCATACAACTTAAAAAATCCAATTAAAAATGGGTAGAGGAAAAAGAAGCTGGCTCTCGGAGGCGGGCTCCCTCGGGAACTAATGTACAGACCGATGTGTAAGTAAACAGTTTGCTTTTCTTGCCTGAAAAAAAAAATGGGTAGAGGACCTGAACAGACACTTCTCCAAAGAGGACATACAGATGGCCAACACACATGAGAAGATTCTCAACAGTACTAACCATGAGAGAAATGCAAATGAAAACCACAATGAGACATCCCCTCACACCTGTCAGAATGGCTGTCATCAGTACATCAACAAACAACAGGTGTTGGTGAGGATGTGGGGAAAAGGGAACCCTCATGCACTGTTGGTGGGAACGCAGATTGATGCAGTCATTGTGGAGAGCACTATAAAGTTTCCTCAAAAAATTAAAAATGGAACTGCCTTAACAACCCAGCAATCCACTTGTGGGAATGTATCTGAAGGAACCTGAAACACTAACTCAGAAAGATATGTGCACCCCTATGTTCACTGCACCTCAGCGACTCCATTGCTGTTAGGATTGAATTGCAAGCCGTAATAAGCATGGCTGAAGAGCCGGCTGAGCCAGCTCTGCGACCTCATGTTCCTCTCGCTGTGCTCCAATCACATCAGCCTGTGGCTTGTTTTTGTTTGCAGTTTCTCCAGGTCGATAGAAGCTTCTTTCCGTCTGAAGAGTGTGGGGACACGCTGTTCCACCTCCCTGGCAGGACGAGCTCCCACCTCGGCTCCCAGCGGGCTTTCTTCCCCTATCCTCCAGGTCTTGACTGACATGTATCCTCCCCAGAGAAGCCCCCCTTTTCACATTCTCGTGGCTCCCAAACACGTTGCGTGAACAACGATCACAACCACAGTTAGGGAACTAAAACACTTCCGGCTGGCCTTCCCGAAGTGGCGAGCTCCATGAGGGCGGGAAGGTTGTCCTGCTCATTGCTCTAACTGCACTCCCAGCAGCATACCTTATACCTAACAGGCGTTCTGTTCATTGACTAAGTAATAGTTTCTTCTGTGTGGGTTGGCTTACTCTCTGGTATTTGTTTTACCCTCCCTCTACAAATCCATTGATCTTCTTTAAAAAAAAATTTTTATTTATTATTATTGTTATTGTTATTATTATTATCTTAGAGGGTGAGATCGAAACATTAATGATGAGAATCATTGATCAGCTGCCTCCTGCATGACCCCAACTGGGGATTGAGCCTGCAGGCAGCCATATGAACCTTGACCAGAATCAAACCCGGGACCCTTCAGTCTGCAGGCCGATGCTCTATCCACAGAATCAAACCAGCTAGGGCTGTGGTCGGCAAACTGCGGCTCTCGAGCCACATGCGGCTCTTTGGCCCCTCGAGTGTGGCTCTTCCACAAAATACCATGGCCTGGGCGAGCCTATTTTGAAGAAGTGGCATTAGAAGAAGTTTAATTTTTAAAAATTTGCCTCTCAAAAGAAATTTCAATTGTTGTACTGTTGATATTTGGCTCTGTTGACGAATGAGTTCGCCGACCGCTGAGCTAGGGCAATTGATCTTCTTTATGACATGATTCAGTCTCCTCTTAAATGGACAGGCTGAGACAATTTCTCCAGAACTGTGAATGACGAGTTACTAGGAACTCGTCAACACTACTCCAATGAGATCCTTCCTTTGTGATTCTGCATAGGCAGCCGTTGAGGTTCTCATTGATTTCAAAGAGGAAGGGAGAGGGAGATAGAGAAACACCAATGACGAGAATCATTGATCAGCTGCCTCCTGCATGCCCCCTCCTGAGGATCGAGCCCTCAACTTGGGCATGTGCCCTGACCGGAATCAAACTGGGACCTACTGGTTCATAAGTCAACAATCAACCATCGAGCCAAACCAGCAGGGCCCATTGTCTTCTAGAACAACCTGTCTTCTCAAGACACACTGGCTCCATTGTCTTCCTGCTGGGGCCAATCTCCAGTGACCCACACAGAAGCAGGGTGACACTGAGGAAATGCCTTCCAAGTGTCACTTCTGCTCATACTGTCTTGTGATGACTGCACACCGGCTGAGGTTGGCACATCATACAAGTACTGATATCACAGCTTCTCATGGGCAGTGCATAGGAGTTTAGACTAGGTTTTTCTTTTAGCACACATGGAGGTACTATCCTTGGTGACATGAGCCAGGCTATGACTTCAGTTCAACAATCACCCCCTCCAATGCCCCCAAATGGGCTCACATACTTTGACCTTTGAGTAGCTGCTCTTGATGGACTCATGAAATTTAGACTTTTCATAGTTTTTCCTTGCTTGACATAATTTCACAAGTTGGGAATCTGCTCAGCTACCAGTTCTATCTCTGTATGATAAATAGAATTATTTCTATTCTATAGCAATTCACTGCCTGAGCAGGCAAGCTTGATTATAATACTGGGGAAACATATTTGGTTGCATTTGAAATAATCACCTCCCCTTCCTGTCTTCTATTTGCCAGGTAAAGAAAAAAAACTGACCTATAGAATTTTCGGAGCAAATCAAAGGTACCCTGAGTTAACTGTTAATGTCTTGAAATGTGTATGTAGATATCTCTAAATTTTTCTCTCTCTACCTGGGCGTCCAGCCCATTTTTGTTCCCTTTAGGTAAGTTCAATCAATTTCCTTAAACTTTGATTTGATAGCATACTCTCTAAATAATTTTTGGTAATATTGTCCTCTTTAAAACATCTTCAGAGGCCCTGGCTGGCATTGCTCAGTGGTTAGAACATCGGCCTGGGCATCAAAGGGTCTCGGGTTTGATTCTCGGTCAAGGGCACATATCTGGATTGCAGGTTCGATTCCTGACCTGTTCCCCCCACTCTCACTCAAGGTGCCTGTGGGAGGCAAGCAGTTAATGTGTCTCTCTCACATCAATGTCTCTCTCTCTCTCTCTCTCTCTCTCTCTCTCTCCCCCCTCTCCTCTCCACTGTCTTTAAAAATCAATGGGGAAAAAATTAAGAAAAAAATAAAAAATAAAAGACCTTCAAAGGTCTATTGCTCATTAGGTATCCAAATTTCTCCATCAGGAATTTCAGCCAAAGCCACCACATTGGTAGTAAGAGGTCTGGTTCTGGAGCCAGACCGCCCATATTCACTCTTCAGAGATGTGTAACCTCTATGCCAGTTTTCTTTCTTTTTTCTTTTTCTTCTTAAATATTTTTACTGATTTCAGAGAGGAAGGGAGAGGGAGAGATAGAAACATCAATGAGAGAGAATTATTGATTGGCTGCCTCCTGAACATCCCCTACTGGGGGTAGAGCCTGTAACTCAGTCATGTGACATTGACTGGAATCAAACTCGGGACCCTTCAGTCCACAGGCCGACAGTCTATCCACTGAGCCAAGCTAGCTAGAACTATTCCAGTTTTCTTATATGCAAAGCTCTGATAGTACCTACCTCACTGGGTTTTCACCAGGATTCAATGAAGTAATCTATGGAAAGCACGTGGCATATAGCGAGTGCTCAGAACCTATTAACTATTATCATCTGGACTTCAGTGCCTATTAACTATTATCATCAAGTGTACTAAGCTCCACAGGGCAGGGATCTGTGTCTATTTTGCTCATTCCTGTATTTCCAGGGCCTGGAATAGTGCCTGGCACATTAAGACACTGAATATTTGTTGAATGGGTTAATCCATTGCATGTTTACAGCCCAGCCGAATTGCAACATCCCCATTCCCACGAACTGTTTTCCTGTTTTGTGCTTTTGCCTCCTCCAACACCAGTGCTGTTGGCTGTCATAACCATTCAACCAGCTGGCTTTCCTAACCACCCCAGGAGGAAACCTTCTGTAGACGATGCTCTCGTGGTACATTGTATGGACTACTCTTCAGCACTTAACAGTCTTATCTCTTTAATAAACGGACAGATTTCATAACCTATCAGCGCACTGCCATTGTTGTGGCAGTCTTTCTAGGATTACCTCTTCATGAAGAGCAAAGAGGAGCAAAGCTAAGAAGAACCAATATGTAAATACCCCAAAGGAGATGGCTAGCCTTGTTGTACATGTTTCCCAGGTATAGGCTACACTCTCAAATTCTATTAATTACTTCACAATTACAGTGTGGGATTTGGACCTAGATTTGAGGCACATAGTTAGAATAGTGATAATAATACCTATAGCTTATAGAATTTGGTATGATCAAATAATATAGAAAGTGGAAGTGTTTTAATATTATCGAATACTAGAGGCCCGGTGTATGAAATTTGTGCACTGGGGAGAGTGGGTCCCTCAGCCCAGCCTGCGCCCTCTCGCAGTCCAGGACCCCTCGCTCCTTCCTGCCCACCTGCGTACTGCTTCTTACCATTCAACTCGCTGCTCCTTAGCGCTGCCACTGAGGCAGGAGAGGCTCCCGCCACTGCCACTGCACTCACCAGCTGCTAGCCTGGCTTCTGGCTGAGTGGTATTCCCCTTGTGGAAGTGCACTGACCACCAGGGAGCAGCTCCTGTGTTGAGCGCCAGCTCCCTGGTGGTCAGTGGGCATCATAGCAACTGGTCATTCTGGTCATTGCACTGTAACAGTCACTTAGGCTTTTATTATATAGATTAAAATATTGTTATTGAAACAAATAGCATGCAATATAATAAAAGCCTAGATGGCATCATGTTCTTGTGTGACACCCTCGCATGACATCATCACAAGATGGCCACTCAAGATGGCTAGCAGGGGAGGGCAGTTGTGAGTGATCAGGCCAGCAGCAGAGGGCAGTTGGGTGCGACTGGGTCGTCATGGGAGGGCAGTTGGGAGCCATCAGGCCAGTAGGGGAGGGCAGTTGGGAGCCATCAGACTGGCAAGGGAGGGCAGTTGGGGGTGATCAGGCCAGCAGGAGAGCAGTTAGGCATCAATCCTGCTGGCAGGAGACTGGTTAAGGGGTGATTAGGTTGGCAGGCAGAAGCAGTCAAGGGACAATCAGGCAGGCAGGCAGGTGAGGGTTAGGAGCCAGCAGTCCTGGATTGTGAGAGGGATGTCTGACTGTCGGTTTACGCTTGATCCCTGTGGGGTCCCAGATTGGAGAGGGTGCAGGCCAGGCTAAGGGACACTCCCTCTCCCCATGCACGAATTTCTAGCCTACACTAATAATCTAGAAATATGCAAATTGACCGTACCTCCATGATGACCACCAGCCAACCAGGAGTTAGTATGCAAATCAACCCAACAAAATGGTGGGTTAATTTGCATACTCAGGCATGGAGTGAAGACTGAAGGTTCTGCCCAAGAGAAGAGTGAAGACTGAAGGTTCCACTGAAGGCTGAACTGCTGTGGCCCGATTCCTGGGTGCCGGAGGAAAACTGGTGCCGGCAGCCAGGGGAAGATAGGCTTATTGCATGAATCTTTGTGCAACAGGACTCTAGTCTATATATATAAAAAGCCAGCAACCGCAATGCTGTAATGACTGGAACAACCATTCATTATGACACCCACTGTGGCCAGCAAACTGGCCAGATCAAGGGGTGGGGCAAGCCAGCCAACCTCACATGGCCCCTCCCCCAGGCTGGATCACCCCTGATCAGACTCTCCCACACCAATCAAGGGCGAGGCTGGCCAACCAACCTCTTACAATCCCTCCCTCTGGTTGCCCCGCTTGTGATCACATCCAAATAGCCCCTCCCCTTTGCTGGCCACACCCTCTATGGGCTCCCACTGCAATAGGGGTTGGGGCCAGCTGATCAACCTCCTGCAGCCCCTGCCCCTCCCCTGATAACCAGCCCCTCCCCCTGGCTGACCCTGCCCCCTATAGGCCCCCACTACCCTGGTCAGCCCTCAGCCTCTCCCCCTGGCTGGCCCCACCCCTGATCACCCTCCACCTCAATAGAGAGTGGAGTTGGCTGGCCAACCTCCTGCAACCCCTCCCCCCACATGGCCCCACCCAATTGCCCCCTCACCCCGATCAGGGGCAGGACTGGCCAGCCAACCACCCATTCCTCCCCAAGCCTGCTGGTCCCTGATCAGCACCCCCACCCCATTCAGGCATGGGGCCAGCTGGCCCACCACCCAGAGCCCCTCCCCATGGCCAGTCCTGTCCCCAGTCAGTCCCCCAACCCCAATTGGGGGCAGGACCCACCAATCACTCTCAGCCCCTCCCTCCGGCTGGCCAACCTCCTGTCATCTCGCCCTCACCAGGCCCAGCCCCAATCCACCCCAATTGGGACTGGGCCAGCTGGACCTCACCCATGCATGAATTTGTGCACCGAGTCTCTAGTACTTATATAAAAACTAGAGGCTCGGTGCACAAATTTGTGAATGGGTGTGGTCCCTTAGCCTGGTCGGTGATTGGGGCTATCTTGCCCAGTCCCAATTGGGGCTGATCAGGGCCAGCTGGTGAGAGGGAGGGGCCATGGGAAGTTGTCCACCAGCTCCCGCATTGGGGCCGATCAGGGGGTTCGGCTGGGGTGGGGAAGAGGCCACAAGAGGTTGGCCAGTAGGGGAGAGATAAAGGCCACGGGATGTTGGCTGTGGGAGTGCACTGACCACCAGGGGAACCTCCTACATGAGCGTCTGTCTCCTGGTTGTCAGTGCGCATCATAGCAACTGGTCGTTTGGTCGTAACGGTCGCTTAGGCTTCTATATATATAGATGGGGAGAGGTAAGTTACTTTGTGTGCAATACTAATGAGAACAAAGCAAATACCAGTAGATCTCAAGTATAAAGGGCAATTTTGAATTATTCAATAACATATTTCTAAATAAGATATTACTGAGAAAAATCATGGAGATGTTAAAAAAAGTTTTACTCTTATATTTTGTCTTGGTCTTAAAAACCAGTGTTAGAGATTGTGTAAATTACAGTATTTTTCCTTTACCCTCGATGGAATATGTCTTAGTCTTCAAGTCACACAATAAATGATGGTAGTGGAACATCAACCTGACTGGAATAATTTGCTGCAGTGAGCAGGCTACAACTATGAAATCGTTGAGAATTTTGTTTTAATGACTTTGGAAGAACGACAAGAATTTGATCTACAGTTATTTTTTCAGTTTAAATCAGTGTTACATTTCCTAAACAATATTCCACATTTGGCCAGGGCTTACCACTCCACTCCAGATCAGCCTGGTGAGCCACCACTGGTTTTTGATTGGACAGTTTATGGGCTCATGCTGTTCTACTGAAACCCATTGCAGACTTCTGTAGAAATTCCTCTGGCCTAGAATGCAGAAGAACTACATTGTTTATGGTGTGGATTGTAAAAGACAACTAAATCTCAAGCCCACATTCTCCTTTGGCCACGCCCATTGAGATTATTTTAGAGGGATCAAGAGACTTCCTGGTGCCCAGAGAAAACACTTCAGCAGATGATTTTCTTCATAAGATTTTGTACAAGTGGTTTTGCGCAGTATCATTTCAAGCTGCTCATGTACATTTTTTTTTTTTTCATCTCTCACAAAATCTAAGATCTTGACTTGTGGTCACCCAGAAATCAGAGTCCTACAGGTGTGACTGTAGCGTTCTGACTCTGCATTTAGATCCCGCCGCCCTACAGCCAGAGATGCTTCTGTTGAACCCTGGCTGCAGATATGCTTAGCTTTTAATCAGTAGAAAGAGGTGTCCAAATACAAGTTGCTAGAAGGTTCCCTTAAAGAGAAATGATGTTCAGCCAAAATTCTTGGCTCAGTCATCACTATGTCAGCTCAGAGTAGCTGGCTTCGGCAGCTCATAGAAACAGTGCTGAAATGAAATGCAACACGGCTTTTTCCTCAGATTCTGCCACTTAACCCACAGCTTTGAGAATATGAATTTATCACAATTGTCTACACAGAGCATCATTCAACCTTGTGTAAATCCACTGTAGCACCGTAATTTATTTGTAACTGAACAAATGGAATACTGAGGTGTGGTTTCTATAACATCCCACAAAGCAAATAGTTCCAAAAGGTGATGTTTAACTAATAGAGTATTTTATATAGATTCTGTGAAAATAATGGAAACTATAATCTCATCATAAAATAAACTTGGGATAATACATGCAGGAATATGGGTAAAGGTGTGTCATAACCCTAACAAATAAGTTAGCAGCCTTAACACAGTAAGCGCCATGCCAATCACTATACTTTCCGTCCAGACCGGTCAGTCACTGGTGCCGCCAGCATATCGGTGACATCAGGATCGACGGCTAAACGGAAAGGAAGACCAACCAGGCTGGGCGCTGAACATGTTAAATATGCTAAGGACATCCTTCTGCTTTCAATCATATTTGTTTTTGTTGGCGATTTCTTAGAGAGATTGCTTTTACTAAGAATCTAGCCCTGTCCACTCATTTACTTTTAAAACCCGTATTAATTTTACAAAGTTACAGTAACTTGTTTTTAATAGCTTTCGCATTGAAAACAAACATTACAACGACCAGATTAGCTGTTTAGGAATGTTACAGAGGTAGACTAAGAGACTCTGCTCACAGTTTCTTCAAATACTGCTTTGACTGGCATATGGATCCCAGTTTTTTGTTTGTTTTCTTAAACTCCTACAGGGTTTAACTGGACCATCACTCCCACAGACAAGATGGCTGCCCTCTTGTGTTTACAAATTTTGTTAAAACATGGCAGATTAAAAAATTCAGAGTACTTTTTCAATATCATCTTGTTTTGCTAGTATCTGGATTCTGCAACTCTTTTCATAGGTGGTAGCTTTGAGTCTGCCAGTCTAAGGCTTATGTTTATGGCTAGGAAATTATCAATTTTACTTATATCAGAGCTTTAGTATCCAGGCAATATGGCAAAAAATATTCCATAGGTGATTTGGGAAAACAACAGTTACTAAATGTCACAGGATTCTCATCTGATTTCTAATTCAGTAATAAAATTTTAATCAAAATACTTTATCAGGTTTCTCATGGTGATTAGGATAAAGCGAGTAAATGCCAATAGTTGAAAGCGAGACAATTTGGCACATATCCTGCCCGAGACATGTCTGAATCCAGCAGCACAGGAACCTACTCTGAACTACCAAGTAAAGCCAGATTTTCAATGTAACTGAACATGAACCTAATATAATTTTCGATTGCCAGGGTCAGGCATGGTCTGGTTGCCATTATGGAAGAAAATATGATGGGGTCCTTGGGGCTGTTCTTCTGCACCCTCAGCGACAAGATGGAAACCAGGGGGAATGAAACATAACTCAAGTCCTGCAGTTACCACCTAGGTTTCCTTTTTATTACTAGTTGTTATTCTTTCCCTCTCTCTGAAATAAACAACACGCAAACATTTGTCTGCTTATGCCAGCTGAGCGATTCATTTACTGAGATATTTTAGTTTTGGGCCTAGGAAAACATTATGTAAATTATTCAGTATCAGGCTCTAAGTAAGATTACTATACTTCTAAATATTTAGAATGCCCCTCCTTGTTCTCTGTGGAAACTTCTTCTCAAGTCCACATTAATGGCCACCCCTGTAAGCTTCCGAGTATTCTGCTGAATTAGACTAAATCAGTTAAAGGTTGAACAATCCTGGTTCACATAATCCAGAATGAAGGTAACTGGGCTTTAAGCCATCCAACATAGGTATAGCCTGCAGGCACAAGTATAGTTTCAAGCTAAGATGTATAATCATACATTTTGCGCAAGGAAGGCAAACGATAAATTTCAAGCTCCATGACGTTAGTGTTCTGTTGCAAAGAAATTCTAACAAAATACGAAGATTTTAGATTAACCTTACTAAAACTGATGTTATCCTCTCTAATAAAAGAGTAATATGCAAATTGACCATACATCTGCTAACCCACAAACCTCACCCACCAGCCATTCTGTCTGCCCTTGCTGCTCAGACCTCTCCACAACAGGCTACAAAGTTTCAATTATAGAATCCCAACAGAAATGGCAGCAACCATGAAACTGGAGAGGGGCAGAAGACTAGGGTTGCCCGGGCGATGGAGGAAGGCAAGTTTCTGCAGCCCTGGAGGGCCTAGGCCTCCACTCCAGGCTACAAAGTTTCAATTATAGAAGATACAGAAATTGCTGCCACCATGGAGCAAGCAGAGGGCTTAGCTCTGCTCCAGACTACAAAGTTTCAATTGTAGAAGATAAATTCCAGATACCAGGGCCTCCACTTGGGTGGTGGTGGTGGTGGGGTGGGGGCGTGGCTGGACTGCAAACCATCACAGACCTCTCGCCCAGGCTGGCACACACTCCAAGGGAACCCCCACCCTGACCCAGCACACCCTTCAGGGTAAACCAGTGGCCCTCACCCGTGCACCAGACCTCTATCCTATCTAATAGAAGAGTAATATGCAGATTGACCATCACTCCAAACACACAAGATGGCTGCTCCCATGTGGTCAAAGATCCTGCCTCCATGTGGACACAAAATGGCCACCACAAGATGGCCAGAAGGAGAGGGCAGTTGGGAGGGACCAGGCCTGCAAGGGAGGGCTGTTGTGGGCGATCAAACCTGCAGGGGAGGGTAGTTAGGGGTGACCAGGCCTGCAAGGGGAAGGCAGTTAGGGGCAAACAGGCTGGCAGGGGAGCAGTTAGGCATCAATCAGGCTGGCAGGGGAGTGATTAGGGGTTGATCAGGCTGGCAGGCAGAAGCAGTTAGGGGCAATCAGGAAGGCAGGCAGGCAAGCAGTTGGATTGTGTGAGGGATGTCCGACTGCCCATATAGGTGGGATCAGGCCTATACAGGCAGTTGGACATTCCTTGAGGGGTCCCAGATTTGAGAGGGTGCAGACTGGGCTTAGGGACAACTCCCTGCGCGCCCCCCCCCCCCCCCCGCACAAATTTCTTACACCAGGTCTCTAGTTCTATATAATAAAACTAATATGAAAATCAACCAAACAGCAAAATGACCGGTTGTATGACGTGCACTGACCACCAGGTAGCAGACACTAAACACAGGAGCTGCCCGCTGGTGGTCAGTGTGCTCCCAGAGGGAGTGCCGCTTAGCTAGAGCCAGGCTCATGGCTGGCAAGCGCAGTGGCGGTGCCGGGAGCCACTCTCGCCTCAGCTGCAGGTGGACAGTAAGGAGTGATGGGTCCCAGACTGCGAGAGCAATGTCCAACTGCAGGCTTAGGCCCACTCCCCAGGCAGTCATACATCCCCACTGGCATCCCAGACTGCAAGAGGCGCCGGCCAGGCTAAGGAATCCTCTGCTCCAGTGCATGAAATTTTATGTACCAGGCCTCTAGTTGAAGATAAAGCCCTAGACAACTTGGCTCAGTGGATAAAGTATTGGCCTGCAGACTGAAGGGTCCTGGGTTCGATTCTGGTCAAGGGCACATACCATGGTTGTAGGCTCCTCCCTGGCCCAGGTCCTGGTCAGGGCTTGCTTAGGAGACAACCAACTGATGTGTTTCTCTCACATCATGGTTCCCGTCTTTCCCTCTCTTCCACTCTCCTTAACGAATCAATGAAAAAATATCCACGGGTGAGGATTAACAAAACAAAAAAATAAATAATTGAAGATTATTCTATTCAAGCAGAAATAAAAGTTTTCACCCTGGCAGGTGCTGCCCGCTGGTTGGGTGCTGTCCCATGCACTGAAAGGTTACCAGTTCAGTTCCTGGTCAGTGCACATGCCCAGACTACAGACTTGATTTTCGATAGAAGAAATGCAGGAGGCAGCCAATTGATGTTTCACTCTCACACTTGATGTTTCTCTCTCTCCTGTTCTCTCTAAAAAACCAATACATATTTCTTAAAAAGCCATTAAAAAAAGAAACAATTTTCAGACAATCAAATCTACTTCTTTTAAAGTTCAGAATCTACCACTTAAATTTATGAGTTTATTTATAAAACAGTAACTAACAATTTTCACCATTGTGTTATATTTTGGATACCATGAGCCAATATTTTGGAAAAATAAAACGAAAGGCTATTTTGAAAGACTGTGTCAAGTTCTTCTGTTTCTTCTGTGCTGTTACCTGTGGTAAAGCTACTTAAGAACGAAGGTGGCATTTCTGCTTACACACTACCATTGACGGGGATGGGCTACATGACGAGGGCAGAGCAGAAAGCTCAGAGAATTCAATCTGTGCTCCACAAGTTCAAATGACAAGCTTATCTTATGTTCACCTCTGTACCAGTTACTACTGGAATCACCTTTTTATTTCTTTTATTACCAGTACTTGTTATATTGGAAATCCATTAAGAAGCCAAAAAGTTTAAATATATTGTTAAAAACAACAAAAGAAGAGTTTAAAGAATATATTTGAACCACATAAACAAACAAAAAGGTATTACATAAGAAAAAATAATGTAACAATTTATGTAAGTACCTAACATATGATAAGCATGCTCTTACATCTAAAACAAAAAAGGTAACATTGGTACTATATATATATATTTGATAAGTGTGCATTAAAGAATTCTCTAATATAAAACATTTAAAATGTGGAGGATACTTTTTCAAGATACAGAAACAATTGTTAAGATAGACACACCCACAATTCTTATAAAAACATGCTGGCAGAAGATAAAATTCATCTGAGCACTCTCTTCTCAGATGTGCAAAAGCTATGAAGTTGTTAATCACTGCATATTGGCTCCCACTTTGCATGGTTTAAGTTTCAACACTGATTGGTATGAATTATGAATTACACAATTAATTAGTTATTTTCAGTGTTTTTGCCAAGGTTCCATACAGAATGCATCTATTTAATATGAATACTTAAAACAGCAACATTATTTATAAAAGTCATATCCTTTGTTCTTTTTTTTTTTTTTCAAAAAAGGCACTATATTTAGAAAATAGTTATTATAGAAAATAGTGCTTTGGAAAATCTGAAACGCTAAATCAATGTGCTCCATCAACCATAAGTAGATCTGAGCCCTAATTGAAAAGAACACAAATGTAAAAGCTGGTAAAATTTGAAGATTATAAAAACTGGTTTATTGTAAAAGCATTTCAAGAATACCCAGTTAAAAATCTTATCCCAATGCTACCCATAACAAGCAAGAAGCAGTTAAACACTTTTACACTAGGAACAAGGACATACAAGAAAGACCATACTGAGGCTGTGACAGAGAAAGGACTCAGGTCTCCCCAGGTCAGTACAGAGGGTACATGACAAGATCAGAGTACTGTGCTTGTCTCGGACCACAGTGCCGCCACGACATTGAGGTATCACTGGGCAAATGAAAGTCGAGGGGAAATGAAGAACTCCATAGTCTCATTTTGTGGGTGTACTTAAGTGATTGAAATTTTAGGAACAGCTGCTTTCAATGACAGCAAGATGTAAGATAAAGTCCTTACTGAAGAAAAAGGTTATAAAGTTCTCTATCAAAGTCCCACTAAGTCTTCACAACCCCCTCCCCACCCCTCCCTTACCTAGAGCTACTCTGCTGATATATAAGATATGATCTTGACTTGCCGCTTACTGGCAAACTGTAGGCACTCCTTCCAAATAGCTTTATTTTCTACACATTAAAAACACAACATGCTATATCATCCATATACTCAATTATGCATTCTAAGTAGAATTTCTTTATTGCTCTAAAAAAAAAATCAATGTATCTGCACAGTGGCCACTTTCCCCCAGACTTATTTCAAGATTTAATCTTTCTGGTGTTTTCTTAATAAAAACCCTTAGAGTCAATTATTACAAGTGATTGACCTATTAATCCTTATATACAAACAGAGATTGCATTGTTTTTGAGCACTGAAAATACTTAATATGAAACTTTACTTCCAACTTTTGTACTTCTCTAAACTGAAGGGTCAAAGTAGATTTTGTAATTAGGAAAAAAAATCTATCTTCTCAAGCTAAGGCTTTTCATAACAGGTTTAGCCAGGAAAAGAGATTTTATGTCTGTTATAAACCCTTGAAAATAAGGGTTTCTCTAGGAACACTGAAAGACCCATAATCACAGAGGTGCTAGCTGGTGCCACTATAATTCATACCAACTATTCCTTCATAGCTTATACTGAAGAGTGGATTCATGCTCATTTTTTTCCTTTAAAAAATACTCTTTGGAAACCATTATTACTCCTGTAGACACATACTCTAGTAATATCCCTTCCTGTAAAAATAAAAGTATACTCACGATTATCACTATTTCTTTGCTAAAGTCAACTACCAACATACATTTATTAATCTGACTACTTTATCAGCTAACGCATGACCCTACAGTGTTATACTGTCCCGGGTCAGTTCTCAGTATCCAGAAGTAGGAGCAAGTCTTATATGAAGTCTTGTAGGCAATATTTCAATGTAGTTAATGATCATTAACAAATGACAAATAAAATAACTAGAATTTACTTCCAAAACTAAGGTGAAGGTAAAATTTCCAGAACTACAGGCAGGTGCATGACCACATAGAGCTTACTTCTGTCGTGTACATTATGAACCTACCAGTGACTGCCCATCAAGACTTAAAATTAGTCCGAGGGAATAAGAAGGGGAAAATATAGCCATTTCCTGTTTGCTACTTTCAAATTCATCAGATAATATCCATTGTGTGCCCCGAGGGCATTATCCTTAAGGCATTATCCACAACAACAGCCTTTCTAGAACATGAAACTCCCTCAAACATTCGTAGACTGCCCCAAACCAGATTTAAACTACCTGTGAAATTTAAACTATCAGTCATGTATTCTAAATGCATATATTCAAAACTACCGCTTTAAAATAATTGGAAAGTAGGGAAACCTAAAAAAAAAAAAAAATACATTATACTATCACACTATCATATAAAATCATAAGTGTGTGTGTGTGTGTGTGTGTGTGTGTGTGTGTGTGTGTGTGGAGAGAGCAGATAATCAAGACTTAAATAAAAATGTAAAAAATAAGGAAATGTAGATGTAGATTTTACCAAAGAAACTATAATAACCATCCCAGCTACAACTATAAACAGATTCACTACTATGGTCATTTGCCTCGGTTCCAGAAAAAAAAAAAACCCACAAAAACAACAACAAAAAAATCCAATCAATCAAAACAAAACGAACCAACAATAAAACCCATTAAAACCTATACTAGAGTATGTGGCAATAATTAATATATTTCTATGGAAATTGTCTCATGCCTTATAAGCTCCTAAAATAAAATCAAAGTCACTAAGTGACTAATGATATAGCACTAGGAGGAAATAAAACAAAACAAAACTCACTGAAAGAAAAACAGTCTTCAGCCTTGGTTTCAGCTATCTCTCCAAATCATCATTAAGTACTTAGTATCAGACACAACATATTTGGTTTATCAGACCAGTAAGTTATGTTTTTCCACTGGCCAAAAGCAGCTGAAGAAATAATTGCTTAAACAAACTAAATGTGGTGACATGAAGCATCTGACTTCCAGGTCTGTCTATTTAGTTAAAATAACTGGTGAACATCTAACTGGGCAAAAGGAATGGCATCCATCATCAAAACAGGCTCACTTCCCCTAGCCCCCAAAACAAACAGTAGTTATAATAGCAAAAGAAACAAAAAGTTTTGTGGCTTTTTTTGATTCTTTAGGGCCAACTATGGAAGAGGTCAGCAATATAGTAACAGCAGCAATGGACAAGGAAGAGCAAAATAGTGGATGAAAGAATCTTGCTGGACGTTTGTTCATCTTTTTCTGTATTAGCCAGGAGATCGCAACTGGCTTATTTGGAAATTTCTGGTATGTGTGTCTTATCTCCTTAGATCCTTCACAGATTTAGAATTCAGTCTACCTGAGGGCTCTATAACCATGTAAGGAAGCTTTCTTTATCTAGCTTAGTGGCAGCCAAAACGGACTCCATGTCATTAAGGATGTCAGAACTCAGAGCTTCCTGCAGACTTGGCATCAATTCCTCTCCTTCTATGTTCATTCCATCTCCCTCCAGTGTTCCAAGGTCCACATTTGTCCCAGGAATGGCTTCAAGGTAGTCTGGAAAACGATTCTGCTGTGAAGGCAGCGTGCTTTGGTTGATAGTATCACCTAGTTGGAACAGAGAAAGAGACAGAATAAGGTTCTTGCGGAAAAGATAAGAACAGAGCTGTATCATGTGAGAGCACACAGAAATGCATAAAGAAAAGCACTCCTGACTGACCTGAAATGATGCAAAGCTTATTTTAGATCAAACAATTCATAAACAAGATTACTTCTGCTTCAACATTTGTCCACATATTTAACCAACAATTTGACTGCTTGCGTATCACTATGTGCTAAGCACTAAAGGAGGAGGAGGACTATAATAAAAGTAAAACCCCCTGAAAAATTATATGCAGCAAGGGAGAGGGAGCAAGCACACCACACAAGAGTGTCACCTCCTGATTCTCTTCCAGATATGCACACCATCGTAAGAGGAAATAGGAAAATGAATGGCATAATCCATCTTTCCCTAAATACACTTTGGGAAACACTAAAATAAAAGGACTGGATGAAAACTCTATTCCACTCTTGGAGATTCACATTTCATAATACAGCAAAGCAAGTGTCCCAGAAGTCCTTAAATAAATAAATCCTCCTTGCTTTGCTTCTGGGTTTCCCAAATTTGCCTGGCCACAAAACCTTTTTGGGGGGCACATGACAAAGTTAACATTCCTTAGAGCTCCAATATGAACCATTAAGTGCAATAGTGATTTGGAGAAAAGACCAATGGGGAACAGGAAATGTGTTTGAATGAGACGGGTCTGAAGTGACTCCTAACTAAGGACTGAAGGTTTAGATAAGCCGAGACAAAGGGGGAAAAGGGGGTCTAGGAAGCATTACAGCCATGAGCTGGATGAGCACAGGCTTTTACAAAAGACTTGCCAAACACTGTCAGCTAAGAACTCGCTTGCTAGAAAATGGCTGCACGTTCCTGCCCTCTGACAGTTGCCAAGCCCAGGGCAACCAGGTGAGCCACAGGAGAAAGGGTTCCTCAATGACTCTGTGAGGCAGGTATTTCTCAGCTCCTGCAAGACTCCTGTAACTATTCTAACAATCAAGTAGGTGAACCCCATCACCAACCCTTCCCCACTTGGTTTCCCACTATTTTAAATGCTAAAATAAGTCATGTCTTTGCCCTAGCATACTGGTCGGCAAACCATGGCTCGCAAGCCACATGCGGCTCTTTGGCCCCTTTGAGTGTGGCTCTTCCACAAAGTACCACGAGCGGGCGCGCATGTACAGTGCGATAGAAACTTCGTGTTCTATGCGCAGAAGACGGTTTTCGGCCTGGGCAAGTCTATTTTGAAGAAGTGGCGTTAGAAGAAGTGGGGGTGTCGGTCGGTCACAGGCAGGCGGGCCGCAGGAGATGCAGCGCGGGGGAGCACAGGCGATTCATGCACGAGTTGGGTGAGCCAGCCAGTCAGCAGGGGTGAGTGCTGGTCTCGTCCGCAAATGACGCGCGGGTGGCCTAAGTACCTACCCAAAGCATCAAGTTACCTGTATTTTTCCAACCAGGTGCAAATCTTACAGGTATTTTTGTCATCAATTTAAGGATTGTAATTATTTTGTGTTGGTAGCTTTATTATTATAAAATGAAACTTTTTTTAGGTGCCCTGTTCGACATGGCTATAAAGAAGCAGTAAAGAAAAACGGAAGACAAAACCGTGAATTTAAAGTTGAATGGACTGAGACTTTCATGTTTATTCAAAACTTAAATGGCCTTCTGACCTGTCTTATTTGTCAGGAAAAATTAGTGCATAACAAAAGACCAAATCTGGAGGGACACTTTGTAACTAAACACGTGTCATTTGGTACTAAACATCCTGTCGGTGATGCAAGGAAGAAAGCAGCTGGGGAACTTCAGAAGAGTCAAGAAAAACTAAGTTCTGGGAGAACTAAGATGGCGGCAAAGGTGAAACACCTATCTAGCCGTCATAATCAGCAATTTTAATACTACAACTTAACGAAGGAACAAACACCTTCCAGAATCACCAGAAGGCTCGCCGAGTGAAAATTCCACAAATAAAAGTAAAGATAAGACACTGTGACCCGGAGGAGCGGCAGCGGACAGCGTTGAAAGATTCGCGCGCAGAGAGAGGTTTGGAGTGCGCGCCGCGGAGAGGGCGGGCGGCTGAAAACCGGCCAGTTTTCTCGAACGGGGAGACAGGGGCGTCCCACTGGACAGATTCTCCAGCTCTGGGCGAAGTCCAGAGAACCCACTATCACACGGGGTGAAAACTGGACAGTGGGAGGGCACGCCGAAGCTCGGGTGCTGCCTCGTCTGCCGGCTTGTGGAGAAGGCAGCTCTCGCACGAACAGCTCGGCTGTGTGACTGCGCAGAGAGCGCTCTGCGACTTGTCTCTCATTCGGAAAACCGTCAGTCTGCTTTGTTTTATGACCCTGGGTGAGACATTGCGCATGCAAAGTCATTTGGGGACAGTCTGAATTCGCCGGCAGCCGGCAGCCGGTGGAGCTCCACAGCGGCTCTCTCTCAGAGGTGCTGGCAGCCATTGCCCCCGGCACAGAGCCCCTGGGGCTGCATAGGGCGGAGCTAACGCTGTCTGCTTGGCCCGGAGACTCCGCCCATCCAACCTGAGCACAGCTGAGCTTCACAGACAATTGGCCTGGAGGTCAAACCCTCCTAGGGCTAACAACAAAAAGCTGGGTTTAAATTCAAAAACACTGAATACAACCAATAAAGGATTGCAGTAAGAGTACCCACCTCAGGTAACTGGGGAGACTGAGCCACTGTCCCTTTGAGGATAGCCACCACATAAAGCAGCCACCATGCAGAGACATGGAAAGAAATCAGGTGTGAAAGAAATGGAGGAGAAAAGACGACAAGACATAGAGTTCAAAACCACGGTTATAAGGCTTTTCAAGAGGCTCCTACAAAAGGCTGATCAACTTAATGAGAATTACCAGGAAATAAACAAGACCAACCAGGAAATAAACAAGACCAACCAGCAAATGAATGAGACTTACAAGGAGATGAATGCTACTTACAAAGAAATGAATGAGACCCTCAGGGAAATGTACAAGACCTCTGAGGATACGAACCAGACCCTCACAGATAAAAAAAAAGGACCAACTAGAAATCAAGCATACACAGACTGAAATAAAAAATATTACACAAAGTCCTAAAAGCAGTCCAGAGGGCCACAAGAACCAAGTCAAAGATTTGAAATACAAAGAACCAAAATCCACTCAGCTGGAAAAGCAAGAAACAAAAAGAATTCAGATAATTGAAGATAGCGTAAGGGGCCTCTGGGATAACCTCAAGCAAGCCAACATCCGAATTATTGGGGTGCCAGAAAAAGAGAGAGAGCAAGTTAATGAAAACCTACTTGAAGAAATAGTGACGGAAAACTTTCCCCACCTGGTGAAAGAAACTGACTTAAAAGCCCAAGAAGTACACAGAACCCCAAAATATAGGAATCTAAAGAGGACCACACCAAGACATATCATAATTAAAATGCCAAGAGCAAAAGATAAAGAGAGAATATTAAAAACAGCAAGAGAAAAACAGTTGGTTACCTACAGGGGAGCACCCATACGATTGTCAGCGGATTTCTCAACAGAAACGATGCAGGCCAGATGGGAGTGGCAAGAAATATTCAAAATAATGAAGAGCAAGAATCTACAACCAAGATTACTCTATCCAGCAAAGCTATCATTCAGAATTGAGGATCAGATAAAGTGCTTCGCAGATAAGAAAAAGCTAAAGGAGTTCATCATCACCAAACCAGTATTATATGAAATGTTGAAAGATATTCTTTAAGAAGAGGAAGAAGAAAAAGGTAAAAATATAAATTATGAACAACAAATACACATCTATCAACAAATGAACATAAAAATCAAGTGAACTGATAGGCTGATGTACAAGATAAACTGGTGACTATAACAGAAACATGGACATAGAGAGGGAATGGACTGACAATTCTTGGGGAGAAAAGTGTTGTTGGAAGTACAGCAAGAGATTGGACAAAAATCTTGCAACAATGGGAGAGGACATTGGGGGAGGGGGAGGTGAGGGCGGAGGGTGGGATAGGTACAGGGTGGAGGGAAGATATAGGGGGATAAAAAAGGGGAAACAATTTAATTAATAAACTGAACAATTAAAAAAAAATCAAAACCATAAAAAAAAAAAAAAAGAAAAACTAAGTTCTGTATTTAATTACTGGACGCAACCTTCCAACAATGTTGATATTGCAAGTTTTGTGGTTGGTCAAGAGATTGCTAAGAGAGGAAAACCATATACAGACTGTGAATACATAAAAAGTTGTTTTATAAATGCATTCGAAGAGCTATTTCGGGATTTTAAAAAACAAAGCAGATATTCTAAAAAAAAAAATTAAAAGAGTTACCACTGTCTGCTAAAACAGTGAAAGATAGAACAGTCAAAATGTCTTTGAATATAACCGACCAGCAAGTCGAAGATCTTAAATTGGTTTCACCTTTATCAATAGCAGTTGATGAGTCTTGTGACATAAATGATACAGCACAAGGTTCACTTTTTGTATGACTTATTTCACCTACAGGTCCTAGAGAAGAACTTTTAGGATTATTGCCACTCATAGGTGAAACACGTGGAGAGGACACAGCAAATGCTGTAACTGAGTACACTGAAAAACATCATATTCCACTCGATTAAATTGTTGGCAAACCACTTAATTTCAATTTCAACAGACAGGGTGAAATGTATGACCGGTGTAAGAAATGGGTTTGTTGCTATTTTGAAAGAAAAAATTAATCACGAGATACTTACCATTGCATCATTCATAAAGAAGCGCTTTATGTGCAGACATTTCCAGAAGAAATTTGCAAAGTTATGGAACTGGTGATTTAATTATCAACTCCATTATAGCTAAAGCTTTTAATCATCACCAATTTAAAGAATTTTTAGTTGAGCCAAAACCGATTTGGCTCAGTGGATAGAGCATCGGCCTGCGGACTGAAAAGGTCCCGGGTTCGATTCCGGTCAAGGGCATGTACCTAGGCTGTGGGCACATCTCCAGTAGAGGGTGTGGCAGCTCTTTGATGTTTCTCTCTCATCGATGTTTCTGACTTTCTATTCCTCTCCCTTCCGCTCTGTAAAAAATCAATAAAATTTATTTTTTAAAAAAAGAATTTTTAGTTGAAATGGAGAGTGATCTTCGCTGCATACCAGGTAAATTGGTTATCAAGAGGAAACGTTTTGAAGCGTTTCACTTCCTTATTAACAGAAATTAAAGCATTTCTCCTTGAGAAGGGTGTTCACTATTCAGAACTAAAGAATGATCAGTGGGTCCAAAAATTTTATTTCATGGTAGACATTATGTCTCATCTAAATCAGCTTAATCGTAAACTATAGGGGAAACACTTTTTTTTTTTGATGTTATAAGTTATTTCATTTGAAAACAAATTATCTCTTTTTGCTCACGACTTTGAAAGTGAAACTTTGATTCACTTTCCAAGCCTGTTGAAACATCGCCAAGAAAATAATTCCGATATTGACATTTGCTATTTCAAAACAACACCTTTAAATATGAGGGAAGCTTTTCTCAACAAGTTTCAGGAATTCAGAAACAGCAAAGCGATGTTAGCCTGTTAAAAACCTCTTAATGCTACTATAACAGAATTAAATTTTTTCTCCCTTTAATACTGACATTGGCAACTTTGAAATGCAATTGCTGGATTTAAAAAACAAAGAATTGTGGAGCTCAAAATTTGAACGTCTTTGTGCTGATATAGAAATATTGGAGAAAAACAAATGTGAACTTAGTTCACAGCACAAATGGTCTGCTTTGAAAGGCCTGGAGAAGGAAGATATGTTGGTTTTTAACATCTTGAATAGTATGCCTGACTCATATAATCATCTGAAAAAACTAGTGTTTGCTGTTCTTTTCTTATTCAGGTCTACATATTTATACAAACTATCATTTTCAAGCATGAACCTCATCAAGCATAAATTGACAAGTCATCTTATTGACGAGAACCCAGAATTGTGCCTAAAATTAAAAACAACAACATACAAACCTGATTTACCCAAACTTTACAAGGAGATGCAAGGCCATTGTTTACATTAGTGTTTGTCAGTCATTGTCATGATTTAATTTTATGGATATTATAAGGTAAATTGTAAGGAAATTTAATTTTATCAATAAATAATATTGTTATTAAGTATGATATCAAGTTTTATTCAACATACCTATAGTTTAACTAAAACTTAAAACTTTATAAAGTTTATTAAGTTAATTTTAGGGAACGTTGTGGAGTGAAAGAAGATACAGTGTCGAGGACTGAGAAAGGTATGTTGAGATGGTTTGGACACAGAGAGAGGATGAACGGAAGGAGATAGATGAGACAAGTATACAAGACGCTTGTGGATGGAAGAATTGGAAGGGGTCGATCTCAGAGAACATACCTCAATCAGCATGAGGACATTTTTAGCAAAAGCCAGCTTAGGAGTACCCTAATTAAGTTAATAACAATGTACCTACCTATATAGTTTAAGTTTAAAAATTTGGCTCTCAAAAGAAATTTCAATAGTTGTACTGTTGATATCTAGCTCTAGGTTTACCTCAGTGGATAGAGCGCCGGCCTGCAGACCGAACGGTCCGGGTTTCAATTTGGTTGGGCACCTTCCTCAGTTGCAGGCTCCTCACCGGCCTGGGCCCTGGTCAGCTCTTGTGCAGGAGGCAACCAATCAATGTGTTTCTCTCACATCAATGTTTCTCTCTGTCTTTCCCTCTCTCTAAAATCAATGCAAAAATATCCTCAGGTAAGGATTAAAAAATAAATAAGTCATATCCTCATTTTGTTCTAATAGAGCTAAGATTCCATCACATTTAAAAACTGAGAAAAGACTTAAATTACAAATTGCCATAAAAGAAGGCACAATTTGAATTGAAGTTGATAGAAGTTTAATGGCTTTCTTCTGAATAATCGTTGCTCACAGTTTATTAGCCCTGATGATAAATGATGGTACTTGCCTGACCGTCAATTCCTCAGAGGGATAAGGAATACCAACCTGTATCCATTTCATCAACACTGTTCAAGAAGTCATCTGGGGTTCGAGGGACACTGTAGCTGCTCATGCTCAGTCCACTGTCTGTACTCTCATCTCGAGAGTGATAGGTGCCACTACAAAGAGAGTTAAAGACCAACACAAAAATAAAAATGATTTCAGGTAAAAATAAATACCTGCTGAGCACTAACAGGATTAGTGAAAATTCCTGCCCTCTAACATCTGAACCAGCTCTCTCCCTTCAGGGTCCATGCACAGCCCTTGGTCTGTGCAGTGAAATAGAAAAGGTCATCCTGCTAGAAGCTGCAGCTCTAAGAGGCCAAGATTTCTCTTAAATGTCTGGGTCTGACGGTTATAGGGAATAAAAAAGACCTATTCAGTTCCCAGCTGATAGAAATTCTCTGTCTAGGTCTTCTTGCTGTAATCCTATTTTGAATTCGGGAGATCCACATACTTATTTCAAGGTCTCCATTCCCCAAGTGGTGGTAGCACAGGTGTAGGTGGCAGGCAACACAGACTTTAGGTGGGCCCTGAGTCATGTCTGCTCTAGAATCACATTAAACTTTAGGCCAAGGTGGAAAGAAATCAATGCAAAAATAAAGAACCAGAATTCCTGTTTGTACTAGGCCAGAACAGATAAGTTACTGCTGATTCGATAAAAACTCCCATACCTTGATCTTCTTGCTTCTGTTTAGAGGGGAAAACCCAAATGCCTCTTAAGCTAGTGGCTCTGCAGACCGCAGCTGGCATTGACTGTAAAATGTGAGGTTCTACCAATTCTAGGAAATTTTATGGCAAAATGTGAAATAAAGGCAACTGTTGTTCATGGGTCTGTAACCATGATGTAAACTTTAACTTAGCTCACAGCTTGGACATGTAAGCAGCTATTTAGTTACACAAATGTTAAAAAACAAAAACAGTCCTGGCTGGTTTGGCTCAGCGGTTAGAGCATCGGCCCGTGGACCAAAGAGTCCCGGGTTCGATTCCGGTCAAGGGCACGGACCTCAGTTGCAGGTTCCTCCCAGGCCTGGGCCCTGGTTGGGGCTCATGCAGGAGGCAACCAATTGATGTTTCTCTCACATCAATGTTTCTCTCTTCCACTCTCTCTAAAAATCAGTGGGAAAATATCCTCGGGTGAGGATTAACAAAAACCAACCAACCAACAAAAACGACAACTAAGCTTTATAAAGGAGCTTTAATAGTTGCTCAAGGTTGACTGCTCGGTTCCTCCAAATTTTTCCCCCCAACTCGACCACTGGTTTGCTCTAACGCTTGTGCCAGATTGCAGCAAGATTCAAAAGCCTAACAGACCCAAGAAAACACAATTTTGCCTCTGAGGCCATGTGTATACAATGCAGCTTGCACAGGAGAAGGCCTTAGGATGTTGTTTGTTTTTCTTTTGCCTGCCCTGATCCGGGACAAGGCCTGGTCCTAGTCGTCACTGTTCCCACTGCAAAGCATGGGCACACACCAAATTCTACGGACTCTGCCATGGAATAGCTGGACTCACACCGTTGTGCAGCTCTCTCCAAGTCACAGGGAAGCACACGGCATTCCTAAGGACAGAGTGACAGAGCCACTGCCCTGACAAGGAGGTGCCTGCTCCCTGCAGAACCCCATTACCATGTCATAAACATACATGAGCATCTGCTGCTACAACAGGCATCAGACTAGGCTCAGATGCACAGGAGGTTAAAAGCAATAACCACCAACACACTTCAGGGCGGGAGATGAGCAAATAAAAACAGGAATGAATCACACAAAGGGCTATGTGAGCACAGTGGCTTTTAGAACAAAGAGGAGGGAGCTTAAAAAGTACAGTGGAAAGGTTTCCTGGACAGGACACCAGAGATGGCCCTGAAGGCTCTCGGGGTAAAAAGGAGATAAGGGAATGTTGCACCACTGCTAAGAGCCAACTCCATGGCAAGTTAGGGAAGTGTGTAGAGCAGTGGTCGGCAAACTCATTAGTCAACAGAGCCGAGTATCAACAGTACAATGATTGAAATTTCTTTTGAGAGGCAAATTTTTAAAACTTAAACTTCTTCTAATGCCACTTCTTCAAAAGAGACTCGCCCAGGCCGTGGTATTTTGTGGAAGAGCGACACTCAAGGGGGCAAAGAGCCGCATGTGGCTCGAGAGCCGCAGTTTGCCGACCACTGGTTTAGAGCTTAAGAAATCTGTATGAATTGAGTAACAGGCAATGGGGAAACCACCCTAAGTTTTTGAAAGAGAAATGGCATAGTTAGATGCGTGTTTCAGAAATGGGGGTAGAGGCACTATAGAGAGTGGACAAAGAATTCTGCCTTTGGACTAGTATCACTGACGATCTACCACTCTGAGAGAGATCTGTACCAGAACCTACAATCTCCAACCAAAGCCCAGCTTTCAGAGGTTTTAAGAATCTTTACCAGTGACTAAGAAAGATATACATTCTGTCCATTTTTCTAAATAGCCAAATTTTATCCCTGGATAAATACAGGCCTTCTATAGATGGGTACTGGAATTATATTGACCTGAAATTCCCCTGTGGGGGGAACAAAAATTCTGTGGCTCTGACCTTTCAGTTAAGTTCAGAACTATAGTCTTATACAAATACACTCAGTTTTTGGCAGAACTTTTAACTGTATGTGTCAACGTGAGGTTAAAATACTGCTGGATGAGGTGAACGTTTTGTTCCATGACTAGCACATTAAATTCCTGTATATTTCCTGTAGGCCTGTTCAATGTTTAGCATAGTCTTTCTACCCGTACTTTGTATCCCACCCCACCTTCCCTGAAATTAAATTTACTTACTAAACTTCCCCAAAATAAAATAAAATAGACTACATGTTGTCAAAAGAGCAAAGTTTGTTTTTCTTAAGATCATAACGTTTTCAACTCAGTTGGGGAGAACTGAATGAGTAGCATAATAGTTTTCCTAAACTAAGGGACCTGTAAGTCTCTTAAAACTTGTTTAAAATTAGTTTAAAAAAATCAAAAGCACAAAGACCAGAAAGTATTTGTTCCTTAATTTTAAAAAATTAAACTCTAAAATATCTTATAACTTAAAAGAATGAACTCTAGCCCAATCTTAATTTTAAATGGTTTTCTAGGCAACAAATATGACCTGTTTCAGCTTGCGGTTTTCGAGTCAGCACTACACATAACATCTCAGGCTTCCTGATCACACGCTGGTGGTAACCCACTCCTTCCATTGCATTTCAAATGCTGCCTTAAATATTAATGCATTTTTAAAAAAGCACAATTTACATTTTATCTTCTTTGTGAGCTGCATGAAGCACTCAGGGTGAGCACTTATGTGGAAAATTCCTTCCAATCTTCTTTATAGTGCAGCCTACAGCCCTAAGCAGGCTTAAGATGCAGTTCATTTGCTTTCATAGAAAGGCATTCACATGTTTCTCCACGACTCTGTAATTTTAAGTAAGGGTTAGTCAACAGTATAGGCAGGAGCAACACGTGACTGTGAATTAAGTATCCCCTCTACAAGTCTGAACAGCTCACTTCCTCTCCCAGGAGCCAGCTTTTAATCCTCGTTTTATTGTACCTACCATTTACGGAAATGTTCCTTTGCAACTATGATTTTTGGCCCACACAGATGTTCAAACAGCTTATAATAAGTACTAAGGAGAAAAATCTCAACGCTATGATCTTTTTCAGACACTGGCCAGGGCAACTCTCACCAACCTGTTCAGAAAGGGATCTGAGCTATTGGTCGTCATTGTTCTCAATTCCTGAGACATCCCAGGAGAAGACACTGGATTCTGAGTCCCACCATCTGGCTCCAGTGTGGGTAACTGGCTCCGGAGAGCTAATTCCTAGAAAAAACAAACACAAACAGAATCAGTCTACAGATGAACAAATTCACTGTCAGGTTAAAAAAATACAATGCACATTACGGTAACCATGTGCGTATAAATTAAAGTATTAACATCTATTTTAAAGTAAGTTTCCCGGTCAGAAAGACCAAGTTCTTTTATCCATTTCAAGTGATTAAAAATTAAATCATATAAATTGAAAGTTTTTCTAGTCTTATTAACCCAAACATATGTAGATTATTACACAATTTCACTGTTACTTTCCTTACTTTGGCAAACACCCCCAAATCCTTCCTTGGGGTAGAATGGCAAATCTGGTCTTTAAAAGGTAATTCTTCTTAATGTGCGTTTTTAGTCATCAATCTTCAATATGGTTTTGTGTGTTTGGCATCAGTAATAATAATAAAGTCAGAAAAACACGTGGTAATTCATTGTAAGACACCCTCTCTCCACACCTCCTGTACTGTTTGGATCATGTGTCTCCTCTTTTTTATTTTTTTGTTAATCCTCACCTGAGGATATGTTTCCACTGGTTTTACAGAGAGTGGAGGGAGGGGTAGAGACAGAGAGAGAAACGTGTGAGAGAGACATTTAATTGGTTGCTTTCTACACTTGCCAAGGATCAAGCCTGCAATCCAGGTCCATGTCCTTGACCGGAATTGAACCTGGTTATTCACGGAGCCAAACCAGCGGGGGCTAGGTGTCTCACTTCGACTTCAAGTTTTTCTGTCTTAAACAGGGGCACCAAACAACAGGATGCCATCTGGAAACCTGAGCCAAAGCTATGGGTCACCACCACCCTGATGGCTCCAGGTCTGCGTCGACAGGCCTCCAGGCATCCCAGCGTCTGCCCAGGACCTTGGCCTAGTTTACTGCTGCTCTGTCCTTTTTCTCACTTGTCAGTTCACTGCTCCCTTCCTTAAAGTTTCCACAGTGCCTCCCAAGCTCTTATGAACATTATTCTCTACTGGAGAATTAGCTTTCTCTCCCTCCAACTTTTTTGTTTTGGCTTGAAGTATGGCTTTTTATTACAAAGGACCTGCTCTCCCTGTCAGCCTTCCTGAGCTCAGATCCAAGCCTGCATGGAGGCACCTGCACACTGAGGCACCTACCCACCATCTCTAGCCCTGCACACCCTCCACTGTCACTGGGTCCTGAGGTGGCAGAAATATTCTGAGCTCTGCACCATGACTTCTAAACTATGAATCCTTCCTCATGCAAAAACCATCTTCTTAAATTCAGGTTTACGCCCTTTGTGATTTAGCATCCCTCAAAATGGGTTTTCTTAACACAGAATCATCCCATCTGATAAGAGTAATATGCAAATTGACCACACCTCTGCTACACCCACAAGCCATGCCCATGAGCTACACTCATTGGCCAATCAGGAGTAAATTATGCAAATAAACCCCAACCAAGATGGCTGTGGCCACTGAGAGCAGGAGGGAGGCTTGGTTTTCCCCGGCAAAGGAGGAAGCCAAGCTTTCCGCCTGCCCTTGACAGCCTAGGCCTCCACTCAATGCTACAAAGTTTCAATTATAGAAGATACATAATCCCAACAGAAATGGCGGCAGCTACGGGGCTGGAGAGAGCAGAGGCTAGGGTTGCTGTGGTGATGGAAGAAGCCAAGCTTCTGCAGCCCCAGCCAGCCTAAGCCTCCACTTAAGGCTACAAAGTTTCAATTATTGAAGGTAAATAAACTGGAACAGAAATGGCTGCTTCCATGGAGGGAGCAGAAGGCTTGGCTCTGCTCCAGGCTACAGTTTAAGTTGTAGGACCAAAAAAAAATCCCAGATACCAGGGCCTCTGCTTGGGTCGCTAGGGGCTGTGGCTGGCCTGCAAACCACAACAGGCCCCTCACCCAGGCCACTCCATGCCTCAAGGGAACCCCCACCCTGATCCGGGACACCCTTCAGGGCAAACCAGCTGGCCCGCACCCATGCACCAGGACTCTATCCTATTTAATAAAAGAGTAATATGCAGACTATCATTCCAAACACACAAGAGGGCTGTCCCCATGTGGTCAAAGATCCTCCCCCCATGTGGACACAAGATGGCCACCACAAGATGGTCAGCAGGGAGGGCAATTTGGGTCAATCAAGCCTGCATGGGAGGGCAGTTAAGGGTGACCAGGCTGGCAGAGGAGGGAGGTTGGGGGCAAACCAGTTGCCAGGGGAGCAGTTAGACATCAATCAGGCTGGCAGGGGAGTGGTTAGGGGGTGATCAGGCTGAGGCAGAAGGGGTTAGGGGTATTCAGGAAGGCAAGCAGGCAAGTAGTTGGGAGCCAGAAGCCCTGGATTGTGAGAGGGATGTCTGACTGTGAGAGGGATGTCTGACAGTCGGACATCCCTCGAGAGTTCCCAGATTTGAGAGGGTGCAGGCTGGGCTAAGGGACAACCCCCCACCTCCGTGACAGAATAAAGAGGGCCTCAGAACTTGGAAAGAGGAAAGAAAATTACACTTTCACTAACTTCTGACTGAAACATAGCATTTTCTTTAATTAAAAATATAGGCAACAGACAGGAGTATTTAGCATATCATGTTTTCATCAATAGAAGGCACTCTCATATTACACCGTAGCTGTGTCCAGTATGTTAAAATACCACTCACCCTCATCACCATTTCAATGTTCGGGTAGATAGGAGACATAATGCTCTGTCATTAGGTGGATGACTCAACTCACTCACCTGACAGCTCCTTGACCTTCAGATTTCAACGATCATCATCTCCACTTACCTCAATCATCCACAGCTAAGACTTTGCTATTTAAATGAATACTACATCTAAAACCTTTAGTCATGTTTGTTTCACTTCATTGCAACTGCATCCATCACTCCAGACTTGTCCACATTCGTGCACAAAACCTAGATCCCTATCATGGACATTTCTGCTCTCTAAATTGCAATGCTACTGACCCCTTCACCACTATTCATTCAATTTCATTCCCTCGGTCATGCCCTGAAACTGGCTTAGAAATCCTACGCCCACACCCATTGGGAAAATCTTACATGTACTCATCCCACTCACCGGGACCGTGATTTTTCTTGCTACCCAGTTCCTGCACGATGTGGTTCCTGCTCTACCAGAGCTACAGACCTATGACCTCAGGACTCAGTTCCTTCTCTCTACCACTATTCTAGTATACTGGCTCCCTTTCAGTTCTTTTTTATTTTCCTTTTTTAAAAAATTGAGGTATAGCCAAGACCGGTTTGGCTCAGTGGTAGAGCGTCGGACTGCGGACTGAAGGGTCCCGGGTTCGATTCCGGTCGAGGGCATGTACCTTGGCTGCGGGCACATCCCCAGTAGGGGGCGTGCAAGAGGCAGCTGATCGATGTTTCTCTCTCATCGATGTTTCTGACTTTCTATCCCTCTCCTTTCTGCTCTGTAAAAAATCAATAAAATATATTTAAAAAAAAAAAAATTGAGGTATAGCCGAAACCAGTTTGGCTCAGTGGCTAGAGTATCAGCCTATGGACTGAAGGGTCCCAGGATTGATTCCAGTCAAGGGCATGTACCTTGGTTGCGGGCACATCCCCAATAGGGGGTGAGCAAGAGGCAGCTGATCGATGTTTCTGACTTTCTATCCCTCTCCTTCCTTCTCTGTAAAAAATCAATAAAATATATAAAAAAGTTGAGGTATAATTGACATATAACATATTAGTTTCAGGTGTGAACATAATGATACAATATTTGCTTACACTGTGAAATAATCACCACAATAAGTCTAGTTACCAGCTGTTCCCATACATAGTTACAAAATTTTTTTTTTCTCGTGATGAAGACTTTTAAATATAGTTTTATTGATTTCAGAGAGGGAAAGGGAGAGACAGACAGAACATCAGTGAGAGAATCATGGATTGGCTGCCTCCTGCATGTCTCACACTGAGCACTGAGTCTATAAGCTAGGCATGTGCCCTGACTGGGAACTGAACTGAACCATAACTCTCGGGTTCAAAGGCTGCCGCTCAACCACTGAGCCACACCAGCTGGGTAAAATGAAGATTTATTCTTAGTAACTTTCAAACTCACAATACAGTATTATTATTAACTATAAATCACCATGCTGTACATTATCCCCCCAAAACTTATTTTAAAACTAGAATTTTGGCCCTAGTAGGTTTGACTCAGGGGATGAGCATTGGCCCACAGACTGAAGGAAGGGTTCAGGAATTGATTCCGGTCAAGTGCACATATCCTGGTTGCTAGCTTGATTGCTGACCCTGGTTGGGCAATGCAGGAGGCAACAAACTGATGTGTCTCTCTCACATCAATGTTTTTTCTGTCTCTCCCCCTCCCATTCACTCTCTCTAAAAAAAATCAATGGAAAAGTATCCTTGGGTGAGGATTAAAAAAAACCATACTGGAATTTTGTACCTTTTGGGTCCTTTCACACAGTTAACCCACCCTCCACCTCATCCCTTTGGCAAGCACCAATCTATAAACTTGGTTTTTCATTTTGTTTTTTTAGATTTTACTTATAGGTGGACTTAAACAGTATTCGACTTTTTCTGACTTATTTCATTTATCATAATGCCATCAAGATCCATCCATGATGTCATAAATGGAAAGATTCTATTCTTTTTTTATGAATTAACTAGAGGCCTGGTGCACAAAATTCATGCACAGGGTGTGGGGGGGTGTCTCTCAGCTTAGCCTGCACTCTCTCCAATCTGGGACTCCTTGAGGGCAGTTGGACATCCCTCTCACAATCCAGGACTGCTGGCTCCCAAATGCTCACCTGCCTACCTTCCTGATTGCCCCTAACTGCTTCTGCCTGCTAGCCTGATCACCCCCTAACCACTCCCCTGCCAGCCTGCTTGCCTCTAACTGCCCTCCTCTGCAGGCCTGGTCCCAACAACTGCCCCCTGCAGGCCTGGGTCCCCCAATTGCCCTTCCCTGCAGGCCCAGTCACTCCCAACTTCCCTCCTCTGCCTGTCTGGTCCCTCCCAACTGCCTTCCCCTGCTGGCCATTTTGTGTCCATATGGGGGCAGCCATCTTGTGCGTTGGGAGTGATGGTCAATTTGCATATTACTCTTTTATTAGATAGGACAGAGGCCTGGTGCATGGGTGGGGGCTGAAGGGTGTCCCGGATCAGAGAAGGGGTTCTCTTGGGACATGGGGCAGCCTGGGCGAGGGGCCTGTGGTGGTTAGCAGGCCGGGCACCCCCCCAGCAACCCTAGCAGAGACCCTGGTATCTGGGACTTATTTATCTTCTATAATTGAAACTTGGTAGCCCTGAGCAGAGTCCAGGGCTGGCCAGGGTGGGTGGGAAGCTTGACTTCCTCCATCGCCAGGGGCAACCCAAGCCTCCTGCTTGCTCCAGCTCTGTGGCTGGCTGCCATCTTGGTTGGGTTAATTTGCATACTCACTCCTGATTGGCTGGTGGGCATTGCTTGGTGTGGCAGAGTGATGATTAATTTGCATGTTACTCTTTTATTAGTGTAGAAGATGATAGTATTTTATTGTACACATACATATACCACATCTTTATTCATGGATAGACACTTAGGTTGTTTCCATATCCTGGCTATTATGAATAATGCTGCAATGAACATGAGGGTGCAAATTTCAAATTTGTGATTAAAATTTTTTAAAAATTATTTATTTCTTGAATTTATTGAGATAAGATTGGTTAATAAAATTATGTAGGCCACTTTGTTCAAAGCTGTCAAAGCTTTACTTTCTGCTGCCTTTAACAACCAAATTTCTATTGTCAACAGACACTGCAGAACCAACTTACCCAAATTTACCAAGAAAGGTAATTTAGAGATGCAAATAAGAAGGAAAAGCATTCCAAGTTGCCTAATAAGATACCCAATTCCCTGAAGGGCTATGGAACATACTTTTCATCAAATCTATACTTGAGCCATGCGTGACTAAGAGTAAGTAACCTAGGAATTTATCTGTACTGAACTTGCAAGGCTCAAGGAAAAAAATACCACTTTATTTTTACTGGTGGTGGTAGGAAGGTATTAGCATCATCAATCAAACAGGGAACAATTTGGCATGCAAACAAATACAATGTTATAAGGCCAATGATAAAAAATTAACATTACAGATTATAAAAAACATATTTCAAGGTATAAATATTCAACTCACTTTTGACACTTCTAGTTTACAACAAAAAGTGTTGATTAGATGCCCTTAGTAATTTTCTGAACAGCTTCAGGTATAAATTAATGTATAATAACTTATACACATTACCTCTTATATAGCTCAGTATTTGCTAACAACAAAATAGCTTTATATAATGAAAGTTGACTTGGTAGTCCCCTCCCCAAGTCATTAATTTTTATGTTAATATTTTCACCTGCTGTGAATATGATTTATTTCACAGGATCAATAAAGATAATCAATTTCTGTTGCTATTTTAAAGAAATTGTCAAAAATGGGAAAGGGAAACTTCTATATTTAGATAGGAAAACAAGCCAACCTTTTCCCTCCTTCTTAGTCTATGACTTTGGAATTCAAAAACAGTTAACTTCTACTTCCCACATAAACACACACACATACACATACACACCACCCATACAACCATAGTTTTAAAAGGGAGATCTTAAAAGTGAAATGGAAATTTGGAGAAGTGTCTTACTATATATGCTCTACCTACTCAGATTTTGTAGAAGTGAGCATGGAGCTGGCTGAAAGAGTTCTTCTGTAAGCTGACTTTTCCCAGTAGGAAGAAATTGCAAATTTTCTTGGAAGTGAGCTTTATTTGTAACCAAGGATTATAAAGATGAACGAGAACATGCATATAAAATTAAGAATTTTAGAAGTAAAATATTGAAAATTAGTTTCAGAGCTGTAGAAACATTTTGCTAGTGACTCCAGAGAAAAGTAATTATTTTAATGTGGATAAGTATGAAATGAACTTGCATAATCTGAATTTTTGATCAAAAAAGTATTTCATATAAACTTTTTCCATTATATTGCATTAAAAAGTAAGCCTGTATGTATTTATATATATGTAAAATAAGCCCATTTTATTGTAATAAAGTACATTATATCAAAACAGATTCTGGATGAATATGAACATTATTTTGTAATTGGGTAAATCTGGCCTGACTGTATAAAAATAAGCCTCTGGGACATAACTGGATTGTCTACAAAAACTGATTTCAGCTGAAGCATGTCATGTCGAAAGTTACATTCATCTCTAATAAGGTTTCTTATCCTGAACCAATGCCTAAAATTAGAATACTGAGCTAAAAATATGTTTGTTAAGCTTCTCTTTTCCCCAAGGTAGTTAGAAAAAAATAGACTCAAAAATGGAGAAGTAAGCAAGTTGATAGAAAATTTGGCCAAAATCTAATCATGCTTCTGTATTTCAAAGGTCAAATAGCTTTACTGGAGTAGTATTTGACTTTTTATAAGCAAAGCAAGTATTTTTAGCTCATTTTATTCTGTAATAATGCAAAAATGTGGTGGCTTTTCCCATTGAGCTTGTAAATCTTCGCTAATCTGGGACGCACTTAGTCAGAGCTCTCCACTCTAAGTAAAACCAACGGTTCCAGCTGGGTCTGGAGGGAACTTTCCAGGATGGTTGATAAAGAAAAGCACGTTTGCCTGCTTTGCAGAGCAGACTTCTATGGATTCAGGACCTAGCCATAAGCCACTGACCTTTTTCATATTGCCCTTGTTTCATTTAAATAATGGTATTATTCCCATACGGTAAAAAAGATACTTTAAGATAGTATAACTGTTATAGTATTTTGGCCCCATATAAAATGGATATTTTGGTTCATATCATTTAGAAAATGAGAAAAGCAATAGAAACACTCAATAGTCTAGGAACATTTAGAACGTGTTTAGGTTATTAAGTTCTTTGGGCATCTAAAATAAATGAAAGTATCTATCTATACAAAGTCACATAATTCAGAACAATCCAAATGTCTGTCAATAGGTGAATGGGTAAAATAATTGTAGTATATCCCTATAATGGAATGCTAGTTAGCAATAAAAAGAAATGGACTAACAAATACAACATGAATGAATCTCAAAATAATGATGTTAGGTGAAATTCCACTGCCAGAAAATTTGAAAAATGCAGTATCAACTTTACTTTCTTAAATCAACTTTGTCCTTAGCAAATTCGAAGCTATGTAATAGTATATCCATCTTTGGATAGTACAAGGCACATACATAAGTGAAGGTCCTCTCCACCCCATAATCAAAGGAAGATTACTTTGGTAAACTAGAAATCCAAATTTAGAAATGGAGAATAACTCTAAAAACATACATTTTATAAATAGCTTGCCTTAGTGATAGAAGTTTATGTTGACAATTCCAAAAATAGAGGGGGGAAAAGCCATTTCTTCCAACCATGCTAGATAGGCTCCGCCATGCCCCGTTTTCCAACACAACTCTCAACAGTCAAGGATATTTCATTATGTTTGAAGTTACTAAAACATTTAACCAAGGTTTAGAATGTTTTTTAAAAAACATTCCATTTAAAAAAAACATTTTTAAAATTGATTTCAGAGAGGAAGGGGTAGGGAAAGAGAAAGATAGAAATATCAGTGATGAGAATCACTCATCAGCTGCCTCTTGCACATCCCACACTGGAGATGGAGCCCACAACCCCAGTATAAGTCCTGACCAGAATCCAACTATGACCTCCTGGTTCATAGGTCGATGCTCGACCACTGAGCCATGCCGGCCAGGCTGCTTTATGTTTTTTAATGTTGTGCCTTTACCAAAATATCTTCAACTTCAGAAACATTTCTGACTAAAAAGTATAAATATATACGGATTTGGGGGTACTTATATCTGTAGATAATCCTAACTTCTGAAAAGTAATATCCAAAATAGATTTGCAGTTTGGTGTGCCCAGCATTATCTTGAGGTTCACACTCTTTCCAACAGAGCTCTGGAGTTAGGTCTTTTGTAATTTGTATTACTTAGTAAAGTAATAGAAGTCATTATAGCATTCTTCAAATGATGGGATCTTAATGAAAAAAATAAAAAGGTAACCTATTAGCATATGCAAGGTGAGGCTAAATCTCCCCGACCCTTTATACAAAGAATGTCAACATGCCCATTAAAAATAAAACATAATATTTTTATGTATACAGGAAAATACATAAATGAATCTATGGTTTATATTCAATATTAGAACTTCGAAAAGAAGCGAGATAATCTTAGGTGTAGGAGAAGTGTTCATTGGATTCTGAAACAGCTTTTCCAGCATCTACTGACAAAAAAAGACGGTAAGGTGGGATTGGGGGTGCCAAATTCTTTGCTATTAGGGGGACAAAAGGTTGATTGCTATTTTTTCACAGGGCTGAACAATATTATTTTAGTCCATTTTGACTAAAACTATGGATATCTGAACTTCTTTACCATTGTGGGTAACTCTGTGGATTTTATCACTCATTAAACCCATAACTGACCCTGATATATATTTATTACTACCTGTAAGAAATGGCAAACACAACATTCATTAGTTGCAAAAATATTTAAAGCTATAATTTTTATGAAGATTAAAGCAACTATTTACTTACAGAAAAGGGTATCTAATTACAACAGTCTTATATATCTATTTCCTGGGTAGTTTTAGGAATCCAGATGAAGCAACTTGGGGATGATTCTTGACCTATCCTATCAAATAAAAGAGTAATATGCAAATTGACGTACTGTTGCTATACCCACAAGCCATGCCTACCAGGCCAACCAGGAGCTGGGGCGGAGCCAGCCAGCAAGCGTGCGGCCCAGGCCGGGGCTGAGGCAGCCAAGGCCTTGGGGGTGTGGGGGGAGCAGGGTACAGGCAGCCAGTGCCTGCTGGCCAGGGAGAAGGCTTGGGCTAGGGGGCTGGGGCTGAGACACGTGCTAGCCAGGCGCGAGCTGGTTAGGGCAAAGGCCCAGGCCATGGGGGGGCTGGGACGGAGCCAGCCATTGGCCCCATTGCAGGGCGATGGCTGGATGCCCAAGGCCTAAAGCCTTGGGGCTAGAGGCTTTAGGCCTTGGGCAGGCTGGAGTTGAGTGGTCAGTAGAACATCCACTGAGGGCTCCCAGTATGTGTGAGGGGGCAGGTTGGGCTGAGGATCACCCACCCCCAGTGCACGAATTTCATGCACCAGGCCCCTAGTGTCTTATAAAGCTACAAGGAGAATCTTAATTGCCAATTGGAAGAAAAGCTCCCAGCTGAATCGTGGTAACAATACAGGAGGGTATACTTAGCAGAACAACAACAAATGGCTTAAACCATGAGAGGTTGCAGAGCTTACATTAATCTCACAGGTATTAGGAATCACATTCTTAAGCACAAGAAAAGTTAAAAACTTTCATAAACAGGGCAGACTCTCTTTCCTTAAAACGTTGTTTTAAAAGACCTTGAAACAGAAGCTGGGATGCATTCCTTTACAAAGAAGCAATTCATGTATTAGAAAAAAGACATATCTAGAAAAATTAAAGCATTACATGATCAATCTTACAGAGCAAAGACAATGTTTGCAGTTTTAAAGTTTTTTTTCTGAGAATAAAAATTGCTTTTGAAAAATAAAAGTGAATAATCAAAATGAAACTAACAATTTTAAGTTCTCTGAGGTCAAGTTTCTCTAAAATTCTCCAAATAAATTAAGGTGGTAATGTCCATCTTTAAGAAGATATACTACTGCCTTTAAAGTTGTCTTAATTTTTCAGAATTCTGTGTTAACCTTAACTATATTGACATTAGTTTACCTGACCAGAGAATCCTATAATATAGACATGTTTTGTTAATCTTATTAGAAAGTACTTCAAGGAAGCCTTTGAAATGAGTGATTTGTAAACATTTTGAAATTTGGTACCTTCCCATATCCCAAAGCATGTGAGGTGTCTATATATATAAAAGCCTAATATGCAAATTGTCCCCTTGGGAGTTTGATCACTCACTATGATACGCGCTGACCATCAGCGGGTGGCATGCCTACCCGTGTATGAATTTCATGCACTGGACCTCTAGTAAGATTAAAAAATGACACCAATTTCACGTTACTTGTTAACTCATCTGCACTAATTTCTATTAGAATAGTAATAAACAAACTTTGGACAACAGCGCCTAATGCTCTGACTTTCTTGATTTACTCTGCTGACCCTTATCTAAAGCCATCTTCACTAAAAACATAACCCTTCTTTGTGAAATCTTTCCTGATGTCTACCTTAATGTCATTTAAAAAATATGTGGGAGGAGAAAAACACAAATGCTTGCTTGACACAAACACTACCAGATTCCATGTATGTGAGCTACTCCAAATTTAGCCCTATACTGGAATTTCACACATTTATCAACATTTTCACAATTGGGCCAGGTAAATATCTTATTTTCCAGCATATGAAAAGTTGATTTTTTTTAAATGTATCTTTTGTAGGTTGCCTGCTCTGACTTAGACAAATCTAAGAAATCAACTCCGCATTTTTAATGCCATATAAATGTAATATGATTCTTATTACTTATAAAGTTCATCTTTTCTAAAGTTTTAGTAGTAAAAAAGTAACTAAGAACTCCTGGTGAGAATTTTAGTAAGCATTATGATTTACTTATACTCATGTTTGATATAAAAAGTTAGAAGTACTTTGTTGATCAGATTTGAGGTTTAAAATCTCAGACTGGAAAAAACAAAAACAACTGCCCCAAACACTTTGGCATAGAGGACTTTTGACTCAAATTTGAGTTAATTTCTGATACTATGCTAGTTTCCACTTGATTTAGCACAAATATGTCTTGTTTCAGAAACACTCCAGAGAAAAAAACAAGAGAAAAATGTCTCCACCACATCAAGACCCAATGCTACGTGCCCTTTCTAGACAAGTGTGGTGTCAGTGGCCCTCATCGCAAGAATGCATGTGCTCTCTGCTTTAGCAAAGACAATGTCTGAGTTATTCCCTAACTTGATCTGTTGATTAAAGGAGGCATTAATGAGATAAAGAACAGAGTTTGTCTCCTCACAAAGTTGACTGGTCTCTATGAAGGTATCTGACTTTATCAGCACAGTTCCCCAATGGACAAGTTAACAGTATCCAAAATGAGTGACATTCTGCACTTCCACAGCTGATTCTAACACAATGCACTTACTTAGACTAATGCAAGAGAGCTACATATCATCTGAGGGGTTTCATGGTTGCTTCAGCCCACCTGAGAAAAGTGCAATGACCTCCTGCCTCCCAATTCCTTCAACCCTAGGAACCTTGAACACAGAGATTCCCTTTGGTTTCACGAATGAGTTTCTGCCCATGAGGCAGATAAGTAGTTGTGCCAGAGGAAAGTACGGCCACAATCTTTCCCTCTAAATAAGATACCTTTACAACCAGTGCTCCCTAGGGTTCATCAAGGAAAAATGTACTGATAAAAGCCAACAACGAAACTCAAAACACTCCCTGGGGAAGATCCTTCTCTTCTAGTGATTTTGATATTGTTCCTTTGGAATGTTCACTAGAAAGGATTTTTCCTTTTCTAACAGTATCATTATGACTATTAATAAACTTTCCTATAATAGCCTCCCCAAGTCAATATTCCTGTTGTTACTTTTCAAATTATCAATTTAATACTTTTTAAAGCTATACAATATAAAAATTAGGCAGACTTCAAGACTGATAGAATGTACACTGGAGACATAATACATTTCAAATGTGTAATAAAAAAAGACCTCTGTGGAATAAAAATGAATGCTAGCAGCAATACGGGAGGAGCAGGAAGGAAACAGATAGTAGACTTTCTGGGAAGAGCAACATTAATTGAAGTATCTCGGTAGAAAGATAGCGTAAGTTATACTGTAAGCTAATCTTTAGTGAGGACAGGCCCTTGGAGTACAAATTTCTCTCTTTCCTAATATCTTTTTTCATTTTTAATGCTAAAACATCAGATAAGAGCCTACCTGACATTTTGGAGAATTTGCTGTGCTGGGATTGATATTCCGCATTGCCTAAGAGTAAAAAATAAGATGGATAAAAATTACTTTAAGCCACATGGTTTGGCTATGTAGGCCGACTTACAAATTGTATCCAGACATATCACCATAGCACAGAATTCCCAAGCTAGCCCGAAGCAGCAGACTGAGGGAGACAGGAGCCAATGGAGTCACCACACAACAAACTGAAACTTCTCAAGCAATGCACAGCATTGAGGACAGGACAGCAAGACTAGGTGTCAGGACCCAGATCAGATTTGCTATTGGTCAGGTAGGTTCTTGGTTCTGAGTATTAGGTGAAGCAGGAAAAATATAATTGATGTTTTAGTGATAAGAGAAACTGTCAAGGGAAGAAGTTCACAGGAAGCCAAAAGACTTAAAACATATGTTATTTATGCCGATTGCTAAAAAACAAAAACACCCTAAAATATAGACTATTAGTATAAGAATAGAGCAGTTTTGTCATTTCAATGCAAGAAAAGATAACGTAGTTGGAAGTAAAGAAGAAACAGAGCAAGAAGTTACCTTCCAAGGAAATGAAGCTATTCTGCCAGGACCCATCACCCAGAGTAAAAGTGAAAATAGAAAAATTCTTTGGAAGGAAGCGTTTTACAAGGAGCAGCATTCTGCCCACCAAAATACCACCAAAAACAAGCCAAGCTGATCTATAGCATACACCAAAATGACGAATAGCCCATTTCTAGACTTTTATATATAAAAATTACAAACAGTAAGACTTTGACATAGTAGTTAAATCACTTTAACAAGAATCCTTGGTTTTCAGTCTTCCATTCATATGTGAAACTAAGATTTGTATTTACTTAGACTTCTTGTACTCAGTAACAAAACAAAACAAAACAAAACAAAACAAAAAAACATGAAAACAGGCTGTGTAAAGAGTACTCTTAAATTACTTTATTTCTCCTAATAGGTGCTTGATGGCTCCCACTTGTTCTGAAGATAAAGTGTTATTTAAATGAGAAATCTTTCCTTTAATTTGATAGAAAGTCATTAGAGACACAGTAAACAGGTTAACATACTTCCTGTCCCCACCTTCTTAATGGCAGATGAAGAAATATTTCTTGCAAAACCACTTCCTGACACCACATGCTGGCACAACTCTCCAGCCCTCTCGGGCCCACCATGGTGCCAGCCACATTATCCTTCCACTGAGAGATTACCGACAGCATAAACAGTTTAAAGGTGAGTCTTTCTGGGATTTCGGGGCTTATTTTAATTCCTCAGCTTCCAGGTCCTCAAATCCCAAATCAGAGTTCAATTTAGTTCATGCATTTCCATTAACACTCCAGTGACACTTTTTAAATATAGCCCTCATTACAAAAAAAGTACCATGTTTAAATGCCCACTTCCTGGGAACAGACACATGGAGTATTATTTTTTAATATCTATACTTAGAACGCTATGACTTAGGTGGGGAGGTAGAGTATGGGACACATGTACTTAATATTTATAAACAGATAAGAGTATCTCTGGAAAAAAAAACCAACATACACACACACGCAAGCAAAAAATTGACAGCTTTTACCATTTATACACTTATTTTTATTACCCCCAAAATTTATATAAAACTTAAAAAATAAACTTCTTTGATAAGATCACACCCCCATTATCTAGACTTTATCCCTCTCAATCAAGATAAATATTGATTTTTAGGTGAGGGATTATCCATTCTTATGGGACATAAAGACCAACAGAACTTTCTGAAAGAAAACTGGTGGAAAGGTCATACATGATTTTAAGATCTCGAATGTTCTTTCCTTCCTAACATAAAACAACCAAACAAAATAACCCATAGCAGGCGATTTTTATGGAATGTTGGCACCTTACAAACTTAGGATAACGTGTGTTATGTTTTAAAGATCTTAGATTGAGCAATACTGAAAGATAGCTGTCATATGAGAAATATCCTAGAGTATTTCCCCAGATCAATAATTCGTTTAAAGTAAAAGATGTTCTTCCCTAAGTGGTGTCCCAGAGTTTCCCCGTTAGTGAATGTTCAGAAGTAGTAATCTGCAGAAGCACAGTAATCTACAATTCCATGTACATGTGAAGAAGCACCTTTGCTTCCTTCAATTTTTGTGTGGCTGCAATGACCACAGCCCTATCTTTGTGATCCAGTTTTACACGTTACACAGTTCATGTGATCAAAGCCCAGTCAAGAAACTAAACTAAGACAAGGACAGAGCTGGATAGAGTGTGTCTGTGTCACTCTAGTTTTAGAGACACGTTCCTCTAACTAAGAAATGAAATACGTCCAACTTCAAGTAGGAAAACAGACCCCAAAAAGTGGAAGGCTGGTTTCTAACCTGTGGCCTCACCTGCCGAAGCAGTTCTTGCTGCTTCAGTCGCAGTCTCTCTTTCTCCATCTGCAGTTGCTGCAGCCGCATCTGTTGCTGCTGGTTCGAGTTGCCGCCACCCAGGACCCCTCCCTGAGGGCTCTGGGGAGCCAGGGGTGGGGGTTGCTTCACTGGAGCACTTTGACTGATTCTCTGGTTCATGGCTGAAATGAAACAAAAGATGCGTCCTAAAAAACTAGCAAAGGAAAGAGATGTTCCGTTATTCAAAGCAACTGGGGATACCTAACTGAGGATATTAGTCCTTTTCTATAGTAAATCTGGAAATAACCTAAAAACCCATCAGTAGTGAAATGGTTATGTTGTTCATTACGACTGTTCATCATGTTGTTACGAGCTGCGAGGCAGCCACAGAGTCAAGAAACAAGGGGCAGCTCCAACAGGCAATGAGCGACAAGGAGGAGTCTGGGACACATGAAGTTAAAAGCAAAGTGCAAAGCAGAGAGTATAAAAAAAAAGGGGGGGATGTACACTACATGCCTATCCAGAGAATATGAATTGAACAGCAGCCAAGAAACAACCAATACACATTGGCTCTGGAGCTGGGAAACTGTGTGACTAAAGGACTGAGTAGAAGAGAGACATTTTTGGTAACTTTTTGAAGTCTGAATTGTATGAATGCATTGCTTACCACAAAATAGAAATACATATTTAATTTAAAAATACATCTCCCACCCTGGCCAGGTAGCTTAGTTGGTTAGAGCGTCTTCCATATATATGCCCAGGTTGTGGGTTTGATCCTTGGTCAGGGCACATACAAGAAACAACTAATGAATGCATAAAAAGTGGAATAAATCGACAATTCCCTCTCTCTCTCAAATCAGTAAAAACAAAACAAACAAACAAAAAACCCCAAACTAAAAAACCATAAATACCACCCAAAGCAAGTGTGACAAAAGATTCTGAGCAGTAAAGCCCATCAAAATTATCCTTGCCCAAGGTGGAGCGTTGTCCCATACCTCACAAAGGTTGCAGGTTCAACCTTGGTGAGGGCACATACAGAAGGTAACTGATGTTTCTCTCTCTCTCCCTTCCTTTCTGTCAAAAGTCAATAAACATATCCTTAATAGAGGACTAAAAAATATTACCAATCTATAATACATCCTAAAATATATAACTCCCAGAGGCCCAATGCACGAAATTCGTGCAAGAGGCTCAGCCCTTGCAGCCCCAGCTTCATCCGGGAGGTCTTCCAGAAGGTTGTTTGAATGTCCAGTCTAATTAGCATATTATGCTTTTATTATTATCCTATATAATAAAAGGCTAATATGCAAATTGACCTAACAGCAGAACAAGCAGTTGCTATGACACGCAATGACCACCAGGGGGTAGATGCTCAATGCAGGTGCTGTCCCCTGGTGGTCAGTGTGCTCCAACAGGGGGAGCGCTGCTCACCAGAAGCCAGGCTCATGGCTGGCTAATGCAGCAGCAGTGGTGGAAGCCTCACCTGCTGGCCTCCAAGGCATTGCGAGCAGGTGCAATCTGGGCTGAGGGACCCCCCTGCGAAGCAGGAATTTTGTGTACTGGGCCTCTAGTAGACCATATAAAACCTTAATATGCAAATGAATGGTGGAATGACGGGTCACTATGATGCTCACTGACCTCCAGGGGGCAGATGCTTAACATAGAAGCTGTCTCAGCCTCCAAATGGCAGTGGCGATGGAATGGCACCAGGCTAGTCAAGGCGGGTGAGAGCAAGGGCCTGATCACCCCACCAGTTGCCCAACAGATTGGCCCTGATTGCCAGCTAGGCCTACAGACCCTACTTATGCACGAATTTTGTGCACTGGTCTCTAGTACACCTACAATAAAGTGTATTACAATGATCTGATTCATGTGAAAAATAAGCCTACAAACATCTGGGTGGCAGAGATCTGTCTCATTCAATACCATAATACCCCCAATACAGCCAGGCAGTCACTATTTTTTTAGTTGAACCTACTTTACACTATCTAACAATTAGAAATGGACTACATTCTTATGCTAGTGTGTTTCAGTCACTGATACAACCACACTGTGCCTTGTGGTAATCTCGATAAGCAGATGGAAGTTTTATTATGTGAAAATGTTAAGGATGATGCATCACCTTTTCAGACATTAAAATTAAAAAAATTTTTTTAGTCTTTATTGAGAGTATTACAGATGTCCCTCTTTCTTCCCCCATGGTTCCCCTCCACCTGGTTCCTGCCTCACCCTAGGCATTCACTGCTCTATTATCTGTGTCCATAGGTAATGCATATATGCATAAGACCTTTGGTTAATTTCTTCCTGGCCCCCTTTCCTTTGAGACTTTATTTTATCTATCAGTTTATTTTGTTCATTACATTTTTTGTTTAGATTTTTAGGTTCAATTGCTGATTGATAGATATATATTTATTGTCATTTTATTGTTCATAGTTTAAAAAATACATTTTATTGATTTCAGAGAAGAAAGAAGGGAGGGAAGGAGGGAGGGAGGGAGAGAGGGAAGGAGGGAGGAGGGAGAGAGGAACATAAATGATGAGAGAGAATCATTGATTGGCTACCTCATGAATGCCCCTATTGGAGACCAAGCCCACAACCCAGGCATGTGCCCTTGACTGGAATTGAATCTAGGACCTTTTAGTCCACAGGCTGACACTCTAGCCACTGAGCCAAACCAGGAAGAGATTGATTATTTTCTTCTTCTTTCTCTTCTTAAAGAATACCCTTCAACATTTTGTATAACACTGATTTGGTGATAAACTTCTTTAGCTTTTTCCTTGTCTGTGAAGCTCTTCATCTGATCTTCCATTCCAAATGAGAGCTTTGCTGGGTAATCTTGGTTATAGGTCCTTGTTTTTCATCACTTTGAATATTTCTTGCCACTTCCTTCTGGCCTGCAAAATTTCTGTTGAGAAATCGACTGGTCATATGAGTGCTCCTTGTAGATGGCTAATAGATTTTCTTTTGCTGCTTTTAAGATTCTTTGTCTTTAACCCTTGGCATTTTACGTTTCTCTTGTTTGGGACTCACTATGCTTCCTGCACCTGTAAGTCTATTTCTTTTACCAGGTAGAAGTTTTCTGTATCTTGCTCTCTCTCTTCTCTTTCTGGCACCCCCATAATGCGAATATTGGTACACTTGAAGTTGTCCCACGGGCTCCTTACACTATCTTCATATTTTTTTATTCGTTTTTTTCTTTTTGCTCTTCTAATTGGGTGGTTTTTGCTTCCTCATATAACAAATCATTTATTTGAGTCTTGGAATTCTCTACTCTATTGCTGAATTCCTGTAAATTATTCTTTATTTCAGCTCCACAGAAGCCACGTGATAAACACTAATCTTTTTCCTCTGTCTTTCCCAGAGTCCATTATGAACAATAAGAACTGTCTTACCGCAGGACTTTTCCATTTGACATTTCTCAGCGGACTGTAATTTTTTATTTACAAATTTGTGTATACACTCTCTTAGACTGGAGTGCCACAGGAGTAGGGAATAACCACATATATACAGTAGGTCCTTGTGTTATGTTGGAGATCTGTTGCTATGGCATGATGTAACACGATTTTCACTGTAAGTCAGAATTCACCTGACATAAGCACCTACATCATTCACATGGAGCATATACACATCAGTAATGAAGTGAAATAGTAAAAAAAAAAAAAAAAAAAAGTAAAAGATAGATAACAATTCCTGGCCTTTATTTGTGGTAAATAAATAATAAAAAACATAAAGCACCTATGTGCATATGTTGAAATGATGGAACTTTTTTTAAACAAATAAATGGGAGATGGCGATGTAACCACAAAACGACATGACTGCCTGTTTCCTTATTGCCTAGCACAGGCTGTGGCACAAAGTTTGTGCTAAAAAACTACTAAAACGTTCCTAAGTTGTGTATTCACTGAAGCAGAAATTCAACCATTTAAGATACAATAATACAGAAATCCTACCCATTTCCCTTTAGACTGATCAACTCTTCTGAGTCCAGCAAGTCTTATAAGAACCAACGATACTAGAAGAAAAATTATAGAGCAACCTCCTTCAGATGCCTTAGTTAAAATTCAACCTACTGATTCATTAAAGTTTCCAATTTTTTTGAGTCATTTTTTGTCCTTCAGATATTTCTTTTTGGTATAACTAAGATCACTGTGATTAAAAGTCACCTGAAATAATTCAGCTCTGTATGACTCAGCCAACAACTCCATATGTGGTTCACTTGAATTTGCTCTTGAATTTTAGAGACTTATTCTACTTCCCACCCACCATCCTCCCATCCCCAAGAGATAACTGTTAGCTTATTAAATAGAAAAAGGCAAAGTGGAGTCAAGTATTCATAGGATACTAACATATATCTAAAAAGTTGCTGTATGTTTGCTTAGATTTTTAAGAATTATATATATATATATATATATATATATATATATATATATATATATGTTCACTTTAAAGCAATATAAAGAGGTTTTCCCCATTTTCTTTTTTAAATAGTTGATTAGTATTCCATCCAACCAATTCGCTATTAGGTCTTCACTATTACTAAAGAGTACCATACAGAAGAAACTCATACATACATAATTTTGTATTTCTACTACTGTATCTTTAGGATAGAGTCCTAGATTGGAGAGATTGCTGAGTCACTGGTTAAAAACTAAGTAACATTGCAAGTCATCCTCCTCTTCCCCATACACATAGAGGTTGTACTTTGTTGTAGCTCTATAAGAAGTATGAAGACTATCTTTTTATCTATCACAGCCTTACAAAACTTTTGGTTTTTTTACCATTCTGAAAGATGAGAAATGGTTTCACAATATTTTATTTTGTCTTATTACAGAAGCTTAGTCACTTTCCACATTTTAAAGGGCCATTTGCATTTTCATATGAATTGTTTATCTTTTCCTTTTGTAGACAACCTTTATATACCAGGGATAAACAAACAAACAAACACACCTTTGTCATATATATAAGTAAAAAATAATTTCCCTCAGCTTATTATATCTTCTTAGTTCACTTTTTCCTTAAGTTTATTTTTTAAGTTGTCAAATTCATCAATATATTTTGAAATTTGGGTTATAGTTTCTCCACTCGCAGGTGAAAGAGGAATTCATCAATCTTTAAATTAAAAACTATATGATTACTTTATAAAATGTTAATTCTTTGGCAATTCAATCTATTTTGGAATTAAACCATATGAAGGGGCCTAATTTTATCTTTCTTCATGACTATCCATTAAATCTGACACGACTCAAGGAAAGGGTATCCTTCCACCAATCATCTTTAACAGGTTAAATCTCCATATTTTGTTATTTTGTTTTTGGATTTCCTATATTGCTCATTAAGTGTGTTACTCTAACATTAGATACAACACTTTTAATTATAACCTTTATGTTTTAATAGCTGACAGGACAAGCCATTATTTTTCTTTTTGAAGCTAACTTACTATTGGTATCTAATTTAAGTGCATGTGGTTAACATAACATGGTCTGTATATTGATTCTTGAAATTCGACCTGTCATGTGATCAATCCTTGCTTTTTGTACTAGGCTTAGGGCCAGTCGGTTCTACACCTGGTTTCTGTCCCTCCTTCTTTGTTCTTTTTAAAAATATATATTTTATTGATTTTTTACAGAGAGGAAGGGAAAGGGATAGAGAGTTAGAAACATTAATGAGAGAGAAACACTGATCAGCTGCCTCCTGCCCACTTCTCACTGGAGATGTGCCTGCAACCAAGGTACATGTCCTTGACCGGAATCGATCGAACCTGGGACCTTTCAGTCCGCAGGCTGACGCTCTATCCACCAAGCCAAACTAGGTAGGGCGCTCCTTCTTTGTTCTTAATTCTGAGTTCCTGATATCCTCAGGACCTGACTGGCCCCGAAACCTGGGAGGCCCCTAGCCCTGCCCTGGCTTACTACTGCTTTGTGTAGTTTCATTTACCACACTGCTCCATACTGTTCAAAGCCTTAATTAACTTTTTATGTGGAAAAAAGGCTAGACTTATTTATGAAATGTCTTTACAAAGAACTGCTAAAACTTTCATAATATGGTTTATAGTTTAGTATTTTATAAGGGAATACAGAGGAATAAGGCCAAAAAAAAAAAAAAAAAATGAGAGCTAACATTTGTCAGGCATTAATCAATAATCTCATTTAATACAATTACTTGTATCTATCTACCAGTCACCAACATTAGGTGCACAGACAGGCATCACAGTATGATATACAAAACACAGCCTGTAGTGTCAAACAAACCACATCTAGAATCGAGTACACCAATTTAGTAATTCATCTAATTTTCAGTTTCCTCAACTGCAGGGGTGGGCAAAAGTAGGCTTATGGTTGTGAATATGCAAAGCAAAGTTTATTCTTGTATTATTTAATTACTGAATAATTTTTCTGTTGAATAATTTTCCATAAACCTACTTTTGCCAACCCTTGGATAGCTGGGGATATTAACATTTCCCTTTTGGAGTCATGGTGGGGATTAAGTAATATATGTAAGGCATCCTCTATAACAAAAGACTAATATGCAAATTGACTGAATGGCAGAATGACTGGTTGCAATGATGACCCCTGGTGGTCAGTGTGCTCCCACACAGGGAGTGCTGCTCAGCCAGAAGCCAAGCTCACAGCTGGTGAGCTCAGTGGCAGTGGCAGAAGGCTCCCCACCTCCGCAGCAGTAAGAATGTCTGACTGCCGGCTTAAGCCCACTCCCCTCAACTGCTGGGGAGTGGACCTAAGCTGTCAGTGAGACACCCCACGAGGGCTCCCAGACTGCAAGAAGGCACAGGCCAGGCTTAGGGACACTGCACTGCCCCCCCGCCATGCATGAATTTTGTGCACCGGGCCTCTAGTCTATTATAATCCTGAATATAGTAGCTAATCTTGAATATAGTTAGTCTCTTCCCTTTTCCAGAATAGTTCTTCTTAAACTTTAAGATTGGTATGCCTACAGATAATCATTCCCTAGCTTCTTTCCCCTCTTCCCACTTTACCATGCAACTAATTGTTTCAAAGTATTCTATGATTCACAAAGATATGTATAACATATCTCCTAGAAGATCTAACTGGAAAAAAATGGATGGTGGAGATTGAGCCTTAGCTCAACCCCCTTAGGAATCCTTCTCTTTTCATGAAACATGTTCCTGACATTCCAGGACATTCAACATATTTCCCCAGAGAGATGTTTTCTACATTGTGCTATGTCAAGTTTGATAATATGAATTAAATATGAATCAGGGGCTGATCTGAAAATCTACCACATACATTGAAAGTTTCATAGATTGAGGCCTAGAGCAAAAAAATATATTGGGAGAAAATGGTTTCACTTGTAAGCAATTAAATAAATAAAAATTTAAAAAATAACTGCTAGGAAATAGCTCACTAGTAAGTTGAGGATTGTTGGAATTGTAAAACATGATTTCAAAACAGGTTCTAGATCTATACACTTTCAAACATTTCATGTCTGAAACATTTTCAGCTTTCCCACTAGGTTTTTATTAAGTAATGCAGCATTTAATAAATTAATAAAAGTAACATATATTCCTTGTGAAATCTAACTGGACAGTAACAAAACTGCATGGAAACAAAGAGGTAATATCCTCTGCTTCCCACCATAAGCAGTAATCATTAATGACAATGATCACAGAATGAAAGAGTTAATAAAATCTGGTGCCAATCTAAGCTTATCTGACTATTCAAAACCATACATAAGGAAAAACAGGACATTACAGGGAGGAGGAGGAAGAACTCTGCAGAATTTAACAGAAATTTCCACAAAATATGCAACAGAAACAGCCTCTCTGGCCAATAATGGTAAGTACTTTAAGTTGTGTTTACCTACATGCTGTTACCTATGGATACAAGCAGTGCCAAGGTTTCCATATAAAGAGCTCACTTAAATGACCAATTCAAACAGCCTTGTTTATCTACTGAAGCAGATTTATCCCTCTCCAGAAGCATCCTGTTCTTTACCTTCTGAGTATCTCAAGCATTTCAACAAAGCTCAGAGCTGTGCACCCACATGGGGTGCAGCAGACCTCACAAGCAGGCATGAAACAAAACAGGCTTTGTTTCCTGGGGGAAGGGGGAAGGGCAGCCAGAAAAGAACAGCATTACCAACTTCTTCCCCTCCATGATCAAGTGCTGAAATCCAATGTTTCCAGATTTAATAAAATTTCTAAAAGGTAAAGAGAAAAAAATCCTCAAGTATGACAGAATTTTTTAAATTTCCATATGCTTTGTTTTAAAGTTCAGATTCTGTGGTGCTGGGACTATGAAATAGCAACTGTTTCAAGTTTTACTTAACAAATCAATCCTGACAGCTTTATGGTAGCAAACCATCCATTCAGCAATTACTGAAAAATAAGAGACCACCTTTCTCAACAACAAAGGAGATCATCGCCATGGGTCTCTTCTAAAACTTCATTCTAAATATCTGAGTTTTGAAACTTCAGACAATTTCCGCATTTATATAATTTGTAACCTCAACTGTGGAAATACTGCAAAGAACTACAGATTTGGTAATCCGTACTAGTACAAACTTTGGGATAAGAAATTAAATCCTGGTGAATTAAGTATAAATTTAAAATTAGAAATAATTTTTGAAACTTTTAAAATATTATAACCAATCTCCCACAACGAAAGAAAGCATTTCTTTACTTTGTCTAATACAGTGATTTTCAACCTTTTTCATCTCATGGCCAAAACTACTAAAGTTCTACTGCATTCCAAAAAATGTGGTGTTTTTTTGGTCAATCTGACAAAAAAATAGGTAGAATTCTTATTCATTCCTATCGGATATCTATTGTGCTGGCTGTTATAATTCTCTTACTTGACAATCTAAGGGGAAATAGGTCAGTGCTCCTGACTAAATGGTCAGGTATGGCATGCTTTAAAAATTCTTGTGGCACACCGTCACTGGTCTATGTTATCAAGTCTCTTATCATTTTAAACATATTAACTTTGCTATATTAGTTTGTTCATAAAATTTAGAAACAAATTTTAGATTTCCCCATACCTACAAGGGTGCTTGTTAAAAGAAATGAATGCTTTTCTATAAACACAAATGAATAGCCCATCTATCAGTCTTAAAATAGTAAAAAAAAAAAAAAAAAAAAAAAAAAAAGGCACCTACTACTAGCTAAGTGTTTAGTACATGATCTAAGGCAGTGGTCGGCAAACTCACTAGTCAACAGAGCCAAATATCAACAGTACAACAATTGAACTTTCTTTTGAGCTAAATTTTTTTAAACTTAAACTTTTTCTAATGCCACTTCTTCAAAATAGACTTGCCCTGGTGAGTGAGTCAAAGTAGACAGGCCATGGTATTTTGTGGAAGAGGGGCCACACTCAAGGGGCCAAAGAGCTGCATGTGACTCGAGAGCCGCTGTTTGCCAACCACGGATCTATGGGACTGAATCATCTACTATCTGGATAACTTTTATACATATTTAGATATAAAATGATGGTTTTCCAGTGAAAATTCTTACTATTTGATTCACAATGAAAATCTGTCTCTTACAAAAGGAGCAAAAGATCAGTGTGCAAAAGATATTTACCAACATTCAATAAAGCTATATAATTAAATGACAATACCACACCCAAGAATGATTTTTTAAATAATACATTTACTGAGACTGAGATATTTCACATACTGTACAATTCACTTTTGTTTTTATGTACCCACAGACTCTAATAATCTTCACCATTGTCTAATTTCTGAACATTCTTATCACCCTAAAAAGGACCCCATATCCTTAGTAGTACAATTCCAATTTCCCCTTCCCCAGTCCTTGGCAATCACTAATTACTTTGTTTCTATGGATTTGCCTAGTTGGACATGTTATAAGTGGAATCAAACAATATATGGCCTTCTGTGACTGGCTTGTTTCACACAGCACAACATTTTCAAGATCCATCCATGTTGTGGTATTAGGATTTCATTCCTTTTTAATGTCAAATAACATTTCATTTTATGAATATACCACATTTTGTTAGTCCATTCACAGACTGATGGTCATTTGTGTTTCTGCTTTTTGGCTGCTATGAATATTTTCGTACAGGTTTTTGTGTAGACATATGTTTCAATTCTTTGGTATATATACCTAGGGATGGAATTTGCTGGTATTGATATGTTTAACTTTTTGAGGAACTGCCAAACCATCTTCCAAAGTGGCTGCATCCTTTTTCTATCCCACCTCAATGTATGAGAGTTCTAGTTTCTTCACAGTCTAGTCAACACTTATTGTCTTTGATTTTTGCCATCCCACTGGGAATAAAGGAGAATAGTAACTTGTTTTGTTTTGCATTATGTGGTAACCTAATCCTAACCTCCTCTATGACTTTAAGTCTTGCACATTTTGCACTTCCCTCCCTTCCCAAGCACCAACCTCCAGGGCCCTAAAATTGGGTTAAAAATACAGCAGGTCCTTGAATAACCAATGTCATTTTGTTACAATGTTGATGAGATGCTGTAGAAACTTAACTCTTGTTTATATCAATTAGCTTATCCATGACTTACTGTATCTAAATTCTTTAAAGTCTTGAAAAAAATATAAATAACATCATTATTTCGGTCAATTTCTTCTTCAATTCTCTATCAAAAGACGCGTGAAAATTCATTATAATGGTATTTTTTCAAACAACGTAATTATAGATAGAGCTTAAAAAAATTCAAGAGAACATTTTCTTCTCATCACCTCATTAAGCATTCTGGGGCAAGACTCAGGGGTTGCTAAATGAGGTGAGGAGGAGACGAGAGAAAGGGTTCTAACTAGCTTTAAAGCTCTCTCTGTCCCCAGAGTACAGCCATGTTTTCCCCGGTACTATGAAAATAAAGTTTAAAGACTAGTTTGGAGAGAAAGTTCAGATAATGAGACTACTGGTCTAAGAAGAGGTATTTATTATATTTTAAAATAAACCTGCCATCATGAATTCGTGTTAGATTAGTGAGTAAACAGTTCCGTTAATAACAGCTTTATTTATAACTATATGTAATCTATTACTATTAATGCTTTCATAGGAAGTTATAATTTATAAGAGATGCATATCTTCGTTTTTACAGATAAGCATAAAAATGGTCCTTTTATAATACAGCGAGAGCATGACTGGCTATCTCTCATCCTTTCATGCCCCTCTTTGAAATAGCCTTTCCTCAACAGACATGCTCCAGCAGTTTCCCTCCAGCCCACATTAGTCCCTTTCAAGGCACCTTGTTTATTATCCTTCATTGTATTTAGCACATTTTTAAAAATGATTTGTTTGTTTGGTAGCATGCAACCCCCTCCCTGATAGCTAGTTCAGTGCCCGGCACACAAATGGCACTCACATGTTTGTTGAGTGAGTAAATAAGTACTGAAATAGTTTCTATCCTTAGTAGGATACTATTAGTAATGCACAGGAGAATCTCCAAGTTGAAGCAAATCCAGAATAAGTTCTAAAGTTACCTCAGCAACCAGGGTAGCAGAACAAAATTAGTATAAAACAAAACAAAAAATATGAGCCGCTCTACTTTCAGCAGAAATCTATTTGACTTCTCTCTCGGGAAGTCTATAAATGGCTTTCTCTGCTTCTTGCATCCGAATCTCTGGGTTTCCACCAAAGTGGCATCACCAAATGGTTCTTCAGCACATTTTATAAGATACTTGCTATTAAATATATTTTGCAATTTGTTTTTAAAAGAAAACTATGTTAAGGTTTTAGTAACACAAATAAACTATTAATGTAAATGATCATTCAGGACTTTGGTGATCTTATCGTTTTAGGTTTAAAAAATTCTATATGAATAAATTTTATATACAAATACAAAAATATTTCTTCGTTATACAATTACTTGCATCCCTGAACCACTGTCAAGTAGAAACTAGATATTAATTTAACTTCATTAACATGTCTATTCACCCTTAGCTAGTGGCAGAGAGATTGCTTACCACAATTGATAAACTATTTTTGCACCATCCTCCTGAATTTAATAAAAAGAAGAATAAACCTCAAGTGTTAAACTAATTTTGATATTCTATAATCTTAAGCAACAAAATATTCATTTTGGTAAGTGCCTGTTTTTCAAGTAAAAAAAAAAAAAATGTAGAGAGCAACAATTAGAAATAATCTCTAAAAGCATGTTTTAAATCTGGCTTCTAGTAAGCCCATAGCCTGGAACTATACTTCCAACAAGCTTACACCAGGCCATTACGCAAATATATAGAGCGTACCAAAATGCACCATCTTTAAGGCAGTCAAGCTGAACCCTGCTTCTGTAAGCTTGTCTAAACTCTTACGTGCTTCCTCTGGAGAGTTTGAGAGCACAGATAAACTGTTCCAGCCAGCTCCGCCTTCCCCTATTAGATGTTTGTCTGGGCATACTCACCATGTGATAAGGCTTATCTTTAGATTAAAGGTTGCAAGATTTCACTATCCCCTCTTCAAAAATAATTCCCAGCTGTGACCAGAGAACCAAAAGCTAAACTTAAAATGGTACAATAAATAGTTCAAAAGTACCTCAGAAATCTCAATGAACTCAAATCTATAGGCTATTGAGAAATAACTTCAAGCCAGAGTCCAAAGCAGTCATTAAGAATAATTTAGCATATTGTATTAAATTAAGGACTAGAAATATCCTTAAAAGCACCCAGTGTAATTCAGTCACATTTAATCAAGAGAATGGTTAAATCAAGAGAAGTCAGGTATCTTTCTGAATAAGCTGGCTAGTAGGAGAACTGGAGTGTCTAACTCCCAATTAAGTAAATTTTTCTACATCATAGTTTAATTCTTCTAAATTCAGTACATTACAAGGTGAGCAACATTACAGTTGTTCTTATTATGAAAAATAAAACAATAATAATACAAGAATAAACTCTTCCAATTACTTACAACTGTAAACCCACTTTTGCCCCACCCTGTATATAATTACCATCTAGAAAACAGTATGCTAGCTAACTTCTAACTGTAAATATAAAAAACTGGATTTTTGGAGGGGGTACAAAATAAAATGCCAGGTCAAAGAAATGCCATAACTATTTTTCTCATTTCTCATTAGATAATGTACACTTAGAACACTATATGAAAGGCATTCTGAGAAGAGTGAACTGTGAACTGGTACAGTATTCAAAACTTTTAACACATAAAAAATGGAGAAATCACACTCAGAAAAGAATGCTTTTGAGATTAGAACTATATCCACAAATTTGAAGAGAAGTGAATTCTGGGTAATAAAAGAGCACATATGTTCTGGTCATCAGAAGTTCCCTCAAGTAAAATGCCTTATAATGTGGTAAGCTCCCAGTCAAGGGAGAGGTCAAAGCTGAAGTTGAAAGACAATCTCTTAAAACGGTGGTCGGCAAAATGTGGCTCACGAGCCACACGCGGCTCTTTGGCCCCTTGAGTGTGGCTCTTCCACAAAATACCATGGCCTGGAAGAAGTTTCGTTAGAAGAAGTTTAAGTTGAAAAAAATTTGGCTCTCAAAAGAAATTTCAATCATTGTACTGTTTAAGATTTGGCTCTGTCGACAAATGAATTTGCTGACCACTGTCTTAAAAATAAGATAGAGGTGAGGCATCACAGTCTGCTCTAATCACACATTGTATAATTCTCTTTTGTAATTAGAAACTCATTATTTTTTAGTAATATCCTCAAAATTAGTCACAATACTATCTGATAAAAGTAATATGCAAATTGACCATCACTCCAACACACAAGATGGCTGCTTCCATGTGGTCAAAAATCCTGCCCCCATGTGAACACAAGATGGCCATCACAAAATCGCCAGCATGGGAAGGCTGTTGGGAGGGGCCAGGCTTGCAAGGGAGGGCAGTCAGGGGCAAACAGGCTGGCAGGGGAGTGGTTAGGGGGTGATGAGGCTGGCAGGCAGAGTGGTTAGGGGCAATCAGGAAGGCAGGCAGGCGAGCAGTTGAGAGCCAGCAGTCCTGCATTGTGAGAGGGCAGTAGGACATCCCTTGAGGGGTCCCAGATTGGAGAGGGTGCAGGCTGGGCTGAGGGACATAACCCTCCCCCAACCCCCATGCACAAATTCTGTGCACTGGATCTCTAGTATAATATATAAGTCATTTTTCCCCCATATGAAATGTCTATATATTAGTATTGGTGAGTTGTGTGTATTTCTGAAATATTAACTAATTTTAATTTCTTAAAATGTCTAGGTACAAAAGATCAAGTTCAGATGTTAGTTTTGTCACTTAACTATATATCCTTGGATTGGTCATAATTTCTCTAGATCTTAGAGGAGGTCAGATTTGTTGCAATATTCCCTCCTTCTCCCAGTATTAAAAACACACACACAAAAACCATTATTGGGGAGTCACAATAGCATTTAGTGGCCCAGGGATGCTGACTGTCCTGTAGTGCCCAGGATACTCCCCTCCTCTTTTGAGAAACACTGATTAGAGGAATTATAAATTCCTCTTCAGGGCCACATTTTGTGAGGTTTTTCTGTTAAAAATGTTTAGTTAGCAACAGCTCTTCTTACTTAAACCACAGTGAAACATCTCCCCCAATCCTCCTGCATTGTAAGTAGTTAATAATACAGTCTACAACCAAATACTGTTTTGACAGTAACTAGGAAAGATTATAAGAGGGTAAGGAAAACAAAAAACACAAAACACCCTTGTTTTTAATGCATGGACATTAAGAAATTTACTTTAATAAAATTCAAATGATTAGATGTTGACATTCTATCTACACAAGGCTCCATTAATAGTTACAAGTTTAATTCCTATAGCCTTTAGTGTTTTTCTTTTTCACACCTCTAACAGAAAAGACTGAAGATATTTAATGGTCATTAGAAGCACTTTCATCAAAAGTAAAATATTACTCATAACAACTCTCAAAAATATGTGGTCTTGAAGAGAAAGGTTAATAAATGCCTAAATAGTTAAAAATTGTAATAAACCTCTATTTATGAAAAATATTTAATTTTGATAACAACGTTTGGCTTTAGAACTTAAATTATATACACACATATATTTACTTATACATATACATATACTTACTATATACTCTAATATTTTAGAAAATGATCTCTCTCTCTCTCTCTCACACACACACACACACAGACCCATATAGAACATATAAAATTTGAGGACATTAAAACAAAGGAACAAAATCAACATCTGGATTTTAATCATCTTTGACATTTCCATGAACAGAATTTCTAGGCACAGCATTATTATTAGGAACTAAAGGATATTTTGTTTTTGCCATACTAGATTGTTCATTACTTCCTTTAAAATGCAAAAGATATGCTTTAGTCTAAACTTTGGTTCTAATATTTTATTTACACCAAAAATGTCTTTATACCAGTGGTATATTATCAGTACTTATTTCCAGAAACACAAATTGCTAACACTATTAATGTCCTTTTATATAAATAACTGGAAGAACAACATTAAAGATCAGTTCATTGACTATCAGTGTTTTGGAGTAGATCTTTTATTCTTAAGAACAAAAATTCTATTATTTTTGTGTTTTCATTAGCGCTTTTACTGAAAAATATTCATATGACTATATCATTAAAAACAGTAATTCTATAACATACAAGGAAATGTTTATATCTGAGACTCCATGTTTACAAGTATAAAATCTCTAGGAATAGAGTGTTTATATGAAATAATGTAATGGCCTGCATAATACTTAAGCATCCATTTTCTTTAAGACAAGTTTAAAAACATTCCTAATATAATTCCTTAAAAACAAACAACAACAAAATAAGCAAACAAACGCCCTCCTTTTTCACCCAAAGCCAATAAGTATCAGTGAGTCCTGATTGCTACACTTCATGATTTGTTATTAATTACTAATAAATTCTCTAAAATAATATAAATGTTGAAGATAATATATTGGTTTTAAATGTTAAACAAGAAAATCAGATTAAAAAGAACCAATCCGATCTCCTTTAAATAATAAGGGGTAGCACAGATACATAGCTAAGAAGAGGTAGAGAATAAATCAAAATATGGTTTACTAACTTCTAGTGCAATTCCCTTTCCACTTGATAGCCACTATTCAGTTAAAGCTGCAGCAAATGAGAGTAATGGTGAGGAAAGTTGAGTTCCAAAATCAGAATCAGTCCTGGAAGACTGCAAGGCTTCCCATATCAACCTTTTTGATGTGCTCAAAATTCCTTTTACTTGGCTTCTCTTAAATTACCTTGCAGCTAAATGCCTTGGGTAGAAACCGATGCATAAGGCTTAGCCCTCCTGGCAAGAAAATGCAGGGAATGATCACTCTAAATAGACAAATGGAACTTATTTGGGGAGATGTATTTCCTATTAAATCACAGACTTCATATGTTGCTTTTTAATAAAATTTCTGACTTGCTGAGAGTGAAATGAGAGCAAGGACAATTTCAATAGAGGGGTAAAGTTTACTGTGATAAAGAAATTTCTCCCCGTTGTATACTGGCTCTCCTATGGGTGTGACCCTCTCCTAGAGAATATCACTTTTAAAATTCTAATAAAATTTTAAATTTTTAACAAAAAATAAAAATAACCAATCCACAAGTTACTATTTAATTTCCCGAGCTATATGGATTATTAACTTCATTTGAAATATCAAGAAATGGTCAATTGTTCCAACATAATCTAAAGCAGCTGATAAAGAATCCTAATAAGAGTAATATGCAAATTGACCATCACTCCAACACACAAGATGGCTGTCCCCATATGGACACAACATGGCTACAAGATGGATGGCAGGGGAGGGCAGTTGTGGGCAATCAGGTCTGCAGGGGAGGGCAGTTGCGGGGGACCCAGCCTGCAGGGGAGGGCAGTTGGTAGGGACCAGGCCTGCAGGGGAGGGCAGTTGGTGGGGATCAGGCCTGCAGGGGAGGGCAGTTGGTGGGGATCAGGCCTGCAGGGGAGAGCAGTTGGTGAGGACCAGGACAGCAGGGGAGGGCAGTTGGTGGGGATCAGGCCTGCAGGGGAGGGCAGTTGGTGGGGACCAGGACAGCAGGGGAGGGCAGTTGGGGGCGAGCAGGCTGGCGGGGGGGCGGTGGCAGTTAGGCACCAATCAGGCTGGCAGGGAAGTGGTTAGGGGGCAATCAGGCAGGCAGATGGGCAAGCAATAAGATTCGGAGCCAGCAGGCCTGGACTATGAGAGGGACCGGGCCTAAATGGGCAGTCGGACATCCCTCGAGGGGTCCCAGATTGGAGAGGGTGCAGGCTGGGCTGAGGGACACCTGCCCTCCACCCCCGTGCATGAATTTCATGCACTGGGCCTCTAGTAGAAATATAAAAGAGACCAGTATTTGAAGGAGCTGAGTCTTAATTCATCTGGCCAAACATATCATAAGGTACAAATGACAGGATGGAGGAGGAAAACATGTAATTAGCTTAATAAAAAATTATAATACATGTAAAGGATTTTTTGGTTGGCTGGGATACTTGTTCCCCTTAGACTTTTCCTAGATCAGTATTGGACATTTTCTGTGCCTAACTGGTCTTATTGGTTTAATATTGTTACTTTTGTTCCTGATATGTAAATGTTATACTAGATGCAGAAAAACAAAACTTGACAAACAGCAAAAAGACTTGGATCATGGTGGTTCAAAAATCAGAAATGATCCAGAATACTTTTTAACAAGGACATATAGGATTTGACTGCCTCCCATTTACCTGCCCTTTTTGAATAATAATAATTTGATCCTAAATGCCACCTAAGGTTATGGTCTTGTCCTATCCCCAGTGGTCCACCTGTTCAGCAAGACATGCTGCCACTGAGACATCCTAGGAATGATGCCTTTCTAGCACCGAGACTCCATTATCCAACCAAAAGGTTTGACATCAATGCATCCTTTGGGTTGATTTATGATCAAAAGGAGGATGTGTGGATGAAAGAGGCTACATGCTGTCCTGACAAGCTCAGGGAAGGCCTGCATGGCAGTCTTGCAAATTCAGAAACCTAAAGTAACCACAAAAAATGGTCTGAAATTAAACTTGAACTAAAAGCAATTATGGTGGTCAGTTATATCCTAGGCCAGTATCTTCACAGACAAGGTCAACCTTTACCTTAACTGAGCCTATCTTAACTGAGATGTCTTTTTGTAACTATGATAACATACCCTTGAAGTGTGTGGGTAACTTGTAACTTCCCTTTTTCTGGACCTCCTGGGGCACAACCAAAAGTGCTAGGCGCCAGGACGGATACCACAAATTCCTTGATTATCTTATTAATTGTTCTTGCACCCACCTAAGTAAGTGTTCATCATTTTACTTTTTATCCAATCCCAGGGGTTCTCCCCCACCCCTGCTTTGCTTTATCCCATCTCCTTCATCTATCATCAATGAATTTCATGTAACCCACCTACGTCCCTCCTTTGATTGCAATGTATAAATACAGATGTAACCCACCATTCTCCGGGAGCATTATCTTAATTCGTTGAGGTTCTGCTTCCCGGCATGTTGACAATTTGGCTCAAATAAACTCACAAAATTTCTTTACAGGTTAAAAAAAAAAAAAAAAGACACAGGTCAAGTTAATTTAAGCTAAGAATTGGCAAATATTTTAATACAGATTTGGGGTATATAGGAAAGCAAACTCCCAAACCATTAAACAATATCTGTCGTACTATTTGTTTGTGTCTGCATGGCTCAAAAGGTCAGAAAGGGGATAGTTTATATATTTTTTTTTGGCAGAGATAAAACACACTCCACTATAGAACCTCAGATTTCAAGGAAACTCCTTCAAATTCAGCAGCTAACAGCTTGTCTCTATTCCCTGTCACTCTAGATCAGAAAAACCCACACTTTTTTTTTTTCCCTGCCCCCTTCCAGTTATACTTGAGCTTTCTGACTGAAAAGGTCTGGAACAGATTAAAAGTTGGACTACAAAATAAAAAGCTTTTGGCATGTTGTCAAGCCTGTCTGGAATACACATACACAGTGGGCCCAAAAAGGGAAACTAAAGGCACTAAGATAATTTTATGAAACTCTTTTTGGCATATCTAACTGTATGATTGTGTCTACGTATGTGTTGGAGGTAGGGAAGAAGCATTTTTTAAATACTTTCTCTGATTAAAACAAAAGACCATGCTGTGTGTGTAATTAATGGATCTACTTTAAGCTCACAGCCAAGTTGTTTTACGTCACTTTAAAAAACAGCTTTGTTCCAATTTCTGATTCTGCAGCTAGCTAAGAGTTAATCATCATCTTTCATAACCGTACGTTGGGGGTGGAGTGGAGGGCAAAAAAACCCCTACAGTACCATTTTAAAAAGTTTCCAAAATGTGGACAAGTTGAATTCATTAAAGATGATTTAAGGAAACATGGCTGCTATCGTTCCAGTCCATACAAATGGCAACATTTATTAAATTCTCTACCTTACTTGGTTTCCTGTTTCAACCACAAGGGCTTATTCAAGTATTAAACAGAATCTGAAGTTGCAAATTATTAACATGCCACGTAATTTTTTTAACACCCAAGTAGGTCTTGAAGTTCATAAGGGTAGCATTTAAGGCAAGCCGGATATCTGTCAAAATGACAGTCTCTGCCCTGATCCCACCTCTGACTTCACTTGAATAGGGGGCGCAATCCATAAAGCTGACCAGTTTTGGGCACACCCCAATGCTGGGGTTGCTTAAAGGTATAAAGACATAGGAAAACAGTTCATAACATTCCTGACAAGGAAGTTAATTTTACCCAACCAGCTCCGGGCTGTTCACCCCGCCTCCCCCAACCCCCCATTGTGTTTTGATGGCATTCACAGAGTTAATTCCTCTTTCCCATAAGGGCCCCGCAGTTGTTGTTAGGTCAACCCCTATAAAGCTTCAAAGGTTCCCTGTCCCCTCAGTCTGACCTACTCCGTGATCTGCACACTGTTTTCATTTAGCTGCATTCAGTCCAAGACAAAAACTTCGAAACCACAAGGATCTGCTGCTTTTTAGAGTCATTTTTCCATGGCTTTGAAAAAATATCTCAGAAACCTAACTGAAGAAACTGAAAACAGTGAAAAAAATTTGGGTAAAAAGGCAATAAAGTGCTTGTACTATTATCAAAATGTGCACATTTGGGAGAAGAGTTTTCTTTTGTGCAAATTAGTGATTTGTCATGTGATCTGGAGAGAAATATGGCTTTGCCTTTTGTTTCCTGAATGTAAAACAACGCACCATTACTTAAAAAACGGAAAAAAAGAAAGAAAGAAAAAGCCAGAAGTGAAGGAAAAAATGCTTATTGGTCTTATTTCTAGGGCAACAGGGTACCCCAACCCCTTGTTTATGACAGAAAAGATTACAATACCCAGGCCACAAAATGATACTGATTACTCTCTGAAATTAGGCATAAGCAGACACCAAGTCACTGAAAAAATATGGTATCCCAGGTTTTAGATACAGTAAGAGCCTAATTATTAACTGTGGAAAGATAATTTTAAACAAGTCACTGCGTCTCCCAAAAATATGAAAGGAACAGCGATTCCAGTTAGTCAGCCACCAAACATTCCCTCAATCCCCTAAAAAGCTTAGATCTGCATTTCTCAAGTTTAAAGTGAAAGGTGTATAATAGTATTGGGAAACTTGGGTGAGCAGTCATTTTTTTAATACTATAAAGCAGTGTAATTTTATTTAAATGTACCTTCCCAAATTCACATACAAAAAATTATAATCAAAAATATCTAGAAAGGTTTTGAGATGAACCTTTACCAAAACGAGGGTCAAGCCTTGGGTCTAGCCAAGAGGTGGTCTTGTTCTTATGGTTTATATAGTAAATTTCTCCATCCTGAGTCATGGCTTGTTCCCATCCATCAGGAAGAGTACCTATAAATACAGAAAAAAAATCATGGTTGGTTTTTATTTGGTGCACCTAAAAAAACGGAAGGAGTACTAATTAAAAAAGAAAATACATCCTAAATAAAACAATTCATTAAAACAACCTATATAACAGATTCTTCTCCACTAAAAAGAAACTACCAAATAATGAAATCTACATCCCCAAAGACACAGATGGAAAAAAAATTAGATTTTCAAAAAAATCCCTTTGGAAGTCATAACCCAAATAATTATTTTTACTGTTAATACAAGACACAGTGGGTTATAGCGCAGGTACTACCTGCCCAATCCAGTTTTGTGACAGTACCTTCCCAGGGGCTCAAGGTTCTTTTTAACCAGGAACACAAAGCACACTTTAGCTAAGCCTGTCAAGCTTCATTTACTTCCATTATTTATGTGATGGGCTCACACCAAGGAAACTATAATAGAGAAACCTACAGTTAAAAAAAAAAAAAAAGCTTATTTTTAAGCAGCTCAAAAGCTGCTACGAGGTGGGAGTTGTGGCTGGGAGTTTAAGTTTGTCAGTTTTGAAACAGGGTAGGTTAAATGCTAAAACTGTTGGAAGGCAAATTTCTCAGAAGTTGTGGAGTGAGGAAAAACGTCTGGGAGATAAGACTAAAGAACACAGCCAATCTAAGATTATTCTATCTTTGTGAGGGTATGGGAGCTAGACAACTGCTTTTGGTACGTAATGGCTATGAAAAAAGCTATTAAACTACTAAATTCAAGCATGTTTCCTCCTCAATTCCTTTTCTCCCCCTTTCACTTTCCTTTCCCACCAGGAATCTGGAGAGGAGTGTAAATTGAAAATAGAGTAAATGGCTAATTTTTTTTCTATCAATGGACCGACATGAATTGAGTGCTGTTCTAAATACATTAACTCATTTAATCCTCACAACAACCAATGACATAAACAGCAGTATGACCTACATTCTAATCAGGAAACTGAGGCAGAGCGGTTCAATATGGTACAACCTCACAAAGCTAGTTAGTGTTCAAGTGATACTCAAACCCAGCAGCCTAATTCCTGAGCCGTTGTTCTATATAACTACACTCATGAATGGATTCGTGCAAATTGAAAAGAAATTAATTAGAATAAATATTTTAATATCACTATTCACCCTTTCTCTGTAAGTGTCAGAGATTAAAGAAAATTAGTAAAATGTATATGAAAATATATAAATTAATAAACAATAACATGACATAACAATAACAAATATAAAACAACAAAAACATGATATAAAAACGACATTGATAAAAATAATGACTGATAAATTGATTAAAGTTATTCTAATATCTCCCTGAATACCACATTAAGAGTAAAAACACTTTTGGAGTGCTTGACTAATTTCCCTTGAGATGAAGTATTTACAAGTTTAACTTTAACGTCCCACGCTCTTTAACTTTAATGGCTTGGTTCTTACTGAATAGAGAAGATTCCAACACACGGAGATTGCGGGAGATTCCACGTTATATGTGTTTAATAATTCTTTGTGGAGAAAACACCAAAAGGGCAGGAATAAAGTATTAGGTAGGCTGATCACTGTGAGCTTCAGAGAACCAGAATGATATTGCACTGTGCCAAAAGTTGGTCTTCAGATACATTCTACCAACAACGCTAGCTTCTTTCAGCTTCAGAGGTACGCTGTGCCAATAGTTGGTCTTCAGATATATCCTGTCGATGATGCCAGCTTCTTTTAGCTCCAGAATGTCAACAAAAACAACCAAATTCCCAATCGACAATGACAGATCAAAACACGCATGCAATTGGTATCAGCAAGACATGTACGAGTTCAAAACCACGGTTATAAGGTTTTTCAATGTTTACTTTTAAATCATCAGTGCGCGTCATCTGTACCAGCCAGTTGATCAGTCATATGGTCAGTCACTTAGCCATATATATATATATATATATAATTTCTATTTATTCATGTCCCACATCTAAGACCAGGTTTTTGTGCAAAAACACAGTTCCTTCTTTCTACACTGATAGTCCCGGACAGACTTATGAGTGATGCTCAATAATTAGCTTTGGTAAAACAGACTATTCACATAAGCCCATGAGACCCAAAGCCCTAATTCCGGACCTGTTTCATATGTATCAGGAATGGACCCATTTGTTAGTAGGCTGTTATCAAAAGATTTGCTTTGATGAGGGGCAAAATCCAGTTAGGAAATGCAGCAGATGCGTGAAATCCTAGAGAATGCACTGGCGAAAGACAAGACTCGCCCCAGACCTGGATGCAGAGTTCTATACATAATGCTAATCATGCCTAGAGTTGGAATTTGCTAAAAGACATCCCATGTTTACTTAAAGGTGAATGGGAGCAAACTTGTCTGACATGTTCAAATCAAACCACTTTTCTCAGTAGCTTACACAGCCACTCTGGGCTCTATTTCCAGACAAGAAGGTAGAACCTCCAAAACTGACTACTAGTGGTTTGTTACCACTTTTATTTATGAAGATGACTCAAATGCAAAATCCTTTTGAAAAGAAGTAATTAAAATTCTAAGTTCCTAAAATATGCTGGTGAACTAGTCACTGGATGCTTTTGGAAGCCTCAAACTTAATTCCAGTAGACATCATTATAGCCTCCAAACCTGACTGAATACATAGTGATTTTCTACCTTTTTAAAAAATAGCATCAGCCCCCTATCTGCTCACCCACTCCAGCCTGTAGATGCGCTTACACTCTCTGATCTATTCTAGTCCATCTCTAAGAACTCAGCCATCAATAGGTAGCAACTCTTTTACCTTACCCTATACAGCTTCCTTCCTTGGCACCTGAGTTCTCAGCTCCTGCCCCATCCCAGTGTCTTCTATCCAATACCACCGCAGTTTTCTTCTTACAATATTACCTAATTAACTTTTATATGTCACTCAATGCCTTCAAAAACATTTCCCTTGCTCTCTCCCATTAAAAGGAGAAATGCCAGCTGGACTCATTTTTCTTAGTAAGTCTTCACACACCTAATTCCCACCACCACTCCAACTTTTCCCCAAATTATGGTATCTCCTTGTATGTACTGTTGTGGTTATCACAGTCTGCCCTGCCCCTTGTGAATGTACTCACCTTGCAAGAGAAAGAGCTCAAGTGTCACCATTTCAATTTAGTCCTCTCTGATTACCTCACACAAAATTATTACTTTCCTCTTCTACTCTGTATTAACATTTAACAGATAACGCTGTAATTACTTGTTTACATGTCTGTCCTCCTGGCAACGACCAAGTCACTCATATTTTAACTTGTAGGCTAGTATCTGAGTAATTGCTCAATAAATATTTAATGGAAGAATGAATGTTCTGCCTTGTAACACTCTGACCTTTCTATATATGAGCTTAAAATCATGTAGTACATATACTATTTTCAATTATTGTTTATGAACAGAATATGTGAATGTGATTAATCCAGTGCCTTTACTCCTTAAATTTTGTGTTCATAAATGCATCATTTTTACAACATGTAAATTTCAAAAATGTTAAAAATTGCAGAAATGCGTAATTAAAAAAAGCAAAAATGTCTTACAATTTACTCCCTGGGGGAAACTAAACAGCTTCAATTTTGTGACAGGTTCTGGATTTTTCTTGTGCCCATTCCACAACATAAGAACACCCACTGACGTCATGCTCTACCTGTACCATACTGCTTTATTCACTTTAGAGAGTATGGGCATCTTTTCCTCATAGAATACACAGGTCTCTCATTCTTTTAAATGCTTTATAGATCTTAACTGTATGGAGATATTAGAATTCATTTATCCTTTTCCGCAATATTAGATATCAGAGTTGCTTTTAAATTTTTTTGCTGTTATAGTGCAAGGCACAACTCCTGGGGGTACCGAGAGCAGCAGCACCTCTATCACTCCTGGCTCCATTACTACCATCCACAATGGTGACATTATCACATCTAAATCTTCCAAATGGCTCTCCAAGCCTAATCCCTAACATACAGATGGAGCACAAGGACTCAGAGAGGTCATTTGTCCAAGGAGAGAAAAGATTTGATACATAGCTTCTGATTTTAAACCAAAGAATACACTGCTTCCCAAAGATAAAAATAATTTCCTAAATCTTATGCATTAAATTCAAAGTGGAACAGTGACTTTATACACAAGTTTAAATCATTAAATATTTATATGTCACATATCAAGTATTTATCACATATAAACCATTAAGTGTTTAGTATTTTACTAAAAATAGTGGACTTTAAGTCCTGGCCCTGTGGCTCCGTTGGCTGGAGCGTCATCCCGTACACCAAAAGTCGGGGGCTTTGATTGCTGGCCGGTGCTAATGGGAGGCAACTGGTAGATGTTTCTCTATCACATCAACTTCTCTTCTCCTCCTGCCTCTTTCCCTTCTCCTCCCTTTCCTCTATCCAAAAATCAATAAACATATCCTCGGGTGAGAATTAAAAAAAAATTAAATTCAGGAAATTTATTACCAATTCTACTTTTATAGACCATAAACAAAAAACAAACCTCTAAATGTATTAATTTTAGAAATGAAGATGAAGAGACAAGGCCAGTACAAATAAACAGTGTAGTAATTGCTGTCCATTTTCCCATTTCTAACTAAAGAATTGAATGATATGCATATAAAGTAGATTACCATACAATTAATTTTATAATCACTCACACTTAAAGCAAAATATATATGCTAAATAGAAAAGAATGCTTTATATATTCATTTATGCCTTTCATTTACCACCCTGGCAAAAACACAAAGTGGGCAAAAGTAGGGTTTGGTTGTAATACAAATAAATAATACTATAATTAATGAATTACAAGAATAATTTTTTGTGTGTGTACCCACAATTATAAACCAACTTTTGCCCACTCATGTATAATGTTATGTGGAAAAAAAGGTTCAAAACTGGATGTCTTCTCTATATATAAGGAAACATATGGATAAAAGGCAAAGAGTAAATGAGGAAAGGTTACTATTTAACTGCTTGAACCACAAGTGAATCCTTAGTATTAGAAAAAGGAAACTGAAAAGAAATCTTCAACCTTAAATGTGAATTAAATAAAACAATACAGATCTGGGCTTTATTTATTAAGAGAAATTTGTTTTATAATTTAAACAGTCCTTAGAAATTCAATGACTGAACATGTTAAACTAAACTGTTGAATAACCATGAAAAGCAGGAAATGCAAGAATGATGTATTTTCTGAATTAGGCTGGAGTTAGAATGGAGTGAGGTCAGTAAGTTCAAGGGGGAAAGCTGGGCTCCCACAAAACTAAATTTATAAGAGGAGACATCGCAGGGATTGATGCCTTTGAGTTCAATCTATATCCTGATGTTAGTGCATCGTAAATATTATAATTTCTCCAATATGGAGTATATAAAATGAAGCAAATGCAAGTAGCTTCATTTAGACCATCTTTATTTACAAAAGATGGTCTGAAACAGTGGCTCTCAAACTAACGCATCAGAAACACGTGGAAAGCTTGTTAAACAGACACCCCACCTGAATTCCTAATTCAATCAATAGGCTAGGGGTTGGACCTGCGAGTATTCTAAGCTGATGCTGATGCTGCTCTTTAAGGAGCTCACTCTGAGGACACTGACCAAAAAATACCAACCTAATGTTCTTTAACTGGTGAGGGAACTGTTCTTGAATCTAAATTACAGTGTTTTCTTCCAGGCTAGATTGTGAAATATCTGAACACAGGAGTACATATTATGTATTTTTCTATTTTATTATCTAGTAGAGTGCCTACTACTCAGAAAAGGTAGATTATAATAAATGATGGCTGAAATAAATACAATCAAAGTGAAATTCAATTGAAATATTTTATTTATTTATGTTTATGAAACAAAATATTCTGTTATATTCTTTTTTTGTAAATTTGGTTTCTCTATTATTTGGTACCATTTAAACAAAAGGCACCGGATATAGCAAATTATTTTGATTCAGGAAGTACTTATTGAGCCCCTACATATTCAAGCACTTATTTAGGCCTCTGAGATAGCAATAGTAAAATAGTCCCCATTTCATGGAACTTATGTCCTAGCTAGTAAGACAAACAGATAAATACAATGCAATATTGACTGGCTAAGGATAGGTGCAGTGAAAAGGGAGAAAAAGCAGCATGAATGCAAAGAATAAAAATAAAATATTTAAAACCAGTTTTTAGAAATGTGGACCCAGAAAGGGTGCACTGAGAATGGGACCTTAAAGCTAAGAGCCAACACAAGCCAAGTCCAAGGATGTGATGATCTGGGGCCTGAGCATTCCATTCAGGTGAAACACTGAGGCCAGTATGGAATGCAGATACAAGGAATGGCGTACAGTGGTCCATTTTGTTTTTATCATTCATTTAAACTTGATCAGAAAATAATAATAAAGAATATTAGGTTGGTATTTTTTGGTCAATGTATATTATCTAAAGGGAACTGCCAACACAAAAGGGCAATACCAATTTCTCTAAACTCATGGCCAAGTCAAAGCAGGCAATAAACATGTTCACCCGATATTACATCCATGCACACTAAAGGTAGGCCTTTAGACATGGGAAATATATGAGAGATTTTCCAGGTTGGAAAATCGTGCTTGGCCACCATGTATCAAAGTCTTTTGGGGAAAGAAAGAAAACATAGGCTCTGAATTAAGTAGGCAGTGAGAACACGGTTCAGTGGTTGAGGTCAACCTATGAGCTAGGAGGGCACGGCTGGATTTCCTGTCAGGGAACATGCCCAGGTTTCAGGCTCAATCTCCAGGAGGGGGTGTACAGGAGGCAGCCAATAGATGATTCTCTCTCATCATTAATGTTTCTATCTCTCTTTCCATCTCCTTCCTTCTCTAAAGGAATGAGATGTAAGAGGGTAGGACATCTGAATTAGGGTAAGCAAGAGTGGTAGGCTATAACTAAAGTAATTTGTAAAGCAGAATTACCTACTCTTGAGAAAATAAATTTTTATATAGAATTTACTACTACTGATTGTATAACTTATCTACTAAAGAAAATACTAACTTCCTGCAATATCTTTTTTATTTATCTTTATTGCTTAAAGTATTACAGATGTTCTCCCCTATACTCCCACTGATTCCTGCAATATTTTAAAAACAAATAAAATACTCCAGGTTATAACAGTGAAGGTGACTCAACTTCCTGCTCTTGCCTAAAGACACTCTTGCATTAGTAATGACTAACAACCATCTGCAGTATCTAATCAAACAAGAAAGTCTTGATTACACAACAAGTTAGATGATCAATCTCTCCTTCACCTGTACCACAATTCAAGAATAAAGAAGTCACCTCCAGGATGCTGAAAGGTTACTAAACACACTGTGATGAGTGGTTCAAAGTGTAGGATTATGAAGGAGTTTCCTTAGAATGCAATGATCTTGTAAAGTTATCTAATTCTGATCAATTTTGGTTTTTTGACATTCTGGTCTCTTGTATTTATGCTGACTCATAAACTGTTCTTATATATGCAATGGATTTTCAAATGTCTTTGTAAACAAATATTAACTTAACAGCCCCACGGCACAGGAAGTATTATTATCCTCACTTTACAGATGAGGAAACCAAGGCACAGAAAAGCTGCCCAAGATTACTTTCCCAAGGCAGTAAATGGCAGAGCTGGAATTCAACCCCAGACAGTTCTAGTTCTCCAGAAACCATGTTCTTAAGTACTTCACTGCAATCAAAAGTAGTGTTTTTAAAAAAGTTTTCTCTTCCTAGTACTTTAATGAAATCCCATAACTTCAGTCATATTCGTGTAGATGATTCCTACATCTTTAATGCTTCTCACAGCATCAACAATGATCTTTCTTCTCTATCTAACTAGATATCACAAAGTATGTTCCATATTTAATTTTTTAAAAAATATATTATATTGATTTTTTATGGAGAGGAAGAGAGAGGGATAGAGAGTTAGAAACATTGATGACAGAGAAACATGGATCAGCTGCTTCCTGCACACCCTCTACTGGGGATGTGCCCACAACCAATGTACATGCCCTTGACCAGAATCGATTCTGGGACCCTTCAGTCCACTGAGCCAAACCGGTTTCGGCTATGTCCCATATTTTAGTGGATCATACTTCAAAATAGCAATTGTATCTGTTCCTCAAAGAAAACTTTAATTTAATATGGACTTGCACATTTTCATGACTAATTTTTGACAGTAGCCCCCAAACTGGTCTTAATCGACTACAAATTAAACGTAAGTGTGTCAAGATCATCTTGCCTCACCTCCTCTGAGAAAGTAGCTCTCTAACTTAGGGCTCTCCAGGACCCACAGGAAAAATTTTCAGATCTTTATTATATCATTCAAGGTCCTCTATAGTCAGGCATTACATAGACGTGTTTAGGTACCGAAAGCATTCATTACTATTATTCAAATCCCTCCTCAAGACTCAGTCTTCTTTTGGTCCTTCAAACTTCTCCTTGCCTTTCTCTAAGACTTCCCTGCAGGAAATCTATCCACCCCTCTTGCTTTGCTAACTTCTACTCAACCCTCCCAAATCTGAATGCCACTTCCTCAAGAGGGCTTTGCCAAAGTAATTTAGTAATTCATTCCATGTTAGTCCTCCCAGCTGCATGGCTTGTTCACTCCTGTGTGTCCACTGCAGGCACTTCACAGATGTGTTGTTGGCTTTTGGTGTTTTTTTTTTTTTTTTTTGTGTGTGTGTGTGTGTGTGTGTGTGTGTGTGTGTGTGTGTGTGTGTGTGTGTGTGTTTAATTGAAGGCCAGGCTATACACCAGCAAAAAAGATTAGGACTTGGTTCATTGAAACACACCTCACTGCAGTCGTATGGAACCCAACACATAGTATATCCAAGGTCTGCCTGTACTCAGCAGCGTCAGACTTTTACCTCCACAGATATCCCCAATGCACCCAAGCCCCAGATTGTTTTCTCCTGGCCTCCACTGTTTCTACCCACTGAACTTCAATTCTATTCTCATGGTATTTCTGTGAAACTTTTCTTAATTCTATCCTACCAGTAAAACTCTTCTCTACCTATCAACTGAAATTGCACTTTTGACTTATTTGGATGCTTACTGCAGATCGTCTTTGTTTTTCCACACTGCATTGAATATATAGACCAGGTAATATTATGGGAAGAATTTATCATTCTGCCCTAGAATAGAGAAAAAGAGTTCTTTTATTTCAAGAATGGAAATATCCAATTTTGCAAGGTTGCTCAGGACAAAATGGTAACATTAGAAACTATCACCAGCTCAGATTGTGATACTTTGATCTACAGAATTATGCTTTTCAAAATATCATATAGGAACTAAAATATATTCAACACTGACTCCTATGCTGTCATGTACAACAATTAAATACTATTGTCACCGAGCATGGGACAGGTGTATAAATGCATTTATTGAAGAAAAGCAGTTTATAAAACCTGATGGCCAGCTGATCCCCTCCTCCACACCCTGAGCTCAGGTGTTCTCGCATGTCTTATAGGTAGCTAGAAGATTCTTCTGCCAAACTACTAGAACATGCTGATGAGCCCAAATGCCCTGTAGATCACAATGAACAGTGTGGCAGATGAAGATTACTATGGCCCATACATATGAGGGCTTTAAGTGGGTATCGTGGCACTGATACTTAACTGCACTCTGCTCACTAGCATAGTGTGCCTCAACCACTGTACTCATGTCCCCTTCATAGCAGATGCTTCACTGCGGATCGTACCCTAATCATTTACCCCCCACACACACACCCCATGCCCCAAATTAGGCCCTAAGGCTTGCAATAAGCACCTTGACTTGTTATGTCTTGGTATCTCTGGAGCTTAGCACTGCTACCAAACACAACCAAAGTCTGTTGAGCTGAAATAATGAAGAAATTAAATTAGCCCGGCTGGCATGGCTCAGTGGTTATCAACCTATGAACCAGGAGGTCACGGTTCAATTTGGCCAAGCAACATGCCCGGGTTGCAGGTTTGATCCCCAGTGTGGGACATTCAGTTGGCAGCCGATCAGTGCCTCTCTCTCATCATTCATGTTTCTCTCTCTCTCTCCCTCTCCCTTCTTCTCTGAAATCAATTAAAATACATTTTTTAAAAAAAATGAAGAAAATGTGGCAGGAATACTGATTGATGTTGGCCTAGTTACAATCTTTCAGGTCCTCAGTTTGTGCTTTCATAAATCATTTTTAAAAGTTTATAACATTTTATTGGATTTTTATATTAAACTAGAGGCCCATTGCACAAAGATTCGTGCAATAGGCCTTCCTTCCCCTGGCTGCCGGCACCGGTTTTCCTCCAGCACCCGGGACCCAGGCCTTTGCTCTGACCACAGCAGAGAAGCCAAGCCCCTTCAGACTTCGCTCTGCGCGTGCGAATTAACCCACCATCTTTGTTGGGTTGATTTGCATACTCACTCCTGATTGGCTGGTGGGTGTAGCGGATGTATGGTCAGTTTGCATATTTCTTTTTTTAAAAAAATAGATTTTATTGATTTTTTCAGAGAGGAAGAGAGAGGGATAGAAAGTCAGAAACTTCAACGGGAGAGAAACATTGATCAGCTGCCTCTTGCACACCTCCAACTGGGGATGTGCCCGCAGCCAAGGTACATGCCCTTGACCAGAATCGAACCCAGGACCCTTCAGTCCACAGGCCGACGCTCTATCCACTGAGCCAAACTGGTCCGGCAGCATATTTCTTTTATATTAGTGTAGATAAGCTCTCATTAAATGATAAAGTAATTCACATATATTTGGCACTTAGGTTATTTAAACAGAGAATAGGAATAAAGTAAAAATAAGAATAGTAAAGTAGATCCTTAACATTTGTATGGGTTTAAATTTAGCATTCTAGAGTTTTCTATCTGTGCAGTCCATGAACCAGCAGTATCAGCACCATGTGAAAACTTATTAGAAATGCAGAATTCTCAGGTTCCACTCCAGACTAACCAGAATCTGCATTTTATAAATCCCCAGGCAATTCTTCCACACATCACAAACTGACCTAGAATACAGAAAACTAATAAGGTTCCCTTGTTTTATTAAACTCCTTTATAGAACTACCTACCATTAATTAAAACTTAACCAATATAGCAAAAGACAATTCAATAGATTACTTGGTTAAAAAAAGATCACCTTTGATACATTAAATTAAATATAATTTTAGCCTTAAACTCTAGAAAGACAGCACAGTTAAGAGAAAACTGTGAAAGATTTAGATTCAGACAGACCTTGGTTCAAAGCTTGGATCCATTATTTATTAGCCTTCTAACCTTGAGCAAACTCGTTAATCTGCTTGATGCTCACTTTCCTTATCTAGAAAATGGGAGATGAACACTCAAATTAATTGTTGAGAGGGTTAAAGTAGAAAGTGCTTGATTTAGGGCAGGCCGCACAGTAGGTACTTTATTTATTTATTTTTTTAATACTCACTTGAGGATATTTTTTCCATTGATTTTTAGAAAGAGTGAAAGAGAGGGAGGGAGGGAGAGAAAAGAGAGAAACATCCATGTCAGAGATACACATTAATTGGTTGCCTCTGCATGTACCCCGACTGAGGCCAGGGATCAGTCCTGCAGCCCAGATAGGTAGGTGCCCTTGACCGGAAATCAAACTCATGACCATCCAGTGTGGGAGCTGATGCCCTAACCACTGACCCATGCTGGCCAGGACCAGTAGGCACTCTTTTAAAAAGTCTATTCCCTACTCTTTCCTAGAATAGTTTTGCCATTTTGTTGCAATAACATATTTAACTTACAAAACTTGTATATAAGGCAGGTTTATGAGAAAATATACCAGACCTCAAATATGAAATGATCAGTTAATAAAACCAGAGAACCCATAGGTTTTCCCTTCCATAAAAAACGGACTCTAGAAAAGTTTCATATTTTTAATGGTCTCCCAAATTTTTCAGAATAAAATGCAAATTTCTTAGTTGATCACACAAACATTTTTTGTGGAATCTTTATTTAGTCTTATCTTTCCACCATTCCACTAGTCAAAAGGTACTGGGGGTTTCAGACCTCAGTGATCTCTCACATACTGACTGTTCCCTTTACCTTTCCCTTCCTTCAACAAATTTAACTCCTACTTATCTATTAAAATTCAGATCCTGAATCCAAACCACTTCTCACCACTTCCATCTCCACCACACTGATCCATCCTTTCCTGAGTTATTTCAACAGCCCTCTAACTTCCCCACTTTTATTTTTAAAAAATACATGTATATTTTATTTCAGAGAGGAGAGGGAGGGAGAGAAGGATAGAAACATCAATGATGAGAGAGAATTGGCTGCCTCCTGCACACACACTACTGTACACTCATCAATTGGCGTCGCCTGCACACTCACTACTGGGAATCGAGCCCCCTGACTGGGAATCGAACTGGTGACCTCTTGGATCCTGGGTTGATGCTCAACCACCAAATTACACCAGTCTGGGCTAATCTCCCCACTTTAAAAAACACAACTTACTCAGATTATATCACTTTTGTGTTCAAAACCTACAAGTCCCCGTGTCATATGGTTACCTTTCACCAACTCTATTCTAGCTGCAGTGGACTCTTTGCTATTCCCCAAACATGCCTCAGCACCTCTGAATGACCTGTTGTGTTATGTATGACACATTCCTCCCCTTTCTCCCAGATAGCTGCATGATAGTTCATCATGAAAGATATCAATTATAGAGGACTTCACTGGAGAATTTATCTAAAACATCTCCCTTTAACAAGTTAGGTTTATTTTAACTGACACATATATTTGTTTATACTCTGTACTCTTGGGATTTAGAATAGTGCCTAGCACATATTAAGTATTCAATATTTGTTGAAGAAATAAATAAACCTTTGCCTTTTTAAAGATGTCCTTTCTACTCTCCTGACTATTGATTCACATGTTCTTCATCTATTTCCTCAGCACTCGGTATATATGTCTGTCATACATTTAGTGTTATAATTGTATGGAAAAACTGTTTTAACTTGACACTTCAATGCCTCTGGCAAACAATGCGTAGTACAAAGGAGGGCATTTTTTGTGGAATCAATGCTTTAGAAAGGAAATGATTCAATTGACTCAAGATGAAACTATGAGACTTTGTAAAAATCATTTTCCTGTTTGTCTGTTACAGCTGAATGAACGTCCTAGAGAAAAAGGCCAAGTATAAGCTTTGAGAACTTTCAAATATACAACTCTTCAGACTTTCTTCAGTGCAACTTGATACTTCTTGATTTTTTAAGTTAATAGCTTAGAATTTCAGTAAGTACATTTATAAAAGATTAGCTTTCTGTTAAGCTCATTTAGGCTTTAGAATGTGCAAACACAGCAATGACCTTCTTTCAAATTTTTAAATATATATATATATTTTATTGATTTGTTACAGAAAGGGAGAGGCATAGAAAGTCAGAAGCATCCATGAGAGAGAAACATCAATCACCTCTCTCTTGCACACCCCCTACTGGGGATGTGCCCACAGCCAAGGTACATGCCATTGATCAAAATCAAACCCGGGACCCTTCAGTCCACAGGCTGACGCTCTATCCACTGAGCCAAACCAGTTTTGGCCTTCTTTTAAAATTTTAACCTAAAATAAGTTGTACTACCTTCTTACCTTATTGAGATCAAAAGAAAATATTATTTTGGAAAATTCTTGACTATTGTTGTAGGATTTTTTTCATTGCACTGATGCTGCCTATATATGGTAGTCTATGGGTATCATTTTTAAAGAATTAGCATCTTAATCTTTCACACAAATATTCTTCTTATGAGTCATAGTTATTGTAGCAACAGAGAAACTAGAAGGATTTAGAAATCAGTGGGGAAGACAAAAATAATATTCCAACATTTATCGAGAAGAAATAAAATAAATGTAAATAATTTTAATCTTTCTCTCATCCTCTCTACTCTAAAACAAAATTTGTAAAATTCTACAAATAATCACAGAAAAAAAGTTGAACAGGGATAGTTCTATTTTTAAGCATCACCATCTAAGAGAGCTGGTGGCAATGAAACTAATAAAAGAAACATTTTTTCTTTATACTCTTTAATGTCCTCTTCTAAGTTAGTTTGTTGGTTAAAATAAAAAAGTTTATAACCTTTTCTTCATTAGGATCAGATATTTATACTAAAACCTTGGTAACTTTCAGAATTCAAATGAACTTACCAAATAATTACTTCAATACTTCTAATAAATTTCTAAAAATATTTAGTCTTTAAGGTCATTCTACATATCTTTTCTGTTAGAATATAATTTCTAAAATAAGCTAAAAGGGCAGATTATAATCAAGCAAACAATAATTTGAAATAAGCAAGCAAATAACTAAATACATAAACATACTCCTTAACACATTTGACATTTAAATAATTATTTTGGATATTATAATTCTCAAATTGAAATGATCTTTTCAAAAGTGAAATAGCATAAAAAATACTGCTATGAAGCTACTGAAAAACCAAGTAATTTTATACATCCACCTCTCAATTAACTTGGGTTTCTTCATTAAAGGAATAAAAAATGTAATAGATTGTACAAGCTAATTGTTTTGTTGTATACTAAGAGGAAGATAGGTGTTTATTTTAGAAGCCCAACTGAACAGACTCAGCATAAACAATAGCAATTTATCAGCCAACAACTATTGTTCCATTCACCAAATGTTGCTGCTTTGCGCAGGTAATCTGAGTTTTTTGTAATCCTCACCAGAGGATATTTTTCCATTGATTTTTTAGAGAGTGTGAAGGGAAAAGGGGGGATAGAAACAGAAACATCAATGTGAGAGAGGCACATCAACTGGCTGCTTCCCACACACCAGCCTGCAACTTGACCTTGACCAGGTATGTGCCCTTAACCAGGAATGGAACCCACAACCTTTCAGTCCTCAGGCCAATGCTCTAACCACTGAGAAACCAGCCAGGACTGAGTTTTAATATTATTTAGAAAATATTGTTAAGTTAGAACTCATGACCAAGTCACTTAACATGAAGTGGTCCCCAGTCTGGCCGGCCGGTGTGGCTCAGTAGTTGAGCGCTGACCCATGAACCAGGAGGTCACAGTTCAATTCCCGGTCAGGGGATATACTGGGGTTGTGAGCTCAATCCCCAGTCGGAGGCATGTAAGAGGCAGCCGACTGATGATTATCTGTCATCATTAATGCTTCTGTCTCTCCCTCTCCTTCCCTCTCTCTGAAAACAATAAAGACATTTTTTTAAAGTGATCCCTAGTGGAGAGGGCATGAAATGCTCTCATAATCAGAATAAAACAGGACATTAGCTGTCCTGACATGAGTGGCATGCTTCATTAAGCATCAAAGTCAAGAATCCATCAATATTAGAAGGTGTCACTTGGTTTAAGAAATACTTCAGAAGAACTATAGTACTAAAGAAGATATAATTTCAAGCTAACATCATTTGCAACTTGATTGGGCATTCTGACTGAATTATTTTTTTCCATTTCACAAATAAATATTTTTATTTTCATAGTCCTTACATTTTATTTACAACTTTTATTAAAATGAAATGTGCTGGTCCTACTTTTAAGCAATGGTTCTTGTTTTCGTATTACTAATCATTTTTCGGGAACTTAATCATCAAATAAATAAAGAGAAACTATATAAAACAATTGGATTTCTTAAGAATTAGTTATGCCCAGCTGGTGTGACTCAGAGGTTGAGCATCGACCTATAAATCAGAAGGTCAGTGTTCAATCCTGGTCAGGTCATATGCCCGGGTTTCAGGCTCAATCCTCAGTGTGGGGCATAGAGGCAAGCTGATTAATGATTCTCTCATCATTGATATTTTCTCTCTCTCTCTCTCTCTCTCTCTCTCTCTCTCTCTCTCTCTCTCTCTCTCTCCCCTTTCTCTCTTAAATCAAGATTTTTTAAAAAATTTAAATAATTATATCAATTCTAGATTATTATGCTTTTGCTTTTTACTATTATCTCCTTTCCTTTGGCTACATTTTCACAATTTTATCTAAATTTCCAAATGAGAAAAAGGAAACCAACTTTGGTTGAAAAAAGATATTTAGGATAGGAGCTTGAGAGTAACTAATAAATACAAGTCTCTTACTGCTTGGCTGGATGGCTCAGTTGGTTTAGTGACATCCCATCCACCGAAAAATTGCCTGTTTGATTCCCAGTCAGCACAAATCTGGGTTGTGGGTTTGATAATGTTCTGGGAACATATGGAAGGCAATTGATGTCTGCCTCTTTCTCTTCTTAGTGTTCTTGGATGAAAAAATTCATTAAAAAAAAAACCAAAAACCACAAACCAACAATCTCTTACTATATTCATTGCTCTGATGTTGGGCTTTGTTATAATTTTATTCCTGTAATTACTGTTGACATATTTCAATAGAGCCTTATTCTATATACTTTGACTTCAGATTGACAATTCCTTTTATTTTTAATAAATCTTTATTGTTATGATTATTACAATTGTTCCTCCCCCCCTATAGCTCCCCTCCACGCAGTTACCATCCCACTCTCTGCTCTTCCCGCCCCCCATTGTCCTCATCCATAAGTGTACGATTTTTGTCCAGTCTCTTCCCATAACCCACACCCCCTTCTCCCCAAGAATTGTCAGTCCACTCCCTTTCTATGCCCGTGATTCTATTATATTCACTAGGTTATTCTGTCCATCATATTTTTTATTCACTTGATTTTTAGATTTACTTGTTGATAGATATATATTTATTGTTCAAAATTTTTATCTTTACCTTTCCCTTCTTCCTCTTCTTAAAGAATACCTTTCAGCATTTCATATAATACTGGTTTGGCGGTGATGAACTCCTTTAGCTTTTTCTTACCTGTAAAGTTCTTTATGTCACCTTTAATTCTGAACGATAGCTTTGCTGGATAGAGTAATCTTGGTTGTAGGTTCTTGCTATTCATCACTTTGAAAATTTCTTGTACTCCCGTCTTGCCTGCATAGTTTCTGTTGAGAAATCAGCTGACAATCCCTACAAGGGAAGTAATTAAGTGTTTTCCTCTTGCTGCTTTTAATATTCTCTTTGTCTTTTGCTCTTGGCATTTTAATTATGATGTGTCTTGTTGTGGTCCTCTTTTGATTCCTTTTGTTTGGGGTTCTGTGTGCTTCCTGGACTTATAAGTCTATTTCTTTCACCAGGTGGGAGAAGTTTGCAGTCATTATTTCTTCAAATAGGTTTTCAGTATCTTGCTCTCTTTCTTCTTCTGGTACCCCCATAATTCAGATGTTGGTATGCTTCAAGTTGTCCCAGAGGCTCTTTATACTATCTTCGTATTTTTGGATTCATTTTTCTTTTTGCTTTTCCGGTTGGGTGTTTTTTGGTTCTTTATTTTTCAAATCTTTGACTTGATTCTTGCGAGCCTCAAGATGGATCTCTGTATATTATCATTATTTTTTTTCATCTTTATTGTTCAGTTTATTAATTACATTGTTTCCCCTTTTTTATCCCCCTATATCTCCCCTCCACCCTGTACCTAGCCCACCCTCCACCCTCACCTCCCCCTCCCCAATGTCCTCTCCCATTGTTGCAAGATTTTTGTCCAATCTCTTGCTGTACTTCCCACAACCCTTTTCTCCCCAAGAATTGTCAGTCCATTCCCTCTCTATGTCCATGTTTCTGTTATATTCACCAGTTTATCCTGTTCATCAGCCTATCAATTCACTTGATTTTTATGTTCATTTGTTGATAGATGTGCATTTGTTGTTCATAATTCATATTTTTACCTTTTTCTTCTTCCTCTTCTTAAAGAATATCTTTCAGCATTTCATATAATGTTGGTTTGGTGGTGATGAACTCCTTTAGCTTTTTCTTATCTGCGAAGCACTTTATCTGCCCTCAATTCTGAATGATAGCTTTGCTGGATAGAGTAATCTTGGTTGTAGATTCTTCCTGTTCATTATTTTGAATATTTCTCGCCACTCCCATCTGGCCTGCATCGTTTCTGTTGAGAAATCCGCTGACAATCGTATGGGTGCTCCCCTGTAGGTAACCAACTGTTTTTCTCTTGCTGCTTTTAATATTCTCTCTTTATCTTTTGCTCTTGGCACTTTAATTATGATGTCTTGGCGTGGTCCTCTTTAGATTCCTATATTTTGGGGTTCTGTGTACTTCTTGGGCTTTTAAGTCAGTTTCTTTCATCAGGAGTGGGAAGTTTTCAGTCACTATTTCTTCAAGTAGGTTTTCATTAACTTGCTCTCTCTCTTTTTCTGGCACCCCAATAATTCAGATGTTGGCATGCTTGAGGTTGTTCCAGAGGCCCCTTACACTATCTTCAATTATCTGAATTCTTTTTGTTTCTTGCTTTTCCAGCCAAGTGGATTTTGCTTCTTTGTATTTCAAATCTTTGACTTGGTTCTTATGGCCCTCTGGACTGCTTTTAAGACTTTGTGTAATATTTTTTATTTCAGTCTGTGTATGCTTGATTTCTAGTTGGTCCTTTTTCATATCCTTGAGGGTCTTGTTCACATCCTCAGAGGTCTTGTTCATTTCCTTGAGGGTCTCATTCATTTCCTTGTAAGTCTCATTCATTTCCTGTTTGGTCTGGTTTATTTCCTCGTAATTCTCATTAAGTTCATCGGCCTTTTCTAGGAGCCTCTTGAAAAGCCTTATAACCGTGGTTTTGAACTCTATGTCTTGTCGTCTTTTCTCCTCCATTTCTTTCACACCTGATTTCTTTACATATCTCTGCATGGTGGCTGCTTTATGTGGTCGATATCTTCTAAGGGTCAGTGGCACAGCCTCTCTAGTTATTTGAGATGGATACTCTTACTGCAATCCTTTATGGGTTGTATTCAGTATTTTTTAATTTAAACCCAGCTTGTTGTTGTTAGCCCTAGGAGGGTTTGACCTCCAGGCCAATTGGCTGTGAAAGGAGACTGTGTTCAGGTTGGATGGGCGGAGTCTCTGAGCTGAGCAGGCAGCCTCAGTGTCAGCTACGTCCTATGCGGCGCTCGCGCCCGCGGGTCTCTGTTGGATGGGGATGGCTGCAGACACCTCCAAGAGAAAGCTGCTAGTCTCTTCCCCTTGCCTCTCCCCAAATGAGTCTGCACACCCAAAGTCCAGCCCAGGGTTGTAAAATAGATGGTTTCCAGAACCAGGAAACAAGTTTCCAGGGGGCAAGTCGCGGGTTTGTGTGACACGTGCACGCAAACTTCTTTTCCCAGCCTCCGGGTTTCTCCTCAGACTAGGAGACCTCTGCCACGCCCCGCTTCCAGTGTGCGTCCCCCGGACCTCAGACCTCGCCTGGCACTGGGGAATCTGTGCAGTGGGACCTCTCCACGTACCCTGGATCTCGGACCTTGCCTGGCGCTGGGGAATCCATGTAGTGGGACTTCTCCGCCCTCCCCGTTGGCGAAATCCAGCCGGGGCTGCTGCTCCAACCCTACAGCCCGCGCGCGCGACTAGGACGGCTCCTAACATGTTTCCGTCTTCAAGGCTGCGCTCCCACTGCTCCTCTGAGTTTCAGTGTCCCACCTTTACTTTTATTTGTGGAGTTTTCACTCAGCCAGCTTTCTGGCGATTCTGGGTGATGTCTGTTCTGCTGTTATGTTGTAGTTCTTAAATCGTTGTGCAGGGTAGAACAATAGGTGTTTACCTATGCCGCCATCTTGGTTCTCTATCTGTATATTATTTTTTATTTAAGTCAGTGTCTGCTTAATTTCCAGTTGGTCCTTTTCCATATACTTGAGGATCTCGCTAAATTTATCGGCATTTTCTAGAAAATTCTTGAAAAACCTCATAACCGTGGTTTTGAACTCTATATCCAATCATTTGCTTTCCTCCACTTGTGATATGTTTCTCTGTCTCCGCATCTTGGCTGCTTCCCTGAGTTGATAGAGTGGTTTTATGTGCTAGGTGTCCTATATGGCTCAGTGGCTCAGCCTCCCCAGTTACCTGAGGGGGATACTCTTGGTGCACCCCTTTGTGGGCTGTGTGCACAGTCTTGTTGTAGTTACGCCTTGATTGTTGTTGGTATCACTGAGAGGAACTGACCTTCAGGCCAGTTGGCTCTGAGGATTATCTGTGTCTACACTGGGAGAATGTCTGTGCTGGAGACACCCTTATGAGACAAGACTTGCAAAAGCCTCTGTGCTCAGCTTGGATGGGGCAGAGTCTCAGGGCGGAGCAGACAGCAGTGGCTTTCTATTAGTCCTTCCCTAAGAGGCCCCTGGGTCTTAGTGTCCCATGGTAATTGCTGCAAGCATCTCTGAGAGAAAGCTGCCCTTGAGTTTCACCCGCTTCCAGACAGTCCAGTTTTTCCCTGAATGAGTCTGAGTCCCCAGACTCTTGCCCGGAACTGGAGTTCAGAGCTATCAGGAAGTTTTGTCTTCCTCCTAATTGAAAAGACCAGTCACGTACAAAGTTGCCAGCCCTCTCTGGATGCAACATGTCTCCGTTCCTCTGCCTTCCATGGTTCCTCTGAGTCTCTGTGCTTTTCTCTTTCGTTCTAGTTGTAGAATTTCCACTCAGCCAGCCTTCCTGTGGTTCTGGATGATGTCCATTTTGTCTTTTAGTTGTAGTTTTGAAGTTGTTTTGTGAGGCAGCAGTTTAAGTGTTTACCTATGCCACTATCTTGGTTTCTCCAACAATTTCTATTTTATACTATTCAAGAATTTTTAGAAGAATAAAAAACATCTGACTCATGTAAATTCATATAAATGTAGCCCTAAAGACAGTGTACTAATAGATTTTAAAATTATCCTATATAATAAAAGGCTAATATGCAAATACAGCAAATGATGGAACAACCAGAACATCCGAACAAATGGTCGCTATGATGTGCACTGACCACCAGGGGGCATGTGAGGAACATGGCGGGCATTGGCTGTGGTGGGAAGGCGGAGCAGGTGAGGGGGACATCAGACCAAGGTGCCAGTCGCTGTCATTGGGATGAGACTCTGGTAGTTACTGAAAATTCTTTGCTCCTGCGCACCATGGTCCTGCCTAGCGCTGTCATTTACTGCCAGTGTCAGCCCCACTTACACCCACTGCCAGTGCTAGCCCTGCTCGCTCCCACAGCTGGTGCCAGAACTGCTGCTTGCACCCACTGCCCATGCCTGGCACCAGTCCCGATCACTCAGCACCACCATGGGTGCAAGCAGCAGTTGCTGGCTCTGATCACCGTAAGGGTTTCTCTACCTCCCTCTGCTCCTGAGGGGCAATCGCAGCAGCCAATGCTTGCAACCCGCTGACAATACCAGCCCCATTCATACCGCTGCTGACACCAGCCCCAATTGCTCTGCACCGTCAGCATGTGGAAGTGGTGGTGGCAGGAGCGGGGCCATAGGGGAAGGGGCTGGGCAGGGACGCAAAGGATGGGCTGAGACCCACCTCTGTGCCTACTGCAGCCTCGTGGCCCACAGTTCAAGGTGCACAAATTCGTGCACTGGGCTCCTAGTTTTAAATAAGGAAACAGTGGCTACCAGCTCATACGAACTGATTAAATTATAAACTATCGAATCAGATCAGTTACTTATCTATTGTATATGCAATATATTATGCCAAGCATTGTATATTGTTAATAATTCCTAACTATGTTCCAATTACCTTAAATAGTATCATGTAATCTTCACAATAGCCCTGTAAGTTCAATGTAATACTACTGTTATCCCTATTTTCCAGGTGAAGAAACTGCGTAGAAGTTGGAGTAGGGACCGGAGACATAATATAAGGAAGAGTTAGTGTAATTTGTCCAAAAATCTTATAGGCTTAAGTGACAAAAGTGGGATTCAAATCCATGTCCACCAGACTCTCAGAACCCTTGATCTTATCCCCTACTCTTGATTCTGTTTTAGTTTACTGCAAAAATGAAAAGTTGAACTTCAAAGTTTGTGAACTACAACACATGAAGTAGGAATTATCAAATTCCTAAAACCTGCTGTCAATTTTCCAACTTCACATATCCTTATGCTTTAATGTGCTTTTTAAAGTGAAAAACCATATACTTTGTCATTTTTTACTTTTCACATCTATTCCGTCATTTTCCCTGGTGAAAAATTCTCTTTCCCATCTAGTCTTCTGTGCTGACAGAAATTACCCAGAGCAGGAGTAATACAGCAGGAAACATGAAGGCAGTTCTGCACCCTACTCTGCTGCCTCTCAGCATTTCACCTACTGCAATGAAAGTGGTTAGCATATTCCTCTAATGTGTATCTTCTGTCTCCATCAAGGAAGCATTTTCTGCACCCATCTTGGGGTACTTTCTAGGGATCCCATGCCGGTTTATCAGGAAATCTGAAAGTGCTACATTGGTAGGATCTGGGCAATTATTATTTTTTTTAAATGACTTTAAGAGATAAATATCATGAATCCTTTAAAATGTACAGTAATAATGACCTTTGACTTTAGACTATTATCAAAGTTACATTTTTAAAAAGCATACATGACTGGGTTAATTTATTTGCTTTATTTAAATCAAGTAAAAGAGCCTGTGGGGTTTTTTTTGACAAGGGATGTTAATCTTTTTTATTATTATTTTTACATATTGGAGCTTCACATAATTTTGATAAATAACTCTTCTGTATTTTCCAAAAAGATTTTTATAACGTGCAATTCTCAAGGCAGCATCCTCAAGAAATGTAATCCTTTTACTTATCAAGAAATCTGCTGCTGCAAAGAATAGGCTAAGAAAGCCTGACTTCTTCCATTAACACCTCTTGTCTTTCCTGTCTGATTTTCGGTCTCTTTCCGAAGATCTTTTGCCTGATCGACTACTCTCTGATACAGACCTCTATATCGGATTGGGCATTCTTATCCTTTGATCTTTTTGTATCTCTACTACTGCCTCCTGTTGAAGATTTGTGACTCCTTTCTACTCCTGATGTATCCCTTTGCTTCCGCTCCACGCTTCTTCTGTGCTTTCTATCTCTATTATGTCCCCGGTCCCTACTCCAACTTCTACTCTCACTACTGCTACTAGTGCTGCTGCCACTTGTACTGGAGCTGCTATTGGAACTACTTCGACTACTACTACTGCCAATGCTGGAACTGCTTCCACTGCTGCTACTGGTCGAACTGCTACTGCTTACTGATTCGACTTCTACTCTTGCTCATTTTATTTCTAGCTCGACCTCTACTTCTGCTCCTAGTTTTGGTTTTGGATTTGCTCTCAGAATGTACTGTCAAGACTGGCTCTACTGTCACCTCAGTGACTTTTACCGATCCTACAGGAAAGTCCTTCCTTTCAGGTAGTAAATGCCCTTGCTCCTGAATAACCTGAGGTGACGACTGTACGCCTAATGACAAAGTCTCAGGCTGAGAGAGAAGCTGGGGCTGGAGTACTGGTTGGGACTGGGACTGGGACTGAGATTGAGATTGAAATTGAGATTGAGGCTGAGGAAGGGGTTGGGGCTTGGGCTGAGGCTGATCCATAGGCTCGGGTTGGGGCTCACATTCTTCCTCTTCTTTGGCCTCAGGCTCATTTTTCATTTCTACAGCGTTAGTATTCTCTTTCGAAGGAGAACGAGACTTACATTCTTTTTCTGGATCAAATTCCTTGTTAGTATCATTTTCTGAAGGTTCTAAACTTTCAACTTGATTGGTTTCCATTACTTCCTGCTCAGCAATTACATTTCTGACACTCTCCACCATTTCTAGCACATCCATAATTTCCTCAGGTTGACTATCTGGCTGCTTCTCACTTTCCCCTACCTCAGTTTCTTCTTCCATCTTAACCTCCTCCATTTCCTGTTTCTGTTCCTCCTCCTCCTGTTCTTTCTCTGCATCACTAAGAACTATACTTATTTCCTTTTCCTCTTCCTCTCCTGCTTGCTCTATTTCTACATCATTGTGCTGATTACCTGTCTCCTCCAACTCTTCCTCTTGCTGAGCCACCTTCTTGTTCCGCCTTCTGTTCTTCATTACGCACCACCTAATGCTCTTTTTCCTTCATTGATTGTCTTCTAGGCCTAACCTCCATTTTATTTATTTATTCTGCAAATTCGATGCGTCTACCTTCAAATAAAGCATTCATTTTTCTCTGTGACTCTTCTATTAGTTTTTGGGTAGTTGGACACATTCTTCCAGGAATATAGAATAAATGGGGCTTTGTCTTAGTTCTTAAGAGCTTGTGATTTTTAATTTTCCTAAATACTTTGGTCCATTTTATCATACACAAAACCCGTTTAAGCAAACAACATCCCCACATCCATCACCTTGTAGAAAGAGTTTTCCAGTATGTCTATTGATATTTTAAAACTAAAGGCCGGGTACACCAAATTTGTACACAGCAGAGAATGGAGGGCCCTCAGCCTAGCCTGCACCCTATCCAATCCGATACCTCTCAGGGGATGTCCAACAGCCAGTCTAAGCCCGGCAGTCAGACATCCCTTTCACAATCCGGCACTGCTGGCTCCTAACTGCTCACCTGCCTGCCTACCTGATCACCCCTAACTACCTCTGCCTGCTGGCCTGATCGCCACTAACTGTCCCCCTGCCAGCCTGGTTACACCCAACTGCCCCACTGCAGGCCTGGTCATCCCCAACTGCCCACCCCCCCCCACCAGCCTGGTCACCCCAACCACCCCTCTGCCAGCATGGTCGCCCCCAACTGCTCCCTCTGCCAGCCTGGTCACCCCCAACTACCGCCCCCCTCACTGGCCTGGTCGTCACACGCAGCCTGCTGTTCAGTTGTTTGGTTGTCCCTTACTAACCCTCCCTGAAGGACTGTAGCCCGATGCAACCTGCTGTCCAGTCGTTACTGTTACTGTGATGGCGTCCTTGATAATTTGCATATTCTTCTAATATTAATATAGATAGTGCCTCCAGTGCATTAACATATCCTATCCCATCTCTTTTCTGATGCTTTACTCTTTGTCACTTATCTTAACACTAGTCACATGCAGACTAAGAGCATGGGCTCTGGAACCCCACTACCAGAATTTGAATTCTGGCCTCAACCATTTAAAAGTTGTGTCATTTGGGGAAAGTTACTCAAGTTTTCTAATATGTAAAGTGAGTCTAATAACAGCACTTAACTTAAATAGCCATCATGAGAATTAAATGAGATAGTACAAAATAAACTTAGCAGAATGCTGGGCATATAAATATGCTTATTATTTAACTAGAGGCCCGGTGCACAAAATTCATGCATGGGGGTTGGGGGTAGGTGGAGAGTGTCCCCTCAGCCTGGCCTGCACCCTCTCACAGTCCAGGACCCCTTGCTCCTTATTGATTGGCTCACTGCTCCTTAATGCTGCTGTGGAGGCAGGAGAAGCTCCCACCACTGCTGCTGAGTTCAATAGCTGTGAGCCTGACTTCTGGCTGAGCAGCGCTCTCCCTGTGGGAGTGCAATGACTACCAGGGAGAAGCTCCAGTATTGAGTGCCTACCCTCTGGTGGCCAGGGCACAGCACAGTGACCAGTCGTTCTGCTGTTCAGTCAATTTGTTTATTACCCTTTTATTAGATAGAATTTAAAAACCCAAGTGAGGTTACAAGTGGTCGACTAAAGGACCAGTTGCTATGATGTGCACTGACCACCAGGGGGCTGATGCTCAACGCAGGAGCTATCCCCCTGGTTGTCAGTGCACTCCCACAGTCAACCTCCTGTGGTCCCTCCCCCCTGCCGGCTGGCCCCAATTGGCCCTGATCACCAGCTAGGCCAAGGGTCCCCACCCGTCCTCTAGTCAGGTATACAAATGTCTAATCACTCTGTTGTACACTTATAGCATTGTATGCCATCTATAAATAAACTAATTTAAAAAATGCACCTGTTAAGCATGCTTACTAATTTACATGCAGTATATAATAAACACAATTCACATTTTACAATTAAAATTTAAAGCTGAAATAAAAAATACAAATATTCTAAAACCAATTTGATATATACTTTTGATTTTGAACATAAATTTGATTACAGATTTCCATTTCCATTGACCATTACCGTTAGAAAATTTAATAGAAAAAAAATCAATGTTCCAAAAGAATAATAATTAATCATTCTAGATGCAAAATGCCTACTCTTCCAGTAGGAGAGTAGGAGTTATTTGTTACTAATTTCTTAGGTATAATTTTAGATGGAACGTGACAAAAATGAATAATCTCAGTCATCTTTATTGAACTATAAATACAAGGCAGTTTTTACAACTTGTATTTGGAAATCTGATAATTAAAAAGAAAAGCTGCCAAGTAAAAATATTAGAAAAAGGTGGCCCTTCCTCTGGGTAGATGCAACCCAATGCCTGGCATCAGGGACTGAGGCGTTTGGGCTGGGTTTCTGACCACTCCTCTGCCTTAAAATTTTTAAAATTTAAATTAAATGTCACGCATAAATCAAATTCTGAGAATAAGTAAATGATTCTTATTAAAATAAATTAAAATGGGAATTTAAGGAATGAATCTTATTTCAAGAATTTATATAAACAAAATTTATAACAAAAAAATCTCATTCATGAACCTTGTCTACATTTACATTTTCAGCTTTTAACTCTTTTAAAAATATATATATTTTTTATTGATTTCAGATAGAAAGGAAGAGGGAGAGAAATAGAAACATCACTGATAAAAGAGAATCACTGATCAGCTGCCTCCTGCATGCCCCACACTGGGGATCAAATTCACAACCTGGATATGTATGTGCCCCAACAGGAATCAAATCATGACCTCCTGGTTCATAGGTCAACACTCAATCACTGAGCCAGGTCAGCTGGGCTGTTTTTTTTTTTTGTTGTTTTTTTTTAACTCAGTAAAAATGTGTTTAATCCACCAAAAGAAGAGGAGAGTGTGATGGAATAGAAAAACATTCCAGCACACTGTCATCATCTTGAGGGGCAAAGACATTTCAAATTCTGCACACTCTGAAGTCAAGGAATCCTCCTTTCAACCAACTGCACCACCCTCCCCACTTCCATCAATCCCTTTCCAAAGGCTGCTGCTGCTAAGAAAATCTATAGTGCAGCTAAAATATTATGTTGGTCAGTTTGTTGGATAGGGAAGATGTATGAGCTATGAAGAAGAAAGCCTTGATGAAGGCAAGAACTGCCAATTACTGTTGCCATCTGTGCCTTAAACCAAGGCACTAAGCAAAGGGGACAAAGTGTGGAAGGCAGAGGAGTGGTCAGAAACCCAGCCCAAACACCTCAGTCCCTGATGCCAGGCATTGAGTTGCATCTACCCAGAGGAAGGGCCACCTTTTTTTAATATGCACAAAGATGCATAATGGAGTAGCTATGAACTTGGGCCCATATAACAGAGAAGAAGAAAAAATAACAGTATCTAACTTACTAGGGAAGGAGGAAATAAGCCTTTACTTACTACCTACTATCTATACTAATAAAGGGTAATATGCTAATTAGACCAGGAGACTGGATATCCTCCTACCATCCGACTTCCTCCTGGACAAAGCTATGGTGGTGGGGGCCAAGGCAGAGTTGGTTAGGGGCGGTCAGGCCAGCAGGGGAAGGCAGTTGAAAGCCATGAGGCCAACTGGGGAGGGCAATTGGGGGCCATGAGGCTGGCCAGGGAAGCTGTTAGGTGGCAATCCAGTAGGCAGGCAAGTGGTTAGGAGGCAGCAGTCCCAGATCACGAGAGGGATGTCTGACTTCTGGTTTAGGATGGGACCTAAACCAATAATGAGACATCCCCTGAGAGGTCCCGGATTGGAGAGGGTGCAAGCCAGGACCTGGAGAGACAAGCCCCCCCACTGTGCACTAATTTCGTGCATTGGGCCTCTAGTGTATTGTAATAAAAGCTTTATATTTACTGTATCATTTCCTTTAATAACTTCCTCTCGAAGGGGCAATGCCATTATGTAGATGAGAAAAACAGCAGATTTAAGTAATTTGATAAATAAAAGGCAAAAAAACGAAACTAAGATTTATACTCATATTTATCTCCTATGAAAAAGATGGAAACATGCTCAATAACACGTATTAGACCTAAGAAAAATGCCTTGAGATTTATAAGTTCCTAATGTCCAGCTAATCTCAAGATAGAACAAATATCTCCTGTAAAAGGTAGGAGGTTAGAATACCATAGCTTGGTTTCCAATCCAAACCACAAAAGGAAGGGGGAAACCTTCCACTTTAAGGCCACAGAATGTCAAAGTTAATGAAACTAGGAATTTGAGATACTCCAGAATTAAAACTTTAAAATCTGTTGCCTTTTAGACATTAGCCCCTTTATATAGAGAGACCCATAGCATGAATTTGTGCATGGGTGGGGTCTGGCCAGCCTGGCCAAATTGGGGCCTGATTGGAGCCAGGTTGGCTTGGGGGAGGGGCTGCAGGCGATTAGCTGGTGGAACCCAACCCTGATTAAAACTGAGGGGCCAATCTGGGGTGGGGCTGGTTAGGAAGAGTGGCTGCAGTGGTGGGGGTCCATTGGAGTCTGGACTGCAGGTTGACTCGCCAACCCTGCCCCCTATTTTGGGTGGAGGGTTCAATCAGTGGTGGGGCCAGCTGGGGGAGGGAAGGAGTGGGTGTGGGCCTACGGTGGGGGTGGGTGGGCGGGCCAGGGAGAAGAGTGGGCGGAGTTTGGCCGGCTGGCCCCACCCTTGATCAGGGTGGGAGAATCTGATCAGGGACGGGCTGGCCCAGGGGCTGCAGGAGGTTAGCTGCCTGGATTCACACTCTGATCAGGTGGTTCACTGGCCATAGTGAGCTTCATAGCAACCAGTTGTTATGATGTTAATGGCTTTTTATATATATAGATGGCTAAACAATGCTTTGGCATATAGTATGTTACTTTGAAATAAGTAAGTCTCCCCTGTGAAACTGGATAGAAAATAACCTTCACCCAGGATCCAGTTTTCTTAGAAGAATAATTACTATTTTCCACAGAAAGTTTTACCAAGGCACAAGCATTATTCAGTGTGATCTAATTACAGCATCTCACTCACCTGAGGCTGAGTTCATCATATTCTGCTGCACTGGTGGACTTGTGGGGGCTGTAACATTTATCTGGGTGAGCATAGCCTTCCTGGGATCTTGCCATGTTGTCGTCTGATCGATGTGACTGAGATAAAAAATAAAACCAGTGCATTAGATAACAAATACCAGGTCCTAAAAATAACAATCCCTCTTATCAAAATAGGGTTCAATACATGGCCTAATAGGCAGAGATTCTAAACTAGCTCTGCAAAAGCATGTATCTTGACATCTCACTGCTCCTACTGTTCCTCTGCAAACTTTTTTTATCCTTATATCCCTCAATTTTTACTTCTCAGATCTTACAAGTGCAGAATTGGTAAAATCTATGCTTGAAACTTTAAGTGAAAAGAAACCATTTTCACTTTGTAGACAATTATTACCCACTTCTAATTTAAACATAAAATGTCATTTATAAAGTAATAACCTCTAATAGTGGTCATAAGACTAAAATCCACATTTTCAAGGGATTATCCATGATTTCTCTCCTAAGCTAAGAATGTCAATTAATTTTTAGACTTAAAACCTTTTAGGTAAAACACAAAGGTATTGTCTTATTGTAATATATATCAAAGCCAAAATTAAATTAAACATCATATGTAAGTTTTTATTATGTCTTGTGACTGTTACTTGCTAAACAAAACATTTCAATATTTTCTACAAGCATTTAACTTACTGCAAAATATCTTAGACATATGTATATAGATTTCTTCACCTGTAAAACTGGGATGAAACCAGCTAAAGATTCCACGAAATATAATAATGTAAGGCATTTCCTTCTTCTAGCAAATGTTTCAGTGAAACAAGTAAAAATACTATACACATAAAACTACTGTTATCCTGGAGGGTGGGGGGGAAAGACAGAGAAGTACTCAAAGAGTTTTATATAGGGTTCTCTTCTGTGTAACTTATAAAAGCAAAAACTTGAAAGCCAGCTAGCATCTAATGATAGGGATTGGTAAAATTAAATATTGTTTAATATAATAGATTATAATGCAGCTATTGAAAATATTTAGAATATTTAATAACATGGAAACTATTCATACAGCTTTTTAAACTAGGCTGTAAAACAGTATGTACAGTATGAGCCTTATTGTTTAAATGTGTGTAGTGAAAACATTTGGAAAAGATAGTCATCAAAATGTAACAGTGTTTATTTCTAGATGGCAAAATTATAGAACTCTGCTTTGCTAGGTTTTCCTATTATTAAACAACCATAAACTCATATTATTTTTGAAACTGGTCAGGGGAGAATGGCTAGAAATAAGGCATTTTTAAAAAGTAACCCTCCCAAGTAATTTTTTGTATGGCTGTTTAAATTTCAAATCTGGGTTCTCTCTTCTTGAATAATCCCATGATAAATTCCCACATAAATGGTTAGGAAATGACACCCTGTCATTTACTTTCCTGACATGGAATTAGGACGATATCTTCATCAATAACATTATCAATAACATAATAAAAAAGGATCATAGACTCTGGTTGGAATGGACAAAAAATATTATCTACTGGAGATAGGAACATTCCTTTTGATCCTAAGCAAGCAGGAAGGGGATGCAATCAGGGAGGTAACAATATGGGATATGTATACACTCAGGAATAAGACTGATACTTGTCAATTCAGCATTTCCTTTTGTCCACTGGTCATACATGCTTTATAGCAGCAGCACTAGCATTTGTTCAGGTCTAGAGAATACAGGCAAAACCTTATTCAAGTCTTGCTATGTAAGCACCTCATTCCAAAAGATTGAGCCCTTATCAAACCCATTAAGAGCTTATTTCTCTTCCTTCTCAATTCTCCATATGAGCTGATAAACAAATTAAACCATAAAATGTTCTCTAGATCTATAGTGTTTCCTTTTCATGCTTATAGATGACTAGGGGCCCAGTGCACGAAGTTCGTGCACTGGGGGTGGGTGGTCCCTCAGCCCAACCTGCCCCCTCTCACATACTGGGAGCTCTTAGGGGATGTCCTACTGATGGCTCACCCCCGGCCCAAAGCCAAAAGCCTCTGGCTGAGGCTTTCATCCTTTGGCAGGGAACTTCAGCCAGGGGACCCCAGCCAGCGATCACCATGGGGCCGATCTCTGGCTGGCTCTGCCCCAGCGTCGGCCTGCCCAAGGGCTTGCCATAGGGCCGAAGTCGCTGGCTGGCTGGCTCTGCCCTCGGCACCCCCAACCCTCTTGATAAGAGGCTTTTTTCATGGCCTTGGGAACCCAGCGAACTCAGCAAGATTGCCCTGCCATGGAGCCAATCTCGCTGACTGGCTCCGCCACGGCCCATGGCCACTCAAGGCCAGGAAAAGCTTCTTGGGGAGGCTTTTTCCAGCCCCTGGCAGCAGCCATATTGGTTGGGTGTTAATTTGCGTATCGCTCCTGATTGGCTGGTGGGTGTGGCTTGTTCAGAGGTATGGTCATTTTGCATATTACTCTTTTATTATATAGGATAAGCAACACACATATGGTAATTAATGGTCATACTCAAGGAAAGAATATTAAAATCCACAAAATTTAGAGAAATGTTTCTGACTACCTATCAAGGGCTCTTAAACTTCAATTAATCTTATGCCACTGCTTATTCCTTGTCTCTAGTACTTTTAAAAATCCCTAATATATGTAAGGGGGAAGGAAGAAGAGGGAGGTTTACTATGAGCAAGTTTATGATCTGGCTGCTGAAGATTTTTGAGCAAGGTTTCTCGAAAAACTAACCAGTTATAAAAATCATATTACTCTACACTAATAAAAGAAAAAGATGCAAATTGACCATACCTTTGTGGCACCCATCAGCCAATCAGGAGTGACTATGCAAATTAACCCAACAGGTGCCAAGCAGCTGGGGGCAGGATGCAGGCATTCAACACTGCCCCAGTTGCTCCGGGCCTCTGGGCAGCATGGGAAGGCAGAAAGGTGGCTCTGGGCCAGAGCAATGGCAGTGCCAGCAGCCAGGAGAAGGAAGGCCCATTCTTGCATGAATCTTCGTGCATCGGGTGGGTCTCTACTCTATCTATAATGAGACTGAACTCCATCCGAGTTAGGAAGACCCCTTCTGAAACACACGCATCTTCCCAAATACTGGAGCCAACCCATACAGCTGTTCTTAAGGCTTCTTTCTCCTTTAAATAAATTAGGGTTTTTAATATAATGTATAGTAAACATTGAATGTATAGTTTTACTGCTCTGGAAAGATCATTTTGCTGACATGATGTAAGTATAAATGGTAAAATTCCTCCTCCTGAAAAAGCCATTGAACCTCACTAAGTTAAGAGTCTTCTAGAGCTGTACTATGTTACCTCAGCCAATGTCCCACTTATTTTGAAAAGTCCACAACTCTCTATGGAATAAAGATGCCATTATCTAAATTGTCCATCTATAAAAGCATGTGACTATTTCTAAGAAAATGTGAAATACAATTAACTTTAGTATCTGTCTTTATTTAATCTATGAAAATAAGTTATGAAAAATACTACTTTATCCTAATGTAAGTCAATTTTCAACAGCATACCCCAATATACCAGGCTTTCCATTTTACCACAGAACAAGAATCTTTATAAACATTTCATGCCACAAAAAAAGTATTTTTGCTAAGACCAAATAAACAGTTTGCAAGGCCTGCTCTTCCCCAGATATCTGCATATAACCTTCTTTTACCTCCTTCTGGTCTTTACTTGAAAGTCATGAGTCATGTTCTTAGTGGGCCTTCCCTTGGTCATGTTATCTAAAACCCATCCTATCTGAAGTTCCAAGAATACAGGGACTTTTATTCCTTTTATTAGCTACTGTGTCTTCAACAATTATAGAAGTGCTTGACATATTTGTCAATTAATTAATGATTTTTTGGCCCTAAGAACATCAAACTTTCTCCTTAAGTCATTGTAGCTCTACTCAACTTAAAAATAAATTAATTAATTAAATTAAATTACAGGTAAGGATTATAGATCCACTAGAATTAGCAATAAGGAGTTTATTAGTGACATTGGCAAGGTAGTGTCAGTGGCATAACGAGGGTATAGTGAATACGAGGTGAGGAAGCAAACAACTTAAAAGAGTATAGGGAGGAAATGCAACTGGATGAATATGAGTTTTTGCTTTTTAAGAGGAAGAGTCACACGTGTTTAAATGTAAATAGAAAAAGAATAGCTGAAGATGTGCTAAGGGATCACTGAAAAGTTATGGTCATACATCCACTGGTGGGAAGAAACATAATGTAGACATTGCTTCCATTGTAAAAGAAGGTGAGAAAGGATAGGACAGAAGCAAATAATTTCACTGGCTAGTGAAAATTGAATGATTTCTGATATAATTTCTACTCTCTTAACAAGGGGCATAACATTAAGATGATTATTGAGGCTGGCATTATTGGTACCCCCTTTATGCACACAGAAAATTGAGGAATTTGCACAAGGACATATATACATCTAGTACGAAAAAAGAACTGCATCTGGTACCCAAGAATTCTGAAAAAAATTTCTGTACAAGACATATCTGAAAAGCATGATATTAAAACATGTAAATTCTTTGTAATATACAATGAATAACAAATACATTTCATAAACACTAAAAAGGGCACAGCCAGTGTGGCTCAGTGGTTGTGCATTGACCTATGAACAAGGAGGTCATGATTTAATTCCCAGGCAGGACACAGGCTGGGGTTTCAAGCTCAATCCTTAATAGGGGGCATGCAGGAGGCAGCCAATTGATGATTCTCTCTCATCGTTGGATCTTTCTATCCCTATCTCCTTCTCCCTTTGTCTCTGAAATCAATAAAAATATATTTTTAAAAAATACTTAGAGGGAATAGAGTTAAAGGTATTGAAAATTTATTAATAAAAGATAAAGAATATTACAAAATACTATTTCTATTCGCACTAGAATATAAGCTTCTTGAAGGATGTACACCTGGGAGAGTGTCTGGTACATAGCAGAGCTCATCAAATACATGCTGAAATGAATGAAGTATGTAAAGCACTGTGCATTATTTAATAATGCGATGACTAACAGTTCCAATACCAGTAAATGCTAATCTGGAAAAACTTTAAAAGTTTTTTTTTTTTATCATTCTGATTCTTAGAAATATCAAATTATAGAAATATAATGACCAAGGAGATAAAATGAAGGAAAAAAATCATAAAACAGTAATTTTAGAGTTTAAGGCATGAGTGGTTATAATGTAACATAGAAAATAAAGATTTAGTTTATCTTGTTCCTAAGAATAGTGTAGCTGGAAACTTATTACAGGAAAATAAATGTGAAATTCTACAGCTACTTTAATACATGTAACTAAATTATTTTTGCTATTATCTGGGGAAAGAAAAGGTGCTTGGATTTATGACCAATGCAAACTCTATGACCTCACCCTGGAGCCGCTATGGATGGGAAACAATGAACTTGTCGAAGCTTAGATTGATGAAAGAGAAGCAGCTGTACTTTGACCACAGCCCATGTCTAGCAGCAGTGTGTGCTGTGTACACAGGGCCACCTCTGCTGTTTATTTTTGTCTCTCTTATTCTACACTGCAGAATCTGGTCTTACATATTTGATGAGTTAGTAAAATGTATGTATATAACCTAAAAGGGACAGAAATCCTCAAGGGTAGCACAGAAAAGTACTGACTTTTTCATAATACCACAGGTTAACTCAGGCTCTGATAGCAATATTTAAAGAGCTTTATATCCTCCTATGAAATGTATATCTTATGCAACTCAAACGTGGGCTTTGAACATGCAGGGATTCTGACCTTATAAAGAATAATATTACTACTACATCTTCAAATTACTAGGGAAACCATAAAAATATTAAATGCTATCTGAAGCTACCATGGAGAGACCCAAAGATCTTATCTCCCCAGGAACAACAGAGAGAATAAAAATGTGTCATCTTACCTAATAATAGACAAACATGTAAATTGATCGTACCTCCACTACACCTACAGCCAGAGTATGCAAATTAACCTACCAAAGCTGGCAGTTAATTTGCATAAACAGGCGAGGCACACAGCACTATGGCCCGCTCCTGGGAGTCCGGGTCCATCTGAGGTGGAAGAGACTGGGCGGGCACAGCACCAGATACCTCCCACAAGGTAATAGAGTTTGCATTGGTAATAAATCCAGTCCATCGGGCCAGGGAGGCAGGGTGGGCAATGCCAGATGCCACCAGAGGGTTCTGGGTCCATCACAGGCCCCGGGAGAGGCAATAGCCCACCTAGCCACTCCCGTGGGGCCCTGGGAACGTTGCTGCCCTGGAGAGGTGAGGCTTGGCCTGCCTAGCCACTCCTGTGGGGCCCTGGGAACATCACCAACCTAGGGAGGCACAACTGGGCCTGCCTAGACACACCAGTGGCTTCCCTGGAAATATTGCAGGCACAGGGTTGCTGAGACCCAGACCAGGCCTCTGGCCACAGATTCACAGCTTTCACAGAACTATCAGCTTAGAGTAAGAATGAACTAGAAGAGGAATCATGCAAATTAGAGATACTGGCTCTTAGGGAAAGCACAGCAAAAGAATTTAAGAATAAAAATAATCTCATTCCTATAACCAAATTCTTAAAATATTCATTACTACAGGCCTGATGCATGAAATCTGTGCATGGGGTGGGGGGTGTCCCTCATCCCAGCCTGCATCCTCTCCAATCTGTGAACCATTGAGGGATGTCCAACTGCCAGACTGGGCCCAAATGGGCAGTCGGACATCCCTCTCACAATCCAGGACTGCTGGCTCCCAACTGGTCACCTGCCTGCCTCGGACATCCCTCTCACAATCCAGGACTGCTGGCTCCCAACTGGTCACCTGCCTGCCTCCCTGATTGCCCATAACTGCTTCTGCCTGCCATCTTGATCACCCCCTAACCACTCCCCTGCCAGCCTGTTTGTCCCCAACTTCTCTCCTCTGCTGGCCAGGTCACCCACAACTGTCCTCCCTTGCAGGCCTAGTCCCTCCAAACTGCCCTCCCCTGTAGGCCAGAGTTCCAACCCCCAACTGCCCTTCCCTGAAGGCCTGGTCATCCCCAACTTCCCTCCTCTGTTGGCCTGGTCACCCCTAACTGCCCTCCCATGCAGGCTTGATCGCCCACAATGGCCCTGTCTTTCAGGCCAGGTCCCTTCTCAACTGCCCTCCCCTGCTGGTCATCTTGTGCTGGCCATCTTGTGTCCACATGGGGGCAGGATCTTTGACCACATGGGGGCAGCCATCTTTTGTGTTGGTCAATCTGCATATTACTCTTTTATTAGATAGGATAGAGACCTGGTGCATGGGTGGGGGCCAGCTGGTTTGCCCTGAAGGGTTCCTGGATCAGGGTGGGGGGTCCCTGGGGGTGTGGGGCAGCCTGGGTGAGGGTCTTATGGTGGTTTGTAGGCTGGCCACACACCCCAGCGACCCAAGCAGAGGCCCTGGTATCTGGGATTTATTTACCTTCTACAATTGAAACTTTGTAGCCTGGAGCAGACAAACCTTCTGCTCGCTCAGTGGCTGCAGCCATTTCTGTTGGAATTTATTTATCTTCTATAATTGAAACTTTGTAGCCTTGAGCAGAGGCCTGGGCCCCAGGGTTGCAGAAGTTTGGCTTCCTCCATCGCCAGGGACAACCCTACCCTCTGCTTTCTCCAGCTCCATGGCTGCCACCATTTATGTTGTTATTTATGTATCTTCTATAATTGAAACTTTGTAGCACTGAGTGGAGGCCTAGGCTGGCAAGGACAGGCAGAAAGCTTGGCTTCCTCCATTGTCAGAGAAACCCAAGCCTTCCACCTGCTCTTAGTGGCTGTAGTCATCTTGGTTGGGGTTTATTTGCATATTTGCTCCTGATTGGCTGGTGGGTGTGGCTCGTGTGTGTGGTTTGAGGGTATAGCAGAGGTACGGTCAATTTGCATATCACTTTTATTAGATAGGATCGAAATTCTCTTCTTATAAATATTTTTTTAATTAAGTCATAAGACAATCACCTCTGTCAACTTAAACCAAGGCAAAGAAATAGTATTTCTTATGTACCAGCCAAGGTCCATCCCAACAAATTCTAACATGCTCTTTAAATTCTTGGCTATATATTGTATTATTAAATACTGAATTCATTACCCTTATTTAAGGAAAACTGATTAACATAATGGGAAATGGGTTTTATAATGATAGAAAAATATTGATGACTTTCTTATATCTATTTTCAACATTTAAGATTAACTTTATGCTGCTCACTAGTGAAAGCATTTGAGAATTAAGCTAGTGTCATTTAGCAAAATAATTTTAATGATTAACATTCTCACTGATACTGTGATAAAGTTTACAAACTTCAAGGAATAAATAACTAACAATTCCTTTATATCTTGTTCCTGAAGAGTGTGGCCTCCAGTCACATTAACTCCTGGGAGGGAACTGGTTAGAAATGCAACCCAACCCACTGACAGAGAATCCGCAGCTTAACAAGATCCAGCAATCTGTATGCACTTTCAGGTTTGAGAAGCCCTACCTACTAATGTGAGACTTGACTCCCAACACTGAGTTTTAAGGATGACTAATGCCTGGTGCGTAAATATTTTGTTTAGATCTCAGATTAAAGAAAACAAAACCAGTAACCTGCAGTAAAAATTCAAAGTTTAATCTGCATCATTACTGCAGAAGAATACAGTGAAATCCACCAGCTACCGATAGTACTACAGTAAGTACTGCTTATATCACAATGGTACGGCCTTCTCACTCCTTGTTATATCACTGGCTACAATGCGACCATTTACTCCTTTATGCTTACTTTTAATTAAAAAATAAAACAAAGAGCACTGCAGCCTTTTAAAACTTGGTTTGATATTGTACTACCACACATTTTTATTCAGTGCAGTGATTTTCAACCCTTTTCAGCTCATGGCACACAAACTAATTAGTAAAATTCTGTGGCACACCAAAAAATATATTTTTTTGCCAGTCTAGGAAATAAAAAGGATAATTTTGATTCATTCACACCAGAGGCTATTGTTATATTGGCTGTTTTCATTTGTTTATTTGACAATCTAAGGCAGTGGTTCTTAACCTTTCTAATGCCATGACCCTTTAATACAGTTCCTCATGCTGTGATGACCCCCCAACCATAAATTCTCCTTGCTGCTTCATAACTGTAATTTTACTACTGTTATAAATCGTAATGTAAACATCTGTATTTTCTGATGATCTTAGGTGACCCTGCTAGCGGTTCTCAACCTGTGGATCACCACCCACAGATTGAGACCCGCTGTTGTAGAACCCAACTCTCTATTCCTCTCCCTTCCGCTCTGTAGAGCCTAATTCTCTATTCCTCTCCCTTCTTCTCTGTAAAAAATCAATAAAAAATATATATTTTTAAACTGTCATGTTCAAAAAACAAAAACTCATGTTCATGGCAATTATAGGTATAGATACAAGCAGGTGACTATTATAGCTTATAATACAGTCACACCCAAGCATCCACACTAATAAAAGAGAAACATGCAAATTGACCGTCCCTCTGCTACACCCACCAGCCAATCAGAGTATGCAAATTAACCCAACAAAGATGCAGGTTAATTTGCATATGCAGGCACAGAGTGAAGACTGAAGATAGCGTAGAAGGAAGCCAAGTACTGCAGAAGGGAGTGAAGCTGCAGAGAAGCAAGCAGGGAGAGGAAGATGGGAGGGAAGCTTCGCTCCCTTCTCTGCTTTCCTCTGGCCACAAGAAGCCCTATTCTTGCAGGAATCTTTCTGCAACAGGCCTCTAGTTTATATGTAATACTAGAGGCTCAGTACACACAAATTCGTGCAAGTAGCTTGCTTCCACTTGCCTTAGCTGGCCACTCTGCCCTTTGCCACTCATGGCTCTCCGTCACTAGTAGCTTGTGTCCCCCCCTGCCTTGAGAGAGCCACTGTTTTTCGTTCATCATGACCACAGGCCTTTTATGATATACATATTATTTTACCACAAATTATTTCTCCTCCATATTACACAGACTGTGATAAAACGATTTTTTAAATTATGTAGGTAGTTATATTATATATGAATTTCATTTTGGAATAAACACTTTCCAAAACGTTACTTACTAAAAGGGGCTAATGGGTTGACAAGGTTAAAAACCATTGTATTAAGTAACCATAAACTATGAACAGAGAGGGTTTTTTTAATAGTACAAATCTAAAGTCTCTCATTAGATCACAAGGTTAAAGATCTTATGCTCTCGCTTCTTATCTTTTCTATATTTAATACATAAACACATTACTTTATAAGTAACAGCTCAATAGCCATTTGATAAATCAAAAGGTTATTATTCTACTGGGTATCACAAATTGTTATAAACTTAAGCCTAATTGTATTATATTTAGAAAATGCTCTTCTAAACTGTAAAATCTAATTTTCACAAACACCCAGCAGTGTGGTCTTAAATTGTTTGTACCTGTGCACAACTACCTTACTACTGGTGCTTTCCAACTCTGCCAAGATTTTGTTGTCAGAATGCACAAATTAGCTGTTGGCAAGAATGTGGAGAAAAGGAAACCCTTGTACACTGCTGTTGGGAATGCAGCCACTGTGGAAAATATGGAATTTCCTCAAAAAGTAAAAATGGAACTCCCATTTGACCCAGTGAACCCACTTTTAGGAATATAGTCTAAGACAGTGGTCGGCAAACTCAATCAACAGAGACAAATATCAACAGTACAACAATTGAAATTTCTTTTGAGAGCCAAAAACCGACTTCTGCGCATGGGCCATGAAGTTTCAATCGCACTGTTCGTGTGCGTCCGCATGTGGTGTTTTGTGGAAGAGCCACACTCAAGGAGCCAAAGAGCCACATGTGGCTCGCGAGGCACAGTTTGCCGACCACTGGCCTAAGACATCAGAAACACCAGTTAGAAAGAATATATGCATCGCTATGTTCATAGCAGCACAATTTACAATAGCTAAGATTTGGAAATAGCCCAAGTGCCCATTAGCAGATGAGTGGATAAAAAAGCTGTTGTACATTTATGCAGCTATAAAAAAGAAAGAACTCTTACCATTGGCGACAGCATGGATGGATCTGGAGAGTATTATGCTAAGCGAAATAAGCCAGTCAGAGAAAAGATAAGTATCACATGATCTCACTCATATGTGGAATCTAATAAACAAAATAAACTGATCAACAAAATAGATCCAGAGACATGGAATAGACTGTGGGATTTCAGAGAAAATGTTGGGGAGGGCAGGTGGGTGGGAAGAGAGCAACCAAAGAACATGTATGTATATGTGTGTGTGTGTGTGTGTGTATATATATATATATATATATATATATATGCATAATCCATGGTCACAGACAATAGAGTGGTGAAGACCTAGGGTAGGGACTGGGGGCGGGCTAGAAGGGGTAAGGGGAAAAAGATGGACATATGTAATACTTTCAAAAATAAAGATTCTTCTTTTAAAAAAAGAATTTAATAATATCATCTAAAAACTATATCAACAGAAACTTTTAAAACAATACATTTGACAAGTGTTTAACACACCTTTTAGACTTTCTTCATTGTGCTGTGGTAAGAGAAAACCAAAAACAAAACATGTTATGGCAAGAGTGACCTGCTTTGACTCTGATAAAATGTATCACTATGAACTCATCTTTTGTAATATAACTATTAAGGGAATTGCTAGAAATTCCCAATTACCTCCAATAAAGGTAAACAAAGATGACTGCTTTTAAGCTAGTGACTTCTTGGCAATCAAATCACCACCATGCCTGGAGAAAGTTAGAAAATGTGTACTTATGTATCTGTAAGATCAGTAACGATAACTAAAGGATTGCTTTATTTTAAAAAGTTGTCTTTAGAAAACAACAAAATATGCTTAAAACTGGAAAACCAGGAATAATACAAAATAGATGTGTGCAACACTTTCATTTAAAAACTTTTGTTATTGCCGTCAGGCACTCAAAATATTATGATGGCAGGACTTGTTTTAAAATTTAGAAAAGTGGGCAGTCAGCCCAGATTTATTGCTTACTTATCAAGCCCATGTTTGTTGTGCAAGTGTTATTTATAGAATCACATGCTAGAGGCTGTACCCTGGCTAGCTGAACCTACACGCCTAATTGACTCTAGAACAATGTTACATTGTTCAATCTAATCCTTCTATGAGCTGCAGTTCCTAAGCCACAACCATATGCTTTTATGTTTGTATATGTCTAACTGGACTATTTTTAGAAGTCTCAAAAGTTGCAGATACTATAATTTCTTGATAAGGATGAGGACACTCACAAAGTTTGCCTCTATGAAAACAGTTTTAATATTACTAGAAATCAAAATCTTTTTTTTTTTTTTTTAATATATATTTTTATTGAATTTTTTTACAGAGTGGAAGGGAGAGAGATAGAAAGTCAGAAACATCGATGAGAGAGAAACATCGATTAGCTGCCTCTTGCACGCCCCCTACTGGGGATGTGCCCGCAAGCCATGGTACATGCCCTTGACTGGAATGGAACCCGGGACCCTTCAATCCGCAGTCCGACGCTCTATCCATTGAGCCAAACCGGTCTCGGCTAGAAATCAAAATCTTAAATTGAAATTTAAATAATTGGGCTATCACTCCAAAGCTATTAAAATATGGGTTACAATTATGAACCAAGTATGGGCAGAAACACATAAAAGCAAAGGTGACAATTGATTATACTCTACAAACTGTACACCCCACTGCAATTTGGCCCCACACCACTCTTAGGTTAAATAAAATTAACATTTGCCCACAAGTATGAAATAAATTTAAACACAATTTTACCATGTTGCCAAACAAGAGTGACATGCTTATACTCTATATCTCCCCTTGAAAATGGTTATTCCCTAGGGAAGGGATGAGTATGGAGCAATTATGAGAATAATGCCAAAGCTCAAGTGGAGGCTTCCTGAAACAAGCACACAGGTCTCTCAATCTAGATCCCAGGTGGCTTTTATCTATGTTGTGCTTAGCAATGTTCTTTGCCATAATGACTAAGAACATTCTCCCCAAAGTTAAAAAAATAATTTATTTGTCCTTATTTCTTGATAAATCACAGTCATCACAGTATGAACTAAGACTCATGGTTGTATTACTATAATAAGAATTGGAATTCAAGTCTCTTGATTCTCAATTATAAAGTCTACCTAGCTCCTTTCATAAGAGTAACCTTACACACACACACACACACACACAGGAAAAAACAAAATAAACATCAGAACTATGACGAAGAAGAAGAAGAAGAAGAAAGAAGAAAGAAGAAAGAAGAAAGAAGAAAGAAGAAAGAAGAAAGAAGAAAGAAGAAAGAAGAAAGAAGAAAGAAGAAAGAAGAAAGAAGAAAGAAGAAAGAAGAAAGAAGAAGAAGAAGAAGAAGAAGAAGAAGAAGAAGAAGAAGAAGAAGGAGGAGGAGGAGGAGGAGGAGGAGGAGGAGAAAGAAAAGGAGTTCTGAGAAATTTTAAGACACAGGAAAATCCCATATAATAAAAGGCTAATATCCAAATTGTCCCCTTGGGTAGGAGTTCATCCAGGGGACGGGGACGGCCAGTCAACCCACCAGAGGCCCTGCTCACACCCCTCCTCTCACTCTTCTCCCCACCCCCCGTGGCCTGGCCCCCAATCAGCCCCTTCACCCCAATTGGGGGTGGAACTGGCTTGCCAACCTTCTGCATCCCCTCCACTCAGCCAGCCTGGCCTAATGGGGGCAGGCTGGCTGGACCCCACATATGCACACTATTCAAAATGTGATCCTTAAAGCACCTGCTTCAGAAATAGCTGACTTATTAGCTTCTCTGTATTTCTAAGCATAGTAAGATTGGCTAGTAATTAATCTAACAATTTTACATATCCTTCCACAATCTGAGATCTTTATACACAATGTAATAAGACATTTATATACCCAGAAGAGCCAGATAAAAACATGCCATCTCTCTTTTCTTGAATGTTGTTTTCATTGATTTTTAGAGAGAGAAGGGAGAGGGAGAGATGTGAAAGAGAAACACTGCTCAGATGCCTCCGGCATGCACCACGGGGAACAGACCCACAGCCTGGGTATGTGCCCTGATCAGGAATGGAACCTGAGACCTTTCAGTGCATGGGACGATGCTCAACCACATTGGCCAGGGCTTTAAAAGAGTTATCTTTCTCATATTTCACTGTTTTGTTTAAGTTAATGCTCCTAAACAAATAACTATTTTGAATGAAACTATTACATGACATATGTCAAAGAGAAGTAAACCTTACTTTTACATGTTGTTAGACCTTGGTAGTATTAGTCTTTCATAATTGCTGTTGTAGCAGTAGGAAATAAGATATGTGTGTGTGTGTGTGTGTGTGTGTGTGTGTGTGTGTGTGTGTGTGTGCGTGTGTGTGTGTGTGTGTGTGTGTGTGTGGCGTGAGGGGGGGCACAGTGAAGATCAGGAACAAATGTGGTCAGTACCAATTCTGACCTCATATGCCATGACATAATTTAGTAGGCCTGAGGCCCTCAACTAAGCACAAAGAAGGGAGACAGGTTTAGGCAGCCACACAAAGCTATAATCAACTTTCTGTGTCTCATCAGACACCAGCAGCTTCCAAATAAGGATCTGTTGAGTGTGTTGGCTCATGTGTCTATACTGTGAGGAAATCACACTTAGTTCAAAACCTGGAACCATATTCTTTGCGTATTTATGGCTACATTTAAGTTTTCAACTGTTATCAATGCAACAAAGGCTTCAGGCACCCAAAATATTAATATAGGATAAGTCTAACAGCCTGGGAAACAGTTCCCAAATGGCAAATCACCAGGAAGGCATTGAGAAAATCCATAATAAACACTTTTAAGCAAAGCAAGCAAATGGCCCTACTAGAACAAAATACATATAGAACTTTTGTCAGCATACTTTATCCCTGCCATTTTGATTAAATTAATACTTAGTTAATGAATCATATATTTTTCTCTAATTATCACTTTAAACAATAGTTTGATAACACTGCAGAATGTCTTCAATCATCTAAAAATATTCATATCGAAATTAGCAAGATAACTTGAGGGAAGATCTCAAAATCTGTAACAGTTAACTTTTATATATTTTATACCACATTTTCAGAATGAATGTGGCAAAGGGGGTGCAGGGTTTTTTCCTCATAGCCAAGTAGTCATTTACCTTTCTTCCATCCATTAAAAGTTAATTTTGAATGGTCATACCATGCTGGTAATTTTTTTTTTTTTAAGAAAAATGAATAGTATATACTCATTCAAAACAGGCTTACCTTATTAGGTAGGACTGCCTTACATAGAATACTCTCAGTAGTCTATCAAAATTAAATTAAAACATACAGATTAAATGTCTCCCTCCCTCTGTCTCCTCTGAATTAACATTCATTAAGAGAGATGTATGTACATCTGAAACTTACATACCAAAAAAAAGTCATTTTGCACATCCTCCAGTTCACCAGAATCAGAACAGTTGTTCAGGCTGAAAATGAGGATTTAAATTGCTTCTTGTAAGTTATAATTGAAATGTGATCCTGTGAGTGAAAATACAGTTTTCTTCTTTGAATCTTTCAAGTTAAATAACTATGAAATTCAATTACACTATGAAATATATTAACACCTTTTTGAAGGAGTTTTTTATGGATATGAATAGAAAATGTGACAAATGGTCATAGGCATGGTCATTAAAAGAAAATTAATAAAAGGCTATGCTTTAAACACTAAGTAACATGACCACTTAGGACATCTTTGAGACGAAGCTAGAAAGTTAGATTCTCAATTTTACAGGAGATTTTCCCCAAGGAGTAGCTTCGTAAGTTTCTAAGGGTTTGTTTTGTTTATTTTTAAGGAATTCTTAAGTATGAAGAGGACATTCCTCTACTTTGATTAAAATGCCGATATCCACCAGCTCACTGAGAACAAATCCAAGCTCTAGAATCTAAAACATTAATGAAGAGCCAGACTATTCACTAGGTTGGGAGTTTCCCTGAAAGTTTCTATGAAATTCTATTTTGATAAATAAAATTATTAATAACTGAAAAAGGTTTCCCACAGCAGAAAATTTTATTATCTATGGAACTAATTTGGTAGTCTTCTAATTGACATATAATGTAATTATTAAGAATAGACTATTGGGTTTTAGAGAAGGCTGAACTATAAAATAAAGACTATTTCTTTGAATCTTAAAAAAAACAATTACATATAAGAATTTTCATAAAATATTTTGTCCATTAGAACTTTGGTGGGAAGGAGCAGTGGCTGAATGGCAATAATGTCTGCCTATTATGAATCACTCATATCTGTGACACTGTGGAAAGTTTTTGTCACTATTGCTCAAGAATGACATAATGGAGCTGCTGGACAAAGACAAATGAGTAAAATGGCTTAAGGGACAGACCAGATGAGGCTTAATTGGAATGCCTAAGTCTATGAAGGTGAAGTCCAAGTGGAGATGTGGAAGGAAGATTCTGAAGTTCTCAAAACATGAAAATCACTTCACACCCAAAGGTAAACTTTGGCTATCAACCAGTATTTCATATCTCTATGACCTTGCTCACATAATATCCTGGCTTCAATTCCCTTTCCCCTCTCTCCTGTCAAAAACCTTTGAAGCCAGCCAGCTCAAATGTCTTTTCCTAGGAAGAGTTCCTGAGATCTCCCCTCACCTCTACTCAGCCCCTAAAGATCCAACTCCCTGTTTTCATGAAAATGTCTTTAGAGTTACCACTATACTATGTCTTTAAACCCACACTAAACTCTAAGTTCATTTAGGCTTAGTATTATCCAAACATAGTATCCTATCAAATAAAAGAATAATATGCAAATTGACCGTACCTCTGACCAAGCCACACCCACCAGCCAATCAGGAGCAAATTATGCAAAATAAACCCCAACCAAGATGGCTGCCGCCACTGAGACCAGGAGAGAGGATTAGGTTACCCCGGCGATGGAGGAAGCCAAGCTTTCTGCCTGCTGTTGCAGACCTAGACCTCCACTCAATGCTACAAAGTTTCAATTATAGAAGATACATAATTCCAACAGAAATGGCGGCAGCCACAGAGCTGGCGAGAGAAGAGGCTAGGGTTGCTGGGGTGATGGAGGAAGCCAAACTTCTGCAGCCCTAGCCTAGGCCTCCACTCCAGACTACAAAGTTTCAAACAGAAATGGCTGTCACCATGGAGTGAGCAGAAGGCTTAGCTCCGCTCCAGGCTATCAAGTTTCAATTGTAGAACATAAATTAATCCCAGATCCCAGGGCCTCCACTTGGGTAACTCGGGAGATTTTCCCCAAGGAGTAGCTTCATAAGTTTCATAAGGGTGTGGAGTGGCCTGGATGAGGGGCCTATGGTGGTGTGCAGGCCACCAGGACTGCTAGCTCCAAACTGCTTGCCTGCCTGCCTCCCTGATTGCCCTAACCACTTCTGTCTCCCAGCCTGCAAGAGAGGGCAGTTGGGAGGGACCAGGCCTGTAAGATAAGGCAGTTGGGGGTGATCAAGCTTGCAGAGGAAGGCAGTTAGGGGTGACCAGGCTGGCAGAGAAGGGAAACTGGGGGCAAACAGGCTGGCAGGGGGGGAAGTTAGACATCAATTAGGCTGGCAGGGTAGTGGTTAGGGTGTGATCAGGTTGGCAGGCAGAAGCGGTTAGGGGCAATCAGGGAGGCAGGCAGGCAAGCAGTTTGGAGCTAGCAGTCCTGGATTGTGAGAAGGATGTCCAACTGCCCAACATCCCTCGAGGGGTCCCAGATTGGAGAGGGTGCAGGTTGGGCTGAGGGACACCTCCTTGGCCCTCCCCACATGCACAAATTTCATGCATCAGGCCTCTAGTACATTTACAATGTTTTAAGGAACAAGAGGACATTCATGGAATCTTGTAGATTTATGAAGCTCTATGGAAGTGTGAGGCATTATGAGGCATGGGGTAGTAGTACTATACCACCATAACAAATATTAAGGCAGAGAATAAATCTAAGAATCTGAGTTAGTAGTAAGCCAACCTCTTGATTTTATCATATGAATCATTTCAGGTGCATAAATTACAGTGGAAACACCTGTGTTGAGAGTTTTTATGTGATCAGCCAACTGGCAGCAGGCAGAAGACCCAGTATTAGAAGAGTTCAAGATCTCAGAATTACTTGACCCAACATACTCATGATACAGATTAGGAAAATGGCAAACACAAAGTAAAACTGACTTTTTCTTCTATAATCAAAGAAGTCCACACAAGCAATATATGATGGATTCTGTGGTTGGGGAAGATGAGAAAAAATAGTTAAAAAACAGACAACCCCTGCCTCTCAATTCAAGCAATCTCCAAACCACAACAGAACCATCAACAGAAGGCCACATAATAGATCCAATCTGCACAGCAAAAGAAACAAAATGAAAAGACAACTTATGAAATAGAAAAAAATATTTGCAAAGTATATATTTAATACGTTAATATCCAAAATATACAGGAAAGCCCTAGCCCAGTGGTCAGCAAACCACGGCTTGTGAGCCACATGCGGCTCTTTGGCCCCTTGAGTGTGGCTCTTCCACAAAATACCACAGCCTGGGCAAGTCTATTTTGAAGAAGTGGTGTTAGAAGTTGAAAAAATTTGGCTCTCAAAAGAAATTTCAGTCAGTGTACTGTTGATATTTGGCTCTTTTGACTGATGAGTTTGCCGACCACTGCTCTAGCAGGCTTGGCTCAGTGGATAGAGCATCAGCCTGTGGACTGAAGGGTCCCAGGTTCAATTCCAGCCAAGGGCACATGCCTGGGTTGTGGGCTCAATCCCCAGTAGGGGGTGTGCAGGAGGCAGCCGATCAATGATTCTTTCTCATCATTGATGTTTCTCTCTCTCTCTCCTCCCTTCCTCTCTTGAAATCAATAAAGAAATATATTAAATAGGAAACTCATACAACCCAATAGCAAAAAATCAATAATCCAATTTTAAAACCGGGCAAAGGACCTAAACAGACATTTGTCCCAATTATATATACAAATGTCTATCAGGTACATGAAAAGTTGCTCAACATCACTAATTATCAAAGAAATGAAAGTGAAAATCACCTCTCACTTGTTAGAATGGCTAGCATAAAAAAGACAAGGAATAAATACTGCTCAGGATATGGAAAAAAAAGTGAACACTTGTTTGTTTGGACACTGGTGGGATTGTAAATTAGTGCAGCCATTAAAAAAAGAGTATGGAGGTTCCTCAAGAAATTAAAAATAGAACACCATATGATCCACCGATTCCACTTCTGGGTATTTAGCCAAAGAAAACAAAACAATCATTAGAAAAGATATATGCATCTCATTCCCTTGTTTGTGTCAACATTATTTACAATAGCCAAGATATGGAAACAACCTAAGTGTCCATCTATGTATAAATGGATAAAGACGTTGTGTTTCAGGTTTCTCCAACTATCCAAAGTGCAATGTTTCTACAAAATCTCTTTAAGCTGAAATTGCCCAAAGTGAAGAATATACTACTGTGCTAATGTAGGTCTTACTTGTGTGACCTGAATAGGTGAAATGTGAATGGTCAGAAAGCAGGGGATAGTCAATAAAATATTATTCACCCATTAAAAACAAACAAACAAAAATGAGAAACGTTGCCATTGAGACATACACTGGATGAACCTTGAGGGCATAATGCTAACTGAAATATGACAGAGCACAAAAGACAAATACTCTGTGACCTAACTTATATGAGGACTCTTAAAAGGAAAATAAGAAAATAAAGCCGAACATCTCGTAAAGGGTCTGTAGAAAAAGATCAGATTTGTGGTAATCAGGGGCAGAGGTAGGGGGAGAGAGCAACTGTACGAATGTGGTCAAAAGGTACAAACTTTTAGTTATAAGATACATGAGTACTAGGAATGTAATGCACAGCATGATGCCTACAGTTAAACACTGCTATATGATACATATGAAAGCTGTTGAGAGTACAGTCTAAGATTTCCCATCACAAGGATATAAAATCTGTATTTAAAAAATATAGAATATACATTATACATTCCCAGATGGGCTGTTAAACTCTCCCTTCAATCACCCAAATACAGTGCAACTTATTACTTCTACTTATTGAAGAACTAGAGGCCCAGTGCATGAAAATTCATGCACTGGAGGCAGGGAGTCCTTCAGCCCATCGTGCCCCCTCTCACAGTCCGGGAGCCCTCAGGGGTGGTAGGCGACCTGGCAATCAGGGGAAGGTGACGCCCCCATCACACGTCTGCTGCTGCCACTGCCGGCAGCACAAGACTCGGCCAGCCCTGGTTACCTGAGCCCCGGGCTGGCCCGCTGCCATCCGAGCCTTGCCTGAGTCTCAGTGGGAGGTGCAGGAGGACCTGAGGCCCCGGCGGGGCTGAGGGGACTCCAGCAGCAGGCGCACAGAGCAGCCAGCCCTGCCACCGCTGTGGGTGTCGCCGTCTTGTGACAGCATGATGGTCAATTTGCATATCACCTCTTTGTTATATAGGATACCCTAAAATTATATACAAATCATTCAGTTACATTTCAGGCATTACCTGAATCTTTTCAATCAATAACTGGTGGCTAAGTTAACACAAAAAAGTGATTTGCTAAAATCAAAGGGCAAATTTACACAATACTAGTATAGTACCATGTTTACACTAGAAATAGAATTGGGGACCATCTGACCATTGTGTCATTTTATAGATGAGAATGGACAGTCATTTAAGTAAGTGCTTGCAATGAGACTGTAACATTTTCTGACTCACAAAGTAGCATGACTTCCTTAGACAACACCCAAACTGTTGTCTAGAGAAGGAGCTTGGTCTAGAGAAGCCAGAATGAAAGGTACCCAGGCAGTGCCTACCTGTCAAAACAACTGCTAACATCGAGGTCACTGGTAAAAGCAGTATCTACAACTGCTTTTGATGCTAATGACTCAGAAGCTGAAAAACAACTCACAACAAAGCCATTTCATCAGCATCTTGCAGCTCTTCTTCAGCCAGGTGCAGGATGTTTACCGAACAGAGTGTGAACCAGATTAAATGAGAATCCTTCCCTTATTCCGGACATCAATAAAGATATATCCTCCAAGTTACTTCACAGATAAATGAAGGAACCTCTTCATTTGGACTCTCAGTGTTTGGTATGTATTTATTATTAACTATTATTTGTAATCCCTGCCTTAAATTACAGGGAAAATATCTAGAAGTTATACTAAGTTCTCTTCTTTTTAGTCCTGAACACGCAGCTGTGTTTAGGAAGACTCCAGTTAAATGTGTTGTGATACACTGCTTATACAGGGTGAATGGTACTCTTGATCCTATAAATTCAATTCGCCCTCATGCTGTAGATGACAGAACTGAGACTCATGATGGTCACTCCGTCACCTGCCTAAGATCCTGACATTTAAGTGGCTAGTAGAGACAGAATTAGAATTCAGATCTCTTGTCAATCAGCTTCTTTTTCCACAACTCCAACTCTCTCTTACACCAATTCCTCTGCCCGAGGCAAACAATATTGCCTGATCTACAATTTATTTAAAACATTTACTAGACACCTACTAAGTACCAAGTGCTGCTGACATCAAAATAAGTAAGACATAGTCCCTGACCTGGAGAAGTTCCTTTTTAATAAAGAATATCCACAAAGATAAAATTGTAATAAAAAATGATATGGACCCTAGCCAGTTTGCTCAGTGGGTAGAGTATCAGCCCATGGACTCAAGGATCCTGGGTCTGAGTCCAGTCAAGGGAATGTACCTCGGTTACATGCTTAATCTCTGACCCTGGTCAGCATGTGTGGGAAGAAAACCAATCCATGGGTGTCTCTCTCTCACTCTCCCCTTCCTTCCATTCTCTCTAAATATCAATGGAAAAAAATATCCTCTGGAGAGAATTAACAAAGCAAAACAAAAAAAGATATGGAGACTCTCAATGTTTACGGAAAAGTTCTTTCTTGGTTCAACCTACGAATACAGAGAACACACAGAAGAGATAACCTCTGACCCTGTGCTCAAGACTTGATAAAATTAGCTAGCTGAAGAGGCTGGAAAAGCATTTCACAACATGGGGGAAGCATGGACTAACTAAATCACAGGTGTGATTTTTGTTCAATTAGAGCTGGAGTACATTTCAATTAAACAAACCCCTCTGGCTGGAAAGGATTTTATGCGATTCTAGCAATCAAAGTATGTCTCCAAACATTAGCAAATGCCCCAGTAAGAGAGAGAGGACAAACTAACCCTGGCTAAAAAGTACTGCTGTAATCTTTAAGAACAAAGATCATGTTCTATTCATCTTTGCACCTTTAGTTTTTAAGCCTTCCTTATATGTGCAATAATGTTACTTCGACTAAGTTATCTTTCTTAACTATATTACTAACATGTTATCACTTAACAGTTATTAGGCATAATATGTATATGTAAAACAAATATACATTAGTGCTTTAGAATATACTAGTAGCGCTGCACACAAATCTGTGTGCCACTAGTTCTCTGCTGGGCCTGGCCGTTCAGCCCCTGCGGCCCAGAGGCTCATCCGTTTTATCTGTGTTATACAGTCTTGGTTCTGGCATTTGCATGCTCAGTGTAGCAGGAACAGGAAGAAAACATCCCATTCATTTGTGAAGTGCCCAGAGAGGCTGTGCCTCCATGAGCCGTGTCTCTGGGATTTTCCCAAGTGGAGTTCTGTGTGTTTCCTTGAGCCTCCAGCACTGCTAGCTTGCACATCTCTTTCCCTCCAATTAAAATGACTAAGTCACTCAGGTAAATTGAGTGAGTGCTGACAGGAGCCCATCTGTGGCTGGGCGCGAAATGCTTCCCGCTCCCCAGGACTGGGGGGACTCCGGCGGAGCTGAGAGGACTGGACGCCGCCATCTTGGTGACAGAGTGACAGTTAATTTACATATTGCCCTTTTATTAGATAGGAAGGAGAATAGTTATACATAAATATATATAACAAATGCTAGGCATATACTGTATATGGCAGAACTAAAAATTTAAGAATAGATCCAGGAACACATGAATCACCAGAATGGATGGTACGTGTCTCTAAAGAGTATATACAACATCTATAATAGTTAAGAACCGACATGCTTCAATTTCCATCAGATTAGGAAATACTAATGATCTTAATATTTACTTATAAAAATGACATGCTACAACTTTAATTCCAAATTTAGAAGTCCCTGTTATCTCTACGTGGTAGAAACACTTACTGATCATTAAAAAAAATCCCCAAATGCTCCCCCACACTTCCTATGTCCCTTCCAGTGAGGAGAGATCACTAAACGCTCCCCCACACTTCCTATGTCTCTTCCCTTCCAGTGAGGAGAGATCTAGTGACTTAATCTTGCCAAAGGGCTATGAGAAGTTCTGTTTCATTTTCAGACCAACGCATAGAACGGTATGTATTTTCCATGTTTCTCTTCCCTTTGTATGATGACAACAAAAGAAATGTTTGGCAGGTCCTCAAAAACTTAAAAGCATAAAATTACCATATGATCCAGCAATTTCACTTCTAGTTATATACCCAAAGGAACTGAATCCAGGGACTCAAACAGATACATGTATATCAACATTCATAGCAGTATTATCTACAATAGCCAAAAGGTAGGAAAAACCCAAGTGTCCATCAACATATAAATAGGTAAATAAAATGTGATATACAAATACAACAGAATATTACTAAGCCATAACAGGAATGAAAGCCTGATATACAAAAGAATATTGTAATGCTAGTGCCCTGGTGCATGGATTCGTGCACATTGAAAGGATAATTAGAAGGTGGCCGTGGGTGGGACTAGGCAAGACAGGCTGGACACACCCTGGAACCAACCTCCCAGGGTTCCTCCCCCTCTCTGGCTGCACCTCGGCTCGAAGGGCATCTGCAAAGTGAGTGGGGTCCTTCCAGCAGGTGGGGTCTTTTGGCCTGGCCAGTGGGGTTAGGGCCAAAACCAGCTCTTTGACATTCCCCCAAGGGGTCCTGGATTGAGAAGGCAGTCCTCAGGTGACACATCCCAGAATCAGGCTCCTTCCTCTCTGGTTCTGGGGTATGACCCAAAAACTACCGCTGCGAAGTCACTGCAGCTTGGCAGCTTCTGCGTTGAGCATCTGGCCCTGGTGGTCAGCACGCATCATATCTACTAGCCCATCAGACAGTCACTTAGTCTTTTATATATATATATAAGATTCTAATTTTATTAAGTACCTAAAAAGGCAAATTCATACAGACAGAAAGCAGAATAAAGAGTTACTGTTCCATATAATAAATAATTTCTATTTGGGATGACAAATTTTGGAAATAGATATTGGTGATGGCTATATAACACTGAGAATATACTTACTGCCATTAAATTGTAATTTAAAAATGGTAAATTTCATGGTATGAATCTTAGGTATCACAATTTTTAAAAATTTAAGGTAAAAAGTTAATCATGCAGACTATTTGATATTCCTTTTCCTTCACAGCCTATGACCAGGTGAAAAATCTTCTCAATGTGCTATTGAGCCACATTTTCAATCCTGTCTTCCAAGAACTGTAGACACCTTGAATTGTAACCTACTTACCTGGAAAAATGAAAAGAAAATAAAGATGACTTAACAAATCCACTTGATACCACTGGCAGATCCGAGGCCTTGGCAGCTACAACAAGTATTGCAAACAAGGAAGGCAGGAGAAATTCTCTAGCTACAAAACTAAAAAGGCAGAACAATGAGATATATTCTATTTAGATAAAAGTTTCAGGCTCACTAAACACCCCAAAGAAGCATACTTTTAACTGACTATGAAAATAGATTTAGACACAATTCAAAGTTGTGCAGGGTGAAAGATTGGGTATATTGTTCTATAACAATCTCACGTAATCATAAAAATCAAATAAACAGCTCCTAAATAGAATCCTAAGCCATTAATAGGGACAAAAATTGAAGAGTCTATGCAGATTAAAAATGTTTGATAATTTCAGCAAGGTAAAAAAAATTTACACTGTGATTACAATCACACAACCACTGTTTTCATAAGGAAATGTTGAACTCCCTCCTCCACCCAAAATCTGCATGTATAAGAATTTTTCATCTTTTAAGTTTTGTTAATATGCTTAATGTTATGAAATAAAAATATTTTTAGGGATTAAAACAGCCATGCAAAATTATACAGACATTGTGAGCACTACAAAATAAATATAAGACAGAACCCCTACTCTCTTGAGGATGCCATCTAAAGGGAGAAAGAGTTAGATAAAGTATTAGATAATCAAATAAATTATTTAACTCGGACTTAACTTGATAACTAAAGCTATTTGTCATTAGTTTATATCTCAACAATCTGCCACTAAGTCATCATTTTTAAAAATCCCAAAATACTGGCTGGCAATATTTTAGCTAGCCAAAGATAAAAAAAATCCTGGGACTTCTTATTAGACAAAAAACAAGGGACACTAAAATGACACTCCTAATTTCAGTAGAAAGAAGTAAGCACACTGCTTGCAATCTCTTTCTTAGAAAATAATAGGAGAGGGTTAAAAAAATGAAATGTAAAGAAAATGAGCATGTGTTCTCAGACTGTAAGCTTTTTGGAAAGATTCAAATTTTCTCTGGCACTGACCAGCTGGTCCCATGGCTATTTTCTCACTTCATTTAGGACAACTTGCGCTTTTATTTAGCCTTGAGAAATACGCACGGCATGTCCTCCTCAGCACCATCTTGATATTGAAATACCCCTCTCTCCAATAATGTATATTCTTTCATTTATGCAATTAGTCAATGAATGTTCCTGAGCACCAACTATGGGTGAAGTCATCACGCATGGTGATGAGGTACAAAGTAACGGAGACCCAACCCCTAATCAGAGTCTCATGTCTCAGTAGAACAAGGGCTAGGATTGAAATAAATTTAATATTTTAAATCCTATATAATAAAAGCCTAATATGCTAAGTACCTGGTCAACCGGTCAGCAGCTCAACCAATCAAAGCATAATATGCTGATGATATGCTAAGGCCACTCAGCGGCTTGCTATGACATGCACTGACCACCAGAGGGTAGACAGTTGACCAGTCACTATGATATGCACTGACCACGAGGAGGCAGACGTTCTGGCCGGTAAGTTACTTTGCTGCTGGGGTCTGGCCAATTGGGACTGAGCAAGATGGGCCAGACATGCCCTACAGCCCTTCTGCAGACCCTCCCTGGCTGGCCAACCTCCCACATCCCTACCTGACCCTAACCATGCACTGGTGGGATCCCTCTATCTGGCCTGCACCCCCTTGCAATTCGGGATCCCTTAGGGGATGTCACAGAGCCGGTTTCGGCCCGATCCTGCAGGCCAGGCTGAGGGACCCCACTGGTGCACTGGGCCTCTAATACTGCAAATAAAAGTAATAATTTTAACTTTCCCAAACAAATTCTTTTCACTTTTCATGATCATAAAAGTAATATTAAATCATTTACATACTCTTATTACACACTCAGCAATAACAAATCTAGTTAATAATTTCCTGTCTAGTGGAAAACAGTATTGAGTTTCCTTAAAAAATTCAAAATGGAATTCCCATTTGACCCAGTGATACCACTTCTAGGAATATATCATAAGAAATTAGAAAAGATATATGCACCCCTATGTTCATAGCAGCACAATTTACAATAGCTAACATTTGAAAATAGTCCAAATGCCCATCAGCAGATCAGTGGATTAGAAGACTGTGGTATATCTATACAACGGAATACTATGCTGTAAAAAAGAAGGAATTCTTACCATTTGCAACAGCATGGATAGACTTGGACAGCATTATGCTAAGTGAAATAAGCCAGTTGGAGAAAGATAAATATCACTCATTTGTGGAATATAATGAATATAAACTGATGAACAAAAATAGAGCCAGAGGGGGGGAAATATTTTAGAATATAAATAATCCTGTTATTTGCAGATTTTTAATATTTCCCACAACTTTTGTGATATTATACTATGTTAGTATAGTACTGGTAACATTATTATATTTAACATTGTTTTTCTTAAAAAAAAAATAACTTCACACCTATCTTAAAAGATTTAAACTCTGCCCTGGCTGGTTTGGATCATAGGATAGAGCCTGCGGACTGAAGGGTCCCAGGTTCGATTCCAGTCAAGGACACATGCCCAGGTTGCAAGCTCAATCCTCAGTGTGGGGTGTGCAGGAGGCAGCCGATCTATTATTCTCTCTCATTGCTGATGTTTTTATCTCTCTCTCGCTCTCTCTCTCTCCCCGTCTCTGAAATCAATAAAATATATTTTTTTAAAAATTTAAACTCAACTACCTGCCTCATGAGCCAGCTTCTCTGAAATACAATTCATTATCTAGTCTCTTCTCTTACTTTACAATAATAAATATGGCTTCCCCTTTTATCCATCCCTTAGTTTAACACTCAATTTGACATTCTCCTTCTGCCTCCAACTCCCCAACTTCCTCTCTCTCTTGCAGACAGATTGTCTATTTCTTATCCAGCACACAGGTCATCTTACATTCCATTCCCCTGTAAAAAAACATGCCTCTTCTTTTTCTTATCCTACAGACACTTCAAATCAGCCCGTTCAGGAAAGTGTACACTGACTCCACTGGCTGGTGATCATCCTATCTGAATGCGCTTAAACTACATAGCATTAATATTCCTTTAACTTGTTGTTTTACAGAGGCAATCTCAAGTTTTCCTCCATATCTCTCCACCAGTATGGTGTTTTGCCCAGAGTGGTCACTTTAATAACCTAAAGAACTCATACTTCAAAATGTAATTAAATAAAAACTATACAGCAACACCTGAACAGGTAAAAGGTAATAGCAACAAAATTCTAACTCTATCTTTGTTGCTAGTGGAAAGGCAAATAGCCATAACTTTACTGAAGAGCTGTTTGGCTATATCCTAAACTATAGCAGATAAGTAGTCTGAAAATATATAGCTGAATTGTAACAATGTGTAGTGAGATTTTGGGTTATTTATTTGTTCTTTTGGCATTTCTGTATTTTCTAATACCCAGTCCACATTAAATCTCTATTACTTGTGCAATAAAAAATGTAATTTGTATTTGTTTTAAAAAATGAATTGATATGATGATTAGAAACTGCAGATGATGAGTAAAGACATTTAAGACGTTCATGTGCTATCCAGAGAACAGTATAAGATAGTACCTTAAAATGACTATCAAATAAATATTCTATAATGGTTCCAGTGCTGCATAGCCACCCCAAATTTGACACCAACACCGAATAGGTATCATTAATTCTTATGGAGTTCTTAAACTTGGCACATTGATGCCATGCAGAATCCATCAGTGTGTGGCACACAATGAGCAAACACGATTTACTGAACTGAATGAACTACTGCTGAACTATCTGTGTTATTTTTTTAATTCTCTATTGAGATGTTGATAAACTGAATCCAAACCCACTGTCCTTTTACAGAAATACAGGCTGACATAAATGTACACTCATCTCCACTTTCAAATCAATGGTCTTCTTAGCTCCTCAAAGCCCTGAAGCCAGCCAGGTATTTACAGACAAGTGAGATATTTATTTACTTGCAGTTTTACAGATCAAAGCTGCAACTAAGAAACAAAGATTCCCTGGGATAAGCATGTTGTTATTTTCATGTTAAAAAATGGGCTAGGCTTTAAAACAGACTAAAATCATTCAAAATTCTTGTTTCCAATACAAACTGTACTCTATTGTTCTAAACTAGAGGCCCAGTGCATGAATTCATGCACAGGTAGGGTCCCTCAGCCTGGCTGGCAATTGGGGCCAATTGGGGCAATTGGGCAGCCCAGCTGGGAGGAGGGACTGTGGGAGGTTGGCTGTGGGAGCGCACTAACCACCCAGGGGGGGTGGGGGGAGAAGGTTGGCTGGGGGAGCGCGGCAGCTCCTACACTGAGCGTCTATCCCCTGGTGGTCAATTTGTAAGTGTGCATCATAGCTACCAGCCGGTCATCCAGTCTCCAGTCTTTCAGACTTTTCTGAAACTTTATTTTATCAAAATATACTAATTAAAAAACCTAGATAGTCAACTTCTCCTTTTTTATGACTATCATTATAATTTTTTTTTAAAGTATCAGTTTTCAAAGTCTATAGTATGGCTGCCAGAGAAACTATGTGGCTAATATTAAACATAAATACAAGGTTATAAAAATTTTGGTAACAGTGATTAAATGAGTTTTATGATAATTCTTTGGAGCAATAAAGGATGGTGGGAAAAGACTTCCTAAAAACCCTAAAGTAAAAGACCACCACAGAGGACCTGAGATTTAATGGTGAAACTGAATTCTGCCTGGACTTCTTATTGAATCAGTTGGTTATTTAATCTCTTTGAACCTTAGTTTCCACCTTTGTAAACAGGGACGATGTCTACCTTCCTTAAGTGTAGAAGGTACTCAATATACTTTGTATTTGTTTGAAAAGTGGATTGATATAGTGATCACGTTATATCAGTTAGAGTCTGGATTTATTTTAATAATTTTAAAAGGTGAAGAGCTAGAAAGGTCATTTTATTAACTCCTATACACTAGTATGTACACTCCTTAGTGGTAGAAAATTATTTTGTTTTATCTCTTTAAAACGTCAAAGAGGAACTAGAACTTACATCTAGAGATGGTTAGTGTGAATGTTCTATTCTATTACATTACTACAGGCCCAGTCCACGGATTTGTGCACCTGTGGGTTCCCTCAGTCTGGCCTGTACCCTCTCGCAATCTGGGACCCCTGAAGGATATAGTAATGTGCAAAGCAGCAGGCGACCAGGGAGGAGGCTAAGCCTGGGCCAGGTGCTACACTGCTCCTGTTCATCCCGGCCCCATTACGCCTGCCACCGCTGCCACAGAGGTGGGAAGGGCTCACACCAGCTGCGCTTGCCAGCCGTGAGCACAGTGTTTGGCACTCGGCCCATTGTGGGAGCGCACTGAGGGAACAGCTCCTGCATTGAGTGTCTGTCCCCTGGTGGTCAGTGCGTATCAAAGCGACTGGTTGGACATTCGATCATTCAGTCACTTAGGCTTTTGTATTTATAGATAAATCCTCATGGGGCTGTAATGAGGGGTATATGAGAAATACAGCTAAGCACATAGCATAGCACCTAGTTAAACAAAGATTCAATTACATTTAAGTAGAGAATAGTACTTAGAGTTGTGGGCTTTAAAGCCAGATTGACAGAGTTGGAATTCTGGCTTTGCCACCTATTAGCTATACCATCTTGGATGAACTGGGCCTTAATTTCCTCATCAATAACAGAGTTGTGAAGATTAGATGAGTTACTCCATATAAAGGACTCAATCTAGTATCAGCACATAATAAACATTTAGCAAATGCTAGTCATTATTATTATGGTTGATATATTTTAGAACAAATAATACCCTTGAAATATAATTGAATATAGTAAAAGCCAAGTAAAGTATTTCAATTTCATTCAACAACATCTGAGCAGAAACGATTGGGTGTTGTGCTGGCAGAGGAATTAAAGATATGGCCCCAACAAGGAGTGCAAGTTCCAGAATAGAGGCAACTATAGAACCTCATTTCTGTCTAATAAGTACCAAAACAGAGAGATGCCGTATTTAATCAAACCTAAGGCTCCATGAATTAGAAGAGGAACCCTATTTTCACAGGTTAAAATGTGAAAAATATACATATTAGAATCAAAGAAATGCTATGGGAATAAAAATGAGTGAAGTGAACATCACAAAAATTGAGATGGTAAGTTCAACCACTGTCAATGAAAGCTGCAGAACAATTTGTGCCAGTATCTGAGTTGGAGCTAAGCCTTAAATGGTAAAATAAAAATGAGGAGGTTGGGGAGACCTTCTTGGATAAGCAGCCTAAATAGTGGGAACATGCCATGCAGTTACAAATGTGTGGCTATGCATGGTCACTGCATGGTCACTGCATGGTCACTGCATGGTCACTGCATGGTCACTGCATGGTCACTGCAGTACAGGTATTTGATGATGCACGGTGGGCAGGAAGAGGGTGAGGAGAAGTGGTGGTAGATGGAGGCCAGAAAGGAGGTTTGAGTCTAAGCTATTGATCTTAATCTCTAGGCAAATGGTTCCATTGACTTGTACATTACATAAATGTGACTTAATTTAACCAAACTAATTCCCTGACATAAGTTACTCAATTAACTAAACAGAATTGCATTTTGATTAAGTAATCTACCCAACAACTACATGGGTCAGGTAATAGGGCTTCTCTTCTGTATCTCTCTGGTGGACCACAGCTTCACAAACCCTTTTGTTCTGAAATGTCTCTAAACTACTGAAGTTTAATTACACTGCAAATTTTGAAAAGAATACAGAACAAGCAAAAGAGTAGGAAAAGTAGAAATAAATATAAAGCAGCTTAAATCTAAGAACAAGAATTCTGAATTCATCAAGTATTAGTAATCTTGTTCACAAAATGGAGACCTATGACCTGGCTGGTGTGTGGCTCAATTGGTTGGGCATCCTCTTGTGGACGGAAAGGTGGCTGGTTCAATTCCTAGTCAGGGCACATGCCCTGGTTGCAGCTCGATCCCTGGTAGGGGGTGTGTAGGAGGAAGCCTATCAATATTCTGCTTTCACGTTGATGTTTCTCTCCCTTCACCTCTCTCTAAAAATCAATTTTAAAAATCTTTTTTTTTTTTAATGAAGACCTATGAGGCCTGTTGTTTTAATTTTGAATAGGTTGAAAAATATAACCAACATTTCATAAATATTCCATTCCTCACAGATGAACTTATTTCTTCACGCTTCCTAATAATCTTTCTTAACCTTCATTTCCCCCCCCCCCAGTTTAATATTGATGGTTTTTAGGGCTTAAGTTTTCAAGGATGAAATACTTTTATTAAAACATGAAATACATTTATTACATGTTTCTTTTCAAATTGCTTATAGTTAACATAAAAAAATGTATACGTTTTTTCATGCTTGAAGATAACTTCTATGGGGTGAGAGCAAAGGCAGGTCTTGGGCATGAGTGGTTTCTGGTATATTAGAATTCCTTCCCAAACTCTCTGAAGAAATTATTCACATCTTGCCTTTTCTCTCCCTACAAAGAAATACTTGCTTGTCCACTCAAAAGACATACAAAACCAACATGTGCATCTGGGATTTAACCAACTATAGGAGAACAGCATAAGCACTGAGTCAAACTCCCATCATGGAGCAGAGTACTTCTATTCTTAGGAAACAGAAGGGTTTGGTTCCGCTGGTAACACTCCTGGCTTTTAAATCAAGAGGTCACAGTCTCACATTTCACATAAGAACTCCAGTTTACAACGCTTGCTAACACTCCTACATAATAATTCAAGAGGCATTAAATGACAGTCCCATAAAAAAAAAAGTATCCAGTAAAACTTCAAATCTAGAAATGTGGAAATAAACTGGAATACAAATCCTTCTTTTAAACAAAAGACTGTGTGCTTAGAAATAGTAGCAGTGGTAGGGGTAGGGGCAATGAGGGGGAGATGGGGGAAGGAGGGAGGGGGAGTGCGCTCTCCTACACCAGTGTATGCACGTGTATCTTGGCCAAAGGTAGAATAAATGAATTATATTTAATAACTACATTGACATCTGCTCTTAAACACCATCCTGTTCCAAAAAGGCTAGGGCAACATCTGCAATAAAGATTTTATTAAAAGTAAACTCCTGGTCGCTAAATATTTCTGTTAAATAATTTAGCTTCATACTAGGTGGTGGGCTAAAAATATATAAGAAACATTTTTGCAGAAATGAGAGGCCATATCAAGTGATTTCATGTAGACAATCCACAAGCACACAACTCAGACAGGGTGGCACCAAGTGATTAACAGCCCTTTACAAAAATAGATAAATAATGTTGCAATACATGAGTTCCCATTTGAAGCACTAGGCTGAATTCTTAAAAGCTGAAGCTTATTCTGTACTTTAAAAAATAAGCATCCAGTAAAATTAATAAGCCTCGTTTAAAAATTCATACAACAGATGTCATAATTTACAGCGAGTCCTAAAAAATAAGCTAAATTTCCTTAAATAAAACTATTTTTCCCCTACTTAAAATTACACAAGTATTTTGCTCTCCTGGACATAATTCAGCCCTAATATCATAATAAAAATTATATAGCTTGAACTAATTTTGTACATAATTGGGAAAAATTATCTGTGAACATAAATAGCCTTTTTATAATGTCACTAATTTTCAGCTTTCATTTAAATGGGCATGTGTGGCATTATTTTCAATGTTCAAACAACTTCAATTAAAAACTCCTGATCACAGGTTCGGAGTCAGAATATACCCCCAGGTGGTCACCCTTTTCTCACAGTGGATTGTCAATGCTGGTATACCTTCTACCACACACCTGCCTGTCTGCACATTTGCTTAGTCTTCTTTTTATGTTTAAGAAGGTCACTTTTTCTTAATCAAGTATATAAAAAGAAATCATTCTTACTGCTTAACATTTGCAGAAGTAGAAATTCCAACTAGGACAGTTCCATTAAGGAAATTATAATGTGTTGATTTCAATTCGCTACTGTTTTCAGTTATATAAAAGCAGAGCAACAGTAGCCTACATGAAATCCTTTATCAAATTCTAATCCAATGCATAAGTGCTAACATAATTTATTTAACTGAAATACTGGTTTACAGATAAAGCAAGATGTCTATGCAGCAACTGTTCCCTTGTTGCCTATACCATGTGACCTACTCTTATCTTAGTAATAATCAAGGTCAGGTAATAAAGGATGACATTTATATGGTCTTTTACCAAGTTTAGATAATATTCTCACACACTAGCACAAATATATATAAAATAATAAAAGGAACTTAAATTGGCAGTGTGGGGGAAGGGGAGGAAGTGCTGGCTAAACTTTCACACCTGCAAAATGAGAATCCACCCATTTCATAGCTTGATGGCTATGTTTCATGATTTAGAATAGTATATGATATGTTGAAACCAAAATCTTTTCAAGTCATTCAACAACTATTTGATAAGTGGATTATCAGAATCACCCAGGAAGCTTTTGAACAAGTAGATAATTCATCCTTGCTGGTGTTATTTCTTTTAAGGAACATGGTAAAGAAATTAAAGCATCATAGTTTAATTCAACAAGTATTTAATTCACCAAATGAGCATGCAATATTGAATGAGACTATGAGAAATACAGCATAGATTTAACTCAGTCTACAAAAAATCTTTACTGACGTCAAAGAGACAGACACATATTTAATAGAAATAGTTAGTGCTATGGAGTTATGCAGGCATGGATGGGTATAAGTTACTTCACCTCTTCAAAGCAGACTCCTAATCTATAAAACATATAATATTTACATATTTAAGACTATGGACAAGATTAAAAGAGAACACATTGTAAGTATTCACATGGCAAGTATTTAAGACATGGTGACTCTAAGCAGTTACGTTAAACGTAGTATATAAAAAATTTTTACAGGTTCAAAGGAATTTTAAATGTTTTTCTCTGAAAAATCTAAATATAAATCACTACTCTATTTCACAAAATATTAACATTCTTTCATACATGGAATAATGAAGCAACTAAGTAATCATCTGTAAATTGCATTATTGGCTACAATGGGTTAAAAAAATTCTAAGTTGTATCTGACAATCAAAACAGTCCAAAATTAAAACTGATTGTGAAGAAGAGATTCCAAAAGATATAAATAAGTGTCTGGGCCCTAGCCAGTTTGGCTCAGTGGAATGTCAGCCTGCAGATTTAAGGGTTCTGGGTTCGATTCCAGTCAAGGGCACATGCCTGGGTTGCAGGCTGGATCCCCAGTGGGGGCTGTGCAGGAGGCAGCCGATCAATGATTCTCTCATCATTGATGTTTCTACCTCTCTCTCCCTCTCCCTTTCTCTCTCTGAAATCAAAAAAAGTGTGTGTATATGTATATATATATATATATATATATTTTTTTTTTTAAGTGTCTAGAACTTCTATGCTGTGGCTCTGACAACAAATAGTTCTTCTCTCAAAAGGCTAGAAAAAGCCTTTTTTGGCTCTTAGGAAGGATGACTGCCTCTAAGTTTTTTGTGTTAGTAAAGGAAACATAAATGAGAAGAGCTGGCACTTTAAACTTTGAATCCTGCCCCCCCAGCCTGAATCTTCTTTACAGTTCAACAGATAATAAACAACTTGTGATATGTTAGTATTTCCTCAAACAGAATCAATATTTCTTAAAATTAGTTTGCATTCTTGGCAAAATGATACTTCTGATTCTGTAATCACTGATTCTGTATCTATTCTGTATCTAGGAAGATCAGCCCTTTCTTTTCTAACTCTTTCAGCCCTTATCAATTCCATCTGGTTTTCTACCTAGATCCCTCAATGTTACTGTTAGCGAACTTTTTTACTTTTTATTTTCTTCCCGTTAAGTGAGTCAGAAAAAAAATTATTCTTCTAAAATACTCCTATTGCCAACATTACTAAGTGCTTTTGCTTAATGGTAGGACTTATATATTAACCGTAGTATACTTTATGATAAATTGAAAGTATTGTAAATACAGTGTCACATCAGAAAATAATTTTTTGATATGTATATATAGACCTGGTAATCTGGGTGAATTTTTTCATTGATTTTCACAGCATTTTAGAACTAGAAAAGTTCTCAGAAATCATATATTTCAATCCACTGACTTTACAGATGAAGTCACCACGGCTTCAGAAAATCAGCTAGCCAGCTATTTAAGCATTTATTATCTAGTAAGTGCTTAAGACATAATGGTGGGTGAACTGAATGGGCCTTCCAATATCCAGTAAGGGTGACAAGCAACCAGGCAAGCAATTGCTTCTTTTTCAGGATTACTAACAGTCAACAAGACTGTCATTTAGCAGTCAACATCTTTCCTCCTGCCACTTCTATTTCACACACCTTGCCTCCTGAGCAAGGGATGAGTGCTCTCAATCCTTATGTTCCATAGCTCTAAGCATGGTGCTGAAGCTTTCTGAAGGCACCAAAGCATGACATTAACTCAATGCTTCTGAAATGACTGTACACCATGTCAAAGCAATTCCCAACAATTTTTGGTGAGCAGATAATATGTGCTGGCACTATGCCAGGTACAGGATACACAGTACAATTCTATAAGTGAAAAATATCCCCAACCCAGCAAGGTTCACATGAAGAACAGGGGGCTAACTCTACAACAGACATGGGACTAGTAAAAATCTGGGAAGACCCAAGCGGCCCACCAGCAGAAAATTTGACATGTTGGTTCTAGAGAGTTAAAATGTGAGCTGAATCTTGAAGGAATTTATGTTATACACACAGTTGCTGGAGGGTAAGGGAGCAGTAGCAAAAAATCCAAAAAGCAGTTTCCAGAGCTATCATTTAGCTAAATACTATAGAAATGTCCTAAATCTCAATTTTTCACGGAACTAGAAAATTTCTCTCAATTATAATTGCCAGAGTTAAGAAACTATTTCACCAAACCTGTGAAACTCAAAGGGATTATTTAGGGATTAGGTTGCCAATTTGTAAAGATGTAATTTCGTGGGCATCTTAGAAGGACACTATTCTTTTTCCTTTTAGTTTGTGTTGTTAATTATCAGGGTTGTCGGAGGGAAGGGGTGAGGGAAAGTTATACAGACAGTAAGTTAGGGAATACTAATCTCTTACGATGTCCATGACTAAAAACCATTTCAATTTTTGTATTATTAAAACACTTTCAGAGAATTTGAGTTAAAAGCATATTTCAGCCTCAGATTATTCCATTTTTTCAAGTGCACATGGGACATTTTCAAAGATAGACCAAATATTGGGGCATAGGCAATATCTCTCCAAATTCAAAAAGACTGAAATCATATCAAGCATCTTCTCAGACCACAATGGCATAATATTAGAAACCAACTACAATAAAAACAATTTTAAAAAGTTCAAACACTTGGAGGCTCAATAGCATGCTATTAAACAATGATTGCATTACCAAAGAGATCAAAGAAGAAATTAAAAACATCCAGGAATGAATGACAGTGAAAACACAATTCAAAACCTATGGGGCACAGTGAAAGTAGTCCTGAAAGGGAAGTTCATAACTCTACAGGTTTACCTCAAAAAAGAAAAATGAAAAAATGGTAATAAATTATCTAACTCTAGAACTTAAAGAATTAGGAAGAGAGCAACAAGAAAAGCCCAGAGTAAGCAAAAGGAAATAGAGATCAGAGCAGAAATAAATGACATAGAGATCAAAAAAATAAAAATATAAACGATCAATGAAACCAAGAACTGGTTCTTTGAAATGATAACATTGATGAACCTCTCTAGCCAGACTCACCAAGATGCAAAGAGAGAGAACCCACATAAACAAAATCAGAAATGAAAGAGGCGAAATAACAACAGACCACAGAGAAATACAAAGGATTATAAAAAAAATACTATGAACAACTCTATTGGAACAAATTAAACAACCTAGAGGAAAGGGAGATAGTCCTAGAAAAATATAACCTTCCAAAACTCAACCAAGAAGAATAAAAAAATCTCAATAGGCTAATAACTAAGGAGAAAATTGAAGCAGTCATCAAAAAACTTCCAGCAAACAAAAGTTTGGGGCCAGATGGCTTCACAAGGGAGTTTTGCCAACCATTAAAGAAGAACCAAAACCTATCCTCCTCAGACCATTCCAAAAAATCCAAGAGGAAGGCATACTTCCTAGTTCTTTCTCATTACCCTAATTCCAAAAGCTGATAAAGATACCCACAAAGAAAGAGAACTACAGGCCAATATCCCTCATGTCCATAGAGACTAAAATCCTCAACAAAATTCTATCAAATTTGACCCAGCATTACTTTAGAAAAATCATTCGCCAGCACCAAGAAGGATTTATTCCAGGGATGCAAGGATGGTACAATATCCGAAAATCAACTGAAAGGCAAAAATCACATAATCGTATCAATTGATGCAAAAAAAGGCATTTGACAAAATCCAACATCCTTTCCTGATAAAAACTCTCAGGAAAGTGGGGATTGAGGGATTAATAAAAGTCCTATATGACAAACCTACAGCCAACATCATACTCAATGGACAAAAACTAAAACCATTTCTACAAACCATTGCTGTTTGACATACTAATGGAAATGCTAACCATAGGAATCAGAAAAGAAAAAATAAAAATCACCCAAATTGGAAAAGAAGAAGTAAAACTGTCATTATTTGCAGATGACATGATATTGTATATAGAAAACCCTAAAGACTCCATTAAAGAACTACAAGTATTAATAAATGAATTTGGCAATGTAGTAAGGTACAAAATTAACACTCAGAAATCTATGACTTTTTTATACACCAATAATGAACTAACATAAAGAGAAACTTAAAAAAAATACAATCCCATTTACCATTGCAACAAAAAAAATTAAGATACCTAGGAATAAATTTAACCAAGGAAGTAAAGGATCTTTACTCAGAAAATTACAGGACACTGAAAAAAAGAGATGGAGGAAAACATAAACAAATACGATGTTCATGGATCGGTATAATCAACATCATTAAAATGTCCATACTACTCAAGACAACCTATAGATTCAATGCAGTCCCCATTAGAATACCAACAGTATAGTTCAAAGACCTAGAATTTTCCAAAAATTCATTTGAAACAAAAAAAAAAAGACCCCAAATAGCTGCAGCAATCTTGAGAAAGAAGAACAAAGTTGGAGGGATCACAATACCAGATATCAAGCTATATTACCAAGCCACAGTTCTCAAAACTGCCTGGTACTGGCCTAAGAACAGACATACAGATCAATGGAACATAACAGAGAACCCAGATATCAACTCACGCCATTATGCTCAGTTAATATTTGACAAAGGAGGCAAAGCATACAATGAAGTCAAGACAGTCTCTTCAATAAATGGTGCTGGGAAAATTGGTCAGACACACGCAAAAAATGAAACTAGACCACCAACTTACACCATACACAAAAAAAACTCAAAATGGATAAAGGACCTAAACTAAGACGGGAAACCATAAAATCTTAGAAGAAGCCATAGGCAGCAAAGTAGACATTTGTCATAGCATTATTTTTACCTACACAACAACTAGGGCAACAGAAAAAATACACAAATGGGAATACATCAAAATAAAAAGCTTTTGCACAGCAAAAGAAACCATCAACAAAACAACAAGAAAGCCCACGGCATGGGAGAACATATCTGCCAATGTTATCTCCGATAAGGGTTTAATTTCTAAAATTTATCGGAAACTCAAACAACTTAGCAAAAGGAAGATAAACAATCCAATAAAAAAAAAAAATGGGCAAAGGACCTAAATAGATACTTTTCAAAAGAGGACATACAGAAGACCAGGAGACATATGAAAACATGCTCAGTCACTAATCATCTGAGAGATGCAAATCAGTGCAACAATGAGATACTACCTCACACCTGTCAGAATGGCTATCATCAAGAAATCAACAAACAACAAGTGCTGGAGAGGATGTGGAGAAGAAGAAACCCTTGTGCACTGCTGGTGGGAATGCAGATTGGTACAGCCACTGTGGAGAACAGTATGGAGTTTCCTCAAAAAAAAAAACTAAAAATGTAACTAACTCCCATTTGACTCAGTGATCCCACTTCTAGGACTATATCCCAAGAAACTAGAATCAGAAAGAATATATGCACCCCTATGTTCATAGCAGCACAATTTTACAATAGCTAAGATTTGGAAACAGCCTAAGTGCCATTCAGCAGATGAATGGATTAGAAAATAGTGGTATATCTACACAATGGAATACTATGCTGCTGTAAAAAAGAAGGAATTCTTACCATTTGCAATAGCATGGATGGAACTACAGAGCATTATGCTAAGTGAAATAAGCCAGTCGGAGAAAGAAAAATATCACATATCTCACTCATCTACGGAATATAATGAACAACATAAACTGATGAACAAAGAACCAGAGTCACAGAAACATCGAACAGACTTGTCCAACCTATGAGGGAAGGTGGGGAGAGGGAGGGGGTAGGCGATAAGAGATCAACCAAAGGACTTGTATGCATGCATATGATTATAACCAATTGGACACAGACGAGAGGTGGGGAGGGGGGACAGCTAAGAGCATATGCTGGGGGGTGGGGGTGGGGATGGGCAGGGAGTGGTTAAGGGAGAAAAAAGGAGAGCTATGTAATACTTTAAACAATAAAGAATTTAAATTTTTAAAAAAGCGTATTTCAACTTTTATAACATAATTACTGATTTTATCAATTGATACTTTTTGAAATTAAAATTATAGCTATAGCTAAAAGCCATTTTTCTCTCAGTCATTAAAAATTTCCTGAAAACGAATCCAGGTTTTTAAAAATTTTGTATTGATTTCAGAGAGAAAAGGAAGAGATAGAAACATCAATGATGAGAATCATTGGGCTGCCTCCTGCAAGACCCCTACTGGGAATCCAGCCTGCAATCCAGTGACCGGACCAGAACCACCGAGTTCACAGGTGGACGCTCAACCACTGAGCCCTCCCGGCCGAGCACATCCAGATTTTTTTAACAGGACAGAGAAAATTCTGTAGAATAATGCCTAATTTTTTAAACACCTGACCATAACTTAGAAAACTACTGTTTTAAAAGTTTGATACCAAAGAATGGAAAGGTTGTAAAATTCACAGATCACAGTGTCCTGTTTAAGATAAAACTGCTACTAGTAATTTTATTCCTGAGCAGACTTAAGTTCATTGGTTTTCATGTCATCATATGCTGTTATAAAACACAAAAGAGACCACTTAATTTATTTTCTATAACTTTTTTTTTAAGCAACTCTCTAGAAAAATGTTATTTTCATAGGTAGGCAATCAAGTTACATAAAACCTGAAAACCAAACACCTCTCAAACATAAGGACTCCAGGTCTACAAAATGTATAGATTAAGCTGAAATCCCTTTGATAGACAACTCCTAACATCTGTTTTTGTGAACTTAAGCAAAACTGCTGGACAAGATCTGCATTTGGTAAGATGACCAGATTTTAATTAACTAAAGAGTGGGGGATGCTGATTCTTGGATGCTGATTTCCTGAAACCTCAAAAACAAGCTTATATCCTATAACCTTTTCATAATGTACCTGTTAAGAAAGTGAGTTTAGACTGCATTTTAAAAGTAAACAATTGACAATAATTCAAGAGGGTGAACTTAACACAGCAGTAGTCCTGAGCTCTTATCCACACAAGCTGCAGGGTGGGGGCCTCTGACTGCTGGCATGTAATCACTTGCTCAGCAAGTTTGCTGTAATGGCTTCAAATTGCAGGCCTGAGGAAATGCTCTATAAATAGCTTCTCTTTTTTCTTGTGAAGCCTCTTCATAGACCCAATACAACTCCACTACCAAAAATGGAGGAGTCGCTATGGACCATTTTAAAAAAACAAAAATAAAAAAGTCAAGAGAACAACTAGGGATGTCCTGCTAACCATATTACTGATTGTAGAAGTTTGAATCACAGTGCTAAAATCTAATTCACGTTTAAATTCAACTTTTAGATAACAAATTACAAAGAACTAAATCAGTTTTTTATAATCATTCAATTTCATGAAGAGGAGGAAAAAACCATCTTGCTTTTATATGCCTTTATTAAAAGAGGTAGATGCTTAGTTTTGAAATTAACTGTTTGACAATGTCTTCAGTAACTTTCAGTGAAGCAGTGATCCTCAAGTGTTCATTCATAAGCAACCTGGAAACCTAAACACATGTCACGTGGTCACAGAAAACACTATCGGATCACACAGAAAGAACAAACGTTCTAAAATCACTGTGCGTTCTCACCAACTGCATTACTTATATTTATAAGTATATTATACACATATACAGCTTAATAATTTAGATAACTTACTAGTCTGTAAATTAATAAAAATTCAATGAATAGCCAGTTAGTAAAGTCAAATCTATATATAAGCAATAACAATACAGATTTTCCTCAACTTAATTGACTTCAGGCAGAGGGGAAAAAGCAATGTAATTAAATCAAATACAAATAGGTACCTGGAAATACCAGCTTCTATTTCTGCTATATGTCCAATGTGAGTTCATGCCTAAATTAATCTAAAGACGATGTAAAAAGAGGCAATTTTTAAAATAAAATACCAGAGTCAATTTCTAGAGGATAGTTGCAACTAGATGTCAATTCAATTCATGGTCTTGAACCATAAATGTAAATTGTAATCCCAAAGTCCATACTTTATCTAACCTACTGAATGGTTTAAAAATAACTTGACTGAGCAGAAACAGGTTTGGCTCAATGGACAGAGCGTCGGCCTGCAGGACTGAAAGGACAAGGTTTGATTCCAGGCAAGGGCATGTACCTTGGTTTAGGGAACATCCCCAGTAGGGGGTGTGTACGAGGCAGCTAATCAATGTTTCTCTCTTATTGACTTCCTATCCCTCTCCCTTCCTCTCTAAAAAATCAATAAAATATATATTTTAAAAAAATAACTTGACTGATTTGATGGCATCTCAAGAGTGAAACACTTATCAACTTATATTACATTATTCACAAAAAATGAGATTTTATATCTTAAGAGTACAAAGTATTTTCCAGTGACATTATGTTCTACCCGAGTTTTTTAGGTCCCAGATGATCATTCACCCATTTTGAACACTGTTTTTTAAAAACTTCCCGTTTAAGTGTGGTAGACTTAAAAACATGGCCACCGATTTTGCAACTTGGAACATCAAGAAGTAAAGTTACTTCCCAAACACCCCCCCACCCCCATTCTATGCTGACTCTCACCAACAGAATGCAGTAACACAGGACATAACTCTGCAGCTTCTGCATTCATCCTCTTAAAAGGCTCCCAACAATACATAAGGAAACCTCTGTGCATACAAGAGAACACAGCAAGAGGCAGTCACCTGCAAACCAAGATAAGCCTCAGAATAAAACCTACTTTGCTGGCACCTTGATCTTGGACTTCATAGCCTCCCTAGCTGTGAGAAATACGGGGTGGTTGTTTAAGCCACCCAGTCTGTGGTTTGTTATGTCAGCCCCGCTTACTAAGACAACCAGTAACAGTAAATGACCTCCATGTGACTTACTATAAAACAGAGTTGAAATCTTAACAGCCTAATATGTTTCTGTCAACTATATTCATTTCTTAATTACTAGCATTCCTGAAACTTCTAACTTCCTTCCAAAACCAAATTAAACTGAGTTTAGGTAAAGAATTCTGACTGCTCTGTGTCCCAGGAAAGTTTTATTAATAAATTTAACATATTAGAGTGTTTTAAAAGACAAAATTTAGTTTTCACAGTAACTTTTAATGGTGATAAGCAGAGTACCAGATTTGCTTTACAATTTATTTTAATGTAATTGATCAAGAAACAAGTTCTCAAATACTTATCTGGTTTTGGTAATGCAAAATGGACTAAGCCATCTGATTATGCTTGCCTAAAACAAATTTAAAAGTTTAATTTTAAAAACTCTAAGCTCTGGAATGCTTGTCATCAGCAGCTTTCACAAGCAACTTTAAAAATTAAAAAATTATAGCTTTTACACTTATTTTACTATTAATTCAATTTGTGCAATGGTATGCAAAACAAAAACAATGCATGTAGTTTTACTCACTTTGCATAATTCTAATAAAATTTACTTGATAAACAAATGAACATTAAGCTAAATTTAAACAGTACTAGAAAAATTAAAAGAATTCAACTAGCATTTTCTGACAGTTTCAAAAAGTAGCAAACAAAAAATCTTTAATAGGCTGTAATATCAAAATAAACTTTTAATGCATACAGAATACAACTGTATTTGACAATGTTCATGTAATAGATAGTCCTCACTTATAAAATATTTTTTTCAAACAGTGAATAAAACCAAGTTATTAAATAGTTTTTCAAGTGTTTTGATATCAGAACTGTTTTTGTTTTTTTGTGGGTTTTTTTTTTTTGTTAATCCTCATCCAAGGATATCTTTTCCATTGCTTTCAAAGAGTATGGGAGGGAGGGAGAAGGGGAGAGAGAGAAAAATAGAGATGACACACTGGTTGGCTGCCTCCCGCACTTACTCCAAATCGGGGCAGGAGCGCGAATCCACAAGGGAGATATATGCTCTTGTCCAGGAATTGAATTGAACCCAAGACCCTTCAGTATGTAAGCCAACAAACACTCTAATCAATAAGCAACATAAACCATTTAAAGAACTGGTTTTTTAAATGCCCACTATGAGATTTAACTACAATTAACAGCTCGTTTTAATGAAGGGAGGAGTCTCTTCAAGATACAAATGTCATCCAGGTAGGAAGATCAAAGCCTTTGTTGCCAGAAATTTTTTTTTTTTTTTTTTGCAGCTCAGTATTTGCCTCCCAACCTCCTTAACCCATATTCACTGAATTGAAAATGCTAATTCTATAAGAGTAACTTGAGTACCATCTCTTCACCTGAACTCCCATGGTAGTCTACTCAACTGGTAACACTTCTACAACAGAATTTTTTTTTTCTAAATATTCCCTTCCATGGTTACAATGCCCTAGGTAGAACTGTTATTCAATTATATCTACACAAGTATATATTTTAAAAATAGTTCTACTTATTTGAGTTCACGAATAACCTCAAACTTATAAAATTAACTCTAGAATACACAAGGCAATACTCTAGTATCTTTTCAGCATAAAGTTGCATTGCATTAATTTCAGGGACTGAAGGCATTAATCAGGGTGACTATCAACCAATAGACTGAAATAAATCTGCAATAAACACATCAAGAGCTACCTACATAAAACTGAACAAAGAGGACAAAATTTATCTTTACTGAGCTTATAATAGACTCAACAGATTCTCCAGTGAGATAGCAATGAAAAGGCAAAGATGATTTGAATGAATGGAGTGCTGAGACCCAATTCAATCCATTAATCCACTCCACGGAGTAGAACCAAGTGAATCCTTAAAATAATATCTGTTACATAAAACCACTAGATAGGTTTTTATGAAATCAAGACACCATTAAGTATGTACATATGGTGAATTTTTTAAAAAATAACTAAAAAAAAAAAAAGGCAGGGAAAAAGAAACTATATCCACATCAATGCAAGTGACCAGAACCAAGCAGTTCTTCCTTGAAAAAATCACTCCGTGTTTGAGGGAGTAGAAATATTAAGGACACTGATAAATAAACTGTGCAAATTCTTATCTATATATAATGTGATGGGCACTAACTGAAAACGTAAAAATAGGCAGGTACACAAAGGACACGCTTTGTCTTCTAACAGAGGACAATGATGATAATTTTATATATCACTGTCTGAAAACAGTGATTATATTTTGTCACCCATAAGAGGAGATTTGTACCAGTCCTAACAGGAAAGTCTGCATACCCTCCAGCTGGGAGGGGATAAAAGTGATCCTATTACATCATCTGGAGCCCATCCAAACTACACAATTTCTGAAACATAACCTATATCAGTCTGAACATGTGTAGAGGAAAAACAGAAACATCTGTATTTTGGCCAACTCCTCCCCAGAGGTGGTGGTTGTTGCTTTATAATCTTAAAAAAAAAAGTTATTCAGGTGAACTTGGTAAATTTTAACTGTGATCCTATCGCTGGTAAGTCTTAGTTCTTCCAGGAGGGTCTCAGAAATCTTCATTTATTTAGTTAGCTCATTCACCTTAGCAATTGACTATTTTAACAAACTTCCTTACTCTATATATGGATTTTATTCTACTCCTCCATATTTTCCAACATTTCAATGCCTTTTACAACTCCAAAGTATCCTTTATACAGTACCATTTAACCCTTTTCAGCGATGGCCTGGGTCTGGTTTTGCATTGGTCACTTAAGATTTTATGTGGTTTTAAAAAGGTTTGCTTCCTATTTTCCACAAAACTTTTCCATATATCTGTTTTTCAATGTAATCAGCGCAGAGATTGATGAAAGTAAGTCAGAAGGAATTCAACTAGAGATCAACAACAAAGGGTCCTATCCTAACACATCTCAGCCACCCCCTCTGGGTGAATCTATTTCAATCTAAACCCAGTTTTCATGAAATTCGTAACTACCTACATATCCATGGTTAGGGTTAGTTTATAAAGAAAATACTTTCTCTAAAATAATACTGAATGTAAATAGTAACTGAGAAAATGTTATTTTTTTAAATGAAGTGTAAATAAAATTATTCTGTGAAATAAAAAAAGAAAAGTATCTTTATTAATATTATCCTACGACATTGAAAGTGGCCTACTGAATACAGCACAGGCGACTTTTCCGAGGTATCTATTAAAAGAACACTTGTCAGGGAAGCAACAATCTATACTAAAGTAAGTCAAGTTATATACCTCAGGGGTTAAACTACACAAGTATACCAATAATAACTTAGTCAATTTAGATATGCATATTTTCCTTATCATCATAAATGTTGATGAAAACTAGGCAGAAGGAAGGAGTGTAGGAAGACACATACATGCCAACTTCATAAAGCTGTTTTTCTTTGAAGTCCTACTTTTAAAAGCTATGTATAATAGAAAATGATGAACAGATTTGATTATCTCCATTATCATATATAAGAATAGGAAGTAAGTGTCCAGTCTCTCTCTGTCTTCACACTTCTTCATAATCCAAACTTTCTCAAAAAATTTTGTCCAATGCCAACTGCCCTGATGTCAAAGTATACAGATCCCCCTTAGGGAAATCTAACACATGAAGATGTAAACTAGCAAAACTGACATTAAATGGAACAAATGTGCTTGAATTAACCATCTGCCTGGTAAAAGCATTTACTTAAGTATTATTTAAAAAATGATCCTGTAATATTTAAGTCAATTCATATGCAACTATCTAGCTACTGTTTGGGACTTAGAAAGCTGTAACTTTATATACCAAGTCAACCTAATAAGCACAAACTGGATTTATTAGTACAAAAATTCAGCCTACTTACAACTTTTAAAAACCTATCGTATACTCCCCTCCCTGGACCTAGGAGATGGGAAATTTTGTTTCCAAGAAAGGGAGCCAGAGGCTCTGGATTCAGATACCTGGCGCAGCCAAGAGCACGGATAAAGCCCCACACTGGGCAGCCCTACAACACCAGTGGTAAGTCTCAACACCCACCCATCACCACCAATGCTCTCTAGAGAGAGGACTGAAGCCCGGCCAGCGTGGCTCAGAGGTTGAGCGTTGACTTATGAAACAGGAGGTCACAGTTCAATTCCAAGTCAGGGCATATGCCCAGGTTGCGGGCTGGATCCCCAGCAAGAACTTGCAGGAGACAGCCAGTCAATGATGCTCTTTAGATATCTATCTATCCATCCATCCATCCATCCATCCATCCATCCATCCATCCATCCATCCATCTTCCCTTTTCCCTTCCCTCCCTCCTCCTCCTTCTTTCTTCTCCGAAGTCAATAAAAATATTTTTTAAAAAATTTTTAAAAAGAGAACTGCGTTTTTATTGGGGGGGGGGGGAGAAACTGGCCACTATAAGAGACCCTAAGATACTGACAGTTAGGACCCCCACAACTTCAGGGCCTGGTTGGTCCCTGACCTATCATTCCAGTGAAGCACACTTGAAAGTAGAAAAAAAAATTTGTAAGACACACCTGCTATATCCTCAGAGAAACATTTTATTACTACTTCCATAAAATAAGAAGAACATGTCATTAAAAGTAACAGCCCTAACCTGTTTGCTCTGTAGACAGAGCTATTGGCCTGCGGACCAAAGGGTCCGGTGTTCGATTCTTATCAAGGGCACATACCTTGGTTGCAGGCTCCTCCCTGGGCCAGGCAGGGGGCATGCAGGAGGCAATCAATCAATGTGTTTCCCCCTCTCTTCCACTCTAAAGATCAGTGGATATATATACTCGGGTATATTAACAAAAACAAACAAAACCAAAAAAATGAACAAAATACACACACAATGGAACAAAGAGCTCAGAAAAGGGTTCTTGGAAATTATGAATGATAAACACCTTTGGGGGGAAAGGAGAAGTCAACTGAAAAGTTAAAAATTAAAGCACACCAACAGGCTAAAAAAGCATAGGAAAAAACAGGAGTAAAGATAAGAAAATAAAAAAAATTATTCTGACTAGTTATTCCAGGTAAAGAGAACAGATAAAATAGACTAGAAGAAATTATACGAGACCTAATTTAAAAAAAATCTTTCCCAGGACCAAAGGAGAGATAGGGCAACTGCACTGCAAAACGTTAAGAGGGCCCAGCTAGCATGGCTCAGTGGCTGAGCATCTACCTGAGTGGGGTTTGGGGCTAGATCCCCAGGGTGGGACCTGCAGCAGGCAGCCAATCAACGACTCTGCCATTATCACTGGTGTTTCTATCTCTCGCTCCCTCTCCCTTCCTCTCTGAAATCAATAAATACATTTTTTAAAAAGTTAAGAGCCACCATTCACATTGACGAGTTTCCAAATCATGCAATCTTTACGATGAATAAAAATAAAAATAAAAAGGTACATACCCAGGTACACTAGGAAATTTAAGACCACCACCCCCTTGCCCAAAGATAAACAAAAAAACTAAAACCCCTAATGAAGCCATGCTGGGTTTAAATGCTCACTCAATAAGATAACTGAAAACTAGAATAAAATGATGCATTGATTTTTAAATGCCAAGGAAAAGTAACTAAATTTAATTCTATAACCAAACGGCCCTTCAAATGTTAACAGATAAAGATATTGTTAAATATAAAAAGACCCCGATGACTTTACCTACCAATGTATCTATGTTCTCAGCCAATTCCTGTGGGAGAAGCCTACCCTGAGAAGGCGCAAATCAAGAAAGAGAAAAGCAACAAATAGGGTCGACAGCCAACAAGAGTGAAGCAGGACCCGAGTGTGAAGGAACATCCCAAAGTGAACAACACGAATGTGGCTTTTGTAGTAAAAAATGCGCACTTTATTAGAAAGCTGTAAAATCTGATACAGAGGGGAGGAAAAAGAGGGGGGGCAGTTTCGTTAACATAAAAAACAAAGAATCTCCATTCATGCGTGTACATTTTTAAAAAATTCACATTTTGCCCACATTTCCTAGATCAGTGGTCGGCAAATTCATTCATTAGTCAGCAGAGCGGCAAACCGCGGCTCGAGAGCTACAGTTTGCAGATCACTGTCCTAGATGGTAGGTAGGTTCCTTCCCAAAAGCCAACGCCATATTACAGTCACTTCGGAATACGTGAGAAGTTAAATTTCGAACAGCTTTCTAGTCTACATTTAATTTTGTGAAAGCACATAATAGCACTCTGAAGAAAGTTGTCTTGTTATTCAAAACCCCAAATCAAGTAGTTTATAGTAAGCTTTCATGAACGTATCAAAAACACATCTTTCGAAACATACTTAATGGTCAAATAAAGACCTTACTTTAAAAACAAACAAAAAACCTGCTTGCTGTAGGATAAGCAAGCAATTGCAAGAGGAAGGAAGGAGATTTAACAAAAAGGACCTTTCCCACCCCCCAAGTCAGGACCCAGCTAAAGATTTGATAAGGCCAGTGAAGAGATAAGAGAACCACTCTAAAAGTGAAGACAGGTAAATAATAGGGCTAGCTACAAAAAAAAGCATTGCAAATATTTGGTGGAAATAAACAGCAGTATTTTAATAGACATTCCTATTTGCATTATTTTGCAACCTTATTCAGAAAAACATCATTTAATGTATTAAAAATGATGATTTGGGGGGTAGTGGTGCCTGGGGTGAGGTCAATGGGGGGGGGGGGCGACATATGTAATGCTATATGTAATACTTTAAACAGTAAAGAAAAAAAGATAATTCTCATGCTAAAAACCAAATGAGAATTAAACTACTGATCACTTTTTCTTGTCTAAAATACTAGAGGGAGGGGGGAAAAGACCTTTGTGATTTATACCGAACTTCTTTGTTTGCTTTTAGAAGGGGTCAAGCCCTACCCAACAGAAGTGTTTCTACTGTGGCAGTACTTGTTCCCAGGAAACTTGGTGCTACAATACTTGAGCAACCAGAACCATGAAGCAATTCTTCATTAAAAACAGCAATGCCCCTTTCATGGCTTGAAGTTCTGATTAATCCTAGAATCAGAAGCCCTTTTTGTAAGAACTGCATCACTTAGTAACCATAGTTATAGAACCACACGGTTCTTTCCACAATGCTACTCAACTGTTATTAAGCTTTCAAGCCATAATTAATGGCTAAATTATGCTATTAATGAAGGTAGCAAATTAAGTTTGAATAATCTAAGTCATAATTACCGATTTTTTAAGTGATTTAACTTTGATTTGCCCTAAGCCTAAACTTCACTATGCATTTTGACAACTAAAAGGTTAGGTTAGGGGTTACCATTTCCGCAAAGCCTTAAAGTAAATGGCAAGTCAGTTATTTGCATATCAGCGTAACTATTTTAGGATGCCAATTCGCATTATTTTTTCTAATTATAAAGTAAAATTTATTTTTCTACATTACTAGTGAGGACTGATCTCAGGATAGCAATACATTTTTTAATGTTTCAATTATTCAAAAGTTACTTAGGTTTTTTCCTTAATAGTTAACATGAGTCTTAAAGAGGGTTTTTTAATGTTATTTTTTGAAGAAAATTAGTCTACCATCTTGTAGCCCATTGAGTGTGTGCTGCATTTAAACATCTAGCTTGTTAACTAAATATCTTTCTTAGTTCACACTCAAAATACCCATTATTTTCCCCAGGAAATACATTAATCTCCATGTTCTATTTACTCTGTCACACCCACTATCTTCCAACTGTTTTTCTTCTGCCACTGTATTCAACAGTTCCTCCAGAGTTTTTCTGCCTAAATCCTTGTGGCACTGCAGGCCATTCTTCCCTGAGATGCCCACCCCCTGAGCAGAAGCAAGCCTTTTTCCCTAGAGCTGAGGGCGTACTTTCATCTTCTCTCCCTACTCAACCTCAACAGCAAGACAAACAGGCAGTGGCTGGCCCTCCCCCTCGGATAGGGCAATATTTTGTGATTATAATTTGAATTGGGGTGGGGGTTTTTTTGTTTGTTTTCAGCTTAATCTACATTTAATGGCAATGTTACAAGCTTTTCACTTTTAAAAGGAAGTCATATTAACTTGACATAGCAAGAAACAAAACAAAACCCCTCCCCCCCAAATAACCTTATTCTTTTTGAAACTGTTCCTTTTAAAAACATCTAATCTTTATTGTAGTAACAATACACATTGCATTTAGTTTTCTGCAGGGCAAGTGTTTAGGAGAAGCATGGATCAAATTGTAACAAGAAACAGTTTAATTCATCTTTAATTGATACATTTTAAGGTAGCTTTAATGAAAGCAGTGGAACATTAACTTCTGAAATAACAAAAAAAGAATCAAAGCATTTATAGTGATCAATAACATCTGTAAGGCAAATTCACTTAATGTTGTAAAACTGGCTAATTTATATTGCTGTGCAATGTTGAAAATCTCTGAACAAAATACTCTTGGATCAAGACACTCAATATAACTTTTAATCAGATCACAGCCACATGAAACCTCGAGTCTTCAAGCTTTGAAAACACTGGCAGGTACTCAGAAAATGATAAATAGAAATGAAGCAAAATGATCTTTTAAAAATTAGAACATTAAAAACAATGCAAATTTACAAACTTTTAAAATCACTAGATCAGATTTAAATCAAAGTATAAAATCCTATATGGTACATTATATACAAGAAGTTCTTTGTACATGGTAATAGTTACAAGGTATCAGATTCAATAAAATAAATCTGAGAGAAACATTCCTTGTAACCAGAGATATTACAGAATACTAATTCAGGAAGCTATTCAGCAGCTTATAAAGAAATAGGAAGTTGTTGACCAACTACTTGAAGAACTATTTCCTGTAGGAAAACTATAAGAAAGCTGAAGAAGGCAATACTTTTCAGAGTAATAAAGAGAAATGAGTTTTAAAAAATAAAAGCTCAATATACAACTTGAAGAACTTAGTTTTAAACAGTAAATTCAGTAGAACAAATATTACACATAATATACAGGCTAAGCTTTTTTTTTTTTACATACTTCACAATCATACAAGAGCTTAAATATGTATCATTGATAAATGTAGGTAGAATCAGCATAATTCACTTTATCACTTGTCAAGCTAAGGTACAAGTCTTTTCCAGAAGATCTCATTCACCTAGGAAGAGCTTTAAAAATACCAATGGTTGCCTGTTCATAATCCTTCTTCAGTAATTACTCTGCCTTCAAACAAGAAGATGGGCCAATTAACTTCAAAGTCATTCATCTGCGGTTACAAGGCAACAATTAGTTGCTTCTAAAGTCAATATTTAAGTTTTCAAACACATCACATCACCTTCTAAGTTTGGACCTTTTAGGATCAGATTTCTTCATGACAAGTGTAAATCTCGATAATGTATATACTTGGTGTTTTTGTTTTTTTTTAAATCTTCACCTGAGGATATTTATCCATTGATTTTTGGAGAGTGGAAGAGAGAGGGAAAGAGGAAAGAAATGTTGATGTGAGAGAAACACATCAATTGGTTGCTTCATGCACGCAGGCACCCCGACCAAGGGTCTGGGCCGGGGAGCAGCCTGCAGCTAAGGCCCATGCCCTTGACTGGAATCAACCCTGGGACCCTTTGGTTGGCAGGCCGATGCTCTATCCACTGAGCCAAACAGGCTAGGGCCAAATTATATACTTGTACATGAAAAGTTAGTTCCAACCTAAAAAAATATTAAGGCATACTGTTTCACTAGTTGTAAAATATGCAACTAATTTCTCATTCTACATTTAGTTGGCAACAAGAATTTTCTTTAGCCACAAAAGGAAAATATGTAAGTATGGATTGCAAAGAGAGCCTGATTTTGAAACATTAAGACTCGGATAAGACTCGAACTTTGACAGAAGCAACTTGGCTCCAAAAGCTTCATTCATTGTCATCTTTGACTCATAGGACAGATATTAATCATTTACCCATGCAGTACACAAAAATAAGTTGTTTATGACAACTCAAAGAGCCAATAATTTCATGTTAGTAGCTAACAACTGCATGTGAACTAATCTTTTCATAACTTTTCTCCAAATTGCATATTGTTCATAAAGCAGACAATCTTTAGAATAATACCCATCTTCCACATCCAATTCTTAGGGGCCTTCTCTGTAATTCCTGACAGGTACCAGCTAACCCATGATTTTGCTTGCTTTTACAGACCTCTCTCTCAGGGAAAACTTTCTATTTCTGAAAGGTATGATATGAGAAAATTATTCAACTGAGTCAAAAATTCTAATATTTTTTAACATATAATAAGCCTAATTTTACTTCCATATGAGTCCCTCAACAATATTCCCCTCCCCATTTTTTTAATTGAGGTATACATACCTCATTACATACAACATTATTCAGGTGTACAACATGATTTGGCATCTATATAATCTATATATATAAAAGCCTAAGCAACTGTCTGACTGTTTGACTGGTAGCTAAGATGTGCAATGACCACCAGGGGGCAGATGCTCAATGCAGGAGCTGTTGCGTTTCTTGACAGCCGCAGTTCTCGGGTGACGCACTGGACCAGAGAGGAGGAAAATCAATTCCAAGGTGCATCACCCGAGAATTGCCCTCTTGCAATCCAGGACCCCTCGGGGGATGTCAGAGAGCTGGTTTCAGCCTGATCCCTGCAGGCCAGGCAGAGGGACCTCACTGGTGCACAAATCCATGTACCGGGCCTCTAGTTTATACATATACATAAATATACATATAGCAAAATGATCACAATAGTCTGGTTAATGTCTGTCACCATACATAGTCACAGAATTTTTTAAGATATATTTTTATTTATTTCAGAGAGTAAGGAAGAGGGAGAAACATCGATAAGAATCATTGATTGGCTCCCTCTTGCACACACACACATGCCCCCTCCCCCCAGGACAGAATTTTTTTTAACTTTTAAGATTTACTCACTTAGCAACTCTCAAATAATGAAATTCAAAACTTTTGAAGAAAAATCATGTTTATCTCTCCTTTTCACAGGGTTTTTTGTTTTTGTTTTCTTTCCCAGGTGAGCTTCTCTCCACTCCTGCAACCATTACTCCTAGGGCATAATTTTCATATTACTTGGCCTGGTGTACCCTCCCTGCGGGCGCACTAGAATGGGGTGTTCAGAGTGATGTGGTATGTGTACACACTCTTCATTAATTCATCTTTATCAAGTATCTTTAAGAGAAACACTCCTCAAAGGAAGAACCATTGGAAGTTTAAAAAAATAAATTATAGGACATTTATTTGTGCTCAAATCAAAAGGATTACTCAAAATGAAAATACAGGCAGATGTCACTAATAAGCAATTATTACAAAATACAAAAGACTGAGGAGAGCATAAATGTTGCTTTTTAACCTTATACTTTCAGCGACAGAATCAACCAAAGAAAGAAGGTAAGCAGGCTATTAAGCTGTTTAAAAATCTCCCCAGGTCAGCATGTGACCCAGCAGGGAGAGGTTCAAAAAAGTACAGCCTTTCTTTTTCCGCCTAACAACCTGATTTGTTTCCACTCTTTTCCCCTTAAAGACACATCCTCACAGCTAGCAGCCCTTTCAATCATTTACTTTGGACGCCTGCTTGAGAAGAAATGATCTTGCTCATGCAGATGAGTTTGCCAGACTTGTGTGTACTTTCCAGTCTCAGGCCCTTTATTGTTCGGATTGAAACCTGACCCTTTGAAATGGATACCAGGACATCAGAAAACGAATTAAAAGAAGAAAAAAATTGCACTAAAGGGAACAAAAACTGTAGGAACTTTTCAAGATCAAACTTTTTCTTCTGCTCATCCCCTAAGTAAGCCTGTCACAAAACCGTATCTTATGTTACAAAGTAACAACCTACCCTAAGAGTCAATTAATACAAAATACTAAGACTCATGCAATAAAACAGTATCACTAATTGTATTATCTAATCTAATAAATATATGTTACATTTGCCTTAGGAGTAGATTGCCAAAACAGATCTCAATCAAAACAGTTTTTCACTCTATTATCTCAACCTGATTAAATAGTACTAAGCAAACTACTTTTTAAAAACAATTTCAGTCTGTAATAATTATTTTTAGAAAACATCTTGTACAAATTTAAACAAGCCAAGCCAAACAAAAATATTAAGGTCTTATCTATAATTTCAAAGTGAGAGGGGATGAAATTTTATTTTGATCTTTTCAGCTTTGATGAAATTTTACCATTTTGTTACACACAGAAAGTCTGATAAAAATAAATAACCCAATGGCCTTATTTTTACTTTTCCAAAGGAGGGATTCAATTTTGAAGACCTGCTAGTAAGTTTGCCACTAAGAGGTTGTACATTAAACCTAAAATTTTTTTCTCTTTACATTCTGGGGAGAAAGGGGGGAACCCTGATAAGTCACATCAAACTGCAGCTACATGGTTTGTTATTCCACCATCTAAACTACTGTAAAATTATACTCCCAAAGAAGTCCTACTATTTTGTAATTCTTCTTTACCAGTAAAATGTTTATTTAAGAAGATATTAGTACTATACGTAACTCATAAAGCTATGCCAGCCCTATATTTTTCACAATTTGAATTTTCTCATGGTATTCTTTCAGTTTTGAGCTAGATTAATTAACAGGTCTGGCGCAAACTCAAAATGAGAATACCCAAGTTGCCACATGAGATTATTGAAAGGCTCTGAAACAAGAAATCAATCAAGCTTTCAAAATTTACCCAAGCTAAAAAGAAGGTATTCAGATAATACCAAACTGGGAGAGAATAAATTATGGAAGATTAACTGAACTTGACAGAAATATTAAGTAAAATAAAAAATAAATGGCATTTTAATTCTTGATACCATTGTACTGTGTTTTCCAAAATACATTTTCCTTAGAAAACTATCTCCCTCCATTATTTTCACTTACTTTAAGAAGTATCTCTGACCAGAAGATGTCTTAGCCATCTCCCAGCCCGCGGGCAGAGGTACATCATCAGGAATTTCAAAAGAAGACTGTCGAAGGTGTTGAGCAGTGGGGGCAGCTGCTGGGCCAGAGACTACTCCTGAGGGGGTCAGTGTCCCAGGAGACACAGCTCCCAGCTGCAGTGAGGCTGGAGAGGAATGAGCTCGAACGTGCTGGGGAGTCAGGGCTCCGGCAGTGCCTGCATCAGTACTGGCCTACAGGAATATTAAAATGAAAATTTTAAAATTGTTTTTAAGTAGTCCCTTTAAATTTCCTAGACAGACTTTCATTATTGCAACCAAATATCTAAGTAACCAAAGGCAAATTTCAACATTTAATATGTGACAGAGAGTAATACAGGTATGCAGATGGATATTTTTAAAGGCTTTATGTAATTATAAAATGTACTTTTACATTTATAATTTTATTGATGAGCAATACATTTAAGTGAATTTTCTACCCACTACACATTTGATGTGCTTTCTACATATTCTAAAGACAAGTTGTATAGAATGAATGGAACATCCCTAAATTAATTAATTTTTAATTTTAAAACCTAATTTCTATAAGGTCAATGAAGTATGAGTGCTTTCCCACGTTTTAAAATGTTCCAGATATAAATGTAAGCCAAAAAACATAACTGCAATTTTTTCACTAGCCAATATTTAAGTAATTTTTTTTCCTAAGCTAAGCCCTAAACATATGACAACTCATTTTTTTTTCTCAGTATGGACAAATGACATCAATAAAACCATCACAAGTTAGATAACTTATAATGAATGCAAAAAGATTTAGAACTAGCCAAATGTTCTTAAAAGCCACATAACAAATGAAAATCCAACCATATTATTTGTACCTAGATAATAAAGATGTCAACAGTTCAATTATAATATAACTTAAGAACTTACACACTTACACATGCATATACATATGAATAAGTTTACTTCCAATAGTTTGTGAATATTATTTACAACCCATACACTATTCATAATTCAGTTATTCGAATTCCACTATTAGAATTAGGGGTTATCAAGAAGTTAGAATTTCCTAGATTTATATATGCAAGGAAAGGAGACTGGAAGCAATCAGAGAGGCATTTATGCCTTGAAGTCATGTACATTTCTGAGTTTCCAATCAGAATATATTTGAATTAGGAAATCAACAGCAAAAATAAATCAAACTTACAGATGCAGCACACTTAAGAAACTTATTAAAAACAAATCTAAATTAGACAATAGTATAAACCAATAAACTCCTGGATATAAATTCTTATGCAATTAGAGTATACTTTTTAGCTGCAATTGCATATAGGTGCCACAAAATAGGGAATTCAATCTTCTGTGTTTATTGTGCTTTCAAAACATATTAACTAGCAGCACAACCCTATAGCCTGTAGAGTGAGTGCAATGCCAACACACATTTTTCCCATGAGTCCAGAAACCCACCCACTTCCAGGAGTAAAAGAAAAAAGCATAAAGTCGACTTCTTACAAATTGATGTATTCAAGCAAACAGCTAAATTGTTTTTTCCTTTCTCCTCCTTAACCCAGGTTTTTGCCAGCAGACTGAGTTTTTCTAAATTCCAAAATCCCTTAGTTTGAGGCAGAACAGACAACAGGCTTGCAAGTAGGTGGGGGAATGGGGCGAAAATTCTTCTTTTCACTCAAGTTACAGCCCAAGTGAACTAACTACATCGCAGTATTTGGAAAACCAATTAACTTTTTTGGGCAAAGTTCCTAAGCTGAAATTTAGCCTGAAGCAAGTTTTTTTTTTTTTTTTTAAGATTAAGAAACAAAGGGAAAGAAACCTACCCTAAACAAATCTTCTGGGACCTATCGGAATGTTACCACTTTTACATATAATAAGTTTCGCTTCCAGGCGGCATCAAGTTGACAAAATAGTCGAACGCTGTGAATGTGGGACAGCCCTGCTCCTATCCTCAGTAAGAAACTAAAAAGCAATGGCGAGCCCCGAATTAGTCATCGCTTCCCAAACAGTAACTTTTAATCACAGGCGAACCAGGCAGGACTCGGCCGATGAGTCAACCTGCAATGCATTATCAAAGGCTCCCGTGAAAGCCGGGGCGCTGCAACGCGCAGCTCGGGCCCCGCGCAACGTGCAGATGTGGCTAATTTAATCGCATTTCAGCCTCCTGTAAATAATAGTCTGCAACTGGGGAACCAACACGTGAGCCTTCTGAGTTGGATGAGAGCGAGCCAGCCCGAGTCCCGGGGAACAAGGGAAGACGGGGGGGGGGGGGGGGGGGGGAAGAGCACGGACTCCATAAACAACTTCCAGGAAAGTCTGGGTCCTGTAATCAGAAAGGGCCGGGGCTGCGAGGAAAAATGCTGCTTGCGGGAGCGGGAGCGGGAGGGACCGCCAGAAACCGCGGGGACCGGCTCAACCTCCGTCCCTAATCCACGCCGGGGAACAAGAGAACAATTATCTGACTCCCCGGGAGGCTGAAAGGGACCGAGAGGCCCCCAGGAAAGGGGGATCGGGGCTCCGCTTCACAGGCGCGGCCGCCGCTGGCAGCGCACCCACACGGATGCCAGGGGCGCCCCCTCCCCCACGGCGGCGGCGGCGGCGGCGGCTGCGGGAGCGAAGGTGCGGGCGCGGTGGCGGCGGCGCGCGCATTGTGCAGCCCACCGCGGCCGGCGGCCCTCCCCACCCCCTTCCTTCCTACCACCTCCCCCGCCATCCCGCCAACCTCCCGGGGACCCCAGGAAGAAAGAAAGAAAGGGAAAGGGGGAGAAAGCACGCCCCCCGCGGCTGCAACCGCAGAGACCAACTCCGGGCGGAAAAACAAATCTCGGCCCCGGACTCCGGGAGGAGCGGGCGCCGGGCACCTCGGCCCAGCGGGCGCCTCCCGTCTCTCCCACTTCCCCGGGGACCCCGCCGCCCCCCGCCCCCCGCCCCGCTAGAGCTCCCGGACCCTCCCGGCCGGGCCCGCCGCCGGGGAAGGGGCAGCCGGGCGGCGCGGTTACCTGTCGGGAGTGGGACTTGGGCTCGGGCGGCTTGAAGAAGGAGTCCGGCAGCTTCCGGAGCCTCATGGGCACGGTCTGGGGCACGTTGGCCGTCTTGGGGTTCATGACGGCGTTGAAAAGCGCCTCCAGGTCGGTCTCCGAGTCCCCTCGGACGTGCACGATCTGGTGTCCGGCCGGGGGGGCCTGCGGGGCCGCCTGGGACCCCGGGGGTGCCGACGGCCCGGGCCCGGACGACGGGCCCTGTCCCTGCGGGGGCTGCGCGGGCGGCTGCCCCGGGCCCTGCGGGGCCGACTGAGGCGGCGGCTGCTGCGCGGGATCCATGGTTCCTGCTTCCCCGACGCGCACCCCGACCAGGCGGGCGAGGGCTCCGCCCGGCGCCCCGACTCGAGGGGCCCAGACGCGAGAAGCGGCGCGGGCGGCGGGCGGGCAGCGCTGGGCGGCGGAGCGACGCTCTCCTGCTCTCAGGGCCGGGGGGCTGCGCGGCGGCCCCGCATCCCCCGCCCCGGCGCCTCCGCCCCCGCCCCGCGCCCGGCTCCCCTGGTCCGGCGGCTGCGCCTCGGGAGGGGCTGCGAGGCCGGACCCGCGGCGCCTGGGAACTCGCTCCCCGGCACTCGCTGACGGACGCGGGACGGCGGGCTGCCCGTCCCTCCCCTTTTCTCTCCCACTTCCTTTTCTTGTTCCTTCCTTCCTCCCTTTCTTTTCCCCGCGGCGGCTGCGCCCGACTGAGACAGAAACTCGCCTCCGACGCCAAAACTAAAGTTGAGAGAACCGCCCGCCCGCGCCGCTCGCCGGCTCCGCCTCCTCCCGGCTCTTCCTTCCTCCGCGCGCCCGCCCGCGCCGGATCCGGGCCCGAGTTGAAACTTTCCCCCGCGAGCCGCCGCATTCCTGCGGACGCCGGCCTGCGCGCCCCCCGCCGCACGTGACCGCCGCCCGGCCCGGCCCGGCGCGGCCCGGCCGGCCCCGCTCGGTGGGGCCCGGCGCCCTCCGCGGAGGCCCGGCCGGGTTGGGAGTCTGGTCCTCGCCGAGGACGCGGCCGCCCTTGGCCGCAGGAAGTGCGGCCGGCCCTCCCCGGCCGGCCCTCGGGAAGTGACCGCGGGGCTTCCCGTTCTCCCCGGGCTGCGGACCGAGGACGGCGGGGCGGCGTACGTCCACTCCCGCCCTCCTGCCGGAGCTCCCCCGCACCCGGCGGAGGGCCGCGCGGGGCTCAGACCTCAAGGATAGATAGGTCGGAGTTCGATTTCAAACCCGGGCACAGGCACTGGTGTTGCTAAGGGTCCATTCTTTGTAACTTGGTCAACTTGATTTTTTTTCACTTTGTGCAAAACCGCCCAGCAGAGGGATGACGGTCACTGTACTTGAAAGTTTTGAGACTAGATCTGTGACTGATGTGATTTACTTGTCAAAAACCCCACCAATATTGCCTTAAAAAAAAAGTGATCACTTTTTTAACACTGAAACTTGCAACACAGACAAGAAACCTCAGCGAAAAGCAAGTCCGTGCTCACCGGTTGCAAGGATCCCTCTGTGTACCTGCCTCATCCTCAAGGGGACGGGAGCCCAGCCCCTCCTTCTCATGCCTGTGCCTGGCACCGGCTGGACGCAGTGAATGTCGGCTGAATAAGGAATGAGAGGAAGCAGCCACCTGGTTCTCTATGTGAAATCGTTAAAAGCAATGAAAAAAAAAATAGTTTTAATTCATACATTCTGATTTTTAAAATAAGCAACTTTGTTGAGATATAAGCAGACAATAGGGCTCATCCATTTAAGCAACTCGGTGTTTTTTTGGTATATTCACAGGATTGTGCAACATCACTCTGATTTTAAATCCACCAGCCCATTCTTAAAGAAGACTAACTTGTTTTAATGATTTTGTCTGCAGTGCTAGCGGAGCAGAAGTATAAATAGATTTAAGCAAGAAAAGGTCCCCTGAGCAAAAAGATAATCTCCCTCCAGCCAGGACATGCCCAGGAGAATTCTGAGGAAGGATCTGGATCACCTGGTGTGAGAGGGTGGGGTGGGAGGAAGAGGCTGAGGGCCTCAAGATTCTAAAGCAAGGTTCTACTCAACTGCTCTGGACCCCAATTTCATCTGAAGAAAGGGATTCCCCTTAGTGAAGCCCCCAATGCCCCTTAGTGAAGCCCCCATACCCAAATGTTAAGTGCATTTAACCATACACGTGTAGGTTCTGGAGTTAGAGATTTAAGTTCGGATTCCAGTTCCACCACTTAGTAGCTGTGAGGCATTGGACAAGTAACTTATTGCCTATTTTTTAATTTCTTTAATTTTGTCACCGGTAATAACAGCCGCTTCATATGTTGAGGCATTAAATGAGTCAGTGGACATAAAACAAGTACTTAGCTCAGGTTTTGGCCTATGAGTTCTGCATAAATGTTGGCACTCATTGTCCAGGTTCACAGTTTACTTCACATGTAGTGACATGACCTCTCTTTCGCAGCAACTTCTCCCGCTTCCCCCAGCATCCCGTGGGCAGTCCCTCTCATGTCCAGTGATCAACCCACACAAAGCCTTTGGACAGAAACTATGCATTAAAAACCTCAACTGAAAAACAAACTTTAAGAACCAAAGTGATTAAAAACCTGGGGCTGTAATGGAAGCTGTCCCTTAACTAGAGCGTTTACAACTGTGAACACTATAATTACAGGGCTTAGGATACCGCAGAGGTTGCTTTGTTCAATATTGTTTCACCTGCCATTAAAATGAGAACAAAATTGCTTTGGTAAGTGGATTAAAAGACTGTTTGGAGTGATTTTATGCCCTGTAAGCACTGCTGAAGCATCAACCAAGATGCTTACTATGTAACTTACTATGCCTCTTCTATAAAATTTCAATCACAGGTCAGTGTGGAATAACAATAACATGTATTCAATCCTTTGCCCCTCTCCTCCTTTCCAGCCCCAATTGGAGCAATTATCAATTTAAGGAACCTTGAAATAGGGAGTTGCCTTCCTCAGACAAAGACCCACCATTTTCATGGGTCATTTTCAATACCCATGGACATCACTATCTCAAAACCCTAGTCTCGCAATGGCCTGACTTCTCAGCTACAATGGACCCTCATCTCCACTCCACTCCAGTCACCTACTCCTATGTCCACACCCCATCATTGTCCAGAAATACTGCAGTTATGAAATCAAACTATTATACTATTCTCTCACTAACCATTTGGTTCTCTGGTTTCATTACTCACCCCTCATCTATTATTAGCCTCTCTCTTTCCCACCAACCTGTCACTCCTATTTTCCTTTCTTTCCCAATTCAGTTTAGAAATTGCCTCAACCTCTCTTAGTCATCTATGCCCTCAATTCTGTTGCCTCATGTATTTCAGTGAATATTTTAAATTGAATTAATTCAGTCATCTCTGTCTTTTCCATCCAATAACTAATGTTTATGGGGGCCTAGGCCCCACATTTAGACATTTTGTCAAACTGAGATGATACTATTATCCTAGAGATCTATACCTGCACTATTACAAGAAGGCATGCATTGTAGAGCATTCAACTTTGTCCTGTTACCAAATGACACTCTCTTTAGTGCACTATGAATTAATGTTTTAAGTAAATTTTGTAAAAAATCTGATGAATAGCACAGTTTCATTGCATTATGTGTTAAAAGAATTAATGTGATAAGTGTAAACATTTGAAAGATACCTTGGTTTTGTAACTCTCTCGACATTCCAACATGCTTGAGGAGACTGGGGGCTTGAGAAGAGGAAGCCTCCAGCCCTCTCTGAAAAGCCTGGCTAACACCCAAGTTCCCCGGGGGGGGTGCTGGAGGGACTCTCTCAGGTGAGTGAATTGGTGTCTTTCTATGTTTGTAGTCTCTAGCCATCTTCTCTGTGTCTGCAATCAGCTTCTCGCTCATGTGACATGGCTATTCTAAACTTTACTGCTCTTCTCATCATGGTTATTCATCATCCACTTACCCTTTAGAAAATCACATGACCTCCAGCTACTCAGAAAACAGAGACCACCTGCACCAAAGCCCTAAGATCTTCCCCCGAACCTACAGAAACACACATAGAAGACTTTGCTTGCACATGTACATTTCTTGGAAAGAGCAGTCCACATGATTGCTTTTCACTTCCTCACCTTTTATTCATTTACCGTCTGACTCAACACATCCAAAACTGAACTCTTTACCTTTACCCTCTTCCACCTCCAACCACACACACACACACACACACCATCCGAAGCCACATCCTCCTTCTGATTCACCATCTCAGTTAATAGCATCATGATCCACTCCCTTATTCAAGCCATAAGTGTCCTCTTAATCACTTCCCTTTACCATAAGTTACATGCGACCAGTTAATAATTTGTGTTGTTCTTTCCTATCTCTGAAGGTCTGCTGCCCAGCTCCATGTCCACTTCTACTTGACTTCCCATCAATTTTTACAGAGCTTCTGAAATCATGTCCCTGCTTCAAGTTTTAGGTGACTCCTAGTTTTACGTGGCTCCAGATCTCTACTCTGATATCAGTGATCATTCTAACATGCGAGTGTGATCATGGTGTGAAACCATTCAGGACAAACTCATGGCATATGACCTTGATCATGGCATATAACCTTAACCATTCTAGTCCTTGCTTTTCTCCTCAACTAATCTCTTGCAGTTCACCTAGAAGTGTTATGTTTTCCGGGATTATTGAACCACTTGTGATTCCTTGAATAAGCCATTTTCCCTCTCATCCTTTCCTTCTGAAAATGCAGTTCTTGCTGTTGGGAACTCCCTTCTCACCTGGTTTCCCTTGTACTCAACCTCCAACCTATGTACCTTCCTCTAACAAAAAGCCTCCTTGGCTTCCTCCTTCTCAGTGGTGCCCACCCCGTATACTCAGCAAGAGGCTTCTTTTCCGGGCTCCCACATCACCCACCCACCTCCTCCATCACGGCACTTACCATAGTTTGTTGTGATTGTTTATGTGTCTGTGTCCCCAATGCCACTCTAGGTCTCCCATCTCTCTTTATCCCCATGCTAGCAATGTTGACAATAGGTACTCAGTAAGCACAGAAGACAAGGAGGGGAGGAAGGTAAGGTGGTATTCCAGAGCCCAAGAATAGAAGTATGGCTTTGAATGTCAAACAACGAACTCGCTGCCATTCCAATTTTGAAAATCCATTCAGTTTCCACAGGCCACACAGATGTTTCTCAGTCAGATGCCTCAAAGACTTCACAACATTTAATAAATACTAATGAATTCACGCGAGTTTTCTTGATGGAATAAAAGTAACAGTTAACATTGTGTCAGACGTTGTGCTGAGTGCTCTAAAGAGAATATCCCATTTAATCCTTATAACAATTCTTTAAAGTTAAAATTAAAAACAGCCTCATAGCCCTGCAGTGTGGCTCAGAGGGTGAGCGTCAACTCTGCACCAAGAAGTCGCCTGTTCAATTCCTGGCCAGGGCACATGCCCCACATGCTCAGGTTGTGGGCTCAATCCCCAGCAGGAGGCAGCCGATCGATGTTGATGTTTCTCATTGATGTTTCTGTCCCTTACCCTGTCTCTCTCTCTCAAGTAAATAAAAATACATTTTAAAAACAACAACAAAAACCTCTTAATAGATGAGGAAACTGAGGGACAGAGAGTTAAAGAACTTGCTCAAAGTTGTACTGCTAGTATGTGATAGAACTGAATTTGCATCTTCATTTCTGATTCCAGAGCTCAAATGCCCCATCAGAAATATTATCTTTAATTTCATCAGACAGTTCAAAAAGGTATTCACAAATTTATGAATGTAGGATAAGGGGTGTAGAAACCCTGTCATTTAAGGAGTATTTCATTTATTTATTTATTTTAATATATTTTATTGATTTTTGACAGAGAGGAAGGGAAAGGGATAGAGAGCTGGAAACACTGATGAGAGAGAAACATCAATCAGCTGTCTCCTGCACACTCCCTACTGGGAATGTGCCCACAACCAAGGTACATGCCCTTGACCGGAATCGAACCTAGAATCCTTGAGTCCACAGGCCAATGCTGTATCCACTGAGCCAAACCGGTCAGAGCAATTTTTTTTTATCAACCAATAAATGCTGGTTTAGTGTTATGAAGTCTTAATGTTAAACATTAAGGACAAAGCTAGGTTGATTTCTGGAAAGTCAGATTGAAAGTGTGAAGAGACAGTCTTTCATTCCAAAGGAGTTTAGAAAAAAAATAATGGACAATATACTTATTAGGGGTTTTCATACTGCAGGGACATAGATTACCTCAGTTAAAGAGGCTCCAACTTAAGAATTCACAGAAAGGAAGCCCAGCTGGTGTGGCTCAATGGTTGAGTGTCAACTTAAAAACCAGGAGGTCACCGTTTGATTTTCACTCAGAGCACATGCCTGGGTTGCAGGTTTGATCCCCAGTTGGGGGAGTGCAGGAAGCAGCTGATCAATGATTCTCTCAGCACCATTGATGTTTATCTTTTTCTCCCGTCCTCTCTGAAATCTATCTATCTATCTATCTATCTATCTATCTATCTATCTATCTATCTATCTATCATCTATCTGTCTGTCTGTCTGTCTATCTATCTATCCATCCACAAAATTTGTGCACTTGCGGGGGCAGGTCCCTCAACCTGGCCTGTACCCTCTTGCAGTCTGGGAGCTCTTGGGGGATGTCCCTGGGGAAAGGGCCTAAGCTGGCAGTCGGACGTCCTTAGCACTGCTGCAGAGAATGGAGAGGCTCCTGCCACCACCACTGCACCAACCAGCCATGAGCTTGGCTTCTGGCTGAGCACACTGACCATCTGGGGGCAGCTACTGCATTGAGCATCTGCCCCCTGTTGGTCAGTGAGCATCACAGCAACTGGTTGTTCTGCAATTGGGCTGAAACCAGTTCTTCGACATCCACAGTCCCAGACTGTGAGAGGGCACAGGCCAGGCTGAGGGACCCACCAGTGCACAATTGGGGCTGGGGAGGGACATGGGAGGTTGGCTAGCTGGGGTGGGACCACAGGAGGCCTCTAGAGCATGTCTGGCTCACCTCACCAAGTCCCAATTGGCCGAACCCCAGCAGCAAGCTAACCTATTGATCAGAGAGTATGCTCCCTGGTGGTCAGTGCACATCATAGTGAGCAGTTGAGTGGCTTTAGTATATCATTAGCATATTATGCCTTGATTGGTTGAACAGCCAACCGGACAACTGGAAACTTTGCATTTTAAGTTTTTATTATATAGAATAAAAGGCTAATATGCAAAGTGTCCCCTCAGGAATTTGATGGGAGACCAGGAATTTGATCACTCACTATGACATGCACTGACCTCTAGTGGGCAGTGTAGAATGAAAGAAGACCATGGCTGGCAGCTGGTCCCAGCCAGCAGCAAGAAGGCCCCAATTGGTCCTGATTGCCAGCCTGCCCTAGGTACCTTACTTGTGCACGAATTTCATGCACTAGGCCTCTAGTATATCCGATTTAATAAAAGCTTAATATGCAAATCGACTGAACAGTGGAATGATCAGTCACTATGATGCGCACTGACCACCAAGGGGCAGACTCTCAACACAGAAGCTGCTCCTTGGTGGTCAGTGTGCTTCCACAGGGGGAGTGTCACTCAGCCAGAATCTGGGCTCACGCTGGAGAGTGTAGTGGTGGTGGTGGGAACCTTTCCTACCTCCAAGGCAGTGCCAAGGAGCGAGCTGAGTGGTAAGGAGCAGTGAGCAGGTGAACAGTAAGGAGTGAGGAGTTCTGGAGTGCGAGAGGGACTCCCTGCCCCCACCAGTGCATGAATTTCATGCACCGGGCCTCTAGTGTGTGTGTGTGTGTGTGTGTGTGTACGCACGCGCACGTGCGCGCGCGAGCATATATATATATGTATATATATGGAGGGAGGGAGGGAGAGAGAGAGAGAGAGAGAGAGAGAGAGAGAGAGAGAGAGAGAGACAGTCCTAGCAAATGGAGCTGAACTTCATGGATCTCTATGTTTTGCTCAGGACTCACTGTACTTCTAACCACATTGGTAGTGACCTCCCAAACCCCTAGAATGAATTACTCTCTGTAAGTTCCCCTGTCAGAGTGATCCATTACTGGGATTTGGCTTCCCTTCCTGCTAAAACTGGAGAAGTCCCTATATCTCTTGCTCATGATTTTATTCACTCATGGCTTCAATAGCCTCAAAGCTTCTGCTTATTGCCTTCTGTTTCTGGATCTTTCTACCCTGTGCTAGCTATATGTCTGGCACTGAGTGGATGAAATTAAGATGAAACATTTGTATAAGTACTTCTAAAGTGCTGATTATGTGCCAGGAATTGGCAGTAATTGTTATAATTATGCTTATTTCACAGGATAATCATGAAGATTAAATAAGAAGTGTGAATGAGTTTTTATTATTGTATTATGTAGATTAAGAAAGCCTGATTTGAATTGACTTGGTATAATGGTGTGATGAGAAATTAAGGAACAGTTTGCTAAAGAAAATTCCCTTGGCCTGATAGGACTTGACTATTCAACTCAGAGATATTATTTCAGAGTTCTCCACTTTAATATTTAGAAGATATTTTGTGTGTAATTGGGAATTAACAGAGCCCTGAAATTATTTTTATTCTAATTCATGTTCTGAATTCTCAAATATAAGATGTTTATTACCACAGCCTTTAGCAATTATTATGCATGTTCCATATTAGATACTAATCAATAATTATGAGCTAGACTCTGGCTTGAAGGATATCCCTCAGAAACTACTGTGCACAACAAATGCATAAGGTAACGATCAGGAGCTTTGTTAGTTTTAAAAACTGCTTTTCAGTCTAGTTACAGGGAGAAAGGAATCTCAAGTCTCATAGCTGCACCTCTAATTTATAGACAGAAAATACCCACTTAAAAAAATAAATAAATAGTACAAATTATTGTTCATATTATCAGAATTGAAAAATAAATTTAGCACACAGGTAGATATTTGAAGCCAGGGTCCCTGCAAAGCTATATATGCAACTAAAGGGTAGGTTCTGCAACTCCTGAGGTGATTTATTTATTAAGAATCCATTACTTTGAGTTATGTTATAAAAGGTGTTGTTAGGCTGGTATTTTTTTCTTTTCTTTATTAATGTGTTACATATGTGTTCTTATCCCCTCTTCTCCCTTTACCCTCCATCTCTGCTCATGCCCTCACTCTTGTGGTGTCTGTGTCCATTGGTTATGCTTATATGCATGATACAAGTCCTTTGGTTGATCTCTCCCCCTTACCGAAATAAGTCAGTCAGAGAAAGATAACACATGATGTCACTCATTTGTAGACTGAAATTTTTTCCCTAGGCCATAGCTATAGGTTTAAGTAAGAAAGAAAAACAAAGTCTCAAAGGGTCATCTATTTACCAATTTTAGAGAATAAGCATTTTTAAAGCACTTTAGAAATGAACATTTACATGTAATTATTTTAAAAACACAAGATCATGTTCACCCTTGTTTAGTTACACATCAGTTGGGGTGGGGAACTGGGATTAGAAGAGAGATAAGCTACAATCTATGGTAATACTTTTTTGTAAAAAAAAAAAAAAAAGTATGACAACTCTTCACTCATTTAAGTTGGCTTCTCTGACATTTTTCCCTGGTAGCAGAAAAAATATTTATGAGAAACTCTACTCAGATTACTATCCAGGTGAGCTATTTGCCTAAACTGATAAGCATGCACCAGCTTATGACAACCTGCCAAAAAGGGTTGGGGACAAAGGTAAATTGCTCAAGCTTGTTTTTTTGGTATCTTGGAGGCCCTGTCAGACCTATTACAGAAAGACCTACTCCTTTCAAAAATTATATCTATTTTTCATATTATACCACAATAGATGCATTTTGGTTAATAGGCTTCTCTCTTTTTAAATAAAATGTTATATATGCTACAGTAAAAAAAAATCATTTTAAGTCAGATTCATTTTTCTTCTACAATCTAGCTAAAGTTGTCCATATGGGAGAAATTAGTTTGTTCTGAGAGCTCTAGGTGAAGAATGTCAAAGTATGAAGTCCTTCAGGCTTAGCGCAGAGCCAAGTGCAGCAGGTAATGGAGGTCCCAAAGAGCCACATCCGTGCAGTGAGCAATACAGACTGTCACATTCAGTCTTGTGCTTTCTACACAAGGCTTGAAAGTAAAGGTCTGTAGGTCTCATCATTTACCACACTTTACTAAGTTACACAAAAAATGAAAAGGTTATCTTCTAAAAATACTAAACACATTATGTTACCTACCAGTGGTCCTCAAGGGATAGTCTCCAAACCAACATCAGCATCAATGAAAATTTGTTAGAAATATAACTTCTCAGGCCATAGGCCAGACTCACTGAATCAGAAACTTTGGAGGGAGACAGGGCAATCTGGGTTGTAACAAGTCCCTGTAGGTGATTCTGATGCAAGGTAATGTTTGAGAACACTCCTCTATATTATATTCCACATTCTGTTTTTGTTCTATAAATATTGAACACCACACATCAAGGTAAAACCCCTTTACAATTTTATAAACTAAAGGTCCAGTGCATGAAATTTGTGCACAGGATGGGGAGTATCTGAGCCCGGCCTGCACGTTCTCCGATTTGGGACCCCTAGGAGGCTATCCTACTACCTCTTGCAATCTGGGATCGTTGGTTCCTAACTGCTTGCCTACCTGCCCGCCTGATTGCCCCTAACCCCTCTGCATGCCTGCCTGATTGTCCCTAACTGTACCCCTGCTGGCCTGATTGCCCCTAACCAATTCTGCCTTACCCTGTACCTGGGACCCAGGATTCCCTCCTCCGGCCGGTCGCAGGCACCAGGACTTGGGCTTCCCTTCCTCTGGCCAGCCCCAGTCACCCAGGACCCGGACCAGCTTCGCCCAGGCTGGCTGCAGCCACAGTGGACTGCGGGGCATGTGGCTTGTCCCTCTCCTGGGCCGCAGCCTGGCAGTTCCCAATTCTTCTCTCACAAGCTCATTTGTACCTGGCTGGTCACCATTCCTCTCTCCCAGTCTTGAGTGCCTGAGCCATTATGGTATGATGGCTTGAAGACATATTTGCATATTAGCTCTTTATTATATAGGATATCCCTTTAATCTCATTATTTATTCCATAAATATATATATCTAGTATATAATTTTTAAAAATATGTCTTATTGATTTTTTACAGAGAGGAAGGAAGAAGGATAGAAAGTCAGAAACATTGATGAGAGAGAAACATTGGCCAGCTGCCTCCTGCACACACCCCACTGGGGATGTGCTTGCAGCCAAGCCTCATGCCCTTGACCTGAATTGAACCCGGGACCTTTCAGTCTGCAGGCCGATGCTCTATCCATTGAGCCAAACTGGTTTCACGAATGAAGGCGGAAGACGGCTCCGGGCTGGAGTGAAGGCAGAAGGTGGCGGCCAGAGCGAACACCCGGGTCCCGAGTGCCAGTGACCAGTATATAATGTTTTTGACAATTGAAAAAAATCTATTTATTTGATAACATTCATGTTGTAATAAATCTCAAAAAGCAATGTCTTGAATCTTATATGAAAGGTAACAATGAATTCTATTTTCAAAGATCTCTTAAGCAGTGATTCCAATATGTTTGCAGTTTTAACATCTATGACTATTGTTTCAACATATGCATATCTTCAACTAAAGATATGCATTCACAAAAATGTTTTTAAAATCATTAAAGAGGAAATAAGTTAGATAATAAGAGACACATCAGAGAGGCTGATGTATTCTTCAAAGATAGTTTTTAACATAATGGTTTTAAAAACATTTTCCGTGTCCAGTTAGGTGTGGCTTAGTGGTTGACCAGGGACCCATGCCTGGGTTGCCAGCTCAATCCACAGTAGGGGGCATGCAGGAGGCAGCCAATTGATGATTCTCTGTCATCATTGATGTTTCTATCTCTCTCCCTCTACTTTCCTATCTCAGAAATCAATAAAAAACATCCTATATAATAGACAGAATATGCAAATTGACCATCACTCTGTGACAAAGATAGTGGCGGCCACAGCCAATAAGGAGGAAATATGAAAATTGATGTGACAAAGATGGTGGTGGCTGGGCCAGGATGTTTGTGTCATCACCATGGTGATGACACAAGCATTCTGCCCCACCCCAGCCACTCTGGGCCTCTGGGCAGTGCATGCATGTGCAGGTGCAGAGCATGGGGGTGCGGGGGATGCCTGCTATGAGCCGGATTACAGGGGGTGGAGGGAGCTACAGGAGGGCAGCAGGGCCAGAATGAAGGCAGAAGACAGCTCCGGGCTGGAGCGAAGGCAGAAGGTGGTGGCCAAAGCGAAGACCCGAGTCCCGGGTGCCAGTGGCCAGGGGAAAGGTGGCCTCTTCTTTGTGCATCAGGCCTCTAGTTAAAGGCAAATCTTTGTGCATCAGGCCTCTAGTTAAAAATAATAATAAAACCAAAGAAATAATGTTTTGTGTGCGACATGTCATGTTAAAAATGTGAAGATGTTACCAAATTACTTTAAGTGGGTTGCTGCCTATATAGGTGTGGCAGGTGATTTAGTTACATTTTCCTTCTGGCTTGCAGCTACTTAATGCATATATGCACGTAAATGTGTGTGTGTGGGTGGGTGGAAGGGGGGATGGGTTTGTTTACTGAAATGTCTCCAGTCCTGACCTTCTCAGAGGCATCAGACACTTTTCAGCTAACACCTCAATTCCTGGCTGCTCTCCCAGGCTCTGTCCGGTCTTTCCCACTCCCATCAATCTTCTCTGATTCTACACCCATTTCCCTCAAGTGCCATTTTCACCTTTGCTCTCCAACTCAAAACTGTAGGAATTTCTATATAGGCAGCAACCCACCTAAAGTAATCTCAAAACCTTGTTGGGGTCAGGATCTACGCCTAGCACAATGCTTTGTACAAAAACTTAAATGTTGCAGATAGGGTAAGTAATCTATCATATTTTGCCCTTTTAAAAAGGTATGCTGGGATCTTTGAACCAGGAACTGGAAGTTCTGGTTCTAAGAGCTTTATGGCTTTGGGCAAGTCATTTAACCCCGTGCTGCCCAATAAAACTTTCTATTATCGGGGAAAGAATGATCTATAGCTGTGCAGTTTAAAACCAGTACTAGCCACATGTGTAGCTACTGAGCACTTGAAATATGACTAGTGTGAGTGACTAAGGAACAGAATTTTCTGTTTCATAAATGGCTAGTGACTGTCGTGTTAGAGCAGAAAAACCTCTTAGGACCTCAAGTTCTTGTGTAAAAAAGGGAGAGTTGAGCTAAGTGATCTCCTGTGCCTTTTAGTTCTAAATTGCTGTTATCCTAATTGAGCACAACAAATTCATACGCACATTTTAAGAGTTTAACTTTTAACTTCCTAAAACAAAATACAGTTCTAATGAATGCTACATTATGCACTTTGACACACAGAAATTATGTAAATAATGATCATCACAAATTGTAACCACCTTGTATAAATGACTTTTTGGACAGTAGGTAGCATATACTGTGACCTGACAACCGGAGAACATGCGGTACTTGGAGAGGACTTAGCAGACTGAACGACGATTAAAGACCAGAGAAAGAAGACATTGAGTCAAGGCTGAAGATGTAGGATTGTTTAGAAAAATGACTGTGGGAAGACTTAATAACTATATCCAAGTATATGAAGGTTAATCAGACAGAGATGATGTCCAGATGTTCTCCATTTACTAGACACAATAGACATTAGTTGAATGATCTGCTTTTCTAGGCACATCTGCTGCTGTATTCAAGACAGTTTGTAATACCACGTTATTTTCTACCTCTACTCTATTAGGGAGGAACATTCTCTCTGCCTGGAAATCTTTCCTCCCCTAAGCCAGTCCATGACTGTTTTTTTTTTTGTTTTTGTTTTTTAAGGTGTATTTTAATTCCCTTCTCAAGGAAGACTTTCCTTGTGAATCATCCTTGACTGATCACTCTGGGTCCCTCAGAACGGCAGTGCTATATTTAGCCCTTATTTTATATGTATGAAGTATTTTAAGAATAAGTGTTTTATTCTACAATATGTTAAGGATGAAGAAGGGTGCCAGTTGATAAAATATTGAATAAAAGTCTTATTTATACTGTTATAGATGCTTTCCATTTTACTATTTCTCTCACACACCTTTTTATGAAAAAGAAAAATAATTTAGATTCCTGGTGTTTGCTAAAGCTCAGTGACATTTTCTCTTTACAAAAGAAAAAAGATAAGATAGACAGGAATGGTAAGTTTCAGCCTTATTTAAAGCCAGGTTAGCCAGCCTATTCGAATGAACTTTAACATGTGTGCCAAGTCAGGAGATTGAAGGCTTACATGAGAGGGTATCAGGTATACCGGCTGCTAGAGTTTGCCAGTTGGACACTGCTAAATGTGGCCCTAAATGCAGCTTTTAGTACTAATTAATGCAGCTTTTACAGTAAGACAGCATACTTTCCTGTCTTTTATTCTTTCCTTTGTTTTTTGCTTTTCATGTATTCTTTTTTCCCCCTCCTTTTTTTAAAATAGAAAAAGGTGGTTCTGAACTCTGAAACTGCCCATCAGAATCAACTCACATTTGTAAAAGTACATAAAAACAATGCTCTATTTTATATAAAAAGTCAGAGCAATTTAAAAAAATAAGTATCATTTCACATCCACCAGATTGAAAAGTACTTAAAAATGTGTGTCATGTCTCCAATAAAACTTCAAGTTTCATAATTGGGTATTTCTCTCATTGCACCTAACACTGTTATGAGCACTAGAATGTAAACTTCCAAATACAGAAAGTTTTGTCTGTTTTGTTCATTGCTGTATGTGCAGTGCCTAGAAAGTGCCCAGCACACAGTAGGTAATCAATAAACATCTGTGGAAGCATGAATGAATACTTGTGATTAATTGGATGACTAAGAAGCTTCAGGATCAATAGTTTTCCTAAGAAACCTCCGGTCAGTTTTTCGGAACTTCAGACCTAGGTTTTCAAGGTTGTAAGGGCCAAGGTTGGTTGAGCAGGGCCTGGGACCGGAACGAAAGGCAGGACGAGGGATTTCCCCTCTGACCACATCTTCCTACCACAGTTCCCACTTCCCAGTCCTCACTACCTCAAATACCCAGCACTTCATCATTCACCCAGCCGCGAGCCTTTTGGGGGCCCATATTTCATTTTTTTTTCTAATCTGCATTCCATTGTCACATACTTCATGATCCCAAAAAGGGTTTCCATTGCTATTAACTTAGATCAGTCAATTCTGTGCTTTGACAACTACTATAATCTTCTGTTTGATCTTTGGACTTTGGACTTTCCTTACCCCAATTCATCACTGCCAGACTAATCTTTGCAGAGTATCACTTTCATGATGCTACCATCCTGCTCCACAGTCTTTAATGACTGCTATATGTCATCTATTTAAAAGATTTACATTTCTTAGCTTTGTACCCATAGCCCTCAATGACCAGTTCCCCATTAATCTGTCTTCTCTGTGTTATTACCCAGAACTCCTGAACAAGACTCCTCAGTTCCAGCTCAACAGATATATTCATGTGCCCCCAAATCACCTTGTGTTCTTCCGCCTATTTTTTTTGCTCATGAGACAGACCTAAGTGTTCCAAGATCTTCAGTCTTCACCCTGAATCCATTTTTTGAATGTCCAAATTATAATTCTGTAAGCCTTCTTAAATCATTTTCAGAATTCCTGAAAAAATGCTGTCAAATCCCAGAAAACCACTGTGTTGTCACGTCACTATGATCAGTTTCTCACGCCAGAAAAATACTCTATCCTCAGTTGATCACAGCTTGCTCTTCAAAGCTGGCTTCTAAGGCTGCTGCTGTTCTCCAAAGATAATTCATCCCAGGCTGCTTTTCTGATTCCACACAGTACAGCTACGTCCAGTTATACCGGTGTGCACAATTTTACACAGCTTAGGGATAACGAGTGGACCTGTACTCCTGATGCCCCGTGACCATGCTCACCCACCCTTCCCTGCTCCCTTGCTCTCCACACCTGGGTCACATGCCCATCACAAGGACTGAGTCGGTCAGGGAACACAGATGAAATGTCAGTTAAATGCCAGGCAATATGCTAGGCATTGAGGATACAAGGGGGAACCAAACAGACACAGTTGCTGTTTTCATGACAGATATTAAATGATTACAAATAGTTGAGCAAATAATTCTAGGTGTGAAAAATGCTGCCAAAGAAACACCTAGGATCCAACCTTAGGTCCTCTACATTCTCTGGGGCTCAGAGAAAGGGGGAAAAAGTGCTCCCATCTCTTATACTCTGTTTAGTCAAATTAATAATAAAAATAATCCCGGCCTGTGTGGCTCAGTGTTTTAATGTTGACCTATAAACTAGGAGGTCGCTGTTTGATTCCTGGTCAGAGTACATGCCTGGATTGTGGCTCGATCCCCAGTGGGGGGCTTGTGGGAGCTAGCCAATGAATGTTTCTCCTTCACCATTAATGTTTCTATCCCTCTCCCCTTCTCCCTTCCTCTCTGAAATCAGTAAAATTATATTAAAAATAAAATCTTGCCCCGGCTGGCATGACTCAGTGAGTAGAGCTTCAGCCTGCCCACAGAGGGGTCTTGGATTCGATTCCCAGTTAAGGGCAAGGATTGCAGGTTTGGTCCCTAGCCCCAGAGAAGGGGGGGAGGGTGCATGTGGGAGCAACCAATAAATGAATGTGTCTCTTTCACATTGACGTTTCTCTCTCCCTCCCTTCCACCCCATCACTCTCTCTAAAAATCAATGGAAAAAAATATTCCTGGGTGAGGATTAACCAATAATAATAATAATCTTAAGAAAAGCAATTCTGACCTTAAGAAAGACAGCTTTTTACATTATTTTGCTGCTTAGCTCCAGATTTTTTCATATTTCCTCAACAGAGAATGAAAAAAGCCACAATTCATGAACACTTAAACTATGTACTTGGCACCATTCTAAGCCAATTATATATATCCTAGAGGCCGGATGCATGAAGATTCGTGCAAGGATAGGCCTTCCTTTCCCTGGCTGCTGGCACCACCTTTGCTCCTGCCAGAGCCACCTTCCACTTTTTGTTTTGTCACGTCAATTTGCATATTCCCTCCTTATTAGCTGTGGGTGACAACATCTTTGTCATGGAGTTATGGTCAATTTGTATATTCTGTCTTTATTAGATATGACTACGGGCCCGGTGCATGAAATTTGTGCACTGGGAGTGGGTGATCCCTCAGCCCAACCTGCCTCCTCAATGCGGCCATTAGCTGGCTCTGCCCCAGCTGCCTCGGCCCCGCCCCCCCCAGCCCAGGCCTTAGCCCCAATGGCGACCACCTAACCCCAGGGGCACCCCGCACTTGGCGGCCTTGTGTGCACCTTGGCTGCCGCTTGCACCTCGGTCATGCCCCCCTCCACACATGTGCCCCCTGCCTCGCGCGGGCCTCGGCAGCCCCGCCTCCGTTCCTGATTGGTTGGTGGGTGTGGCTTGTGGGTGTAGCAAAGGTAAAGTCAATTTGCATACTACTCTTTTATTAAATAGGACTAGTGGCCCAGTGCACAAAATTTGTGCACATTAAAAGGGTATTAATTAGAGGAAATAATTTAATATTGCTATTTGCTATTTCTCTATAATAGAAGTATCAGAGACTAAAGAAAATTAGTAAAATGTATATGAAAACCTTCCTCCTGTCAGAGTCTGGGGCGCACCACGGGACCCAGAGTCAAGTCCACACTCACTCACATGTGCCTCAAAATCACGGGAGACCCAGACTCAGCTGCCCCCTGCATTGGGGTAGATCCAGATCCTGCCACTCCAGCCCTTGTCAAGCCCCATAGGGCAGGGGGCGTCCTCAAGTCCTCTGGCCCAGCACTAGGATGGGGGGTGTGGCCTGAGATTCCCCATCAAGCCCCACCAGGTGGGAGACATGACCTGAGATCCCCTGTCAAGCCCTGCTAGGTAGGGGGGCATAGCCTGAGGTCCCCCGTCAAGCCCCACCAGGCAGAGGAGCACAGCCTCAGGTCCTCCAGCCCAGCACTGGGAGGGAGGCGCAGCCTCAGGTCCCCCATCAATCCCCACTGGCATGGGGGCACAGGCTCAGGTCCCCTGTGAAGCCCTGATGGATGGGGGGCACAGCCTGAGGTCCCCTGTCAAGCCCAGCCAGGCAGGAGGGGCACAGCCTCAGGTCCCCTGGCCAGGTGCTGGGGTGGAGGATATGGCCTGAGGTCCCCCAGCCTGGTGCCAGGGTTGGGGTGCAGCTTGAGGTCCCCTGTCAAACCCTGCCAGGTGGGGGCACAGCCTGAGGTCCCCTGTCAAGCCCTGCCGGGTGGAGAGAACAGTCTGAGGTCCCCTAACCCAGCACAGGATGGGAAGCACACCTTGAGGTCCCCTGTCAAGTCCTGCTGGGTTGGGAGTGTGGCCTGCAGTCCCCTGTCAAGCTGCACCAGGTGGGAGGCATGGCCTGAGGTCGCTCAGCCTGGAGCTAGGGTGGTGGGAGCAGCTTAAGGTACGGTAGCCCAGCACCAGGGCGGGAAGCACACCTTGAGGTTCCCTGTCAAGCCCTGCCAGGTGGGGGGCATGGCCTATGGTCCCCTTTTAAGCCCTTCCAAGCAGGGGGAGCAGCCGAAGGTCCCCTAGCCCAGCACCAGGACGGGAAGTACACTTTGAGGTCCCTCATCAAGTCCCACAGGGTGGAGAACATGGCCTCAGGTCCTCTGGCCTGGTGCCAGGGCAGAGGTCGAGGCCTCAGGTCCTCTATAAAGCCCCTCTGAGTTGGGGGAGTGTGTAGGCTTCCTGTCCGCTGGCCTCCCATCCCGCTGCCATGAATGACCACCTCATGCTCTCCGTGAGCAGGTATGCATAGGGAAGGCTGGGCCAGGGTAATTGGGAGGGGGTGATGGGAGCCAGTATCCTGGGTGAGCTGGGCCTCACAGCCTCTCTACTTCAGCTCACAGTACCCTGGACCTAAGGAGTAGTGCTTTCATACGTGCCTGGCAGGCACTGGATATGGCGATGCCTTAAAAACAGAAGAAGCCCCCTTTACCTCTGGCTGGAAGTGCATTGGGAACTTATGGTCAGGGGAAGCAGCCCAACATCAGGGCTGAAAGACCTTGGGTAGCCTCCGGAGGGGTGACTTCAGTCCTTCGCTGCAGCCACCCCTCCCCCCGCCGGCCTCCTGTCCTGTGTGCAACAGCCATGCCCCGCCCCCCCCCCAGCCTTCCATCCTGTGCCTGGTGCCCTGTGGCCACTCCCCCTGCTCCTGATTTGCTGGTAGCATAGCGAAGGTACGGTCAAATTTGCATGTTTCTCTTTTATTATACAGGATATATGTGTGTGTGTGTATGTAATTTTCACAATAATCTATGAAGGAGTCCTATTAATTTACCCTTTTATAAAAGAGGCAACTAAGGTACAGAAAGGTTATGACTAGCTTGGTCACACAGCAAGTAATGGCAGAAGTAAGAATCCAGGCAATCTGACTGGCTACCCCAAAGTCTTTATTACTACCTCTTACTACAAAAATCTGCATAATCACAGATAAGTCATTAAAATGATTTTCTCAAAACAATGGATTGATCTTCCTTCAAAGGCATATTCTACCTCCACCTTTAAAGCAGAGAGAAAATATTGTCAACTCCTCTGAGTCAGTCCCCATCTTCTGCCTCCAAACTTTCATCCCAGAGCGAGGCTCAGGGCACTCTGCCACATCATGCTTCTCTACTCAGCTGGCCTGCTCCCTTTCCAGGTGTTGGAACCCCATCCATTCTTTTGTAGAAGCCAGGCCAAGTCCTTCCAAGGCCTAGTTCATAGTGATCTCTTCCATCTCTGAACAGTCACTGTTCATAGACATACTCTGAGAGATGACCTGCTCTACAAAGTTTATAGGGAGTGCATTATTTCCCCAAAGTAAATAGCACAGTGCCTTGTATGAAATTGCACTAAAAATAACTGATTGACTAACTGATTGATAATGAGAGGATCTCCAGATTGCAGGGGTCTGTGTGGCAGGCAGCCAGACTGGTAGTAAGCAGGCATTTTAGTTCTTGATTTTTGTTTTTTATATGATTAAAAAAAAAACAACTATGGATATTATGAACGTATCTGGAAAACATACACTCAATAAATTATTAACATGCAAAGTCACTGTGCTAGGTATTAAAAGTTAAACTCTCTTTCCTGACCTCTATACCCAGCTTGCCAGTTGCCTTCCAGATATATCCACAAGTTCAAATCCAAGATTATCATCCTTATCCCTACAACATAGAAACAAATATTACAAACTTGCCTCTCCTTCAAGTCTCACCATTTCTTGTCCATTACTTTGTCCATTAAAAACATCTAAGGTAAATATTCATTTTATGAATGTAATGAGGAAACAGTACTAAGAGACCTGTTCTTTATTCTTTTGCCAACTTAATAATACCATCAGGGCAACTCTCTATGTTTACCTGCAAATCTTATATTAGCTGTGGGCAGCTGCAATTTTAATTATTATGTGCTAAAAGAGTTTACAATTACTTTCAGAACATTCTTTTTTAATTGAGGATTTTAAGTAGGACAAATAAAACAAAGAAATTGTTATACTTTTCACAGCCCTTGAGATATAAATCTTTATACAATGTAGAAGTATAATTAAATGAAATTCAAATTTAAAAAGCTAATAATTCATATTAATGATACATGGCAGAGATGTTTAAGTTTCTTTCACAATTTCAATAAGGAATTAATTAGCTTTTAAAATAAAATAAATGGAAAATTAAGGACTCACTTGAATTCAAATGAAATAAATATTAACTAGAGTTTTAGTTCTTTGTAACTTCTGAAAAAATTCTCCAAATGTATTGGCATAGACTGTTAGGGATAGAGTCTATTTCCTATGTCAGCTTTCCTATGTCAGCTTTTTAAAAGATAAATTTAAAGAGAGGTATGTTGGCTCTGGCTCAGTTGGTTGAGCGTTGTCCCATGCACAGAGAGGTTGCCGGTTTGATTCCCAGTCAGGGCACATGCCCGGATTTTGGCTCAATCCCCAGTAGAGGATGTGCAGGAGGCAGCCAATGTTTCTATTTCTCCCTTTCCCTTTCTCTCTTTAAAATCAATAAAAACATATTAAAAAAAAAAAAAGAAAAGAATCTTGGAATTTGCTTCTGCTCTAAATGGGTTCTTTATATTTGACTTGAATTAACTTGCAAAGTAATCGCTTATCTATAAATAAGTATTAAAGTAAAAATTGGTAAATAAAATTACAGTAAATATAGATTAGCTGAAAGAATACTGCTAAGACATTTCTCCCACGCCATAACAGTGGTATAAAACATGAACGTGACGCATGATAGGATCCACAATAAAGTAAGAAAATGTCTGTTCGTGACTTTTTCTTGAAGGGTAGCACACACCAACAGAATCCTGAAAAAGATAAACTTAAATTATTTTGTACACAACAGTATTCAAATAATAGTCAACATATTTAATTAATATATTTTCTGTTAAAATGTCATGAAACATACATAAAATCTTTGATAATAAATTGGCAGTTAATTTTTTAAAAATATCAATAGTCTACTATGCTAATAGTATATATATATATGTTCATTACTACACAAACATACATAATTTTTTACCTTAATTAATTTGTAGTCTAAAAGGAAACCCATCTTTTGAAAAAGTTCTTATAAAGTGCTAATATTGCTAAAATTTCCATTTTGCGATTTTCTTCTATGTTTGCTTTCTTTTAAAACATGGTCCATATATACTTTCTTTTAAACTATGGTCCATAGGTACTTTCTTTTAAAATATGATCCATATAATAATGAGGGACTATATTTCTTTTGTTTATTAATAAAAAGCACCTAGCCCAGCACAGTAAATACTCAATAAACATTGAACTGATTGAATGAAGACACTTTTGTATTCTGCTACAATTCAAGCATCCGATTCTGTGGCACAAAGACATCTATGGCATTCTTACTTATTTGACCTATAAGTTGTGGTTTGACAGACAACTATGATTTACTTCCCATGAGTCACAGATTTAGCTCTTACTAAGGACTATTATTAGACATGTACAACAAAAAGGAAGGTAGGGGGAAAATTCATACTGTCCTCCAAATAAAAGCATACCTCAAAATTAATAAAAAGTTAATATCATCTTTTTTCATAGGCACAACGTAGGCCTAACTACTAACTCCAGTTGTAACAACCCTATTAATAGCAAGTAATTAAGTTCATTGGTAGTAAATTTCTTCTCTACTTACATATGCTGTAACTTTAAAGATGAAAGAGGTAATTTGTATTTCCTTGGTCTGAGGATGCTTTCGAACACTAAAATAAGGGAGAAAGATACATTTTAAATATAACGAGCATTAGCATAATAAATTTAGTATTCAGATGTTCTTAATCATGTAATATGGAAATATATAACATCCAACTAAAGTGATTTAAAAAGGGTGGCAGCTGTGGTTTCATTCAAGGGTGATGCAGTCACCTTAGTTGTAACTGCAAAAATCTGAATTTTAGAAGGTTGGGGTCAATCTGAAATTCAGACGATATGACTCCAAGGCCAGAGACAATTATTGGAAAAACAAGAATTGGTAAAAATCAGATTGAAGTGTAGTGAACCGGAAGGGTAGATAAATATACATTGACTAAAGAACTACACGACTTAAACTTAAATGCCAGTTCTGCCACTGATGTTATTTCACTTTGGTCAAGATTAGTATTTCTGAACCTCAGTTTTCTCATATGTAAATGACGCATACTATGGCTCCTTTTAGGATTATAGAATTAAATGGGATAATGTATATGGAAGCTATTTTTTAAATTATGTATTACTATAATTATATAATATTAAAAGCATGTCCTCTCAGTAGCTGTCACTGTTACACTCTCCACAAAACATAGACCCCGAATAGCCACAGCAATCCTGAGAAAGAAGAACCAAGTGGGAGGGATCACAATTCCAGGTATCAAGCTATATTACCAAGCCACAGTTCTCAAAACTGCCTGGTACTGGCACAAGAACAGATATATAGACTAATGAAATGGAACAGAACAGAGAACCCAGAAATTGACCCAAGCCATTATGCTCAGTTAATATTTGACAAAGGAGGCAAAAGCATAGAATGAAGTCAGACGGTCTCTTCAATAAATGGTGCTGGAAATTTGGGGATATCTGACTGCTGGTTTAGGTCTGATCCCTGGCTCCACTCACATGCCTGCCTGCCTGATCATCCCTAATTATTCTGCCTGCTGGCCTGCTCATCCCCAAGTGCACCCTCCCTGGCCAGCCTTCTCATCCCCAATTGTCCCCCCAGGCTGTCCTGATCTCCCCCAACTGCCCCCCTGCCGGCCTGCTCACCCCCAACTGCCTCCCCTGCCAGCCTGATTACCCCCAAGTGCCTCTCCTGCTGGCCTGCTCACCCCCAACTGACCCCTCTGCTAGCCTGATCGCCCCTAACCACCCCCCACTATTGGCCTGCTCATCCCCAACTGTCCCCCCTACCTGCCTGCTTGCTCCCAACTGGCCTTCCCTGCTGTCTTGCTCACCCCCAACTGCTCCCCTGCTGGCCTGATCACTCCCAACTGCCCTCCCTTCCTGGCCTGATGGCCCCTAACCGCCTCTGCCTCAGCCCCGCCACAATGGCTTTGTCTGGAAGAATGTCTAGAAGGTCTTCCAGTCTGATTAGCATATTGCCCTTTTATTAGTATAGTAGAGGCCTGGTGCATGGGTTGAGGCTGCCTGGTCTACCCTGAAGGGAGTCCTGGATCAGGGTAGAGGTTCCCTTGGAGGGTGGGGCTGACCTGGGCGAGGGGCTAGGGGCTGTTTTCAGGCTGGTCATGCCCCCATCAGGTTGAGGGTCTCCACTGGGGGGGATGGTTGGCCTGAGCAAGGGGCTGAGGGCCTTTGGGGGGCAGTTGGCAGGCCAGCCAAGCCCCCAGCTTTGTCCAGAAGGACATCCAAAGGTCTCCTGATCTAATTAGCATATTGCTCTTTTATTAGTATAGACTAGAGGCCTGGTGCATGAAATTCGTGCATGAGGGGGAGGGGATCGGGGGTCTCCTCAGCCCAGTCTGCACCTTCTTCATTCCGGGACCCCTCAGGGGATGGCCCAATCCCTAAACTGGCAGTCAGACATCCCTCTCATAATCTGGGACCACAGGGTCCTAATCGCTCACCTGTCTACCTGCCTGGTTGCCCCTAACTGCCCTCCCCTACCAGCCTTATTGCCACTAATGGCCCTCCCCAGCTGGCCTGGTTGCCCCTAACTGCCTCTGCCTGTGTGCATGAGCATGGACCTGAGCGACACACACTCACACACCCACCCACACAGAGTCCTTGGATGTCCAAAAGATGTCTGGTCTAATTAGCATATTACCCTTTTATTAGTATAGATAAGTATTTGTCATATTATTCTTTACTTTTCTATATGTATTTAAAATACTCCAGAATATTTTATGTGAATAAAAAATGGTCAAGTTGCAGAAAATAAAAGTTTTGAAATACAAACTGGTAGACTTGAAAGCAACAACATTTGCATAAAAGGGCATAAGTTGCAGTTGGCAATAAAACTTGTTAGGATTGCTTGGTTAATATTCTTTTGTTGGAAAGCCATGGTTTGGGCAAAGGAGAAAAGGAAACCAGACCAATAAAAGGGAATGTCTGATTGGGCCATTGCCACACCAGAGAGGGGCAGGTGCGGCAAAGGTTCAGGCTATCCCCCAGGCAAGGATGTCTGTGTGTATGGGACACCAAAGGACACCTGTCACACCTGAAACACAGTTTGCTAACACAATTGCAGAGCTCAGGAAGAATCACTGGTTTTAAAACTATTATTTCCCTGACATATAAAATATACATATATATAAATATACATGCCCTCTTCTGATGTTCCCCTGCCCTCCACTTAATATTTGGCTATGGCCTTCTTTTCATATCAGTGAATTGGATGTACAGACATAATTTTTAATGGCTACAGTGTTATCCCTGACTGTTTGACATTACTATGGTTTACTTCACTAACTCTTTATTGTGGGGCAGGTTGCTTCTGATTTTCCCCAGCATCAACAATGACAGTAAACATAATTGCTTATTTGACTGTTTACTTAAGACACATTCACAGACATGGAACTCCTGGCCCAAAGCTAATTCACTTGAATTTTGATCCACATTTCCAAATTGACTTTCTAGTTTAGTCCATTAGTTTTAAGTCAGATTACACTCCCACAAATGGGTTAGGAAAAACTGTTCAATGTGCCTTGGGCAAACTGTAAACTCTTGCTGAATTTGAGCGACCCCAGGGCTTGGGACCTGGAGGATGCGGGCTGGAGGGTGAAGTCCAGGGAAGCATAGGTGACACGGTTGAGGGCCCTGTGTGGTTGCGGGCCTGTGAGTATGTGTTGCTTGGCTCCTGTCAGCTGGCCCCTCCCGTCCTGCCCCTCCCATCCCACGAGGCTACTGTTCTGTACAAGGTGCAGGCCGCCCCCTCCGCCTCGACCCAGCCCCTCAACCCAGCCCCTCGACCCAGCCGCTTGGCCCTGGCCTTACCCCCAGCACCCCCCGCCCTCCCCCCTTGCTCCCCTCTTCCCCCCCCCCCCCCCCCCCGCCCTGGCCTTAACCCCTGCAGCAACCGCCCAGCCTGGGAGGCAGCCTGCACTGGCGGCATCTTGCATGCACCCTGCCCCCTCTCTCCCCCCACTCCTGATTGGCTGCTAGCATAGTGAAGGTACAGTAATTTGCATGTTTCTCTTTTACTAGATAGGATAGTACTAGAAAAGTTAAATGATGTATTTAAGACATTCCAACTAAAAGTGGTATTTCTGGGAATAGAACCTACTTGACACAGAGTCCAGTTCTCTTTTCCTACACCTCTTTATCCTGTACCTACATACATACACATCAAGGGTATTACTCAGATGTGATGTTTAGGTTAAATGTAAAGGAGATATATCGCCTCTTCACTTTATCAGGTGAAAGCATTGTTCTCCTTTGCTGCTTATGTAAAAGTAATGGGAGAAGAGAAAAAGGAGGAAGAGGGCGGTTGTTGTGAGGGGAGAGGTGGGGGAGAGAAGGGGGGGGAGGGAGAGAGAGAGAGAGAGAGAGAGAGAGAGAGAGAGAGAGAGAGAAAGTGTGTGTGTTTGAGCCTGTGCAGCTATTGGGAATGGCCATACCTAAGCCATTTCAGGGTTCAATATTCTTAAGCTATTTTCATTTTTAAAACATTTCATTCTGATTTAAACCCAGGATTCATGTAATTAAATCAATTTCCATATATTTATATGACATGGATTGAAGTAATTTTCTTTTATTTATCTAAAGCCCAAGATATATTTTTTTAAAAGTTGAAGAGTATATTTAAAATTCTGTGCTAAAACAACTACATTTTAAATACTTGTATACACATACACAACCAACCAGATCAAAATACAGAACCTATCTACAGTTATATTTAATTTAATTTAAAAAATTCTAAATATTAATCTAAAGGTGTTTATATGAATAGAAATATATATAAAAATTCACCAACCTATAGGTACATTGTGATTTGTTCACTTTAGTGTATGGAAATTACTCCTCAATTTTTAAAAAAATCTAAAAATAAATGACCGTATAAAAGTTTGTGCTTATCAAATAAACTTAGAGGAGAATTTGACATTTAATATTTCATTTAACAACCACTTAACACATATTAACATGTACCATAAGTGTATTTTTAAAAAGTCCACATTTCTTTTAAAAAATAATTATTGATTTTTAGAGAGGGAGAAGGAGAAGGGAGAGAGAGAAAAACATCAATTTGTTGTTCCACTTATTTATGCACTCACTGGTTGATTCTTGTATGTGCCCTGACCAGGAACTGAACTCACAGCCTTGGCGTATCAGGACAATGCTCTAACCAACTGAGCGACTTGGCCAAGACCCGTAAGTGTATTATTAAGAAAATAAGCTACGATTTATACCTTAAAAGTTGGTTCCTAACAGAAATAAATTACTCCATTTTATTACCTCTAACCCCATATTGCTATTACTTTAAAATATATCATAATTTTCTAATTTTATAGGTCAAGTACAGTACCATCCACCTGATGTCTCTTAAGAAAAAAATAAAAGCAAATGTAAAGTGATATTAATTAGTGATTTCAGGTAGCCACTAATAATTGCATTGTATCAGGTGTTAGCAATCACTAACTTACTCTCCAGATAAAAATGGTTTTGACGGATACTGGGACATAATTTCATATTGCTCTTTTCATTTTTTTAAATGGTGGGAGAGTTTTTTAGACATTCTTAATTAATTAATTTTATTATCTTTAAAATGTATCCTTATTGTTGAAAGTATTACAGATATCCCCTTTTACTCCCACTGACCCCCTCCACCCTGATCCCTTTCCCTCCCCAGACTTCTCAGCATTATTGTCTTGCCATGGGCTATGGATATATGCATCTAAGTTCAAGAGAGGAAGGGAGAGGGGGAGAGAGAAAGGAAAAGGGAGGGAGAGAGAAATATCAATTTGTTGTTTCACTTAACCTGACCGGGGGTTGAACCTGCAAACTTGGCATATTGGGATGATGCTCTAATCAATTGAGCCATCAGGCCAGGGCCCATATAGTTCTTTTAAAAAGTGTTTAAGGGTCTAGAAATAAAATAATACATGATTTCTTATTTATATCATTTGTGCTAGTTTCTGAGGATCAGCCCTGTACTGGCTCTAATTGGGCTGGTGGGCGGGGCTCCTTCCTCACCTCCCCCTGCATGAGGACTTGTGTGCCTCTCCCCTGCACTGGGAATAGGCTGCCCTCCTCTTCGCTGGCTCTCATGGACTCGATTTGATCCAAGCCTTCGCTAACTGCTGACATTGACAATGTCCTCTTTTGAATTTCTGGAGCGTGTATAAAGTATAAAATGTATAAACATTTACTTATAATTAATTGAATATTTGATCATATAAAATTTTACTTATAAAAGATTTTTAAACAATTTACATTACTATTATTTAATGTTCGTTTGTTGTAATTTCCTTAAGGTCAAGGATTATCTGAGGCTCCTTTTGTAGTCCCTTTAGGCTCTAAGGACTCTGAAGCTCAGAGTTTGGCAGAGTTCTGTGCACAATATTAACACTTACTGGCTCCCTGGTTAAGTGATTCCATGGACAGAATTTATATTTGTCTGTAAGATGTTCTGAATTTTGGCTACTCATTTCATTAGTCTTTGAGGCATACTTTTTCTTAGCATCCAAAGAGTGTAGAAGAGAATCACGAATAAGAATTCAGAAAAAGGAATGTTGGGAAAAACGGAAGTTTCTTTAATGTTTAGGTTCTGAAGTTAGTTCTATTTCAAATATTTCCAATAGAACTTCCTCCCCCACAGGGCATGGCAGTGAGGTACTCCACAGGTCATGTGGCTGAAGAGAAACAACACACTGTGGTGACAGTGGGGGGGAGGGGGGTGTGTGTGTTTAGGTATAATGAGAAGTGTCCACAGGGAGTGCTACAAGTGGTCTGGTAAGTTTTCATGAGCTGCAAATGGTTAAGAACAGAATGTGTGATGTAGGCATGTGTGTGCTTTTTCTGTTTCGAATATATCTCTTTTAGTAACCTTTAACTACTTCATAAAAATCAGAGATCACATATAGAAATATTTTTGTTTTTAAAACTATATATCAGAAATTAACGAAAATAAAAGAGCTAAATCATGTAGTTTTCTGTATAGCTATATGATACATGAAATTAGATAAGAAAACTGAGGTGTTGAGTGTAAGTAAATAACAATTAGGAGTTTGATAGAAGTAAATTCTGTTGTTTTCCTGGCAAAGTAAATTTTATAGCTGAACTCTGGGGCCCTTTGTTTCACTTGTTCCTACCCCCTTTGCCTATAAAGATGATTTAGTATCTTTATCATGGAGAAACCCAACCAAAGAACTTCCATTTTATTTAAAATCAAAGTATAAATAAAAGATACATTTTTATCCTCATTTGATCTTCATAAAGAAAAAAAACTATTAGATACTTAAAACAAACTGGGATTTGGGATTTGTTTAAAAAGTAAAGATTACACTTAGATGAAAATTCTTCAAAAAATTACAAAGGTAAATTAACTATTAGTCAAGCAAATTCAAATATCCTGAGGGATCTTCTGTTCTCTTGAGATTTAACAGGAGGCCTGGGGTAAAGGAGACCTGGAAATGGCAGCTGCTAATAAGGAATGGAGCAGGTAACAGGGCTGAATGAGGAAACAAGAGGTAGGTAAAGAGTGAGGGGACTGAGCACTAAAAGACAGACAGGGAGCCCTAGCTTGTTTGGCTCAGTGGGTAGAGCATTAGCCTTCGGACTCAAGGGTGCTGGGTTCAATTCCAGTAGAGGCAGCCAATCAATGATTCTTTCTCATCATTGATGTTTCTCTCTCTCTCTCCCTCTTCCTTTCTCTCTGAAATCAATAAAAATATATTATTTTAAAAAAGGGACAGAGAAATCGAGACATTTTCTAGCCTGGAAGAGAAGAAAGCAATGAGAAGGTCAGGGTGGTGCCATTTTTATTTACTTGGGTTGCTAGTAGGAACACAATCAGGTGCTGGGTAATCCCACCAGAGTTTAACAAATAATTTACTCTATTAACTAGAGGTTTACATATTGTAATCTAGCAACATTACCTTACTAAATCCTTATAGATAAGCTTTGTTGTTTCCAGATATGGATTAATCACATCCTCATACTGACAAAGAGCTCCACCAAGGCAAAGATGTTTGAAAAGACAAAACAGGAACTCTTCTCTATCTGGTTGGCTGAATATTTCATATTTTTCTGAGTCTTCCATTAGCAAAACCTGTGTAAGATGAGAAATTCATCTTAATGTAACATAATTTGAGGTTCTAATTTTTATGTTTCTGCAAATTTAAACTTATATAGTCTTAGTCCTCTTGTAATAACCAATCCTGAGGCAACTGGTGAGAGGGATCTGTGAGACCGGAAGCTGGTTTTCACCCCATTTTATCCTTTGGTACTGACCTTCAATGAAAGAAACAAATCTAATCTAAACCTAAACAGTCTCTTCTACTTTCTTTCTTTGTTCTAGTTTGTATCTTCAGTAATTGTTTTAGGGCTGTTGCAATTTAGTGTTGAGTCACCTTAAATCTTATTTGAAAACTGGAACACAAATAAAAGGAGAACTTTCTCCATCGAATTAGGTCTGTAGTCTTTGCCTCTATGGAGGCTAAACACAATGGTCATTTTCTATGTCCTCTCACCTTCTGGTGTTTGGGTCACTACTTTCCTTGGCCTCACAGTTACTCCATTTTGAACTATTCAGGTAATTAGAGCCTCATAACCACCTCCCCCTTTCCTGCTCTCTTTCAGAAAAGAGTTTGATTAGGTCTGATGTTGGGGATTTTCTTAAACCATTGGGCTTACAGGCAATTGATTAATTTGTTGACTGTGGTGGACATTAACAAGGTGATGAATGTATGTTATAACGTATATTTATTTTATTAAATTGTTTATGTCCCACATACTTTTTAAAGTATGGTAAATAGCTAGCAATAAAATATAGATAAAATAAGATAAACATAATAAAGAATGTTAAAAACTCTTACCAAGAAATAAAATGGGAAGAGAAATCATACACATAAGGAACTTTAAATGGAGAAAAGCTATAAATATCATACATATACTTATCACATCAAAGAAGAAAACAATAATCACTGTCTAGTAGCAAGTTAAACAATAATCACTGTCTAGTAGCAAGAAGTACACTTAATTAGGAAAACTGATTAAGCTTAACATTTTATTGAACCCAATCTCAAATGAAAATTCATCACAATGTCATTATATGAGGCATTTAAAAAATAATAAACTCTATGGTGCTGTCTATATAAAGTTTACTTATAATGACTTGATGAAAGCCAAAGTATATATTGTACAGTAAAAGACAGATAAGGGGAAGTGGTCCATAGATCACTGTTGTCTGGGTGTGCCACTTGTACATCCCCCTTCTCTCCTGTAAGGAATGATGTAATACTAAAGCCCAAGGTTGTAGCTACCTAAGATCTGGCTTAATACAAGGGTAACGAAAGCCCTTTAGAATGAAGAGTTTAAGTATATGGTGATGAAAGATGATACAACTTTGGGTGGTGGGCACACAATGCAATACACAGCTCATGTACCATAGAAAGGTACACTTGAAATCTATACAATCTTATTAACCAATGTTACCCTGATATATTTAATTTTTTAAAAGAATAAATTGTTAATACGAGCACTCTCATATGTTGAGTTGACTAGCTAGCTTATGCAATTTAAAAATTATAAAAATTAGAAAATTTTTTGGAATGAATGTTAAACAATAACATTCCATGGTTGATCTTTCTCTCCATTCACATGTAGATCTGTTTAGTGATTTGGTATGTAATGGTTAAGGAGCCAACTTTGGAGCTGCAGTCAGAAAGGAGGTTATTATGACCAGGACTTATGTTACACAGTATTGCCAATAGAATCCGTATTGCTATACAATGGGGGCCCTTTATATTTCATGCTAAATCTGGAAATTATTTATTTTTCAGCTGGAAGGCAACCAAATTAAAAGAACAGAGTAACAAAGAACACAGGAACAAATCATACAGGCAACTATCAGAAAAACAATGAATCCCAGCACTTCCTGAATAAAGGTGCACTATTCATGGCATAACTAAGACAAGTCACTGCAGGCAGTTTTAAACAGAGTACTCTATTGGAAATCAAATCCTCTTTTTTTTAAAAGTCCATTGCTGAGGCTCTCTGTAGAAGTGTTGGTAAAACTCTCCAAAATTAGGGGTAAGGGCCTTGAGACAAAAAAAGTTAACACAGATCAGTGACAGGGAGAAGAGCTGAGATTAATTGTACCCAAAAGGAGAGAAACCCAGACTAGACTAGACACTTTTTGAATGATAATTTCCAATGCATGGTAAGAGGTAGAAATTAATATCAGATCCTCACTGTATAGTATTTATATTCCTATTGTATGTAAATATACTTCACTTAAGACCAAACTATATAGTCTCATTCAATTGGATGAGTTTGGTTATTCTCAATTGGTTCATTTTATTTTCTTAAACTAAGAGTTCTCTCAGGTATTGTACTAGTGTAGATCAATGTATAAACTAGCTGGATGCCTCCTGGTCTCCTATAGACAAGTTTGCTGTCTATTATGATACACCAGTAGCTTCCCTAGTTCATTTTTATATGGATTTGCAACACATTAGTCTAGCATATCTCCCTTTTGCTTAATGTAGAATAAGAATAGTAATTATTATTATTATTATTATCAAAAGCTTACTAAGCGCTAAGCATTGTGCTAAGCACTTTAAATGCATTATCTTACATAATTCATACATTACTCCCATTTTATAGAGAAACTGAGGCTTATAGACATTAAGTATCAATTATAAAGTAGCAGAGCCTGGATTTGAACCTATGTCTATTTAGTAACAAAACCCTAATTTGTAACCATTTTATAAATACTCTTTCTCAATAATTAACATAATGATATCTTAACAGCATTTTATACCTTTTTAAAATATACCTTTAAAAAGCATATTTAAATGCTTTGACCACTAATTTTTCTCAGTGATTTCAGGAAGAAGATAGAATGGACATTATAAAAAATTTATTGAATTTAGAAAGAGAGAGGAATGGAGAGGGAAGGGGAGAAATGGAGAGAAAAGGGGAGAGAGAGAGAGAGAGAGAGAGAGAGAGAGAGAGAGATTGATTGATTTGTTGTTTCCCAATCACTGGTTGATTCTTGTATGGGCCCTGATCCGAGATCAAACCGGCAACCTTAGCATATGAACAACCTGCCCAAAGCCTAGAATGGACATTTTAACCTCTACAGGTAAGATCTTGAGGCTCAGCGTATTGAATGATTTACCTATGGTTATTATCTTGTACATAACTCAGAAATTAGGTAAAACCACCCACGTCTTCTGATTCCAGGTTCAATAACCCACACTAAAACAAAAATTAACTTAATCAAATGGCTTTTTAAAAAAATCTCAGAGAGGAGATAAAAATATTCTTTTAGTCCAGGTATGTTTTTAAATACTCATTTGGTATGTTAAGAGCCCCACATTGAAGAAAAATAGGCATCCATTACATAGATCAAGGTTTTGTTACCTTACACTACTGAACACTGTGGGCCAGAGAACTTTGTTGTGAGGGGCTGTCCTGTGTATTGTATGATGTTTTGCAGCATCCTTGGCCTCAACCCATTAGATGCCAACAGCATCCCGTTGAGAACTACTGAAATACACAAACAACTAAGTTGATAGTAAAAATGTCATCCAAAAAACTTAGGTATTTTGTGGGTTTTAGACAGGCAAGTTTTTGACATGAAGCATTTTCTGAAATAAATTTTATTGTGAAATTTAAAAATTCTGTACTTACCTTTCGTAACTCATCAGAAATATGAAAGGGATCACAAAAAGAATCTAAACATTTAACAATATGTCCACTGTCTCGTACAATATTTTCATTGTATAACCGTTTAAAAAATGACATTGAAAGCTGTGTGCAAGGAACATTTATAGCTTCAATTTTTTCCACTTCAGTTCCTGAAAAAAAAAAGGTATTTTATAGACATATAAAAATTAATTTAATATTTGCAATTATTTCCAAAATAAGCATTACTATGCAGAGGTTCAAAATAATGACACCAGGCATGTTTTGATATTTTTTACAAGATACATTAAAGAATTGAATTAAATTATTATTTTAAAGCTTTTCATTTTTATTAATCATTAAAAGTTTATGCTCTAGCTGGTTTGACTCAGTGGATAGAGCTTGCCAACTGAAGGGTCCTGGGTTCGATTCCACTCAAGGGCACGTACCTTGGTTGCATGCTTCTCCCCTGCCTGAGCCCTGGTCAGGGGCATGGAATGGAGGTAACCAATCTACGTGTTTCTCTCACATCAATGTTTCTGTCTTTCCCTCTCTCTTCCACCTTCTAAAACCAATGGAAAAATATCCTCCAATGGGGATTTAAAAAGTCATTAAAGTTTTATAACAAAATTTCACCATTTCAGGCCTAGAGGAAGGTTATATAAATTAGAAAGTGCTTTAAAATGAAATAGATTTTTTGGGGGTGTAGTAGTAGGTTTTTAGATCAGAATTGCCTATAAAAACACAGGAATTACTTTATGACTTTGGGTTTATATTATGATTAATGCATATTACAAAATTTTAATATAACTAATGGTTTTGTCTAACGTCATTGAGGATGTCTCAAAAATGTCCCTTTACATTTCAAAATTCTTCATTGTGATCTCATTTACAGTGTTTATTGCAAAAAAAAAGTTTTCCTTTTTAAGGTATATTTCAAAGCAGGCCCTACACAAGTTATCACAAGTTTGAGATAAGAGAAATGTGAAATCATGGTGTTTTGTCTATTTTTCTCTTGTAGCTCTAGCTTTTCCTCTACCCTCCTTATTTCCTGAATGAACATATTTTTCAGGGAAGGATTTTCTGTTATTAGGAGTTCTATTACATTACAGAAATTCATAAAGGTTAAAGTATTTTTATTATTTCCTTAATGAATCGTTCAATTCACCCCTTTTATATATCCACATATACACATGCTTTTACTTAGATTTAGTCATCTTTCTTCAAACTTCTGTGGAGATTGTAGACCGAGGTATGGTAGTTTTGGTGTGTCCTCTCCTCGTACATTTGCCAGATCTTTAACCCAAGAAGTTGCTTGAGATTCAGGACTAATACTGGCATTTTCACTTCCTTCCTCTGACTGTCCACCTAGAACCCTGCTAGGACCTGAGCTGGGCTAGTGTAAAGGCAAGAAGGATGCCCAGAGCCAGGAACTATAGATACTCAGTAATTTCAAAGCAATGCTGCTAAGAAAAGCTCCTTTTGTTTTAGAGGCAAAATATTCTGGGGGAATAAAGGAAAAAGCCCACAGAAAATCATAGAGTAGGTCTAAGCAATATTAAAAGGTCAAAGAACAAGAGCAGTAGAGAGCAAGACAGTCTTCAAAAATGGGTTGGTGGCCACAGAGTGAGAGATAAACATTGGACAACCTGCCATTTTAACAAATGTACCCGAGCTCTGATCTGAGGAGTGACAGGAGGGTTTGGATTATGGGAGAAGATAATTAAATACAAACTACTTAATCCGAGGCATAGAAATAGCATTTGTTATGGACTGAATTGTGTCCCTCTAACATTAATATGTTGAAACCCCAACCCCGAATGTAACAGTATTTGTATATTAGACCCTTGGAAAGTAATTAGGGTTAGATGAGGCAATGGGTAAGTTTAGGACTTCAACATATGAATTTTGAAGGGACACAATTCAATCCATAGCATACTGTCTCTGGACCCCAAAATTCATGTCCTTCTTATATGTGAAACACATTTATTCTATTCCAACAGCACCAGACGTTTTAATGATTGCAGCATAAACTCTAAAAGTCCAAAGTCTCATCTAAATATCATCTAAATTGGGTTTGGGTAAAACTAGAGGTATGATTTATCCTGAGGCAAAATTCCTCTCCAGCTACGAACCTGTGAAACCAGTCAAATTATATGCTTCTAAAATACAATGGTGAGACAGGCATAGGAATAGACATTTCCATTTCAAAAGTGAGAAGTAGGAAAGAAGGAAGGAATGATGGTTCCAAGTAAGCCTAAAATTTATCCAGGCAAATTCCATTAGGTTTTAAGCCCCAGGACTAATCCTTTTGGTTCAATGCACTGCCTTTCAGATCCCTAGGGCAGTGGTTCTCCCTCTGTGATTCCTCAAAGTGAAGTATGTTGTTGAAACTGAGGGGGTGTCTCTGATGATCTCTGAATTGCATTCGCAGTTATTTTCTTTTATTAAGAAACTAGGGGCCTGGTGCATGAAATTTGTGCATGGGGGGGGGTGCGACCGGTGCACGAAATTCGTGCACATACCGGGAGCCCTCAGGGCATATCCAACTGATGGCTCACCCCAGCCTACCCAGCCATTGCCCTGCTCAGCTCAGCCACAGCTGCCTGCGACCACCTGGGCCCCTGCGGCTGGGTGCTCACTGCCACATAGCGCCTGGAGGCCAGGCACTTCCTGCCGCCGCCGCTGCCGCCGCTTCCACACTCAGCTCTGGGGGTTGGGTGCTTGCCGCTGCTGCTGTCGCTTCATCTCCACCCCCAGGGCCCGGTTCTTACACCGCTTGGCCCCACCCCTTGTGCCGCTTGGCCCTTGGCTGGTAGCGTAGCAAAGGTACGGTCAAATTTGCATGTTTCTCTTTTATTATATAGGACTAGAGGCCTGATGCATGAAATTCATGCAACAGTAGGCCTTCCTTGCTGTCAGCACCAGCTTCCCTCTGACACCTGGGACCCAGGCTTCCTTCTGGCCACTGGCAGGCACCCAGGACCCGGGCTTTCCTTGAAGCCCCAGCTTCATCCAGAAGGTTGTCTAGAAGGATGTCCAGTCTAATTAGCATATTATATTTGATTATTATAGATAGAGCATATTTGCAGCAGAATGGCTCTATGGTATGTTCCTATAGGATCTAAGAGGTTTGATAGTTTCATTTAGTCTTTTGTTCAAACTGGGAGTGTCTGTGCTAGTACAATTCCCATCTCATTTTCTGGCTTCTGTTGAAATGGCAGTTAAGTCCATAAATTGAACCCGTGATTTCTTTATCAAATGGTAGCTCAGTGACACTCTTAGTATTCTCTTTAGAACAAGCTTTCCCATTTTTTGCAATATGAATATGCTGAGACTTTCCCAAATCTTCAAGTTCTGGTTCCTTTCTGCTTAACAATTACTTGTTCAATTCATTGTTTTCCTTTCATATCCTATATAATAAAAGGCTAGTTAGTATTCAAAAAGACCAAACGGCAGAACAACCAAACCACTGGTTGCTATGACATGCGCTGACCACCAGGGGGCATGTGTGGAACATGGCAGGTGTTAGCCATGGTGGCATGGTGGAGCAAGTAAGAGGGGGCACCAGACCAAGGTGGGGTGCTGGTCACTGTCATCAAGGTGAGCCTCTGCTGGTTACTGAAAATTCTTTGTTCCTGTGCACCACGGTCCTGCTCGGCACTTGCACCTGCTGCCAGTGCCAGCCCTGCTTGCATCCGCTGCCAGTGCCAGAGCCACAGCTCACCCCCACAGCCGGCGCCTCCACTTGCACTCGCTGTTGGTGCCCTGCCCGGTGCCTGTCCCAATCACTCAGTGCCATCAGCAGTTGGGAGCAGTGGCTATCAGTCCTGATTGCCCCTGAGGTTTCTCCACTTCCCCCTGCTCCTGAGGGACAATCAGGGCAGCAGCCGCTACTCACATTCACTGATGGTGCCAGCTCTACTTGTACCCACTGTTGGTGCTGGTCCCAATCATTCTGCACTGTCAGTGGGTGCAAGTGGGGCCGGCGCCATCAGCGTGTGGGAGCGGCAGCAGCGGGAAAGGGGCTGCCAGCAGACAGGAGGGGGCTGGCTGGGGGTGCGGAGGATGGGGCAAGACCTATCCCTGTGCCTATCCCAGCCTTGTGGCCCACAGTTCCTTTTGAGGTGCACGAATTCATGCACTGGGCCCTTAGTTTTACCATAAGCATTCTATAGGAAATAGTTGACACTTTGCTTAGAAGTTTCCTCAGTTAAATATTCAATTTTATCACTTGTAAGTTCTACTATCTGAAGCATAGTAATCTCCATCTTGTATATGAAAAAAAAAACCAAAAACTGCTGTTTGAATTCTCTGCTATTGTTAGACAGTCCCTAGTCCTATAAACTCTGTCATTATAAACTCTATCACTTTAAGACAGTCTGTTAATTCTGTAAAATGGCTTTGTTTTTAGATCAAATAATAGAAAAAGATAAACTTAACTTGCAAACTAGCCATCCAATGTAACAGACTAAAACAGACTAATACTGATAATAATTATGCCAAGTACAAACTCATTATGTATTCAAGGTTACAACTGTCTGTAACAATAACTCAAAGCCTTTTGTAATATGTGTAAACAAAGAGGCTAAAAAGCACAAATAAGGAAAAACTTCCTATATGGATGCTCAGAGATATGGAAAAAGACACCTTCCTCTGGGCCACATGCAATAAATGACTCCTAATTAATTGGCTCATTAAGACATCTTATATCTCATTCAAAGATTTATGATACACCATATCCACAAAATACTAAAAAAGTTCAACCAAGTTCTTTGCCATTTTATGACAAGAATTGCTTTCCCATCAGTTTCTAATAACATGTTCTTCATTTCTGTCTGAAACCTCACTAGAATCAACTCTTAACATCCAGCATGCACCTCAAAACTTGTCCAGCTTATACCCATTTCCATTACACGGTTTCAAAGCCACTTCCCTATTTTTAGGTATTTGCTACAGCAGCACTCCACTTCCAAAGTCTGTATTAGTTAGATCGGGCTGCTATCACAAAACACCGTAGACTGGGTGGTATAACAACAGACATTTATTTCTCACAGCTCTGGAGGCTGAGATGCCCAAGATCAAGGTGCTGGCTGATTTGGTTCCAGATTCATAAGGCAGTGGCTCCACCTCTGTGATTCTCTCTTCTCGGTTTGCAGATGACTTTGTCCACACATTGCAGAGAGCTGTGCTATTTCCGCCTCCTTTTATAAGGGTATTAATCCCATAATGAGGACCCTTTAAACCTAATTATAACCCTAATTATATCCTATTGGCCTATCTCCAAATACTATCACATTAAAGGTTAAGGTTTCAGTACAAGAATTTTGGAGGGACACAATTCAGTCCATAGGACATGCTATCTATTATGTAGGAATTTGGTTACACTGTGTCTCTAGCATTTATAAGATATACAATGCATCACTATGATCATACAGAAAGTTAAAAATGTACTACTTTTCACCTGGCATTATAATGCACTGTGTATCTTGTTTTTGTGTCCAAGTTGGTGCTTTTCTGGCAACCTCATTAATGTGGAAATGGCAGAGGTAGGAGGGTGCAGTGGTCAAAGTTTTGGATTCTGGAGCCTGGATTTGAATCTCAACTCTATGCAGCCAGCTGAGCAAAACTGCAAATTACTTAGCTCATGCCTCTGACTCCTTATTTGTGAAATATAAACATATGATAATACCTCCCTCGGAGTTGTTTTGAGAATTAATAATGTATATGATGCTCTTAGCTGAGCACATAGAAAGCACCCATTATATGTAAGTAAAAAGGGCAAACTGTGTCTAAATGAAGGGGCAATGGCAGCTGGCTGAGAGGATGAAACAACACCCACTGGCAATCAAGCAGTTCAGCCAGTAGTGAAGGAGGTTCCATCTCACTTCTTTAACATTGGTTCACTTGCTAGAAGAATGTTCTCTCTCTCTTTAAAAAGCTGTTTCTTCGTTTATCAAGGCCCCCAGAGGAAAATCAGAGAGAAGACCATATTTCAGAAGAAGAAAAGCAAGTAGCGGGGAGATAAAAACAAGTTAATAGAAGAATACTAGCAATCCACTAGAAATATCTGCTTCTGAAATGAGGGCTACCTCCTCTGCCCTGTTTTTCAGAGTGCTTCTAATTGATTCTGTTCGGAGCATGTGGAGTTTTAGAACCTCTCCTTTTGCAATGCCTTTTTTAAAATTTAGAAAAAAAGTGAGTGTTTTGTTAAGTATGTACCAACACAGGGGAAGATTGAACACTTTTCTCAACGAACCTTATTTTTGTAAATGAATTGACTGGTTACTATAAACGTGCTTTATAAACACAGTGATACATGGCTCTCATTATTCCCTTTTGAAGATTTTGAATTGGTAAATACATTTGGTCAGACACTGTTTAACTTTGTAAGTAATCTGAAGATCACGCTGTACCAGCTTTTTACTCTATAAATGTTGCAGTAGTACTTTAGCCAAAAGCAATAAAATCTGACCCACTAAGTCTAACATCATGAACTGTTTGTAATCTTGTTTTTGACTAAAAAAAGTTATTTTAGTGCAAGGCTAATTGAATTCTATAAAAATGCAATGTAAGAATTTACCAAAACAACCCCATCCAATTAAAAATCAACTTGCTTGTTCTAGAGCACAAATTCACATTATCAACCAGATTTTCCTCCTAAATGGAATGATGATTGTTAAGAGGCCTCAATCTAAAATTTAAAATATAGTGTTCATGTACAAATTGATGGTTGCCAGATGAGAGGGAGGTAGGGGATAGGTGAAAAAGGAGAAGAGATTAAGAAGTACAGATTACCAGTTATAAAAACAGTCATAGGGCTGTAAAGTACAGCATCAGAAATATAGTCAATAATGCTGTAATAACTATGTTTGGTGTCACATAGGTACTAGACTTATCAGGAGGATCATTTCATAAGTTATATAAATGTCTAATCAACTAAAACTAAAATAGTGTACACCTAAAATTAAAATAATATGTCAACTTTAATTTTAAAATTAAAAATAAAATATATTTAAAAATATATATTTCTTAGGTTTTTGTTTTCAAAATAGTCTTCTACTAACACTCTTAGTCCTTGTCCTGAGAGTTATTTAGAGATTTGAATGTTCCTAAGAGTCCTGGTAATTTTCTTTAAAGATTTCTAACTGTGTTTCAATGTACCATGAAAACATTAGCTATATAAAGTTCTTTTGAGAATTTAAGACTCTTCCAAGATTTAACATATTATTATTTTAAAATTGAATTTATTATGGTCACAGAATTATTATGTTTTATTTTTATCATTGATTTCAGAGAGGAAGGGAGAGGGAGAGACAGAAATTACAATGAGAGAGAGAGAATCATTAGTTGGCTGCACCTCGCATGCCCCTCACCGGGGATCGAGGCCACAACCTGGGCACGGGTCGTGACTGGTAACAGAACCACTGAGCACGTTGGCTGGCTGGTGTTACTATTTTTCAGTGATGACCCATGTCCCGGCTGGCGTGGCCCAGTGGCTGAGCGTTAACCTGTGACCCAGGAGGTCATGATTCGATTCCTGTCAGGGCACAGGCCTGGGTTGCGGGCTAGATCCCCAGTGTGGGGCCTGCAGGAGGCAGCCGATCAACGATTCTCTCTCATCACTGATGTTTCTCTATCTCCCTCTACCTTTCTCTCTGAAATAATATATATGTGTGTATATATAATATATATAATATAAATATATATATTTTTTCTTTATACATGTAAACGATTCACAGTAGCTAATTTCTTTCAGAAATCCATTACCCTGCCCTAAATGAGATTTTGCCTAAGCATCCTCAAACGAGTAGCATCTTACCTGACCCTTTCTTCCTATGCAGAATTGATCATTTTCCTCCTTTTGCTCCCACTGCTTTGGTGAGCCCAGAGATAGATTATTGCACATATTTTTCCACATATCAAATTTTTGAGTACAGGTTTTCTTTTGTTCACCTTAATGTTCCCTGTATCTGGCGGAGTCCATGGAAAGTGCAAAATAAATACTTTCTAAATTAATGAAAAGAGAAAAACTGCTCTTATGTGCTAAGCCAGGAAAAGATGCAGGTCAGGCTTGGCAGAGCTGTTCTCCTTGACTTGATGTTACCAAACAAATGACTATTCACAATCTGTATTTTAATAAAAATTCCTGGGACAAAATTTTGTTATGACAGTAAAATAGTTATCTGAAAACATAAAAATAAATTTTATTTACCTAATGTCATCCACTGTCCAGAATCTGAAAGTAACTTCAAATTGGGAATAACATTTGGGTCCTTGAAAAAAGCCTAAAATTCAAATTTGAAGAAACAAGTTGGATACTTCATTATAAACAATAATAAGAATTAACTTCTAAAATAACTACAGTAAAATCTCACTTAACTCAATTGGGAAAAGACAATTTTAAATCAGTAAAATGTCTAAGTAATAAATGCTTTATAAAGAAGTGCAGTTTTGTTACATTCAAGTTGGAACAGTATGAACAACACTATGTCAAACTATATATATCTTTGACACTCAATTTAATAAATAGAAAATAATGATTTATAGTGAAAAGGAGGAGGCTATATAATGTTTGAAATTTTGTTTTCCTTCCATATTGTTTTCCTAATTAATTGTCTTGGTAACACCACCCTTCCCTAACTAGATCTAAATCTAAAAGTGACTATCAATTTAAATCTATGCAGGGAGCACTGTAAGTAAATCATAGATTTGATGTCCTAAAAAAGAAAGTTTTATATATGGCAAAATAATATAATGAGTTTTAGCTTCAAGCACCAGCAGCTGACTCAGCTGAAAAGTTGAGAAATTTCTTCAGGCAGTCCACATAATTTTCAGGAGGTGGAGGGAATCAGCTAAAGGCTGGGCCCTGGGAACAATCCATTACTTTATGTAGAACTGCCTGATGAAGAAACAGTCAATCTTGCTGCAACCCCAACAAGCATTAAAAGAAGCTATCCCTATCCCTTCTCCTCACTCAGGCCACACCTGCCAGGACTGCCCTGCCTGAAACCTGGACGCCTCTGCCACCACTGAAATGGATTCTCTATGCACCTCATTTCTTAAGTTGCTCACATCTTCACTGACAGATAGTCTGATTGGTAAACCTGGACCCCAGGTTTGTGCTTTGAGTGCAAAGGAGGCAAGTGTTTTGGGTTCCACTTTGGACTTCCTAAAAATAAAATTACCCCCAAATCACATGTATGCTCAAAAGGTACTGGGCAGTCAGTAAAAATAATATCTATGATAAGCAATAAAAGAAAAGCAATAGATTGGGAGAAAATATTTGCAACAAATATGATTTTTAAAAAATCTCTGGCTGACATCCCCAATGGTTAAGATTTTCTTAAAAGGGGCTGATTGCCTGGCCAGCAATGGCTCAGTAGTTGAGCACTGACCTATGAACCAGGAAGTCACAATTTGATTCCGTCAGGGCACGTGCCCAGGTTACAGGCTTGATCCCCAGTGTGTGGAGTGCAGGAGGCAGCCGATCAATGATTCTCTCTCATCACTGATGTTTCTAACTCCCTTTACCTTCCTCTCTGAAATAAAAAATACATATATTTAAAAAATAATAAGAAAGTAAAAAGGTGCTTATTTAAACCTGCCCAAAGGGCCTGGCCTGTGTAGCTCAGCTGGCTGGAGCTTCATCCTATACACCAAAAGGTTACAGGATCCCTGGTCGGGGTGTGTGCCGGAGGCAACCGGTCAACGTTTCTCTGTCCTCGTTGTTTATCTATTCCTCTCTGTCGCTCTCAAATCAGTAAGTACCAGACACAAAAACTGAAGCCTTAGCCAGTTTGGCTCAGGGGATAGAGCGTTGGCCTGCGACCCAAGGGTCTCGGGTTCCATTCCAGTCAAGGGCAAGTACCTCAGTTGTAGGCTCCTTGCTGGCCCTGGCCCTGATTGGGGCTCATGCAGGCGGCAACCAATTGATGTATTTCTCTCACATTGACGTTTCTCTCTGTCTTTCCCTTTCTCTCCCACTCTCTCTAAAGATCAATGGAAATAAATATCCTTGGTGAGGAATAAACAAAAATTAAAATTGAAATAGCCCTGGCCGTTGTGGCTCAATTGGCTGGGCTTCCTCCTGTGCACCAAAAGGTCAGGCACTGTCCACTTTTGGGCTTGATCCCGAGTAGGGGGCGTGCAGGAGGCACCCAAATGATGTTTTGCTATCACATCAATGTTCCTCTCTCTCTCTCTCTCTCTCTCTCTCTCTCTCTCTCTCTCTCTCTCCCTTCCTCTAAAAAAATTATAAAACACTAAACATGGAGAAAGGCTATAAAAAGTCATATAAACATCAAATAGACAATAAACTTACAAAAAGATGCTCAACTTAAAAGAATAGTTAAAAGAAATGAAAATAAAAACTAGGAGACATCACTTTTACCCATTACACTGGCAAGATTTAAAGACTGGAAACTTTGGCAGAAGGGCCAGGAATTAAGTACTCTCACACACTGTTGGTAGAAGTATGAATTTTTATAACCTTTTGAGAAGGAACTGGATATTAATCTTGAACATTAAAAACATGCATATCTTATGATCCAACAAATTCCACTTTGGGGTATGTGTCCTGCATAAATAAAATCATCATAGATTAAAATTTATGTCTAAAATTTTTTAAAAAATATTTTTACTGATTTCAGAGAGGAAGGGAGTGGGAAAGAGAGATAGGAACATCAATGATAAGAGAGAATCATTGATCTGCTGCCTCCTGCACGCTCCCGACTAGGCATCGAGCCCGCAACCCAGACATGTGCCCTTGACCAGAACTGAATTCGGAACTCTTTAGTACACAGGTCGACGCTCTATCCACTGAGCCAAACCAGGTAGGGCTATGTACAACAATTTTTATAGTATTGTTTGTAGTGTCAAAACCTAGAAACAGATTCAATGTCCATCAATATAAGGTAGAATAACATACAGTACATTTACACTAGGTGGCATGCAGATACTGGTAAGAGAGTCCATATTAGAACGTAAGCTCCACCGGAGTAGGAGCCTTGTCTTTCTTACTAACTGCTGTATTCCTAGGGCCTAAAGTGGGGTCTGGCACAGAGAAGTTACTCAATAAACATATACCAAAACATTAACAGTTACCTCAGAAGTGGTGGTTGTGGTGTTGTGTGGGTGCGGAGGTGGGAGGGAGGTGCGGGCGCTGCGTGGAGAAGGTAGGGTAGGGGATAGAGATTGTTGACTCCATGAATTGTTCTTAGTGCTTAGATTATTGCAATAAATATTTCTCTTATTTCAACATTCCATTCAAGTCATCACTTTTCCTAAATAGCTTCTTATTTTCCTTCTCTTCCCGTTATTCTTCTATATCTGGCTGCTGTTCCCACTACTCAACTAAAAGTATAATGGACTTCATAATTCCAAAATCTAATGAACACAGTCCCTTCCATGAGTATTATGAAGTGTTATAAAAGTACATACTAGGCAGACCTAATCTAATAATATTGGGAAGAAAGGTTAATACAGAAAGAACATTTAGGGTTAGATGAGAAAAGTGTGTAGCAGGTTGGTAAACGTTTAACAACTGATATCCCTTCCTCACCGAAAACCCTGATTTGTAGCATCTGCTGATTTACATGGTGGATTCTATGATCCAATAGTTTAGCAATCAGCAAAGATTCCTGAAAATTTAGCAGTTAAGCTGTCCTGATATGGTTCTAGCATGACACTGGATGTATATAAAAATGGCAAGTTTAAACTCCATAATGTGAAAAAGGAGAGAGCATCCCATTCAAGGAAATGAAGTTCGGTGTGACTAGAGCCCAAGGGGCAATGGCCAGGTGAGGTTGGGGTTACACTAGACTAAGCACATCAAGCCCACAACGAGTATTTTTGCGGCCCAGCCAAGGTAACAGTGTGTAAGAAACGTTTTAATAAAAAATTTGTAACTTAATTTTTACAATATCCTGTTATACAGTAATTATTAATAACGAACTACAATGCTGGCTAATGACTGATTACTATAATCGTGTTGCATTCATATCCCTTAAGCGCCTTACTCGAAGGTGCACCATTTCTCTCCACTAATACTAGCAGCGAATATTTTGGCAGTGGACTGCCACGTCATTAGTCTTGGGCTGACTTGTTTGGTGTGTGCAACAGGAAATACTTCACTTTTGGAGAACAAGAAAAATAGGTTCATTTGCATTACGCTTATTAATTTGTGCAGTTATTCTGTGTCTGTAAGTTAATGTTCAGGAAAAAAGATTAATTTTTACTTAAATGTTCTATTATGTTAATGATTACTCATTTATTTCAGCCCTTTGTATTCAGAATGTCTCTATCAAAATAAATCTACATTTCTATGAAAACTGAAGCTTCTGGGTTTTTTTTTGTGTGTGGTCCACATAAACTTAAACCTTGTTAATTTGGCCTGTGCTAGCTTTTGACATGCTTGTACTAGACCTTGTAGATCAGGTAAAAAAATTGTTTTAAATAATATATATTTTTCTTTATTTTTAAATCTTCACCTGAGGATATTTTTCCATTGATTTTTAGAGAGAGTGGAAGACAGAGGGAAAGACAGAAATATTGATTGGTTGCCTTCTGCAGGAGCCTGGGCCAGGGAGGAGCCTGCAACCATGCCCTTGACTGGAATTGAACCCGGGACGCTTCAGTCTGCTGGCTGATGCTCTATCCACTGAGCCAAACCGGCTAGGGCCAGGTCAAAATTTTTATGTTGATCTAAGATCTATCTAGATTGATCAGTATTTTGAATTAAGGGCAGGAGGAAGACACTGAATGATTTAAGGAGAGGAAAGGTGATTAGAGTCATTTTTTAAAGAGTTAATTTTGGGTGTAGTAGAGAATGAATTGAAGAGTATAGAGACTAAAGAGAGAGGATTATAGAATAATTCGGAATATTTGATATTCACATCAGTCAAGCCCATAGCAAGTAGGGAGGTAGAGAAGTGAATGAATTCAAAGCATATTTAGGAGGAGCAAAGGGAGCGAGAAGAATCAAAGGAGATTCCTGGAAATTTCGTATGAAAAAACCAGGCAGAACGCCTGTCATTTAATGAGAAAGGGACCAGGTGTGTGGGGTGAAGATGAACACATTCAGCAAGTATTTGTGAATGGCAGTCTACATTATGACAAGCAAAACTAAGTCCCTGTTCCCATGGAGTTTACATTTGGTGGTGGAGGATAAAGGTAAACATGTTATAGGTATCATACATGCACAATTACAAAAAGTGAGTTTTCCCCAAAGTTAGAAAAAAAGGAAGTTGTTGCCTTACAAAGTTTCATAGTGTTTGCACATCTATTTTAGTATATATAACATACATGCTTGAGAGAAACAAGCTACACCCTGGCCAGCGTGGTCCTGTTGGTTGGGGATGTACGAGAGGCAGCTTCTAGATGTTGCCACCTTGGGCAGCAGGTGGTTGGCCTTTCAATTCCCATTCAGGGGCAGCACATGCCGGGTTACAGGCTTGGTCCCGGGTGGGGATGTGTACAGGAGGCAGCTTACAGATGCTGCACCATTGATGTTTCTCTCTCTAAAAATCAATAAACAAATTCCTTTTTGTTCGTTGTTAATTCTCACCTGAGGATATTTTTTTCAATGATATTTTAGAAAGAATGGAAGGGAAAGAGGGAGGGGCAGAGAGTGAGAGACATCAATGTGAGAGAGACACATCAATTAGTTGCCCCCCCCCCCCCCACGCCACGTATTCCCACTGGGCCTGGGATGAAACCTGCAACACAGATACATGCCCTTGACTGGGAATTGAACCCATGACCTTTCAGTGCACAGGCTGATACTCTAACCACTAAGACCATTGGCCAGGGCATGAATTCTTAAAAAAAAAAAAAAGTAACAAGCTGGAATGAATCTCAATCAATACTGGTTTTGAATGCTTTTTAGGTATCTTCTGAACAAATCACTAAAGCAGGGAATTTAATTAAGATTTAGTCATGTTTTGGGAGGGATATTAACTTAAAAATACATTTAAGTCATTATAAATGCAAGTGGGCTAAATGGCCTGCAATGAATTGATGTGGAGCTAATGGAAATAAGTCTTCCTAACGGCTCCTTAAAGAAAGTAATATGATAGTTGTCATTGGGATTAAAATTATAGACCTACCAAATTAATAAAAAAACAACAACCTACCTTAATTATGTAAATATATTTTGGGTTTGTTAGATAATTTCCAGTGAGGCATTAGAAGGGATTCTCTGTATCTCAAATAACTTTAGGAAAGCTGATATGTTTTGGAAAAATATTAGATGACTCATAAACTAATTACAGTGATAACAAAGATGCTGATGATAAAATGCATGTGAAGATTTGACTAAACTTGCTTCATAGAATGTGAGTTTGAAAAATACTTATAAAATTAATATATATTTCCTATATAATTCTTTTAAAAAATATATTTGATTGATTTTTACAGAGAGGAAGGGAGATAAGAGTTAGAAACATCAATGAGAAACATCGATTAGCTGTCTCCTGCATAACCCTTACTGGGGATGTGCCCGCAACCAAGGTTCATAATTCTTAATGTATGTCTACTGCATGCCACACATGTGAAATATAAGCAAATATTTGATTTTTTATCTATATGACACTGCTGGTTTCTAATCCAATGTCAACTCTTTCCTCTCTCTTAAGATATCACTATTTACCCATGTTCATGCTCAGCTAAAAGTCTGCACTTCTAGTCTCTGTGGCATATGGCGATGAGATGTATGCAGCCTGGTCACGAAATGTAAGCAGACTTATTGTGCATGCCTTCGGAGAGCCCTGTAAATTAAGGAACTTCCTTGCGGTTTATATGAGAGATTCCCCTCCCATGAGCCCCAGTCCCATGGTGAGGATGCCAACACTGTATACTGAGCCCGGTGCTTTCTTAAGACTCAAAGTGAGATCTTATATTCAACGATCTAGGATATTGCCACTTAGATACACTTCAAATTTAGCACAACTGAAACTGAACTCATTTTGTTTGCATCATCTGCCACTCTCCAGTCAACCAAATCTGAAACTTAGTGCCTTACCCTGAATATTTTATCAATCCTTGTGTATTGCCTTTTTCATAAACATCTCTCCAGGCCATAATGGTGTTTTGAACTTGGTGCTATTGTCTTAATTGAGATCATCATCATAATTGAGAAGCAATTTCCAATTTAGTCTCATTGCTTCCAGACTGTCCTAACACACTTCTACCCTCCACACTTCTACACACTGAACTCAGTATTTTACACTTTACTGTCTTGCTGAAAAGCTTGCAGTTGCTCCTCATTAGCTAGTAAAGCTCAAACCCCTTTGCATGGCTCAAGAGGTCTTCTAAAATATTGCCCCACCCATCTGTCTAACATTGTCTCCTCACTCTGTCAAACTGACAAATTTCTCCACTTCTTTCAAGTGACATCTGTAAACCCTCCTCTGACCACTGCAGTCAGAAACAGTTGCTTTCTTTTTTTGTGCCACCCCAGTACCTTGTGCACACACTTTGTCTGGTATCACTGTTCACTCTGCAATGCAATCTTTGTTGTTCCCCTCTCCTTAACTATCTTGTTCATCAGCACAGACCTAGGCACTAAAGAAATGTTTGCTGGATGAATGTTCCCTCCCTTATATCCATCCATTTACTACATCACAAATGAAGTTGGAACAGAATTCATTTTTAAATAGAAAAATCTAGAATCTGCAATTCTGGTTTAAGCAATACCCTTTGTTCAGTTATGAGGTTTTGTAGTAGAAATGACATGGATGTTTAAGATAGAAGACCTGGATTCTGCCATTTGCTGGGAATTGTTGAACAAATTATCTATAACTATTCTGAGCTTTAGTTTCCTAAGCTATAAAATGGGGATCGAAACACCAAACTTACCAGATTGTTGGAAAGATTAGTGACAAATGTATAAAAAGTGCTGAAAGAAAAGCTAATTTGGCAAACAGTAGTCACTATTGCTGTAGAAAAACACTATGGCCCTAGCTGGTTTGTCTCAGTGGATAGAATGTGGCTGGTGGACCAAAGGGCCCTGGGTTCGATTCCTCGAGCTGGGCACCCCCCATGCAGGAGCCAACCAATTGACTTGTTTCTCTCACACAGATACTTCTCGTCTTCCTCTTTCTTCCACTCTTTCTAAAAATCAATGGAAAAATATCCTCAGGTGAGAATTAACAAAAAAAGAAAAGAGAAAAAGAGAAAAAGACTTTGTAAAGTAGTATACAAACTTTAACAATATGAGCCAGGTATTTGTGAAATATTTTTCTATATTATTTTCTTTAATCTTCATAACAATTCTCTCAGCAACTCAGCATTATTTTAATATTAAAAAATACCTGCAAGCATATGATCATTTTGCAGAAAAGTAAATGGAGGCTGAGAAAAGTTAAGTAACTTGCCCCATGTCATATAGCTTATAAGTGGCAGAGTTGAAATTTGAACACAACTAACTAGAGAACAAATTGAAAGAATCCAGGTTTTATAGGGCTTAAGTTATACAATTTTAGGAGCTCTAAGAATACAAAAACATCTATTTTTGAAAAATTTCAAAAGCATATGACCATGTGACCATATCTGTAGTCTCTGAGAGTTCTTTGGAAAGGGTTTCTGCAACTGGGGAGCTGGAGCCAGTGAGGGGTCCTGAAGATTCAAATCCCCTCCTAGGCCATGCTCTTAGCCACAATGCTTTATTTCCTCCAAATTAGTTACACAAGTAACAATGATGATTGTACATCTTTTTGAATTGAAATTTATCCTAATAAAAGAGTAATATGCAAATTGACCATATCTCCGATCAAGCCATGCCCATAGCCACGCCCATCAGCCAAATCAGGAGCAAATTATGCAAATAAATCCCAACCAAGAAGGCTTCAGCCACTGAGAGTAGGAGGGAGGCTTGGGTTTCCCCGGCAATGAAGGAAGCCTGCCCTTGCTGGCCTAAGCCTCCACTCAATGCTACAAAGTTTCAGTTATAGAAGATATACCTCAACAGAAATGGCAGCAGCCACAAAGCTGGAGAGAGTAGAGGCTAGGGTTGCCCAGACGATGGAGGAAGCCAAACTTCTGCAGCCCTAGCCTAGGTCTCCGCTCTAGACTACAAAATTTCAAACAGAAATGGTTGTCGCCAGGAGCGAGCAGAAGGCTTGGCTCCGCTCCAGGCTACAAAGTTTCAATTGTAGACATAGATTAATCCCAGATCCCAAGGCCTCCACTTGGGTCACTGGGGGGCATGGCCAGCCTGCAAACCACAACAGGCCTCTCACCTAGGCTGCCCCATGCCCCAAGGGTACTCGCACCCTGATCCGGGACACTCTTCAGGGCAAACCAGCTGGCCACCACCCATGCACCAGGCCTCTATCCTATCTAATAAAAGAGTAATTTGCAGAGTGACCATCACTCCAACACACAAGATGGCTGCCCCCATGTGGTCAAGGATCCTGCTCCATATGGACACAAGATGGCCAGCAGGGGAGGGCCATTGGGAGGTTCCAGGCCTGCAAGGGAGGGCAGTTGTGGGCAAACAGGCTGGCAGGGCAGCAGTTAGACATCAATCTGGCAGGGTAGTGGTTAGAGGGTGATCAGGCTGGCAGGCAGAAGTGGTTAGGGGCAATCAGGGAGGCAGGCAGGTGAACAATTTGGAGCCTGCAGTCCTGGATTGTGAGAATAATGTCCGACTGCCTGTTTAGGCCCAATCCTACTGGGATCGGGCCTAAACGGATAGTCGGACATCCCTTGAAGGGTCCCAGATTGGAGAGGGTGCAGGCTGGGCTGAGGGACATCCCCCGCCCCCCCATGCACAAATTTTGTGCACTGCGCCTATAGTCCTAATAAGAGAGTAATATGCAAATTTGACCGTACCTTCGCTAAGCTACCAGCCAATCAGGGGCGGGGGTGGGGCCAAGCAGTGTGAGGGTCAGGGCCGAGTGGCCTGAGGCAGGGGGTGGGGCTGAGTGGCTTGAGGTGGGGTTGGGACTGAGCAGCGCAAGGCAGGGGGCAGGGTCGCAGTACACGCGAGGCCATGGGTGGTGGGGATGCAGTGCATGTGAGGCCATGGGGGGCAGGGCCACAGCGTGCATGAGGCCAGCAGTGGGCGGGGCTGCGGCACGTGGGATGGGAGGCTGGTGCAGCATGCAGTGTGCAGGATGGGAGGCCTCGGACGAGATGTGGTGTGTGCCATGCAGGACAGGAGGCCATCCTGGTGTGGCGAGCAGCACCCGGGACAGGAGGCCTCAGGATGGGAGGCTGGTCATGTGGCTGCTAAGTGTGGGGTGCCCCCAGGGCTGGGTATTCGCTACTGGGGCTAAGGCCTGGGCTGGGGAGGCGGGGCCAAGGCGTCAGGCGAGCACGGGGCCCCCGAGGCTGGGTGGTCACCAGGTAATTGCCAGCGGCCGGGGTGCCTGGGCAGAGCTAGCCATCAGCCCCATTGCAGGGTGATGGCTGGGTGCCCAAGGCCTAAAGCTTCGGCCAGGGGTGAGGGGTCAGTAGGACATCCCCTGAGGGCTCCCAGTATGTGTGAGGGGGCAGGTTGGGCTGAGGGATCATCCACCCCCCAGTGCATGAATTTCGTGCACAGGGCCCCTAGTGTGTGTGTGTGTGTGTGTGTGTGTGTGTGTGTGTATAAAATCTTAAGCAAGTGTTACCACAGGATGACTGGCTGGTTCCTATGACACACACTAACCACCAGGGGGCAGACACTCAATGTAAGAGCTGCCCCCTTATGGTCAGTGTGCTCCTACAGGTAACCTCCCATAGTCAGCCAACCTCCCGGGGTTCCTCCCCTCAGCTGGCCAGCCCAGTTAGGCCCTATCTGCTCGATTGCTGGTCAGGCCGAGGGGCCCAACCTGTGCACGAATTTGTGGACTAGGCCTCTGGAAATAATAGTGTCTACCTCACAGGAAATATAAATTAGAATGAACATGAAAAAAAAATCTCTTGGTATTAAAAAAATTGGTTGTGCTTTATGAATGAGTCTTGAATCTATCGATGAATTCCATATCTAATGCACAACCCAATTACACTCTCCTCCATGAAATTTTTCCTTCTTCATTGAGTGGTTTTTTTTACTTGCCTAGGATACCTGATATATCTTCCATTATAGCAATTATTTCATTGTGTTGTAGAGAGTATTTTACATTTATAGCTTCCAAACTGTATATGCTTTGCAAGCTGGGATCAAATCTTTTTAACACCCCTGAGCAGGGACATAGTAAGTATTCAATAAATATTTATTGAATAAGTGACTTACATTAAAAATGTTGTGCCCCCATTGGTTTGGTGCAGTGGGTAGAGCATCAGCCTGTGGACTGAAGGGTGCCAGGTTCGATTCTGGTCATGGGCACATGCCCGGATTATGGGCTCAATCCCCAGTAGGGGGTGTGTAGGAGGCAGCCGATCAATGATTCTCTCTCATCATTGATGTTTCTCTCTCTTGCTCTCTGAAATCTAACCATGAATATTTGACAAATATCATTAATGTCATTATCAGTAGCATTATATTAGCATATTAACATTATATCACTATCTTAGGGAAAGAGAAATAGACATTTAACCCATTTACCCTCTGTTAAGGGTTGGGTTAGTGTACCCACCAAAATTCATGTCCTTCCTAGAACCTCAGAAAGTGATCTGAGTTGGAAGCAGGGTTGTTGCAGATGTAATTAGTGCAGGGTGGGCCCTTAATATTCCCTGGTGTTCTTACGAAAGGAGACACAGACATGGACACATGAAGATAGACGACGACTAAGAGATGCTGACGTGGGTAGAGATAAAAATTCTGCTGTGGCAAGCCAAGGCGTGCCAAGGATTGCTGCAACCACTGGAAGCGAGGAAGAGGGAAGGAAGGATTCTTCCCTACAGATTCCAGAGGGAGCATCACTCAGCTGACACCTTGATTTTGGACTTCCGCTTCTACAACTGTGAGATAATATATTTCTGTTGTATTTAGCCACTTATTTTGTGGTACTTTGGTGCAACAGTTCTGGGAAACTAATATACCCTCACAGTAAACACATTGATTTATTCATTAGGCTACAATTTTCTTCACTTTTTATGAGGATTGGATTTTTGTTTATTGACAGTCTTGCCACAGGCCAATGGGATCCCTGAAAGCCAGACTCTTGTTGGTCTTGTTGAGTCTTGCTGGGTGTTGTATCCCTAGCACTTGACAACATTTCTAGCACATGGTAGGCCTTCAGGGAGTGCTGGTGAATGCGTGAATAAATCAGTGCCCTAAGGACAAGAATAGCAAAGATAGTATCACAGACCATAATAGTTTTTTTTCCATTTGACTGAGGAGAAAAAACCCCCAGGAATTAAAAGTAATGTGACTTAGCCCTAACCGGTTTGGCTCAGTGGATAAATCGACATCCTGAAGGCTCAAAGGTCCCAGGTTCGATTCTGGTCAAGGGCATGTACCTTGGTTGCGGGCACATCCCCAGTAGGGGGTGTGCAGGAGGCAGCTGATCGATGTTTCTATCTTTCTCCCTTCTTCTCTGTAAAAAATTGAATAAAACATATTTAAAAAATAAAAGGAATGTGACTTAAATTTTAACGAACACACCAGAACTTGTTTCAAGTGAGCCTTTTCCTTTTCAAACCACTTAGTTCTAGAGGCTAAACACTTTTTATTATTATTTTTTGATTCCTCATTTGTGACTGCTCTTCGAGCCTGTTCTCTCAAAGACAGATTGGATTTCCACAAACAAAAGTAATTTGAGGCTAAACTTTGCGAGGAAAGCTGGTGATAAAGCTGGGTAACAAATACTCAAAAATGCGATGTGCCTATTGAAAAATAGAGGCTGATTTTCTAAAATTGTGAACATCTCTGTGGAGGGATATTGACCACGTGCTAACGTATGGTGATGGGAAACGCAAAAGTTCCTTCAAAAAAAAAAATATCACGTGCTATTCTCCAACTCCAAGAAACAACGTCCCTCCGTGGTGGAGAGTTCACAGCCACCTCTGCCGAAGCGGGGGGACGGGGGGGAGGGGGTTTAAAAAAAGCAGTCGAGACCCCGACACTCTCCAGCCCCCATACCAACCATAACGAAGTCATCCTTCCGGTAGGCCCGGAACACCTGGTCAAACCCGAACGCCTGGGCCTGGATTCTGCCCAGCATGGACCTGGATGGAGCACAGGAGGGGAAGGTCAGCGCGCCCGGCACCCGCCGAGCGCACCGCGGCCAGGCCCGCCCCGAGCCCGCCCCGCGCGCGTCGCCGGCCCGCGGGTCCCACTCGTGTCTCCACGGCCGCGAAGGCCGAGGGCTTCTCCTCCTCGGCCCGGCGCTCACCACTGGCGGAGCCGGCTGGTGCTCTCCCGCGTGCTCAGGGACGCGAAGGTTTTCTGAGGCAGAAATCGGAAGTAGTAGCCGCCCCCATCCCCTGGCTCCCCCGCCGCCATCGCGGTCCGCGCTGCGCCGAAGTGGGCGCCGTTTCCATAGAGACGCGGGGGCCGACGCCGAGGGGGCGGGGCGGGGGCGGGGCCACGCGTCTCCCCGGGTCGGTGCTCGGTCCTGGCTCCGGGCGGGCCCTGAAACCGCTTGGGAGTCGGGGAGCCGGTGCCCACGCTCCCCGGGCGCCCCAGCTGTCACTCCCCTCCACCCAGCCCAGTGGCTGTGAGAACGGGGAAGATTGCCGATGCCTTCTTGTGGAAATGAACTCTTGATGATAACAACTGTGCGTGGGTTGGTTTCCTAGTCTCCCTGGTTGTAATCCGGATTTGTAGTTATCTAGGTTGGATGACTCAAACATTTTGGAAGAAAAATTATTCTGCACGCATTCGGTTTATCTATTTTGGAAGACAAACGTCTACGACTACGTGACTACTTGGGAAACAATGCTTTTGCCATCTGGCTCTTTATTTTATTTTATTTTTTTTGTAGAGGGACATCTGAAGGCTAAAACGATTTTGACATACATACCACAGTACAATAGGCTGTTTAGTAGAAACACAATTCTTATTTTGTATCGAAAATTACCTTTTGTATCTACACTTCTTGTTTTGTTTTCTGTCATTGCAGTGGATCTGGCTTCGGAATGTGGGGATCGTTCCCCCCCACCCCCCAACAGATTCAGAAGCCAGGCCCTTTGCTGATTCCCTTCCCTTTCCCCTCGTCTTCAAGAACTGTCCCTGTCCACAACAGCAGGAGAGGCGGAGAGAGAAACACACCCCCTGAGAATATATTTTGTATTCGCGTTGATTAGTACTTCATTATATTACCAAACTACAGTTCATCCTTTTGGGTTGTTTACAGTTTGAGGGTATTCTGAAAGCAGTCACAAACATCAGGGACATGTCTTTTTTTTTTTTTTTTTTTACATCTTCATCTGAGGATATGTTTTGAGAGAGGGAGGAAGGTAGAGAGAGAGAGGGAGAGAGAACGAGAGAGGAGAGAAACATGGATGGGTTGCCTTCAGTATGCACCCCAACTGGGGATCAAACCCCAAACTAGGAGAATAGAACCCACAACCTTTGGTATATGGGAAGACACTAAGCAGTGGGGCTGGAGCAGGGCGCATGTCTTTTGACGGACTGATGCACTCATTCCTGTTGGAAATATATACAAGAGTGGAAGTGCTTAGCCATAGGGCATGCTTGCTGGTTTTGCTAGATCCGGCCAGAAGTTTTCTAAAGTAGATCAACTTACACACCAACTAGCAATGTGAGATTTCCAGTTGTTCTACATTTTTGCAAACAGCCCACGCTGGTGAGGGTGTATTAATTTCTCATTGTGATTTTTAAATTTGCATTTCCTTGATAGTTAATGTTGTCGAGCAATTTTTTTACATGCCTAGTGACCGTTTGAGTATCTTCTTCAGTGAAGTGCTTATTCAAGTGTTTTGCCCATGATAGGTTGTCAGTCTTTTCTTATTTATGAGAAGTTTATAGTCTGCATATAAGTCCAGTGCCAGATACATACAGGGTATCTCCCCTCCCTCCCCCAAACATTCATACACACTATAAAGGCAGTATTTGTTAAAATACATTTAATTTTAACAATGTAATAGAATCTACAGCCATCAGCTGTTAAAGGTTATACACTTTGGGGGGGACACCTTATATGTGTTGCAAATATTTTCCTTTTTGTCTATAGCTTGTTTGTAGCTTTGATGCTCAGAAATTCTTAATTTTAATGAAGCACAATTAAGTTTATTTTTTGTGCCACATTTGCTTTTTTGCCTACATAGACTCATGGAAATAGTCTTACATTAATGTCCATGATTCAGCTCAAAAATTTTTTTTAAGCTCATTCCATTTTCCCCGCATGGTTTTCCATTTAACATAGCTCTGTACATTGATAAGCAGACTGAACATTTCTAACACACTGAATTGAAATGGCCCTTAAAAAAATCCAGTGATTATTTCTGCTTAATCCTTTATAAAAGCATTTTCCACAGGACCTAACCACATCGTATTTTTTCTAGGTTTTCCCAACTTTATTGAAATATAATTAATATACTGCACATACTTAAAATGTACAATGTGATGAAGTTTGATATATGAGCTCTTTGTGTTTTATTTTAAATCCCAAAATAAAAGTATAGGTATAATTATTTTTATTTTGGGTTTAAGATACTAATATAAGTTTAGAATCTTTGTTTATTTTTTCCATTATTCAGAAGTAAATCATGTTATTTGCTGATGAAATTCATCATCTTTTTTTAACCTTATAATCAGTATTTTGAGTGCATAGTCTTAAAGTTCAATATTTACTTGGAAATTGATAGCTTTCTAATTGTTAGTTGTCACTTAAATATGCATGATTGGTATATATTCTCTCTATACAACCTTAATGAATTCAAGATTGCTAATGTTTTTTTGTTTTATTTTTTAGTATTACCCAATGATCTCTAAATTTAAAAAAAAATCACAGAAACAACACATGTTTATAGAGAAAAAAACAAAGAAGCAAAAAGAATACAAATACCTAAGGCAAAGGAAACTAAGTAGAAAATAAACAATGGGTGTACATCAAACAAAAAGCTTCTTCTGCACAGCAACAGAAATCAACACAGCGAAGAGAACCCACTGCACAAGAGATCATATTCGGCAATAATATATATCCTAAGAAACCTGAAGCACCAATCAGAAAGAACGCGTCCACCCCTTTGTTCATAGCATCACAATTTACAGCAGCTAAGATCTGGAAATAGCCCAAATGCCCATCAGTAGATCAGTGGATAAAAAGGCTGTGGTACATTTATACCATGGAGATATCAAATTATATCAATGTTACAAAGCAGCACTTTCTCTGGTTCTACTTGGTGTAAACTTCCTATGATTTTAATGATTTGAAAAAGATTTAGCAAACAGATTTAGAAGCCAAGAACAATATTAGGTTGATTCTGGTGGTTGCATGTTCCTGATAAATGATAGATTTTTTCTTTTCAATTAGCAATAATTGCACCTCCGATAAAATTCATGGGCTATGATACTGCCACTGTGCAAAGCTGATAATGATAGTTTTTGACTTTTATAGAAGAATGAAACAGTGACTGTGATCATAGCTATTTGAAACTTGGGAAATGTTGTTCATCAATAAGTTGTTTTATTGAGATCAGTAGCTATTGAAGGTCAGCTCATAATAAAAATTTAACTTAATCTGTGGCCAAATTAAAAAAAAAAGAGTGATGTACTTTTTCTAAAATTAAAACTTTATTAAAGCACTTTATTTTAAAATTATTTTCACCTTTTTGTAGTTAAAATAACCTTTCTTTAGGAAATAATGATAATTAAATAAAAAACGGTGTTTGTGTTTGTGTGTGTGTGTCTTTAATGTCGCAAAAAGTTTACAAATCTGTGCGTCGCTAGAGTAGAACCTTGTTACTCAAAATGTGGTTGATGGACCAACAGCATTATCACTTGGAAACTTATAGAAGTGCAGTGTCTCTAGTCTCATTCCAAACCTACTGACTCAGAATCCTCACGTTAACAAGATTCCTCAGGTGATTCACACACACATTAAATAAGAAGTGGCGGTCTATACAATAGTCATCGATTGTGCCTACTAATCCCACCCCCTTTTATCTTCAAGCTACACTAGGCCTCCATCAGCCTATTGCTCAATTTAGAAACCTGGAATTTATCTTTGATCCCACCTGTCCCACCCACTTCCTAGCCTCTCCTATGTCAAACTCATCATTAAATGTTATAATCTTCTAAATGTGTATGCAATCTGCCCACCTCTTTCCAGGTTCCACTGTTGCCACTTTCGTCTGAGCCACTATCTTTTGGCCTGAATGACTGTAAGTAAAACTTTTAACTGTTCTCTCTCTTCCATTCTTGTACTCCTGCCATCCATTCTGCACACAGCAGCCCGATGGAGCTCTTAAAAACGATAAATCAGATTCTGAAACTACACTGTTGAGAATTCTTTAATGCGTTTTCATTGCATTAAGGTAAAATCCAAACTCCTGCTGCTCTACATTCTCCCTTTCCAGCCTCATTTCCTATCTTCCTCCCATGTTCCCAATTCAGGGATCACTGGTCTGGAAAGAGCCAAACTCTTTTCTTGCCCAGAGCCTTGGTAGAAAGTCTTCCTGGAGCACCTTCTTCCCCTCTACTTTTAGCCCAGCTACTGTTTGTGCAACCTCCAGGTTTCAGATTAGAGAGCTTCCTGACCACCCACTCAAAAATGGTTTTCCTGGTTATTCTCTCATACCGCGTACTTGTCCCTCGGAGCACTTAAAACAATGCGCAATTATTTAAATATTTGTGTTTTTCTGTAGTCAGTGTTTATCTCCACTAGCCCATAAACTTCAAGAGATCGGAGATTGATAATTCTATTTAACATTGCATTCTTGGTGGCTGGTATATAGGGGGAAATTTAAAAAAATATTTTTTGAGTAAATAAATCAATGATTCTGATTTTACTGATCTATGTTATATAATCTGTGTGAAAAGACAATTTGACGAGGCTACCTAGTTATATTTTTGTTGCAAGCATTAAGTTTAGCCAGAGACACACTTGCTGTCTGGATATATTTAATTTCAAACAATTTGAGCTATTAAGGATTGAGAAGCCTATTTACCAATAACATTTTATAAATTTAATTTGTAGGTAATGTGACACTGTGGCTAAGGCATAGATTTTAAGGTCAATCAGGCCAATCTACGCTTCACTGTCACTTGCTAATTGTGTGAAGATAACTTGGCAAGCTACCTTCTCTAAGCCTCAGTTTTCTCAACTGGGTTGTTGCAAGAATTTACTGAGGAAATGTATGTATGTGTTGACTAAAGAATGTTATTATTTGCTTCTTGACTTTGACTACGTTTAATAGAACAGCAGCCTGTCCATCATCATGCCACATTTCTGCCGGCAGTTAAAAGGCCTTGTGGTAAAGGAAAGGGTTAAATCTTTGGCCTGCCTTTTGTTTCTGGAAGATGTCTCCTGAGGGGATGGTGTGGAGGGGGATGGGTGGGGTGGAGTTATGGCCCCAGGAAGATATAAACAAGTAGGAGCTGGAACACGTCTCTATTCTGTGACAGAGCTCCTGTCTCTGACATGAAGGTAAAGCTTTTATGGCTGTCGGGAAAAGCAGTCCCTTTGCCTTCCTAGTCTTGTTTGATTTCTACAAAAATGCTTTTTATTGCAAAATCCTGGTTACACTTGTTTGAAGAAGTTTATGAAATGGTATGAAGCAAGAAACCCCAGTTTCCTCTTCAGATCAGTGCACCCTGCCTTCAGCACAGAGAGGGAGATAAGACTGGGGGGGGGGGGGAGGGCCGCGAGGCGGGGGAAGGACGGTTATAACCCATCGCCTTCCAGGGAGAAGCTAGAGACAAGCAGGAGTTGAATCTTAGGGAAATTGGTGCTCAGAAATAAGGCTCTAAGCTCAAGTGGGGGGAGAGTGGGCTCTTGATTATTATTATTATTATTGTTATTATTGTATTTTTTATTGTTTAAAGTATTACAAATAGTAGTACATATGTCTCCCTTTCCCCCCCATTGACCCCTCCCCCCAACATGCCCTCACCCCATCCCCCAGTGTCTTGTGTCCATTGGTTATGTTGATTATTATTTATATATTTTTCTTTGTGGGTAAACCTTTACCTAAATCTATACTTAATCCAAGAACTGACTGTTTTGGATTGCTTGCAGGAAAGGACCTCTACGCTGTTTTGTATTAAAATGGAATTCTGGTCCGAGATCCTCCATACTGAGAGGGTTAACTTGAAACACAGACAGGGCAGGGGTCCAATGGAAAACAAGGGCCGTGGGACATAGGCCGGGGCAGAGATACAGCAGTGAACCAGCCCAACCACAGGAACCAATCAAGCAGAAATAATGCAATATTTCTGGACTCAACGCGGGAGGCATGGGAAACCAAGGTGCAGGAAAGTTCAGGTCAGTTGCTGGGTGAAAAAACAATTGAGGGAATCAATCAGGCTTGTAGCACACATATACCCCTGCACTGCAAGGCTTTAATGGGCAGCCCGTGACTGAGTCCGCCTCCCCTTGTGGGGAGTCTGAATCTGCTTGTAATAAATTTTCCACACTTTTGCTTCAATCTTCTGGTCCTCAGAGCCCATTCATCAGACCCGGGGAAAACTCCTCAGCTCAGGGGTCCAGTTATCAGTATTAACTGGGACTGGGACGCCCTTCACCCCACAGCCACGTCTTCCCACCTTCACCGCTTTCCCTCATCTTCTGAGATGCTCTGGCTGTTTCTCCTTTGGAAACAGAACTATGCTTGGGAGGCTCAGTCTGTGACTGTTGGTTGGTGCCTCTTCGTCAGTATAATGTCTAACTTCTCAGGCGGGAACAACCCCCCTTTCCAAGCCACAAGGGAGTCTTTCTTTTGTGTGTTGCAATGTCAACAAGGGAGTGTTGGGGTGAGGGCGAGGGGTCTCCAGTCAGGCAGGTCTCTTTACAGATCCCAGGTGACACATTCTGGAGATTTTAAAAAATGTATATATATATTTTTGAGAGGAATAGTCTATTGTTGATATTCCATGAGATTATTATGTTTGTAGTACATGGCTCCTCAGGAAGCACAGTCATTTTGATAAACCAGCTCATCAGGTTCTATAGACATACACTTCAATAATTATTAACGCAGATGATATGATGACGGGTTCAAAGATGTGCAAATGTGTATACCAGTCTTCCTTGACTATAGGATCAAGTCATTTTCATATCCATGTATTTTAAGAAATATTTTCGTTAAATTTTATTTTTATTTTTTAAAATACATTTTTATTGATTTCAGAGAGAGAGTGGGAAAGAAACATCAATGATGAGAGAGCATCACCGATGTGCTGCCTCTTGAACACCTGCTGGCGATTGAGACTGAAACCTAGGCATGTGCCCTGTCAGAGAATTGAACTGTAACCCCCTTGTTCATGGATCAATGCCCAACCACTGCGCTACACCAGCCAGGCATGTCCATGTATTTTTTTAGTCTTTGTAGTTCCCTATGAATGTTTTAGTTTGAATAAGATATGAACAAAGAAGCATATGGAGCTGAACATATGTCATTTTGATTTTTCTCCCCTGCTCCTCCCCTCTCCCTCTACACGCACATAGAGTCACTTTGTAGAGTCCGGGGTGTCCAGGTCCCAGTGGTTCAAATGAATAAGCATACCTCCTCCCATTCAGCCAGTCAACTGAGATGGTGGGGTGTGAAGATTAATGACTGTTTAGACCAGTCTCCTGCACATAGAAAACAATCAAGTGTTAGCAATTGTTATTATTTATTAGGTGCCCATTATTTACAAAGGGGGATATATATATATATATATATATATATATATATATATATATATCAGAGAGGAAGGGAGAGGTATAGAGAGTCAGAAACATAGATGAGAGAGAAACATCGATCAACCGCCTCTCATACACTCCCTACTGGGTATGTGCCGGCAACCAAGGTACATGCACTTGATTAGAATCGAACCTGGGACCCTTGAGTCCGCAAGCTGACACTATCCACTGAGTCAAACTGGTGAGGGCTGATTTTTTTTTTTTCTTATAAAGCATTTGAATCTCCAATAAAGTTATCTGAAAGAATCAACATGTAAATGAGGTGAAAGGGGAGTTTCTGTGCTTGAAGTGGGAGTGAGTGCTTACCTGTTTGGCTCCCTTATGCTATACCAAATGGTTCTCAGAGGGTTTCACGCACTCCCTAGGTCTCATCTGAGTACAGTTCAAAAACTAGTAGGAAAATCAGAATTCATGAAATAGGGCAGGAAAGAAATAAGGTCAGGCCATTGAGTGCATTGGATGCCAAGACAGAAAATCTAGACGTATTTTGAAGTTAAGGTTGGGACATTAGGGGCAGTTCTGACAGTATTTAATTAAAAGCCTAACATCAGGGCTGCATTGAGGTAAATGACTAAACACTTAGGGAAAAAAACTCAAATCTACCTCACACTATATAACAATTTCCAGGTGGATTAAAGACACACACATAGTAAAATCCTAAACTTGCTATAAAATATGTAAATATTTATAGATATTTGGGGTTGTCCTTCAAAGCATGATACCACAGAAGTTATCTGGAGACATTATTTTTAGACATGGCATTCAAGAGAAAAAATATTAACAGATTTAGATGAAAATAGAAACATCTGCACATGTAAAACACCATAACCAAAAAAGAAAGCCAAATGACAATTGGAGAATGGATTGTAATAGAAAGTTTGGTAAAGTACATGAACATCCAATTCACAAGAGAAAAAAACATTAAAGAAAAAAAAAAAAACAATCCAATGGACCCGCCCCCCCCCCAACCAGTATTTCTAATTATCAAAGAAATAAGTGCAAATTGAAATAATGATGTCCTTTTTCTTCACGTAGCAACTTGGCAAAGTATGGCAGATACTGTTGGTTGCCTACCCAGGCTTCTTCCTTAGTAAGGGAGTTACACATTTTTACATTATATAGAGGTCAATATTCTCAATTCAGGGAGTTCTAGTCCCTGGTTTAGGGGTACATCTAAAGTTCATTTAGGCTGTTAAAATAGAAGGCAAGTCAGTTGGAAGCTCTTAGGGAAGACTTTTCTCCCTGGACTGTCCACTTTTCCACTTTCAAAAACAACTATACCATACCTTCTCCTATAACCTCTAAATTATACATTCCCATTCCCACTTAAGCTGGTGACCTGGCCTCATATTTGAATGTGAAAAAGAGAAGCAATTAGAGCCAATCCCTTCATTTTCACACCATCGACTTTGCCAAACAGCAAACCCTTCACCTAGGTTCTCCCTCCTCTACTTGAAGAACTTACCTTCTGCGTTTGTTTTCCTTTCACCTGCATTAGATCTTTCTACTTGATTCTCTAGTTAATTTTCTTTCACACAAACACATCCACTGTTCACTACCATCCTAAAAACAAAACAAACAATAACAAATCCATAAAAACTTCATTGCTCTACATATCACCTCTGTTTATTAGCCCATTTATTATTCCCCTTCACAGCAAAACATCTTGAAGACTTGTTTAGTCACCATCTGCTTTCACGTGTTCTCCTTCTGCTCCAGTAAAACTTCTATCTGCATCAATCCACTAAGACCGCTCTTGTCAAGTTCATAAATAAGTAAGATCCAATGTTTTAAAATCTTATTGTTTATTTTTTATTTTTCTTTTACTTGACCTTTTAGGAGTTTTGTACTGGTGCCTCTCCCTGTCCTAATAAGGATACCAGTTCTTCTGGATTAGAGCCCCACCTTTATGACCTCATTTATCCTTAATTACTTCCTTAAGGAGTCTATCTCCACGTACAATCACATGGGGGGGGGGGGTTGAAGGATAGGACTTCAACATACAAATTTTGGAGCAGAGGACACACAATTTCACACATACGTAACAAGTTACCTTAGTTTTAAATACCATCTACTTGCCGTGTTGTGTGTGTGTGTGTGTGTGTGTGTGTGTGTGTGTGTGTGTGTGTGTGAAATCCCTGGCTCTAACCTCTTTCTGAAATTCTAGACTTGTATCTCCAAATGCTTCCTTAACATCTGGCACATCCATTTAACATGGCCCAAAGAGGCCACCTCCCACTGCTGCTTCTTCCACCACTTTCTAGTCTTTCTCATTCTAGTGAACAGCCTTTCCATCTTCCTTGCAGTTTAAGTCTCAAATATGAGAATTACCCAAGATTTTGCATCTCTCCCTTATCTTCCACAGATAAGCTACCAGCAGCCGCTATCAATTCTACTTCTAAAACTTATTTCAAACCAATCCATTTTTCTTAGTCTCGCCCGCTCCCACTGCTTTCACTGGGACTACAGATAGTCTCCTAATCGATCTTTCTGATTCTACTTTCATTTCATTATAATCCACTAAAGGCCCAATGCATGAAAATGTGTGCACTCAGAGGGGGGCGGTGTCTCTAGGCACAGCCTGCACACTCTCACGACCCGGGACCCCTCAGGCAGGGCCCAGTCTCATCACAGCATGACTCTGGTTTCCTGGAGCAGGTGTCCCGGACCCAGGACTGATCAACTGGACTACATCAAAATTTAAACACAATTTTCTTCAAAAGACATCACACACTGCCTGGCTGGCATGGCTCAGTAATGCCCCAGTTGTGCGCTCCATCCCCAGGAGGAACAACAATAAAGACAGCAACAACTAGAGATCAGGTCTCCCTCACTGATGTTTCTCTTTCTCTCTCCCTCTCCCTTCCTCTCTGAAATCAATACTAAAAAATATATGTATATGTAAAAGAGACATCACACAAAGACTTGTATTTGAATGTTCACAGCAGTTTTTCATAATAGCTCCAAACTGAAAACAGCACCAAGGTCCATCCATCAGTAGATTAGTAAATAGTATCCAATAGAATACTACTCAGTAGTAAAAGAGGACAAATTACAGAAACACGCCATATGAACACATCTCCATGAAAGAAGCCAGACACAAAAACTGCATATTGAATGTAGGTCTGGCTTCATGGTTGTGCAATCTGTGCAGTCACACAGGGACTTGTGGTTGTTTTGTGCTCTGTTTTTTGCTGCTGTGAAATTCTTAGTCACTTTTTAAGAAGGAGCTCCTCATTTTTTGTTTTGCTCTGGGCCCTGCAAACTGTGTAGCTGTCTTGACTGTATGATTCCACGGAAAAGACATTTTAGAGAAGTTAAAATTCTTGTGGCAGCTCCGTGGTTGTTAGGGGAGAAGAGATTGACCACAAAGAGGCAGGAAGAAGCTTTCATTACTTATTTAAGTTTTAAGCCTCACCTAAGGATATGTTGTGTTTTTTTTTTAAGAGAGAGAGAGAGAGAGAGATCCCAACCAGGGGTCAAACCCACAACCTAAATGTGTGCCCTGCCTGGGAATCGAACCCAAAACCGTTTGGTACACAGAACAATGCTCCAACCAGGAAACTTTTTAAAGCGCTTAAAATGTTTTACAACATAGACCATGGTGTTGATTACACAACCATACACACTTACTGCAATTAATGAAATTATAGACTTAAACTTGGGGATATTTTATTATATACAAATTATACCTTAATAAAACTGATACACACATAGTTTTTTTTTTTATAGGTAATAATCTCCAATGGCTTCCCTTCACATGTGGGACAGAACTCCACATGCTTCTCTTCTCTAGTAGGGGACCCAGGTTTTCCTAATCTCTGCAACCTCATCTCCCTTCCCCACTGTATCTTCTCTCTGTTTCTTACATGGACTGAGCTTGTTCCTGCCTTAGGCCTTTGCCCTAGCTTCCTGTTCTTCTGGAATTCTCTCACCCTAATCTCTCCATGGATGGCTTTTGTCATAAAATCTCAATAAGACTTCCTCAGTGAAGCCTTCTCAACTGAAAGTAGTCTCAGATACAATCATATCACCTTGTTTTAGTCCTTTACATAGCACCTGTCAGCACTGGCATTTTCATTTTCTCTTTATTATATACTTATTTTCTTCCCCACCAGACTGAGATCTCTGTGAGATTGGGAACCTAATCTGTCATATCCTTAGAGACTAAGACAACACTTGACACAGAGTATGTGTGTTCAGTAAATGTTTGTTGAATAAATAAAACATTTGATAAAGCACTGTTTAATGATATAGAAAGACCTTCTTGATATTGTTAGGTAAAAAAGAGCAGCTAAGTAAAAGATATTTGTAAAAGCACATGATACCTAAGAAAAAAGACTAGAATATACTGCAAATCCTGCCAGCTGCTCCTTAAACCCAGTTTAGTCTAGGAGAGATCGTCTTTGTTGGTGGACACTTTCTGCTAAGGCCGTGGGATTGGATTACGAGGACTGATAGGCTTCCTCATAGGTTGCCCTCTAGCTCTGTAGTCTTTCCTGCCTGGAAACCCACACTGCATTTCATTTACACCTGAATGCTGCCAATAACAATGACTCTGGTAAACTCTCCTACAACCTCCCTCTTCATCAGCTTCCCAACCCACATGGGCCTTGAATTCTGAGCAATGGTCACTTACCAAAGGATATTTTCAGTCTTTGGCTGGGAATGAAAGTGATCCCCTCAAATGGGCTCCTTCAAAACAGAGCTGGGGGTCAGGGTGTGAGTTGTACAGTCCCTATTCAAGTTCAAAACAAAGTCTATCCCTACTTATCTAGTTGCAAATTTGTAACAACTTCATCACTCTACTTTCCTAGTGTCCTTTTTGTGCTACCCTTACTTAGATACTAGTTTAATGAGCATCCTAGATCGTTCCTTGTTCTTACTCTGCTCTCCAACCTAGACAAACTCCCTGGAGCCCAGGCCTCCAGGAAGCAGCACCACTCGTTTGGTCCAGACTGGGCAATCATAGATGGCACACCTTTGGCAGTTGAAATCAGTTTTTAAGTTGGCATTCATATACATTCTAGACCGAGCCTTGCCCTATTCCAGACCTGGGCTGAAATACTCTCATTTTATGGGGCATGATCTCTCTGAATCCCGGTAGCTGGCCAGTAACTGAAGAATTTAGAGACTGTTGAAGAAGATAGATAGGTGCCAATCATAGTGATGATAATCTCTCTATATAAAAGACTAAGTGACCCGCCATACATTCATCTGACCATCTGACTGATCAATCAGCCAGTACATATGACATGCACTGGCAATTTAAAAATAAATGTTGAGGAGAAGCCAAGATGGTGGCATAGGTAAACACCTAAACAGCTGCCTCGCACAACAATTTCAAAACTGCAACTAAAAAAACAAAATGACTATTACCCAGAACCATGGGAAAGCTGGCCGAGTAGAAGTTCTTCAACCAGAAGGAAGGAGAGGAGTGTTGGGACATGCACAAGTGCCGAAAACCTGAGGTGCAGAGGTGCAGGAGCCGGGCTGACGGAGGGCAACTTTGGGGCTGCTTTTTTTCAACCCGAAGGGAAGCAGGCTCCTGATTGCTCTAAACCTGAGTTTCTGGGGAGACACTGGCAACCCAGACTCCTACAGGGAGAAGCTGAACGGTCTGCCATTGAGTCAGAAAGTGAGGGAAGTGCCATTGCAGAGGCACCCATGGCAATTGGTGTTCACTGTGCGGGGACTTGGAGACACAGAAATGGCGGAGTAGCAGCCATTGCTGTTTGCCATGCCCTAACCTAGTGATGCCCTGAGACTCTGCCCCACCCAATGTGCAAACCCGCCTGAGCTGTACGCAGCTGCATTGCATATAAATGGCCTGCACTTTCCCAGCTTAACCTAAACTGCAGCTCTGGTCAGAAGAGGAGAAATCTGCAGATCTCGCTGTAGCTCCTGCTGGATTGCCTCAGATAGTAGCTGAACTGTACCCCACTGGAGATCCAGAAGCTTGAGTATCTAGAGGTCAGCGTAAGATGACATCAGAATTCAACTATTCACATCCATAAGTAATACATTCAAGAGGCAGACTCAGTGAGCACCAAAGCCCCACTGAAGCAAGTCTGCCCCCATAGGCATGTCTCCAGTACAGCAGCTCTTCCACTGCATCAATACAGGGAAGCAGCAAAATGGGGAGACAGGCAGGCATGTCACGAATGAAAGAAATGGAGGAAAGCAGACTATTGGATATAGAGTTCAAGACCACATTTATAAGGTTACTCAAGAATCTTCTAAAAGCTGCTGAGAAACTTGATGAGACCTCTGAGGAGCTTAGTGAGACCTTCAAGGACCTTAAAGAGAATGCCAAGAAAATGGAAAAGAACCAGACAGAAATTAAGCATACATTGTCTGAAATAAAAAATATACTGAAATTCAATGGTAGATCAAAGAGAGAATCTTTGAAAGCAGCAAGAGAAAAACACTTGGTTAGCTACAAGGGAGTACCCATATGACTGTCAGCTGATTTCTCAACAGAAATTATGCAGGCCAAATGGGAGTAGCAAGAAATATTCAAAGTGATGAATAGGAAGAATCTACAACCAAGATTATGCTACCCAGCAAGGCTATCACTTAGAATTGAAGGTCAGACAAAGAGCTTCACAGAGAAGAAAAAGCTAAAGGAGTTCAACACCCCCAAACCAGGATTATATGAAATGCTGAAGGGTATGCTTTAAGAACAGGAAGAAGAAAAAGGTAGAGATAAAAACTATGAACAATAAAATGACAACAAATACATACATACCAACAAGTGAATCTAAAAATCAAGTGAATGAAAAATCTGATGAACAGAATGGACTGATGAATATAATAGAATCAGGGACATAGAAAGGGAGTGGACTGACAATTCTCAGGGGGAAGAGGGTGTGAAGGGTGTGGGAAGAGACTGGACAAAAGTCTTACACCTATGGATGAAGACAGTGGCGGGGGGTAAGGACACGAGGTGGGGGAGAGGGATGGAGTGGAGAGGAGTTATGGGGGAAAAAAAGAGGAACACCTGTAATAATCTGAACAATAGAGATTTATTTTAAAAAATAAATAAATGTTGACCAGTACATGCGCAACACATATGAAGCTCCCCCTAGTGGCAATCGCATACGTTTTAATTTTATAGTACTATATTATATATATACTATTTTGACATGTAATTTTTTGCAGTAATGTAATTACCACACAAATCTTTCTTCTAATTAATTTCCTTTCAATGTGCACAAATCTGTGCACAGGGCCATCAGTATAAACAATAAAACAATAGCTAATATTTTTGAGCATGTACTGTGTTTGCTAGCTATTATGCTAAACATTTTCCATGAGTTATCACTTAGTTCTCTCAAAAAAAATTGTTATGTGGGTATTACTAATAGTACAAAGCACAGACCTATTGTTACTGGGTAATAAGGGAGATACTGTTCATCTCTCCTTCCAACATGTAGCATTACTTTCCCATAAAAACAACAGCAAAGACAGCAACAACCAGAGATTAGGTCTTTCATCTCTGTGGAATTTCACTAATGCTACAATATTCCCACTGTAATTCCTCTCCTCCACGGTTATTTGCCCACCTCTTTGCTTCACACAGCCAGTTGAAACTCTGCCCTTTTCCTGCACTCTGTTAGATGGGGAACTAAATTGCAGAATGGAAAAGTATTGGATGGCTTTGGGCACTAACTCAGGTAAGTAGTGAGTACATTTATAACAGCGATTGGGGGGTTGAAAGAGATCGTATAGATATGCATTTACTTCAAGAATAGCCTGGGACTTATTACCACTTCCCATTGGGAAAACCAGGAAAATGCTGATTCCACCCTATGTTGGAGAGAATGGTTTCTATAGAGAGAGGAAGGGAGACAGAGAGATACGAAAGAGAAACATTGATCAGCTGCCTCCTGCTTGGGATGGAACCTGCAATATGGGTATGTGCCCTGACCCAGAACCGCACCCACCATCTTCACATGTACTGGAGGATGCTCCAACCAACTGAACCACACAGAATGGTGTCTATTTTCACTCTGGGCAGTTTATATCAGCAAAATAAAAGAACAACGTTTGACTCAGACCTCTCTTTGTATCCATGGAGCAGTTATTGCCTGTTTCCCTGGTTTTTGTATTCTTCTTGGTGCCCTACACTGGTTTTAGTATCTGCTTCTAACCCATTTAATGTGTAGTTCACTCTGGCTTCTTGAAGTTTAGCCTTTTTTAATTTTTGTTTTATTTTACCTTGGCATTTCCTATGGTCTTGTGAGCAATCCATTCCTGCAGCCTAGGAAGGAGGGCAGGGATTCACTCAACTGGAAAGTTGACTCTGTGTAAGAAAGGAGGTGAGTGAGCATTCTGGGTTGTTAAGATGAAGATGAAATCTTCAGTGCTTTGACCCCTTCAGGGGTCTACTGCTGCACACTAGGTCTCATCAAAAAAGATTTCTGCAGAAAATACTCCGCAAATTAGAATGTATATTCCTGAACTGTTTGCAGCTCACACTTTCTTTGATTATGTTTGGTGATAATTTACAAGTGTTTTTCATTTTGTTTCAAAGGCATACCTTTCATGACTTCATCCAAGTTATTGATGAAAAATGTTAATGGGACCAGATGCAAAGTCGGCTGACACTAAAGACTTTCCATTGAATGGGCAACTTTATTGTTGCAAGTAACTGTACAACTCACATTTATCTACCTTGTCTACCAGAACATCATGAGGTGCTTTAAAATCCACTGGGTCTTTGGCAATCTCCCTGTGTACTTCAATCTTCTTCAGTCTGTCTCCCTGGAAACCCTGAATTTTTGGTATCTTAGGCTCTATTTTGGGGAATGGAGAAAGCAGAGTATGGTCTTTGCTTTCCCAATTCAGTTAAAATAGCCCTACTCGTATGTGTTTTAGAAGTCAGAGTACTGGGTAACATTTTACTTGAAAAGGGGATTCTTTGGCTTTAAAATGTTTTAAATTTCTTCTTTTTAAAGTAATGTCCATTGCTACATATAGAGATAAAATACTCTTTTTTGCTACCAATTTCTTCTGTGTCTGAATTGGCTCCCTAGTCATTAACGTTCGGTTAAGTGTGTATGGTCTGTTGTCTAGACACGTTGCTGGCTTTTACAGACTAGCTTGTGAAACTAATTACAGTTACAATATGGTTCCAAAGGAAAATTCATTCTGGATTTCAAAAGGTAGTATAATACAGGTTTTGGGGTCAGATCGCCTGGATTAGAATTCTAGCTTGTCAGACTTTCCGTGTGGCTCCGGGCAAGTTTCTTAATTTCTCTCTGTTTCACAGTTTCCATCTGTTAAAAGAGGGAAGACTGTCCCACTTATGTTGTAGGGTTCCGAAAGCATCAAATGAGATGATCATGTACTGTGCCTATAAATTCTTGGTAAGTGTTCAGTAAATTGTCATTAAAGTAGCACTGTTAATATTAATTGGCATCAATTATAAATGTCAATAAATTATCATTACTGTAACTTGTTCAAATCTGCCCATGACTGCACACCACTGTTTACTTCTGAAAAATTATCTCGAGTATTTTAATTTATGATGGCTTAATATAAAGTTGGTTTTCAATAAAAGCTGACTAAAATTTAGTTGGATCTTTCTTGCCTTTCTGTCTATGGGTTACTTGAATCTATTATCAGGTTATATATGTTAAAACAACTGTCTCTTAAGTTCTTTTTATTTGATTGATTTCATCTTTTAAAAAAGGCATATCAAAATATGTCATTAAAAGGAAGCTTGAATTTTACCTTAAAATTAAATGTATTCTGGAAATTGTAGAATATAAAAAAGGTCATTCTTTTTAAAAATAAAAAATCCTTAAAATAGTAAGACTAGAAACATTAAAATTATATTAACAAAAGTTTAGACATAATACACAAATTTTAATATTGCTATCACATTTCTGATTTATAACAATAAAATAGTATCAAGAGATAAATGTATTAGCTAGGCTTAGAGGCTTACAAACATCTGAAATGCAATGCTTCGGTACCCTGCGCTTTAAAAGAATTCCTTTTTAAAAAATTTCCTTTCTTATGTTAAAAAATAAGTATTTGTGTTTATTTGATGTTTATTTAGATACCCAAGCCGAAAGATGCCGTTACATGCACTATTTAAGAGTTGATTTGACTGAGAAAATGTGTCAATGAACGCTTCATGTCAGAGAAACACTCTAGCAGATGCTTCGAGGAGATTACCCTGTGTTTATATCCTTATTTATCCTTTATATTTATCCTTTATACTCTTAACTTATGACTTAAATTATTGAAGGCTAACCTTGCCAATTAAATTACAGATAATTTCTAGCTTGTCGTGAAAATAAACTGGAAATCGAGGAGATGGTTTTATGGAAGAGGCTGATTTCATTCTCTCCCATTTAAATTGATGGTTTTGGCTCATGATTCATAGTTCTCTTGGCTTCCTAGCCAAGCACACCTTCCAAGTCTTTTCTTGTAATGCTCTGATAGTATCTCTGAGTCTTTGATGATATTTTTTCCTTCCCAATCCATTTGGCAAAAAGCCACTTGAAAATTTTACTCTCTTCAGGTAATACACACATTTGGAAAGAAACCTAAATAAATACAATGGAATATTTTTCATTAGGGTAGATCAGCTAGATTATCTTAGAAATGTGGTATCTGCTTGCTTAAGCCTGTGGCTTTAATCATTCATTTTTTAAAAAATCCCACTATTCTTTTCTTTTTTTTTAAGCCAAGGAGAAAGTAACTCTACTTTCTTTGTTGATGAAATAGATTATGTGATATGTTTTTATTTTAATCCCTAGCACGTAAAAAAAAAAAAAGCTATCGAGCTATTTGAACATTTTTTGTGGTAATTGGCATGTAAATAAAATATTTTGTATACAGCAATGACACAGTAAAAGGAATATGACCGCTGGTTTGACTCAGTGGATATTGTCTGCCTGTGGACTGACGGTGTCCTGGGTTCAATTATGGTCATGGGCATATGCATGGGTTGTGGGCTTGATCCCCACAGGAGGCAGCCAATCAACGATTCTCATCATTGATCCTTCTATCTCTCTCACCCCCTCCCTTCCACTCTGAAATCAATAAAAATATATTAGAAACTCACACCAAAAACTAATTAACATTGAAATTGATAGTATTAAAAAAAGGGAACAGTATTTTTTAAAAAAAGGGAATACTTATTGTGTGCAAATCTAAGACATAAACTTCAATGTGTGACTTCTTGAGTGAGGGTCTATAATTTATCACTCATTTATTTAACCATGAAATATGTTTGCTTGAGTTGTGTTTTTTGCTTTTCTTTTTGTTCTTCTTTTAATCTTACTATTTTCTCCTACTCTACATTTCTCATTGCTTTTCACATTTTTTCTTTATTTTTTCTCTCATTGCTTTTTTTGGTATTTTTTTGTGGTTTTATTTTTTTAACCACAGCTTTATTAAGATATAATTCACATACCATAATATTTACCCTTATAAAGTATATAATTCAGTGATTTTTAAAACATTAATAGAGTTGCGTAGTCATCGCCACTATCTAATTTTAGATTGTTTTTATAACCTCATTAAAAAAACGCCATACCCATAAGTAGTCACTCTGTGTTTCTCCTTTCACCAGCCTTAGGCAACCACTAAGCTATTTTCTGCTTCTGTGGATTTGCCTATTCTGGACATTTTATATTAATGGAATCACATAACATATGGCCTTTTTACTGGCTTATTTCATTTAGCATAATGTTTTCAAGAGACACCCATTTTGTAGCATGTATCAAAACTTCATTCTTTTTTATTGCTAGGTAATATTTCATTATGTGGTATTCTATGTTTTATTTTACATTTATTAGTTGACAAACATTTGGGTCCATGCTATTATAAATAATGCTGATATGAACATTGTGTACAAGTTTTTGCATGGACATATATGTTTAATTCTATTGGCCATATATCTAGTGGTCTCATTTTTTTTTAACTTTCACTTAATTCTGAAATGAAATCTTTTTATATTCTTCTTCACATTTTTAGTATTTTTAATGAGTTACCTATGTTTACAATATGGTGTTTACCTTTTACTCATTTCTAAGAACTCTTTATATTTTTTCCATATGGTTGTCAAATTGTTGCGACCTTACTGATTTTTAAATAATTATTTCAAATTTCAACTTTACCAAAATTAGTCAGAACTTAAAAATCTAAATGTTATTATGAAACAGTTAGCAAGGTCGATCTTCATTTCTTCTTCCCAGATTAACAACTTTTAATTCTTTTAGCTTTTTCTTTTAGTATTTACCTTCATATTTCTAAACAACATGCTTATACTGTCATTTGATATTTCAGTTTTAACATGTGATATATTAACCGCATATAATATACTATTTCTTATACCATTCTCTACTCTTCTGCCCACACTTTCCTTTCAGCCTATTAAAGTACTTACCACTAAATTATTATATTTTTATTGTGCTAATATTTGATAATTATTTGCATAGGTAATGTAAATATAATGTTTACTGTATCATCTAATATTCTGACTATATTTTCTTTGCTTAACTTTTTTAATTATTAAAATTATGATTTTTCAGTTTAGTTTTAATGTGATTTATTGCTAATTCCTACTCTGCCAGGGTGCAGAGTAAGCAATGACATTCAAACATACTAGGTTTCCTATCATTTTTATCTTCTTGTAGCCATCCCTTCTGAATATGTATTAGCTGGCTGCTTTCTAGACTTAGTGCTTAGAATGTTCCTTTATCATCATACTGGGCGTTTTTTTTAGCCTTTTCCTGAATTGGTGCTGGGTCCTCTAAGAACCAGATTCCAAGATGGGGCTAAATGAGGAAAGGTGTTATTCCCTAACCCATTCACGTAGTGCCTGTGAGCAAACATGGAGAGGGAGCTAGGAGAGGCAGAGGGATCCATGAGACCACAAGGCAAGTCTGACCCTGACAGTAGGATGGTTGAGTGGAAGTGTATTAGGCCATTGCATAGTCTGATGAAAATTAAGCAAGTCTTCATGTGGCCCATCAGAAGAATCCTGTGTCTCCCAGGAAGAAACCTGTCTTGGTAACAGTCATTCCCTGGGACTAATGCATGGGAAGTGCGGACTGGGCTGGGTTTCAGAGCACAGTATCTAGGTCCTTGGTCAGTTCTACTCCTGTAATCGGAGGGTTGCAAGATATATTCTAATGCTCACCACAGAGACCTGGTTTCTTGGATTTTATATTGTTTTTGTCTCACTTTTTCTCTTGTTTTGGTAGATCACATCCTCTAGTAGCTTAAGCTCACTGTGCATTAAGAGTCTTTGTCCAATATTCCTTAAATATCTGGATATTCCTGTTTCCTCAGTGTAAATTCACTTAAATGGCGATAGTTTCCTTTAGGCAACAACTGAAAAAAATCTTTATAACACACATTTGCTGAAGGTATTGCAGGGTCCTTCTTACTGGGACCTGGTCATCTCTTCACTTAATGGGTGGCTGAGCATAGCATTGTGACTTTTTATTGGGACCACAGTCATCGGATTCCTGTTCCTCCTTTCTTACCATTTTCAGATTACAGATGTCACATAATAGCCTTCAAGGGAGCCTGGATGTGTTGCCCTTAGAAACCTCCAATTCTCTTCATCATCCTAATCAAGTTCTCTTGGCTGCCTCTTTAACCTTGCTAATTGTGGTGGTAACTATGGCTCCCCGGTTTCTGGCAATTAAGTGCTGCTACCAGGTCTCTCTTAATGTGGGGGTTCGTCGTGTCCATCACTGTTAATGAGGCCTGCTCAGTGACTGTCTCATACCTTCAGCCTTGTCTACAGAGGAGAACCAACAGAAGTTCTTAGTGATACCACCCCTCACCCCACACGCGAGAGCCCTGCTGAGGCTGCTCTACCACAAGATAGGTACCCTCAGAGTTATCGCCACTTTCTCTCCTGGTTGACAGGAAGATAACGGTGGTTAAATCCAGCACAATGTAGCTAGGGAAGTGCTGGGCCGGAAGGTTCTGGAAGAAGGATCTGTACGGTGGGAGAGGCAGGCACCAGCATCGCTGAGAACTTCAGTGGTGGCCCTCTGCAGGCTGGGGCTGATGGTAGGAGCATGGGCACAGAGCTTGACATCTGTTGAACCCAAATTCTGTGTAGATGTTTCCATGCCATATTTTAGTGTTCTTACTTTAATCTAACAGGGCATTGAATTGCCTCTGCTCCTCCACATTCTGACTCTCAAGTGCCGGGATTGCTGCTCAGCTATGTTCTCTTCCACTGTGGGGCTATAAGGATCGCTTTGTGGCCTACCTCACCACAAGTATAGACTGGCTCTCACACTTAGCCTTTAGTTGTTTGTTAACTGCCCTCAGTTTGTCATTATCCCTCTGAAGGGCTTCAATTCACTTAGTAATAACCAGTCGCTGTCCTTGCAGGCACTGTCACTCCTGTGTCTTTTAAAAGCCTGAATTATTGCATTGGTCAGCCTTCTCCACTGGGATGCTTCCCCAGGTCATTGCCTGTGAATTATTCAGCAGCTGAGCCACCACCTTATGCCAGAGACAATCTGTGGCCAACAATCCACTCAGTTGGGTTCTCCTCGCCAGCTGGGGACTGATCCAATCTGTGCCCTATAGGCTGCTCTCTTGGGGGCATTCCCAGCACCAATTATGTCAGTTCACTTTCTGGGAAGCAGATACCTTGATGGAATTACGAGTTGTGTGCAATTCACTGGTGGGAAACACCTGTGAAGGAGCAGGGATTTCCTTCTAGGAAAACCTTGGTATTATAATGTGGGTCTGACACCTGAGAAAGGAGAGAGTGAAGGAGAAAGCAGCTTGGAGAAAACGTCTTGCTAGGCCAGGGAGGCACCTGTGAGTAAAGACTGCTGCCTAAAAGAGTAGCCCATTGGGTGAGAATAGTTTCTATTACATTCACTACAGTCATACGTCACTTAATGACAGAGATGTGTTTCTGAGAAATCTGTCGTTAGGAGATTTTAATTTCATGATTGTGTGAACATCATAGAGTGTGCTCACACAACACTAGATGGTATAGCCTACTACACACTCAGGCTAGACACAGAGTATCTCCCAAAATGTATGCACACTTTGAATTATAAAGTCAGTTTTCATTAACATATCTTTCAAAATGTTTATCATTGATACTTAAAATTTCTGCCATTGATGTAAATGGTATCTTTTCTTTAAAAGAATTACATTTTCTGTTTCTTGCTGAATTTTCAGAACTGTACTAGCTTAAGGCAAACGGGCCTGGCCTGTGTACCACATGCAAACCAATCACTGGAGCAGGACCACGTGAAGAGGTTTTGGCCTGAAGGCAATGCCTGGAGAGTGACTCAGTTGAGAACTGTCAGCTGCCAACCTTCCCTCAGCTGGCAGACTCCTCAGTACTGAAGGGGGAGTCTTGGCAATGTATCACAGTAACCACTAAACACTCTTTAAAGGGTTAAAAACGTTCTCTTTTATTCTTCGTTTTGTTAAACCCTCCTGTTTTGGTAAAAGAAAGGGAGTTGCCCAGCTGTATTATGTGGGAAATCGGATCTGGTGTCTAACTGCTTCTTAAACAGACTTTCAACGAATCCTGTTTCAGTCTCACCTTTACCCCAGTTTCCTTCAAACCTGGGCTTTCCGGTGGCTCAGCAGGACGGACCTGCTTGCTTTTAGGCTTCCCCCACTGCCAGCAAAGTTGTTAGCTTTCTTTGGTCATCTAAGTCACTTACCACTTGACCACCCGCTTTCTAAACTTCGAGGTTTGATGCTGTCTTCTCTCCTGGTCTTTTCTTTTCTTTTCTTTTCTTTTCTTTTCTTTTCTTTTCTTTTCTTCCTTTCTTCCTTTCTTTCTTCCTTCCTTCCTTCCTTCCTTCCTTCCTTCCTTCCTTCCTTCCTTCCTTCCTTCCTTCCCTCCCTCCCTCCCTCCCTCCCTCCCTCCCTCCCTCCCTCTCTCCCTCCCTCCCTCTCTTTCTTTCTTCCTTCCTTCCTTTCTTTCTTTTTCCTTTCAATTTCTTTATTGATTAAGGTATTACATATGTGTCCTTATCCCTCTATTAACCACTCACCCTTCCCCCTACTCATGCCCTCACCGACCCCCCCCCACCCCCGGTGTTCATGTCCATTGGTTAGGCTTATATTCATGCATCCAAGTCCTTTGGTTGATCTCTCCTCCTTCCCCCCTCCCTCCCATACCTTCCCCCTGAGGACCAGCATTCTGGTCAATGCTTCTCTGCCTCTGGGTCTGTCCCTGTTCATCAGTTTATGTTGTTCATTATATTCCACAAATGAGTGAGATCATGTGGTATTTGTCTTTCTCTGACTGGCATATTTCACTTAGCATAATGCTTTCCAGTTCCATCCATACTGTTGCAAATGGTAAGAACTCCTCCTTTTTTTTTACTGCAGCGTAGTATTCCATTGTGTAGATATACCACAGTTTTTTAATCCAATCATCTGCTGATGGGCACTTAGGCTGTTTCCAAATCTTAGCTATGGTGAATTGTGCTGCAATGAACATAGGGGTGCATAAATCCTTTCTGATTTGTGCTTCTAGTTTCTTGGGATATATTCCTAAAAGTGGGATCACTAGGTCAAATGGAAGTTCTATTATTAGTTTTTTGAGGAAACTCCATACTGTTCTCCACAGTGGCTGCACCAGTTTGCATTCCCACCAGCAGTGCAAAAGAGTTCCTTTTTCTCTGCATCCTCGCCAACACTTGTCGTTCGTTGATTTGTTGATGATTGCCATTCTGACAGGTGTGAGATGGTACCGCATTGTTGTTTTGATTTGCATCTCTCTGATGATTAGTGACTTTGAGCAGGTTTTCATATGTCTCTTAGCCTTCCTTCTTTCCTCCTTTGAAAAGTGTCTATTTAGGTCTGTTGCCCATTTTTTTGATTGGATTGTTTATCTTCCTTTGGTTAAGTTGTATGAGTTCCCTGTAAATGTTGGAGATTAAACCTTTGTCTGTGGAGACATTGGCAAATACATTCTCCCATGCAGTGGGATTTCTTGTTGTTTTGTTGATGGTTTCTTTTGCTGTGCAAAAGCTTTTTATTTTGAGGTAGTCCCATTTGTTTATTTTCTCTTTGGTTTCAATTGCTCTAGGAGCCATATCACTGAAGAAGTTCCTGCGGCATATGTCTGATATTTTTCTGCCTGTGGATTCCTTTAGTATTTTTAAGTCTTTGATCCATTTTGAGTCTATTTTTGTGTATGGTGTAAGTTGATGGTCTAGTTTCATTTTTTTTTCATGTATCTGTCCAATTTTCCCAACACCATTTATTGAAGAGACTGTCTTGACTCCATTTTATATTCATGCCTCCTTTGTCAAATATTAATTGGGTATAGTGGTTTGGGTCTAATTCTGGGTTTTCTATTCTATTCCATTGATCTGTATGTCTGTGTTTGTGCCAGTACCAGGCTGATTTAAAAACAGTGGCTTTGTAATATAGCTTGAAATCTGGTATTGAGATCCCACCTACTTTGTTGTTCTTTCTCAGGATTGCTGCAGCTATTCGGGGTCTTTTTTTGTTTCAGATGAATTTTTGGAAAATTTGTTGTAGGTCAGTGAAATATGCCATTGGTATTTTAATGGGGATTGCATTTAATCTGTAGATTGCTTTGGGTAGTATGGACATTTTGATGATGTTGATTCTACCAATCCATGAACACGGTATGTTCTTCCATCTATTTATGTCTTCCTCTATCTCTTTTTTCAGTGTCCTGTAGTTTTTCGCATACAGGTCTTTTACCTCCTTAGTTAAGTTTATTCCTAGGTATCTTAATTTTTTTGTGTGTGATGGTAAATGGGATTGATTTTTTAGTTTCTCTTTCTGTAAGTTCACTATTGATATAAAGGAATGCCATAGATTTCTTGGTATTAATTTTGTATCCTGCTACATTGCCAAATTCATTTATTAAGTCTAATAATTTTTTGATGGAGTCTTTAGGGTTTTCTATATACAATATCATGTCATCTGCAAATAATGATAGTTTTACTTCTTCTTTTCCAACTTGAATGCCTTTTATTTCTTCTTCTTGTCTGATTGCTGTGGCTAGGACTTCCAGGACTATGTTAAATAAGAGTGGTGAGAGTGGGCATCCCTGTCTTGTTTCTATTCTTAGGGGAAATGGTGTCAGTTTTTTTCCATTCAGTTTGATGTTGCCTGAGGGTTTTTCATATATGGCTTTTATTATGTTGAGGTATGATCCTTCTATTCCCACCTTGTTGAGCATTTTGATCAAGAAGGGGTATTGGATTTTGTCAAATGCTTTTTCTGCATCAATTGATATGACTATGTGATTTTTATCTCTCAATTTGTTTATGTGATGTATTACATTTATTGATTTGCGTATATTGAACCATCCTTGCATCTCTGGGATAAATCCTACTTGGTCATGGTATGTAATCTTTCTGATGTACTGTTGGATCTGATTTGCTAGAATTTTGTTGAGAATTTTGGCATCTATGTTCATGAGGGATATTGGCCTATAATTCTCTTTCATTGTTTTGTCTTTATCTGATTTTGCTATTAGGGTGATACTGGCTTCATAGAATGAGCTAGGGAGTCTTCCTTCTTCTTGAATTTTTTGGAATAGTCTGAGGAGGATAATTTTTACTTCTTCTTTGAATGTTTGGTAAAACTCCCCAGTGAAGCAGTCTGACCTCGGGCTTTTGTTTGCTGGGAGCTTTTTGATTATTGTGTCAATTTCTTCCACAGTTATCGGCCTATTGAGATTTTTAGAATCTTCCCTATCAAGTTTTGGAATTTTTTATTTTTTCTAGGAATATGTCCATTTCTTCTAGGCTGTCTAGTTTGTTTGAGTTGTTTATAGTATTTTTTAACAATCCTTTGTATTTCTGTGGGGTCTGTTGTTATTTCGCCTCTCTTATTTCTGATTTTGTTTATTTGATTCCTCTCTCTTTGCTTCTTGATGAGCCTGGCTAGAGGTTCATCAATCCTGTTTCTCCTTTCAAAGAACCAGCTCTTGGTTTCATTGATCTTTTGTATTTTTTTTGTTTGTTTGTTTCTGTCATTTATTTCGCTCTGATCTTTATTATCTCCTTCCTTTTGCTCACTCTGAGCTTTTCTTGTTGTTCTCTTCTAATTCTTTGAGTTGTAGAGTTAGTTTATTTACTACTGTTTTTTCCTGATTTTTGAGGTAGGCTTGTAGAGCTATAAATTTCCCTCTTAATACTGCTTTCATTGTGTCCCATAGATTTTAGATTGTTGTGTTTTTGTTGTAATTAGTTTCCAGGATGCTTTTAATTTCTTCTTTGATTTCATTGATAACCCAATCATTGTTTAATAGCATGCTATTCAGTTTCCAAGTGTTTGAGATTTTTGGATTGTTTTTATTGTAATTTATTTCTAATTTTATGGCATTGTGGTCTGAGAAGATGCTTTATATGATTTCAATCTCTTTGAATTTTGGGAGACTTTGCTTGTGACCCAATATGTGGTCTAGTCTTGAATATGTCCCATGTGCACTTGAGAAGAACATATATTCCGTGGCTTTTGGGTGAAATGTTCTGAAGATGTCAGTTAAGTACATCTGTTCTAGTGAATCATTTAGGATTGATGTGTCTTTGCTGATTTTTTTGTCTAGAGAATTTATCCAGTGATGTCAGTGATGTATTAAAGTCCCCTATGATGATTGTATTGTTGTCAATCTCTCCCTTGATGTCTTCTAAGAGTTTTGTTATATATTTGGGTACTCCTGTGTTGGGTGCATATATGTTTATCAGGTTTGTGTCCTCTTGTTGTATCGATCCCTTTAGTAATATAAAGTGGCCTTCCTTATCTCTTGTTATGGCATTTACTTTAAGGTCTATTTGTCAGATATAAGTATTGCTACCTCAGCTTTCTTTTTATTTCCATTTGCCTGAAAGATATTTTTCCATCCCTTCACTTTCAATCTGTGTGAGTCTCTTGTTCTGAGTTGGGTCTCTTGTAAACATATATATAGGTTGTGTTTTTTTATCCATTCAGCTACATGGTGTCTTTTGATTGGGGCATTTATTCCATTTACGTTTAAAGTTATTACTGAAAGGTATTTGGTTGTAGTCATATCTATCTTTGTGTCTGCATTTCTTCTTACCTGTTTATTTCTTATTTTTACAGTATTCCCTTTAGCATTCCTTGCATTGCTGATTTGGTGGTTATAAACTCCCTTAGCCTCTTTTTGTCTGTGAAGCTCCTGATTTCCCCTTCAATTTTGATTGATAGTCTTGCTGGATGGAGTATTCTTGGATTCAGTCCTTTGCTTTGCAACATTTTATATATCTCCTTCCAATCCATTCTAGCCTGATGTGTTTCTGTTGAGAAATCATTTGATAATCTGATGAGGGTTCCTTTGTAGGTAACTCTCTGTCTCTCTCTTGATGCCTTTAAGATTCTCTCTTTGTTGTTGATATTTGTCATTGAAACTATGACATGTCTTGGTGTGAGTCTTTTGAGGTTGCACAATAGCTCTGTGGTGTGCCTGCACTGTGGAAGACTGACTTCCCTGAGTGTTTGCCCTGTAACCAGGTCAGGTGGCACTGATGCCCTGTGGGTTTGATCACCCGGTTGGATTTGCGTTGCAGGAAGCTACCTCCAGTCTCTCAAATTCTCTTAGCAGTACTGAGGCCCCTGATTTAAGCGCTCAGGCTCCATGGCCCTATTTCCTATCTGGGAGTTTCGGCCACAGGCATGCGCATGAGCGCAGAGCGTGTTCCCAAGCTCAAGACCCCTTGAGATAGCTGGGAAAGCGATTTTTCAAGTTCCAAGTTCCAATTACTGTCTGGGCGCTTCGGCGACAGGTGTGTGCGCACACACGGAGCATTCTCCCAAGCCCAAGTTCCCCTGGGATATTTGGGAAAGCGACTTTTCAAGCTCCAAGCTCCAATTACTGTCCGGGCACTTCTGCCACAGGTGTGCACACAGGTGCAGAGCGTTCTCCCAAGTCCAAGTTCCCCTGGGGTACCTGGGAAAGCGAGTTTTTAAACTCCAAGCCTACCGTTCCCTTAGGGTCTAGGGGATTGTGGCTGAAGCGAGGGGCGGGTCTGTTGGTTACTATGGAGCTATCCGTGATCCTGCAGGGAGGGCGATAGGCTCGTTGACTCACAGAAATCTGCTGCGGGGCAGTCTGGACTCCTGTTTTCTGTTGGTCTGAAGCTGTGGTTGTAATCCTCTGTCCCTAGTGGCTGCAGGTCCCTGGCTTGTGTCTGAGATGTGACTGAGGGCAGGGTCCCAGTCCAGGCAGTTCTGCTTCCCGAGATGGCATGGTCTCTGCTGCTGCACCGGCGCCCGCCCAGGAGTATCCACCTTGCTCTGGGGCTCCGCCGTCCAGGAATGCCCGGCTTGGCAGCCCCTGGGAGGACCTGCAGAGTCTAACCGTCCCTAGTTCATACACACACACACATGCTACACTCTCCTCTATGGGTTCCTCACTCCCTCACTCTCTCCCTCCCTACCTTCCTGCCCGTCGCCATCTTCCTGGTCTTTTTTTCCTTGTTTCTCTCCTCTTTATTGCTGAGTTGCTTAAGTTGGGTTCAAGGAGGAGCAGGGGTAAAAGTGCGTGTTCAATTGCTCTCCTTGTCTGGAAACTCAGTATTCTGATTTTGATGATTTATGAAGCAAATGTAAAGCGGGTGGAGTTTGTTTGACAAGGGTAATTTCAGGTGGTGTTTATGAGACACCTAAATATGTTTCCAAAACATTTTAAATCCATTTTTAAAATTTATTTAAAAAATGGGGAACTCGGGCTTGGGAGAATGCTCTGTGCGCGCACACACCTGTGGCCGAAGCGCCCCGACAGTAATTGGAACTTGGAACTTGAAAACTCGCTTTCCCTGATGCCTGAAATGACCCCTCCTTCCTTTTCCATCTTTGCTTGTCTAACCCACCTTTCAGGGCCCTGTTTAGGAGTTACATTCTCCAGGAGGCGTGCCTTCACAGCCCAGATCTGGTTTAGACGTGTGATTGCATTATGATCTTTGTTACTTGTAACATTTATCACTCTCTGCTGTAACTGCTTGTTTGTCGGCCTTCAGGAACTCATAGGCTATACATTTATTGACAGGGGCCTGGACTTGTTTGCTATTGGAGACGATTAAGAGGCACTCAATAATAAACACATCGATAAACAAGTCACAGAACGTAGAGTAGATTTTTAAAAATGCAGTAACTTATGAAGCTCTTGTTTTTCTGTAGATAAATATAGTTTTTCTTTCCTTTCTTTGCTCAACTGTGGAAAGCAAAAAAAGCAAATTGCTAGTTTTATTTCCATGGACGCTAGCATGATAGATGTTAATGTTTTTAACCAAGCCATTTAAAAAGTACTTAGATTTCACCCCTGTGTGGAGTAGATGATGTGTAAAGTTCTCTGTTACTTTAAAATTCTTTGAATGTTTACTACTTAAACATCTAATATCTAGGCATTAAAAACTTTATAGAAGAAAGGCATTATGACAATTGCTACATAAGAAATAAACCATGAGGCTAAAATATGAAAAATGGAGAGATTTAGCCCTAGCCAGATTGGTTCAGTGGATTGAGCGTTGGCCTGCGGACTGAAGGGTCCTCGGTTCGATTCCAGTCAAGGGCACATGCCCAGGTTGTGGGCTCAATCCCCCGTGGGGGGTGTGCAGGAGGCATCTGATCAATGATACTCTCTCATTGATGTTTCTCTCTCTCTCCCCTTCTCCCTTCCTCTCTGAAATCAGTAAAAATAAATTTAAAAAATGGAGAGATTAAAAAAATGTTTTGAAAAAATATTTAGGTGTCTCATAAACATTTTTGGGTCATAATCCAAATTTTAGGAAACATAAGCATTAACAATCATAAGGTAACCCTTTAATATTGTATTTTTGCTTACCTAGTTTATCGTTTTATTGTGCAATGTTCTAATAGTGCTTTATTTTTTAATTTGTTGATTAAAAAGGGAGAGAGAGAGAGAGAGAGAGAAAGAAACAATGACTTATTGTTCCACTTATTTCTGTATTCGTTGGTTGCTTCTTATACGTGCTCTGGACCAGAGGTCAAACCCGCAACCTTGGCGTATCAGGACAACGCTCTAAACCAACTGAGCCACCTGGCCAGGGCCTCGGATTGTTTTATTATACTCTGTTTGCCATAGCACCAACCCCTCAAACAAAAGTCAGGCTGAGGTAACCATTCCCAAAGAAGTCTTGGCGAGTTTTTCACTGATATTTGCACATAGGAGGAAGTAAAGCAAGTTTATGCTAAGTTACTCATCTTCTAATTCTGAAGGTACAGAAGCCCCTTTTAGAAATATTTTGTTAAAAGAATGTCCTGGAAAACGCTTTTGTGACAAGCAAAGTCAAACCTCCATTATGGAAACCCGCCACAGGAAATCGGGACACCGGGCTTGGAGGAGCATTCTTTCTCCTTTCATGTGTGTACTTTTATCAAACAGTGCTCTTAGTTTTTTGGGCTTATCTGATAAAAAAGAAATAAGTGCATGAAGTAGTGTGAAAAATATAAAAACTTACTAAGTAATAAAACTCCTGCATTAATTTCCTGTTTTCTGTCTTTGTTTCCTCTCGGAGTTAAGACACTAAAAGTGCAGCCCCATAGCCCTCTTCTTCCACTTAGCAATGAATTATTGTTGTTTTTCTATTTCATTAAGTATTCTGTAAAAACATGATTTTAATGGTTATCATATGAATGTACATAATTTAACAAATTTCTTATTGTCATGTAGAGTGCTTTATTAAATGTTCCTATTATAATAAGCTTTATTACATTTATTTGCCTTGTTATTCTTGAAGACATTCAGTCTTTAATGCTGAAGAATAAAATTAGAGTTTTTATAATAGAGACTTGTTTGAGATGATACATGTGAAATGTATATAAATGAGAAAAGGATATATTTACCCCTTTTAATTACTTGTATTATTGTATGAGAAATTTTATTTACATCACTGTATTATTAAATTTAACCAACTTACTATTTGAGGAAAAAGTTAAAACATATCTACTTTCAGAATGAATTATATCATAAACTATAGTCTATGTATTACATACATAAACATATACTCATATATAAATACAAAACAATATTTTAAAATAAAACAAGTGCTGTCAGAGACCACTGATTTTCAAGCAGGGTGGCAAGCTATTAGTAAAGCTATCTTATTGTCACCAGCATTAAAAAAATGAGATATAATTGATATATATTTTTAGGTATACAACATAATTTGATATATGTATATATTGTGAAATGATTACCATAAGCAACTTTCAAATTCCTTAAAAATAGATTATCAGTCCTCGCTGGTGTGGCTCAGTTGGTTGGACGTGTTGTCCTGTACACCAAAAGGTGGTGGATTCGATTCTTGGTCAGGAATCACATACCCAGGTTTCAGTTTGATACCCAGTTGGGGCACATGTGGGAAGCAACTGATCGATGTTTTTCTCTCACATCAATGTCTCTCTCTCTCTCTAAAACAGAAAATCCATTAAAAATGGAATTTTCAGATGATCCAGCAATTCCACTTATGCATATTTATCAGAAGGAAACAAAATCAGTATCTCAAAAAGATGTTTGCATCCCCATGATTATTGCAGCATTATTTACAACTAGAGGCCCAGTGCATGAAATTCATGCACTCTAAGGTGGTGGTGGGGAGTCCCTCAGCCCAGCCTGTGCTCTCTCACAGTCTGGGAGTCCTTGGGGGATGTCCAACAGCTTAGGCCTGCAGGGAGTGGGCCTAAGTTGGCAGTCGGACAATCTTAGTGCTGCTGCTGAGGCGGTAGAGGTTCCCACCACCACCGTGGCGCTCCTCCTGTGGGAGCACACAGACCACCAGGAGGCATCTGCTGCCTGGTGGTCAGTGCACGTTATAGAGATTGATCGTTCCTCTGTTCAGTTGATTTGTATATTAGCCTTTCATTATATAGGACTAGAGGCCCAGTGCATGAAATTCATGCAGGGGGGTATGTGTCCTTCAGCCAGCCTATACCCTCTCTAATATGGGATCCCCACGAGGGATGTCTGACTGCCCATTTAGGCCTGGTCCCAGGAGAAAGCCAAGCTTCCAGGATTGGGCCTAAACAGGCAGTCGGACATCCCGCTCACAATCCAGCACTGCTGGCCCTCAACTGCTTGCCTGCCAGCCTTCCTGATTGCCCCTAAATGCTTCTGCCTGCCAGCCTGATAACCCCCTAACCACTCCCCTGCCAGCCTGATTGATGCCTAACTGCTATCCTGCCAGCCTGATTGCCTTTAACTGCCCTCTTCTGCAGGTTTGGTCACCCCTAACTGCCTTCCCCTGCAGGCCTGTTCCCCCCCCCCCCAATTGCTTTCCCCTGCAGGCTTGGGGTCCCTCTACCCAACTTCCCTTCCCTGCAGGCCTGGTTGCACCCAACTTCCCTCCTCTGCTGGCCCGGTCATCCCTAGCTGCCCTCCCCTGTAGGCTTGATCACCCCCAGCTGCCCTTCCTTGGAGGATTCATCCCTCCCAATTGCTCTCCTCTGCTGGCCATCTTGTGGTGGCCATCTTGTGTCCACATGGGGGCAGGATATTTGACCACATGGAGGCAGCCATCTTATGTGTTGGAGTGATGGTAAATTTGCATATTACTCTTTTATTAGATAGGATAGAGGGATGGTGCATGAGTGGGGGCCAGCTGGTTTGCCCTGAAGGGTATCCTGGATCAGGGTGATGGTTCCTTTGGGGAATGGGGTGGCCTGGGTGAGGGGCCTATGGTGGTTTGCAGGCTGGCCACACCCCCCGGTGACCCAAGTGGAGACCTGGGATTTATTTATCTTCTATAATTAAAACTTTGTAGCCTTGAGTAGAATCCTGGGCCCACCAGGGTGTGCAGAAAGCTTGGTTTCCTCTATTGCCAGGGATACCCAAGCCTCCTGCTCCTGCTTGCTCTGTGGCCACAGCCATCTTGGTTGGGTTAATTTGCATACTTTCTCATGATTGGCTCGTGGGTGTGGCTTATGGGCATAGTGGAATGATGGTTAATTTTCATATTACTCTTTTATTAGATAGGATAGTCATGATACAAAAACAATCAGTATTTAAAGGGTGAAAGCGACTTGCATTGACTGTGATAGAAAAGGCCACCAGAGGGCAGTATACTACATTTGATTTTTTAAAAAATAGACATTAGCTTAATACATATTGACCTAGTTTTGCAACTGATTAGGTTAGACATAAAATGACACTCAGAAACATGTTGGACTATGAATTTAATGTTATTTGAGGACCTACTATGTGGCATACACTGAGTTAGCAATAATTTGATGAATTAAAAAGTTTATACAATCCAGTAAGAAAAAACCATAACAGAAGGCAATTATCTATGTGCTTTTGCCCTATGTCTGCCTTTCAGATAGAATATCCTGACACTACTCAATTTGAAACGTGAATTGAAGTCATGTTGAACTACTTGTAGTTGCCTTGCACATATTGTCCTCTCTTCCTGGGATACTGTTTGTGCTTCTCTCTTCCTGGTGAACCCCAACTTACACATCAAGCCCCAATGCCCTGACTTTCCCAGGATAGTCTGTTGAGTGAATCAATAAAGCTGAAGACAAAATGGCAGAGATAAATGCAGGTACTGCTTTCTCACTCCACTCCTTTGGGACCAAGTGTGACACTATTACAGTTGATTACTTATGTCTCTTTTCTCCAGAAAATTGAGCTACTGGAAGGCAGAGGATGCATCACTTTGTTTCTCTAGCTGTGGTAGAGAAGTGCTACGAACAGATGATGTAATGAGATCATTTTCTACCTAATCTCTTCATTGATCCTTCCATCCTCTCCTCCCATACATACTACTGTAAAGCAGCTAACAGCCTCCAAAAGCAAACCAAAGTCAGGCTGTTTTGATTTGCTAATGGTGAGAGAGAGTTAGGCTTTGGCAAATAAGAAAGAGAAAGGGAATTTTGGACAATAATTGAGGTTTCCATTATATTTTCCCCATGACACCTTGGGGAAAATACGTTTAGAAATGTATGACTGAGACTAAATAACCCTTGTTCTTTCATCCCTTTCTTACACTAGTATTAATTACTTGGACCAAAATGGTTTTGTTTGCCATTTGGCTCACAAGTTTTATCCCTTTCTTAAAAAGGTAGTTATAAGAACAAAAAAGGATCAATAGTTGGTCAGGGCTACACAAGATAAATTTTGCCTCAATGGAGCCATTCTTCATGGTAAAGAGAGTAGTAAAGGATGCATAACTCTAGGTGTAAATAAAAAAAAATCAGTCAAGATGTTGGACTCAATGTGGAATGCAGATTATATCTACTACATTTAACTTGATTAAAATTGATGACATAACCACACTGAAAAGGCTGGGGAAGAAAGGAGCTTACCTAAGTAACTGGAAGATACCTGGTTGAGTGAATCAATAAAGCTAAAGATAAAATGGCATAAATACTGTACTTTAGTTGGTGAATTTATCATAGGTGTATGAGTTAGTAATTCTGAAAGTACTTTTCATTGTATACTAGGGTTAAATAAATTAGTGCATGCATTGTGAATGAATGTAAAGGAAAATAAACACTTTTGGAAAAAATTTTGAAATTTTTAATATAAAAGGGTTATAGAGCTATAAAAACTAAATTATAGTTATATATTTAAAGAATGTGAGAGGTGTGTGGTGCGTGGTGTGTGTGTGTGTGTGTGTGAGAAAGGGACAGTTAGATCTCATAGGTGTCTCAGGGACTGGCAGATCAGGCTTGCCTGGTTGGGTAGTCCCTGCTACTGCCAAAGGCTTTCCCAGGCCGAGGAGACTTTGGTGTGGAGTTCACGCCATTTTGAAGGGGGGAGCATCAGAGGCCAGGAGTGCAGCCACACCAACACCCAGATAGGCTTCAGACACCACCCCGGACCTGTGCAGTGAGCCAGTTGCCAGCCATAACTTGCAAGAGACCACTGCCATGCCCCTGCAGTGAGTGCATACTACCTCTCCGGGGGTTCCCAGCTGTCTGCAGTGATTTCCCACCAGAGAGACTTCCTGTGCCTGCCTGCCCAGGCTCCTGGAACCCACACTCCCAGATCCTGTTCTCCAGGACCCTGCACTCCAGGACCCCATGCTGTGAGTGCAAGTCAGAGAACCCTGGGCCCTGCCTCACCTAGCCCCAGGACTGTGCTGCAACTGCACTGCACTGGGGCACCATCCTGCTGTGGGTGCTAGGACTGCACAGTGAATTGCATGCCAGAGGGCTCTGGGACCTCACAGGTAGTCACACAACAGAGGAACTGTGCATGTGCCCCCACCAACCCTAAGCATCTGCAGTGGACAAGTGAGGAACCAGATCACTGGGTAAGGGAGTACAACTCAGAGCATAGATAATAAAGACATGAGGCTCAAGGAAGTCCAGCCTCTGGGCTAAAGAATCCTGGACCATTGAACTGCTAAGGGGCTTCAGACCTCAAGCAGGTGGTCCAGGGCCAGAAAGAGACAGCAACTTTCATTACATAGAAACAAATACAAAGGGACACCAAAATGGGGAGACAAAGAAACAGTCCCCAAAAGAAAGAAAAGGAGGAATCACCAGGAAAGGAACTAAGTGAAATGGAGGCAATTTGTCAGAAAAAGAATTCAGAGTAATGGTTATAAGAATGCTCAAACATCTGGATGAGAAATTCACTAACATGTGTAAGAATCAGGAGGAAATGAAGAATGACATAGCTGCAATAAGGAACACAATGGAAGGTTCGACAGTAGACTAGAAGAAGCTCAGGACCAAATTGGTGAGTTAGAATATAGGGTAAAAAAAACACCCAATCTGAACATCAATTGGAAAAAAATTAAAAAGCAGGAGGAGAGTTTAAGGGAGCCGTGGGACAACATAAAACGAAGCAACATTCGTATTATAGGAATACCAGAAAAACAAGAAGAGGAGCAAGGAATCGGAAATCTATTTGGAGAAATAATGACATAAAACTTCCCTGACTTGGGGAAGAAAAAAGTCACACAAGCACAGAGAATCCCAAACAAGATGAACCTAAAAAGACCCACACCAAAACACGTTGTAATTACAATAGCAAACATTAATGATAAAGAAAGAATCTTAAAGCTTCAGGAGAGAGACAGAAAGTTACCTACAAGGGATCTTCCATTAGACTACTAAATGATTTCTGAACAGAAACACATCAGGCCAGATGGTATTGGAATGAAATATTCAAAGTAATGAAAACCAAGGGACTGAATCCAAGAATACTCTATCCAGCAAAGCAATCATTCAAAATTGAATGTAAAATCAGGAGCTTTGTAGAAAACACACACACACACACACACACACACAAAAAAAAAAACAGGCTAAGGGAGTTTATTGCCACCAAACCAGCAATGCAAGAAATCCTAAAGGGAATGGAATAATAAAAAGGAATAGAAAGAGCAGGAGAAACACAGACATAAAAAATAAAAATGGCAACAAATAAATACCTATCGATAATAACCTTACATATAAATGGATTAAATGCTCCAATCAAAAGACTTAGGGCAGCTAGCAGTCAGTAGCTATGCATCGCTGCAGGTTGCCTAGAAACAAACTAGAGAGGGTCGGACCTATATTGCCACCATGTGTCCACCATCCAGATATCACTTCTGACATGTACACATAAAGAACTGTTTGACATTGAAACTGGAACTCTGAACTGTTGGACATTGAAATTGGGACTCAAGCATTTTTTGTTATTACATGTTTATTTCTAGTCTGCAGAGTCAAGATTTTTTAAAGAAAAGAAATGGGGAAAAATAGATACAGAGGCAAAGAAACAGTGAACAGACTGTCAAACTACAATGAGAAGACAGATGAGGTTGGAGGGGGGAGCTATAAGAGATCAACTGAAGGACTTGTATGCATGTATATAAGCATAACTAATGAATACAAGACACTGGGGTAGGGGCAGGTGAGGGCATGTACTGGGGGGGTGTAGGAGAAGATGGGGGGAGGTCAATGGGGGGGAAAAAGGAGACATATGTACTACTCTTTGTAATACTTTAAACAATAAAAAAATAATTATAGAAAAGGAAAGAAAACATGGCCCATACATATGCTGTCTACAAGAGACTCGCCTCAGAGCAAAGGACCACACAGACTGATAGTGAAGGGATGGAAAAAATTTTCAGGCAAACAAATGAAAAAAAAAAAGCTGGGGTAGCAATACTTACATCTGACAAAATGTATCTCAAAGTGAAGGCCTTAACAAGAGATAAGAAGGGCCACTTTATAATACTAAAGGGATGGGTACAACTAGAGGATATAACTCTGGTAAACATATATGCACCCAATACAGGAGCAGCCAAATACATAAAAACACTTCGGGAAGATATCAAGAGAGAGATCGACAGTAACACAATCATAGTAGGAGACTTTCATAGCTTTTGAAATCACTGTATAAATCTTCTGGACAAAAAAAATCAACAAAGAAACAGTAATCCTAAATAACTCACTAGATCAGATGGAACTAATTAACATCCTCAGAACATTTCTCTTCAAAGCTATGGACTGTACATTCTTCTCAAGTGCACAGGGGACATTTTAAAAGATAGAACACATATTAGAACATAGGCTAAATCTCTACAAATTCAAGAAGATTAAAATCATACTAAGAATCTTCTCAGATAACAAAGGCATAATATTAGAAATCAACTACAATAAAAACAATCAAACACCTGGCGGCTAAATAGAATGCTATTAAACAATGAATGGGTGACAAAGAAGATCAAAGAAGAAATGAAAAAAACATCCTGGAACAAATGACAATGAAAACACAACAATCCAAAAATCTATGGGTCACAGTGAAAGCAATCCTGCGAGGGAAGTTTATAACACTATAGGCCTACCTCAAAAAAACAAGAAAAACTGGTAATAAGTTAACTAACCCTACAACTTAAAGAATTAGAGAGTGACAAGAAAAATTGGTAATAAGTTAACTAACCCTACAACTTAAAGAATTAGAGAGTGACAAGAAAGCCCAGAGTAAGGAAATAATAAAGATCAGAGCAGAAATAAATGACATAAGAGACCAAACCCCGCCCCCCCCAAACAAAACAAAACAACAAAAACACAGTGCAAAAGATGTGAACTAGAACATGAGCTGGTTCTTTGAAAGGATAAACAAGATTGACGAACCTCTAGCCAGGCTCACCAAGAAGCAAAGAGAGAGGAATCAAATAAACAAAATCAGAAATGAAAGAGGTGAATTAACAACTGACCCTGCAGAAATACAAAGGACTGTAAACAAAACAAAAACAAAAACAAAAAAAAAACCTACAAAAATCTCTATTCCAACAAACTAAACAACCTAGAAAAACTGGACACATTCCTAGGAAAATAAAATCTTCCAAAACCCAATCAGGAAAAATCAGATAATCTGAATAGGCTGACAACTACTGACGAAATTGAAGCAGTAACACAAAAACATCCAGCAAACAAAAGCTCTGGTCCTGGCTTCACAGGGGAGTTTTACCAAACATTCAAAGAAGTACTAACATCTACCCTCCTCAGACTTCTAAATATTGCAAGAGAAGGAACACTTCCAAGTTCTTTCTATGAAGCCAGCATTATCCTAATCCCCAAACCAGAGAAAGACATTATAAAGAAAAAAAATTACAGGCCAATATCCCTGACAAATATAGATACTAAAATCTTAACAAAATATTAGCAAATCATTTCCAGCAACATATTAAAAAGATCATACACCATGACCAAGTAGGATTAATCCTGGTGATGCAGGGTGGTACAATATCTGCAAATCAATAAATAAGATACATGACATAAACAAATTGAAAGGGAAAAATCTCATGATCAATCAATTGATGCAGAAAAAGTACTTGACAAAATCAAACATCGTTTTTTGATAAAAACTCTCAGCAAAGTGGGAATAGAGGGATTATACCTCAACATAATAAAAGCCTAATATGAGAAACCTATAGCCAACATCATTAAAACCATGTCCCCTAAAAACTGAAACAAGACAGGGATGTCCACTTTCACCACTCTTGTTCAACATAGTACTGGAAATGCTAGCCATAGCGATCAGGCAAGAAGAAGAAATAAAAGGCATCCAAATTGGAAAAGAAGAAGTAAACCTGTCATTATTTGCAGATGACATGATATTGGACACAGACAACCCTAAAGACACCATAAAAAAACTACTAGATTTAATAAATGAATTAAACAATATAGCACGATACAAAATTAACACCCAGAAAACTATGGCATTTTTATACACCAACAATGAACCCACAGAAAGAGAAACTGAAAAACAATCCCCTTTATAATTGGAACAAAAACATGCAAGATACCTACAAATAAACTTAACTAAGGAGGTAAAAGACCTGTACTCAGAAAACTATAGAACATTGAAAAAAGTGACAGAGGAAGATATAAACAAGTGGAAGAATATACCATGTTCATAGATTGGTAGAATCAACATTAAAATGTCCAGACTACCCAAAGCAATCTATAGATTCAATGCAATCCCCATTAAAATATCAAGACATATTTCATAGACCTAGAACAAACTCTCCAAAAATTTATATGGATTCAAAAAGACCCTGCATAGCCACAGCAATCCTGAGAAAAAAGGACAAAGTTGGAGGAATCACAATACCAGATATTAAGCTGTATTACAAAGCCACTATTCTCAAAATAGTCTGGTCCTGGCACAAGAACAGACATATAGACCAGAACAGAGAACCCAGAAATCAAGCCATTATGCTCCATTAATATTTGACAAAGGAGTTGAGACAGTCTCTTTAATAAATGGTGTTGGGAAAGTTGATACATGCAAAAAATGAAACTAGACCACCAATTTACACCATACACAAAAATAAACTCAAAATGGATAAGAGACTGAACTCATGCATTTATTATTATAGATTATATATTTTTCCCAGTATGATTTCATTCATATAAAGGACCAAAGTGGACAATCAAACTTCAGGTGATGGAAGTCAGAATAGCAGTTATCTTTGGGGAATAATGTGCAATACTTCTGAGGTGCTAGTAATGTTCCCTATCCTGATCTGGATGTTGGTTAACATGTGTGTCAACTTCATAAAATTTTATCAAGTTATGTACACATATTATTTGTTAATACTTCATATATATATATATATGTTATTTAATTAAAAAATTTCCAGGACACATCCTTAGATAGTTCTAATATTCAAATGTGTTTTAATGTTCTCTTCTTGTAAGCAAGTGATCCTCCCTGATTCCAGTTTTAAAGAAAACCTTCCTAAATTTCTCTCATAAGTTACTAGAAGCTCTGCCTCTCACAAATGTATGTAAATGTTTCTTTTGATTTTTTAGTATCTTTTGTCTAAGAGTAATTAATATCACTTGTAATGAGTTTTATAATTGCATTCATTAAGCAAAGTGATACATTCTTTGATTTCCTCTAAACTTAACTTCTTAATTTGAAAGGGAATTCATTTTTTCTAAAACTTAAAACTGATTTATGGTATTTAAAAATGTTATAAATGCATTTTATCACATTCTCAGTTAGTCTTCACTTCTATAGTATGGAAAATGCTATTCTCTTCCACTTTCATTCACAAGAAATCTTTACTTTTCATTTGTCTTTCTACTTTCATCACTTTTAATGAACCCACTTTGGAATTACTAAAATTCTAATATCTCTTTTTGGAGGAGTTACAGCCAATATTGTACAGGGATTCTCATCATACTATAGTTTCATAAAAGGACAGTGTCATCACGTATAAGTCCTAGTAAAATACAGATCTTGTCCTGCTTTACCAGTTCACTAGTGAAGCTTTTTTTTTTTTGCCTAGGCTGATTTGGATTTTAACTCTTTTTAAGGGATTTTTTTTTTTTGAGAAAAAGAGTGCTGCTTCCTGCACACCTCTGACCAGGGATTGAGTCTACAACCTGGGCACATGCCCTGACTGGGGATGGAACTGGTGATCTCTTGGTTAATGGGTTGATGCCCAACCATGGGGCCACACTGGCCGGGCTCCATTGAACTTTTTAAAAAAATTGAATTTATTGAGGTGACATGGGTTAATAAAATTATAGGCTTAAGGCATACACTTCTATAATACACTACCTGTATATTGCATTGTGTGTTCACCACCCCAAGTCATGTCTTTTTCCATCACCATCTTCAAAGCTAGCAACTTAGCATATTCAAATCTTGCTCTGACTCTGATACTGATTCTCCTGCCTTCCTCTTTCACTTACAATGATTCTTATGATTACATTGGACAAACTCTAATAATTCGGGATAATATCCCTATCTCAAGATCTTTAATTTAGTCATATCCTTTTGCCATGTAAAGTAATATAGTCTCAAGTCCCGAAGAAAAACACATGGACATCTTGGGGGACCATTAGTCTGCTTACCATTCCTATTTTGTCTAACTTTTTAGTTTATTACCATAAAGTTGCTAGTAATATCCTATTATCTCTTTTCTACTCTCTCGAACCCATTTCAACTATGTTTTTATCTCAAAAGGCCACTGAAATAGGTTTTGACAAAGCCACCAGTGACTTGCAGGCTGTCAAATTCAATGGGAGTTTCTCATTAGCTCCAACTTCCTTTCAGCCTCTCCCTTCTTTGCTGGTCTCCTTAGATTTCTTGTTTATCAACTCTCTCTCTCCAAGTGTTCATAGCTGTAAATACCAGCCCCACACTGATAATGCCCACATTATATGCAGAGCCAGGACTTCATCCCTGAATTCCAGGCTTGTGATTTAATTGTCCATTCAGTATCACTATCTGCATAGCTAATAGGCATATTAAACCTAAAAAACTGATTTTCAACCCAAACCTGCTTCTCCCCTTGGATTCTCCATTATTCACACAGCTATTCAGACTAAAAGGAGAAATCACTTATCTTTTGATTCCTCCTTTCCTTCTATCTTCACATCTAATCCATCAGAAGCATTTCAAAATATTCCCTGAATCTGACCTTTTATTACCACCACTGTTTCTAACCTGATTCAAGCTATACACTTCTTTCATTTAGGTTACCACAAAAGCTCTTTAATTGGCCCCACTTAAATACTTGCCACCTCCTTCCCTCCCCTAAGTGTATTCTCCAGACACCAGAGTGATCCTTTTAAGGGAATCACATCCCTCTCTTACTCTAAATCAGTGGACATCTGGCCTGAGGGCTGTATACTAGTAAGGCCTGCGAAATCATTTAGTCTGGCCCTGCCAAGGCATAAGGGGTGAGTTAATGAAATGTTTGACCAAATATAGCAGGCTCATTGTTAATTGGTAATTTTGTATGGCCCTCGAATGATGTTATAAATATTCAAATGGTTCTTGGCAGAGAAAACATTCCCCACCCCTGCTCTAAACCCTGGAAAGGATTCATTCATATTACTTCAAAACCCCTCCTATGGTTTATAAGCTGTACATGATCCTGCTTGCGGCCACCTCTATAACCTCATTCCCACTAATTTTGCCTTGCTCTCTGCTCTCCAGCCACACTAACCTATTTATTATTTTTTAAAATTTAAAATTTTAAATAGATTTTTAGAAAGAGAAGAAGGGAGAAGGAGAGAGAGAAACATTGATGTGAGAGTGAAACATTGATTGGCTGCCTCCTGCATATACTCTACCAGGGATGGAGCCCACAACCCAGGCAGGTGCCCTGACCGAGAATTGCACTGGCAACCTTCCGGTGAATGGGATGATGTCCACCTACTGAGCCACACCAACCAGGGCAGCCTTTCTGTTTCTTAAACATATTAAGCATGCTCCGGTATAAGGTCCTTAGGACTTGTTCACTCTGTGAAGAATGCTATTTTGCCACTGCCATCAAGGTAATTTTTCTTATTTCACTAAGATATTTGATCAAATGTCACCTTCTCAGAGACCTTCTCTGACACTCTACCTTTCTTTGTAAATTATTACAGTCATCACTCTCTGTCCCCTTACCATTCTCTGGTTTTCATTCAGTATACTTTATTTATTTAAATATACACTTTAATCATTTCAGAGAGGGAGACAGAGACAGAAACATCAACAATGAGAGAATCATTGATTGGCTTCCTTCTGCATACCCCACAAGGGGATTGAGCCTGCAACCTGGGCGTATGCCTGACCGTGAATCCAACCATGACCTCCTGGTTCATAAGTCAACACTCAGCCGTGCTGGTTAGGCTCATTCAGTATACTTTATAACTATTTGATGGTATATTCTTTTTTTATAGTAAATTCTTACTTTAAAATCTTTATACCCAGTATTAGTGCCATGATGGCAAATACTTAGTTTTATCTTTCATTGTATTCCTAGCACATAGAACAGTATCTAGCACATAATAGGGACTAGATAATTGAACAAATGAATTTTTTCCTTTATTCATTATTTTGATCTGCCACTATTTACCTTATTTTAATTCTGAAGACCACAGAAATGAATGACAATCTGTACCATCGAGGAGCCCTTAATTTAGAACAGACATATACACACATACAGAGAATTATTATTCAGCATACAAAGGATGTAATTATAGAGAAGAGATAGTAGAGAGGATTATTAGAAAAAATGGAGAAAGTTCAACCTGAGCAGAATTTAAAGTAATAAATAACAGTATATCAGGCACATATAGGAAGGATGAGAGGAAAGGCATTCCCAGCTAAGGGTACAGTTATGTGCAGGCAGAGGCACATGACTTTGGTAACTGGAGTAAGTGATGTGGTGGGAAAGGCGGGAAAGATGGTGCCAAGTAAGCAATGAGACTCAGAATGTGAAGAAACTTAGATGTTATGATAAGGAGTGCACATTTCTTCCAGTGGCTGAACAGGAAGCTCTGAAAACCTTCAAGAGGAGATTGATAAAACAGATTTTCACTCGGGCCATTTTGCTCACATTAAATGCCAAAGTTAAGAAATTCAGCTTGGAAAAGTTAAGAAATTCAACTTGGAAAATGCCAAAGTTAAGAGATTCAGCTTGGAAAAGTCTAGATGAGAATCTGAAGTAGAAATAGTTGAGGGGGAATAAAAGGATGTATGAGACTGTCATATTTTATACATCTTTTTTAGTAATTATATAACTTCTTTGTTTCTATACTTTAAAAAACAACCTTCTAGATCCAGACATAAAAGCATGGAACAGACTGTTGAATCTCAGAGGGAAAGTGGGGGTGGGTGGGAAGAACTTAAATACATATTTGCATAACCCATGGACACTTACAATAGGGTGGTGAAGGCCTGGGGCAGGGGTGGGGGGTGGGGCAGAGGCAGGCTAGAAGAAGTCAATGGGGGAAAAAAGGAGACATATGTAATACTTTCAACAATAAAGATTAAAAATATTTTTGTGGCAAAAACCCCCACCCAAAAACCAAAATAAAAAATCCAAAACAAACAAAAGAACCAACCTTCTAATATAACTGATTTCCTCAATAGACATTTCTCCTGGGAAAATAACATATTGATTAGGCAATTCAAGTAATCCAGTGGGGACTGCAGTTGGTGCTTTATATTTACCATTTACTCTGTGAGCCTTGCTAGTGAAGTCAGTTCTTTAGGCACCAATCAAAATTAAAATAAATAATTTCTGACATGCAGAATTGAGAACAAGACCTGTTGGTAAGATCCTTCAAAGTCCTAAACAAATAGTTTTACTACTAATGTCAAATATTATTAATCATAAACTTTGTGTAGCACTGTCCACAAATTTAATAGAATTTCCTGGAAATTTCAGAAAAACAAAGCTTTTCAACTGTAATAATTTGACTAACAAATTAGCTTTCATTTTCTTTTTAAATATAATGAATTTATTTCCAGTAGCATGCTCATTAAAAATAATATTTCCATTCATTAAAAATGTATTCTCAATAAAAATACATAATAAAGTATAATTTGTAGTAAAAATGTAAACTATTTAATTTATTTCTATTACCCATGTTATACTTTACCTTTATTTTATGGTTATAGAGTTTTAATCATTAACAAAATACATAAATAAATGATATAGTTACAGATTTTAAAAAATAATGATTCCATTTAATAGTCACTGGCATATTTCATCAGTATTTTTCTGTGCAATCTGGATCCAATGGTGGGGTCAGACTGGTCCTTGGCTGCATGTTCTGTAACATAATTTCAGAATATTCTTTTACTGTTGTATTATGGACTTTACAGTGGATCTCCTTAATTTTACAGAGAGGAAGGGAGAGGGATACATAGTTAGATTATAGATTTTAATAAGGTTCAATTCACAATTAAAACTCTCAAATGCTACATATGCATTAATCTCAACATAGAATACCACCTTATGTAAGATATCTGACTATAATGATTCATAATCTTCACTCTTTGCTATTAGTAAGAGTTGTTTAAGAGTTTTTTAAAATCATAATCTGATGTGTAAATGTTTAAAATTTAATAATTTTATTTTCTACAGGAAGCACTTGTAACTCATATAGTACCTTAGGGGTAGTTTAACAACATGCATTGGGCTAAAGAAGTTGCTTGGAAAGGTATTTATTAAAAATTCATTAAATTTATTTTATTTAAAAAAGTAAGTAAAATATTCCAAATGAAAATTTGCTTATAAGATTCATAGTTTTTACCTTGAAAAATCATGGCAGGTGTCCTGAGGATGCCCCACAGTAACTCTATTATACTACATTGTTTGCATATTCTATTAGAATATAAGCTACTTGAGAACAGGAACTGTTTTCCTCCTCCTAGTCCCAGTCTTAGCAGACTGCCTGGCACATGGCAAGATTTAGGCAATATCTATTCAATGAAGAGACCAATATGATAACTTAAAAAAAATCATGCTGCTCTGGTTGCCAAAAGGACAGGACAAAGTTTGGGCTGAATAAGCTTTTCTAGAAGGGATGACACTAAAGTCAATTCTCAAAGAGTAAGAGAAAGGCCTTTAGGAGAGCAATCCCCGTGAGGCAGTGGGAACAGCATGGGCCCTGGAAGCGTGCAGAGTGTTCTGGGATCAGCCTGTACTCAGCAGTGTGCAGCTGAGAAGCAAATGGAGGTGAGAGTGGAAAGGTCTAGAATGCAGTTCTCCTGAATTTTGTCTTTTTGGTAATGGGTAACCACTGAGGTTAGGTTTTAAGCAGGAGGGTGATATGTTCATGTTTTAAAAAGAATTATTCTGGTAGTAATTTGGGATAAGAAGTACTGGAGAGAGCAAACCTAGAGGCTGTTGAAATGGTCCAGCTGAGACATGACGAATTCTTAAACTAAGATACTATCAGTAAGAGTGGAGAGGAGTGAATGGATTTGAGATGCACTTAGTGTTATTAGAAGACTTACTGTCTAGGGCTATGAGAGAATGAGACGCTTGGATGTGACTTCTAATTTTTATCTGGGAAATTTGGTGGATGATGGTGTCATCAATTGAAATAAGAAATAAACTGATGAACAAAATAGATTCAGAGACATAGAAGCATGAAGCAGACTGATGAATTTTGGAGGGAAGCCGGGGTGGGGGTGGAGAAATTAATGGGGAACTTATATGTATGTACGCACACAGCCCATGGACACAGACAATAGTGTGTTGAAGGCCTGGGAGGGACGGGTGCAGGTGGAGGGGGTCAATGGCAACAAAAAAGGGAGAGGACATCTGTAATAGTTTCAGCCATAAAGATAAATAATTATAAAAAGTAGAACATAGTTTGGGGGTGAGGAGAAAGTTTAAATCCTGGCTCTGCCATTGAACAGCTCTAAGATTTGAGGACACTGTTTGATGTCCCTAGCTTAGAAGATTAAACAACAGAATATGTGTGACAACATTTGGCACAGTACTTTTATTTTGTAAATACGTTTTTATTGATTTCAGAGAAAGGAAGGAAGTGGGAAGAGTAAGAGAAATATCAACGATGAGAGAGGATTATTGACTGGCTGCCTCCTACACACCCCCTATTGGGGATTGAGCCTGCAACCTGGGCATTTGCCCTGACTGGGAACTGAACTGTGATCATGGGTTGATGCTCAACCACTGAGCCACACCAACTGGGTGGCACAGTACTTTTTTGTGGTAGCAATCCAGTACTTTTCTGTGGTAGAAATTCTTGCTGAGAAATTCAGTTCCTGAATTAACTACACAATACGTTGTAAATTGTAAAGCTAGACATCCTATATAATAAAAGCCTAATATGCTAAGTGTCCAATCATTTGTTCAACCATTTGACCAGTTGCTGTGACATGCACTGACACCAGAGGGCAGATGCTTAGTTTGCTGCTGGGGTCTGGCCAATTGGGACTGGGTGAGATGGGCTGGACATGCCCTGGAGCTCTCTTATGTCCCTCCCAACCATGATGGTGCATCAGTGGAGTCCCTCAGCTGGGCCTGCACCCTCTTGCAATCCAGGACCACTCAGGGGTGTCATAAAGCTGATTTTGGCCTGATCCCCACAGGCCAGGCTGAGGGACCACACCAGTGCACAAATTCATGCACCGGGCCTCTAGTATATTATATAACACATGTTAGAATGTGAAAACAAAACATTTCCAAGTTCATATGGGTATGAAAACATTGGAGCTGGATGTAAAAGAAAAAAAAACATTAATAAAAAAGTTACCTGCAACATCTCCAAAACAACAACTACTCCCAAATAGATATTTCTGCTATTGTATTGAGAGATGGAAATCTTTTTCTAAGAAACATCCCTATTGCAAAACTAGGCTAAACCACAATAGTCCTGGTAAATACAATATAGTTTTGGTGATCTCTAGTGTCATACATACAGAAAGTTTAAAATTAAAATTATATATTGCCTTTTGAGAACTTATACATTAAATAATTTTATTTATTGAAATGCAATGGGATCCAGGTATAAATTTTGAGAGTTTTAAAAGACAAATGTATATCTAAAGCCCATTTACTTTATTTCCAGAGGGAGCACTAAGTACCAATGTATCCTTACCTTAAATATAACTCAAAAAGTTTGGACATATGTTTTCTAAACTTAAAGTAATTTACAAGCAGCTAAACAGAAGAATTGAAGGCAAGATAGAAGTACAGGTAATCCCAGGTGACAAAAGAAAACAAGAGAGTTATGAAAATATAAACTTTGAAACTATATATTCATCATAAATGTTAACCGGAGTCTAATAGTGAGAAAACAATCAGAGAAATCCAGATGATGGAGTATTCAACAAGACAACTGGTTTGGACTCTCGTCTACAAAAGTGTCACTGTGCATGAAAGATGAAACAGACTTTTCTAGGTTAAGAGACATGACAATCAAATGCAATGTATAATCCTGGGGTAGATCCCGAGTTAGAGAAGTAAAATAGCCACAGAAGCAATTACTTTTCTGACAACTAAGGAGCTTTAAATATGGAGTGTGTATCAGATAATACTGTGTCAGTATTAAATTTCTTGGGTGTGATGATGGTATTGTGATTATGTATTTAGAGGGAAAGTATCATTAGGTCTGTAATTTACTTTCAAACAATTCATTATGTTTGTGTGAGTGTGTATATATCTCCTGTTGCATTTTATTTTATTCTATTCTTCCACCCATCCATCATCCATCCATCAGAAAGCAAGTGTGGCAAATAAAAAATATCACAGAAAAGGGCAAACAATAAAAAATGTTAAAATCCCCCTGCAGGATATGGCAGTGGAGCTGAGAGGACTTGGCACACACAATGAATTTTGATGGCAGAGGGGGACAGGGTAATTTTAATGTTGGCTGTTTAAACAAGCACTTAATAATTCTGTGATTTTATACTATTCTCCCTGAAAATAAATGGAAGTTTTCTGATTTATTTTAGTGATGTCAGAATAAGGAAGACTAACATGTTTGGAGATAAAGAGACTGAATAAAGCTAATGGTTACCACATGTCATAAAGAATGAAAAAAGATGTAAAATAAAAATCATTTCAAGTCTACTGATTCCTAATCCTCACCATTAACTTTTCAGTTATTTGTCAGATACTCTAGCAATTATAACATAGTACATCAATGTGTTCATGAGAGTAATTTGCTGATTAGGTAAGTCTCTCTTCCTAATGAGTATTTACGATTCGTGACCAGTTAGTCATCTGTGGTTGGCACACTGTTTCCACGTTGAGCTGAGGCGTACAGGAGAGTGACCTCAGCCGCTGCAGATCTCACTGTCACTGTGAGGTAAGAGCCGTAAATGCGCCAATATACTGAACATTGTCACAGTTAGAGTTCAGACACAGAAAGACTACCACTGCAAAAATTACTAAAATTGCTGAATTGGTAGAAATGAAAATTTGGTCAAAAATCCAAATTAGCATGTAAAAAGTAACCATGAAAAATAATATACTAGTAGTCAAAGTAACCATTACCAAATGAATTGTGTCTAAAAATTACAGCATCATAAATGCCATACCAGAAAGACCATTTCTAAGAAACATGTGTCTAGTGGTTAAAAGAGCTTCAGAAGGCAGGGACAGTCTTTTTCTACTTCCTATTATTCACCATTGCACTCAGAGCATGCAGGAATCTGAAACGCAGGTAAGAAATGTATAACTTCGTGTAAAAGTAAAAAATGAAGTATACTGCATAATCTTATTTTTTCCTGTCAAGATTTCAGAATTGAGGGTACATAACGGAAAAACAATGGAACAAACATGCAATTAATTATCTAACAAAACATTTCTTCGTTGAAGACCTAAATTGAGGATGTGCCTTTTATAAACCTGAATGTCTCCTATTACTTCTAGGCAGACATGATTTCTTCTTCCTGTGATTCCCTAAGTCTATGCAGCACAGTCTTAGCTTACCTTGTATTATTTCCCTGGATATACTGTCCATGTGTGTCTTTCTCCTTTAGACTGAAAATTCCTGAATCGCTGTTTTCCAAATATATATTTATATCTTTACCAGGATCCAGTGCCAAGGCAAAAACAAAATTCAAAGCAGTAGGGTCTAGTTTTGAACTCTGAAGACATGGAAAGGATATGGGCAATGATGGGATCATTGCCAATGAAATTTCTTAACAATTTTCCAATTAGGCTACATATCTGAAATTATCTGAAAACTAGCACACTGTTTCTGTTCTCATGACTGATGAAACACTCTGGATATAAAAATATTTACAGGTTTTTTTTTTTAAATGAGAGAATATTTGCTTGATTCTAAAAGAACATCTTATAATTGAAAGTTGATTGAGGAAAAAAACTCCCTTAAAACTAATCTTAAAAATTAATATCAATACAGGATTCTTATATATATACAATCATGAAGTTTCCTAAAAAGGAAAAAAAAACACATATTCTTAAAATACTTACCAGAAATGGCATTATTTGTAAGGTATTTTTAATGGATGGATTTTTGCAAATGGTTGCTTGTACATCTGAAATAATTATAATAATATAAAATATAATTGCCATGTTTATTGAAAGAGAAGAATGACTAAATCAAATACTAAATTCTGATGTAACAAAATATTCAACATTGAGTAAGAGACTTCTATTGTTCCCAGAAGTAGTCTTTAGACTTATATTAGAGTAGGGAGTAGAATTTGATTAAAAATAATACAGAAAACTTATGTTGATAAAATGGAATTTCTAGTATTTTGACTATTCTATAACAATCTTTATTCAAATGCTAGGTTTTCTTCATTTTTTCCTTTTATTATTAAAAAAAACACCAAAGAAATGAATTTTATTCTTGGAACATCTTAGAAAAGAGATGTTTGGAGGCACAAAAAAGTTTAACTTTTGCCTTTTCAATATTTAGGCCTCTATCTATGCAATAGTAAGGCTCTGGGCAAAAAAAAGATAATTTCAGGCAGAATCTTTTGCAGGCAGCATTTAAATATATGGAAATACATAATAGGAAAACCCCCTACATAAAAATTGACTTGAGGGTTTTTTACTCCTTTCTGCATAGTTTTGCATTTGAAACTTACAGCTTTAGTTCTATATTGCTTTTGTGTTGTAGCACCAATTTATTAATATATTTTAAAGATTTAATTTTAGAATTAACGAAGTATATAGCACATGTACATTTTAATGAATAAGACAGCTAATGTCTGTGTATCCACCTAGATTAATAAAATTGAACAATATCCCTTCTATAGTGCCCTGTGGATTGCACTCCTTTCCCTTGCTCATACAGAGGTAACCTAGTACTCTGACTTCCATTATAGTTTTAACACATATGCATACATCCCCAAAGAATACTGTTTAGTTTTGCCTGTTTCTGAACTTCATATAAATTAAATTGGACTGTTTTTATTCTCCTGTGATTTTCTTCAAAATTATATATTATCTAGATTCATCTATGATGATATCTGTAGATGTAGTTTGTTCATTTTCCTTGCTGACTGGTATTCCCAGACCATTTACAATTTTCAAAGTTTGGCTTTAATGGTCTCTATATACTTAACAAGTCTCCTGATGTACATGTGCAAGGTTTTATCTAGGATAAGCATGTAGAAGTGAAATTGCTGGTTGTAGGGTATGTTCACGTTCAGTTTATTAAGTGTTGGTAAAACATTTCCCAAACAGGTTGCCCCAGTTTATACTTAAACCAGCATTATATGTGAGCTTCAATTGTTTGCATGTTTACCGACACTTAGCATTGCCAGGCTTTTAAATTTAGCTCTTTCTGATGAGGATATATCTCATTTTAATTTGCATCTCTCTATTTCAAATGAAGGTAAATATCTATTAATGTTTATTGTCATTTGCATTTCTTTGTTGTAAAATTCCTCTTCATTTTCCTCCTATTTAAAAAAAATATTTTTATGGATTTCAGAGAGGAAGGAAGAGGGAGAGAGAGATAGAAACATTAATGATGAGAAAGACTCATTCATTGATTGGCTACCACACGTACACTCCCCCTGAGGTCTGAGCCCACAACCTGGGCATGTGCTCTGACTGGGACTCGAACTATGATCTTCTGTTTCAGAAAGTGATGCTCAACCATTGAACCATGTTGGCCAGGCTCTCCTATTTTTTTGACTTGTCTTTTATTCCTATTGAGTTATACTTCTTTACTTATTTTGAATGAGTCCTTTATCCTATGTATTATCGTTTCTCTTTATTTGTGAACTGTCTTTACATTCTTTTAATGACATTTGGTATGAACAAAAGTTTGTGATTTTAATATAATCAAATTTATTTCCTCCTCTATGGATTATGTTCCTTTTGCTCTGTTTAAAAATTCTTCCTTACCCCAAGGCTAGAAAATACTTTCTTATATTATTCCCTAAAAGCTTTATATACGTTCTTTTACATTTAATCTTGGAACTTATTTTTAGGTATGGTATTTGGTAGGGGTTCAATTTAACTTTCTATTTCGTATCCAATTATTTTGATATGGAGAAACAAACAGCTGTCTCAAAATGACCCCCTAAGTTCTTCATAGCTAGGGTCCAAAAACAGGACCCATGTGAGAAGGGCTGTGCCTAAATCCAACTTCCTATGAAATCAGTAGCTCCTTCTCCTAGCAAAAACAAAACAAAACAAACAAACAAAAAAAGCAAAAATAAAAAAGGCTGCAATTTCTCACATTGGGATTCCAATGACATGTTTGTTAGATTAATTTCATTGTTCCACTGCTGTTAGATCATCTGCTCTAGTTCACCCCCCCCGCCCCCCACCCCCCTTCCCCCCCGCCCCGCCTTTGTTTTCTTTCTGGGTGTTTCAGTTTGGAAAATTTCTATTGCTTCTCTTCAAATTCATTGATTCTTTCTTCAGCTGTGTTAAGTCTATTGATTAGCCCATGGAAAACATTTTTAATTCCTGTTACAGTTTTTATTTATCACTTTTCTATTTAACTCTTTCTTCTAGTTTTCATCTCTCTGCTGAAATTTTCCATCTGTTCATGCATATTGTCTATCTGTCCCATAACTGTCCACTTTTTCCACTACATCCTGTTATTAGTTGTAGTTATTTAAAACTAGCAGCCCTGCGCACAAGTCCACCTGCCAGTAGCATTCTGCCAGGGCTGGCCGCCCAGTGCCTGCTGCCCAGAGGCTCTCCAGGGCCAGAGGCCCATTTGTGGTCAGGAATGGGATGCTTGCCTCGTTGCGATGGCTGCTCACGGGCCGCCCTCAGTGGCCGCTCCCGGGGACTGGGGCTCCAGTGGAGCTGAGAGGACTGGGCACACCATCATGTGGCTATGGGCGCCACCATCTTTGTGACAGAGCGATGGTTAATTTTCAGGTTACCTTTTTATTAGATAGGATCATCTGATAGTTTTAACTTCTGGGTCATCTCTGTGTCATAATCTGTTGACTGCTCTGTCCCTTGACGTGTGTTTTTCCTTTTTTTTTTCTTTTGTTATGTCTCATAATTTTTTATTAAATGCTGGACCTCATGTTTGGAATAGTGGATACTCAGGTAAATAGTTTTTACCTGATAAAAACTGGACATGGGCATGCGTCTTCTGCCAGGTAATCGTGTGTGTGTGTATGTGTGTGTGTGTGAGAGAGTGTGTGTGTGTGTATGTGTGTGTGAGAGAGTGTGTATGTGTGTGTGTGTATGTGTGTGTGTGTGTGTGAGTGTGTGTGTGAGTATGTGTATGTGTGTGTGTATGTGTGAGAGAGAGAGTGTGTGTGTATGTGTGTGTGTATGTGTGTGTGTGAGTGTGTGTGTGTGTGTGTGAGTGTGTGTGTGTGCATGTGTGTGTGTGAGAGAGAGTGTGTGTGCAGGTGTGTGTGTGAGAGATTGTGTGTGTGAGTGTGTGTATGTGTGTGTGTATGTGTGTGTGCATGTGTGTGCGTGTATGTGTATGTGTGTTGTTGTGTATGTGTGTGCATGTGTGTGCATTGTGTATATATGTGTGTATGTGTGTATGTGTGTATGTGTGTGTGTGTGTGTGTGTGTGTGTGTAATCACCTTGGAAACTGAGGTGTCTGCACAATAAAAGGAGGTTTTCCCTGTGCTCTATGCTCTTTGCCTCTTTCTCATAAGAAGTGCTGCCTCTCTTCCAGTAACCTTGGCCTTTATTCTGTTGGAAAGAAGGCTCTGTATTGGTTTTCATGCCTTTTCTACAGCAATGGCTGCTCCTCTCTTCCAGGCTGCACCACTGAGGAAGAATTTCTCTAACCTCCTGCTCTGCCCCTCATTTTCTCATGAACACACCATATAGGCTCATGGAAAAAAAATCTATAAATGAGTGTAAACTCTTGTGTCTGTAACTCTCAGGGGTTTTATATTCTCACAATAGTTCACACTTATCCTTTTGTAATTTGTTAAAAGTCTAAGCAGAATTCCTAGTGTCTCCTATACTCTGCCACAGGTGAGATAATAGTCATGTGCTGTGCCACTTTGGAAATTCCTGTCTTTCCTTGGATGCCAGGCTACCTGTTTGTGTTGTAATTTCAGCTCATTCCCTCTCTCCTTTTTCCCCTCCCTCCCTCTCTTCCTAATTAAAAATGTTTTTTTAATTGATTTCAGAGAAGGGAGAGGGAGAGAGATATAAACATCAATGACGAGAAAGAATCATTGATTGGGTGCCTCCTGCATGCCCCACACTGGGGATCAAGCCCACAACCCAAGAATCTGCCCTGATTTGGAATCGAACCGTGACCTCCTGGTTCATAGGTCGACGCTAAACCACAGAACCACGCCAGCTGGGCTCTGACTTCGATATTCTAATGCTTTTAAAATCAGCTATACTGCTGTTGTTTATTTGCTTTTTCTTGTTTTAGGGTGGGCCTGACACATTATTAGATTTTAAGCAGAAGTGGAATATATACATAATACATACACACATATTTTTATATATGCCTTATGTAGGAATGTATGTGTATATATTATGTTGGGTTTTTTCCCCAGTGGTTCTCCACCACAGATGATTTTTGTTACCCAGGGAACATTTGCCAGGAGACACTTTGCAGGACTGGAGGTGCCATGTAGCATTCCGTGTGTAGAGAGGTCAGACATGTGGCTGAACATCTGACAGTGCACGGGACAGCTCCTACGACAAAGAATTATCTTGCCCCAAATGTTAGTAGTGCCAAGGTTGAGAGATCATACTAAACACACTCACACATAACGTACTGTTATTATTGCTCATGTCTAAATATTTTGTAATTTCCACCCAGCCAGTGTGGCTCAGTGGTTGAGCCTAGAGCTATGAGCCAGGAGGTCATGTTTGAATTCCCAGTCAGGGCACATGTCCGTCTTGAGGGCTCAATCCCCAATAGGGGGTGAGCAAGAGGCAGCCAATCGATGATTCTCTCTCATCACTGATGTTTCTATCTTTCCGTCTCCCTTCCTCTCTCTGAAATCAATAAAACTATATTTTAAAAAACATAAATATTTTGTAATTTCCATTATGGTAGTTTTTTCAGAATCACGGTTTATTTACAAATGTGTTTCTTTTTCTTTCTTTTTTTTTTTAAACAAGCATGCAACCTGTTCTGCAAGTTTATTTTATTTATTTTTTATATATATATTTTATTGACTTTTCACAGAGCGGAAGGAGGGGGAAAGAAAGTCAGAAACATCGATGAGAGAGAGACATCGATCAGCTGCCTCTTGCACGCCCCCTATTGGGGATGTGCCCGCAGCCAAGGTACATGCCCTTGCCGGAATCGAACCCGGGACCCTTCAGTCTGCAGTCCGACGCTCTATCCACTGAGCCAAACCGGTCTCGGCTACAAATGTGTTTCTTAATGGTTATCATTTTGTTATTCATGTTTAATTAAATTGGTGTCAGAGCATGTGCATAACTTCAATCCTTTGAAATGTGTGAAGGCCTGTTTTATGTTATAATATACTAGAGGCCTCGTGCATGAAATTTGTGCATGGGGGCGCGGGATGTCCCTTAGCCCAGCCTGCACCCTCTCCAACCTGGGACCCCTCGAGGGATGTTCAACTGCCCGTTGGGGAGGTGGACATCCTTCTCACAATCCAGGACTGCTGGCTCCAAACTGCTCACCTGCCTGCCTCCCTGATTGCCCCTAACTGCTTCTGCCTGCCAGCCTGATCACCTGCTAACCAATACCCTGCCAGCCTAATTGATGTCTAACTGCTCCCCTGCCAGCCTGTTTGCCCTCAATTTCCCTTCTCTGCCAGCCTGGTCACCCACAACTGCCCTCCCCTGCAGGCTTGATCACCCCCAACTGCCCTTCCTTGCAGGCCTAGTCCCTCCCAACTGCCTTCTCCTGCTGGCCTGATTGCCCACAACTGCCCTCCCTTGCAGGCCCTGGAACCTCCCAACGGCCCTCCCCTGTTGGCCATCTTATGGTGGCCATCTTGTGGTGGCCATCTTTGACCACATGGAGGCAGCCCTCTTGTGTGTTGGAGTGATGGTCAATCTACAAATTACTCTTTTATTAGATAGGATAGAGGCCTGCTGCATGGGTGGGGGCCAGCTGTTTTGCCCTGAGGAGTGTCCCAGATCAGGGTGGGGGTTCCCTTGGGGCGAGGGGTGGCCTGGGCAAGGGGCCTTGGAGATTTGCAGGCTGGCCATGCCCCCTAGCAACCCAAGTGGAGGCACTGGTATCTGGGATTAATCTATGTCTACAATTGAAACTTTGTAGCCTGGAGCAGAGCCAAGCATTCTGCTCGCTCGGGGGTGGCAGCCAATTTTGTTTGAAACATTGTAGCCTAGAGTGGAGGCCGAGACCAGCAATGGCAGACTGAAAGCTTGGCTTCCTCTGTTGCCTGGGAAACCCAAGCCTCTGTTCTCTCCAGCTCAGTGGCTGCCGCCATTTCTGTATCCTATATAATAAAAGAGAAACATGCAAATTTGACTGTACCTTCACTCCTGATTGGCTATGCTACCAGCCAATCAGGAGCGGGGGTGGGCCAAGTGGCATGAGCGCCGGCCCTGAAGGTGGAAATGAAATGGTGGTGGCGGCGAGAGCACAGCCCCTGGGTGCTATGATGTGGTGGCGGCAGCAGCAGTGGTGGTGGCGGCAGGGAGTGCCTGGCTCCTAGGGCCAGGTGGTCACAGGCAACCAGGGCTGAGCTGAGCAGGGCGATGGCTGGGTGCCCAAGGCCTAAAGCCTCACTAGAAGCTTTAGGCCTTGGGCAGGCTGGGGGTGAGCCATCAGTTGGACATGCCCTGAGGGCTCCCAGTATGTGAGAGGGGGCAGGTTGGGTTGAGGGACCACCCACCCCCAGTGCACAAATTTCATTCACCAGGCCCCTAGTCTTTTATAATTGAAACTTTATAACATTGAGGCCTAGGCAGGCAACGGCAAGGGGAAAGCTTGGCTTCCTCTGTTGCTGGGGAAACCCAAGCCTTCCTCCTGGTCTCAGTGGTGGCAGCCATCTTGGTTGGGGTTTATTTGCATAATCTGCTCCTGATTGGCTTGTGGGCATGTCTGTGGGCATGGCTTGTGGGTGTGGCAAAAGTATGGTGAAATTTGCATATTACTCTTTTATTAGATAGGATGGTCCATTATTATAAATATGCTCTATGTATTTTGATCAAGTTTGTTAATCATGTTTGATTCTTATGTATCTATTTAATTTTTTTGGCCTATATTAATTACTAACAATGTAAAAAAATCTATCACTATGGCTAAAAAATATTTTATGTACTTTGAGGCTATGTTCTTAAATGCATACAAAGTGAAAATATGTATAAATTTTTCCAAAACTACAAGTTTTGACCATCACAAAGTTATTTTTTATGTGTACAGCCATACTTTCTACTTTATAGTCAAATTTGTCTGATGATAATACAGTTAAACCAGTTTCCTTTGGGTAGAATTTGCTTGTTAGAATTTATTTTCCATCTTTTTTATTTTAAGTTTTTCCATATTCTTACATATATTTTAAATGTCTTATTTATAAACAGGATATGAGTATGACATAATAGTATGGCATATTTAAATATATTTTAAATTGTTATTTACTTGATTTAAGAGGTGATAATCTGGATAAATTTTGTATTTTTAATTCCTAAACTACATTAAATTTTAAATTAAAATAGAAAGTAGAAAATACAACCCTTCTTACAAAAGGTGTTCTTCCATACTTACAGAATAACCTTTCATTGAGACGATTAAGGGACTGCAGGATCTTCTGTTCTTCAGCTGATAGAGCACAGATGTCCAATTGCTGGGTCTTATTTAAAGCCAGATCTGGTTTCTGTAGCTGTTTGTTACTCATGACAAACAGAATGTCATCCTCAGCTACTGAAGATTTCACTAGGTTTTCAGCCATCAAAAACTCAGAAGTACTGTCTGAAACTAAAGAAACTGAACATTAATTACTCTTTGATCCCTATTTGTCTTTAGGATCAGCACTTATACATATTTAACTGACATGTCTATATCTATTCATTTCACTAACAGGAACCCAGTAAATCTTCTGTTCCTTTGCATTTTGTTTATCAGAACCCTCTATATCTAGCATTTCCCCATCCCTAACTACCCCGCCCCCCCCCCCCAAAAAAAAACAACAACAAAAAACCAAGATATTCAAATGATGGCACTGAGGACATAACAATGCCTATAAAGTAAAGAAAAAATACATTCTGTTAAAATTATTTTGTGTATTTTTGTCATTCATTTGTAGTACAAAGAGAAAATAAAGTAGACTGTCTTTGCAACAGCAATTAAGATGAGCTATAAATAAAAGAGTAAGAGAAAATAAACTTAAAGAAAGATTAGAAAATGAGATAATCAGCTGAACAGGACAACCTAGAAACAGATCAAATTAGTTATAATAACTTAGCACTTGATCAAAGATGAGATAAAAGAAAGATGACACAATTAGTTTTTTGTTTAAAAAGAATCATCTTGGAGTTTCATTTCACATCATCCATTTAAACAAATTCCAAAGAAATTAAAGAATTAAATGTAAAAGGAAAAAGAAACATTTCTAAAGTTCTATACTGAAAAGGTTTTTTGAGCTAAAATAATAATGGAGAAATCACTAAAAAAGATTGAAAACATGTTTATTTAAGGCCAGTCTTCTCTAATAGACTTTAAAGTTTTGAAGGGCAAGACTTTTGCGTGTTTTATTCATTATTGTATATCCAATATTTAGCCACAGCTAGAAATTGGCTTTCATAATTATTTATTGCATGAAAAAAATAAAAAGACCTCTATATGTAATAATAAAACATAAGTGGAATAAAATACAAATAATAAAGTAGTAAAAATATTTGCAGTCAATTAAGGATTACAATTCCTGATATTTAAAGAATTTATAGAAGTTGGTAAGAAAATACAAAAACTCTAATATTTACAGGGAAAAAGAATATAAAGAAACAATTCACCAAAAATAAATATACATACAAAACAATTAAGTATATTAATAAACAATGAGCAAATTAAAACCAACAAAACACCATATCTTTTCCTGTGATATAAGCAAATAATATAAGTGATATATCTCAAGTTAGTACATACCCCAGAATTGAATAATAATACACAGGAAAATACTTTAGTAATATATATGAAAAGCCATAACAATATTTATATGCTTTGATCCAGAATTTATTTAATACAAACTTTTATTCAATAAATATTAGGTGCCAATTACATGCCAATTACTATAATTTTAATTCTGAGAAGCTAACTTATGAAAAGAATTGAAAAGTCAGAAAACGGCTTATGTAGAAATATGTTTGGTACATTACAACTTAGAATAAAGAAAAACTGGCAACAAACTAAATGAGCAAGGGGAGGAGAATTAAGTCCCAGTGGTGCTTGAACACTCACATAGTATGTTAGTATTTGAGAAAATACATAGAGGGAAAAAACAATCCCCTGGTCAGGGGGAAATGTTTAAGGTAAAACATACCTTCTTCAATATTAGAAGTATCACTTGTAGCTTCTTTTGGCTCACTTGAACTTAATTGGACCCTTTGTCCAAAATTCTATAAAAATGGAATATTAAATTAACATAATTCTGTATTTAAATTTCATGACATATTATACATTGAGTTTTTAAAAAGTGTTATTTGTTGTATATATTTTCAGTTCTCACTTTTCATGTAAATTGTGTATATTTTCTTAAAGTATTAATAGAGAATTATTGAGATAAGGCCTTTCTATAATACCTAAATATTTTAAAAAATGTTTAATTTCAATTATGAAAACTTTTCAGGTTGCAGTGTTGTCTTAGATATTTGGAAGAAAGAAGTAATTTGGGTGGTAATCAAAAATGCTAATTAAAGAAAAGTTAAAAACTACCTTAATGTTTATAATCTACTTGATTTACCAGAGTACAGGTGAATCACTACTACCTAAAGCTTGGATTATGGCTAAGACAAGGATAGGTTAAGTATTTTAGATGACAAAACTTAAAGCGGAAAGAGCTGCATAGAACTGGGAAATGGGAAATCTTAGAGCACTGGCCCTCAGTACACCATTCAACACTCTCAGGAATACCCACTCTCCTTCCCTGGATATGCTCTACACTTTGCTTCTTTACTCCTCTACTGTTCCACTTTAAGAAATGACTTTTTCACTGATAAAACTGCCCGGCTATACCCATACCTTACCTTCGATCTTCGATCATTCTGTTCTGAAGAGCAGCCAGTGCAGGTTTCCGCACAGCCCCCCTTCAGTAGCTCTCATAGCCTAGCCTCATCTTCAGTATAGACTTGAGACACCCGGGACTGAGAGCCTGGCACAAAGTAGTAACTGTGCGTTTTCTATCTGTCTGTCATCTCTTAGATTCTCCACACAGAGGTGGTAGGCTGGGAAAAACCAGGGATAACAAAATACATTTCCTAACACAAGGTGACAGGGGCCAGTGTTATAGTAACTGAACCCCACAGTTCAAGTAAAAACATAACAAACAAACAAAAAACTTTTCGCATTCCCATAAAACCCCAAATCAAAGCAAAACAATAAAATTGAAAAATTAAATTTCAAACTTGATTTTGATTCAGGAATATGGACCTATATTCTAAAGCTAACTTCAGAATATGTGGAAAGTGGGTATGTGAGTGAAAATGAAAATAAGACTTCTGGAAAGAAGGACAAAAATAGAATTCTAAAGACTAATATAAAATATAAAGAAGACAGAAGAATAGCATAAAAACAGAAAAATAAAGATGAATTTAGAGAGGGCACAAATAACACCCATTTAAAATTTAGTTTGTGCTATTTTTTATAACTACATATTACTTTTAAATTTAAACAATATTAGTAAAAAATAAAAAAATGTTTAGTTTATAGATTTTGAGATGTTTGATGTGAATAACATGGAAGTTAAAAAAGGATTTAATATTTATAATCATGAAGTTAGGTTTATAGTAAGTACTATGTTTGGTATTAAGCAGTAAGAATATATTGGTAATAAGACAACTTAATTTACTTTAGTAAATGATTTTTTGCTGATAAGATATATCATGGTTGATTGTTCTCCATTTTAATAAATTTGTTTACATAAAAATCAATAGTTTCTACAACATAAATAGGATCGTCAACCTATAACTTGAGATATAAATTCTTCATAAGGCACTATTCCAGTTTTATTAAAAACATTAAAAGTGATATTTACAGTAAAAACTCCAAGTAAAATGCTATTCACTCACATATCAAGAATTTTTAATATTTTATATTCAATCTTTGGATCAAGTTAGAACCCTAGAAAATGCCATATCTAGGTCACCTTTACTTAGCTCTCATAGAATTATCTTCATTAATTTTAAAATTAATAGTATTGTGCTTTTAAAATATTTAAAAAATATTTTATTGATTCTTTACAGAAAGGGAGAGGGAGAGAGAATTAGAAACATCAATGAGAGAGAAACATCAATCAGCTGCCTCCTGCACATCCCCTATTGGGGATGTGTCTGCAACCAAGGTACATGTCCTTGTCCGGAATTGAACCTGGGATCCTTGAGTCCACAGGTCGATGCTCTATCCACTAAGCCAAACTGGTTAGGGCTGCTTTTGACTTTTATTGAAAATATCTATTTCAAACAGCCATATGAAACTTCTTATTCATTTGTTATTGATTGTTAATAGGGATTTGTCCATTATGAACTTCAAGGTCCACTACAGAAGATCCTCAATGGTAAATGTCTTTTTAATTCATTATCAACATCTGCTGAGACCTATATAACATCCTATTTTTCTTTTTACCATGTCTTCCAGGAAGCTCAGACCCAAATAGGATATTTAAACACAGGGAACTATGTTATTCTTTATGATTAGCATACTAGTACTTGCTTTTTCTATCCAAGCATCTGATTTTGTAATGTATATGTAAATAACTTTGCTGTGAATAACCTCAGTTTTTCCCCAGAGTTGACCACATCTGTAATAATAAAAGTGTAATGCTAATTAGACCGGACGTCCTTCCAGACAACTGGGATTGCGAGGGAAGCCCGGGTTCCGGGTGTCAGAGGGAAGCTGATGCTGCCTGCAGGGGAAAGGAAGGCCTACTCTTTTACAAATTTCATGCATTGGGCCTCTAGTAGCAAATAATTATAGTACAGCAAGCCCCCAGCACAGAACTTCCAAGGTTGCTTGACAATGACTTCGGGTATACTTATATTTCTATTGTGGGGCACAGTTTACAGCAAGAGCAGAGTCCGTGAACAGAACAGTCTGTTTTTTAAGCAATTTTCCACCATTCAATAGAGATTTTTACTAATAATGTACTTACGTTCCTTTGTTCACTGCACTTCTGTCCTACAGATCCAGTGTTTTGTTTTCTCTGCTCTAAAAGATTTCTTTGTTTATTTTCAACAATTCGTTTTCTTCTCATAATAGTAGAATCTTAAATAAATGCCAGCACAATATCAAATTTGTACGAGTAAGTAGTATGTCTACCACAAATTTCCAAATTACCTTCAAACATCACAGAAAACTCTTTCATTCAGTCAGCAAACTTTTATTGTTTTGCATACTGTTCTCTAACATGGCATAGTTACAATGATGAATTAAACAAAATTTCTGCTGGGCTCTGGCTGGGTAGCTCAGCTGCTTACAGTATCATCCCTATATCCCTATATGCCAAGGTTGTGGATTCATCCCAGTCAGGACACATATAGGATGCAACCAATGCATCAACAAATCTCTCCCTCTTCTCCCTCTCCTCTTCCCTCTCTCCCTCTCCTTTCTTTCTCTCTCTCAATTCAATAAATTAAAAATATTATATAAGTTATATTGTAAATAAAAAAGAAAAATATTATATAAAAAAGAATCAACCAATGAATGCAAAAGCAAGTGGAACAACAAACTGATGTTTTTCCTCTCCCTTCCTCTTTAAAAAAATAATTAAAAAACTAAAAAATAATCTCTGCTTTTGAGGTGGTTACAGCTTAGAGCAGTGACTTCCAAAGTGTGGTGCATCACCAAAATAAATTACTATTGTGCATGAAGAACATATTAGAATTCTACTTTATATTAATGACCTAAAAGTAATATTAAACTTTATATTATGGTAATACAGTTGACCCTTGGCATAGAGTGGGAGCTTTTGGTGGCACTGATCACCCAATTTTTTAGTGGAAAATTGTATATAATTTAAGGTGGGCCTGGGCATACTTGGATTTCCAAATGTGGATAGCACCCTTGTGAGTTTGCAAGGTAAATGGTCACATATTGCACATAGAAACAAAGTTATCTTGGAGCAAGAGATTCTAAGTGTGTGAAGTTGGCAGTGTTTTAATTCTTCAGTGTACTAAATTTTGTATGTGCTTTAGTTAAGTGGATTATGGATATCTTGTAGTATCTGAATGAGTCCCTACAAAATGAGAAAGAGGCTAACAAGACTTTCGTAGAGTTTCCATTACATGTGTAATGTTTTATTATTTAAAGTGAGTGGTGGGTACATGAGTATATTATTTTTCCTATGCTTTCTGTATAACATTAAAATATAAATTTGCCTTGGCTGGTTTGGCTCAGTGGATAGAGTGTTGGCTTATGAACTAAAGGGTCCCAGGTTCCATTCCAATCAAGAGTACATGTCTGGGTTGTGGACTCAATCCCGTGGGAGGCATGCAGGAGGCAGCTGATACATGATTCTCTCTCATCATTGAGGTTTATATCTCTCTCTCCCTCTTCCTTCCTCTCTGAAATCAATAAAAATGTATTTAAAATTATAAGTTTTAAATAAATTAAAATATAAATTGCAAAATCAGAGTTCAAAAGTAATACAAATAATGCAAGCATTGGTGAATAAGAAAGGCACAACTGACACATCTCTTATTCTCATTGTAAACTCTTTACCACATATTGATAATGACATAAAATTATGTTTGTAACAAAGTTACGATCACAAATAAAAATTTATAAAAAAATCATAATAAACTTCACCCTAAATACATATTGTACCTGGAGGTATTAGCTAATGATAGCATATGAAGTGGAGTCATCTATATTGATAAGGCATTTGATAAAGATTAAAAGAGAAGATATTTGAAACTAAGTATTCAGAGGATTATTATTAATATATGACAGAAAAAAGTATTTTATATATCAGAAATGAAAGAGGTGAAGAATCAACTGATACCACAGATGTACACAGGATTATTAAAAAAATACTATGAACAACTCTACTCCAACAAACTGGACAACCTAGACAAAATGGACATATTCCTACAAAAATATAATCTTCCAAAATTCAATCAGGAAGAATAAAAAACCTGAATAGGCTGATAACTACCTATGAAACTGAAGCAGTAATAATAAAAAACTTCCAGCAAACAAAAGCCCTGGTCCAAACAGCTTCACAGGGGAGTTTTATCAACTATTTAAAGAAGATCTAAAACCTATCCTCCTCAGACTATTTCAAAAAGTTCAAGAGGAAGCTCTTTCTATGAAGCCAGCATTACTCTAATCCCAAAACAAGAGAAAGACAGTAAAAAGGAAGAGAATTACAGGCCAATATCCCTGATGAACATAGATGCTAAAATACTCAAAAAGTTCAACTAAATTGGATCCAGCATTACATTAGAACGATCATACACCATGACCAAGTAAGATTTATTTTAGGGATGCAAGGCTGGTACAATATCCGCAAATCAATAAATGTGATTCCACACTTAAACAAATTGAGAGACAAAAATCACATAATTATGTTAATTGATGCAAAAAGCATTTGACAAAATCCAACATCCTTTTTTGATAAAAACTTTTTGCAAGTGAAATACAGGGATCATGCCTTCATAATAAAAGCCAACATCATACTCAATGGGAAAAATCTAAAACCATTTTCCCTAAAAACAAGAACAAGACAGGGATGCCCACTTTCACCATTCCTGTTTGACATAGTACTGGAAGTGCTAGCCATAGTGATCAGACAAGAAGGAAAAATGAAAGGCATCCAAATTGGAAAAGAAGAAGTAAAACTGTCCTTATTCACAGCTGATGTGATATTGTACATAGAAGACCGTTAAAACTCCATAAAAAAACTATTAGATTTAGTAAGTCAATTTGGCAATGTAGCAGGATACAAAATTAATATCCAGAAATCTGTGGCTTTTTTTATACACTAACTAGAGGCCTATGCACGAAATTTGTGCTGGGGGGGAGGACTCCTCAGCCTGGCCTTCACCCTCTTCAATCTGGGGCTCCTTGGGGGATTGTCTGACTGCCAGTTTAGGCCCTAAACCGTAAGTCAGATATCCCCTTCACAATCTGGGACCATTGGCTCCCAACTTCTCTTCTGCCTGCCTACGTAATCACTAACTACTCCCCCTGCCAGCCTGATCACCCCTAACTGCTTTTGCCTGTAGGCCTGATTGCCCCTATCTGCCCCCCTGCTGGCCTGGTTGCCCCCCACAACTACCCCCTCTGTCAGCCTGGTCACCCTTAACTTCCCCCTGCCAGCCTGGTCTCCCCTAACTGCCCATCCCCGCTGGCCTGTTCACCCCTTACTGCCCCCTGTGCCAGCCTGGTTGCTCCCAACTGTCCCCCCCCCCCGCTGGCTTGGTCACTCCCAACTACCCTCCCCCCACCAGCCTGGTTGCCCCTTATTGTCCCCTTGCTGGCCTGTCACCCCCAACTGCTCCTTCCGCTGGCCTGTTCACCCACTGCCCCCCCACCAGCCTGGTCACCCCTTACTGCCCCCCTGTTGGCCTGATTGCCCCCAAATGCCCCCCTCTGCTAGCTCGGTATCCTCCACCTTCCCCCCTGCTGGCCTCATTGCCCCATGCAGCATGCTCTTCAGTCATTTGGTCATCCCTCACTAACCCCCCTGCCAGCCTGGTCACCCCCAACTGCCCCTCCACCCTCGCTGGCCTGCCTGCTCAAACTTTCCCCTCTGCCAGCCTGGTCATATTGTGAGAAGGATGTCTGACTGCCCATTTAGGCCCGATCTCTCGAGAGATCCCAGATTGGAGAGGGTGCAGGCTGGGTTGAGGGATACTCTCCCTCACTTCCCCGTGCATGAATTTTGTGCACCAGGCCTCTAGTTTTGACTATAACACTGAGGTAATGACAGAATGAAATAGTATAATAATTAGATGCTATTCTCTGTCCTCCTTCTTTTAAATTAACCAAAGTAATGAAAATAATGGAGGCTAGCAAAAGTTTCTAATTTTAGTTGAGCAATGGTGGGGGTAATTCCCTTAACTTCAGCTATTAGATAGCTAAGAGTGCAATATTAAAGAAAATAAGTTGTTTCTATGAGGTTAACTTTAATATATATACGGTCTACATTACTGTACAATAAGAAAAATGTCAGATGAATTTAAAGAACTTATAAATTTTAGCTATAAAAATATATAAATTTATTCTTACCAGCAGCCTTTTCATTTTGACCCAGGCTATTATGCGATCTTTTCCAAGAGGGAACAGATTCTTCTTTAGTAGGTCTAAAAGCCACTGGGTGATGACTTTCTTCATAAACAGGACGTTTTTGTGTGCAATATAATGTTCCATCCTGCTGGGCAATGATTTGAGTGCCACCTGCATGACTTGTTTTTGCTAAAGTTTGGCACTCAGAACAATGTGGTAGAGATGGCATCACTGGGATTGAGTTGGAACAAAGTGGAAGATTACATACGTTGTTCCACCGATTCACCTTGTGTTCTGTGGGAAGCACATGTTTCAAACTAGAATAGTTATTTGCAATAATGTTTTGAGAATTTTCAGGCATTTCTGATTGACACTGAAACACTTGTGTATTTTTATCACTCCTAATATTTGATGAAGTTTTAGGAGGATGAGGTACAACTAGTTTACCCTGAGCTTGTAAAAATGTGTTAGCTTTGTTTGCAGACTGTGCTCGAATAACAGTGCCTTTTCTGTTTGTATATAGAAACCCTGATTGGACTTGAGCAGATTTTGTTCTAACTACCTTTTCTCTACCTCTTTGTATATTATCTTTCTGAGTTTTAGAATCACTGTTATGTACAGGAGATTTATTTTCCTCTTTTTCTGAGGCTGACCAGGCTTGTTTAGCAATATTAAAAGATGAAGGTATGAAACAGTTGAGAGACACAGGGTTTGCTCTAGATCCTCCTGAAGCAGCCAGATTTTCAGAGATAGAATCATCCTTGGGCTTTTTACTATTAGCAGAATTTACAGCACAAGCAGGAACACTAATTATGTTGTTGGAAACACCACTATTAGTTAGAGTGGGGAATGACTGAGACCACTGTTGAGATATTTCTATTCCATTCTTCAGTGAATGATTATATTCAGTTTCATCAACCCATCTCAGTTTTTTAATAGTCTTTGGAATTTCTGCATTTCCCCCTTTTTCTTTTTTTAATTCAATACTATCTCTGATAGCTTCTGCTTTTTGATTTCTTAACTTAAAGCCTTGATTTATAACTAGTGCCTTAAAAGAATCATGTTCGTATTTAGATTCTTTTTTTAAAATACTTTTAAGAAACCTCACATTGCTTCTTTTATCAATATTGCATTTTCTTTTCTTTTGCTGACCAACTAAGTCATAATTAGAAGTTACATTAGACAATAATGTTGATGTTTCAGTTATTTTCTTTTTTTCATCTTTTGAATCAGAGTTGTGAGGTATGTACGTAGCTGGAAAATTGTCGGGAAATAAAGGCAACTCTTCCTTTTTAGAATGAAAATATTTTATCTTTTTATCATCTTTCAATTCTCCTAACTTATCAGAACACTGCACTGAGTCAATTTTGTTCATATGTATAACTTTCTTTGGTAAAGGTTCAGCTGATTGTGTATTAGATGGCAAAATTAAAGATGTTGCCATTGGTTCAAATGAAGTAGGAGTTGAAGTAGTTCTGTTTTCTTGAGTTAATTCAGAATATTTCACTTGGTCTGAAATTGTAGCCATTTCTTGAGTTAGAGAATCTGGAGTGTCACAGGCTTTGCTGCATTTAAATGTTGGGCTCTCAGTAACTGATGGTCTCTCTCTTTTGAATGCCCAAGAACAGGCGTCAGCTGCCCTCATAGTGCTGGTTTCAGAAGTCTTTTTGTTTTTGTTATTGGGTATAAATAGGGACGAACTACACATAAAATCTAATAAATTATTATTAGTATTTGTGGATCCTTCTACAGCTCTCCACAGAGCAGATGAATTTTGTTCTTTGCTATTAAAACATTCACCTGAAGGTAGAACATTAGATTTACTTAAAATATCTGAGAAAGGTATGTCAGTTTGAGTATTTGGATCATCTAAATTTTTTAGCCAATTATTTATATGTTGAGTTTTAGAGAATGATAGTTTATCTTTATCAAAGCAACCTAGATTAGCTGACTGTAGATTTGCTGATTTGAGGAACACAGAATTCTGCTGAACTGATGTGGGAGACTCCTTATTAATAAGCGTTAAATAGATATGTTCATGTTCTCCAGCCTCAAGACTATCTATACTTGAGAGGGTTTCAGAATTTGTTATCTGATTAACTTCATCACAAAATTTCTGAAAGAAAAAAGAACAAAGTTTTATAGCTTAGACATTTTGTAAATGCCAACATTTATGATTCAACACATCATTATTACTGAACTCAATTCTCCTTGGCATATAAAATACAGTAAAATAATCATAAACAGTGTAGGCATTTCCATAATCTATATGTCTGGAGCAGTCCTCAAAGTGAAAAAAGAGGGAGCTAAAAAAAAGACTTTGAAAATAGAGCTGTAGCCTTAATTTCTATGCTGAAAGTAACTACCCAATTATTCTAGGCACAGTTATGGCTTGGAAAATAATTTTGCTATTGCTATTCCATTTAGAATATGAAGTTTCTTGAAGGTTTCATACTAGCATCTGAAGTTATTTACAAATGGTATTTTTTCCTGAGACATTCACTAGACTTGAATGAAGCTCCTAAAAGCTCTATAACCCTAATATGAATTTCCTGTTGAAAGGGCTATATTCTATATAAAAAAAAGCCTAGTATGCAAATTGTCTCCTCGGCAGTTGTTTGACCGGGAGTTTGACCACTCACTATGACAGGTCAGGCCGAGGGACCCCACCATTGCACAATCGGGACTGGGGAAGCACACAGGAGGTTAGCCAGCCTGGGAGGAGGCACAGGAGGGCTCCAGGGCATGTCTGATCTGTCATGCTCAATCCTGATTGGCTGGACCCCAGTAGAAAACTAACCTACTGGTAGGAGCACCTGCCCCCTGGTGGTCGGTACATGTCATAGCAAGCGGTTGAGTGGCCTTAGCATATCATTAGCATATTACACTTTGATTGCTTGAATAGCTCATTGGATGACTGGACACACTTAGCATATTAAGCTTTTATTATCTTATTTAATAAAAGGATAGTATACAAATTGACAGAATGGCAGAACAACTGGTCACTATTACGCACACTGACCACAATGGGGCTGACGCCCAACACTGGAGCTGCCCCCTGGTGGTCAGTGTGCTCCCACAGGGGAGCACCACTCAGCCAGAAGCCAGCTGACTGCTGGCAAGTGAGCAGCCTGTCTCCATGGCAGCGCTAAGGATGTCCAACTGTCAGACATTCTCCAAGGGTTCCTGGACGTTGAAAGGGCATAGGCTGGGCTGAGGAACCCCCTACCCCAAGTGCACAAATGTGCACTGGGCCTCTACTATAGGATAAAAGGCTAAAATGAGTTGCTGGCACCGACTGCATGCATGTGTTTCGATCTGTCATTGTCGAGTGTGAATTTGGTTGACACTTCTGTTATAGAGAAAGGCCGAATAGCAATATTAAAATTTTTCTTCTAATTAATTTCCTTTCAGTGTACAAAGATCTGTGCACCAGGCCACTAGTATAGGATAATAAGGAAACCAGGCCTGGGGACTTCCTTTGAGATTGCATCTAATGAGATGTAGAAATCTGTGTTAGAGGTCTGTTTGAATAGTTCTATAATGGCCTCATCCTCCAAAGCACCTCAAAAGAAGTTCAGTAACTTCTGATTTCCCTAGACCAGTGGTTGGCAAACTGCAGTTTGCTGCTCTGTTGACTAATGAGTTTGCTGACTACTGGGATAGGAGCTTAATCACAAGGAACAACAACAGCCTGTAATTATTGGAATTGAGAGTCTAGGTCAGTGGTCAGCAAACTCTTTAGACAACAGAGTGGCAAACCTTGGCTTGCGAGCCACATGTGGCTCATGAGCCACGGTTTGCTGACCACTGCCCTAGACTATACATTCCCTACCACCAGAATTTTTTTCCTCTACCCCCAGAATTTTTCTTGCCACTCAATAATGAAACATTATGATCAGCTTCAAGTTTTGCTTGTAAGTTACTGATATAAACTGTACTAGAATTAACATGCTTTGTGTTTAAGTTTCTTGTATGTTTTAGTTTTTAAATCAATTTTATTGAGAATACTTACATACAATAAAATGTACCTATTCTAAATATGTAGTTTAATGAGTTTTGACAAATTATTCACCCAAAGTACCATACCAAACAATATATATAGAACCTTTCCATTTGCCTAAAGTTCTTGCATGTTTCTTTGTAGTCAATCCCTAACCACCATAACCACCACTAATCTTCTTTCTGTCACTATAGATCTGGGTTTTTATTTCATATGATTTTCCTTCTGTCTGAAAATTTTCCTGTAGCATTTCTTATAGTGCAGATGCTGGGGTAATGCAGTGTTCAGTTGTTGTTTATTTGAAAATGCCTATTTTGCCTTTATTTCAGAAGGATATGTCAGGTGGATACAGGATTCCAGGTTGATAATTTTTTCCTCTTTCACTGTCATTTGTCTTGAACTTAGTGTTGTGCCATAGTTTTGTTTGCATCCATGTAACATCTTTCCTCTCCTGACCTGATTTGATTTTTATGTCCCTTCATGGTGTGTGTATATGTCTATGTATGTGTGTGTGCACACATGTGTACATATGTACATGCTTATCCTTCTTTTCTTAAAAAATGTTATTTATTTATTTCAGAGAGAAGGACAGAAACATCAATGATGAGAGAAAATTATTGCTCAACTGCCTCCTGCATGCTCCACACTGGGGATCGAACCTGCAACTTGGGCAGGTGCTCTGACTAGGAATCGAACCATGACCTCCTGGTTCATAGATGGAAACAAAGAATAGAGGTAAGCAAAGGGGAAAATGAATAAAATGTAAGGAAAAAAGCAAGAAATTATTTTTCTAGTATCTATGATGAATTTGTGTTGATTCATCCACATTCTTTTTCATGACCTATCATAGATTGACAAAAGCCATACATTTCTTTAATGGAGAAAACTGCAATGAACATAGAATTATTAGATCAGAAAACATTAATACTATATCTATAGTTTCATACTTGCAAGCTCCTTAGATGTTGATCTTCTAGGAGTTTCTGAGTTTCCATTAGTTTAAGCTGGAATGCATTTTTGTTAGTAGCCAAGTGTGTCCTGCTGTTTTCCTTCACTTCTTTATCACAATTGATTTTGGATAAGAGATGTTTCTGATCATTTCTTGATAGTGATGAAGGCAAGGCATTACCTATAGCTCTGTGAACCATACATAAAAAATGCTTAGTACATTTAAATAAGTTAACTTATTTTTATATACATATAAATGACACATTTATGTAATGTGTGTATGTGTATGTGTGTCCAGATAATTACATATAAGGATATTGGAGAAATATATTGATATATTAGCATGAGAATTTAAGGCAGTCAAAAATAGAATAAATACGGTTGTAGCAGTATAGTTCCAATAAAGCACTCCACCTTCATGTAGGAATGTCCAATTATTTATGGCTTTGATTATTAAGTTCTATTCCTCTATTGTTTAGGACAGATATAGAAGGAATTCCTACAGATGTGAAGAGTCAGTCCTCAGTTCTTTAAGAACATTCATATCTGAATAATAATTTGTATTACCCTTAGTTCTAAGTTGATTTCATAGGTAATAGATAGTCCTATGAGTTTAATAGAGTTAGTTGAAGATTCAGGTAGGTAAAAAATATAAAAATTGCTTGTCAGGGTAGGCAGGAATTTCATTCTACCTTACTAGGCTTGGGTGCTTGCATCTTATTCCATGGAGAAGAGTGCACACACTTGTTTTCAGTTGAATCACTTATATAAGCATGGTTTTTATGCCACAGGAAGTTATCTTCAATGTAGATGCTACTTTTAGTGTGCCAAAATGCCATCCCAAAGTCATCAGGGGATGACATCTTCTACTAGGATTTTGCATCTTCTAGAAACTTACAGCATGCTACATTTTAGCATAAGCACAAAGTGCAAAACAGAACAAAGGAAGACTTTGGGTGGAGGTGGGATCAGGATGAGGTATATAAAAAAAGCTGACTGCTGCTGCACTAGAGCCATTAGTGTGAATCCCAAAGGCATTTACTCCAAATTCATTTGAATTCAATTATTCAAGTCAATGAAGATAAAAATGTTTTAGAAGGTGATGTATGTACATATACCTATCTCCAATACCCAAATATATTCTTATTTGGACAAACTGAAATAGTGTGGGTCAATGAGTACTAGATTCCTGACTATCTTTTTGTGACTATAGGGAAATCAGGGAGAGCAACAAGTGATTTAACACAAATTTCTGAATACTGAAAGTATGTTTCTCCCTCTTCTTTTTAGGCCTTTCTACTCTAATATATTCCTTCCTCTTCAATCACCCTTCCCAAACAAAATATTGCTAAATCTATAAAGTATTTAAAAAACTCAATTTATTTACCTTTAAAGTTGTCGTTTCTCAACTCTTTCTTCTCTATTTTCTTCTCTATTCCACTTGCTTTTCTTCTCTTCTCTACATTCTTCCCCCAGTGAGGAGGATTGAAGGGATGGATAGGAATAAAAGAAGATGGGGAGGTTGAAAGAGAGGGAGAGTGAAGCATAGGGGGAAAGGAAGAAGAAATCATAAAGGGAGAAGAATCAGGAGAAACTGGAGAGGGAAAATCTAAACAAGTTGGAAGCAAACATGGAGAAGGAGTTAAATGCAAAGATGAGGAAGAAAGAGGGATAGGTGAGGGAGGGAAGGATGGAGAGATAGAAGAGGAAGGTGAAGGAGAAGCAGGAAAGGATGAAGAGGAAGGTGAAGAAGAGGATGTTGAATTAGAAGGAGATGAAGACAAAGAAGAAGATGGAGAATGATAGGTAGGTGGATAGGAGAGAAGAGAGGCAGGCGGATGATCTGCAATGGCCTGGGGCAGATTTGACAATGTGGTTTGTGGACCAGATTGCTGGACTGACTGAAAAGAATCTAAGCTAGCAGAATGTTCTGGCAATGGAGCAACATAAGAAAGGGTGGGGAAAAATTGATGAGGAGGATGACTGGATAAACTGGAAGGCGTCAAAGCTGGGAGAGCTTCTGAAGGGATTGGGGAAACAACCAGTTGAGCTGGAAGGGAACGGTGAACAAGGGGAGGCATTCGAGTGGCTGGGGTACAATGTTGTGCTGGAAGGAAATGTTTACGCCTGAAAGTTTTGTAAAATAACTTGCTATGTGAGTCAGAATCAGAAATGGTAGGAGAACTTTGGGGTGGCTGTGGTAAATGTTCAGGTGGGCCACAAGGAATTGGGGCTGGTAGAAGAGGAAAATTGCTAGAAAAGCTGGGAGTTACTGGGGCTGGAGGGCGAGGAAGATATTTTGTTGGATAGGGCAATAATGGGCCTGGTAAAAAGGTCTTTGGAAGAGCAGAGGGAGCAGATGGATGGATAGGCAGGGTATAGGGCTGGTGAGTGGGAGAAACAGTAGGATAGCTTGGAAGAATTTGGGATTGGTGAGATAGCAATGGGGCCCGTGAAGAAGACAGCTGATCAGGTAAGTAGGGATCAGATGTGGAGACAGCTGGACAGGCAGGAATGGATCTGCACAGGTGGAAAAGCATTTGCACAGGCAGGTAGAGAGACAGCCTTATTAAGATGGTTTTTAAGTTTATTTTTATTTTTAGATTATGGGTTGCCTATAGGCTTTTCGTTAATAATTTTTTGTCCTTAGGATCCATGTATAATCTTCTTTGTTCAATCATGTGCTCTCACATGGGCTGAGAAATGTACATAGCTTATTCAGATTTCCTTTTTCTCATTCCTTGCTCTTATAATATTTTCACCTCTCAGAAGTCTGATAGTCATATGGATAATGAATATAGGCTAGATGATCTGGTTTAAAGCATTAGTACAAAGGGCAAATAGAAGTCAAATAGATAGCTGCCAGTTCTGGCCAGTTTTCTCAGGATAGCATGTGGTTTAGAATTTATGGTTTAACCACAAATACGTGGATATTGGAGATAGATATCTAACAACATCTTTTAAAGTATAAAAATTTAATATGAGAGTAAAATATAGCTTCTTTTACCATGCATCTACCAGAAGAGTCAACTATATTATCTTTGTGAAAAGGATTTTCAATGTGCTGAAAGGTTGATTAGTTATATATTAAATCTTAGTCCATATTAACATTTTTGTATCTCATTATTTCCTGAGGCAACTTCAACAGTAATGAACACATTCTCTTTTTCTTGAGGCTTAAGCTTTGAATACCTTTCATTTTTTTCATATAAAATTAGAGGCCCAGTGCACAAAATTCATGCACAGGAAGAGGGGGAGAAGTTGTCCCTCAGCCCAGTCTGCACCATCTCCAATCTGGGACCCCGTGAAGGAGGTTGGACCACCCATTTGGGCCCAATCCCACTGGGCCTAAACAGGCAGTTGGACATCCCTCTCACAATCCAGGACTGCTGGCTCCCAACTGCCCTCCCCTACAGGCCTGGTCCCCCACAACTGCCCTCCCCAGATGGCCAGGTCCCTCCCAACTGCCCTCCCTTGCAGGCTTGGGTCCCTCCCAACTGTCCTCTCCTGCAGGCCTTGTACCTCCCCAAATGCCCTCCCCTACAGGCCTGGTCCCCCACAACTGCCCTCCCCAGATGGCCAGGTCCCTCCCAACTGCCCTCCCTTGCAGGCTTGGGTCTCCCCCAACTGCCCTCCCCTGCAGGCCTGGCTCCCCTCTCCCCCCTGAACTGCCTTCTGTTGCAGACCTAGTCCCCACCAACTGCCCTCCATTGCAAGCCTGGTCCCCACAACTGCTCTCTGCTGCAGGCCTGACTGCCCTCTGCTGCAGACCTGGTCTTCCCCAACTGCCCTCCTCTGCCAGCTTGGTCACCCCCAACTGCCCTCCTCTGCTAGTGTGCTCACCCCTAACTTCCCACAACGGTCCTCCCCTGTAGGACATCATGTGGTGGCCATCTAGTGTCCACAGGGGGACAGCCATCTTTGACCACATTGGGGTGGCCATTTTGTGTCTTGGTATGATGGACAATTTGCATATTACTCTTTTATTAGATGGGATTTTTCTCCTTTAGAAGACCACATTACCAATATCTTAATTTTTTTAATCTACTATTAATATTGTCCATATTAGAACTATTGTCTATGGGTACTGATATATCTCCATTTCTTTGGAAACTCCATATTTCTTGGTAGTACAGTGATTTGCTGCATAATGACATTCTGGTCAATGACAGACCATATATATGACTGTAGTCTTATAAGATTATTAGGGAAATAAAAATTTCTACTGTCTAGTGATGTCGTAGCCATCATATCACCTTAGCCCAACACATTCCTTACATGTTTCTGGTGATGCTGGTATAAACAAACCTACAGCAAATATAATTATGTACAATGCATCATCATTGATAATGATATAAGCAACTATGTTACCTATGTATTTACTATACTATACTTTCTATTGTTATTTTACAGCGTACTTGCTTACAAAAAATGTTTGCTGTAAAACGGTGTGCTGTGTTACTCTGGCAGCAGGCTCATACATCTCGCATTGACTGTCTCTTGATTGCACAATTTTCTTGTGTTTGATTTAATCTGCTGTTGTTTTGTACAGTAACATGCTTCACAACCTAGACATGTAGTAGGCTATACTATCTAGGTTTGTGTATGGACCCTCTATGATTTTGTACAATGATAAAATTGTTTAATTACACATTTCTCAGAATGTATCCTGGTCATTAACTGGCTCATGACTGTGCTTTATTCATTAATGCATTTTAGGTTATATTCCACAAAAAATGTCTTTTTAATGTAACAATAGCTCTTCAATACTTGCAGCTTACTTATATTTGTGTCTACAAATATTGCCTTCACTGCCTCAACTTTTATTTTTTCCTTAACATACTGCTTGCTATTTGGCTTCTACCTCTACGACTTCAACAAACTGATTTGCTAATAATTAACTGATAGATCTAATAATTGCAAAAATAAACACTTGACTGCTATCTTTCCTGACTTGAATTCCCTTGGTTTCCATATTATCATGCTTTCCCGGTTATTTTCCTACTTCTCAGGTTGTTTTTCCTAATGGTTTTTCTTGACTACTCTTTTTTTGTTCGTCTTTTACTTGCTAGAATTTTTGTAAGATAAGCGACCGTCTTCTTTGATTATCCATATATATTCTCTGTGTAATCTTATTTATATTGCCTGTGTGATCTTATTTATATCTGCAAGTGAGTGAAGAGTTAACAAAATCTGTTCTTATCTATGGACCAATGTGACTTTGGGTTAACTTTCTAAATCTGTTCCCCTGGATTCTACTTCACCATTAATAGGATTTGAACTGTATTTCAAGGCACATTGATTATGTTAAAAATGACCATTCATTGGTAAATTGCATATGAATTGAGAAAACTGTCAATAAGCCATAATTATTTGGTAGGAAGCTATAGTTTTGGATTTTCCTGAGTGTGGTAATTCTTATAACTGGCTGGACATGTCTCTTGCATGGACCTGGAAGCTATTCATGTGGAGTCATCACAAGAAATATTGGTCTTGTTTAGAACATGGGGATTTCTAACTCAGAATGCCCACCCATTGTGATCTCTTTTCCTTGTAGCTTAACTGTCCCTTGTGAGGAGAAGGGTATATAGTAAAGACTAGCTCTTGGACTGCTTTGTGGCTTGCCATGAAGATTCCTCCTATTGAAGAATGTTGATTGTTGATATTAGGTGTTTTCTGTCCTCTATTTGAGGCCAACATGGTTTTTTGTAGTCATGGTAGTTTGCCTGTTTAGCTGAACCCAAGATTATCACTGGTGAGGACTGACCCAGAGCTTTAATTTCATCTATTCATTGGCAATTATCATATCTATATTTATGGCCTAGACTTCTTACCATGAGTAACTGACCCTGGAATATCTCATAAGTGTCTTAAACTCAACAACATACTCTCCTCCCAGTTATTTACTCCATTAAACAGCTTCTTCCCCAATAGTCCTCATTTTGATAAATGGTTTCACTCTTCATTAATTAACCATACCCAATCTCCAGAGTCATCCTTGACTCTTCTTAATCAACTTCCAGTACCAAATCATGTTGATTCAATTTCCTAAAAGCTCTCAAGAAGTCATTATTTTCATGAACTAAAGTACCACTCTACCTGATTTTTCCCATCTTTAATCTTACCACATTCTTTTCCATTCTGGCAATATTTCTAAAATAATAAATGCTGTATGCTTAATTCAAATCTTTCAGCAATTATTTAAGGACAAACTTCTTAAGATGGCTCACCATGATTTAACTCATGATTTCCTTTCCAACCAACCTACCTTTCCACCCTACATGTTAGCCAAGTTGAACTATTTTCAGCTATCTTAAACACATGTCCTTTGGTGTTTTCACGCTTTTTCGCACACTACACTACCTTTGTCTAGAGTTCTCAATCTTTGTCTCTGGTGAATATTCTCCTCATCCATTAAGTTTCAGGTCAAGTTTATACCCTCTGAGAAGTGTTCACTTATATCAGTGATCTTTTTCCATTCAAAGTATTTATTGAATACCTCCCCACTATATAGACAGCACTGAGCTAAGTACTGTAGGAATGTGTAAGCATGTGTAAGATTTAGCCACTGTTTTCTAAAATATTACAATTTGGTTGGGGAGACATAAGTACATATAAAAATTAAGCAACAACATATATAATCTTGATTTTCAAATAAATTCCTATAGTCTTGACCACTAATTTCATCTCAGTTCAAATTATTTTTATACATTTTTACTTGGACATTTATCTCAGTTCAGAACGCTCAAGGAAAATTTAGCAATATCTTGCCAAACCTATACCCTTTCATGATGCTCCTTTTTATTTTTAAAGTCACCAAATTCTTTCAATTGTCAATACTCAAAATTTCAGCTTTTGATAGTTTGCTGTTTTCATTTTCTTTATTCTATCATATACTAAAGACATAATCTATTCTTTTAATGAAATATCTTTTCCTTTTATTTTTCTTTTCTACTTCACTACTACCCTCTTAACATTAGTCTGCTTTCTTTCTTTCTTTCTTTCTTTCTTTCTTTCTTTCTTTCTTTCTTTCTTCCTTTCTTTATTTATTTATTTTCAGGTTAATCCTCACCTAAGGGTGTTTTTCCCATTGATTTTTAGAGAGACTGAAAAGGAGCAGGAAAGAAACACGAAGAGAAATATCGATGTGAGAAAGACACATTGATTTGTTGCCTCCTGTACATCCCCAGGCCAGGACCAGGAACTAAGCATGCAATCCACATACATGCCCTTTACTGAAATTAAACCTGGGACCTTTCAGTCCACGGGCCAACGCTCTATCCACTGAACAAAACCTGCTAGGATACTTTTGATTTTTTATCCCATCTTAAAATTTCTGCCTTTAAATTAAGGATTTTAAATCATATACATTTAACATAATTATTATGATTTGGTTAAAATTAATGATCTTACTCTGTTTCTATTTGTCTCCTATCTTCCTTATTATTTATATTTCCCTATTTTTGGATTGAACCATTTTTGTAATTAAATCTTATCTCATTTTTTGGCTATTACACTACTATTTTGCTGATGTCACTTTAGTAACTGATCCCCCTCTACCCCCCAGGAGCTTTATTGAGGAAAAAATTGACACATGAAAATGTGTAAGTTAAATGTATACAATGTGATGATTCGACACACACACACACACACACACACATATATATATGCATTAACCATTAATGCATCCTTCAGCTCATATATTTACCTTTTTATTTGGTTGTGGTGATGAGAATACTCAAGATCTACTCTCTTAGCAACTTTGAAGTATATAATACAGTACTGGTAAGTGTAGTCACCATGCTGTATATTAGATCCCAGAATTTATTTCTTTTATAACTAGACTAGTGCCCAGTGTATGAAATTCGTGCACTTGGGGGGGGGGGTGTTCCTCAGCCCAGCCTGCACCCTCTCCAATCTGGGACCCCTCAAGGGATGTCCCACTGCCTGTTTAGGCCCGATCCTACTAGCAGTCCAACATCCCTTTCACAATCCAGGACTACTGGCTCCCAACTGCTCACCTGCTTGCCTTCCTGACTGCCCCTAACTGCTTCTGCCTGCCAGCCTGGTCACCCCTTAACCATTCCTCTGCCAGGCTGATTGATGTTTAACTGCTCCCCTGCCAGCCTGCTTGACCCCAACTTCCCTTCTCTGTCTGCCTGGTTACCCCTAACTGCTCTCCCCTTCAGGCTTGATCGCCCCCAATTGCCCTCCCTTGCAGGTCTGGTCCCTCCTAACTGCCCTCCCCTGCTGGCCTGATTGCCTATACACACTGCCCTTCTTTGCAGCCCTGGTCCCTCCCAACTGCCATTCCCTGCAGGCCTGGTCACCCCTAACTGCCCTCCCCTGCAGGCTCGATTACCCCCAACTGCCCTCCCTTGCAGACCTGATCCCTTCCAACTGCCCTCCCCTGCTGGCCATCTTGTGGTGGCCATCTTGTGTCCACATGGGGGCAGGATCTTTGACCACATGGGGGCAGCCATCTTGTGTGTTGGAGTGGTGGTCAAGTTGCATATTACTCTTTTATTAGATAGAATAGAGGCCTGGTGCATGAGTGGGGGCCAGCTGGTTTGCCCTGAAGGGTGTCCTGGATGAGGGTGGGGAATCCCTTGGGGTGTGGGGTGGCCTGGGCAAGGGGCCGGTGGTGGTTTGCAGGCTGACCACGCCCCCCATTGACCCAAGCAGAGGCCTGGGTATCTGAGACCTATTTATCTTCTGCAATTGAAACTTTGTAACCTAGAGCAGAGCCAAGCCTTCTGCTCCCTCCCTGGTGGCAGCCATTTCTGTTGGGATTTATTTATCTTCTATAATTGAAACTTTGTAGCCTTAAGCAGAGGGCTGGGCTGACCACGGTGTGCAGAAAGCTTGGCTTCCTCCTTTGCCAGGGGCAACCCTAGCCTCCTGCTTTCTCCAGCTCTGTGGCTGCTGTCATTTTTGTTTGAATTTATTTATCTTCTATCATTGAATCTTGTAGCCTTAAGTGGAGGTTGGGGCAACCAGCATGTGTGGAAAGCTTGGCTTCCTCCATTGCCGAGGAAACCCAAGCTTCCTCCTCCTCTCTCAGTGGCTGCATCCATCTTGGTTGGGGTTAATTTGCATATTCACTCCTGATTGGCTAGTGGGCATGGGTTATGGGTGTGGCAGAGTGGTGGTTAATTTGCATATTGTTCTTTTATTAGATAGGATATATTTTTTTAAGGAACCTTCATATTTTTTCCTTAGTGACTGTACCCATTTATATTCCCACCAACAAAATGGTTCCTCTTTCTCCACATCCTCTCCAGCATCTGTTATCTTTTTGATAAAAGCTATTCTTAGTCATTGATTCCAGATTTCAAAAGCTTCCTGGGAATTCTAAGCTTGTTTAATTGAAGTCAGAATTCCTATTTCTCCCTGATGGTTGGCACATTTCTCAATTCAAGTTTTCAAGAAGACAAAGCACTAAATATTTGTGAGCTCTGAAGCCTGGACTTCATTGCATTGAAGTAATATTCTGCTATTGTAGTGGGGGTGGGTGGGAAAAAGGGTTCTGATTCTCACTTATTCTTAGGTCTTCTCAGGGGTAAGGGGAGAGAGAAATATTGATGTGAGACACATATCAATTGGTTGCCTCCTGCAATTGCCCTGACTGGAGCTGGGGAATGAATCTGCAACCTAGGTACATGCCCTCGACCGGGTATTGAACCCAAGACCCTTCAGTGTGCAGGCCAACACCTTACCACTGAGCAATACCGGCCAGGGCAGAAGAGATCAACCAAAGAACTTGTGTGCGTAACCCATGGACACAAACAATAGGGTGAGGGGTGAGGATGGACTAGACAGAGTTAATGGCGGGACATGTAATACTTTCAACAATAAAGATTTAAAAATATAGATAGCTGGATCTTTTCTATTTTCCTGCCACTATTCTCTCCATACTCCAATTCTTATACTTCTGCTTGATAATCCTTTTAAAACTTATTTATGTCATTTCTCTCCATTGTGAAAAGGCAACTTCATTCTTTCTTCTTTCTCATCCTTTTCTCCTAACCAAAATATTTGTATTCTTTATAAAGATAGTACTATCCTAGTTTAGGCAGTAATAATCAATCCCTTCGATTGTTCCATTAATTTTTTTTCTGGTCTCCTTGCCCCCAATTCCTCTCCATCCTTTTCATTCTCCTATATTCACGCTAATAATTTTTCTAAAATAATAAAGACAAATTTAAGACTCCCTGCTTCCTAGCCAAACACAAGCATTTAAAATCTAACACCAACTTGCATTCTAGATCAACTTCTGTCCTACCAGCAACATATCCTGCAGTCCTGCTGTTCTGATCAAGTTTTACTTCCTTAGGATTGGTGCCTCTGTAACACTGTAGGCCTAAACATGCCTAAACTCAACCTATGCTTCTTTATTAAACAATTTATACTCATCCTTTAAATCTTCTTCCCAACTGTAAATTTTGTACTTCTATATTACTATGCTAATATTTATGTAACAGCCCCTGTTACATGGTATTATGCATGTATTATAATGGAATTATCATTGCATGGTATTATAACTTAAGTGCAAAACTCAGAGAGAGGACCATATCTCATTCACATTTCCATTCTGTCTGGCTATTTTTCTATCACTCTTCATTTGACAGCCAAGTTATATTTTTTATCATTACTTTCTTGTTCTATTTTTTTTATAATGCATTGCAATCTCTTTTCTGTTCCCATCTCTCCAATAAAATCACTCTGACAAAGGCTGCCAGTGTGACTATTTTGTTGTGGAATACAGTGATATGTCTGTGCTATATATTCTCTTTTTGCTCCCTCAGATTCACCTCCACTTATCTCTGCTTGGGAGACCAAGTGATCCCTGGCTTTTGTCTTATGGCTGAGTTTGGCCAATGGAAGACACTAGCAAGGAATGGGAGGGTGACAGAAAATACAGGTTTTTGATAATTATTCTCGTGGCTTCCTCTGCTGAGCTTCGTTTAATAGTGGCAACGTTCCTTTACCTAGGACTGCAGGTCCTGTCTGGCAACCCTCTTCTATAGTTCAGGTCTGTTGTGGTAATACTGACCTTGTTGTCACTTCTACAGGTGCTTCACCATCCTATGTTGGTTTCCCAGTCCCTTTATTAACCTTTTTTCAGTTATCCCCTTTAAATGTGCCACTTGTTTCCTGCCAGGAGCTTGGAGGATGTAACTTTTTGTTAATGGTTCCCTAGAAACAATTTGATGTCCATAAGCTGTTCTTTAATTTCATGATATCACCCTCTTCTAGTACTATATTATCCATTCTATTTCTCTTTGCAGGCTTCTCCTTTTTTTTCACTTCTTAAATGTTGCTGATTTTTAGTGTTTTCTCCTAGTCTTGTTATCACAGAATATAATTCTCCATGGTTGATCTCATTCATTGTGTTAACTTCACAAATCTTAAGTTTACTAGTAGATCTTTATCTTGAGCTTTAGATCCATTACATATGATGAAATAGCCTTTTTTTTTTAGTCATCTTCAATCCATTATCCACACTTGTTCATAATAAATTGGAATATGTTAAAAAAGAAAAGTTGATCTTATCATCCATTGGTTTAAAATACTTCATTAGCATCTCTTAAACTTTTAGGATGAAGTTTATATTCCTAAGCATGCAGATGTATTTACCTCCCCAATCTCATATCGAGCCAAGCTATTGGTATTTTGCATTCCAGACCACAACTTTCCTTCTATTACTCTATTACTCTTGGCCTTTGCACATGCTCGTCTCTCTGTCTGGAATGCCATCCACCCTCTTGTTTAATGATTAGCTCTTATTTTCTTCAAAGCTTTGCTGAAGTGTCTCCTCCTATTCCATGAGGTCTTGCCTGAACTACAGTGAAGACTGAGAGGATGAATTTAATTGTTCCTAGTTCTGATCAAGGAAACTATTGGCCACAGGTATTCTAAAAATGAAGTATTTTAGTAAATGACATCATGTGCAGGTAAAATGTTAACATAATTTATGCCTGTCTCTATGTAAATAAATATTAAACATTATTATCATTACTTGTTTGGTACTATTATAAACTTTTGAAGCATTAACTTCTCTCCTAGATTATATAATGACTAGTAGCCTGGTGCACAAAATTCGTGCATGGGGGCAGGGGTGTCCCTCAGTCCAGCCTGCACCCTTTCCAATCTCTGATCCCTTAGGGGATGTCCAGCTGCTGGTTTAGGTGGCAGGGATCAGGCCAAAATCGGCAGTCGGACATTACTCTTACAATCCAGGACCACTGGCTCCTAGCCACTTCACTGACAGCCTGATTGATGCCTAACAGCTCCCCTGCTTGCCTGATCACCCCAACTGCCCTCCCCTGCTGGCCTGATTGCTTCCAAGGCTTTTATTGGTATAGATATGACCTTCACAGAAAATTTCACTAAACCTGCTTTACAATAATGGCTTGACAATTAAATCATTGGGGACAGACACCAAGATTTCTTTTCATTGAATAGATTTCTTTCCTTATAAGAATAGACAATAATTATCTTGTCTTTAAGTTGTCCTGAACATCAAATGAGATAATGACTTAGACAAATATAAAAGCACCATATAAAGCGAACTGTCTTTTTCACATACTGAAAGACAATAAAGTGGTAAAATGAAAACCACTATTTTTATTCCCTCCCTTCCTTTCGTTACAGCCTTTGTTTAAATTTTGAAATTCATAAAGGTTTCAGGTTTTATATTAGTTCAGAATAGTGATTAGACAATCATATACTTTACAAAGTGTTCCCTGATATTTCCAGTAACCACCTGGCATCATACTGTCATTACATTATTGACTATATTCCCTATTTAAGTTTACAGGTTCCTTCTTTTGTGTTGCTCATCCTTTCTTTTCTTTCTCACTTCTTCCCTCATTTTCTTCATATAATATTTCAATTGACTCAAAGCTCAGTGAAGGCACTGGGACATACTTAATCCATTTTACAGACCAGGAAACTGAGGTCAATTCCAATTGGCTTCGGAACTGGACTCAGCGCACATGGAGCCCTCACAGCCTCGCTCTCTGTCTCCTGCCTCCTGCTCCCATTTTTTACTGTCCCCCCCCCCCTTCTGGGGAGCAGGTAGTAGGCTTTGCACTCACGGTGCAGGTGCACACCACCATGGGGCGCGGCAAGGTGGGAACTGGGAAATAAATAAACACATATTTATTTCCTGCCAATTATTTTCACAATATTTTACATTTAATTCTCACAACTTTGAAATTGGGGTTATGGTCTCCCCATTTCAGAGGGCAAAAGAGCAGTTTTAGAGTTTTAATAACTTGCTCAATGTCACAGCTTTGGCAAATTTCCAACCCAGAATAGAATTGAGCCTCAAGGCCTACCTGGTTCTAAACCCTGCAGGACAGGGGTCACATCTTAAAGATGCTACAGCAACAGAACTGCTTGTAATGTCTGGGTTATGAACATGCTTAATCAATGCTTACTGCACTAACCTCTTTCACTTCCCTATCACCATCCATGTGATTTATTCCTAAACACACTTTTATAGAGCTAGTGTTCTGAGTTAAGGAAGAATATTTTATTCTTAAACAGTGGCTGTTATTTTGTTCATGTTCAGGTTATTTCCACAGTGGTAGTAAATAGATGGAATCCATATAATCAAATTCTTTGACATAAACAGTTTGGACAAGCATAAGCCATGTGTCACATGAAGGGCAATTTTTTCTTCTCTGCATAATTTTCTTCATAGTTTGATTGCTGGAATGTAGCTTTGAATAAAATTAGATGAATAGATTCTACACACACAGGTGAGATACATTGTGTATACTTTCAAAATGATTCTTTTGTATCTAACAATGATGATTTATGATCTTCAAATAAATAGATTAATTGACATTTGCCTAATAAAGTGATCAAGAAAAATGTTTTGATCACTTTATTAGGTTGGGGGTGGGGGTGGGGCAGGCATGGGCTTGCTTTTGGGCTGCAAGAGCAGGAGTTGCCACCTCTCAAGTGTGCAGGCTGCCAGGGTGAGGCCCGGTTAACGCTGGGATCTTCACCTAACTGCCACAGTGGGGTACCTGGCAGTGTGGCCCCCTCCACTGAGGTGGCGCCACCCCTCAACCTTATCTCAGGGTTATGGGTCTGTGCCTCTCCACCCAGGCGTCCTTCCACGTTGGCAGTCAGCCTCTTGTTTCCCTCTGGGCCGACCCCATGCAGAACCTCACTCTCCGTGGGTGAGACAGATCCTTGCCCGCTGGTCCCCTGCCCTGGCACGAGCCCTCTCCAGTGCACCCCTCCTTGGGTGCGCTCTGCACTACTTGGTCTGCCTGATTCCTGGTCAGCAGTTTCACTGAAGCCACGGCACTCGCCGGGGAGCCACCCCTCAAGTGGGCCAAGAAGAACAAAGCCCAAAGGGAGTGAGTCTTGAACCCCCACATCCCATTCTCCAGATTTCCTCCTGCACCTCCTCTCTGTTTCACGTCTTGAACAGACACTGGGTTTGGGCACCCTCCGACCCAGCCACATGGCCTCCAGGAGGCCTGGTAGAGAACCTGTGCATCTGTGGCCAGAGGCCTGGCCTGGGTCTCAGCAGCCCATGCTTCTGGAGAGGGCTGTTGGAGGAGGACCAGAGCCCACCCATCATTAGCTCCCCAACTCCAGAGGAGGCACCACAGGCCCATGTCCCCTGGCTGCCATGGCCCAACCACCTGAGCCTGCTGCACATGCAGCCTGCTAGAGGGTGTTATGTTACAGAGCCATGGCTGGCAAACTGCAGCTCGCAAGCCACATGCCCTTGAGTGTGGCTCTTCCACAAAATACCACGGCCTGGGCGAGTCTATTTTGAAGAAGTGGCATTAGGAGAAGTTTAAGTTTAAAAAATTTGGCTCTCAAAAGAAATTTCAATCGTTGTACTGTTGATATTTGGCTCTATTGACTAATGAGCTTGCTGACCACTGTTCCATAGTAACGGACAATTTGCATATTCCTCTATTATTATATAAGAAGATTGTATTTTAGATTGTTACACTTTTTCATATCCCCTTTACAATTTCCAGTAAATGACCCAGTGTTATGCATATAGTAGCTTCAAAAACATTTCTAATAAATAAATGAGAAATATAGGATGTCAGAGAGTACTCTATTGGTTGACCATCTAATTACTTCCAGATGACACATTTAAGCCAACCTGGAGAGGAAGCAGGAGACACTAGCTTTTTCAAGACTTCAAGGAAAGATTTTCATTGAGGAAAAGCCCATTTCTAACCGTAGAGTTACTCCTTTTACTTAAAATTATATCACTATAATTCAACACAATTTTCTCATCTTGGCAAAGATGAATAACCAATATCAATATTTAAAAATGGTTTTGTTGATAGTTTCCAAAGACAATTGTTTAATATAAGCAGCATTGTAATTCCAAGACAACAAACAAAATTTTTGCCTTATTCTTGAAGCAAAATATTTATATTCCACTTAACCTTAATTTAATCTGTGAAAATAAAATAGTAACTAAGGAGTAACTGATGAAAAGGCCTATAAACTCAGCAATTAGAGACTTATTTAGTTATTATACATTAATAATTACACACAATAGTAAATTACTTACCTCAAGTTTATTGTTGGCCTGTGGGAAGAGGGAATGTTTACTTTTGATTTTAAGTTGGATTCTTGAATTTGTTTGAGGGCCTCTTCTAATGGAGGCACTGGTTTTTGAAAAACTAAGGAGATAATAAAGATCAAATAGTACAGAATCACTTCATCTTCAACAATCTTTATATAATTTAATTGTTCAATGATAAAATAATATTTTGAAAACTTTGGTAAGAAGAAAACATTTTTTAAGAATAGTCTAAATATGCCAAAACCGGTTTGGCTCAGTGGATAGAGCGTCGCACTGGGGACTGAAGGGTCCCGGGTTCGATTCCGGCAAGGGCATGTACCTTGGCTGCGGGCACATCCCCAGTAGGGGGCGTGCAGGAGGCAGCTGATTGATGTCTCTCATCGATGTTTCTGACTTTCTATCCCTCTCCCTTCTACTCTGTAAAAAATCAATAAAATATATTTTAAAAAATAATAGTCTAAATAGTTTAAATTTAGACATCTAAGTCCACAAAGAGAAATTGCTACCTCAAAATTCTCATAACCAATTTTAAGAATATTAATCTGGAAAAAAAGAAACTGTGAAAAATGTCCAGACTCTTTGTTCTTGCATGCAAAACTCATTACATTTCATCTCAGAGTTCCATAAATTTCTGACTAAACTTATAAATAAATAAATAAATAAATAAATAAATTTTAAAAATCCTCACCCGAGTATATTTTTTTCCATTGATTTTTAGAGTGTAAGAGAGGGAGAGAGGGGGGAGAGTGAGAGCGACGATAGAGAGAGAGAAAGAGAGAGAGAAAGAGAGGAAAAGAAACATCAATGTGAGAGAAATGCATTGATTGGTTGTCTCCAGGTACATGCCCTTGACTGGCAATAGGATGTGTAACTCTTTGGCCCATGGGCCGACACTCTAACTACTAAGCAAAAATATTCTTCTGAAGAAAAGGGGAAGCTATAAAAACACCAACTAACCTGTATTGAGTTAGGAATTATTTATTGTAGGCATGATTTTAAAGCATTTTCTAAGTATTATTTAATACTCACAATGCCCTATGAGGTAGATGCTATTTGAATCTCTATTTTGCCCCTGAGGAAACTGAGGCACATAGAAGGTAATTGACTTATTCAAAGTCATACATTATATAGACATTCATCTACATACTACTTTGCACCTCTAACTTACCTACTAGTGACCAAAACACACTTATGGAATGGTTTGCTGGATATTCTAATCATAAAGGACCAGCCCTCTTGAGGCAGATACTATCAAGCTATAGATTCATCTAATTAGCATAATCCATGTCTAAAATAGGTTTTTATTAGTGAAAAACAATAGCCTTTTGAGTAGCCTGATAAATATTTAATATGGACTTTCTTTGCTGAAATTAAAGGCATTCAAAACAAGTGGATTTGCCTAAACATTTTAATCAGTCCTAACAAAGAATAAGAATCTAGGGAGGTGGCAAGAAATACTCTATACTCTTTATGTTATATTTCATATTTGATCTCTAATCAGTCTAGTGTCCATTAATATAAGAACATTTCTGATGGCACAGAATTCTGTCTCTGGAATGTGGCTGTGAATGGACCTTTCATTTAAGGTGCAGTCAGAGAACCTAAAAAGATGGAGAACTGAGACTTTCTTGAATTTACTGAAAAAGTTGTATCAATTGTTTTATATCTACTTTGTTAATGACTGTCTAGCTATGCTAGATGACAGTCTGAGATTTGCTTTTATTAATTTGTACCACTTCTCTATCAAAGACATAAAAACTAACTTAGGTCAATTTACAACCACCATTACTATTTTTGTTGTTATCTTATGACCGCTCATTTGCTGAGGATAATATAAGATTACATTTTTTGAGTGCTTACTGTGCATTAGGGCATTATTATTTCATTTAACCCGCTAGTGCCATTCTTTTATTCTCATATTCTCCCTCTAACATCAATCTGTCATCCTTCTTTTGTAGCATGGGAAAGAGTCAGCTATCATGTATACATGATAAACTAAACTCATAGACAAATAGTTGTCTTACATAGCTTTGATCTTTTTTGTTTTGTTTTTTAAATTTAATAAATCTTTATTGTTATGATTATTACAATTGTTCCTCTTCCCCTCCCTTTTCCCCACCCCCATTGCTTCCCTCCACTAGGTTCCCACCACACCCTCTGCCCTTACTTCCCCCGCACTATCCTCATCCATAGGTATACGATTTTTGTCCAGTCTCTTCCCAAATCCCCCACACCCCTTTCCTCCTGAGAATTGTCAGTCCACTCCCTTTCTATGCCCCTGATTCTATTATATTCACCAGCTTATTCTGTTCATCAGATTTTTTATTCATTTGATTTTTAGATTCACTTGCTGATAGATATGTATTTAGTTGTTCAAAATTTGTATCTTTGCCTTTTTCTTCTTTTTCCTCTTCTTAAAGAATACGTTTCAGCATTTTGTATAATACTGGTTTGGCGGTGATGAATTCCTTTAGCTTTTTCTTATCTGTGAAGCTCTATCTGACCTTCAATACCGAATGATAGCTTTGCTGGGTAGAGTAACCTTGGTTGTAGGTTCTTGCTATTCATCACTTTGAATATTTCTTGCCACTCCCATCTGGCCTGCACAGTTTCTGTTGAGAAATCAGCTGACAATCGTATGGGTGCTCCCTTGTAGGTAACTAATTGTTTTTCTTTTGCTGCTTTTAATATTCTCTCTTTGTCTTTTGCTCTTGGCATTTTAATTATGATGTGTCTTGGTGTGGTCCTCTTTAGATTCCTCTTGTTTGGAGTTCTCTGTTCTTCCTGGACTAGTAAGTCTATTTCTTTCACCAGGTGGGAGAAGCTTTCTGTCATTATTTTTTCAAATAGGTTTTCAGTATTTTGCTCTCTCTCTTCTTCTGGCACCCCCATAATTCTGATGTTGGTATGTTTGAATTTGTCCCAGGGGCTCCGTACACTATCTTCATATTTTTGGATTCTTTTTTCTTTTCCGGTTGAGTGTTTTTTGCTTCTTTGTATTCCAAATCTTTGACTTGATTCTTTTTTTTTTTTCCCCAATGATCAACACAGTTTATTACTCCACTTTCACCTTCATACAGACTATTTCAAAGAGCTGGAACAAGTGAGAGGTGAGGGTTGGGGGGAGGGATAGGTGCCCCTCAGGAGCCAGGACCCCCGGTTGGCTTCCTCAGACCTGGACAGGGAGGGCGCATCAGGCTGTTCAATCTCTGGGCACCAGCTCTCCATGTGCTCACGCACTGCAAACCAGCAGCTCCTCACATATAAATACAGACACGGTTAACAAAAATAGTATATCATTTGCATAAGGAATAAAAACTAGTCTTTAATATGTACAGCAGAGAGCCTGGGGGGCAGGGGCAGGGCTGCTAGGCCTGGACCCCCAGGGATGAGACAGACTATGGGTAGCGCAGAAGAGAGAGGGAGGCCTGAAGGGCTCCTGGCCAGGCCATTCTGACCTGGCAGCCCGGCTGCCTAGGCTGAATGAGGTGGAGCACAAATCTGTTTGGCCAGGAGGACTGGCTCCTCCAGGCAGCCTTACTTCCACCCTGCACACCAGGCTCTCCTTCCTGCTCTTCCTGCCTGAGGTAGGGAAGACCCTAGGGCTCCTATAGTTACTGCCTGCAGCTCCCCTTCAATTCTGGGCCGAGGCCCCTGAACCCCATGGGCAGCAAACCAAAGCAAAGATGCCACAAGGCTGATCTCCTTGCAGGAAGTGAGGCAGCTGAGGCCATAAACAGCTCTGGGGCACCTGTCTTGGGCGCAGTTGGTCCCTCAGTCACGGTCATGGGAGCCAGGGGAGGGGAAGACAAGGGAAGCTGGGGTAGTGCTAAACAGCAAGGGATACCCAGGCTTTTGTATGGAGTGCTTCCTGCAGCTATAGCCCCTCCTCTTGGGTTAGGCTGGCCTCTAGCCAGATATCTCTAGAGGACATTGGGGCTGGGGTGGGAGGGGGAGACTTTGGTCAGGCCAGAGTTGGGGAGGGGGTCCTGGTCCTTATTTCTTTATCCCAAGCAGCCTGAATCCCTAATTAGTCAGAATTGACCCCTAAGTGGCCACTGGAGGGTAGGAATGAACAAAAGGGGAGCTCAGGTCCTAGAGGGTAGGGTGGGGATAAGAAATGATCAATTCTGAGGCCACAAACATGAAAACGAAGGCAATCTAGTCTTTCTAGGAAAAAGGGTCAGAAAACTCTCTAGCTCCCTGGCAGGAAAGCATTCTAGGGGAGGCTAAGGGATAAGGAGGTTCCACCAATCAGGTAGAGCTTCCAGCCGTCAGCCACGAACTCCCACATGCCTGCCAGCTTCCATGGGGCAGATGTTGGGGAAACTTGTGGGTTTTGAGGCCAAAAGAACTGAGGTGTCGGGGAAGGCAGCTCTCACATAAGCTTAGTAAATTCTAGAAAACTAATTGTGGGGGGCCAGATGTATGCTCAACCCTATGATGTGTAGGATGGCCACAGGGCTGTATGTAGTGGTTCTCCTGGTGGCAATGGTGGCTGAAAGGAGGGATGTAGTGGGAGAAGAGACGGGTGTGGGAGGGTGAGTGGGTGGTCAGTTCTGGTCATTTCCGACTGAAGAGTGAGCCCAGCAGAACCACACCAGCCAGTCATGCCCATCAGGAACCAGCGATTAAAGCGTTCCTGGCCCTTCCAGCTCTCGGCTGCTGCATTGTTCCCGAAGAGTTCATCAAAAGTGTCCTGTGAGCCCTGTGAGCTGTGGGGGGCCACATTCCCCCTTTGTTGGCCAGTTGTTTCCAGATGTGAGGGCTCCTGGTGGCCGAGTTCCACCTCGCTGACCCGGGCCAGCCTACCTGGCTGACGGCTCCTCTGTCTCTTCCAAACTAGCCGGCCTCAGTTTCCCCTGAAGAGACCATGAGAACTTGCAAGCTCAGTCACTTCCAGTGCCATGGCAGTGCGTGCAAGCCTTTGACTTGATTCTTGTGGTCCTCTAGTCTGCTATTAGATCTGTGTGTAATATTTTTATTTCAGTCAGTGTACGCTTAATTTCTAGTTGGTCCTTTTACATATCCTTGAGGATATTGCTAATTTTATCATCCTTTTCTAAAAAAATTTTGCTAAATTTTAACTGTGGTTTTGAACTATATCCAGTTGTTTGCTTTCCTCCATTTCTTTCATTTGTGATCTATTTTTTTTGTCTCCACATTTTGGCTGCTTCTCTGAGTTGACAGAGTGACTTTGTGTGCTAGGCGTCCTAAAGGGCCCAGTGGCTCAGCCTCCCCAGTTACCTGAGGTGGACATTTTTGGTGCACCCCTTTGTGGGTTGTGTGCACAATCTTGTTGTTAAGCCTTAATTGTTGTTGGTTTCACTAGGATGAATTGACCTCCAGGCCAATTGGCGGTGAGGATCAGCTGTGTCTATGCTGGCAGAACTTCTGTGCTGGGGACACCTTTATGGGAGAAGCCTTGCAAAAGCCTCTGTGCTCAGCTTGAATGGGGTGGAGTCTCAGGTGGAGCAGGCAGGTTTCCCATGTGTCTGTGTCCCATGGTAATCGCTGCAAGCAACTCTGAGAGAAAGCTGCCTTCAAGTTCTGCCAGCTGCCAGATAGTCCAGTTTCTCCCCAAATGAGTCTGGAGAATGAGTCCCGAGTCTCGCCTGGAACTGGAGTTCAGAGCAGTCAGGAGCTTTTGTTTCCCCCCTGCTTGAGAAAGCCAGCCGCAAACTCTGTGGCCCACTCTTTCAGTGTGTGCCTTGGTACCTCTGCCTTTTGCAGTTCCTCTGAGTCTCAGTGTGCTTTTCTCTTTCCTGGCAGTCTAGTTTCACCCCATATGAGTCTGGGTCCCCAGAGTCTTGCCCAAACTGGAGTTCAGTGCTATTGGGGGCTTTTGTCTCCCTTCTGCTTGAGAAAGCAAGCTGCATTTTTTTAATCTTTATTGTTCAGTTTAATTACATTATTCCCCCTTTTTTATCCCCTTATAGCTCCCCTCCACACTGTATCCATTCCACCCTCCACCCACCCTTCCCCTCCCCACTGTCCTCTCCCATTGTTGCAAGATTTTTGTCCAGTCTCTTGCTGTACTTCCCACACCCCTTTTCTCCGCAAGAATTGTCAGTCCATTCCCTCTCTATGTCCATGATTCTGTTATATTTATCAGTTTATCCTGTTCATCAGATTATTAATTCACTTGATTTTTAGATTCATTTGTTGATAGATGTGTATTTGTTGTTTATAATTTATATTTTTACCTTTTTCTTCTTCCTCTCCTTAAAAAGAATATCTTTCAGCATTTCGTATAATATTGGTTTGGTGGTGATGAATTCCGTTAGCTTTTTCTTATCTGTGAAGCACTTTATCTGACCTTCAATTCTGAATGATAGCTTTGCTGGATAGAGCAATCTTGGTTGTAGATTCTTGCTGTTCATCACTTTGAATATTTCTTGCCACTCCCATCTGGCCTGCATTGTTTCTGTTGAGAAATCCACTGACAATCATATGAGTGCTCCCATATAGGTAACTAATTGTTTTTCTCTTGCTGCTTTTAATATTCTCTCTTTGTCTTTTGCTCTTGGCATTTTAATTATGATGTGCCTTGGTGTGGTCCTCTTAGGGTTCCTATATATTGGGGTTTGGTGCGCTTCTTGGACTCCTAAGTCAATTTCTTTCATCAGGTGTGGGAAGTTTTCGGTCACTATTTCTTCAAATAGGTTTTCATTGTCTTGCTCTCTCTATTTTTCTGGCACCCTTATAATTCGGATGTTGGTATGCTTGAGGTTGTCCCAGAGGCCCCTTATACTATCTTCAATTTTTTGGATTCTTTTGGTTTCTTGCTTTTTCAGCTGAGTGGATTTTACCTCTTTGTATTTCAAATCTTTAACTTGGTTCTTGGGGTGCTCTAGAGTACTTTTAGGTCTTTGTATAATATTTTTTATTTCAGTCAGTGTATGCTTAATTTCTGGTTGGTCCTTTTTCATATCCTTGAGAATCTCCTTCATATCCTTGATAGTCTTGTTCATTTCCTTGCAGGTCTCGTTCATATCCTTGAGGGTCTCGTTCATTTCCTTGTAGGTCTTGCTTATTTCCTTATAGGTCTCGACCTTTTCTAGGAGCCTCTTGAAGAGCCTTATAACCGTGGTTTTGAACTCTATGTCTAGTCGTCTTTTTTCGTCCATTTGTTTCACACCTGATTTCTTTCCATGTCTCTGCATGGTGGCTGCTTTATGTGGTAGATGTCTTCTAAGGGACAGTGGCTCAGCCTCCCCAGTTACCTGAGGTGGGTACTCTTACTGCAATCCTTTATGGGTTGTATTCAGTATTTTTGAATTTAAACCCAGCTTGTTGTTGTTAACCCTAAGAGGGTTTGACCTCCAGGCCTATTGGCTGTGAAGGGAGACTGTGTTCAGGTTGGATGGGCGGAGTCTCTGAGCTGAGCAGGCAGCCTCAGTGTCAGCTACGTCCTATGTGGCGCTCGCGCGCGGGTCTCTGTTGGGTGGTAATTGTTGCAGTCACCTCCAAGAGAAAGCCGCTAGTCTCTACCCCTTGCTAGACAACTCTGCCTCTCCCCAAATGAGTCTGCACACCCAAAGTCTCGCCCAGGGTTGTAAAACAAAGCAGTCTGGTGGTCTCTGGGACCAGGGGGCAAGTCGCCGGGGAGCAAGTCGCGTGTCTGTGCTGTCGCACACTTTACCTGCACAAACTGCTTTTCCAAGCAATCCAGTTTCTCCTCAGACTAGGAGACCTCTGCCACGCCCAGCTTCCAGGGTGTGTACCCCGGACCTCGGACCTCGTCTGGCACTGGGGAATCCGTGCAGTGGGGCGTCTCCGCCCTCCCCCTTGGCAAAATCCCACCGGGATTGCTGCTGCCAGCCCTACAGCCCATGTGCGTGACAGCTCCTAACCTGTTTCTGCGTGTATCTTCAAGGCTTCATTCTGCCGCTCTTCTGAGTCTCAGTGTCCCACCTTTACTTTTATTTGTGGAGTTTTCACTCAGCCAGCTGTCCGGTGATTCTGGGTGATGTTTGTTTTGTTGTTTTATTGTAGTTTTTGAATTGCTGCGTGGGGCAGAACAATAGGTGTTTACCTATGCCGCCATCTTGGTTGCTCTCTGCCAGCCGCATTTTTTGAGGACAGTTGCCAGTCCTCTCCACGTGTGCGTCTCAGTAGCTCTGCCTTCTGCAGCTCCTCTGAGTCTCAGTGTGCTTTTCTCTTTCCTTCTAGTTGTAGAATTTCCACTCAGCCAGCCTTCCTATGCTTCTGGATGATGTCTGTTTTGTCTTTTAGTTATAGTTTTGAAATTGTGTGAGGCAGCAGTTTAGGTGTTTACCTATGCTGCCATTTTGGTTTCTCCCACAGATCTGCTCTTGTTCTTCATTGATATCACTGAATTTTCTTAAATTATTAATTTAACTAGGGGACAGGTGCATAAAATTCATGCCCTGAGGGTGGGTGATCCCTCAGCCCAACCCATTCTCTCAATGGGGCTGTTGGCTGGCTCTGCCCCAGCTGCTTTGCCCCTCTGCCCCAGCCCTGGCCTTAGCCCAGACCACTGGCAATCATTTGGCCCTGGGGGCACTATACTTGCCAGATGCCTCACCCCGCTACCCCTGCCTAGGCCTTCACCCTGGAGGCAACTGCCCAGCCCTGAAGGCACCCTGTACTTGCAGCGGCCTCGGCCACTGTGAGGCCTGCACTCACACCTCAGCCCCGCCCCCCGCTTTGTGTGAGCCTTGGCGGCCCCACCCCCCGCCTAGCATGATCTCCAGCAGTCTTTGCCCTGGCCACCAGTGAACGCCAGGCCCCGGCCTCCCCCCCACACCTGCTGGCCGCCTCATGCATGCCTTGGCCCCACCCCCTGCCACATGTGCTCACCAGCTGCCTCGGCCTCACCCCCACTTCTGATTGGCTATTGGGCGTGGCTGGTGGGTGTGGCTTGTGGGTGTAGCAAAGGTACGGTCAATTTGCATATTACTATTTTATTAGATAGGATGTTTTGTATAGGTAATATATTCATATTCAGAAATAAAGAATATATGATGCACATTTGGCAGCTTGCTCTCATTGCTCATTCATATATTCTTTCACTGTCTCTTTATGCAAATATAAGTAAATATATTGGAATTTTTCCCCTTTTCTCACATAGAAGGCAAAATATTATGTATACTGATCTGGGCCTTGATTTTACACTTAACATACCCTGGAAGTCAGGGATAAATACAGGTTTAATGAAAGTACATCATTTGTTTTTGCAAAAACTCTTTTGACTCTTTATATCTAAACCCTTTGATAGCACCCTTTTTCAAGCAAACAGTATTCATGAGAGGTAACTATTTCTCTGAGGCATTTGACACAATGATTATATCTTCTCTCTTAAAATTACCTCCTCTTTTGTCTTCAGATACATTATTTTCTTTTGATTCATACCTGCTTTCTTGATAAGTGGATTTCTCAAAATCCACTTTTAGTTTTGTTGTTTTTTTTTGCTCTACCTATAGTAAATGTAATAGTGTGTATAAAGGCTTTATTTTAGGTCCTATACTCAATCTTTGGTTTATACTCTGTTATTTAGCTTATCTTTCCTATGGTTTCATTTATCAACCTATAAATACCTGCTTATTAGTGACTCTTAAATATGGATTTCAATTCCATATATGTTTCTTAAATTTCAGACCCATATTTCTAGTTGCTAATTTGATTTCCCCATTTGAATAAGTCAAACGAGGCTCAAATTTAATGCACTGATTATATATCCTGAATACATTACCTCTTATTACCATATCTAATAAAGTGTTTTAATTTAGTAGTTTAGCATCTCTTGCCTCAAATACTAAAATAATTTCTACTCTACCTACTTTAGTGTCTCTACTTCAATCCATCTTCCATGTGGTAACATCTTTCTAACAAATATATATAATTGTGGTAGGGACCCTTAGTTTCCTTCCTAATATTAATTTTTCCTTTCTTCCATGGCAGCACACTCTATATTTTTAGGGGTGGCAATATAAACACATACAATTTTTTTTCAGTCTTTCTTGCAGATGGAGTTATAAAATATTTAGAGGTAACTCAGAGGGTTAGCCTTTTGGCCTTTATATTTCTTTCTTCTTCCTTGCCTATAGCATTGACATGATGGCTGGAGCTCCAGCAGCTTCCACGAAACCATGAGGCTGAAGATATAAACCACAAACTAAGAATGGTTGAGCTGAGAGACAGAAGGAGTCTGGGTTACTAGTGACACTGCATAAACATCAAAACCACTTCAGGCTTTCATAATATACAAGAGAAAAATAAATCCCTTTCACCTTTAAGCTATTATTATTTTTAGCAGTATTACTAGCTGCCCTTACTGACCATAATATCTCTTGCTGGCACAATAATGTTTGTGTTTCAGCTAAAATACATTAAATTAATTGCATTTTGGAGAAAGATGAAATTCCTACCATGGTATACAATGCTCTTTGAGAATTGGTTCCAACTGAAATTTTTCTAGCCTCAAAACCACTTCTTTTCTCTCCCCCTGCCCCATCTATGCTTCAGATATACTGCAATACATATGGTATTTTCTGGCGTATAAGGCAACTTTTTAACCCAGGAAAATCTTCTCAAAATTACCATATTGAAATCAAATCTGATGTTTTTTTTAAAAAAATTTTTATTTGATGTGTGTTGGAAGAGGGGTAGTCTTATAAGGAGAGTATATCCCAAACTCTATATTTTAACTGGAAAATTTGGGAGTCATCTTATATGCCCAGTTGTCTTATACACTGGAAAATACGGTGATTTATTTGTAAAAACTATTCCTTCTATCTGTTTTTTTCTTTTTTTAATTCTTGGCTTGTTTCTCCTGACTGGCAAAATTCTTATTTTTTAATGCTAAAATTAAGTTATCTTTCCAGGGATGATGTCCTTGATATTCCTGTATAGGTTTAGTGTTTGCTCTATGTTTTTACAATACATTCTGTAACCATAGCAATTATCACTATATTTATTGACAATGTTTATATTACTCTCAGCTCCAAAATAAGCTGTGAGATCTTTAATGGTAGAGTGCAATTATATATCTCTATAGTTGCACTTAGCCAAAGGCTACATACAACATAGTATAACGTATGATTGATGAATACATAAAGATGCTGCCTATCCCTTTTCTTTCTGAAGCTTTGACAGTTTATTGTTAATTCTGTGTTATTACTTAAGGTATAAAAAAATGTAGATAGATACCAAAGAATCAACCACCATCACATTTAAATTCTTAATTGTTTCCAAGTCTTATATTGTTGGATTATATCACTGTGTAGACTTTCTTTATATTTTGTTAGTCTTTCAAATATAAAATTGAGTAACATGTGAATAAATGCCAGAATAAATGTGACACTAATTTACTGAACCTAAAAGTTAAATTTTCCTTTTATAAAGCTATTTATTAGATCAAATTAAAAATTAATAAAACACTTAAGCCAGAATAAAGTAGAATCAAACTTGTGAAAATTTAAATTTTACTAATACAGTCAACAAAATATTCTCCAAATTAAACCTAAATTAAATTGCAATTTTTCATTTGGTAAAGTCTTATTACTTAAAAAGGGATACTAGTCTTTTTAATTTAAATTTCTTCTTTGTTTCTTTATATTTTATTGTCTACTCAAGTCAAATGTGATTATATTATATTATATTATGGCTTTTCTTTTTGTCCTCATATTGTTCTAGAAATTAAGATACCTGCTCTCCTCCGCTGTGAAAGGGGGATATGAGCCCGCTGGAATTTTTCAGTAACTTCTTCAAACTTCTGTTTTCTTTGTTGAAGTATTTGTTCTCTAATTTGGTGTTCTCTTTCTTCTTGTTCTTTTTGTTTCTCTTCAAAATATCTAAATGTAAACAAAGAAGATATCAGAATTAGGTAATAAGTTTTAAAAATCTCAGCACAGAAAATAGTTTTCAAAACAATGCATTATATACTAGTAAATAGGGTCTCTCAAAAATGTATACACACACTTGGATTAATTATAAAAGCAGTGTTTATTAAAATACATTTCATTTTCAGAACTGAGGTACTAGCTGTTAAAGTATGTATACATTTTTGGGGCACCCTGTATATTTAAAAATTTTACTGACTTAGAAACAACACATTTAGCATTTTTAAAAAGTCATTGGTAAAAAATTAACTTTGTAAGTGATAATTTCAGAACTTTATCCAGGTCAAAGATAAGTCTTTACAATGAGGCTCTTTCTAATTTCCTACCTCTCAAGTTCTGCTGTAGAAAAATTATTTTCTAAAAGGCTATCTTATTTTCTATAATGTGAAGAACTAATTAGTTGGTGAAAGAAGCAGTGTTGGAAATTATGAGGCAGTCAAGAAAATACTGTATATTTCTCTTTTTCTTTTAGATAAAAAATTTAAAATTGGTTGTCATGTTAAGTCTGAACTGTGCTAAAAATCCAGAAAATTTACATAAAAATCTTGATTTCTAACCTCTCTTGAAAGTGTGGAAGACTTGGCATCCCTGGACTCTTATTCACTTATGGCTATAAATACCCATCTGTAACCCTTACCAGTCCATATTTTTCTTAATATCCACTTTTTATTTATTTCAGATGAACCCTGGGCACTTGAGTTTACGTTATCTAATTTAAACTGTAGTTTAAACTGTTTCAAAGAATTAATTTTTGAAAAATATGTGTGTATTTCAATAATTATTTGCCACATAGTGAGAAAAACAAAAAAAGTAAGCCTGCAACTCACTGGTAGAGAAACCTCTTGGAATGCATGGTGATGGGGTAGCTGGTTAGAACTAATCTTTAAGATTTTTAGTGTCATAGGTTACTAGTAACTATCTTTCCAACGCATCCACTGGTTGGGGCATTACTCCAGTCTAAATAACTCAGATTTGTGGAACAATATTTCTGGGATGTAGGGCTAGTGATCTTCAAGGGGTCTAACCCCTGTGGTAAGTAGAAGGTTGTAGTGTAGTGCCATGGGAAGGAGAGAAGATTTTTACCTTTCCAAACAAACTTCTTCAATAATCCCACCATGTCAAGACAAAGAAGACCACTTGATCCAACATAGCACTGGAAGATTCTAACTGTTAAAACTAGTTAAACAAATACTATAGGATACTAAATCAACACACAAAAATTGGTTGTATTTCTGTATATTAATAGAAAACAATCTGAAAAGGAAATTTAAAAAATTCCATTTACAATAGCATCAAAAAGAATAAAATACTTAGGAAAAAACTTAACCAAGGTGGTGAAAAACTTGTATACTGAAACTACAAAACATTGCTGAAAGAAATTAAACACACACACACACACACACACACACACACACACACACAGACACACATAAATAAATGGAAAAACATCCCATGTTAATGGATTGGCAGACTTAATGTTGTTAAGATGTTTATACTACCCAAAGTGACAACGCTTATCAAAATCCCAATGACTTTTATTTTTTCAGAACCATAAAAATACATCCTAAAATTCATATGTAATCTCAAGGGATCCCAAATAATCAAAACTTTGTTGAAAAAAAAAAAGATAAAAGTCTTATACTTTCTGATTTTAAAACTTCCTAACGTCTATGGAAATCAAAGCACTGTAGTACTGGCATAAAGATAGATGCATAGACCAATGGAGTATAGAGCCAAGAAATAAATCCTGGCAAGATCAAATGATTTACAAGAAGGGTGCCAAAACCATTCAATGCGGAAAAGAGTTTTCTCAGCTAATAATGTTAGAAAAATTTGGTATCTATATGTGAAGATAGATGCTCCACTATGTTCATTGCAGCATTATTCATGGTGACTAAGACATGGGAACAACTGAAGTGTCCTTTGATAGATGATAGTATACATAGGATATGGTACATATATGCAATGCAATATTACTCAACCATAAAAATAATAAAATACTACCATTTGCAGTAACATGGATGGATCTTGAGAATATCATGCTAATGGAAATAAATCAGATATAGAAGCCAAGAACCAGATGACTTTTACTCATATAAAACTGGAAGCCATAAATGCAAATATAAGACAAACAAACAAAAACTTAAAAGAAGGCCAGACATAATCCACAAAAGGGACACTCCTGGAACACCTGGCTCAGGTGAACAGGGACATGTACCACATGGCCCCATACAACACCTACTACATAAGGCCATGATACCAAGAATGGGAGACATAAAAGACCCACCTAATATATAGAAACAAACACAGAGGGACAGCCAAAATGGGGAGAAGAAGAAACATTGCAAATGAAAAAACAGGAGAACGCTCCAGAAAAAGAATGAAATGAAATGGAGGCAAATAATCTACCAGATATAGAGCTAAAAAAATATGGTTAAAATAATGCTCAACAAACTTAGTGAGAACTTCAATGGTATAAAAGGACATAAAAACCATAAAAAAGAGAACCAGCCAGAAATGTAGAATACAGTAATTAAAATGAACACTACACTAAAAGGAACCAATATCAGATTAGATAGAGCAAAGGACTGAATTGGAAATTTGGAAGATGAGGCAGCAAAAAACACCCAATCAGAGAAGCCAAAAGAAAAAAAGAATGAAAAGATGAGAATATTTAAAGCGCGGTTGTCAACCTTTCGGACCTCACAGACCAACAGTGGTCTGTGGTGCTGGTTTAAAGGACCTCTTGGAAAACATCAAGTGTAAGAACATCTTCATCAGAGGGGAACCAAAAAGGGACTGAGAAACTTTGAAAAAGTACTGAAAAAACTTCCTTAACCCAGTAAAGGAAGAAGACATACAAGTTCAGGAAGCAAAGAGTCCAAAACAAGATGAACCCAAAAAGACCAACACTAAGAAACATCATATTGAAATGGTAAAGGTTAAAGACAAAAAAAGAATCTTAAAAGCACCAAGAGAAAGACAGTTAACTACAAGGGACCTATTATAGGACTGTCAGATGATTTCTTGACAGAATTTTTGCAGGCCAGAAGGGATTGGCATGAAATATTCAAAGTGATGAAACGCAAAAGACCTACAACCAAGACAACTCTACCTAGCAAGGCTATTATTTAAATTGAACTTCCCAGACCAAAAAGAGCTAAAGAAGTTTTCACCACCAAACTATTACTACAAAAAAATATTAAAGGGACTTTTTAAAGAAGAGGAAGATGAAAACAAGAAACATAAGTATGAATAATAAACTGGTAATAACTGTGTATACATCAATATTTACTTTAAATATAAATAGATTTAAATGTCCAATCAAAAGACATAGGGTAGCAGCATGAATAAGAAAACAATATCCATATAGATGCTGTCTACAATAAGACCCAATTCAGATAAAAAGATACCTATAGCCTAAAAATAAAGGGATAGATAAAGATATTTTATGCAATTGGAAACAAAAAAGCTGGGTAGCACTAGTTATATCACACAAAATACACTTTAAAACAAAGGTTATACTAAAGCAGTCATATTTTTGTGCAAAATTTTAAAATTTAAAGTTATCAAGACTGCATTATAAAATTTACAAAAAGCCTCCATCAATCAAAAAAAGAGGGGAATAGTAGGATAATATCATATAAGGAAAAATATCCTGTAAGTAAATTAAATCTCAAAAATTTTTACTTTACAAAATTAATTTTCATTTGTAATGCTAACAGCAAGATACCCATGAAAAACACACATGTTGTCAAAATAAGCCAAAGGAAAATCGTTTGGGCAAAAATAAAAAGGATCCCAAGTCAATTTTCTAGAAAATATTCCTTTATTAACGTTTGGTCAAGTATATGTTTGTATATTTTCAGAAAACAACTCCAAGACCATGTGGATTCCTGTAACAATGAGGAACTGACAGGTCTCCTCCAACTGGAAGACAGAGGAGAAACAGTCCAGAGTTGGAAGATGCTGATGATGCTTTGCCATGCTTTGCCATGCTAGCAGTCAGTAGCTGTGCATAGCGTTGCAGGTTGCCTAGGACCAAACCAGAGGGTCGGACTTGCATTGCCACCATGTGTCCACCATCCAGATATCATTGCTGACATGTACACATAAGGAACTCTTTGACATTGAAACTGGGACTCAAACATTTTTTTGTTATTATGTTTATTTCTAGTCTGCAGGGGCAAGATTTTTTAAAAAAAATATTTTTATTGATTTTTTGCAGTATAACTTATAATTAATAGTAGTACATGTTTTTCTTTCCCCCTCCCCCTTATCCTCCCCCCAGCCTCCCCTACCCTCCAGCACATATCCCCATCCTCCCCCCTCCCCGCCCCAGTGTCTTTCATTCATTGGTTATGCTCATATGCATGCACACAAGTCCTTCAGTTGATCTCCCCCAGCATCCACCTCCCATCCACCCAAGCCTTCCCCCTGTAGCTTGACAGCCTGTTCAAGGCCATCCTGCCTCTATATCAATCACTCTCCCCTGTTTCTTCTCTTCAAAAATATCTTGCAGAGGCAAGATTTTTTAAAGAAAAGAAACGGGAAAAAATAGGTACAGAGGCAAAGAAGCATTGAACAGACTGTCAAACTACAGTGGGAAGGCAGGAAAGGTTGGGGGGTGGTGCTGTAAGAGATCAACCGAAGGACTTGTACGCATGCATATAAGCATAACCAATGGATACAAGACATTTGGAGGGGCAGGTGAGGGCATGTATGGGGTGGTAAGGGAGGCGGGGGGAGGTCAATAGGGGGAAAAAAGGAGACATATGTACTATTCTTTGTAATACTTTAAATAATAATAAAATTACAGCCGAGACCGGTTTGGCTCAGTGGATAGAGTGTCGGACTGCGGACTGAAGGGTCCCGGGTTCGATTCCGGCAAGGGCATGTACCTTGGCTGTGGGCACATCCCCAGTAGGGGGCGTGCAAGAGGCAGCTGATCGATGTCTCTCTCGTCGATGTTTCTGACTTTCTATCCCTCTCCCTTCTGCTCTGTAAAAAAATCAATAAAATATATTAAAAAAATAATAATAAAATTACAAAATTACTTAAAAAATAAAAAAACAAAGGTTATAATAAAAGACAAAGATAATACCCAATGATAAAAAGATCATTCCAACAAAAGGATATAACTTTTGTAAACATTTATGCACTAACATAGGAACATCTAAATATACAAAGCAAATATTGATAGACATAAAGGAAGAGATTGACAGTAATACAATTATATTTTGGGACTTTAAAATACCATTGACATCATAGATAGATCTTTCAAACAGCAAATAAACAAGGGAATAGTAGCCTTAAATGACACATTATACTAGATCCGTGGTCGGCAAACTGCGGCTCTTTGGCCCCTTGAGTGTGGCTCTTCCACATAATATCACGGCCTGGGAGAATCTATTTTGAAGAGGTGGCATTAGAAGAAGTTTAAGTTTAAAAAATTTGGCTCTCAAAAAAGAAATTTTAATCGTTGTACTGTTGGCTCTATTGACTAATGAGTTTGCTGACCACTGTACTAGATGAATTTAATTGATACTTTTGAGTAATTAACTCAAAGCCTCAGAATATACATTCTTTTCAAGTTCACCTGGAAAATTTTCAGGATAAATCACATTAGCACACAAAACAAGTCTCAATAAATTTGAGACGACTGTAATATCAAACATCTTTTTCAATTACAATGGTAAGAAACTAGAAATCAATTATAAGAATAAAACAGAAAGGCACTCAAACAAATGGAGGTTAAAAAACATACTACTAAGCAATAAATGGGTGAACAATGAGATTAAGAAAGAAATAAAAACATACTTTCAGCCCCTTTAGCCAGTTTGGCTTAGTGGACAGAGTGCCAGCTGAAGACTAAAGGATCCTGGGTTTGATTTTGGTCAAGAGCACGTGCCCTGTTTGCAGGTTTGGTCCCTGGCCCTGGTTGGGGCTCCTGTGGGAGGCAACCAGTCAATGTGTCCCTCTCACATCAGTGATGTTTCTCTCTCTGTGTCTCTTCCCCTTCCTCCCATTCCCTCTAAAAATCAACGGGAAAATATCCTGGGGATTAACAAACAAAACAAAAAAGATGCCTTGAAACAAATGAAAATTAAAATATAACAACTCAAAATCTATGGGACACAGTAAAAGCTGGCCTAAGAGAAAAATTCATAGCAACACAGGCCTACCTCAAGAAACAAGAAAAACCTAAAATAAACAATTTAATCTTATATGTAAAGAAACTAAAAAAATAAGCAAATGAAGCCCAAAGTGAATAAAAGGAAATAAATACAAAGATCACAATGAAAATAAACACAAAAGAGTCTAGAAGAATAATACAAAAGATTAGTGAAATTAAGAGCTAGTTCTTTGAAAAGACAAGCTATATTGATAAACCTTTAACCAGACTCATGAAACAAAAAAGAGAAATAAATAAATAAATAAATAAAATAAAATAAAAAATGAAAGAGGAGAAGTGACAACTGTTACCACAGAAATAACTACCATGGCCACAACTTTCTTTAACAATAGAACTCAAGCAGTATTAAGAGTACTCAAGGTCACAGGAGGCACAGGCAGAACTGGAGAGACACAGGCAGAACTGGGCTTTGTGACACATTCTTTCTTTGTGGGTGAAACCACATTTCAGATTTAGGTAATTATAACTTTCTGGACATATGATCATATTTAAGTTTAAAATTCAATTATTTTTTGAGATAATTAGAAATTAAAGAAATATAAAAATATGATAAAATATCACTTTCAAATTAAAAAATGCAATTGGAGAAAAAATGTTTTTAAGAATAAAATATAACATTTAAAATGAGGCTATTTCCACCAGGGTGTCAATGGAGACCTTGTGAAGAGCTAGAACTCCCACTACTGATCAGCAGTAATAAAAAGCCCCTACCCCGAACAACCTAGCAATGAGCTGGTGTCTCCTAACCTCTCTCCCTAATGTTGGCACAGTGCCAAAGACAGCCAGTGAAAATTGTGTAGTATTGGTAGAGGGATAGACATAAAGATTAACAGAATGGAGAACCCACACAAATATGCTCTCCTAGTTTTTGAAAAGGTGCAAAAACAATTCATGGAGGGAAGATAGCTTTCCCAACAAATGATGCTAGACTAATTGGATAACCATAGACAAAACAAAAACCTTGACTAAGTCTCATACCTTATATAAAAGTTAACTTAAAATATATCTCTATTAAACTATAAACCTTATATAGTTTATAAACCTATAAGCTATAAATAGTTTATAAAATTATAAACTTTTAGAAAAAAAACATAGGAGAAAATCTTCAAGATCCAGGGCCAAAGAGCTCACTTGAAATCAAAAGTATAATCCATAAAAATAAAAATTGATAAACTGAACTTCCTAAAAATTAAAAACTTTTGCTCCGAGAAAGACCAAATTAAGAATATAAAAAGATAAGCTTTAGTACAGGAGAAAATATTTGCAAACCACTTATCTGACAAAGGACTAGTATCTAGAATATATAGAGCTATCAAAACTCAACTGTAAAAAAGCAAATAATTTAACTAGAAAATGGATAAAAGATGTTAAGAGAAATTTCATTAAAAGAGAATAGGCAGATGGCAAATAAGTACCTGAAAAAATATTCTGTTTCACTAACCATTGGGTAAATGAATGTTAAAACCATAACGAGATATTATTGCACACTTATAAGAATGGTTAGAATAAAAAATAGACAACACTAATGGTAGTGAAGATTAGAAAACTGGATCACTCTTATACTGCTGGTGATTTCAGTCAGACTGCAAAACATTTTGGCATTTTCTTACAACACTAAACATACCATCACTGTATTCTTGGTTATCCCAGAGATAAAAAAAAAACCCCTTGTATTCACACAAAAACCTATCCATGAGTCTTTATAGAAGCTTTATTCACAGTAACCCCAAATTGGAAATTAACCAGATGGCCTTAAATGGGCAAATGGTTAAATTAACTATGATCCATCTCTATCATGGATTAAAACTCAACAATAAAAAGGAATGAACTACTGACTGGCTGGTGTGGCTCAGTGGTTGAGCACTGACCTATGAACCAGAAGGTCACAGTTTGATTCCCAGTCAGGGCACATGCCTGGATTGTGGGCTCCACTCCCAGTAGGGGGCATGCAGGAGGCAGTCAATCAATGGTTCTCTTATCATTGATGTTTCTATCTCTCTCTCCCTCTCCCTTCATTGCTGAAATAAAAAACATATTTAAGGAGAGAGAGAGAGAGACAAAATAAATAACTACCTGGATGAATTCCAGGGAATTGTGTTGAGTGAGAAAAGCCAATCTGAAAGGTTAAATACAGTATAATCCAATTTATATAACACTCTAGAAATAAGAACAGATTAGTGATTTCCAGGGGACTGGTGTGGGAGGGAAGTAAGTTTGGCTATAAAAGGACAACGTGTTGATGATGGAAATGTACTGTATCTTGACTATGTATAAAAGTCATCACCTGGGAGGAGGAACCAAGATGGCGGCATAGGTAAATACCTATTGTTCTGCCCCGTGCAACAATTCAAAAACTACAACATAACAACAAAACAAACATCACCCATAAACACCAGACAGCTGGCTGAGTGAAAACTCCACAAATAAAAGTAAAGGTGGGACACTAAGACTCAGAAGAGCGGCGGGAGCGCAGCCTTGAAGACGGAAACAGGTTAGGAGCCGTCCTGGTCGCGCTGCACGCGGGGTGTAGGGCTGGAGCAGCAACCCCGGCTGGATTTCTCCAACGGGGAAAGTGGAGATGTTCCACTACACGGATTTCCCAGTCCCAGGCAAGGTCCGAGGTCTGGGGGACGCACCCTGGAAGCTGGGCGTGGCAGAGGTCTCCTAGTCTGCAGAGAAACTGGGTAGCTGGGAAAAGAAGTTTGCGCGCATAAACTGTGCCACAGCACAGACGCGTGACTTGCTTTCTGGAAACTTGTCTCCTGGTCATGGAAACCACCTGTTTTACAACCCTGGGCGAGACTTTGGGTGTGCAGACTCATTTGGGGAGAGGCAGAGTTGTCTGGCAAGGGGAAGAGACTAGCGGCTTTCTCTTGGAGGTGCCTGCAGCCATCCCCATCCAACAGAGGCCCGAGCGTGAGCACCGCATAGGACATAGCTGACACTGAGGCTGCCTGCTCAGCTCAGAGACTCCGCCCAGCCAACCTGAACACAGTCTCCCTTCACAGCCAATTAGCCTGGAGGTCAAACCCTCCTTGGGCTAACAACAACAAGCTGGGTTTAAATTAAAAAATACTGTACAATCCATAAAGGATTGCAGTAAGAGTACCCATCTCAAATAACTGGGGAGGCTGTGCCACTGACCCTTCGAGGATATCTACCACATAAAGCAGCCACCATGCAGAGATATGGAAAGAAATCAGGTGTGAAAGAAATTGAGGAGGAAAGACGACAAGACACAGAGTTCAAAACCACGGTTATAAGGCTTTTCAAGAGGCTCCTAGAAAAGGCCGATGAACTTAATGAGAACTATGAGGAAATAAACAAGACCAACCAGGAAATGAATGAGACTTACAAGGAAATGAATGAGACCTTCAAGGAAATGAATAAGACCTCTGAGGATATGAACGAGACCCTCACGGATATGAAAAAGGACCAACTAGAAATCAAACATACACAGACTGAAATAAAAAATATTACACAAAGTCCTAAAAGCAGTCCAGAGGGGCACAAGAACCAAGTCAAAGATTTGAAATACAAAGAAGCAAAATCCACTCGGCTGGAAAAGCAAGAAACAAAAAGAATTCAGATAATTGAAGATAGTGTAAGGGGCCTCTGGGACAACCTCAAGCATGCCAACATCCGAATTATTGGGGTGCCAGAAAAAGAGAGAGAGCAAGTTAATGAAAACCTACTTGAAGAAATAGTGACTGAAAACTTCCCCCACCTGGTGAAAGAAACTGACTTAAAAGCCCAAGAAGTACACAGAATCCCAAAATATAGGAATCTAAAGAGGACCACACCAAGACATATCATAATTAAAATGCCAAGAGCAAAAGATAAAGAGAAAATATTAAAAGCAGCAAGAGAAAAACAGTTGGTTACCTACAGGGGAGCACCCATACGATTGTCAGCGGATTTCTCAATAGAAACGATGCAGGCCAGATGGGAGTGGCAAGAAATATTCAAAATAATGAATAGCAAGAATCTACAACCAAGATTACTCTATCCAGCAAAGCTATCATTCAGAATTGAAGATCAGATAAAGTGCTTCGCAGATAAGAAAAAGCTAAAGGAGTTCATCACCACCAAACCAATATTATATGAAATGCTGAAAGATATTCTTTAAGAAGAGGAAGAAGAAAAAGGTAAAGATGAAAATTATGAACAACAAATACACATCTATCAACAAATGAACATACAAAACCAAGTGAATTGATTTTACAGGATAAACTGGTGAATATAACAGAGACATGGACATAGAGAGGGAATGGACTGACAATTCTTGGGGAGAAAAGGGTTGTGGGAAGTACAGCAAGAGACTGGACAAAAATCTTGCAACAATGGGAGAGGAGAATGGGGAGGGGGAGGTGAGGATGGAGGGTGGGATAGGTACAGGGTGGAGGGGAGATATAGGGGGATTAAAAAGGGGAAACAATGTAATTAATAAACTGAACAATAAAGATTAAAAAAAAAGTCATCACCTGGTTGTGAGACTGAGCTATAGGTTTTGCAAGATTTTACCATTCTGAAACATCGAATAAAGGGCTTTATGGGATCTTACCATATTATTTTTAAAAACTGCATGTGAATCTATAATTATCATAAAACAAAGTTTTTAATTTAAAAAAATAACAGCTAATGAAGAAAAATTTAAAATTATTTAGAATTGATATTAGAGACAGGGGAAGAGAGAGAGGAGGAGGAGGAAGAAGAGGAGGAGGAGGAAGAGAGAGAGAGGAAGAGAGAGAGAGAGAGAGAGAGAGGAGAGAGAGAGAGAGAGAGAGAGAGAGAGAGAAACTTGTACGTGAGTAACATCACTTGGTTACTTTCTGCTGCACATGCCCTGACTGGGGATTGAACCTGCAAGATGGCTATGTGCCCTCTCCGGAAATTAAACTAGCCACCTTTTTCTGGTGCACAGGTTGCTGTCCCAATACACTGGCCAGGACAGAGGGAGAAAATTTTTGATGAGAAGAATACACCAAGCATTCCTGTCAGAGGCTGCTATTGTAAAGTAAAAAAACTTAACAGCTCAAGGGCAAGACAATACTAGTAATATAGCAGAATAGAATATTTGATCCTCACAATAATGAGTATCAGTGTATGAAGAAAAGATCAAACTACATTTATCATTATTTGTATAAAAGATTATAGAAATATACATTGTAATTTAAATTTATATTAAAATGTTAAAATAAAGTTTTTATAATTTATAAGTATTCCATTTATGATAATGCTGTTCATGTATCACCCATAATTGATATTTGACTCCTTTTGACTACCTACTCAAACCTAACTCTACCTCAAATCACTGTACCAGCTTTTTGCCTCCTTCTCTTTGCCTATAGCCTATGCTTCAAGTCATCCTCCACCTCATTGCTATAATGAGCTAAAATATAAATCCGATCATGACACTCCTATTTTACTATTTCAATAGCATCTCAGAGTCCTAAGAATAGAGCTTAATTTCTTTAGGTTGGGCAGAAAAGTTTTTTTTTTTTTTAAATATTTTTTAACTCATGGTCTTTTTTTTTTTTTTAAATATATTTTATTGATTTTTTACAGAGCAGAAGGGAGAGGAATAGAAAGTCAGAAACATCGATGGGAGAGAGACATCGATCAGCTGCCTCTTGCACGCCCCCTACTGGGGATGTGCCCGCAACCAAGGTACATGCCCTTGCCGGAATCGAACCCGGGACCCTTCAGTCCGCAGTCCTACGCTCTATCCACTGAGCCAAACCAGTCTCGGCAAAAGTTTTTTTTTTTAATTGAAATGTCTCCTACCAACTCTATAGCTTAATCTCATGATGCTTTTCTACATTTTTCTGTGTCTAAGCTACACGAAACTTTTTTCTTATATTTCATAGCATTAAGCTTTTTCAATTATTCTCTTTGCTTAAAACATATTTACTTCTCATTTTCCCTGGTTACCTAATAACCTTTATTATTTCTTGTCTTGTAGCATATAAAATATGCTTCCATAGTACCTTGTAAGTGACTCTATCAGAGTATTTCTTGCATACAATTGCCATCTTTTATTACTTTACTTTGAGAGCAAAACCACGTATTTTATTTTTATTCTCCAGTATTTTAAACCCAGTAAAAGTTGAGTAAATATTTTAAATGGTCAATGAGAACTTCCAAATATACTAAATTTCTTTAATATATTATCAATAATATACTCACAGATATTTAAACCTACTGATATCTAAACTAATTTGAATCTATTTATATTTTTAGCTTGGACAATATCTTTATTTATGGAGGTTTGACAAATATTACTTATTGTTTAAAATATAATTCCTTCCTATTAATTATAAGGGTACATTTTTTTTCTCCTTTATGGGCAATTCCAAACTCTGTCATTCTCACTAATACAGCATCCCCTATTTCATGTTCACACAATAATTCATTTCATGATTCTTTAGTAGCTTTTTATGCCTTTAGGATATTTAAAGGATTTAAATATATATATATTACTAGAGGCCTGATGCATGAAATTCGTGCACAAGTAGGGTCCCTAGGCCTGGCCAGTGATCAGAGCTGATGGGTGGGGGAGGACATGGCACCTGCCTTGGCTGGCCTGGTGCTGCCTGCTTGCCAGCCCCACCCCTGCTGCCACCAGTTGCCTCCCTCTGAGGGGTGATCAGGGGAGCTCCTGCTGGTACCTGCCTTGTCTGGCCTGGGGCCTGTGGGATGGGGGCAGTGCCTGTGTTGAACATCTGCTTTGGTGGTCAGTGCCTGTCATAGTGACCAGTCGTTCCACTGGCCGTTCTGCCATTTCGTTGATTTGCATATTAGGCTTTTATTATATAGGATTATATATTTTAGTGATTCTTCCCAAGTGCTTGTCCCTCATCTGTTATTTGGTAGTGTTTGCTCTTCTCTTTTTTGGGGCTATTTTGCCTATTCTGACCTTTTCTCTCTTATTCTGTCAGTTAGTTACACAGAAATTTTTTTGACCATCTGTATATGTTTAAAAAAATATATGAAGACTCCTTTTGGAATTTTTACTTCTTAAATTTTATTGCAATATCTTTTCTTCATGAAGTCACATTTAATATATTGCCATTTCTAAAGTTTAATGGTAAAATAAAATATTTTCCCTGATATTATGTTTAATTATTGGTAATCAACTATGTTGAATTAATAAATGCCTGCTCATTTATTTGCCAAGAGATAGCTCTAAAATTGAAAATTAAAAACAATGTAGGAAATAAATTAGTTTATTTTGTCATGTGTATGTATATCTTTAAATCACTTGGTCTACAAAGCTACTTGGTCTAGAAAGTTACTTGAGGATGTGCTCCAGCAAACTAATGATATAGGACAAAATGAAAAAAGAAATGCTATGGGAGGCAAGAAACTGTGGCTCCAACTCTTAAAAGCAATAAAGGGAAGTCCCAGGATGCCAGTCTGCATTAGGCCTAAAAGGTAACCAGTTCCTATTGATGAAGGAAAGAGGTCTTAAAGGGAAACAAAGGACTCCATTGTATAGACACTGACTTCCTCAAAGTATATCTGACAAATAAATAATGAAAGTAGACTGTCTCTAGAAAAAAATACTTTAAAAATCCCCCAACAAATTGGTAACCCTAATGTGAATGGACAGTATGAACTTAGACGATATAAAGCATAAATGGATAGATAATAGTAAGGCCAAAAAGACCATAATGACACATATTTTAAAATTCGTTAGTGTATACATAATTTGACACCCTTTATAAAGGGTGAAATATAGAGACAAATGACTAATATTTAAAAAAATAAAAAATTTAAAAAAATATGTTTTTTATTGATCTCAGAGATGAAAGGAGAGAAACAACAATAACGAGAATCATTGATTGGCTGCCTCCTGCATGCTCCCCTACTGGGGATCAAGCCAATCAAGCCCCAAATCCAGGCATGTGCCCTGACAGGGAACTGCACCGTGACCTCATGGTTCATAGTCTGTACTCAACCACTGCACCACACTGGCCGAAAAAGAAATTGTTATGTCTTTACATAGCATTGTAGTATAACTGAAAAACAACAAATAATGAAATTGTACTGGAAAACGTCCCGTCTTTTAGAATTTTAAATCAATATTTACCATATCAAAATTTATATAAACATTTGATGAGAGAAGACAGGTTGGAAGTTTAAAGACCAAATCCAGCCTGGCTGGTGTGTCTCAGTGGCTGGGTGTCAACCCATGGACCAGGGAGTCACGGTTCAATTCCTGGTCAGGGCATATGCCCGAGCTGCGGCCTCGATCCCCAAGAAGAGGGGTGCAGAGCAGCCAATCGATGATCCTCTCTCATCATTGATGCTTTTATCTCTCCCTCTCCCTGTCCCTTCCTCTCTCTGAAATCAATAAAAACATTTTTAAATAAAAAAATCAAATCCACATATAAGGTCTGCTACTTCACAGAGCAAGTCAACTATTGGAAAACACAATGGACAAATGTTAATTTATTAATCAACAAAATAAATATGCTTAATAGGAAAAGCACTATGTGACAGACACCATGATAATTACTTTTACTAGTATATATGTTCTCAACTATTCCTCTATAATATTACCCTTTTTGTTCTACATAAGAACCCCTTGAAATAGATGGTATTAATTCAAATAGTAAATGAGAAACTGAGACTTAGAGATTAAATAATTTCCTCTAGGACTTTTACCTAGATCTCTGACTCCAAAGCCCATGACCCATTTATTAATCTTTATTGAAAATTTATCATGCACCTTTTGTAGGTTTCAGGAGCTAAAAGGAGAAAAACAGAAGCACACAAATACAAAAAAAAAACAAGTTTTATCAAATTATTTTAAGTATACCAGATAATGAGTTAATAGACAAAGAAACATATGCCAGAAAAACAAATTATAGGCAAACAATTTTGTATTCCCGAAATGGGACTTGCAACATATACTTAATAATGTAGTTAATAAACTTCAGTGCTTTTCTGCCATTTGCCTATTGCAGGAATATAGAGAAGGTAGCAAAAACAGTAATAAAAAATGGCTTACTTACTATGTTAAGAAAATCCAATAATTCAAACAAATTTTGAAAAATGTTAAGCAGTGATTGGTTTTATTTTACTTCCCAGCTTATACTAAAATACTCTTTTTGTGGCAGCCATTTATAAAATTCTTTGATCACATTTCCACCATTGTCATATTTCTGTCTGGATGAATGAGAATAGCTCTTACAGAAAGAGTAGATAGAAGTGAATAATAAATTAAAATAAAATTATATTCTATTAGAGACTACATACTAATTGGTAATCTTTTAATTATCATGAAATTATATAAAAAATAAAGAATACATTTTACAGTCATTTTAAGAAGTGCATATGATACTGAAATCGGAAGTTCTATGACAAGAAGAGATGATTATGGCCAGAGTCAGCAATCTAGATATTACACCACAGGTGTGTGCTTCAGGCAGAAAAACAGTCATGAAATGTACAAAGCCACCTAAATCTTGATGAATGTTTTACAAATAAAGCATTGTCATGACTTAGGCTCATAAAATGCTACAAAGTAGAGGAATTATTATTTTATAAAGACTTGGAATTTCTACATTCTAAATACAAAAACTTACTTTTTTCTCCGGTTTGACTCCGCGAAGTATTTACGCGCTCGATTTCGAAACACTTTTTGTTGCTGCAGTAATATTTGGCGCTCTTCTTCTAAATTTTTCTCTAGATGAATTTTCATATCTCTAATGATAAAGTTAAGGTATGGTTTATGTTTTCAGCGGGTGAGCGTCAATGCTATATGATAAACACAATTGCAGCCTCATACTAATGACATTACGATTTTTTTGTGGAACAATTGGTGTGTGTACACATAAGTATCAGTATATGACTAGCGATTTTTTTACGTAAACACATATTCTGACTTGGTATTAGAATTGAAGATATATCTCGCTTTCCCTGTGGGAGAGGGATGCGGGATCACTTTTAGACGCCATGAGCTCAGATAAGGAGACTACAGGTCGTTTCATTTGTTACACAGCTGTTTGAGTGATGATGAACAAATTACTACCTTAGGCATATATGTTGGAAAATGAAGGTTATTTTTTTACTGATAGTATATGAATTATACTCTTCAATAGATTTCAGGATACTTTCAGTATTAATATTATAAACATTTATTACATATTTTAAAACAATCATGTTTATTTGAACTCGGGTGTTTGAAACTTGGCTAATGAGAGCTTGTTATTTTTCAATGATATTGCTACTTAACTATATTTATACCATTGAAAATAATTTATTTTTTCTTCATTATAAAATTTTGCACCACCTCAACACAACACACACACCCACACCCACACACACACACACACACACACACACACACACACACACACACTTTTAAAGTTTCTCTGGAAGGATTTATAAAAATGAAACAAAAGGGAAGGACATCTTGTTCTTTGCTAGCACAGAAACACCTAAAGACATGAGACAATTCACTTCAGCTAATTATAATTAGGAGAAAGCATTTAGAGTCAAGAAATTTTGACAAATAGAAAGCTGGATGTCTCTCAGTACTGACTTAATACTTGAAAATCACATGTAGAAATTTTACCAAGTTAGTTAATTTTTTAAAGATGACAGGTCTTTCATTCCCCCCCCCTCATTTAGTCATTATTCAAATAAATGTGAGCATTACAGACACTAAGAAAATCCAAATTAATATTAATAAAAGATGTGTGTTTCTTTAATTAGTAACATGATATTCTTGATTTAGTGTCAGTCTTTATTAAAAAGGAATTCCTTTATTCCAATTTAAATATATATACACTATGTATTTTATATATACTAGCAAAATATATATGTAGGTCTATGTTTATATATGTATGTGTGTATATATACATACTAGCAAACGTTATTGGGTTTTGTCAATGTCCCTTCGGCATCTATTAAAATGATCACTTATAGCTTTTAAAATTTTAACCATATGTTATACATACATTTAGTATTTAAGTATATTTTAAATAATATGATGATTTTTAAGAAAGCCATCATTACAGTTCTGGAATTAAGTCTTTTTGGTTTTGTTCATTTGAGATACTGCTGAATTTCTATGATATATATATCAACATTTATGCTACATAAAATTAAAAGAATTCAGTCTATGGCCATTTCATTAATGACAATGATGGAACTATACACTCTGTCAATGAGTCATTTATAATGTTTCCCTAGATTTAGAGATAAATTAGGGTCAGTGTAATAGGAGTTTAATGTTCAAGAAAATACAACGTCAAGGGGTCAGAATCAAATCCCTACTGAAAATAATGCTGCTTATTCCGGAATACATCTTTGAGAGGACTGATTTGGGGGAGTAGCAAAGCAAAAGCCAAAATGATTAGGGTGAATAGTGAATAGATGAGAGGAACTAGAAGGTGCTACTGGAGACAACCATTTTCAGAACTTAGCCAAAGAGAGAAAACAGAAGGGTAGAAGCTCGAGGAAAGCACCATCGGAGGAGGGGTGTTTTAATAAAGATGAACCTCTGCACTATGCCTTCCGCACCAGCTTTTTATCCCCAGGACCTAGAACAGAGTCTGCAAGGAGCAGGCACTAAATTAAACATGTCAACTTACTGCTAAATTGGCAACATCCCAGAAGTAGTGGAAGATACTCCACTTTCTGACAAAAAGCATGATGATTATGCAACACCATCACTGCCAACCAAGTCCTTTGAGAGTACAACAGTTAAGTGCTAATTATCATAATATTCTCCAAAGGACTAAACACGACTTAAGACATTTTGAAAATAAAACGTCCGATTTTCTACAATGCAACCCAAGCCACCTCGCTTTGGATGGTCAGAGATAATCCAGCAGGAAGCACCTGGGCTTCTCCTGCTTTCTCCGCTGCTGTCGCTCTGACGACGGACTGAGCAGGGGATGGAAAACAAAACAACTCCCCCCCCCCCACAGCTCTGGTAAATGAATTAGCGGCGTGTTAGGGTGACTATTAAACATGCAACATAGCAAAAACATTTTACTTATTTTGTGCAATTCTTCTCTCCAAGTAGCACCACGAATCGGGAGCATACCACAAAGTAAAGGACACACGGTGTAATTGCAGAAGGCAAGAAGACAATCTCCACAGCGCACACAGTGTATTTTAAAACTCGCAACAATTTTACACCCAAATGGGGCGGGAGAACAAGGCGGCGGGGGAAGCGGTCACAGGACAAAACGGTATGATTTCAGGTCTCAGGGGGTGCAACGACGGAGCTAAAGCAAATGTCCGCACTGGGGTGACTGCTAGTTTCCATCACCTAGCGCCCCTGGGAAAGGGCATCGGACGGGAAAAAGATGGGCCCGCTTCCAACACGCTACCCTGGTGGCCGCGGCCGGGAAGGAAGGATACAGGTAAGCGCCAAGTCGGCGATGCCCGTCGCCCAGGCGGGGGTCGAGGGGACCTCCGTCGCCGGCGTCCCAGGATTCGGCGTCCAGTCTCGCGACCGCGCTCCGGGCTCCCGGCCTCCCGGTCAGCATCCTTCACCTCCGCACTGCCTTCGGGCTCGCCCCTAGCTGCGCCCTCATGGCCGCTCCGGCCTCTCCACCTCTTTCTCCTCGGCCCCTCCCTACGCTCGGCCACTCAGGTCCCGAGTCACGGGCGAGGAAGGGCGGCCTGTGGCGGCTCTGGTTCGCGCTCAGCGGCGCTGGTGGCTGCGGCGGCGACGGCGGCTGCGGCGGCGGCAAACTTTTCTGGCAACCGGAGAGGTGGTGACAACGACCCCGCGGCCACAGCCATCTTGACAACCAACCGACGCGGCGTCCTTCGCGACAGAAACCAGGGCGGGGCGGGGCGGGGCGGGGCGGAACAGGGTGCGGCGGGGCGGGGCCCACGCCCGAGGCAGCCAATAGGAGGCTCCAGCGGCCCCGCCTGCTCCAATAGTCCTTCTGGCGACCCGGTGGGAGCCCTGGCCCGCGTCTCTGCTGAAGTGGAGACTTCAGTTCTGCGTCAGAACCTCCTCAGTCCTGTCATCTTTTATGAGGTTGTTTTCGTGGGGGGTTTTGAGTCAGGAGAGACCGTGAGATGCGAAATCCCCAGCTACAGCTGCCATGGAGATTCGGAAATGATTTCCTCGGGGACGATTATTGTTGAACTGCCCGAATGCTGTTGTGGGCTTTTGAGTTGTTTTTCTGGGGCATTATCATCCCCAAACACCGTCTCTTTAAAAAGCTTCTGAAGTGGAAATTTCCTTTCTCTGCATTCTCTCACCCACGCTAGGCTACTTCTGACGGGATCTGCAGTCGTTTTCCTGGCGATTTCTCTACCTAAAAGGCTAACATTTCAAAGGCTCCTAATGGTGCCTGCCTTGCTGCCAGGTTCTGGAAATAGACCATCAGAGCATCTGTGGTCTGGAAAGAAGTTCAAATTTAGCCTAGTAATCTCCTGGGAATATACGCCAAAAGAGATACGGAAATGGTTCCAGGAGGTATGGAGAATGGAATAGATTTTTGAGCCATCAGTGGAATGGCTCTGCAAATGAAAATTTGAAAAAAGGCTAAACTTTTCTGTTGGAGCCCATTATAAAAGTACATATAAATGCGCACTATATATTTCAGCCAGGTTTTATTTTGGTGGAAAAATTCCCAGGTTGGAAGCAGAATGTACAAACCAAATAAAGATCACTCATCCATCATTCAAATATTTCTGTCTTTGTCAATCAATTTGTTCATTTTTAGAGTTTAAGTAATAAACTTTTCCAATCGAAACTATTTAAAACGAAGTTTTTGCAAAGTTGGGTGCATTGACTCGAAATGTGCTCTGGTAACAGATTTTAAAGTGCCACAAAAATCCAGTTTTTTTAAAATATATATTTTTTATTGATTTTAGAGAGAGAGGAAATAAGGAGCGTGAAATCAATGTCAGAACTATAAATTTGTTGCCTGACTGGGTATAGAACCGGCGACCCTTTGGAGCATGGGGCCACACTCAACCAAATGAGCTACACTGATGAGGGCCAAATCCAATTTTAACTTGAAACACAAAACACATGAGCCCCTTTAAGGACAATGCCAAGATGATATACTAGAGGCCGCATGTAGGAAATTCGTGCATAGGCAGGGTCCCTAGCAGCTGCTGGCCAGGACCTCCCCACCTTTTGGTTGCACTCCTGGTGGAGAGGACTGTAAGGTTCTACGCCGCCGTGAGAGAAACTGCAGGCAGGAGTCCAAATAAGTGAATGAATTAATCAGGCTTTATTGGGGGTCTCCGGGCAGGTTCACAGGCTCGGGGGAGGGGGGGGGGGATGGAGCTGGAGAAGCCTCCTCCTGTGACTAGGGCCAGGGGAAAGGGAAAAAGAGGGGAAACCCAGTCGGACCTCTTCCCGGACTGCCTGGGAGAACAGTCCGTGAGAAAAGGGTCCCATGTGGCGGGCTGAGACACCTTTTAAAAGGCAGGGGTTGGGCCCAGGGCGAAATGGGAGGGGGCAGGACACAGGGCACTCTGGTATGTGATTGATTGGTGGCTCAATGTCTCTGTCAATTACATCATAACTCTGCCCACCAGTTTGGGGGGGATACCTATCAAGGACAATTTACATATTAGGCTTTTATTATATAGCATAATTCTGGCAGAGAAAGACTAAATGTGTACACTTGGATGATTAATCATCTTGGCAAGTTTTTAACTGGTCTAGCCATAGCCATTGACCTTGATTCTATCCCACTGTTATTATCACAAGTCTGTTTCTCTAGTGCCAATTAGAACAATGAAAGAGAGGGTATATTAGCATTAAGAAAGAAGCATGATGTGGTTGCCTACAGATACTTGCTCATATAAACATTCTTCATTTATGTGTTGGATATAAAACTAAAAATAAGTAAATTATAAACATAATATTGCCAGCTTTTAAAAAACAAATCACAGGAACTTTTTTTTTTTTGGCCCTAAGTTATTTCTTTCTTCAAAATATTAAGCAAGTTTTCCTCATTTTGTTCCATTACTAGAGGCCTGGTACACAAAATTCGTGCATTGTGGTGGGGGGGGAGTGAGGGGGGTGTCCTTCAGCCCAGCTTGCACCCTCTCCAATCTGGGTCCCCTTGAGGGATGTCCAACTGCCCATTTAGGCCCGATTGGGATCAGGCCTAAATGGGCAGTGGGGCATACTTCTCACAATGCAGGACTGCTGGCTCCAAATTGTGGACTTGCCTGCTTCCCTGATTGCCCCTAACTGCTTCTGCCTGTCAGCCTGCTCATCCCATAACCACTACCCTGCCAGCCTGATTGATGTCTAACTGCTCCCCTATCATCCTGTTTGTCCCCAAATTCCCTCCTCCGCCAGCCTGGTCACCCCTAACTGCCCTCCCCTGCAGGATTAATAGCCCCCAACTGCCCTCCCTTGAAGGCCTGGTCCCTCCCAACTGCCCTTTCCTGATGGCCTGGTGGCCCACAACTGCCCTCCTTTGGAGGCCTGGAAACTCCAAACGACCCTCCGCTGCTGACCATCTTGTGGTGGCCATATTGTGTCCACATGGGAGCAGGATCTTTGACCACATGGGGGCAGCCCTCTTGTGTGTTGAGCTAATGGTCAATCTGTGTATTACTCTTTTATTAGATAGAACAGAGGCCTGGTGCATGGGTAGGGACCAGCTAGTTTGCCCTGAAAGGTGTCCTGGATCAGGGTGGGGGTTCCCTTAGGGCGTGTGGCAGCCTGGGCGAGGGGCTTATGGTAGTTTGCAGGCCGTCCACGCCCCCAGCTACCCAAAATGGAGGCCTTGGGATCTTATGTTCTACAATTGAAACTTTGTAGCCTAGAGTGCAGCCAAACCTTCTGCTCACTGCATGGTGACAGCCAATTCTGTTTGAAACTTTGTAGCCTAGAGTGGAGGGCTAGATGCTAGGGCTGCAGAAGTTTAGCTTCTTCCATCACCCGGCAACCCTAACCTCTTCTCTTCCAGCTCGGTGGCTCCTTTGGATTATGTATCTTTTATAATTGGAACTTTGTAGCATTGAGTGGAGGCCTAGGCCAGCAAGGGCAGGTGGAAAGCTTGGCTTCCTCCATTCCCTCCTGCTCTCAGTGGTGGCAGCCATCTTATCTGGGATTTATTTGCATAATTTGCTCCTGATTGGCTGGTGGGCATGGCTGGTGGGTGTGGTGAAGGTATGGTCAAATTTGCATATTACTTTTTTATTAGATAGGATATAGTCATAAATTTTTATTTTTATTTTTTTATCTTTATTGTTCTGTTTATTAATTACATTGTTTCCCCCTTTTTATCCCCCTATATCTCCCCTCCACCCTGTACCTATCCCACCCTCCACCCTCACCTCCCCCTCCCCAATGTCCTCTCCCATTGTTGCAAGATTTTTGTCCAGTCTCTTGCTGTACTTCCCACAATCCTTTTCTCCCCAAGAATTGTCAGTCCATTCCCTCTCTATGTCCATGTCTCTGTTATATTTGCCAGTTTATCCTCTTCATCAGCCTATCAGTTCACTTGATTTTTATGTTCATTTGTTGATAGATGTGTATTTGTTGTTCATAATTTGTATTTTTACCTTTTTCTTCTTCCTCTTCTTAAAGAATATCTTTCAGCATTTCATATAATATTGGTTTGGTGGTGATGAACTCCTTTAGCTTTTTCTTATCTGTGAAGCACTTTATCTGATCTTCAATTCTGAATGATAGCTTTGCTGGATAGAGTAATCTTGGTTGTAGATTCTTGCTATTCATTATTTTGAATATTTCTCGCCACTCCCATCTGACCTGCATCGTTTCTGTTGACAAATCTGCTGACAATCGTATGGGTGCTCCCCTGTAGGTAACCAACTGTTTTTCTCTTGCTGCTTTTAATATTCTCTCTTTATATTTTGCTCTTGGCATTTTAATTATGATATGACTTGGTGTGGTCCTCTTTAGATTCCTATGTCTTGGGGTTCTGTGTACTTCTTGGGCTTTTAAGTCAGTTTCTTTCACCAGGTGGGGGAAGTTTTCAGTCACTATTTCTTCAAGTAGGTGTTCTTTAACTTGCTCTCTCTCTTTTTCTGGCACCCCAATAATTCGGATGTTGGCATGCTTGAGGTTGTCCCAGAGGCCCCTTACACTATCTTCAATTATCTGAATTCTTTTTGTTTCTTGTTTTTCCAGCCGAGTGGATTTTTCTTCTTTGTATTTCAAATCTTTGACTTGGTTCTTGTGGCCCTCTGGACTGCTTTTAGGACTTTGTGTAATATTTTTTATTTCAGTCTGTGTATGCTTGATTTCTAGTTGGTCCTTTTTCATATCCTCAGAGGTCTTGTTCATTTTCTTGAGGGTCTCATTCAGTTCTTTGTAAGTCTCATTCATTTCCTGGTTGGTCTTGTTTATTTCCTCATAGTTCTCATTAAGTTCATTGGCCTTTTCTAGGAGCCTCTTGAAAAGCCTTATAACCGTGGTTTTGAACTCTATGTCTAGTTGTTTTTTTTCCTCCATTTCTTTCACACCTGATTTTTTTCCATATCTCTGCATGGTGGCTGCTTTATGTGGTAGATGTCCTCTAAGGGTCAGTGGCACAGCCTCCCCAGTTACCTGAGGTGGGTACTCTTACTGCAATCCTTTATGGGTTGTATTCAGTGTTTTTGAATTTAAACTCAGCTTGTTGTTGTTAGTCCTAGGAGGGTTTGACCTCCAGGCCAATTGGCTGTGAAGGGAGACTGTGTTCAGGTTGGATGAGCAGAGTCTCTGAGCTGCGCAGGCAATCTCAGTGTCAGCCATGTCCTATGTGGCGCTCACGCGCGCAGGTCTCCGTTTTATGGGGATGGCTGCAAGCACCTCCAAGAGAAAGCCGCTAGTCTCTTCCCCTTGCCAGACAACTCTGCCTCTCCCCAAATGAGTCTGCACACCCAAAGTCTCGCCCAGGGTTGTAAAATATGTGGTTTCCTGTACCAGGAGACAAGTTTCCAGGGAGCAAGTCACGCGTCTGTGCTGTCACACAGTTTACTTTCGGGAAAACTTCTTTTCCCACCTACCCGGTTTCTCTGCAGACTAGGAGACCTCTGCCATGCCCGGTTTCCAGGGTGCGTCCCCCCGGACCTCAGACCTCGCCTGGCACTGGGGAATCCGTGTAGTGGGACGTCTCAGCACTCCCCATTGGCGAAATCCAGCCAAGTTTGCTGCTCCAGCCCCACAGCCCACGCCCGCGACCAGGATGGCTCCTAACCTGTTTCTGTCTTCAAGGCTGTGCTCCCGCCGCTCTTCTGAGTCTCAGTGTCCCACCTTTACTTTTATTTGTGGAGTTTTCACTCTGGTGATTCTGGGTGATGTTTGTTTTGTTGCTATGTTGTAGTTTTTGAATTGTTGCACGGGGCAGAACAATAGGTGTTTACCTATGCCGCCATCTTGGTTCTCTGTCATAAATTCTTTTAAAAGGGCTTCGTGATTAGATATTTGGATAATAGAAAGATAATTTTAATTAGTTATAAACTTTATCTCTTGACATGAAAGGCAAATATGATTGAAGCAAAAAAAGAATATATTAAAATCTATATGTTTTGTCAGAAGATATATATATATATATATATATATATATATATATAAAATATAATGCTTGATTCTTTCACACTCCATAACCATAAAATAATTTTGTTTATGTTCATCCTCACCTGAGTATATTTTCCAAGTGATTTTTAGGGAGAGTGAAAAAGAGAGGATAAGACAAAGAGAAACATCCATGTGATTGCCTTCTGCATGGGCCCCAACCAGGGCCCAGGGCCTGGGAGGAGCGTGCTCCAAGGTATGTGCCCTTTATCAGAATCGAACCCAGGACCCTTTGGTCTGCAGGCCAATGCTCTATCCACTGAGCCAAACTGTTTAGGGCTAAATAATTTATTTATTTTTTAATTAAGGAAACATATATTGAGTATGTGCCAAGCTTTTTAGGTGTTGGGGACTCGGCAGTGAGCAAAATTTCCAAGTCCCTATGCTCATGTAGCTTGTATTTTTATTTTTTTCCCTCCAGAATATATTATGTAGTGACAAGTGCTACGAGGAAAAATGGCATAGTGTAGGGGATTAAAGACTGATGTAGGTTCTATTTTAGGTAGATTGCTCAGGGAAGTCCTCTGAGAAAGGGAAATTAGGGCAGAGGTCTGAATGAAGAAAGGAAGTTGCCATTCAAAGATCTGAATGAAGAATATTACAGGCAAAGGATGCTGTAAAGGAAAAAGGCTTTGACGGCAGTGTTATTTGATGTGTTCAAAGAACAGCAATAAGAACACTATTTAGAACAGAGTGAGGTAGGGGAAGTGTGTTAGTATATTAAATTGAAGAAGTGCAGATTCATTATGCAGGACATTAATATAAAATCCAACTTCCAATGGAAGGAATGCCATTGGAGAATTTGAGTAGGTGGGTAATATAATAGAATTTAACCTTAAAAAAATAATCATACTAGTGGCTGTGGGGAAATTTAGATTATAATTGAAAAAACTAGATACAATGAGGCTGGTTTGAATGTTATAGTTTGTCAAGTGAGAGATATAGAGATTTGGACTACAATAGTAGTTATGGGAGGGGCAAGAAGTGTTCAAAATTTTAACCTTGAGCCAATAAGAAGTGTTGCTGAGTGGTTGTGGTAAGGGGAAAAAAGAGTTAAATGTAACTCAGATTTAGAACTGGAGCAACTGAATAAAGGGTATTGCTGTATACTAGGATAGAGAGGGAGGGGCTGAGGATGGAAGAAGGAATAAGAGTTAGGCTTCAAACATATAAAATGTGAGATGCTTATTAGACACACAACTTTATTAACATGTTTTCATAAAAATATGTTTTATTTATAATATAAATGAATAACAACCACTTTATGGCTACAAAGCGTGTTCCATAACTTATCTAATTTAAATAGTGCTATAACCTTGTGACTTATATAGTCAGACAGCCTGTAATGAACAATTTTTGAGCTTTTACTTTCGTCTTGGAGAAGCAATGTTTTCCATCTTCTGCTGAAGTATTTTTTGTTCAAGTAAGAGTTTTCTGAATTTGTCTTTGAGCAAGCTATGAAAGAAAAAATAATTTTAATGTCTGCTGATTAAAAAATTGCTTAAGTTTTACCATCTTCATTTCCATTTCATAAGACTTTAACTAGACATTTCAGTTTTAAGAAATACACTCATCTATTCTTAATGTGGTTTTCAAAAGTCATCGATATTGTCAACAATGTTAGAATTGTAGTATAGTTCAAGTTAAATAATGATAATGACACCACTTAACATTTGAGTGCTTGTGTTTTCCGTGTTCTGTGCTAAATACTTACATATATTAAATCATTGAATCCACACAATCATCCCCATTCTACAAAGAAAATAATTAAGCTACAATGATATTAAGTAATTTTGCCTAAGTTTCCAGAGCAAAGGAGTGGGGGACTCAAGATTCAAACACAAGCAATCTGATCCCAAAGCCGCACTCCTAACCACCCCATACTGCCTTACTGGAGAAACTCTGAGAAATGTTCACTAGTTTAACAGATGAGTTGTTTAAATAATAAGTGTTGAGGAAGTAACGTCAGAGAATAGAGAATTAATTTAGGATATTGCTTCATTAATTTATATTTGAGTGCCTATTATATATCATCTAGAGGCCTGGTATATAAATTCATGCATGGGTGGGGTCCCTCTGGGTGGCCTGCAGGGATTGGGCCTAAACCCACAGTCCAACACTACTTCTACTTGCCACTTCCACTCATCTTCGCCTTGCTGTGCCTGCTGGGGGCTTGCACCCAATCAGTTCTGATAGGGAGTGGCTCACGCTGCCACAGTAGCACTCACCAGCCATGATCCCTGTACCTGCTGCCCTTTTAAAAGAAGTGGCCTGTGCGATCGGCCTGAAACAGGCTCTCCAACATCCCCCGAGAGATCCTGGATTGTGAGAGGTTGCAGGACAGGTTGAGGGACCCCACCAGTGTATGATTGGGCTAGGGAAGGACCGTGGGAGGGCTCCAGGGCATGTCCAGCCCTCCTTACTCAGTGGCCATCAGTTGGACCCCAGCAGCAAGCTAACCTACTGGTTGGAACTTCTGCCCCCTCATGGTCAGTGCACATAATAGCAAGCAATTGAGCATGCATAGCATATTATTAGCATATTATGCTTTGATTGGTTGTTTGGTTGTTCTGCCATCTGGTCTATTTGCATATTATCCTTTTATTATATAGGATTATTATATAGGATCACTAAACTAGAACTATAAAAATGATTGTCTCTGCCCTGTGGTTCTCAGACTAGGAAAGGAAACAAAGAAAAGAATGCCTTGAATAGGAAGCAAGAATCAGGAAAGTTTTGCTGTACTCTTAATTTTAAGATAGAGAAGACTTATTTATGTTTACATAATGAAGAGATGGAGGCATTGTATGGGAAAAGGAAGACTTGTCACAGACATTGACCTATCAACATTCAGAGAGTGGTGATTTTCAATAACAATAGTTCCCTTATGTTAAAAAATTTTTACGTTTTAACACTCTAAATGGTAAACATACACATCAACTAGAGTTCTAGAAACTTGGCATTTATGAGGTTAATACAACCATCATTGATAGCTAAATTCAATTAGGAGATATTGTAACTCTGAATTATCTACCTACTCTGAATATCCTCATTGATTAAATTTCTACTTAGAATTTTGTAGAAATAGTTCCAATGTAAAACTATTTGCACACCATCACTAATTTCCACTTATTATTTTTATTCAAACTGGCTCATAATTATTGAGATATATCTTATCAAAGGCATTTTTTCTAATGCAAAAAATCTGACTCATAAAAACTAGGTGACTTTATAAATTCATGATCCAGTTATTTATTGCTCATATTAAAAAGGCATGGATTTATAATGAATACCTGTAGTAATAAAAAAAAGGGGGGGGAAGGGTGGTGTATAACTTCAAGTGACAGCATCTCTAGAAGCTACCTGGTTTTTCATGTGAAGGGTGTTGTTTTGAATGAAGGCATGGAAACCAGTAAGTATTGGCTTCTGTTTTTGTTGTACATTTTCCAGAAATTTTTGATTGAAGACTCTGTGCACTGGAGTTCTTTCCACAGAGAGCTGACTGATATTTGAAAAAAATTTTTATTTCTTCAGGAAATATGTATCTTTCCCAAGTCTCACTCTTATTCTTTAATTTTTGTATTTTTATTTGTGGAGAAACTATACAAGGTAATTGTGTATATCAATCTACGGTAAGAATTTCAGCAATATTATTTTAGCTAGGAAAGCATGATTATATGATTTTATAGACTTATGTTAGATGTTTGAAAAGATTAATTATGCCACCCAATATAATTTATGGCAAAATTAGAGTGTTTATTTAGAAATGTTGAAACTTTGCTTAAATGATGTTATTTGTAAATGTAGGAAACCCTAAACTGAGGATTGACAATCTATTTCTTGTGAGAATATTTTATTCAAATTGCAGGCCTAGGTTAAAAACTAGTCAGCAACTTTCTGTTTAACTTTGATAATGAATTATCTGGTATGTAAAAAAAAGATTCACTTCACTTATAAAAACATTATTCTATAAACTTTCACATTTTCAGTATAGTCTGTGAGTGGTTACCTGGGATGTTAGAAAATGTCATTCAAAATAATGTCAGAATAACAACTTAATATAGTGTAGACAATACTATGAAGAGATGGGGATTTGGATGTTACATATTTATATATTGGTTTATATATTTTTAAACATTATGAAATGTATTTACCACTGTATATATACGAAATTCCGAAGTTCCAAGGTTAAGGAAGAATAAGTTCTAGGGAAGCTACAGAAATATTAATAATCTAATTTTCTAAAATACTATTTAAGAATCTAGTTTAAATCTGAAAAAATAACCTATGATGTAGGTTTTTTGAAACATCTGCTATGTCAGTTATTATAGGAGTAGAAGAGAAAGAGCAGGAAGTTAAAAATAAATCTGTATAACAAAATATGTTTATCATTCTCTCAATATCCAGGCCTAATGAGGACAAAGCTTGTTATTAAAAAATATAACAGTTATTTAAACCGATAAAACTTCTCTCAAAGAATATTTTAACATTGAAGAAACCAGAGTACTAACAGAATAGATATTGTTGGAATGACTGCTGCAGTTTGCTTTTTAAAATGACATCTGTTGTTGATTTTGCAAAGCAAAATTCCATGCTTTTTTTCTGTTACTATTGCTACCTTTCAAACCAGAGTATTTCACTTTTAAATCTTCAAATGTTTAGCTCATACAAACGTGACAATTCTCTTACACATTTCTTTTTTTATCTTTATTGTTCAGTTTATTAATTACATTGTTTCCCCTTTTTTATCCCCCTATATCTCCCCTCCACCCTGTACCTATCCCACCCTCCATCCTCACCTCCCCCTCTCCACTGTTCTCTCCCATTGTTGCAAGATTTTTGTCCAGTCTCTTGCTGTACTTCCCACACCCCTTTTCTCCCCAAGAATTGTCAGTCCATTCCCTCTCTATGTCCATGTCTCTGTTATATTCGCCAGTTTATCCTCTTCATCAGCCTATCAGTTCACTTGATTTTTATGTTCATTTGTTGATAGATGTGTATTTGTTGTTCATAATTTGTATTTTTACCTTTTTCTTCTTCCTCTTCTTAAAGAATATCTTTCAGCATTTCATATAATATTGGTTTGGTGATGATGAACTCCTTTAGCTTTTTCTTATCTGCGAAGCACTTTATCTGATCTTCAATTCTGAATGATAGCTTTGCTGGATAGAGTAATCTTGGTTGTAGATTCTTGCTATTCATTATTTTGAATATTTCTTGCCACTCCCATCTGGCCTGCATCGTTTCTTTTGAGAAATCCGCTGACAATCGTATGGGTGCTCCCCTGTAGGTAACCAACTGTTTTTCTCTTGTTGCTTTTAATATTCTCTCTTTATATTTTGCTCTTTTCATTTTAATTATGATATGACTTGGTGTGGTCCTCTTTAGATTCCTATGTCTTGGGGTTCTGTGTACTTCTTGGGCTTTTAAGTCAGTTTCTTTCACCAGGTGGGGGAAGTTTTCAGTCACTATTTCTTCAAGTAGGTTTTCATTAACTCGCTCTCTCTCTTTTTCTGGCACCCCAATAATTAGGATGTTGGCATGCTTGAGGTTGTCCCAGAGGCTCCTTACACTATCTTCAATTATCTGAATTCTTTTTGTTTCTTGCTTTTCCAGCCGAGTGGATTTTGCTTCTTTGTATTTCAAATCTTTGACTTGGTTCTTGTGGCCCTCTGGACTGCTTTTAGGACTTTGTGTAATATTTTTTATTTCAGTCTGTGTATGCTTGATTTCTAGTTGGTCCTTTTTCATATCCGTGAGGGTCTCGTTCATATCCTCAGAGGTCTTGTTCATTTCCCTGAGGGTTTCATTCATTTCCTTGTAAGTCTCATTCATTTCCTGGTTGGTCTTGTTTATTTGCTTGTAATTCTCATTAAGTTCATTAGCCTTTTCTAGGAGCCTCTTGAAAAGCCTTATAACTGTGGTTTTGAACCTATGTCTTGTCGTCTTTTCTCCTCCATTTCTTTCACCCCTGATTTCTTTCCATATCTCTGCATAGTGGCTGCTTTATGTGGTAGATATCCTCGAAGGGTCAGTGGCACAGCCTCTCCAGTTATTTGAGATGGGTACTCTTACTGCAATCCTTTATGGGTTGTACAGTATTTTTGAGTTTAAACCCAGCTTGTTGTTGTTAGCCCTAGGAGGGTTTGACCTCCAGGCCAATTGGCTGTGAAGGGAGACTGTGTTCAGGTTGGATGGGTGGAGTATCTGAGCTGAGCAGGCAGCCTCAGTGTCAGCTATGTCCTATGTGTCACTCGCGCACGCGGCTCTCTGTTGGATGGAGATGGCTGCAGACACCTCCAAGAGAAAGCCACTAGTCTCTTCCCCTTGCCAGACAACTCTGCCTCTCCCCAAATGAGTCTGCACCCCCAAAGTCTAGCCCAGGGTTGTAGAATAGATGATTTCCGGGACCTGGAGACAAGTTTCCAGGGGGCAAGTCGCGGGTTTGTGCGACCCTTGTGCGGAAACTTCTTTTCCCCACCTCCAGGTTTCTCACAGACTAGGAGACCTCTGCCGCGCCCCGCTTCCAGGGTGCATCCCCCAGACCTCGGACCTCGCCTGGCACTGGGGAATCTGTGCAGTGGGACGTCTCCGCCCTCCCCATTGGCGAAATCCAGCCAGGGTTGCTGCTCCAGCCCCAGCCCACGCGCAGGACCAGGACGGCTCCTAACCTGTTTCCGTCTTCAAGGCTGTGCTCCCACTGCTCCTCTGAGTCTCAGTGTCCCACCTTTACTCTTATTTGTGGAGTTTTCACTCAGCCAGCTTTCTGGTGATTCTGGGTGATTTTTGTTTTGTTGTTATGTTGTAGTTCTTAAATCGTTGTGCGGGGCAGAACAATAGGTGTTTACCTATGCCGCCATCTTAGTTCCTCCCTCTCTTACACATTTCTAACTCTACCCCTCAACACGATTCCTAATTACTGGTGGCAGAAAGTCCATTTGGCATAGAAATGTTGTAGGGAACCCTTTTAGTCCATGTTCAAGTAACTTAAAATTGCAGATTCCTAGAAGGGGGATGGCTCAGCACTGTATCACCCCAGCCCCGAAATGTGCAAACATTAAAAATACACAGCCATGATTATAGACCATAGACCCTAAGTGCAGTGGCTTTCTTTATACACGTGTTCTACACCCACAGATTCAACTAACTGTAGATTGAAAATATTTGGGGAAACAATTATTAATATTTGTATTTTTATTTGTGGAGAAACTATACAAGGTAATTGTGTATATCAACCTACGGTAAGAATTGTAGATTCTTACTTATAATAAAAGATGTCATTTAAAAAAGCAAACTGCAGCAGTCATTCTAACAATATCTATTCTGTTAGTACTCTGGTTTCTTCAATGTTAAAATATTCTTTGATAGAAGTTATATCGGTTTAAATAACTGTTATATTTTTTAATAACAAGCTTTGTCCTCCTTAGGCCTGGATATTGAGAGGATGATAAACATATTTTGTTATACAGATTGTTGCAATGTTTACCATGTGGTTAGGCCTACGATAGTTTCGTCTGTTATTATTCCCTACAATACAGCATAACAACTATTACACAACATTTACATTATATTAGGTATTATAAGTAATCTAAATATAATTTAAAGTATACAGGAAGATATGTATAGATTATATGTAATACTATGCCATTTTGTATAGAGACTTGAGCATCTGTAGATTTGGATATCAATCCCTGCAGATACCAAGGGATGCCTGTAAGTCCTTTTGGAATTTGAGAAGAAAAGAGGAGAACAAAAGTATTGAATTAAATATACTTATTATTCATACCCCAATCTATCTATAAGGTTTTTTTATGGAATTTTGAACTAATCAATTTATTAACATGATTTTTTAATAATCATTTTTATGTTCTTACATCTCATCTTTTTCCTTTAGTCTTTTTATTTATTGTGTAATTAGACCATATAACATGCTTCATATATTTTTTCTTATTCCTGTTTTTCTTATTGTAAAGGATCCTCCAGGAAAGAATGTATCTCTTATAAAAGATGAAAGGAAGAGTAATGATACTGTTTATAAGGAAAAATGTGAGAAATCATGTGATATTAAAACTAAAATTACACGAGAAGAAAAACATTTCATGTGTAGTAAGTATTACAAATGACAATAATTGTAAAGGTATATGATTTTATTATTTCTAGGGTAGGCATGGGAAAAATATGCCTTAGCTTTTGTTTGGGTTATTTTATATATATCCTGATTGTCCTAGGCTGGTAGTTTTATGTGTTTGACACATAGTGCATGCTTGGTAAATATTTGGTAAATGAATAAATCCTTCTTCTATATTGCCCCATAGCATCAAAAGACCACAGAAGGAAGGGGCAACCCAGAAGGCACTGATAGAAGTATAATTTACTTTGTTAATTCCATGTGAGATAGTAGGAAATTTCATCTTAGCTTTAAGGGGGAAATTCATTAATTCTGAATAACTGCTACAAAAGGTACAATACAAATTTATAACAATTTATTTAACAAAGCGTAACAGGTTTTAAAATCTCAATTTTTGTCTAAAACTATTTAGTAACAATGCAGAAATTTTCATGGTATATTATACGTAAAGAGGGGTGGAATGAAAAAGGGGAATCAGAAATGGAAGAGGTGATGATTTGATCCAATTCCTACAGGGCCATAATTCCTTGGTCAGAAAGTATGAAAAACTCACTTTAATGTGCCTAATTCAAAGTGTAACACAGGTTTCTCAGGCTTCTCAAACCAGGGAGTGGAGCTTTCTGTCCATTAAGAGCAAAATAATGAAGCAGACTCATAGATCAAGAGCAAACTGACAGCTGTCAGAGGGGAGGTGGGTTGGGTGAAAAAGGTGAAGGGGTTAAGCAAAAAAAAAAAAAAAAAAAAAAATCCCCACAGAAACAACACCACCAAAACACAAAACACACACACACTCCCCAAATAACCCCACCCTTTCAAAATTCCCTCCCATCCAAAAAATACTCATAGATTCAGACAATAGTATGATGATTACCAGAGGGAAAAAGGGGTGGGAGGAGGTAGAGGAGACTATGGGGAAATAATGGTGCTAGAAGAAGACTTGACTTGGATGAACACTACAATACAATATACAGATAATGTATTATAGAATTATACACCAGAAATCTATATAATTTTAACCAATATCATCCCAATACATTCAATTAAAAAAAGTTCTTTCTAAAAAAAGACAGAGATCTAAAATGTGGAAGACACTAATCCTATTTAATAAAAGAGAAACATGCAAATTGACTGTAACTCTGGTATGCCCACAAGCCACACCCACCAGCCAATCCAGAGCAAGTTTGCAAATTAACCCAACAAAGATGGCCATGGCCACAGAGCTGGAGAGAGCAGGAGACTTGGGTTGTCCCCAGTGATGGAGGAAGCCAAGCTTTCTTCCCACTTTGGGCTGCACTGGCCTCCACTCAAGGCTACAAAGTTTCAATTATAGAAGATAAATAAATCTCAGATACCAGGGCCTTGCTTGGGTTGCCAGGAGGCATGCCTGACCTGCAAACAACCCAGGCCCCTTGCCCAGGTCACTCCATGCCCCAAGGGAACCCCCACCCTGATTTGGGATACCCTTCAGGAAAAAATAGCCAGCCACCACCAGTGCACCAGGCCTCTATCCCATCTAATCAAAGAGTAATATACAAATTGACCATCACTCCAACACACAAGATGGTTGCCCCCATGTGGACACAAGATGGCTGCCACAAGATGGCAGGGGAGGGCAGTTTGGAGGGTCCAAGCCTGCAAGGGATGGCAGTTGTGGGCCATTAGGCCAATAGGGGAGGGTAGTTGGGAGGGACCAGGCCTGCAAGGGAGGGTGGTTGTAGGTGATAAGTCCAGGAAGGGAGAGCAGTTGGGGGGGACCAGGACTGCAAGGGAAGGTGGTAGGGGGTGATCAAGCCTGCAGGGGAGGGCTATTAGGGGTGACAAAGCAGCAGAGGAAGGAAGTTGGGGGCAACCGAGCCTGCAGGGTAGGGCAGTTGGGGTGGACCCAGGCCTGCAGGGGAGAGCAGTTGGGGAGGCCAGTTCTGCAGGGCAGGGCAGTTAGGGGTGACTAGGCCTGCAGGCGAGAGCAGTTGGGGAGGACCAGGCCTTCAAGGAAGGGCAGTTAGGGGCAATCAGGCTGGCAGGAAAGCAGTTAGGCATCAATCATGCTGTTAGGGGAGTGGTTAGGGAGTGATCAGGCTGGCAGGCAGAAGCAGTTAGGGGCAATCAGGAAGGCAGACAGATGAGCAGTTGGGAGCCAGCAGTTCTGGATTATGAGAGGGATGTCCAACTGCCTGTTTAGGCCTGATCCCATCAAAAAGAAGAGAGATGAACGCTGGGTGAGGTATATTTTAAAATATCAGGAATTATTAATGTTATTCTGCTAGTGTGAAAGTTAGGAACATAGAAATAAAACAATTAAAAAAAACAATGTAGGAAATAATGTGTGGTTCATAAAGGATATCTTCAGTATAATTGGAGAAAACTTGCATGAAGTCTGAGATATACATGATGGTCAATGTTTATTTCCTGTTTTGATGGTTGCGTTGTAGAGAATGCCTTTTTGTAAGAAATACCCGGTGAAATATCCAGGAATATCATGGCAGTATGCTCTCAAATAATTTAGGAAAAAGTTCTGTGTACTCTTCTTGCAACTATTTTTCTTGCAACAAAGCTTATTTAAAAATGAAAAGATTTTAAAAGGAAAATATATAGTGAAAATTCAGTCAGAAACCAACCAACCAAGATGTGTGTATATGTATGCGTGTTTGCAATTTGTTTATGTAAAAATGTAACATTATTATAAAACATTAAAAGAAAGGTTTTAATATTAAATTTAATGGTAGGGGATTATTGCCTTTTTCTCATATAAGAAGAATCAATGAGTCTTGGACCTCCTGCTTCTATCCTTTCATCTTCTAAAATGAGAATTGATATTCAGAATATTGTCTCTCGATTATATCAGATTAAATTATTTGGGGGGTAATCTAAATTATTAGGAAGCATAACTTCATTAACAAGTGTTAAAACAGTTGTGTTCTTGGTTCATACTGAGTTATAAAAAAATACACTAACTAGAATATGCAATTCTGAATATTTACAGATATCGTTGTTTACATATTTATCCAAAATTACGTGATGCTGAAACTGGTTTGGCTCAGTGGTAGAGCGTCGGCCTTTGGACTGAAAGGTCCCGAGTTCGATTCCGGTCAAGGGCATGTACCTTGGCTGCGGGCACATCTCCAGTAGGGGGTGTACAAGAGGCAGCTAGTCGATGTTTCTCTCTCATCGATGTTTCTGACTTTCTATCCCTCTCTCTTCCTCTCTGTAAAAAATCAAAATTACGTGAAATTCATTATTTTTCATTATAATTAGTTTTTACAATAACCTAATATTTAGAAAACACTTTTTATTATGATTTAAGGAAATTTGCAAAATTCTATTATGTCTTACACACGAAGTACCAAAAAACTACTAAGAAATATAATGGATGAGCAACAAGCTTCCTTGGATTACTTATCTAATCAGGTATGAAATTTTGGTATTATGTTGTTATTGTAATTACAGAATGATATAGTTATCTAGAAGTACAATCATTTACCTTTTTGAATGTCCAGACATCTATTTAGTGTCTACTATATTGCAGGCACCATAGTAAGCCTCAGGCAGACAGAAAGTAACAACAACAAATGACCTTTACTTAAAGGTAATACAGTCCAGAACAGCAGAATAATGTATTGAAAACAGTTTGAATCCTTTCAGTATGACACAAAGGCATTCAAGATCCAGAATGTAAGAAACCTTCCCAGATGAGTCGATGCTTCAAAGGTCACAAAGGGTGGGTAAGAGGTTAGGGCATGGTATTCTCAAAAATACTGGGAAATTGGTGCAGTCGTGGAGTGGCTGTTGAGTTAAGGATGTAGAAGAAACACTGACTTAAAGAAATAGGAATTAAATCATGCCACACTGATGAGTCACCCAAATGTCTGAGCAGCAAAAGTAAATGGTTAGATTGGCAGCTAGGGTGAAGGATGACTTCAGAAGGAGCAGAGGAAGGGAAGAGAGACTCCAGATAGGGAACTACAACAGTGCTTCAAGCAAGATATCAAGTACAGATTTGCAAGAGCAGTCCAGTGCAGAAATAGGAAGCTAAAAGCAGAGCAGGAGGCAAACAGTACTGAATGTAATTGGTGCTATTTAGCTATACCTTTACTGCTTTGTTAAAAATAGTAAAGGATTCAATGTAGAAATATGGCCATCATATGTTTTTCAGAGCTGGATTTATAGGAAGCTTAGATATATTAGTTATAGAATTCAGCTAAAGGAAGTTTGTTCAATGATAAATTTGCTTAAATGTGTGCGTGTGTTTAGGTTAATGAGCTCATGAATCGAGTTCTCCTTTTGACCTCTGAAGTTTTTAGAAAACAGCTGGATCCTTTTCCTCACAGACCAGTTCAGTCACATGGTGAGAAATTTGGTATTTCAACCTTTTCATATTTCTCTTTTATTGCTTAAAATTTTCCTGGACAGGTTGGGGCATTTAGAAGTTTTAACAGTACAGCTCACTATTATCTAACAGATTGGAGGAGTAATATCTGCCATAAAACAAATTTCAACCCACACTATGTGTACTTTCCTAAATTGGGAAACTTTTCTGACCTTTTGAAAGCCGTGGTTTGATATAGGTATTCTGAATCTGTTGAAAATAGTATAGTTTTATGTAATTGAATTCTAGGCTCCCCTGTACATTTTAGTATAATTAACCTTCTGTTAGAAGGAAAAAAAGTTTCAGAGTTTCCCCCACCTATAAAAATATTTTTTGACATTTTTGAAACATTTCAAATTGGGACTTAAAATTTGAAAAGAAAAAGACAGAAATAAACCAGGATTTAGCATTTTTTAATACTAAAATACAGTATAGTAATTCCTAGAGGCTTGAGTTTCTAAGAAAAATGCCTATAAATCTTACATATATGAATTAATATAAAATTATTCCACGTAGATGAATATTATTGAGGGCCTAGTAGTGTATGATCTTTCCTTTTTCATTACAAAGGGAAGAGAATAAACAGCTATTGAGAATCTCTTATGTGTCAGGGATTAACATAGGCATTTTCTCATGTTATTTTGTTATTTTTTTTCACTTTGTTGTACCTCATTTATTTCCCATAACCATCCAAGGTAGATAGTGTTACATGGTGGTAAGGAGCATGGAGGGTAATGTCTGACTGCCTTCTTCAGATCACACACACTGTTTCCTTATTATCAGTATCCGAATCTATCAACTGACAATACCTACCTCTTGTGGTTGTTGTGAGGATTAAGTAAGTAAATACATGAAAAACTCTTAAAATATTGCCTGACGTGTAGTAAGACAATATAAGGGTTTGCTGTGATGGCAATTATCATCAGGTGAGGAATATGCAGCTCAGAAAAATCTAAGTAATCTGTTCACACTTATATGGATGGTGATGTTAAAGAAGATATTCCAATGCAGATCAGTCTTTCACTGGAAGCTTCTATCATATCTTTCAGCATAAATGTATTATAAGAATGTCTCAGTAGTTCAGAACAAAGGCAACAAATCAATATCTCCTGGAAAGGAAGGGAAAAGCAAACAATTTTATGGCTAATTTTTTGATGAGATCTTTTGAGCATTTACTGTGTACTAGGCTCTGTGCTAAGTACTTTACATAAAGCCTTATGATGTCATCAGGCTAATACTACAAAGTAGGTATTATCATTATCATTATAATAAAATTATTATTATATTGCATATGAAGCAAAGAGGTTAAGTAGGTTACCGAATGTTCTCTATTAGTAAGGAGAGGAACTAGGACTCTAACCCAGGCTCTTGGCTCTGGAGTCCTAAGCTTTCATGTGTTTGTTTTTCTGGGTAATTGACACTTGTGAGGGTTGAATTTATTTTTATTAAATTTATAAAAGGTAATACAGAATAAAGTATTGTAGATTAAAATTGTATTGTATGTTTACAATTCCCTGGCAATTGAAGAATGTTTGGGGGAGGGTGGTTATAGGATGCTACAATTCTATTGTCAACAGAGCAGGCTTCAAGCTAACTTCTTGGCGAAGAAAGGGATTTTCCCCTCCTCTCCCTTTGCTGCTTGTAATAATGATCCCCAATACATCAAAGTTTCTGAAGTTTTGAATATAGTAGTCAAAGGAATGTTAATAGTAGTTAATCTATATAATTCCTTTGGGTTTTCTCCTCCCTATAGATAAGCCTACATTCCTGAAAAGGCATTATTTATTGGGCAAGAGAATGTATAATTATAAATTAAATAAATGTTGATCTCAAGTGAAACTTTTAAACAGTATTGAATATTAATAACTAACACTGATGTTATGTTTATTATAGCATACATTCTTTAACCCCAGTTTTTCCATGTATTTTCTCCTTATTTCAAAAACTGAGATCATTTTTCATTTCCAGGAGTTAAAATCATTATATCATTAATGGAATTTGTAATAATCTCAAAGAACACTGTTAATTTTCTATAATAAAGTTATTATCTTAAATGTACACTTGAAAATATCCTAAATAACTAATTTTACTTTTCTAGGTTTAGATTGTACTGATATTAAAGACACTGTTGGCTCTGTCACCAAAACACCAAGTGGTTTATATATAATCTATCCAGAAGGATCTAGCTACCCTTTTGAGGTAAAATTTTCCCTTATATGAAATAGGATAAATTAATTAATGTTAAAATTTAGTTGCTTTAATACTTAACATATCTCTTGAAAAATTTTAAATAAGTTAGTGTTAGTTCTAGTTCCAAATTTTGTTTTTTTAAAGTTCTTTGCCCAAACCACAAATGTCTAAAGGGACTACAGAGTCTTTCACTTTTCTATCTGAGTTTTCATGGTTATACTTTTCAAAGTAAATCTTTTGGTTTAGGATCTTTCTAAAAAACATATATATATTTTATTGCCCTAACCAGTTTGGCTCAGAGGATAGAGCTTTGGCCTGCAGACTGAAGGGTTTCAGGTTCGATTCCGGTCAAGGGCATGTAGCTTGGTTGCAGGCACGTCCCCAAGTAGGGAGTGTGCAGGAGGCAGCTGATTAATGTTTCTAACTCTCTATTCCTCCTTTCCTCTCTGTAAAAAAATCAATAAAATATATTAAAATATATTTTTGTTTATTTTAGAGAGGAAGGGAGAGAGAGAGAGAAAGATAGAAACATCAATGATGAAAGAGTATCATTGGTTGGCTGCCCCTGCATGCCCACATTGGCATTACAATCTGGGCATGTGCCTTGACCAGGAAATGAACTGTGATCACCTGACTCATAGGTTGACACTCAACCAGTGAGCCACCTGGGCCGAGCTGGTGTAGGATCTTATATTATCCTTACAGTAGGCAGAATTGTGCAATATAAATACTTATTTTAATTAGCTTATAAATATTAGAAAATAATGGTGTGCTTTGCCTTAGAGCTCACTAAAAGTACTTTTGATTTACCTTCCTATATATAATTGTAATTTTTGTATGACAAGTGGTTTTATGTGATTGTATAAGTTAATAATTTAAAAAAGTTAAAGTGAGACATTGAAAAACTGATTCATTCATAAATTGAATGAAATAAATCATTGATGTCTATTCTCAGTAGTTCTATACTGGGATTTCTAGAAAAATTTTTACTAGAAATTCTGTATATTTATACATTATATATGTAATTTCTCTGATACTTCTTTATGCATAAGAAAGTTTATTACACTGGCATTACACCTTGTTGATTGTATTTATTACACCAATAAAATATTTTTTTTCTGACTAGATACTAGCAATTTCTTTTCTGAGAATTGCTATCATTATTCTTTGACACTTATTCACAAGATGTCAAAAAATTAGGAATTAGGCAGGAAATAATTTTTAAATCATTTCATTAAAAAATGGGCCAGTACAGATGTGGAAAGGCGAGGCTTCTAAGTTTTGAAGAGCAGGACACATAATTATCTCTTTTGTGGGAAAGCGTTTATTCCCTAGCTCCCTCCATACTGCCTTACTCTGTGCAGCAGTAACTTTTTAATAGAGAGAGAGGATTGCTCTGATTCCCCCCTATGTCACTTCTATGGGTGCCCTACATTTGTCCTCGTAGGGGCATCTTACGAAGTAATAACAGATAGACTTATGAGTGCCTGCTGAGATGGGGCACAGATCATACCTCTGTGCCTGAAAATTGCAGTCTATACACAGTCTTCCCAGGCTTTCGGAGAAAAGAACAAAGGCAGATACACAGGGATATTTAACACTGCACTTAAAAAAAAATCAACATTTTCATTCAAAGAGAAAGTTAATTTGTAAAGAAATAAACCACCTGCCACATCTTATTGGTACTCTTATTACTCAACTGAAAAATATTTAGAGTTAAGGAATAAGAGAATAATCTTAAAATGCTACAAACACTTATATGTTAAAAAGATAATGGATATAGGAACCCATAGAAATGACATTTAAATTTCTACAAAGAATTTAGTTTATCATAAAACAAACATAGAGTTAACAGAAGTATAGTCTTTGCATCAGTCAATTAAATATATTAATATTATACAATTGCATTGAAACTTTCAGTGAAAGCATCTTCTCTTTTTCTAGGCTTAAGGGTGAAGCATGAGTTTTATATAAAAGAATGAAAGTCATGGTATGTTATTTTTGTCTTTTCTTGGTCTATTTTAGGTAATGTGTGACATGGATTACAGAGAAGGTGGATGGACTGTGATACAGAAAAGGATTGATGGGATAACTGATTTCCAAAGGTTGTGGTGTGATTATCTGGATGGATTTGGCGACCTTTTAGGTCAAATTACATTTATTTTTCCTTTATCTTTTTTTCTTCTTTTTGGTATCACACCTATAGACTGTTTCTTGGTCAAATTGTTAGTAAGAAAATAGTAAGTACTTGTGAATATAAAAATATAACTAAATCATTCTCTCTTAATATGACAGATTATTTAAAACTAGAGGCTCAGTGCATGGATTCATGCACCGGGGAAGAGGGGGTCCCTCAGCCTGGCCTGCAGGGAGTGGGCCAAAACTGGGTCTCTGGCATTTCCCAAGGGGTCCCGGATTGTAAGAGAGTGGTTCTGGGGTGACATACCCAGGAATCAGGCTCTCTCCTCCATTCTCCAATATTAGGTCTCACTTCTTTCATCTCATTTTACCCTAAGCTTGGTCAACAACTTGCGGACATTTAACTGCAAAATGCAATTATTTAACAAACAGGATTTACTTAGCCTGGAATGTCAGGCTCCCACCCAGGTCCTTCTGTCCTTCTTCCCTCCTGAGCTGCTCCTTTATCTTCTTCCCTTCCCGGAGGTTGCCTGCTGGTGGTACTGTCTGCCTGGAAGGAGAGAAGCTGTGGCCAGTTTCCCAGCTGAGAGGGGCAGTGGGAAAATGTGTGGCCTCCCCTGGAAATCAATATTAAGCGGATGGACCAGCACAGACGTTAATTTTTAGGGCTGCAGCCTCACACCTCATTATTTAGTTAGTTGAGTCAAAAAGTTTCTGTAAGGGCCAGACCCATGACCTCTGCAGTGTGCTGGAGCCCCGATGGGGAGGGAGCCAGACCTAAAGTGGGGAGCTAATGGCCTAGAGGGTCCCTTAGCCAGGCCTGCAAGGATCAGGCCAACACCAACTTTCCGACATCCCCTCAGGGTTCCTGGTTTGTGGGAGGGTGTTTCTTGGGTGATGCACCCCCAGAATTGGGCTCCCTCCTCTCTGGTTCTGGGTGTATCACCTGAGAACTGCAGCTGCCAAGTCACTGCAGCTCAGCAGCTCCTGCGTTGAGCGTCTGCCCCCTGGTGGTCAGTGCATGTCATAGCTACAGGTCGATGGTTGAACGGTCGGCTGGTTGGCTGGTTGCCTTGGCTTTTATATTTATACTAGTGGCCTGGTGCACAAAATTCTTGCATGGGGGGGGGGGTCCCTCAGCCCAACTTGCCCCCTCTCACATACTGGGAGCCCTTATGGGATGTCCAACTTATGGCTTACCCCCAGCCTGCCCTAAGCATAAAGCCTCTGGTGAGGCTTTAGGCCTTGGGCACTCAGCCATCTCTCTGCTCAGCTCTGCTCCAGCTGCCTGTGACCACCTGGCCCCAGGGGCTGGGTGTTCACCTCCGTTCCTGCACCCCAGCCACTTGCCCTGCCCCCTGGCCACCTCCCTGCTCACTGCGGCCCTCCCCCCTTTCGACCCCCCCCCCCCCCCACGCCAGCCACCTCCAAGCTTGGGCAGCCTGGGCGCTCTCGCGCTTGCTGTGTCCCTGCTGCCTCTAAGCTCAGGTGGCCCGGGCTCTGGGTGCTCCTGTGCTCACCCCGCCCTGCGCCCCAGCCGCCTCCAAGCTCAGGTGGTCAGGGCAGCGTGGTGCTCACTGCCACTACTGCTTCGTCTCCAACCCCCGGGCCCCAGCCCTCGGTCCCACCCCCTGCTCCGGATTGGCTGGTAGCATAGCCAATCGGGAGCCAAGGTACAGTCACATTTGCATGTTACTCTCTTATTATATTAGTAGGTCTTTAGTTGGAATTTGAAAATCTTTAATTTTAGATACCTGTTGAAATGTGATTTGTGTGAAAATCCTAAATTGAATATTTATTAAATATCTGCTATGCACCCAGAAGAGTTCTGGCAGGTGCTTAACAACTATTTGTAGATGAAAAATGTATGGGCATTATTGTCATAAACCTTGAAGTTCTGCAGATGTGTGTTGTGTCTACACAACTAAATTAAATGGAGAATTTAGGTATGTGGCTGTACAAATTCAAGTTATGTGAACTGGGAGTTGTGTTTTATCAAAATATCAATTAAAACCACTATATTCAAAATCTGAAAAATGTGAACCTCAGATTGATTGTAAAATCTGTTTACATTATTGCCATACAACAGCATAACTTTTGCTGGTGAATAGAAATATCAGTATTTCTGAATACTATAGATTTTACATTGTTGAAATGTTTGCAGGTGATTTCGATCATTTTTTATGCTAGTTTAAGTTATTGTTGTTATAATTTAAATCTTTAGCATCCCATAATAATGTCATCTAAGGATTTAGCACTGAATGCCAGTGATTTTAGAAGGGACGTGAAATGTAATAAAATGTTATGTATAAGGCCAAATATCTTACATGTTATGGAGTGTAGTTAACATACTGGTATTTTCTCAGAATTAACCTATAAATTTCCAGTGAGTGTTTCTTCCTGAATTCAGCCTTTGAATTTTCATCTTCCTTACTGTACATATGCTTGTTTCTATGAAGAAATTATATTAGTTTTGACAAAATGGTCTTCAGGCTGATTTCTTTCACACAAACAGACTGCATGTACTTGATGTATATTTTAAACAACTTGTGATTAAGTTAACTATATTTGGGGTGATGGTAGAGGGGGGAGAGATGGCAGGGATATTTAAAATGGACAGTCATAGATTTGAGACACTACACAGATCCTTGAGGACCCATTTTACTTCTTGTATTTCTTTATTACTTCCTGTACACCCCTTCTTCCCTTACTACTTGAGGATAATTTTCAATTCCAAGTGGGTGTGTAGCTAAAATACCTCTGAAAGCCCTGGAGAGGAACTTAGTATCTTAGCTATAGTTTTAAGAGATTGAATGCTGTCACATTGTCCCCCAACTCTCTGAAGTTTATTGTGACTAGACACTTCCTTCAATAGATCTACAATTGTCTTGGAAATATTGACCCTAAATCTGGGGATATGCCAATGATATTACATTATGTTTCCATTTGTAGGTAATTCACAAGGTGCATTATAACAAAAAAATATTTGTTCACAAAGCATTAGTCTCAACTGAGCATTATCAGGGAACATCTCATTAAAAGGTGCCAATTTGGAGGTTAGACCTCTATTTACCAGGACACATCATTTTGTTACTTGCTATAATATTTCAACTGGCTTTTTATTGACATGTTTTAAGATAAAACTTGACTTTTTACTTAATTAACCTTTAAATGAATTTTTAAATTTAATTTGGGGAAATAAAACTGAGTCTAGTTATCCATATTCTAGTGAAATAGAAGTGAGAAATTTTTTTCCCTCCAAATTAGGCAATCACTGATAATTTGAGTGAAATCCATTCAATCCCTCCAATGATTTATGTGAGCCATTTCAGAGTTATTGAAATATTAAATAATACCAAACACTCAATGATAAAAGGTTATGCTAATATGTGTTAAAATATGTTTTAAAAAGATTTTTTTTTTAAATTTTACAGGTGAATTTTGGCTAGGTCTAAAAAAGATTTTTTACATAGTAAATCAGAAAAATACCAGTTTTATGCTGCATGTGGCATTGGAATCTGAAGATGATACATTGGCTTATGCTACGTATGATAATTTTTGGCTAGAGGATGAAACAAGATTTTTTAAAATGCATGTAGGACGGTATTCAGGAAATGCTGGTAAGTTTTTTATTCCTAAAATTATCCAGAGGATTTAAATATAACTGACTCAGAATTAGGTGAAGATAAAAGTAATCCATTTCTCTTGGTATATGACACATAACTGATAAGAGAAAATATTAGGAATGAGGAAAATTGGCCAGGCCTTGAGTTTTGAAACTGTTATGATTATTGCAGTGCTTTATATTCTTTGAAATTATTTGCCGCGTGTAATCTCCACTGATTCTTTAATTTAATTATTTTATTGATTTTTTACAGAGTAGAAGGGAGAGGGATAGAAAGTCAGAAACATCGATGAGAGAGAGAGATCGATCAGCTGACTCTTGCACGCCCCCCACTGGGGTTGTGCCCCCAGCCAAGGTGCATGCCCTTGCAGGAATCGAACCCGGGACCCTTCAGTCCACAGTCCGACGCTCTATCCACTGAGCCAAACCGGTCTCGGCCTCCACTGATTCTTTAGCTAGAGAGCCTAAAGAATCTCTAGACTTTGAAAACATTATTCACATTTTTATGTCCAGAGAAGATGGCATTTAGAAGTCACAAATGTTAAAGGTGATCTTCACTCTTCTCACCCTACAGTGAAGAAAAACAACACGATATGTTGGCACACCTACTCATCCTATCTAAAAAAAGGGTAATATGCAAATTTGACTGTACCTTTGCCACACCCACAAGCCATGCCCACAGCCACACCCACCAGCCAATCAGGAGCAGATTATGCAAATAAACCACAACCAAGATGGCTGCCGCCACTGAGAGAAGGAGAAAGGCTTGTGGTTCCCTGGCAACAGAGGAAGCCAGGCTTTCCGCCTGCTGTCGCTGGCCTAGAACTCCACTCAATGTTACAAAGTTTCAATTATAAAAGATACAGAAATGGCGGCAGCCACGAGCTGAAGAGAACAAAGGCTTGGGTTTCCCTGGCAACAGAGGAAGCCAAGCTTTCAGCCTGCCATTGCCAGCCTAGGCCTCCACTCTAAGCTACAAAGTTTCAAACAGAAATGGCTGCCCAGAGCAGAGTGAGCAGAAGGCTTGGCTCTGCTCCAGGCTACAAAGTTTCAATTGTAGACATAGATTAATCCCAGATACAAGGGCCTCTGCTTGGGTTGCTAGGGGCTGTGCCCAGCCTGCAAACCTCCACAGGCCCCTCGCCCAGGCCACCCCTCACCCTAAGGGAACCCCCACCCTGATCTGGGACACTCCTCAGGGCAAACCAGTTGTCCCCCACCCATGCACCAGGCCTCTATCCTATCTAATAAAAGAGTAATACACAGATTGACAATTAACTCAACACACAAGAGGGCTGCCCCCATGTGGTCAAAGATCCTGCCCTCATGTGGACACAAGATGGCCACCACAAGATGGCCAGCAGGGGAGGGCCGTTGGGAGGTTCCAGGCCCTGCAAGGGAGGGCAGTTGGGGGTGATCAAGCCTGCAGGGGAGGAGGGTTGGGGTGACCAGGCTGGCAGAGGAGGGAAGTTGGGGGTAAACAGGGTGGCAGGGGAGCAGTTAGACATCAATCAGGCTGGCAGGGTAGTGGTTAGCGGATGATCAGGTTGGCAGGCAGAAGTGGTTAGGAGCAATCAGGGAGACAGGAGATCCCCTACAGGGATCGGGCCTAAACGGGCAGTTGGACATCCCTTGAGGGGCCCCAGATTGCAGAGAGTGCAGGCTGGGCTAAGGGACATCCCCCGCCCCTCATGCACATATTTCGTGCATGGGGCCTCTAGTTTACAAATGAACTTAATTTGTTAGAAATTCATAGTACTTGCTATTAAATTTTTATATATGTACTGGAGGCCTGGTGCACAAAGTTTGTGCACTGGGGCAGGTCCCCTTAGCCTGGCCTGTGCCATCTTTCAGTCCAGGACCCCTTGCTTCTTACTGCCAGCTGTTGTGGAGGCAGGAGAGGCTCACACCACCTCCACTGCCCTAGCCAGCCATGAGCCTGGCTTCTGGCTGAGCTGGGGGTAGGGAGGTGCTGCTCAACCAGAAACTGGGTTCGCTGCTCCTTAGCATTGGACCCTCCCCCAACTCACTGGTAGGGGGAGGCAATTTGGGACTGGGCTGGCTAGGGAGGGGCTGTGAGAAGTTGAGGCACCAGAGTTGCACCCTGTCCTGCCTCTGCAGAAGCTCTGGGACCATGCTGCTGCCTATTCCCCCAGCCTCTATGAAAGGGGAGGTGCTGGGCACGGGGCCAGGTCTGCACTGCGGCCTCTCCAGCGACCTCTGCAGAAGGGGCAATGCAGGGACTGGGCCTGCCCTGTGGCCTCTCCCACTACCTCTGCACAAGGGGTAGTGCTGGGACTGCCATGGCTGGCCTGGTGGCGCAGCATCACTGGCCTCACCCTTCACAGCCCCAGCTTTGTCTGAAAGGTCCTCCAGAAGAATATAGGGAGGTTGTTCAGCTATCTGGTCTAATTAGCATATCATGCTTTTATTATTATAGATTAGAGGCCTAGTGCATGAAATTTGTGCATGGGGGTGTGTCCCTCAGACTAGCCTGCACCCTCTCCAATCTGGAAACCCTTGAGGGATGTCTGACTGCCCATTTAGGGCAGCTGGACATCCTTCTCACAATCTAGGACTGCTGGCTCCAAACTGCTCACCTGCCTGCCTCCCTGATCACCCACTAACCACTACCCTGTCAGCCTAATTGATGTCTAACTGTTCCCCTGCCAGCCTGTTTGCCCCCAACTTCCCTCCTCTGCCGACCTGGTCACCCCTAACTGCCTTCCCCTGCTGGCTTGATCACCCCCAACTGGTCTCCTTTGCAAGCCTGGTTCCTCCCCTGCTGGCCTGATAGCCAACAACTGCCTTCCCTTGCAGGCCTGGAACCTTCCACTGTCCTCTCCTGCTGGCCATCTTGTGCTTCCATCTTGTGTCCACATAGGGCCAGGATCTTTGACCACATGGGGTCAGCCCTCTTGTGTGTTTGAGTGATGGTCAATCTGCAGATAACTTTTTTATTAAATAGGATAGAGGCCTGGTGCATGGGTGGGGACTGGCTGGCTTGCCCTGAAAGGTGTCCTGGATCAGGGTGGGGATTCCCTTGAGGTGTGGGGCGGCCTGGGAGAGGGACCTATGGTGGTTTGCAGACTGGCCATGCCCTCCAGCGACCCAAGTGGAAGCTGTGGGATCTGGGATTAACTTATGTTCTACAATTGGAACTTTGTAGCATTGAGTGGAGGCCTAGGCTGGCAAGGGCAGGAGGAAAGCTTGGTTTCTTCCATTGATGGGGAAACCCAAGCTTTTCTCTTGGTCTCAGTGGTGGCAGCCATCTTGGTTTGGGTTTATTTTGCATAATTTGCTCCTGATTGGCTGGCAGGCATGGCTGTTGGCATGGCTTGATAGGAAGTATGGTCAAGTTGCATATTACTCTTTTATTAGATAGGATGTTAAAATTTTAAGTTTGAGTTAAGAAATATGAAATTCAACTCTCTTGTTGTTCATTATGATACTCATACATTATGTAGTTTTAGTGATAGAAATCCAAAACGAAATGATATATATGCCCAAGTCTCTAAGTTTAACCTTTATTTCACAGATCTGCTAGTCCAGGGGAATTCCGGGTCCAAAGCCTGAATTGAACCCGTGGGGAGGCCCCCAAGGGTCCCTACAGCTCCATCCAAGTCAATCAGAGTGGGGAAAAAAGACTACAGTTTTAATTAGATACTGAACTAGTATCAAGCTGAACTAGGTTGCAAGCTCCCCACCCCACCCCCCATTTTCCTTTTCAATAAAACTTTGGGGGTTAAAAGGAAGGAAAATTTTATTAATTTGTTTTACTGCTACTCAATGAAAGAGAAAACAAGTCAAACAGACTATTTTTAGAGCAACTCTATGATCTACTAAAATATTATATAAACGGTATTATTGAAAATTAATTTTGTTGGACTAAAATAGAAATCAATTAGAAACATTAACTATGCTATATGCTGTGAATGGAAAGGCTTTTTTGAAATAGTAATGTGTTTTTTACAATGCTGTCTAATTTTTAGGTTCATTATTCCTCTACTTGGTTAAAGAAAGTGTCAAGTTATGTGTAATTAAAGGGTAAATGCTATTTATTTAGGTACAGTACACTAATCTCAAGATAGATACAAGTCCAATTTAAAGATGATTAGATTTTATAGACATTTAGGTGAGAAAAACAGGTAAATCAAAATGTATACCAATTCAGTTGTCATAGAGATCAGCAGATGAAAATAAACATGTCATTCATGAAAAATAAAGGAGGAAGAAAATGATTCCAATTGTTGTATACAGAAAACATCATGGAAAGGTAGTTTTCAACAAGGGGATAATATTAGATTCAACCTGGAAGCTTTTGAAAGTCTTGCAGAGTTTGAATCAGTAAACTGGAGCCCAGGTATTTGCATTCATAGATGGATATGTTGGCATCTTTATAGTGGAAAACCACTGATCTATGGTTGGAGGAATGAATAAGCTTCTGGCAAATGAATCTGTGAAGAGAGTAGCTTGAGTGAAAGTATAGGGAGGAAAATTATTGGGTATGAAGAGTTGTCTGGTTCATCATAATCTATGACATCTATGAGGGGATTTAGCCTTGGGATATTAGGTGAAACTCTGAAATCTTTCAAATCTTGATACAGAAGGAAAATTTAAAAGAGTTACAATATAATTTTTAATGCTTCACTTCTAAAAGTGTAAAGAGCTAGCTAAATATGGAATACTATGTTAAGAAAAGTTTATGTGGGGTTTCTCTAAAGGGTTATAAGGACCTAAGTAAAGAATAAAAATTAATGGCAATCAGTTTTTTCATTACACAAATCTCAAATTTTGGCATACTCTATATGTTTTCAACAAGATTGTGAAATCAGTTTTAATTGTTGATCACATAATCAAAAAAAATATTGGCAATAGAATGTATAGATGGAAACATAGATGACACCAGTGGCTTAAAATGTGATCATGAGTGAGGTAGAGTTAGGCTACAAAAGTGACTTTAAGTTCAGAGCAAAAATAGAAATACGAGTTGAACATTTGAACAACCTAGTTTTTGCATGAAAATGACATAGAGTCCTGGTTCTAAAACTCAAGAGGAAGTTCTCTGAGTTCTCAGAGAAAACCAAGTATCATGTTCTCTCTTTACACTCTACATGGTGTTGGGTTTTAATGGACTCTTTTCTTAAAAACTAGACATGTGCATCATATTTTAAAAATAACTTCTTAAATATAATCCAGAGAGGAGCTGGTTTGGTATATGATTTTTCTGATAATTAGTTAGAATTTTTTCAGGGAGAGACTCTATAGAGGATCCATAAGTACTGTCTCTCTCATCAGAACTTCTGAAAGGTATTATACTATGTGGGTGTTGAAAATATATTCTCTCTGCAAATACTTGCAGTGTGGGCATTTTTGTTTCCCATGAGGAACAAAGTCCGAGGCTCTGCATATAGGTATAGGATAGGCCATCACACTACCAATCAAGTTCTCCGACTCCTCAAAGACATATTTCAAGAAATGCCAAATGTTTAGAAGCATAATGAAACAAACATGGGTTTTGAATTTTTCAAAGATTTTGCATAGCTTCACTTTTAGTTCAAACTTATTAGCAAAGGTTACCTAGAGGTGAAATCTAGGTGCAATGGGATTAATTAGAATATTTTATATATATATATATATATATATATATATATACATATATATATTTAAATATATATTTTATTGATTTCTTACAGAGAGGAAGGGAGAGGGATAGAAAGTTAGAAACATCAATGAGAGAGAAACATTGATTAGCTGCCTCTTGCACACCCCCTACTGGGGATGTGCCCACAACCAAGGTATATGCCCTTGACCAGAATCAAACCTTTCAGTCCGCAGGCAGACTCTCTATCCACTGAGCTAAACTGGTTTCGGTTATTTATACATATTTTATAAAACAAAACATGATTCCTATTCCTGCAATTTAGTTAACTGCTTTGCCTTGGCCAAGATTCGTAATCTTTGAAGATCACTGGGAATATCAGGGATATGGTACATATAATGTCCAATGTAAGCTCTTTAAAAGTTCTATTCTTTTAACTATTGTCCAGTTAGTTCAAATATCATTTGGAGAGCCATGAAGAAAAGGCACACTTCAATAGTGTGCCTAATTTTTTTCTGGAGGGCATTGGGCATCCTATATAATGAAGGGCTAATATGCAAATTGACCAAACGGCAGAACAACTGGTTGCTATGACGTGCACTGATCAAGGGGGCAGATGCTCAACACAGGAGCTGCCCCCTGGGGTCAGTGCACTTCCACAAGGGGAGCACCAGTCAGCCAGAAGCTGGGCTCACAGCTGGCAAGCACAGTGGTGGTGGCAGGAGCCTCTACCGCCTCTGTGGCAGTGCTAAGGATGTCCGGCTCATGAGGGGAGCAGGCCTAAGCTATCAATTGGACATCCCCCGAGGGCTCCCAGACTGTGAGAGGGCACAGGTTGGGCTGAGGGACCTCCCTCGAATGCATGAATTTTGTGCACTGCGCCTCTAGTTTTATATAAACTTAGTAGCCTATAAATGAGACCAAACAACTTTTGCAATAAGAAATCTAAGTTTTTTAAGTGTAGAAGTTTCACATTCATTCATACCTCTCTATCTAACATGTAAAATGGTAGTGGTATGAAAACCTCTTTTACATAAATTATTTTCTTTTTCTAAATTAACAATGATCACATTACTCTTCCCTGAAGAATGACAGATCTAAACACTATTATCTTTGTTCTAAATTAACTGAATAAATCAACCCAGCCAAACTTTCATTTTGGATTGTGATTTTTTTTAAATTATAATTTTATATCAAATGTCCACTTAAAGATCCCTGTTATGCTAAGGAATTTATCAACAGGTTTTGCCATAATGCAATTTTGAGAAGAGTTTATAATATGAATCTTGTAGAAAATAATTTAAATCTCATTTCTAGATGGAATGCTTAATGCTTTTGCGTAATGGGCTACTAAAGGTCAATTAAAAATTACAAAAAGTGCTTTTAAAATTTAGTCATTTACAAAGTCTATTTTACCTAGGTGATGCTTTCAGGGGCTTCAGAAAAGAAGATAATCAAAATGCAATGCCTTTCAGCACAGCAGATGTTGATAATGATGGATGTCGTTCCACATGCCTGGTCGTTGGTCAGTCTGTGAAGAGCTGCAGTCACCTCAATAACAACACTGGCTGGTGGTTCAACCAATGTGGACTAGCAAATCTGAATGGCGTTCATCGCTTCCCTGGAAAATTGCTTGCAACTGGAATTCAATGGGGCACATGGACCAAAAACAACTCACCTGTCAAGATTAAATCTGTTTCAATGAAAATCAGAAGAACTTACGATCCATATTTTAAGTAATTTCATTTTAAATTGTAATTTATGTCCCATAATTTTTTTTATAAAACATAAAAGATTTTACATAGTGTCTCCTTTTACTGAGTGTTTCAAACATTTTAGCCAAAATTTAACTATAGATGAAATCTAGGGATTGAGAGTGTAATTAGAAAACTTTAACTTTGTAGAGTTTTAATGAAAGAAAGCACGGCTCTATGTATGCTTTTCATTACTAACTATTAATAAAAAATAATAGAATTTATTTTAAGTAAATTATGATGTCTTCTGGAGTCTGTTGTCCTTTTAAAGGATTCCCTCCTCCCTTTTGAAAAATCTTTATTGTTGAAACTTACATAGGTCCTCCTTTATCCCCCATTAATCTCTTCCAGCCTGCTCCTCCCTCTCCCCAGGGCCTCACCACCCTATTGTCTGTGTCCTTGAATTATGCATATATGCACACAAGTTCATTGATTGATCTCTTCCCACCCACCCTCCCCTGCCTTCCCTCTGAGGTTCAACAGTCTGTTCATGCTTCTATCTCTCTGGGTCTATTTTTGATCATCAGTTTATTTAGTTCATTAAATTTCATATGTGAGTGAGATCATGTGATATTTATCTTTCTCTGACTGGTTTATTTTGTTTAGCATAATACAAACAAAGGTCCACCCATATTGTTGGTCCACCCATATATAGGTCCACCCATATTGTTGGTCCACCCATATATAGGTCCACCCATATTGTTGGTCCACCCATATTGTTGCAAATGGTAAGAATTCTTTCTTTTTTATTGCCATGTAGTATTTCATAGTATAGATGTACTACTGCTTTTTTTTTTTTTTAATCCACTCATCTGCTGATGGACACTTAGGCTGTTTCCGAGTCTTATCTATTGTAAATTCTGTTGCTATGAATATAGGGGTGCTCTCCCCTTTTTCAAAAGCATTAAACCATCATAGTTTGTTAGAAAAGTTGTAGAGAACATTATACTTATTTCTATAATTATTCTAAATGATACTTATGTGATCTACAGATAATTTCTTTTTAAAAAATATTTTATGTATTTTTTACAGAGAAGAAGAGAGAGGGATAGAAAGTCAGAAACATTGATGAGAGAGAAACATTGATCAGCTGCCTCTTGCACACCTCCCACTGGGGATGCGCCCGTAACCAAGGTACATGCCCTTGACCGGAATCAAACCTGGGGCCTTTCAGTCTGCAGGCCAACGCTCTATCCACTGAGTCAAACCGGTTCTGGCTCTACAGGTAATTTCTATTGCAGACAATTCTAAGAAAAAATTTTGTGCTGATTAATATATAAACTTCACATGGTTAGAAAAATCTTATTATATCCAAGTGATTCCATAACATTTTATAGGTAATAAGAATTTTCTATAAAAATAAAGTCTTACTTGGTTTTGAATTTTATTGTGATTAATAATTTTATTTTTATTTGTAATAAATTTATTATGTATATCCCGATCAATTGCATTCTAAATACATTTACATCTTTCTCTTTTTAAGCCAGTAGGAATGGTATGAACTTTAAGTGAAGGACAATGAAAAAAAAAGTCATTGATAAAAAGTTGAGGGAAAGAACTAAGAATTAGAAAAGTACTTTGTCCAGAGTTAGGACTATACCATGTACAAAGGAGGTTAGAGGTGGCTTAAAAATGAGGTGGGAAGAGGACTGAATTAAAAATACATATGAGGATATAGATATCAGGGTGAGACCTGAGCCCAGAATAGAGCTAACTTAGCTCAGAACATAGGATCTGATATGAATTTAGGGATGGGCAAAATGACCGGGTCACCATTCAAAATTGCTTTCACTTTGATCTACTCTCCAAGCGGTGAATAAATCATGTGACTGCATTTACAAGAGATAAGGTTACAGGAGTACCAACTTGGCCTCCTGTGCCCAAAGGCACAGCTGAGGTGCATGCGGGTTGGAGAAGAACAGAACTGTGGGTGCACTGTCTTTTATACCTAGAGTAATTGAACACCAGAAAACAAAATCTATGAATTAAAGAAGTTATGCTGCTACTTAGTAAGCCACATCTAATGTGGGGATCTGGATCTTAAAATTCTCGCTGAGCTTGCACAGGGGCAATCTCCTTTATTGCACTGCAAAGTACCGGGGGTCATATTTTTAATCCCACCATAAAGACTTTGGTGCTTAGAAGCACTTTACATTTCTACAAAATTCAAATGTTGAAGGTAAAAACAGAATGGGAATAAATGCTGGGATGATACAGAAAAGACAGCTCCAGAGAACAGCAAGAAATCTTAGGCTTAGGAGTGGGGAGCTATCTATGATTTTGAATGACTAAGGACGATAACCTCCAGGATGCCTTGTGAGAAGCTGTAAAAGTACCATTGCAAAAGAGAAGGTATATCTTGGGCAATAATCTTGAGCTTCACTCTCCCCAAAATGAAGTGTCCTGATCCTCAGAGCTTAAGAGATCAGGACAACTGGTCCCTTTTTGCTATCTGCTACTTCAACAGCATGCACCCACATGTTGGAGGTATTGAAGGTCTCAGTCACATGCAGTCTGAATGACATAATTACGGATCCATGGTTTCAGGATCTGAGGACTTTCCTAGGTAAATGGTCCCATTTAAGAACACAACTACTTTATTTTTTTTCATCAATGTAATCACCAGTAAGCATGAAACTGTGTCCAGCAAAAATCAAAAGAAAGAGATACAGATCTGAAAGTTTCTCTTTAAACCATCATCGATTAGTTATAAATAGAAAAGAGTCAACATAACAACTTTGAGAGCTATATTTCTTACAAGTAGTCCAAACGCAAGTAATAATCTATTTAACAAAGAACTCTAAAGCACTTCTAAGAAACATAAATAACTTTAAATAGCAACACAAGCATGGTCTTTGATTAGAAGATTTAAGTCAAGATGTACGAAGTAGAGTAATGGGATGTGAGAACCAGGAACAGTTTGGAGTTGCAGGAACAATGTGTGAGGAGGATTTAGGTTGTATCAAGAGGTCACTGACACACACTGCCTCACTGGCAGATATGACATAGGTTTTACTGAGAAATGTATAGGCTGGTAGATAGGAGGGCCTACTTATCTTAATGAGCAGTGTGCTCTGGGAGGCCAATTTTCTAACAGGATAAGCTCCAGGATTGAGAAAGTGATCTTGCTTGAAAGGCAGAGTCCTACTGAAGCTCAGGGGCTGGTACCTGCTCTCTCCATCAAGCCTCCACAGACCCACGGAGCCTGCTCTTTGATAAGTTACTACAGAAGGGAGACAATGAGCCCCCGGCTATTCCGATCCATCTCCAAAGTAGTCCATCAATTTAAAAGGAGGGCACCATAAAAGGTCAATAGGATTTTCTTTTCTTTCTTTTTTTTGAATTTTGCAGAAATTTGAAGTGCTTCCAGAAGTATGATGATTTGATTATGAAAGTGTATTATAAATATATGAGTTTTTAAAATTACAGTGTAACAAATGATTACAAATTTAGTGACTTTAAGACACTCATTTATTAGCTCACAGTTCTGTATGTCACATGTTTGACGAGGTGTGGGTGGGCTTTCTACTCAAGGTATTATGACGCTGAAATTAAAGTATAAAAATGTCAAATCACTATTGTACACCTGAAGCTAATATAACCAATATAATATTATATAACAATGATACTTAAATTTAAAAAATGTCATCTAGACTGAGCTCTTATCTGGGCAGCCGGCAGCCAGGGAAGGAAGGCCCCGATTGGCCCTGATCACCAGCCAGGCTGAGGGAGCCTACCTGTCAATGAATTTTGTGCACTGGGCCTCTAGTGTTCTTATAAAGACAAATCAATTCTTTCTGGGGGGGGGGGGGAAGAGGGGTGGTAAAGAATGATAAATTTATTATTGCATCTGCTAGCAGAAGGGCTGAGACCAAAATGGCATCAGCCAAGACAAGTCAATTCTGCTAGTTTGAAATAGGTTTCCAGTGATGTTATTAAGAAAGGGTTTGGAAAGCCTTATGTTGATCTAATAGGAGATAAAAAGGTAAGTAGGAGAGAACAAAAGCAAAGCTTTATTGTCTATGGAAATTGGCCCAAAGCAAGATTACCACCAGCCTCTTAGTGGCTGCTTACTACCATCCAAGGGATGATGTAAGAGTATCACAGGACCTGTGCTTTCAGTTCAAGTAAACAAGCATAACTAGAAAAGCTTTGAGAACTAGAAATGAGAAAAATGGGTAATATTAAAACACGTAAAAGGCTATTTTCATTTCATGGTTCCTTTAATATATTCATGCTGGTTTTTTTTTTCCTATAAAAGCAGACTTTAAGAAGTCAAATACTTGCTACATGGCACTTAGCAATTTAATGTGTTAAACAGCTGGGAATAAGACTTGAGGTATTTTATTTTCCACTAATGCTGGAGCATTTTTTATTTTAGCAATACTAGTCTTCTGAAACTGAAACAAATGACATAATTAAAACTTTTATTTCCTGTAAGTTATATACCTTTTTAAGAAATGCATTCAAAAACATTTAATTTACATTTTACATCTTTAATGATACGGTAATTTCACACTTAAATGTAAGTTTTGGGTAAAACTATATAAATAAGCTCAAAATAAGACTTAAAACCTGCCAAATATATAGGAAATGAACAGACTTAGTATCATATATCAAAAATATCAAAGCAGCTGATAATCTAAAAATTAAGTGCTTTATTCAGTCTTCTACCAACTGAACAACAGTGCTTGAATTAAACTTTTAATTCTAAATGAATATGCATATAAATGAATATATATACTAGAGGCCCGGTGCATGAAATTCGTGCATGGGAAGGGGGGTCCCTCAGCTTGGCCTGCACCCTTTCCAATCTGGGACCCCTCAGAGGATGTCTGACTGCCTCTCCCAATCTGGGACCTTTGGATCCTAACTGCTTGCCTGCTTGATTGCCTCTAACCCCTCTGCCTGCCTGCCTGATTGCCCCTAAATACCTCTGCCTAACTGATTGCCCTTAACCACCTCTGCCTGCCGGATTGCCCCTCACAGATCCTCTACTAGCCTAATCAATCCTAACTGTTCCCCTGCTGGCCTGATCGCCCTTAATCACCTCTGCCTCAACCTGCACCCGGGGCCCAGGCTTCCCTCCCTCTGGCCGGCTGTAGCCACAGGGGACTGTGGGCTGGTGGCTTTGCCTGAGCCACAGCCACAGGTGCTTGGTATGGCAGGATGAGTGGCTTATCCCTCTCCTGGGCTGCAGGCGCAGGCACAGCCACTGGCACCTGGGACCCCGAGGCAGGCTGTTTGTCCCTCTCCCGGACTGCAGGCACAGGTGCAGCCACTGTTGCCAATGACCACAGGGTGAGCAGCTTGTCCCTCTCCCAAGCTGCAGCCTGGCTGGTCCTCATTCCTCTTTTGGGAGCTCATTTTTGCCTGGCTGGTCCCCATTCCTCTCTCCCTAGTGTTGAGTGTCTGAGCCATTATGGCTTTGCAGTGTGAGGGCATGACGACTATTTGCATATGAGCTCTTTATTATATAGGATTGCTTTGTAATGCAATTGTTGTATATGCCAACCATTGTGTTGTCTTAGTTTAAATGTTTTTAATGCAGTCATCTAGGTGTCTGTATCCCCTGAGTGTTGACAAGACTTCTGAGCACTGGGGCAGACATCTGCAAGAGTAGACAGACAACAGCTCATGGTTTGGGTGACATTGTTCCTCTTAGGTGCTCAGGTGGCGATGCACTAGCCTGACAGAGCCAACACTGAGCTTAAAATAGAAGAAGTTTGGGAAGAAAAAGGATTTATGTCTGCCCTAAACTAAGGTGTGAGGAAGAATAAAGTCACCTATATTTATTCTGTGTGAGTATGTGTCTGTATGTGTTTAACTTTCATTTGCTGAGGTAGGTCAAATCTTCCTCCTGGGGACTAGGACTAAGACCAAAGCCTTTTCCTGAAAAAGAGAGTCTTTGGAGAATTGTTCTTCATCTTTCCTTCCCTCGCCGAGGAAATAGGTGGTCCTGAGGGAGAATGAACTATACTCCCTTCCTCCCCAAAATTAACAAACAAAACCAGAAGTTTAGAGAATCTATTTTTTCTCTTGTGCTATCAGCTTTCAGAGAAACCTCCAGAGGTATGTATGTATGTATGCATTTACTTATAACTTTTTTTTTATTGGTTTCAAAGCAGAAGAGAGAGGAAAAGAGAGATAGAAATATCAATGACGAGAGAGAATCATTGATTGGCTGCCTCCTGCATGCCTCCCATTGGGGATCAAGCCCAAAACCAGAGCATGTGCCCTGACCAGGAACCCCCTGGTTCATAAGTTGATGCTCAACTACTGAGCTATGCCATCCAGGCCATCCAGAGGTATTTTAAACAGGAAAAGCAAATCCTTGGCTCAGATGGAATTTGCACTGGCTCTGAGTATTTCCTGGAAGGAGTCCTTGTGCTAAACAGATCATGGTAGTCCCCTATATCACTTATACAAGTGTGAAGAATAGGCTGTGGGGGACAGGGTGCTGTCTCAATGCATGGATTTTAGGATTTTAAAGCCATATGGTTCCAGGTGGTGAGGTCTAGTTCATGGAGTGATAAATACAAGCCAGTATACTGAGAACCAGGATATTGTTAAAATCCTCTAGGGTGAGGGCAAGCCAGGCTGTCTACAGGTTACACTTTGGGTGGAAAGGATGAGATCCAGGTGATCATGATAGAATGAATGACAGTGACTGAATAGCAATCAGAAGGGGTGGGTTTGGTAATTAGAATTAGGGAGTTGTGCCTTTCTTTGGGTACCTCCTTGATAGTGTGAGCTCAGGAAAACAGACAAAAGCATTGAAGACCTACTCCAAAGCAGTGAGGCTGTGGACCATGTGCCCCTGGTACTCATCAGAGGTGGAACTGGGAGAAATTGGAATCCATGTGCCAGAGAGATAGGATTATGCATGAGAAAGGCTCTGTTGCCTCTAGTGGACCTGATTCTGAGTTGTGGGAGTAGGGGATTTTGAAGGATCTTGTCCTTCTGATCTAGACGTTTAGGCTCCAGAATTTTTCTGGTAAATTTCAACTCAAACAAAGCCTTTTTATACCCCCAAATGATCAGAGGATGTTTGTGATAAATTTGCTGAAGTGCTATAGAAAGTTGTGCAAATCTCTGACTTAGAACTGTGGTCTAGATCAGTGGTTGGCCAACTGTGGCTCTGGAGCCGCTGTTTGACGCTCTGTTGACTAATGAGTGTGCCAACCACTAGTCTAGATGATAGATGATTTGGGATGAGCTGGAACATAAGTGTAGATTCTTAGATTTAAAGGTTGGATGCCTGACCCTTACTTCTTGGACTCACGGAGAAAGTTCTTGGTCACTGTAAGTTTCTCTTCCTCAACTATAACTCTTACACCCTTGTCTTTGTTTTGACTTTATTTTATTATATATATAGTCTAAAGTATTACAAATAGTAGTATATATGTTTCTTTTTTTTCACCCATTGATCTTTCCCTGGCCTCCCCTACACCCCAGCACAAGCACTCACCTGACCCCCCCCCCCAGTGTCTTGTATCCATTGATTATGCCTATATGCATGCATATAAGTCCTTCAGTTGATCTCTTACAGCCCAACACCCCCCACCCTCCCCTGCCTTCCCACTGTAGTTTGAGAGTATGTTCAATGCTTCTTTGCCTCTGTATCTATTTTACCACCATTTCTTTTCTTTAAAAAATCTTGCATCTGCATACTAGAAATAAACATATAAGAACAAAAAAGGTTTGAGTCTCAGTTTCAATGTCCAACAGTTCTGAGTCCCAGTTTCAATGTTAGATAGTTCCTTATGTTTACATGTCAGCAATGGTATCTGGATGGTGGACAAATGGTGGCAATGCAGGTCCCACACTCTCTGATTTGGTTCGGGACAACCTGCAGCGATGTACAGCTGCTGACTACTAGCATGGCAAGGTGCCGTCAACGTCTTCTATATCTGAACTGTCTTTGTGGTTGGAAGAGACCTGTCAGCTCCTCTCTGTTGCAGGAATCCATATGGTATTGGAGTTGTTTTCTAAAAATATAAAAACATATTCTCAACCAAAAGTTAATAAAGGAATCTTTTCTGTAAATTAGACTTGAGATTCTTTTTATTTTTGCCCAAATGATTTTCCTTTGGCTTATTTTGATACCATGTGTGTTTTTCATGGGAGTCATGCTGTTAGCATTACAAATGGAAATTTATTTGCTGAAGTAAGATGTAATTTACTTGCAGGATATTTTTCCTTACCTGATATTACCCCACTATCCCCCTCTATTTTTTTAATTAATGGAGGCTTTTGGAAATTTTATGTTGCAGTCTTGATAACTTTAAATTTTAATTTTTGCACAAAAATATGACTGCCTTAGGTTCTTTGAATGTTAAGATAAAAAAACTGTAGTACATCTACAGTTTTTAAATCCTAAAATAGTAGTTCATCTACATCTCAACTTTACGATGAGATGAACTACTAATAAAATTTTTAGTTAATATTTTAGGAACAGCTTTTTTGTCCAGTACACTTAAATTTTCTTGAGTATTCCCTTATTTCAATTGGCCAATTTAAATTAATCTGAAAACTTGATTACTATTTTACTGTCAAATTTAATATTTAAACCATAATCTTAGTTTACCCTGTAAATATTAGTGGAAAGGATTATTTGCATTCTTGAGTAGGCCCTGAGCATTCCTGGTGCTAGACAAAATTTAGATATAGGGCTGCTGCTGCTGTCCAAGTCTCTGTCTGTAACCTGGGTTCTGATCTGAGCTGGACATGAGAGGTGAAGCAGCCATGGGGGTAGGAGACCTCCCTCAGAAGGGGTGAGAGTTCAGGCACCTGCAAGGTTGGGGGGGTTAGGGTCTGTGCCCCACCTTTGTTGAACTTCAAATTCTCTCCTGATGGCCCCTCTGTGACTGTGCTGTCTTAGGTTGTTCCTTTCCTAAGGAATCTTACCTGTCTCTGGCTAACCAGCCATCTTCCAGGGCCAACCAGGATGATGTGAGGTTCAGTTCTTTCTCCTTGGTATTATATGCCCCCAAGGCCTCCACGCCCAGCAGCTGCCTTGGGATCCCCTTGCCTGCTAGCAGGGTCCTGGTACTGATCACATATCTTGGGGGACTCGGGTTTCTTCTCCAGGGAGGGCCCAGCTCACATCATTGAGTGAGAGACAGATCCATGGTGCCAGCCACCCAGAGGCTTCAACCTAAGCTTGAATTGAAAGTTCAGGCAACAGCTGTGTGCACTTGGATTGTGGGAAGAGGGTCCCTCTTGGCAAAAAGAGCAAGAGGGGCAAATGTAGAATGCTCAAGTGCCTTCCCAGTGCCTTAATTCCTTCTGAAAAGGATTAATTTCTTTCCTATCCTTTTTTAAAAAAAAATTGCTGCCAAACATTCAAAGAATTAGTTTGTAAGTTTCTTTGGGATAATTGTACAATATGCTGTTGTAATATATCAAAAATTATAATGACATTGTAGAATAATATCATGTAAGAATATTCTTTGCTCTAGGCCATGCCAATTCAATTTTAAACTAACTGCCAATTTTTTATAACTTTATATAAACTTTGTCAGGGAGATAAAAGCACAAATTACTTACCTTAGTTCAAGAGGTCAAATATATTGACTTTCTCCTTGCTCCCACCACCCGCCACTTACCCTGAGATATGACATTCTGATGGACATTTCTCAGTCTCTGGATCAGTTCTTGTTCATCTTTGTATGCCTTTCATTTTATCCCACCAATGAGAGAGATCATGTGATATTTATCTTTCTCTGTCTGGCTAATGTCACTTAGCATAGTACTCTCCAGCTCCATCCATGTTGTTGCAAATGGTAGGAGCTCCTTCTTATTTACTGCAGCGTAGTATTCTATTGTGTAGATGTACCACAGTTTTTTAATCCACTCATCTGCTGATGGGCACTTAGGTTGTTTCCAAATCTTAGCTATGGTGAATTGTGCTGCTATGAACATAGGGGTGCATATATCCTTTCTTATTCATCTTTCTACTTTCTTGGGATATATTCCTAGAAGTGGGATCACTGGGTCAAATAGGAGTTCCATTTTTAGATTTTTAAGGAAGCTCCATACTGTTCTCCACAGTGGCTGCACCAGTCTGCATTCCCACCAGCAGTGCAAAAAACTTCCTTTTTCTCTCCATTCTGGCCAACACTTGTCGTTTTTTGATTTGTTGATGTTAGCCAATCTGACAGGTGTGAGATGGTACCGCATAGTCGTTTTGATTTGCATCTCTCTGATGATCAGTGACTTTGAGCAGGTTTTCATATGTCTCTTGCCCTTCCTTCTGTCTTCTTTTGAAAAGTGTCTGTTTAGATCAGTTGCCCATTTTTTTGATTGGGTTGTTTATCTTCTTTTTTTTTTTTTTAATTTTATGAGTTCCCTGTAAATGTTGGAGATTAAACCCTTATCGTTGATGTCATTGGCAAATATGTTCCTCCATGCAGTGGGGTTTCTTGCTTTATTAATGTTTTCCTGTGCTGTGCAAAAGCTTTTATTTTGATGTAGTCCCATTTGTTTATTTTCTCTTTAGTTTCCATTGCCCTAGGAGTAGTATCAGTGAAGAAGTTCCTTTGACGTATGTCTGAGATTTTGCTGCCTGTGGCTTCCTCTAGTATTTTGATGGTTTCCCGCCTTATGTTTAAGTCCTTTATCCATTTTGAGTTTATTTTTGTGAATGGTGTAAGTTGGTGATCTAGATTCATTTTTTTTTGCATGTATCTATCCAATTTTCCCAAGACCATTTGTTGAAGAGACTGTCGTGACTCCATTGTATGTTCATGCCTCCTTTGTCAAATATTAATTGAGCATAATGGTTTGGGTTGACTTCTGGGTTCTCTATTCTATTCCATTGATCTATATATCTGTTCTTGTGCCAGTACCAGGCTGTTTTAAGAACAGTGGCCTTGTAATACACCTTGATATCTGGTACTGAGATCCCACCTACTTTGTCTTTCTTTTTCAGGATTGCTGCAGCTATTTGGGGTCTTTTTTTATTCCAGATGAATTTTTGGAAAGTTTGTTCTAAGACTGTGAAATACACCATTGGTATTTTAATGGGATGTGAATTAAATTTATAGATTGCTTTAGGTAGTATGGACATTTTTAATGATGTTGTTTCTCCCAATCCATGAACATGGTATGGTCTTCCATCTTTTTATGTCTTCCTCTATCTCTTTTTTCAGTGTCATTAGTTTTCCACAAATAGGACATTTACCTTCATAGTCAAGTTTACTCATAGGTATCTTAATTTTTTTGGTGCAATGGTAAACGCGATTGATTTTTTAGTCTCTCTTTCTGTAAGTACATTATTGTTGTATAGAAATGCCATATATTTCTTGGCATTAATTTTGTATCCTGATACCTTGCTAAATTCATTTATTGAATCTAGAAATTCTTTGATGGAGTCTTTACGGTTTTCTATGTACAGTATCATGTAATCTGCTAATAAGGACAGTTTTACTTCTTCTTTTCCAATTTGGATGACTTTTATTTCATCTTCTTGTCTGATCTCAATGGCTAGCACTTCCAGCACTATATTGAATTGGAGTGGTGAGAGTGGGCATCCCTGTCTTGTGCCTGTTCTTACGGGAATTTGTTGTATATTTAACCATTGAGTATGATGTTGGCTGTGGGTTTGTCATATATGGCTTTTATTATGTTGAGGTATGATCCTTCTATTCCCAGCTTGCTGAGAGTTTTCATCAAGAAAGGGTGTTGGATTTTGTCAAATGTTTTTCTGCATCAATTGATATGACTATGTGATTTTTATCTCTCAATTTGTTTATGTGTTGTATCACATTTATTGACTTGCAAATATTGTACCATCCTGGCATCCCTGGGCTAAATCCTGCGTGGTCATGGTGTATGATCTTTCTGATGTACTGCCGGATTCGATTTGCTAGAATTTTGTTGAGGATTTTGGCATCTATATTCATGAAGGATATTGGCCTGTAATTCTCTTTCATTGTGTTATCTTTCTCTGGTTTTGGTATTAGGGTGATGCTGGCTTCATAGAAGGAGCTTGGAAGTGTTCCTTCATCTTTAATTTTCTGCAATAGTCTGAGGAGAATAGGTTTTAGTTCTCCCTTGAATGTTTGGTAAAACTCCCCTGCGAATCCATCTGGCCCCGGGCTTTTGTTTACTGGAAGTTTTTTGATGACTGCTTCAATTTCATCCATAGTTACCAACCTATTGAGATTTTTAGAATCTTCCTGAGTGAATTTTGGAAGGTTGTATTTTTCTAGGAATATGTCCATTTCCTCCAGGTTGGATAGTTTGTTAGAATAGAGTTGTTTATAGTATTTTTTAACAATACTTTTTATTTCTGTGGGGTCTGTTGTTGTTTCATCTTTTTGTTTTCTGATTTTGTTTATTTAAGTCCTCTCTCTTTGCTTTTTGGTGAGCCTGGCTAGAGGTTCATCAATCTTGTTTATCCTTTCAAAGAACCAGCTTTTGGTTTTGTTGATCTTTTGTTTTTTTTTTTTTTTTTGGTCTGTATTTCATTCATTTCTGCTCTGATCTTTATTATTTCCTTCCTTCTGTTCACTGTGGGCTTTTTTTGTTGCTCTGTTTCTAATTTTTCAAGTTGTTCAATTAGATGATTTATTACCATTTTTTTTTTGTTTTTGTTTATTGAGATAGGCCTGTAGAGCTATAAACTTCCCTCTCAGGACTGCTTTCATTGTGTCCCATAGCAATTGCATTGTTGTGTTTTTATTGTCATTAGTCTCCAGGATGTTTTTAATTTCTTCTTTGATCTCATTGAATATTCATGAGAATATTCAGCATGCTATTCAGCTTCCAAGTGTTTGATTTTTTGGAATGTTTTTATTGTAGTTTATTTCTAATATTATGCCATCGTGTTCTGAGAAAATTCTTGGTATGATTTCAATCTTTATGAATTTGGGATGACTTTGCTTGTGACCCAATATGTGGTCTATTTTTGAAAATGTCCCATGTGCACTTGAGAAAAACGTATATTCTGTGGCTTTGAGGTGAAATGTTTTGAAGATGTTATTTAGGTCCATTTGATCTAGTGAGTCATTTAGAATTGCTGTTTCTTTGCTGACTTTTTGTCTAGAGCATATATCCAATCAGTGGTGTATTAAAATCCCTACTATGATTGTATTGTTGTCAATTTCTCCCTCGATATCTTCCAGGAAATTTTTTTATGTATTTGGGTGCTCCAGCATTGGGTGCATATATGTTTACCAGAGTTATATCTTCTTGTTAAATTGCTCCCTTTAATGTTATGTAGTTGTCTTCCTTATCTCTTGTTATGGCCTTTGCTTTGGGGTCTATTTTATCAGATACTAGAGACCCATTGCAGGAATATTCCTGTAAGAAAGAACTTCCTGCAGCCTGAGCAAAGCTCCCTCCCGTCTCTGCTGCCTCACTTCCTTCTCTGCTGCCTCCCTTCCTTCAGTCTCCTCTGCCTTGCTCCCTCCATTCTCCCCCACCTGCTTGCTTACTTCTTCACAGCTTTGCTCCCTTCTGCAGTGCTTGACTTCTACACTCTTCTATGTGTGGATATGCAAATTAACTGCCCTCTTGGTTCAGGTAATTTGCATACTTGATTTGATTGACTTATGGGCGTGGCTTGTTGATGTAGTGAAGGTGTGGTTAATTTGCATATTACTCTTTTATTAGATAGGATAAGTATTGCAACCCCAGCTTTTTTCTCATTTCCATTTGCCTGAAAAATGTTTTTCTATCCCTTTACTTTCCAGTGTGGGTGAATCCTTTGCTTTGAGGTGGATCTCTTGTAGACAGCAAATATATGGGTCATGTTTTCTTATCCATTCAGCTACCCTATGTCTTTTGATTGGTGCATTTAATCCATTTACATTTAATGTTATTATTGACAAGTACATGTTTGTTGTCATATGTTTCCTTAGTGTTTGTGTTTCTTTTTGCCTTTCTCTTTCTTCTTTTTACAGCAGCCTCTTTAGCATTTCTTGCATTGCTGACTTGGTAGTGATAAACTCTTAGCCTTTTTTGTCTGTGAAGCTCCTGATTCCACCTTCAATTTTGAATGATAGCCTTGCTGGGTATAGTATTTTTGGATTCAGTCCTCTGCTTTGCATCACTTTGTATATTTTATTCCATTCCCTTCTGGCATGGTATGTTTCTGTTGAGAAATCAGTTGATATTCTAATAGGAGATCCCTTGAGGTAACTTTTTGTCTCTCTCTGGCAGCCTTTAAGATTCTTTCTTTGTCGTTGGTGTTTGCCAATTTAATTATGTTGTGTCTTGGTGTCGGTCTTTTGGGGTTCAACTTGTTTGGGACTCTATGGACTTGCATAGTTTTTTTCTTGCCAGTATCAGGGAAGTTTTCTGTCTATTTCTTCAAACAGGTTTTCTATTCTTTGTTTCTCTTCCTCTCCTTCTGTTATCCCAATTAAGTGAATGTTGTTTCATTTTGTATTGTCCCAAATCTCCTGTAGGCTCTCCTCTTGCTTTTTAAGTCTTCTTTCCAGTTACTGCTGTGCTTGTGTGTTTTTTCCTAACTTGTCTTCTAATTCGCTAATGCGGTCCTCAGCCTCTTCTAGTCTACTGTTTAAGCCTTCCAGTGTGTTCTTTATTGCAGCTATGTCGTTGTTCATCTCCTCTTGGTTTCTTTTCATGTTGGTGACATTCTGATTTGGTTCCTTATAGTTCTCATTGAGTTGTGTGTATTTGTCATCCATCTGTTTAAACATCCTTATAACCATTACTCTGATATCTTTCTCTGATAAGCTGCTAGCCTCAATTTCATTTAACTCCCTTTCTGGTGATTCCTCTTTTTCTTTCCTTTGGGAATTGCTCTTTTTTTTGTTTGTTTCCCCATCTTTTCTTGTAATGCTTTAATTGTAGATCCAATTGCTTTGCTACCTAGGTTCTTTTGGTGATGGTGCTACTGGTGTAATCTCTCAGTACTCCTGGGCTTGGTAATCTAGTGTAGCTCCCTACTTGAACTATTTAGGTTCTTTTGATGTAGGCCTTCGGGCTTGAGAGGCACAACTGTCGTGTCTAGAAGTCAGCAGTCATGGACGGGAGTGTCCCAATTTTTGCTTTATTCTTATTGGAAGAAACTAATTCTTTAAAATTGCCAAGAGGCAAAAGAGAACTCTGCTGGTTCTTTCAAGTGAAGCACCCTCCACTTTGATAAATCCAAGGCACACTTTTCCTAAGGCCTCAGGGAATATTCAGATTCCTTGGTGTTATTCAGGGTGGAATCTGGGTGTGGCTATATTTGTTGCCTGGAGACTAGTGGGAGGGGCTATCTCTCAGGAGAAAATGGCCAGGCAGCTTAGATATGACTCAGCACCAGACTCGCTATACCACCTCTCTTTGCCCACCCGCCGACTACTCTCCCCAGTTTCTACAACTCCACCCCTTCTCCTGAACCTCAGCCAAGGGAAAGTGTCTGTATCTGAAAGGTCCTATGAACTAGGTTCAGTGGAGAAAGTCACAGGCCCCAATGTGAGGAGGGACTGTGTCTCCGCAAGCTCCTCTCTTGCTGGCACTGCACATTTTGGCAGTCCTTAAGGCTGCCTATGAATTCAGATCCCAATATCCTCTACCTCCCACAGTCCTGTGGACCTTTTTTTCACAGACAGACATTTTGCCTGTCCTCAGGGATGTGGCTTGGCACCCTATAGTTTCTCCCTGACCTTCTGAGTACAGAGGTCTGGCAGATGCTACTGCCTAGATTTTTTATTTTACCTTTATCCAGGGGATCTCTGCCCTTCCCAGCTGCAAACTCTCTCACCAGCTGTGTCTCCTTTGCCAATTCGGGCTGGATTCCACTCGTTTCAGCTGCTCCCTCTATTTGCTCCAGAACAGGACTCAGAACACATCTGTCTATTCCACCGCCATTTTCTCCTCTGATCACACCCTTGTCTTTGAAATGCCCCAACTTTGGTGGTTTGATTTGGTCAACCAGCTTTGAGTTTCCAGATTTGGGATAGCCAACATTGTCTTTGGCATATTTTTCATGAACAACTGATGGATATATTGGCACTGCCCCAAGGATAGGGCTACCTTCTGCTTATATTTGACCACAGGGTTTTGAGAGCCTCACTGGGATAGATTTCTGAGTCTGCTTCCTTTACTTTTTATATATAAAAAAGGTTTGCAGTATGGAAAGTATTACTAGGACAAAGGGTGCATTAAATTAGATAATTAAAAGACTTTCAAGGCCTCAATGAACCTGATCAATAAAGGAAAAGGAGAAAGTATACATATATAGCACAGCAGGAGAAAGAGAGCAAGCAAGCATCCGGAGCCCAAAAAACTATGCAATGTAGTTCCCCAGTGTCTTTCTTATTTGTGTAAGGATGTATTTTGTATCTGAATTGAATTGCTAAGAACTGTGTGATGATAGATCTTTTTAAGTTTCTTTTGGGGTCTTTTAGAGTATATCTCTCTTGGTCACATAGCCAAGCCAGGCTGTCCAACTGGTTACACTGGTGTAAGTCATCAATAAACAGTCTGGTCCTGGCTGACACCAGGTGATCTTGAACTTGCATATCATAAATCATGAGTTCACTGCCCTTATCTTGGCTAAGAGCCAGTGCCCAAATCCCAGGAATTCTCAGAGATAAGCATAGAGTTGTAAGATCCAGCTGTAAGATAACTATCCTATATCATCTCCCTCTAACAAATGGTCATATCTTTTAAATTATATATTGCATATTATTCTCTTCCCTGAAATTTTGGTTAGTTATAAAACAGATAAAGAAAGAGAACATTAAAAAAAATAATAACTATCTTCCAGTGAGTACTGTTTTAAATAGGCATTGTTTTAAACATTTTAATTTACTAAATTTCCAGCACAAGAATGCTCTTAATCATATACAAGTTTAACAATAGTTTTATCTCCTTCCACCATTGAAAATTTGGTGGTGGTGGTGGGGGGCGGAGAGGGAGGTTGCTTTTTAAAACTAATGGAGATATAACTTATTAACCATGAAAGTCACCCTTTAAAAGTATATAGCTTAGTAATTTTTAGTATATTCACAAGATTAGATAATCATTATCACTACATAATTGCAGGAAACTTTCATTATCACCAAAAGAAATCCCATACCCATTCGCAGCCTTTCCCTCTAGGTCCTGCAATCACTACTTTTTGTCCCTATAGAATTGCCTTTTATGAACAAATTCATACAATATTAGAGGCCTGGTGCATGGATTCATGCACTCTTGGAGTCACTCTGCTTGGCCCGCAGGGATCAGGCCAAAATTCACTCTTCAACATCTCCCAAGGGGTCCTGGATTGCGAGAGGGCAGTTCTTGGGTGCTGCACTCCGGAATCGGGCTCCCTCCGCTCTATCCCAGGTGCTTCACCTGAGAACCACAGCTGCCAAGTCATTACAGCTCAGCAGCTCCTGTGTTGAGCATCTGGCCCCCTTGTGGTCAGTGTGCATCAACCTGCTAGTTGGCTGGTTGGCCTGTCACTAAGGCTTTTGTATATATAGATATTATTTTTGTGTGTGACTGGCTTCTTGAATTTAGCACAATGCCTTCAAGTTTCTTCCATGTTGTGGTATGCATCAGTATTTCATTCCCTTATTTTTTTAAAAACCGATTTATAATTCACATACTACACAATGCACACCTTTTTAGGAGTACAAGTCAATGGTACTTAGTATGTTCAGAGTTCTGCAACCCTTACTACAATAAATTTTAGAATATTTTATTCTGTCTTTGAGTATATCTTATTTGGTTTCTTGAGCTTCTTAGATGTGTAGAATAATAATTTTTATCAAATTTGGGAAGTTTTTGGTCATTTTTTCATCAGATTTTTTAAATGCTTGTCTCCTCCATTCCTTCTTGGACTCCCATTATGCATATGTTGGTACAGTTGCCAGAGTCCCACAGGACTCTGAGACTCTATTCATTTCTCTTTGTTCTTTTTTTTTTCTTTCTATTCACAGACTGGGTAATCTCAAATATCCCATAATCAAGTTTGCTGATTTCTTTCTTCTGCCTCCTCAAATCTGCTGTTGGGCTTCTTAAATAAAAAAATTGGCCACTTGAAACTGACTCTTGGCCTGTCGTATTTCTCCCTAAACAACATGCGCTTCAGCACTTGCTCTAGTTTCTCCGATAATCACTGGCCAGAGTCTATGCAGGAATTGGAGGCTCAGGCTCTGGGATCTCTGTGTCCCACTCCTCAGTGTAGAGGGTGGCTGAGGGTCTGAGGTCCTGGCTGGAGGGATGGCTGGGCATCTGATAGGCACAGGACACATTCAGAGCAAGAAGGAGACTATGCAATGTCTAGATGACTGCCTGGCTTCTTATCTGGAGGAGATGAGGAGCCTGAAGGCTGATAAATGGAGACAGGAGAGCAAAGTTCGGAAATACCTGGAGAAGAAAGGACCCCAGGTGAGAGACTGGAGTCATTTCTTCAAGATCAACGAGGATCTGAGGGCTCAGGTCTTTGTAAGTTCTGTGCATTGGGCCTCTAGCCCTATCTAATAAAGAGGGAATATGAAAATTGACCATAAATCCATCACAAAGATGGCTGTACCCACAGCTGAAGCCAAGTTCCCATAAAGAGCCTTAATAAGCAATCAGCAGGGACCTGAGGCTATGCCCTCTCCCACCTTTGTGGGGCTTGACAGGGAATCTCAGGCCGTCTCCCACTTGGCAGGGCTTGACAGGGGACCTCAAGGTGTGTTTCCTGTCCTGGTTCTGGGCTAGGGGACTTCAGTCTATGCCCCCTGCCTCAGCACCAGGCCAGGGGACCTCAGGCCACACCCTCCACCTGGTGGGGCTTGACAGGGACCTCAGTGTGGGAACCTCTTTTCAAAACCCATGTAATTCAGGGTCCCCGGTTCAGGGTTCAAGTTTCTGGAGGAGGCTCCATACAAATTAATAGAGATTCAGAAAAATACTAATTTAGAAAATGGGGGCCAGGCAGTAGTTCAACGCTAGTGGCAGAACTGCCCCTCGCTCTGGCTTCACCACTCCTTTTATTAAGATTAAAATCATAAGATACAGCTGAATCCCCTAGGCCAGAAACACCAATAAAAGTCAATCAGTAGATCTTGGGACTACCAGGTGGGGGCTGCTTCAACCATCAACATCCCAGTAACCAGCTCCAACCCCTCAGAGAAATTAAGATTGACCAGCCCTCCTAACTCCCTGTCCACAGCTTTCTATTATTAAAGCACTGATTTGCTTCTGGCACCAGGCCAGGGGACTTGAAACCCGCCCCCCCCCCCCTGGCCCAGGGGCTTGATGGGGGACCTGAAGGTGTACTTCCCATCCAGGTGCTGAGCTAGAGGACCTTAGGCTGCTTCCCCCGCTCTAGTGCCAAGATGGGGAACCTCAGGTCGTGCCCTCCACCAGGTGGGACATGACAGGGGACTTCAGGCAACTCACCCCACACAGGCACTGGGCCAGGGGACCTGAGGCCGAGCTGCCCTGCCTGGTGGGGCTTGACAGGGGACCTCGAGGTACACCCCCAGTGCTGGGTCCGGGGACCTCAGGCTGCGCCTCCCATCCTGGCGCTGGGCCAAGGGACCTGAGGCTACATCTTCTGCCTGGTGGGTTGTGACAAAGGTGGGACTGGCCAGGTCTGAATCTAGCCCAATGAGCGGAGGAGGCCCATTCTGGGTCTCATATGATTTTGAGGTGCATGTGGGTTGGCAGGACTTGACTCTGGGTCCTGTGGTGTGCCCCAGACTCTGACAAGAGGAAGATTTTCATATACATTTTACTAATTTTCTTTCATCTTTGACACTTCTATTATAGAGAAAGGGCAAATAGCAATATTAAGTTATTTCCTCTAATTAATCCCTTTTAATATGCATGAATTTCATGCACTGAGCCACTAGTATATATATGAAAGCCTAATATGCAAATTGTCCCCATGGGAGTTCTCCCGAGAGACTGATCGCTTGCTATGATGTGTGCTGACCACCAAGGAGTGGTGCGGAGCAAAAGAAGGCCCCAATTGGCAGCCAGCAGCCGGGGAAGGGAGGTCCCAGCTGACAGCTAGAAGGTCCTGATCGGCCCTGATTGCCAGCCAGGCCTAGGGACCCTACCCATGCATGAATTTTGTGCACCAGGCCTCTAGTACTGAATATTGCCATGGTTTGGAAAATAAGTCATAGCCAAGTCTTATTATAATTATAGATAACTAATCTTGTCAGCATAGACATATGCTATGCTTCATATTAAAGGTTAAGTAAGGATTTACTGGCTGGTTGTACATGAGATCTCAACAGGCTTTATCTTTAAGTAAGGATCATCTTTTCCTGAATGTTAAAATCCTACTCAAGTTTAAAAGGCTTGAAATTGGGCATATCTAGTTTTTGTTTCTGCATGGTGTCTTCGCAATATACTTCTTTCTCCCCAATGGTTGGCACATGTCTCATTTCTTCAATTCGATTTTTTTAAGAGAGCAAAGCACTAAACACTTGTGAGCTCTGGAGCCTCTACCTCATTGTATTGAAGTAATATGGGGATGGGGAAAAGGGTTTTGATCCCCAGTTATTCTTAGGTCTCCTCAGGTTCCTCTTCCTTGTAGTCCTTCTTCATTTTTCTTCCTGGGTTTTCATTACAGTGCTTTGGTCTGAGCACTTCCCTGGGTGTTCATTCCCCTTCAAGCTGGAGGGAGAATTCCTTTATGACCCTGTGTCATATTTGCCTTTTGTTCTAAGAAAATGGTTTATCTTGGGTGGGTGTATCAGTGGTCAATAATGGGTTTTGTGAGCTGCCAGATGCCCTGTTGCTCTGATTCTCCCCAGGCCAGAAACTCTATAGAGAGGCCGTTTCTGAAGCTATGGGCAGAAACAGAGGCCTGGGTAAGAAACTCCTACTCAGTCATGGAATTTAGAGGCCATTTAATTTTAACCATCTTCCACCAGCATATCTGATCTACAACAAATCATGACTCTAGCACTTTGAAAATGTTGACACGTTCCTCCCCTGTGTTCTGATGGAGGGAGTGTGACTTCTGCATCTTTTAATAGGATGTAATTGAGCATAGGAAGAAATCACCTAATTTCTATGTGATAGATCCACTCAGAATTTTTTTCTTGTGAAGTCCTTAATTGAAAGAAATTCTTGTTTATCATATATAAGAGATAACTTGGAGTTCAAATTTTTATCAATTAGCTTAGGAAAAAGAAAGCAATGCCTAGCTGCTTCAGCTTTTATAGTTGAATCCATAATCTAGTAATTATACCCATATCACTACATAAAACATGAGATAAAAATTAGTGCGTGCTTGGTCTAGTAGCTTTACATTTTTCAACCCAATCTCATATAGGTTTCCCATATTTTGCCAACTTCACGTAGAAATATCCTTTCATATCCTTAGTCCAGTTCTTCCTCTACTGCCACCATGTGGTAGACATAGAGATGTGCCCCTCTCCCCTCCCTCTTCATGTGAGGATTTATAGGCCCGTGTGCAGAGTGCTGCACACAGAAAGCTTCGCCAGCTCCTTCAGGGTCCCCCTGTCACCGCTTGGGTCATTCCTCACTCAAGGTCAATCCTTTGTTGGGTAAATTCACTCCCATTGATTGAATAGGGCAGGGTATAAAGGCTTGGTTATTGCAGTTTGATCACACACGTAGGTTCCCTCCTTGGGATAACAATGGTTAATCTGAACATAAAAATAAAACCTAATTCGTAATTTGTGAGATAGTATTCTCAGCTCAAAGTTTATTTAGGCTTTATCTTTATCTAATTTACATGAACACTTATACATATTAAGTATCCCTCTTTGTATCAATCAATATTTGTGAATTTTGTCATTGAACATCTACCTAAAAACTGAGCATAAAGAATGGTAACTGCCCATGCTTTATTTCTAAGGATGATAAATGATTCATAAAGTTATACTGGTAGCATTCAATAGGTGATGTAGTCTGTGTGAGGGTCTCTGTATCAGTAGCGATGCTGTGAGTGCCTTGTCAGAATTCTAAGAGCGGAGTCCCACTTTGTGAAAGCTGGGACACATGTCAGACGCTTCTATGGGTTCCACCTAATTATTTCCTTAGGAACAGAAGTCAGACACATCCAGAGGGCTACGATGGTCTACCTTTTTCCATACAAGTCCACATATTTACATTTTTATATGAACAGAAATCAGTGATTTCTGTTTCTCTCTTCTTTTCATCCTGTTCACATAAAAATGTAAATATCTGAACTTGTGGCCTGGTGCACAAAATTCATGCACATTAAAAGGGGATTAATTAGAGGAAATAATTTAATATTCCTATTTGCTCTTTATAATAGAAGTGTCAGGGATGAAAGAAAATTAGTTAAATGTATAGGAAAACCTTCCTCCTGTCAGTCTGGGGCACACCACGGAACCCAGAGTCAAATCCCTGCCCACCCACATGCGCCTCAAAATTGTGTGAGACCCAGACCCACCCGCCCGCCCCCCTCCCCATTGGGCTAGATTTAGACCTGGTCAGTCCCACCCTTATCAAGCTCTCCAGGCAGGGGATGTAGCCTCAGTTCCTCTGGTCTGGTGCCAGGATGGGGGGCATGGCCTGAGGTCCCCTGTCAAGCCCCATGGAGGTGGGGGAGGGCATAGCCTCAAGTCCCTGCTGATTGCTCATTAAGGCTCCTTAAGGAAACTGGCCTTAGCTGTGGGTGCAACCACCTTTGTGATGGAATGATGGTCAATTAGCATATTCCCTCTTTGTTAGAAAGGATACACACACACACACACACACACACACACACACACACACACACTAGGGGCCCGGTGCACAAAATTCATGCACTGGGGGTGGGTGATCCCTCAGCCCAACCTGCCCCCCTCACACATACTGGGAGCCCTCAGGGAATGTCCTACTGACCCCTCACCCTGGGTCGAAGCTTTAGGCCTTGGGCACCCAGCCATCACTCTGCAATGGGGCTGATGGCTACCTCTGCCCCAGCTGCCTTGGCCCCGCCCACCTGGCCCTGGCCTTAGCCCCAGTGGCGACCACCCAGCCCCGAGGGCAACCCGCACTCGGCAGCCTCGCATCGTGTGCCAGGACGGCCTCCCGTCCAGTGTGCCGTGGCCCTGCCCCCCACTCCTGATTGGCTAGTAGCATAGCGAAGGTATGATCAAATTTGCATATTACTCTTTTATTAGATAAGATATGTATGTATATATATATAGTCATATAGGAAATATATGAACATACACACATGTATAGGGTATCCCCAAAATGTATGCACACTTTAACAGCTGATAGCTCAATTTTGAAAATGAAATGTATTTTAATAAACACTGCCTTTATAATTATTCAAAGTCTGTATATACATCTTTTGGGGACATCTTATATACATGTGTGTATATATATAATTTTCTCTTTCTCTCTGCTTTGCTTTCTGTTCTGCCATTATTTGTTTTTATGCGAGTTTTGCTCTTTTATGATTCCCACAAATCCTGAGTTGTCTGCTTTCTCTGCTTCAATATGTTGGCCAAAGAATACATCTCTATCTGTGGTTGCTGACATCCTTAGCTTTAGTGACCTGGCTAGGTATCATGTAGCCTGAGAACTGAGAATGATAATGAGGCAAATGCTGCATGTAAATAAATACTCCATACAAATCCTCAGTTTGCATGTTTTCCCAAAGAATAGTTTGTAATATGCCTTAACTATGCTCCTGATTTATTTGATGGTGCAATGTTTTTTTCCTATTAGTGTTTAAATTTTAATATGAAACATATATTCACTGAAAACAATAATAAAAAGGAAAGTTTAATTTAAAACAAAATAAGCACCACATCATTATATCATATCGACCAGCAGGTGGCAACATAATCTTAAATAGTACTAGTAGTAGGAAATAATTTACAGAAGATGGAAATAGCATATTAAACTGATTGATTCATCTCAATTTCACCCATATATTTTTCCTGAATAAAGACTTTTTTGTCTTTTTTTAAATGCCTATTTAAAAGCTATAAAATAATTAATTTAAAGATTTTAAAAATATATAGTGTCATTAGAATACATCATTAGACTACAAAACCAAACTAAATTGTACATGCTAGTTCTGAATTAAAGACGATTCAGACCTGGTATGTATGCAGGCATTGGTTTATGAGGTCCAAATACTCTGTTTAAATGTCAGGACCTTACTGGTTCGGGAGAATCCTTCTAAAACCAAGTGCATTTCCCAACAAAGTAAGCAACAGGAGCTTTTGTAACCAGCTACCAAATTGAGAATCTGGACACTTCTATAACTTGAAGAGCTTGCATATATAATGCATTGTCAAGTTCTATTGCTTCCTTCTACAATATATATTATAAACTAAGTTGTGCACATACATGTAAAATGAGGTAAGTTAGGGAAAATATTACTTTATTGACATTTTCTACATTTTAACTAAAATTTTTTTCAGTTGTATTTTAAAAAATTTGAGTCTAGTTAAAAGTGATCAAGGAGTCCACATTATCTTGGAATATCAGGAACACCTGGAATTTGCTTAGCATGGTAATTTGAAAGCTTTACTGTCTATTATAATCACCTAGGACGCTTTCAAACTCCCACATCAAGGCCACATCATACAATTAAATAAGAATCTAAAGTTGAGATCCAGATATCAGTGATATTTAAAGTTCCTAGTATGATTCCATTGTGAAAGTAGGATAAAGAGTCACTGGTTTAGATCAGTTTTTTTAAAAAAATTAAATGTGCACACAAATCACATGGGGATCTTATTAATACACAGATTTTCATTCAATAAATCTGGCGTGAATTCTGATTTCCTGCATTTATAACCAGTGACAATGCTAGTGGTTAAGGACCACACTTTGAAAACAATAGGCTTAGCTCTTAAGACAGTGGTTCTCAATATTTTGTGTGTATTAGAATTACCTGGAAAATTTGGTAAAAATAGTTAGTACACTTTAATGTGCCTGGGATATAGTATGCATTATTAGTTCTCCAGGTAATACTGACTCACACCAACATTTGAGAATGGTTATTTTAAGACATCCTATAGATGAGTAATCCTAAAGATTACCATGTGAGCAAATAATTTGTTTCTCTGATAGTCACTTTAAACTTGGCCAGGAAAGTGATTGGCCTGGCTTGATACTCTTCCCCCTGGTTGGAGTGTCCTCCTCTTCTAGTTGTAGAAATTCTGCCCATCTTTAAGGCGCTGCACAATGCCAATTTGTCTTAGAAGTCTTGCTGATGATCACTTCTAAAGACTTTGAGCTCTTCTCTAGCTGTATATGCTTCCAGTGGCTCCCGTAGCATGTTTCCTTCCTTGCTAGTGTTAAAAATAAAACCAAAAGTAGAATTCACCGATTTAACATTGTCTTCATTTCCTTCAAAAGCTCCCTAAATAATTTGATCTCTCTCATCCTTATCTCTATTATAACACCTCCTTGAAGATATGAATATTTATGCGTCTGTAAATAGGTTAAAGAAATGGGCTGAATAAGCATTCTGTTCAGGAAAGGGTTAATGCTTGATAGTGACTGCAGCTTGTTACATATGCTCCATGAATATGAGTGATGGGAGTCTTGCTTATCACCCCATGTACTAACCCTGGCAAGTTGTAGATATTCAAATGTTGCCTTTGGCTCGATGAATGAGAGGAATGGAAAGAAATGAGTGTGGAGTCATAAAGGCATTTTATAATGAGATAGGATTTAAGAGTTGATCTTGGAAGCATCCTATCTAATAAAAGAGTAATATGCAAATTTGACGGTACCTTTGCTGCACCCACAAGCCATGCCCAACAGCCACGCCCAACAGCCAATCAGGAGCAGATTATGCAAATAAACCACAACCAAGATGGCTGTCACTACTGAGAGCAGGAGTAAGGCTTGGGTTTTCCTGGCAACAGAGGAAGCCAAGCTTTCCACCTGCTGTTGCGGGCCTAGGCTTCCACTCAATGTTACAACGTTTCAATTATAAAAGGTACAGAAATGCGGCAGCCACTGAGCTGGAGAGAACAGAGGCTTGGGTTTCCCTGGCATTGGAGGAAGCCAAGGTTTCAGCCTGCCATTGCCGGCCTAGGCCACCACTCTAGGCTACAAAGTTTCAAACAGAAATGGCGGCCACAGAGCAGAGTGAGCAGAAGGCTTGGTTCTGCTCCAGGCTACCTAGTTTCAATTGTAGACATAGATTAATCCTAGATACCAGGGCCTCTGCTTGGGTTGCTGGGGGGCATGGCCGGCCTGCAAACCTCCACAGGCCCCTCACCCATGCCATCCCTCACCCAAGGGAACCCCCACCCTGACCTGGGACACCCTTCAGGGCAAACCAGCTGGCCCCCACCCATGCACCAGGCCTCTATCCTATCTAATAAAAGAGTAATTTGCAGAGTGACCATCACTCTAACACACAAGATTCTGCCCCCATGTGGATACAAGATGGCCACCATAAGATGGCCAGCAGGGGAGGGTAGTTGGGAGGGACCAGGCCTGCAAAGGAGTGCAGTTGGGGGTGACCAGGCTGGCAGAGGAGGGAAGTTGGGGGCAAACAGGCTGGCAGGAGAGCAGTTAGACATCAATTAGGCTGGCAGGGTAGTGGTTAGGGGGTGATCAGACTGGCAGGCAGAAGCGGTTAGGGGCAATCAGGGAGGCAGGCAGGTGAGCAGTTTGGAGCCAGCAGTCCTGGATTGTGAGAAGGATGTCCGATTGCCTGTTTAGGCCCGATACTACCAGGCCTAAACGGGCAGTTGGACATCCCTCGAGGGGTCCCAGATTGGAGAGGGTGCAGGCTGGGCTAAGGGACATCCCCTGCCTCCTGTACACGAATTTCGTGCACCGGGCCTCTAGTTGTGAAATAATGTGCTTAGTTTTTTTTTTCTTTTTTTTTCTATAGATCATGAAACCTAGGCTCACAATGGTGAAGTAACTTGTCAAAAGTCACACATGAAAACTAGAACTCAAATCCAAGACTAACTCCAAAATCTTATACTGCTGTAATATTAATAATGGGGATGAAACAAATAAGGCAGGTATGGAGATACTTATTTGGGGAGAATTGTCTCACAGGGATTATTAATTTAAGCTTCTAAAAACCAGGATGAGACAGGAAGAAATAATATTGTGTAGCATCACATAATTATTTGCCCTTTTGTGTCAGCTGTGACAACAAATGCCCTTTATACAGTTTGGCTGCTTGAGATCTTGGTTATAAACTGCTAGAGGAGAAACACAAAGAATTTAGTGATTATTTATGATTCTAGCCCAAGTCCTTTTGTTCTTTTCTATTTTGCTTAGTGCAATTTTCTGGTAGCTTGGACATATAAAATAAAGGCGAGTGGCTGGAAAAAAGAGCTTCTGCTGATACTTGCTGTAGTAGGTGGATGAAGAGGTCGTCTCTCATGACACATCCATTAAATGCAATGTTTTAAAAAAAACACATATAGTCAATACTTGTGCCTACCAGTACGTTTCAAATCATGAAATTAGGGCTGCAGTTTGAAATATTAATCAATAGCAGGGAATTTGTTCATACTGCATAAAATTGAAAAAGCTCTACCTACTTTCTACTTGTACAGTCCAAATCTATTTAGTCCTGTTAAAGTGGGAGAAGACATTCTATAATTCCTGATAAGAATGAAAGCATATTGAATTTTTTGAGAATTATAGTCTGGCTCTAATTTAAGAAATACTACTTTAATTATGTGGGCTTTTACATTTTAGCTCCTATTCAACAGGACTACAAATGGTCTTCTAGTATTTTTTTTGTGACATCTATGGCTATCAAACTGTTTCATTATAGTACTTCTGTCTGTTATTTGAAGTTTTATACAGCCATAACAAAATTATCTATAGGAAGAAATGCTTCATGCTGCTTATGTATTCTTTCCAATGTGCTTATTTGTCATTACTTTTATTTTTTTAATTGTTATGAAAAAAGATCTTAGGAAATATTTAAATGCATAAAGAAAAAAGTCTCCTATATTTCCATTGCTGGTAACATGCTCTAAGTAGCTTTGGAGTGCAAATATATGCACCTGCTTACCCAGTTTTGTAATAGAGTGCATAACATCAAATGTAGTAATTGACAATCTATAGGAAAGTATTCAAAGATGCAGGAAAGGAGGTATACTGACATGGATGTATTTTGTGAAGCCCGAAGACCCAATAGGGAATTCTGTTATTTCACGGGAGGACCGAAGGGAAGCGTTCCACCACGAAGAACGCACTGTGAAAGGAAACTCAGCATCCTCTGCAAATGTTGTGATGACTCTTTGCAGGCCAAGGTTGACTGGTCATGGAGCTGGCTTGTTAATTGCAGTGGTGGTGATGGGGCCACACAGCAATAGAAGTTGGTGGGTTTGAACTTCCAGAAGCCAGGTGGTCAGGGTCAAATAGGTTGGAAAGGCAATCATCAAAGTGGCTTAATCTTGAGGGAATTGTGGAGATGGTTAAGAATATGGCATCTCCTTTTGCCCTACATATTACAAGCAGAAGAAGGCAAGAATACATGGGCAGGAGACTGAGGTCAGTCACTCCCCCTCCTCAGTTACCTATCTTACTCAGCAATGGGCTCTACTTCATTTCTCAGACCCAGAATCTGTTGACTAAAGAGGTGGCCAGGGCTTAACCACTGCTGCCCAAAATGATGAGTCTCTTCTGCCAGCGGTCTTTGCTCTAGGGCTCCTAGGAGGTAAAGTGAGACTCTTAAAGAGCTACACCTCAGTCTGAGACTTTTCCCACTCAATGTTCCTTCCTTCTTCCTATCACACCATCAGTGTGGCGACTTCCCTTGTTTACTCCAGCTCCCTTCCCCCTTTATTTTAATAGACACTGCTGCTAGTAAGTCTCTTGCTCTTCTGCTTTCTCCCCAGCATGTGCTTCATAGAGGACCCAACAGATGCTGGGGCTTTCAGTTGCTCATCTATAATGATAAAAGCATAATATGCTAATTAGACTGGACAGCCGAATGACCTTCCAGATGTCATTCCGGATGTCCTTTCAGGTGAAGCTGTAGAGGTGAGGGCAGAGGCAGAGGCAGTTAGGGGCGATCAGGCAGGCAGGAGAGTGATTGGGGTGATAAGGCAGGAAGACAGAGTGGTTAGGAGCAATAAAACAGGCAGGCAGAGGAGTTAGGGGTAATTAGGCAGGCAGGCAAGTGGTTAGGGGTAATCAGGCAGGTGAGCATTTAGGAGCTATCAGGCAGCAGGCCAGTGGTTAGGGGCAATCAGGGAGGCAGAGTGGTTAGGGGCAATGGTGGTGTGGCCTGTGTTAGAAGTGATTAGGCAGGCAGGTGAGCAGTTAGGGGCTATCAGGCAGGCAGGCAGAGTGGTTAGGGGTGATGAGGCAGGCAGGCAGAGGCAGTTATGGGGGATGAGGCAGGCAGGTGAATGGTTAGGGTCAATGAGGCATGCAGGCAGAGTGGTTAGGGGTGATCAGGCAGCCAGGAAGGCAAGTGGTTAGGAGCCAGTGATCCCAGATTATGAGTGGAATGTCTGACTGCTGGTTTAGGCCTGATCCTACACAACATCTTGTGAGAGGTCCCAGATTGCAAGAAGGTGCAGGCAGGGCTGAGGGACCCCTGCCATTGCATAAATTTTGTGCACTGGGCCTCTAGTTATTATAATAATGAACACAACTTGAACTTACAGAATTCATGTTTGAATAGTTCTGTTACTTGCCTCTTTGCACTAAGCATTCTATTGCATGATACTTATATTATGCTAAATCTGAAATGTACTTTTGAGTATTTACAGAAATAATTCACAGAATATTGTCAACAATAAGATTTTGAACAACAATTTTACAAAGGAATTAATTATGATATACATTTCTACTAATTAAATGTGTCTCCATTCTATGATGCATTTAGGTAATACAGACAGATGTGTCAAGTGGTAAAAATACTTAGGAATTACAGAAAATGCTGTGGAAACTTGAAATGCAGCCTTAATGTAGTTTGCGTGCATTTATAAATCTTTAGTTTTATATATATATATACCTGGCATAGTAGATATTCAATAAATTATTTGTTGAATGAATGAGTGAACAAAATAATTGGCATGCAACTATTGGCTAAATAAATATTTAGAAGTGTTAATGTAGAACTAGAATTAGAAATTATGTCATAATTATAAATTACTAGTGGCCCAGTGCATAAATTTGTGCACATTAAAAGGAAATCAATTAGAAGAAATATTTTAATATTTTTATTCTCGTTTTCTTTATAATAGAAGTGTCAACCAAATTCATGATCAACAATGACAAACTGAAACACACAGGTGTGTCTGGTGACAGTGAGAGCTTTATATATAGACTAGGGGCCTGGTACGTGAAATTCATGCACTAGGGGGTGTGTGGTCCCTCAACCCAACTTGCCCCTCTCACATACTGGGAGCCCTCAGAGGATGTCCAACTGATGGCTCACTCCCAGCCTACCCAAGGCCTTGGGCACCCAGCCATTACCCTGCTCAACTCAGCCCTGGCTGCCTGTGACCACCCTGACCTGGGAGCTGGGCCCTCACCGCCACTTTTGCTCACAGCGCCCAGGGGCCAGATGCTTGTCGCCACTGCCATCTCATCTCTACTCCCAGGGCCCGGCGCTCATGCCACTTGGCCCCGCCCCCACTCCTGATTGACTGGTAGCATAGCCAATCAGGAGCAAAGGTACGGTCAAATTTGCATGTTTCTCTTTTATTATATAGGGTAAACTTGCTTCATTAGACCTGCTTTCTGATTTAGCTAAACTTTTTCCAGCCCAGTGAAGAACCCCAACTTCTCTTGTAGGTAATTGTCAGCAACACAGCAGTAAATATCAACATGAAGTGGATTATTTTTGTAGATCACACGAAGACAAAGGGTAAAATATTTAACTGCAGCAGTGTTTGATTATATTCTGTGCAGTGAGAAAACCTGAAGTCATTTTCAAGGTCCACCATTCTTAATTCTTTTCAGTCGGGTCAAGTTTCTAAGCTTTTTAAATCTCCACTTTCTAGCTAATGAAAAGAAAATAGGATTCCGCCAAGTCTCCTATCTTCCTACTGCACAACTTCTGCGATGATCAAATGAGACGAGACCCAGGAAAACGCTTCACAGACATTTGGTTAAATTTTTCCACTTGGCTGTAAAGCAAGTTGTGTTCCTTGCCCAAAGAAACTGCAAGGAGGCTAGTGGCTGGGCAGAGGAAGCCAGGTGTTGCTATGTGAAATCATTATCTGGCGCCCACGGCCACCATCTCTGGGCGGGACTGGGCCGTGGGCTGCCTTGACAGTACTGGCTGTGATTTGGTGGGCTGTTGCTCTGGGGTGGTGGCGTGGCCTGTGTTCCACTTGGGGGAAGCAGAGTGTTGCTTTTTCAGTGCCAGGTCCACATTGCTGTTTCTCTGTAAATGGCCAGTGCACATCATGGCAGCTACTGTGTTGAGTGTCTGCCCCCTGGTGGTCAGTGCACATCATAGTAACCAGTCAGCATATAAGCCTTTTATACATATATACTAGAGGCCTGGTGCACAAAATTCATGCATGGGGGGCTGGAGCGGGTGTCCCTCAGCCCAGCCTGCACCCTTTCCAATCTGGGATCCTTCGAGGGATGTCTGACTGCCTGTTTAGGCCCCAATCCCAGTAGGCCTGGGCCTAAATGGGCAGTCGGACATTCTTCTCACAATCCAGGACTGCTGGCTCCAAACTGCTAACCTGCCTGCCTCCCTAATTGTCCCTAACCACTTCAGCCTGCCAGCCTGATCACCTGCTAACCACTACCCTGCCAGCTTAATTGATGTCTAACTGCTCCCCTGCCAGCCTGTTTGGCCCCAACTTCCCTCCTCTGCCAGCTTGATTCCTCCCAAAAGCCCTCCCTTGCAGGCCTGGTCCCTCCCAAAAGCCCTCCCTTGCAGGCCTGGAACCTCCCACTGTCCTCCCCTGCTGGCCATCTTGTGGTGGCCATCTTGTGTTCACATGGGGGCAGGATCTTTGACCACATGGGTGCAGACCTCTTGTGTTTTGGAGTGATGGTCAATCTGCGTATTACTCTTTTATTAGATAGGATAGAGGCCTGGTGCATGGGTGGAGACTGTGCCCTGAAGGGTGTCCTGGATCAGGGTTAGGGTTCCCTTGGGGTGTGGGGTGACCTGGGCGAGGGGCCTGTGGTAGTTTGCAGGCTGGCCATGCCTCCCAGCGACCCAAGTGGAGGCCCTAAGATCTGGATTAATTTATCTTCTACAATTGAAACTTTGTAGCCTGGAGCAGAGCCAAGCCTGCTCGCTCCATCACGACAACCATTTCTGTTTGAAACTTTGTAGCCTGGAGCGGAGGGCTAGGCTAGGGCTGCAGAAGCTTGGCTTCCTCCATTGCCCTGGCAACCCTAGCCTCTTCTCTCTCCAGCTTTGTTGCTGCTACCATTTCTGTTGGGATTATTTATCTTCTATAATTGAAATTTTGTAGCATTGTGTGGAGGCCTAGGCCAGCAACGGCAGGCAGAAAGCTTGGCTTTCTCCATTGCCGGGGAAACCCAAGCCTCCCTCCTGCTCTCAGTGGCAGCAGCCATCTTGGTTGGGTTTTATTTGCATAATTTGCTCCTGATTGGCTGGTGGACGTGACTGTGGGCGTGGCTGTAGGAGGTACAGTCAATTTGCATATTACTCTTTTATTAGGTAGGATACTAGAGACCCTTTGCAGGAAGATTCCTGCAAAAATAGTGCTTCCTGCGGCCTGAGCAAGGCTCCCTCCCTTCTCTGCTGCCTCGCTCCCTTCTCCACTACCTTGCTCTCTCCTGTCTCTGCTCCTTGCTCTCTCCTGTCTCTGCTGCCTCACTTTCATCTCCTCTGCCTCACTTCCGTCTCCTCTGCCTTGTTACCTCCCTTCTCCTCCACCTGGCTTGCTTACTTCTCCACAGCTTTGTTCCCTTCCACAGTGCTTGGCTTCCTTCTACGTCGCCGTCTTCTGCGCACAGATATGCAAATTAACCACCATCTTGGTTGGGTTAATTTGCATACTCACTCTGATTGGCTTGTGGGCATGGATTGATCAGAGGTACAATCAATTTGCATATTAATCTCTTATTAGATAGGACTAGAGGCCCGGTGCATGAAATTCGTGCACAGGGGTGTGTGTCCCTCAGTCCAGCCTGCACCCTCTCCAATCTGGAACCCCTCGAGGCATGTCCGACTTCCCATTTAGGTCCGATACTACCAGGATTGGGCCTAAACGGGCAGTTGGACATCCCTCTCACAATCCAGGACTGCTGGCTCCCAACTGCTCGCCTGCCTGCCTTCCTGATTACCTTTAACCGCTTCTGCCTGCCAGCCTGATCACCCCCTAACTACTACCCTGCCAGCCTGATTGATGCCTAACTGTTCCTCTGCAGGGCTGGTCACCCCCAACTGCCCTCCTCTGCAGTTTTGTAATATTGTTTAAAATAAGAAAGTGTGATGCCTCTAGCTTTTGTTCTTATTTCTCAAGATTGCTTTGGCTCTTTGGGAGTCTTTTGTAGTACCATAGATGTTTTAGAATTATTTGTTTTCTTTCTGTGAAAAATAGCTTTGGAGCCCTGGCCAGTGTTGCTCAGTGATTGGACTGTCAGTCCACTCAACAAAGGGGCCCATTGGTTCAATTCCTGGTACAAAGCACATACATGGGTTGCGGGTTTGATCCCCAGCCCCTGTTGGGGTGTGGGAGGCAACCAATCTATGTATCTCACATCAATGTTGCTCTCTCTGTCTCTCTTTCTCTCTCTCTTCCCCTCCCTCCCTCCTTCCTTTCCTCTCTCTCTTAAGATCAATGGAAAAAAATATCCTTGGGTGAGGAGTAAGAAAAATGGCATTGGAATTTTAATAAGGGTTGTGTTGAACCTGTAGATAGTCTCGGGTATAAACATTTTAACAATATTAATTGTTCCAATCCATGAGCACAAAATATCTTTTCATTTATTTGTGTTTTCTTCAGTTTCTTTCATCAATGTCTTTTTTTTTCAATTTTAAGTTTCCTTTTATTTATTTTATTTTTTAAATAAAACCCTATTTGTTCAGATTATTACAGATGTTTTTATTTTCCCCCCATAGCTTCCATCCACGCAATTCCTCTCCACCCCGCCCCATGACCTTACCCCTAGCCACTGTCCTCATCCACAGGTGTAAGATTTTTGTCCAATCTCTTCCTGCAACTCCCACATCCCCTTCCCCCCGAGAATTGTCAGTCCACTCCCATTCTATGCCCCTGATTCTATTATATTCACTGTTTATTCTGTTAATCAGATTTTTTATCCATTTGATTTTTAGATTGACTTGTTGATAAATATATATTTGTTGTCACTTTGTTGCTCATAATTTTTATCTTTGCCTTTTTCTTCTTCCTCTACTTAAAGCATACTCTTCAGCATTTAATATCCTGGTTTGTTGCTGATGAACTCCTTTAGCTTTTTCTTGTCTATGAAGCTCTTTATCTGACCTTCAATTTTAAATGATAGCTTTGCTGAGTAGAGTAATCTTGGTAGTACGTTCTTGCTATTCATCACTTTGAATATTTCTCGCCACTCCCGTCTGGCCTGCATAGTTTCTGTTGAGAAATCAGCTAAAAGTCGTTTGGGTGCTCCCTCGTAGGTAACTAAGTGTTTTTCTCTTGCTGCTTTTAATATTCTCTCTTTGTCTTTTGCTCTTGGCATTTTATGATGTGTCTTGGTGTGGTCCTCTTTGGATTCCTCTTGTTTGGGGTTCTCTGTGCTTCCTGGACTTGTAAGTCTATTTCTTCCACTAGGTAGGGAAAGTTTTCTGTTATTATTTCTTCTAATAGGTTTTCAATATTTTGCTCTCTCTCTTTTTTTCGGGCACCCCCATAATTCGGATGTTTGTATGCTTGAAGTTGTCCCAGAGGCTCCTTACACTATCTTCATATCTTTGGATTCTATTTTCTTTTGTCTTTCTCGTTGGGTGTTTTTGCTTCCTCATACTTCAAATCTTTGGTTTGATTCTTAGGTTCCTCTGATCTACTGTTGAATTTCTGTATATTATTCTTTATTTCAGACAGTGTATGCTTAATTTCTGACTGGTCCTTTTCCATTTTTTTTTAGCATTCTCATTAAGATCCTTGAAAGTCTCACTAAGTTTCTCAGAGGTTTCTAGAATATTCTTGAGTAATCTTATAACTGTAGTTTTGAACTCTATATTTAATAGTTTGCTTTCCTCCATTTCTTTCATTCGTGACATATTTCTTTGTTTCTGCATTTTGACTGCTACCTTGTGTTGATGGAGTGACTTTGTGTGGTAGGTGACCTATAGGTCCCAGTGGCTCAGCCTCCCCCAATCACCTGAGGTGGACACTCTTGGTGCACCCTTTGTGAGCTGGGTGCACAGTCTTGTTGTAGTTAAGCCTTGATTGCTGTTAATACACTGGGAGGAATTGACCTCCAGGCCAATTGGATGTGAGGATCAGCTGTGTCTGTAATGGAAGAACTGTTGTGCTGGAGACACTCTTACGATGCAGGACTTGCTTCAGTGGGGCTTTGGTGCTCACTGAGTTGGCCTCTTGAGTGTGTCTCTTATGGATGTGAGGAGTTGAAATCTGGTATCATCTCACACTGATTACTAGGTATACTGGCCCCTGGACCTCCCAGGAGGGTCAAGTCAGCTACTGCCTGAGGCCACCCAGCAGAAGCTACAGGGAGATTTGTAGATTTCTCCTCTTTGAAAGTTTTGAAGCTGTCTGACCCAGCTGCAGTTTGTTAGGTTAAGCTGCAAAAGGGCAGGACATTCATATGTAAAAGCTGCTACACATAGCTTGGTGGGTTTTTAAATTGGGTGGGGCAGGGTCTCAGGGAATCACTAGGGTGTGGCAAACAGTGATGGCTGCCAGTCAGCCCTCTCTGCATCTCTGAGTCCCCGTGTCCCATGTCCAAGCACAGTAAATGATGATTCCTGTGAGCACCTCTGCCACTCTCACTTTCCAACCTGATGCTAGACAGTCCAGCTTCTCTCTGTAGGAATCTGGGTCCCAAGAGTCTCACTTGAAACTGGAGTTCAGAGCAGTAGGGAGCTTGTCTCTCCTTCCCTATTGAACAAAACAGCACCCAGTCACCAGCCCAATTCGTGTGCCTCTGTACCTCTGCTTTTCCACACCTCTGCACGTCCTACTCAGTCTCAATGCACTTTTTTCTTTCCTTCTAGTTGTAGAACTTCTACTCAGCCAGCTTTCCCATGGTTCTGGGTGATAGTTGTTTTGTCTTTTAGTTATAGTTTTGGTGTGGTTGTGATAGGCAGCACGTACAGGTGTATACCTTATGCAGCCAACTTGGTTTCTCTCATCAATGTCTTATAGTTTTCAGAGTATAGGCTTTTTACCTCCTTGGTTAAATTTATTTTGAGCCATTTCATTTTCTTTTGAATGCAATTATTAATGGGATTTTTTCTTAACTGCTCTTTCTGATAGCTTGTTGTTATTTTTAGCAGCACAACAATTTTTTGTTTATTGATGTTGTATCCTGAAACTGTATTGAATTTGATTAATAGTTCTGATAGTTTTTTTTTAATGAAGTCTGTATGTAATACATGTCATCTGCAAAGAAAGACAGTTTTACTTTTCCTTTCCAATTTAGATACCTTTTATTTCTTTTTCTCTGATCCTGCTTATATCTAGGACTGTCTTTAATCCATCTATAGCCTAAAGTTTTGGCCGATGGGGAAAAATAAAGGAGATTTGATTTCTTACTTTCTTATTTTTATTACAGAGGAAAGTGAGACATGGACAAGGTTAAACAATTTGCCAAAGAAGATAGCGATATCTCTTGAACGCTCATGATTTCTGTCTTGTTCCTAAACCAAATTTATTCTATTTGGGTTTGAATTATTTTTGTTTTAAAAATGGGAATGACTTAGTACCAACCTGGATCATTTTGAGACTACCCATGATTGGAAAGCATTGTCTTACTGTCATGAAATGATGCTGTGGCCTTCCTGGATGCGAGCACATCTGCAGTTTGTGCTGTACTGCCCTCTGTTGTCATATAAAGTTCATTCGTTCACTGAGTTCCAAAATGCAGTGACCCAAAGCCAGAAAAGATGAGAAAATATTTATTTTAACATTGTCTTAAAAATAGTGGTTCATTTCATTCTTCTTTTGAAGTTTAAAATAGTACGTATTACATTCTAATCCATGTTACTTATGAAATATTTGACCACAAAAATTTAACTATTTATAAATAGCTGATTTAATGATAGAGTCCTAGAATTTTAGAAGGAAGAGGCAGAATAAATCATGTATATCAATAGTTCTTATTCTTTTTTTAGGATTCTGGGTTACTATGTGTATCTTAAAATTTTGGACTCTATTTTCCAGGAGATACACATATGTTCACATTTTTACTGTGTGTGTTTGTGTTTACATGTGTATTTAGTTATTTTAGTCACCTTACAGATAGCTCGTTTTATTCACAGGTCTCCTTCTTTGACTTCTAAGAATATATGATATATTTTTGATTTTGGAAAATAGCACTTGAGAGACTTTTAAGAAGCAATTAATTAAAACAAAGGTAGGCCTGTTCTTGAACTATTTTATTTTATTTATTAAAAAAATTTGTATTTATTGATTTCAGAGATGAATGGAAAGAGTGAGAGAGATAGAAACATCAATGATGTGAAAGAATCATTGATAGGCGGCCTCCTGCAAGTCCTTTACTGGGGATCAAGCCCACAACTGGGCAGTCAAACCCGGAACACTTCAGACCACTGAGCCAAACTGGCTAGGGCTGTCCTTGAGCTATTTTAACCTTTTTAACCAACATGATATAAGAAAAAGAACATAAAAATAAAAGTCAGGATGAACTGGTCGTACAAATAATTCATTGTTTGTTTTTGATCTTATCACCACTTCAGAGCTTTGATTTCTTGTCAATAAAATGAAAGTTTTGTGGAGCTAGCATACAGGTTGGAAATCAAGTTCAAGTGCTCAGAACTGGTGACTTCATTGCTGTTAAATAGGGATATTTTCAAAACCTTAAAACTTAATTTACATATGGATTTTTCAATAACATCCGACAATATTAATTATCTACTCCAGAATTTTGTCAGATGCAGAATCTATCATTAAGCTAAGAGGACAAAATTAACACATGAAACACTGTGGGAAGTACCGATTTGTTAAATTGCATGAGTATATGAGTTTCCTCATAAACGTTGATTGAGTCTTGTTCTAGGCTCCTGTAACATATATGGTAGAGCTGTATGTGAACTCGGGTAGCTTGGCTTCAGTGTCTGTGCTCTTCACCATGATACTACTCTAATATCTATATTCAATAGAAAAAAACATGTTTTTCTATTGATTTCAGAAAGAAACAGAGAGGGAGAGAGAAATAGAAACATCAATGATGAGAAAGAATCATTTACCTGCTGCTTCCTGCATGCTCTCTACTGGGGATCGAGTCTGCAACCCTGGCATGTACCTTTGACTGGGATGGAACCCCAAACCCTTTAGTCCGCAGACCAAGACTCTATCCACTGAGAAAAACTGGATAGGGCACAACTCTCACCCTTAAAGACAAGATCAATGTGAACAGAGGTGGCTGGCAAAGTTTCTTGTTGGTGCTGATACTTGAGCTGCCCCTTGAAGGGGAAGAGGTGGTGAAGAAAAGAGGACTTCTCAAGGAACTCAAGATCGTGGGTATATTTCATAAGGAGCTCACTCTGATTACATTTATATGGGCAGAACAAACTTAGAGACTTCTTTCTGCCATTCCGTTTTCTCTCATAAGAGTTGCATTAATTCAAGCCATCAAACATTGTCTGGATCTGAACTCTGTCTGATATCCATTTCCAATGATATGCTGATACTGCCTGTTCTCCATCTAGCATTGCAACTCCCAACTCAAGTCTCAATAAAACACTATGCTCTTTGAACTCACCTAAGTTCCCAACTTTTGTGGAGAAGTAGAGGAGGGTGGTGTCAGTAGGCTCCATCCAGCTCTAAAACTCTACAAGCAATACAAAATTGGAAAAAGCAATGGCCACAACATGTTCTTCTTTTTAAATAATGTTCCTTATCCAAGTCATAAAAAATATAGTATAATTTTTGACTTTCTCTGCCAAACATTACATTCTTGTGTCAGGTCCTATCTTTGGTTGTGCAAAATGGCATCACCCTAGGTTTTCTATGTGGGTAAATTTTGTGTGACTATGTTATTTTTTATTTTATTTTTAAAAATATCTTTATTGATTTTAGAGAGGAAGGGAGAGGGACAGAGAGATAGAAACATCACTGATGAGAAAGAATCATTGATTGCTTGCCTTTTGCATGATCCACACTGGGGATGGAGCCTGCAACCCAGGCATATGCCCTGACCAGGAATTGAACTGTGACTTCCTGGTTCATAGGTCAACGCTCAACCACTGAGCCATGTAGGCTGGGCTGTCATTTTTAATATTTATTCAATTTTTTATAGTTTCATATGGGACATTTCTTATAACATTACATAAAGTCCACTTATGGAAAAATAGTAAAAATCACTGCATTGTTTATCTGAAATGGAAATACTGGTGTTTTGTCTTGAATTTTAAACATTACTTCAAATGTAAAATTTGAAAATGAAAAAGACTGGCAAAAGTACATAAAAATAGAAATAATTATTTAGAGTCTCTTCTTACTGTAGTCTCTAAGCTCTTTGTTAATATTCTATAATATTTTTTCAAATTATGTTAATTTTCTCTGAGTCTCCTCCACCTGTGCATCAGCCTCGAGGGAGCAGGGAGTGTCTGAGTTATCTCAGCCCTTGGTTTGGTCATAGCCTGTAGTTGGGAGGTAAGGATGGATGAATGTGTAAATAAATAAAGAATATGAAAAGTGAGAAAGAAAAATTAATTTGCTTAGCAAAATTAACTTTTAAAGAACCTTACTTAAATAATATATATGCATATATGTGATGTTTTGCCTAGTGCAGTTTTTCATGTTGGCTAAATGAGTACTAAAATAAATTATTTAGGACTCCTTAGTTTGCAAAGTACAAATATATACATGAATTTCCTTATGAAGATGTTTATTTTCAGAATATTAAGTGGAAATTTCCATATGTCTAAAATAAAGAGTTATAATATCTTTTACCTTGAAATTTAAAAACATCTAAATAAGTGTACAATTATAAATTGTAGGCATTTTATATATTTAACCAATTATTACCCCAAATCCACTATTATTTATTATTTAGTCTTGAACAACTTTTAAAAATTCTTGAGCTTCTGTTTCCCATATCTAGAGAATATCTCATTCACAGTGACTGGCTAATAGGTACTAAACTATAATATTAATTTCTTTATTTATACCTCTACTTCAAAAATGAGAATAGTTATATATCTGTGTTTTTTTCTCATAATAATAAATTATGGGAATGAATTGTGAAACTTAAAAGAGCTTCACAAATATTTGCTTGGTACTGATATCAACCACTTAAGATATTAGCTAAATAATTAGGACCCAGAAACATTCTGAAGTGGTATTCCCATCCCTCCTTTTAAAATCAAGTCAAGGATGTAAATTAATTTGAGTGCTCCAAAATGAAGATTAAATTCAGTTACATACAAACATAAAATTTAAATACAATCTATAATCAAATATTTAAATAAAGAGAGAGCTACAAACATCAATGACAACAGAGAATCATTGAGCATCTGCCTCTTGCACTACCCTCACTGGGGATCAAATCTGTAACCTGGGCACATGGACACCAGTTCATAAGTACACGGTCAACCAGTGAGCCACACCAGCCAGGCTATAATAAAATATTTAAAGAAGTCAGTAATGAACTTCAATTTTAAAATAGATAAAGAGTTCTTATTTATGTTTTTGGGTATTTCTATGAAAGTTCACTTAGTTTTTGATTTCTGAAAAGGAAGTAGTCTTTCATTGCTTAGTTCAGAGCAAACAGAAAATTTCATTTCTAATAGTTAGTCTTTACAAATAGCTTCATAATTGCTTCCAGTTTATGTTTTTAAAAAGGGAATGATGGGACTTATTTGTATAATTATTTCATGTTTTTGGAGTTTGTGCAAGGTGAAGGATATTTAATGAGCAAGAAGGAGTGTCTAGAATAAAAATGGTGGAACCAGAAATAGTCTTATTCTTTAGAGATCATCTTTTTCAAACTTCTTTTTGAATCTTCTTTTCTAAATAATAGCTGAGTTATCTGAGAATTGTTTGACTAATTAAAACCATAACCACATAACCACAGTTAGTAAAAAATTTGGAACTAGAACTCTCTGGTGCAGTGGTTGGCAAACCACGGTTCGCTAGTCACAAGCGGCTCTTTGGCCCCTTGAGTGAGGCTCTTCCACAAAATACCACAGCCTGGGCGAGTCTATTTTGAAGAAGTGGCATTAGAAGAAGTTTAATTTTAAAAAATTTGGCTCTCAAAAGAAATTTCAATCATTGTACTGTTGATATTTAGCTCTGTTGACTAATGACTTTGCTGACCACTGCAGTGGGATCCAATTCTGAGGCAGTCTTTAAATCAAGAAAAATCTACCATTAATATTTTGAGCACTATCAGAAGTTGGCATATGAACTGGTTAGTGTAGTAGGCTAATCACTGATCTCCATGTTCCTGAGAAGGTTGTAATTTCCATGCTATAAACAGTTGTATGAGCCATACATTGATGGATAGGACCCAGTAATTAAAGGACCTAGTAATTAAAGGACATTAAATTTATATTATTTAATGAGTGGGTATTGGAACACTGGCTTTTTCATGAGCAGAAACATTGTCTACTAGACACCAAATAAAAGCAAACATTTTAGGACCCAGTAATTAAAGGACATTAAATTTATATTCTTTAATGAGTGGGTATTGGAACACTGGTTTTTTCATGAACAAAAACATTGTCTACTAGACACCAAATAAAATCTCACACATATTTTGTTCATTTATTTTTAGTAAGCAAGTATTATAGCTAGCTATTAGAACCCTTAATAGTCAGAGAATTTATCTTAATAAAATAATGTGAATCTCTTTACAAATTGGTCAGTTCCTATTCACTGTAAGTTATTTTAATGAAAAAAAAGTTAAATTATTTGTTGAATATTTTCACTGATTAATTCCTCATCCCCATTTCCTCCCCCAACCCAGTTCCCACCCCACCCCAGGCCTCCTTCACCACCCTACTGGTCTGTGTCCATAGGTAAGATCTTTGATTAATCTCTCCCCCCCACCACCCTCTATCCCGAACCTTCCCTCTGAAATTCATCAGTCTGTTCCATGTTTTCATTCCTCACATTCTATTTTATTCACGTTTATTTTTTTGTTTATTAGATTTCTTATTCATTTATTTTGATTTTTAGATTCAATTGTTGATAGATATGCATTTATTGCCATTTTATTGTTCATATTTTCTATCTTTTTCTTCTTCTTAAAGAATACTCTTCAACATTTCATGTAATTAAGTCAGAAATCAAGCATATACTAACTCAAATAAAAAATAATTTACAGGGATTCAACAGTAGAGTATAGGATTCTGAGACTCAAATCAATGATTTGGGATATGAGATAGAAAAAAACAACACCCAATCAGAAGAGCAAAAAGAAAGAGAATAAAAAAAATATGAAGATAGTGTAAGAAATCTCTGGGACAAGTTCAAATGTACCAACATTCGCATTATGGAAGCGCCAGAAAGAGAAGAGAGAGTGAGAGTGAGCAAGATATTGAAAACTTATTTGAAGAAAACTTCCCCTACCTGGTAAAAGAAATAGACTTACTAGTCCAGGAAGAACACCGAGTCCCAAACAAGAGAAACCCAAAGAGGCCCAAGACACATCATAATCAAATACCAAGGGTTAAAGACCAAGAGAGAATCTTTAGTTAGTTCCCTACAAGGCATCACCCATATAAGAATCAACTGATTTCTCAACAGAAACTATGTAGGCCAGATGGGAATGGCAAGAAATATTCAAAGTGATGAATAACAAGAACCTACAACCAAGATTACTCTACTCAACAAAGCTCTCATTTAGAATTGAAGGTCAGATAAAGAGCTTCACAGACAGATAATTTTATTTTATTGTTTGTGGACTAAGATTTTACCATCCTGAGATTACTTGACTTTATCAATTGATTTATTTGTAGAAATAAAATTAACTCTTATTAAATTTCAAATGTTTTCATTATCTTCTATGGGATAAACATTATCTTTATAACTATTTTTAAAATATTAAAATTATTTAAATTTTGTTTATATTATTATAAAATTTATACCACTTATTTAAAAAAAACCTGGTCAAAAATAATTATTAGTTCCTAGATAGTAAAATTATAGTCTAATATTTTGTTGCTTACTTCTGGTCTTTCACATGTCCTTATACACATTTTTCCAAAATAATAATTTAAAACATTCTGTTTGGGCTTTTATAAAATGTAATACAATATCTTTCTATGTCAATTAATTTTTTCTATAATATTTAAGTGCCTTATATTAATGTACCATAGGTTATAAAAGATTATATTAATATTTTGTTTTTCCAGTATTTTAAAAATAAACACTAATTTGATGCATATTCATGTCACTAAATGTTTTAAGATACATTCATGTTGATTTCCCTCAGGATAAAAATCTAAGAAATGGATTGCTGGGTCAAAAAGTATATACTTTGTAGGAAGCTTATGGTTTATTCAGTCAAATCACCCTCCAGAAATGTTATAACATGAATTCTTTTTAAATAAAACCATATGAAAGATATCGCTTTTATGTGGCCTGGATGGTGGCCTTGTTTAATTACAAATGCCAACCTTAAGTTTCCATTGTTAGGAAGTGGAAAGAAAATAAGGAACAAGACAATGGTCACAGGACAGACTGGAAAGGTCATTTTGAATATTAAGCCAATATTGGCTCTTACAGTTTGGAACAGACATTCCTTAGCAGACCAGGCAAATTGTCATAATAACAGATTTACTTTGCCTTTTCAAAACCTCATTCTCTCATAAGCCTCCTTCACCTCCCCCACTTTTCTTCAATTTTTTTCTCCCAATCATTCCTATTCAGGTATTTTTTCCTTGGTAAATGCCATCAATGACACTGGTTAGCCTCTGAGGATTTTTTCACTCTGAAGCTCATGTCCTAGTTCAGGTCATTGGCCAGGGACAGTGAATTCTCACCAGATAACTTGGGACAGTATGATGGATTTCATCACACTATTCTAATAGCTGGTCAGATATAGGAATTCTGACATCACCTTGTATTTTGAAAGCGCTGATTTCTAAATTACCTAATATAATTTTTTTCTTACCATTTCAGGACACAACAGGAGCTATTTCTCTTCTCCATTTAACTGTTAACTTGTTATCACAAAAAATTAGCACTTTTAGAGAGTGACATCGTAAATGTAGTAGCCTATTAAGCCTTTTGTAATCTCAAAGTGTAATCTTTGAATCAGCAGCAGCTGCATCACTTGGGTACTTGTTAGGACTGTAAAGCCTCAGCTCTCCTGGTGATTTTGCGGCATGCTGAATATGGAGAACCACTCATCTAAGACAATATTCTGAAGTTTTCAGGAGCCTTTGTTAAGTCAAGAACTATTTTGGAAGAATGTAATATAAGAGTAGAAAAGACTTCTTTCCTCATGTCTCCAAGTATTTGAATCAGCTGTGGTATACAAACTTAAAAAGACAACTTTAATGCTCGGCCTGCATGGCTCAGTGGTTGTGCATCAAACTATGAATGAGGGGGTCACAGTTCCGTTTACGGTCAGGGCACAGGCCTGGGTTGCGGGCTCAGTCCTCAGTATGGGGTGTGCAGGAGGAACATCGTCATTGATGTTTCTATCTCTCTGTCTCTCTTCCTCCGTGGGGGAAAAAAAAAAAGATAACTTCAAAGTACATATAGGATCAACCCATTCTCCCTGGAAAATAATAGAAAAAATGTTACTTCTAAAATTACTGAGTCTGGAAAGTCCTGTTTCTTAAGAACATTTTGATGTGGTATTCCTCATTTAGCTGAGTACAGCTGGAAGGATGTTTCCTGTTAGTTGGCCTTATTTTCCCCAAGGGTTAGATGTAATCTCCCCATCAGATTTCTGTTTGCTATGAGTAAACGTTTTGATATCATCGTTTGTTCAAGTGATTTTACTTGCAAAAACATACACTATCACGAAGCATTTTCCAATTAAGAAAATGAAATGATTTTATTTTTTATTTTTAAGAGTATCTTTGCTTGGGTTAAAAAGTTTGTAAATCTTTAAAAATCTCGTGGAAAAGTGAAGTTACTGCTATGTAGCTTAGATTGTAAAGGTAAAAATTGTGAGACATAAATTGTGGCTGTTGCTCCTTATCACAGTCAAGCATGGATTCTATTTTAGGGCTGATTTTTATCATCAGATCACAGTGCAAAGTCATGAATTCAACAAGAATGTAGCAAGTGTGGACACGCAGAGAAAAAGAAGTGAATTTAAAACTAAGGGTCCTTTAAAACATTTAGTTGTTTTACAGAAAAAAGAGAAAGATAAACTGTTTTTTAGAAATTATGAATCCCAAACTTGGAGTCAATTTTACCAGCCAGGAAAGAACTGAAAACAAGTGATATAAATCACTCGCACTGTAGTCAACTACTAACTATAAGGGTCCTGAGTAAAGTTAGGTCAGGAGAGCAGCTTGTGGCTACCACTGAATTTCACTTTAAGCATGCTCTGCATTGTGGAAAGTCATTGATAGAGCTTCAAAGAAATAATTAGATAATGAAAAGGGTACATTAAGGATTACATTTAAGAGACCAGAAAACCACATGCTAGGACTGACTCAATGGTGTTAAATTAGAAATTCCCAGTTATTTGATTAAAGAGTTTCTATTTGCTGAAGAACTATTTACTTTTATATATTTTTTAGGGTAAACATGCAAATAGAGCTTCGTCCTTTTATATTATTGTCTCTGAATAACAATAGTTATATAAAACTCTATGGTTGATTTGGGTAATTATCTATTGAGATTTAGTTGACCAGGACTAAAGGAGAAGAAAATGAATATCTATTGAAAATAAAAAAGCTTCCCACGTTTTCCCACCATATTTAGCTCTTAAGCCAGTATTATGTCAATCTTTATTGGTAGCATTAGAAGTTGTAGGATGTATTAAAATTGTTTGCGTAAAGTAAGTTGGGAATTGTTAGTTCTTCTGAAATCTGAGTATTAAGATGAGCAGTTTGTTCTCAGTGAATTTTGAGATGCAACCCCATTTTATGAAATAATAATTTATGAATATATAGACTCAAAAATATCCTTGGGGGGTAATAACATAACAGTTACTTTTAGAGTTGTCATGAGGATAAAAGTGAGAAGGCATGTAAAATGTCTAGAATAATGCCTGTCATGCAATAAGGGCTCCATAAATTCTTTTCACATCGCTCTTTCATTTTCCTTGGGGCAAATACCACTCCTTCTATGAATTTGCTCTTGCACATTGTGGAGATTCCATGAAGACTTTTTATTGATCATGAAACTATTAGAGAGTTTGGATTTTAAGAACCTAAAATCATGCAGAACTTAAAGTAAAATAATTGTAAGTCTAGTTTTGGCAACTTAAATGGTTTAGATATTTGGGTAACTAGGATCTGAGGTTTTGGCCAAAAAACAAATTCCATAAGCCTGTGGGATTTTTGCAGTTATATTAGTCATTTTTAGGGCTGTGGGAATAAAATGTTTCCCCAACCCCCCATCTTTAATATATTCTCATGATCTTCTATTCATATTTTTTACTGAGAAAACTAATCCATATACTGTAAAGACAAACATAAACAAACACACATGTATAAATCAAACATATTTATGAGTTACATACATAAACTAGATATATAAATTAAGTACATATTCTAAATACATAAACTACATATGCACTACATATACATTAAATATTTAGAATTACATATGTAAACTCTAATACATGTAAATAAATGAAATAAACAATATAAAAGCAAACTATATTAATAACTATTTCCATATTCATACCTATATCTCTCAATTATAACCATATCTTGACTAGTTGCTAGAAATTGTGGTAGGGATGTAAGATGAACAAAATACAATTTCTGCTCTTATGAAGTTAATATTTTATTTGGTGAAGTAGATAAAGAAATATATATTACTAGTGGCCCGGTGCACGAAATTTGTGCATGGGGAAGGGTGCGAGGGAGATGTCCCTCAGCCCAGCCTGCACCCTCTCCAATCTGGAACCCCTTGAGGAATGTCCACCTGCCTGTTTAGGCCCAATCCTGGTAGGATCAGGCCTAAAAAGCGGCAGTCGGACATCCTTCTCACAATCCAGGACTGCTGGCTTCAAACTGCTCACCTGCCTGCCTCCCTGATTGCTCCTAACTGCTTCTGCCTGCCAGCCTGATCACCCCCTAACCACTACCTAGCCTGTCTAATTGATGTCTAACTGCTCCCCTGCCAACCTGCTTGCCCCCAACCTCCCTCCTCTGCTGGCCTGGTCACCCCTAACTGCCTTCCCCTGCAGGCTTGATAGTCCCCAACTGCCCTTCCTTGCAGGCCTGCTACTTCCAACTGCCATCCCTTGCTGGCCTGATCACCCACAACTTCCCTCTCATGCAGGCCTGCAACCTCCCAACTGCCTTCCCCTGCTAACCATCTTGTGATGGTCATCTTGTGTCCACATGGGGACAGAATCTTTGACCACATGGGGGCAGCCCTCTTGTGTGTTGTAGTGATGGTCAATCTGCGTATTACTCTTTTATTAGATAGAATGGCCTTCTTTTCATGTCAATGAATTCGATGAACAGACATAATTTTTAATGGCTAAAGTGTTATCCCTGACTGTTTAACATTGCTATGGTTTAGTTCACTAATCCTTTATTGTGGGGCAGATTGCTTCTGGTTTCCCCTGATATCAACAATGACAGTAAACATAATTGCTTATTTGACTGTTTACTTAGGATAAATTCACAGACATGGAACTCCTGGCCCAAAGCTAATTCACTTGAATTTTGATCCACATTTCCAAATTGACTTTCTAGTTTAGTTCGTTAGTTTTAAGTCAGATTACACTCCCACAAATGGGTTCAGAGAAAACTATTCAACATGCTTTGGGAAAATTGTAAACTCTTGCTGAATTTGAGCAACCCCAGGGCTTGGGACCTGGAGGTTCTGGGCTGGAGGGTGAGGTCCAGGGAGGCATAGATGACATGGTTGAGGGACCTGTGTGAGTGTGTGTTGCTCGGGTCTGCTCACACAACTGGCCTCTCTCCCCCGTCTTGCGTGCGACTTGCCCCACTTCCCCACCTCGTGTGCAACTGACCCCACTTCCCCACATTGGCGTGCATGACTGGGCTGCGCCCCCCTGCCTCGCTCCCTGGGCTGGGGGTGTAGACCGAAAATGCCACTTGGATTCAGAGCTTGCGACCCAGCCCTTGTGCCTGACGAATCACAGTCCTGCCTCACGCCTGCCGCTCATTACCCAAGGTGCCCCGGGCACTCATTTGCATGTGACTCAGTCACCTTTACTGTAAGGGGGGAGGGAATCTCGCCAGCCCTTAAGTACAGTGTGGGCAGAGCTTATAGCGTGGTGCTTGCTTATGCTGCACTGCAGCCACACCCCCACTGGCCTTGCTTCCTGTCTGCTGGCCATGCCCCCTGCTCCTGATTGGCTGGTAGTGTAGCAGAGGTACCATCAATTTGCATGTTACTCTTTTATTAGATAGGATGATGCCTATATCTGACACAGTTGAATAAGGCTTTCTAGGTCAGGTGACAATTGATTTTTATGATGATTCATCAAGAGAAAAGGGATTGGGAGAAATCAAAGGAATAGTAAGACAAAAATCATACTAGTATGACAGCACGTGGCTTACTCTGTGGGGATTGGGGAGGGAGAGAAGATATTTAAATGTGGATAGGACCAAGTACTTTGGGTTGAGAGGTTGTTAATAGCAGAAGGTGAACCTGAAAGTGAATTAAAAAATTGCCTACACTGAGTGAAGGGAGTTTGCAACTATATTCTGAGGTAAATGTGCTGTAGAAAACACGAATGAGAAATTATCTGCTTTCTTTTAGCAGTTTAAATCAGAAAGGGAAAGAAATAAAAACAAGCAATCTTCAAGTTAAGATAATTGTGAAGGGAAGTGTAACTGTTGCTTCTCAAACTCTAATGTGTTCACAGTTGGCCTGAGGATCTTGATACCATGCAGATTCTGACTAGTTAAGTCTAAGAGGCCTCAGTCTCTTCAGGTATTGTCTAGGCTTTTGGTTTGCAGAGTAGCCTTTGAGTAGTGAGGGGGCACAGCCAGAGAGCACTGAGGAGAGAAATCAGTCCTGGTACAAAGTTCAGGGGCCACCTCTGAGTAGACCACCAGGACTTCCTGGACACCTGGGAGCTGGAGGTGGACTGGCAGCAAGCATAGGCACAGAGGCCGGCAGGGCATGTTTGAAGAAAAGTTAACTTGGAAAAATTATTAAAATTTCATGTTGGGAGCAGTTCCACATAGCCACTGACTCGCAATAATTTTGTCCTAAAATAACACAGTGGGGATTAATACATCTATTTCCCAAAATACATGAGTGTTCTGTGGGCCAGGGCAATGTTTACATGTTGTACTTCCCCAAAAGAAAAGCTATTACTAATCCTATTACATATGCCCAATGTTCTCTAAGTTTAGCTTTGATCTGCTTTTTGCTGAGATTTTCTCATCCTCTGAACTTCAAAGTCTTCCCATGACCCTGCATGCTCAAATGACTCTCTACACTCATCATCCCTCCTCTTCACCTATCAAAATAAACTAATATTTTAGCATTTTGCATTTCATTCCACTTCCTCAAGCCCCCTCTTAACATAACAGATGTTTTGAAATGGCTGGCCTCTTCCTATCGAAGGCAAATACCCACCCAGGTCCTGTGAATTCCATCTTCCCCCCTTTCAGGGGTTTAGTTTCTTTGATTATCTCATCCTCTTCTTGTATCATAAATCCATCTCTGCATAGAAACTCTGCCATCTCCATTGAAACATGTTCAACTTTTAGAAATAATCTCAACTTATGTTTCCCTCTAGCTACTGTCCTCTTATCTTTCATTTGCATTATATTTAACACTTCCTCACCTCACATTCAGTCACTAACCCACTGCAATCTTTCTCTCTCCTCCCTGAAATGACTTAACTGAAAAGACTCTTGCCAAGTTACTGATGAACTGCTAAATGAATAGCTTATTTTGCTTTATTTAACTATTTTATTTTATTTGCTGAGTGGTTTATTTTCATGTCAATGTTCTCTTCCTCTCATTATAGGCTCCCTTTTTTTTTTTTTGGCTCCTGTGAGACAATTTTCTCCTGTTCCTCTTTTGACTTTGACAAAAGTTCCTTTGTAGGCTTTCTTGTTTGCCAGTTAATCTTTAAAATTTGTTTTCCCCATGTATAAAGTGTATAACATATCTATTCTAGTATTCTTAGGCATAATAAGAATTGTGTGTAACAAAATTACTTAGCATCTTAACCTAGTTTGGGTTTAATAACTAGTAGTTAGTAGAAGTGGTATGGTGGTTAAGACTTTAGTCTCAGGACTCTGATTTTCTGCATTCACATCCTGTCTCAGCTTTATGACTTTGAGAAAATTCTCCAACTTCTCTGCTTCTTTATTTCCTTACCTATAAGATGGAGACCATAATAGTGTCTGCTTCATAGGTTGTGAAGATTCAATGATGTGTTTTGCTTAAAGTACTTAGTACAGTGCCTTGTAAATAATAAACCCTCGAGGAGAACTAAGATGGTGGCATAGGTGAGCACCTATCTTGCTGTCCATGCAACAATTCTGAAACTACAACTTAACAACGGAACAAACATCGTCCAGAATCACCAGAGAGCTGGCTGAGGGAAAATTCCACACATAAAAGTAACGGTGGGACGCAGCGGTAAGTCAGGAGCAGCGGTGACTCAGGAGCAGCGAGCGAGCGGTGAGGGACGGGTGGCAGACAGCAAGCCCAGCTGGTTTTCTCCAGCGGGGAGGGCGGAGGCCTCCCACAACACCGACCCCCCCGTTCCAGGCGAGCTCCCAGGTCGGGGAAAGGAGGATCCCGGGTGCAGCTGAGGTCTGTGAGTTTGGGAGAGTGCACGAGTAAATTGGAACAGCAGTTCCTGGAGTCCGCGACCAGGACGAGAAAGGGTGACTTGCTCACTTGCTCGGAGACCACCATACTGCTTTGTTCTACAACCCTGAGTGAGACTTTGGCTGTGCAGACTCATTTGGGGAGAGGCAGAGTTGTCTGGCAATGGGGAGACCAGTGGTGGATTTACATTGCCACCCAACACTGAGACCCGTGAGCCACACAGATAAGCTGACGCCATGAGCCCCATTGACGCTGAAGCTGTGAGCCATGCAGGGCAGACGTAAGGCTGATGCCCCATGCCCCTTAGACGCTGTAGGGAGGAGCTAACTAAGGCTGACGCGCTGCATAAGGAAGCTGAGCCACTGTTCCTTAGAGGATACCTATCACACACCGATAAGGGACCAACTCAGGAAAGCAACCACAATGCAGAGAAAAGGAAAGAACTCAGCTGTGAAAGAAATGGAGGAAAAAGACGACTAGACATAGAGTTCAAAACCTCAGTAATTAGGTTTATGAAGAGGCTACTAGAAAAGGCCGAGAAACTTAATGAGAACTATGATGAAACAACACCTACAGAGAAATGAACAACGCCTACAAGGATATGAAAAAAAGACCAACTAGAAACTAAGCATACACTGACTGAAACAAAAAATATTATACAAAGACCTAAAAGCAGTCCAGACGACCGCAAAAACCAAGTCAAAGATTTGAAATACAAAGAAGCAAAATCCACTCAGCTGGAAAAGCAAGAAGCCAAAAGAGTCCAAAAAATTGAAGATAGTATAAGGGGCCTCGGGGACAATCTCAAGCATACCAACATCAGAATTATTGGGGTGCCAGAAAAAGAGAGCAAGATAATGAAAACCTACTAGAAGAAATAGTGACTAAAAACTTCCCCCACCTGGTGAAAGAAATTGACTTGAAAACCCAAGAAGTGCACAGAACCCCAAAATATAGGAATCTAAAGAGGACCACACTGAGGCACATCATAATTAAAATGCCAAGAGCAAAAGACAAAGAGAAAATATTAAAAGCAGCAAGAGAAAAACAGTTAGTTACCTATAAGGGAGCACCCATACGATTGTCAGCGGATTTCTCAACAGAAACGATGCAGGCCAAATGGGAGTGGCAAGAAATATTCAAAGTGATGAATAGCAAGAATCTACAACCAAGATTGCTCTATCCAGCAAAGCTGTCATTCAGAATTGAAGATCAGATAAAGTGCTTCGCAGATAAGAAAAAGCTAAAGGAGTTCATCATCGCCAAACCAATACTATATGAAATGCTGAAAGGTATTGTTTAAGAAGAGGAAGAAGAAAAAAGGTAAAAATATACATTATGAACAACAAATACACATGCATCAACAAATGAATCTAAAAAGCAAGTGAATTAACAACCTGATGATCAAGATAAAATGAGGAATAGAACAGAATCATGGACACAGAGAGGGAATGGACTGATAATTCTTGGTGAGAAAAAGGGTGCAGGAAGTACAGCAAGAGACTGGACAAAAATCATGCAACTATGGGAGAGAACGGGGGGGGGCAGGTAAGGGCAGAGAGTGGGATGGGTACTGGGTGGAGGGGAGCTATTGGGGGAAAATGTAATTAATAAACTGAACAATAAAGATTAAAAAAATAAAAGTAAGCATGAAATTCATGCAGAGAGCATTATCTTAAACCTCAGATAAAACAGTAAGTTGTAATGCTTGCTTCTTTAACATTTTCTAAATTTCTGTAGTGCTCTGATGATGAATGAATATTGCAGAAGCATGAAAAGATAATAAATGGCAATAAGAATGTTAATTTACAAAAAAATAAACCCTCATTACTATTAGCTATTAAGAAAATAAATCTTATTTTATTATTTAATTTGGTCATAAAATGTCCCTAAACCAGGTTTAACTTTCTGTTTGTCATACAGTGATCCCAAACTGTTCCAACCATTTTTTTTATTTAAAATTTTTTTCTTTGAGGAACTTGAATTGATCATTGAAAAAAATAGAACTAACATGAACATTTGTTCCCAAAAGTTTCTAATTCACTTGCTCAGTGAAAGGCATCCTTTTTTCTACTGCTTACCTTGGTAAAAAGGCCAGTTCTACTATCATTTTTTGAATCTGTGAGCCTGCACGTGGTATAAAGGCACTGGGACTGGGAATTAGAAGTTGGAGATTCACATTTTGGCTCCTGAACCAATTCATCATATGACTCTACAACTGGAAAATGAAAATATCTGCTTCAAATATAAAGAACACATAAAAAACATCCAAACTTATGAATTGCAAAGTTTTTCAGAGTGCAGAAAGCCTACAAATATAAAATGTAGCTAAACTGTTATATTTATGATCTCCATTAGCAGTTAAATAATCTAAATTTTGCTTATTGTCATAAAATGAGTTTACATATTTTATATACTCTCTTAACTGGGCTGATGTAACTTCACTCAACCTAGATCCTGTTTCCAAGTCTATGATTATCCCTATTTTTCTACTGGCAATGGTTTTGTTGTTTTTTTAATCTTCTTTTCAAAACTTTCAAATAAATGATTTGCCCTGTTATCTTAATGGTACATTGAAAGAAAAATAAATACTAATTGTTCTTAGAGACGTATTGCTAAAGCAAAAACAAACAAAAAAAGAAAAACCCAAAACCATACCTATTAGCTATAACTATTGCCTCTTGAAAACAAAACCATGTCTCTTCTTGGTTCCAGTATAATTACTTTAAAATGGGGAGAAAATGGACTTAACAAGCATCAGAGTAGTTGATGTCAGTACCTTGTTTGTGAATACATGAGCTGTAGGAGGGTAGCATTGGCTGATGAGTTTCCACCTGTTGTGCAAGCCAATCCTAATTACCATAATTGCACTAAGGATAGGCTTATTGTCCATTCAAATTTAGATTGTACATGATTGTGTCACTTTTTTGTGTTACGCATAATTAGAATGAACAAAATCAAACCCACTTAACATAGTTTAACCAGAAGAAATATGATTCTGTCAGTATAAGATTTACCTCTGATAGGTTTTCAGTCAGTTATAATTTTCTATCAATTTAGACTAAATATTTTTCAGTGGGAGTGTGTTAGAGTGGGTGGGTGCAGTTTCTCTATTAACAACATCCACATCTTGCCAGCATGGGGATTCGTGCATATGGATTTTACGTTCAACTTTTTGATGCAAGAATAATGTAATGAACTTTAAATGAGTCTCGGTTATCTTTCATCTTTTCCCTAGCTTGTAATTTACCAAAATAATTTGATGCTTTGCAAAGGACTTTAAATTGATTTTTAAAATATTTGAGTCATATATTCCTATGTTTTCATAGGAATAACTTGCTTTTTCCCAGATAGAAGTGATCACTCACATATTTTTATTCTTTGATCTATTTTATGGCACGATTTACTTCCTGTTTTAGCTTATAGATATCTATATGTGTTTTACTTCTCCCAGGGAATGCAAAGAAGCCTTGAGAAAATGTGCTTTATACACTGTATTTCTAGTACCTTGAAAAGATAATGTGCTTAAAAAATATGATACATAAATAAATCAATAAATAGTTGCCTTGAATAATAAAAGCTTTGTGAAAGTAGTCAGAAAGATCCAGTAGAACGAGTCCCTGACTTGGGTCAAAGAACAATCTTTTAAAATTTTCTGGATATCAAAGAGTTTATGAGTTGGTGTGGCCTTAGGCCTCATGCTCTTTCTCTCTAAGCCTGAATATTTTCATCTGTAAAATAGAAATACTTTATGTCTACCTTACAAAGTGATGAGAAACTTTAAGTTAGGAAATATATGTAAAGGTATTGTTTGAACTACAAAGTGCTGTCTACTTATGTGAAAGCAAAACCATAAATGCCAGGGAACCAGAACTTTTGTTAATTCCACATGTAACTGAGTTTGAAGTTCTTACTTCAAATTTATGAACCATTTGTTAAATATCTGGAAGAGCGCCTGCCTCATAGTAGGAACCCAGTACATGTATTTTTAACCTATCTTTATTGTTGAAAGTATTATAGATGTCCCCTTTAAGCCCCCATTGACTCCCTCCACCCCGCTGCCACCCCTGTTCCCGGGCCCTCACGCGCTATTGTCTGTGTCCATAGATTATGCAGAAAAGCACATACGGTCTCTGATTAACTGAATTGCTGATAACGTCAATTGTTGAAAGGATTTCCTTAGAGTCAAGGAAATTGTGCTGTGAGTTGTCACACAGGAAGAAAATACTGACAGCCAGCTGTGTGACTGGGTGACCCTTGTCCATTGGATTTGTGCTCAGATTACAATTCAACAGAGCTTTGGATCCATTCCTTATGATGGCTGTTTAAAAGAGCTGTGTAGGATTTTACCTCCAGGGCTCAATAGAAACAATTTCTTGAATTGCTCAACAGAAGTAGTGCTCAGAAATGACCCTTGAGCTATACAACTACTGAAAATCTAAGAGCTGTTCCAGAGGCAAGAAATACCTAAAACTTGAGTGTGCTGGCTGAAGGCAATTTTCATTAGTCATTGTTGCCAAATAGTCATAATGGGTTGCTAAGATCTAACACATTATTTAATTTATTTAAAAAGTATTTATTGAATGCCTGCTCTATGCCAGCCATTGTTTAGACAGAAAAATTCAGGAGAGGAAAGGAGAGATGAAAATTTCTGTCATCATGGATAAAACTCCTCAAGATTAGCTATCGTTTTGGACATTCAATATTTTATTTTAGCTTCAGGTGTATATCATAGTGGTCAAACAATTATATAACTTACAAAGTGATCCCTTCAATAATTCAAGTATCCATCTGGCACCATACATAGTTATTACAATATTATTGACCATGTTCCCTATGTAAAAATTTATATCCCCATGACTATTTTGTAACTACCAATTTGTATTTATTAATCCCTTCACCTTTTTAACCCATTCTCTCAACTCCTCTCCCTTCTGACAACCATTAATTTACCATTAATTTATTCTCTGCATCTATGAGTTTGTTTCTATTTCATTTATTTTGTTTTTTAGATTCCACATATAGGTGAAATCATATGTATTTGTATTTCTCTGTATGACTTATTTTACTTAGCCTAATATCCTCTAGTTCTATCCATGTTATTGCCAAATTAAGATTTCATTCTTATTTATGGTTGACTAATATTCTATTATATATATACTAGGGGCCTAGTGCATGAATCCATGCACCTTGAAAGGGATTGTGGGCTGTGAAGCTGCAGTGGGCACAGGGGTGGGTCTTGGCCCACTCTCTACACTCCCACCTGACTCCTCCCACCACAGCCCCTGGTCCCCTGTTTGCGGACAACCTTGATCCTGCCACCGCTGCTCCCAGGTGCTGATGGCACTGGCCTCGCTCATACCTGTTGATAGCATGGAGCGATTAGGGGTGGCACCATCAGCAGGTGTGAGTGGGGCCACCGCTGTCAGCAGGTGCTGGCAGAAGCTGCTGCCTTGATGAACCCTCAGAAAGAGAGGGAGGTGGAAAAGCCCTCAAGGGCGATTGGGGCTGGCAGGTGTTGCTCACTCGTACCCACTGACAGTACTGAGGAATCGGGACTGACATTGGACGTTGGCTTCAGGTGGGAGTGGGACTGGTGCCGGCAGCAGTTGTGGGCACTGGGAAGCAAAGTAACCACCAGAGGGCTTGCCCTGATGACAGCAACCATCACCCTTCCTTGGTCTGGGGCCCCAGCTCACCTGGTCCTCCATCCTTCCACTGCCAATGCCTGCAATGTTCTACACTCTGTTGCCTACAGCTGACACCTGCAATGCTCTGCGTGTGCCCCCTGGTGGTCAATGCACATCATAGCAACTGGTTGTTCTTTGTTCCACTGTTTGGTCTATTTGCATATTAGGGATTTATATATATGGACTAGAGGCCCAGTGCACAAAATTTGTGCACGGGAGGCGGGGGATGCCCCTCACCTGCACCCTCTCCAATCTGGGACCCCTCAAGGGATGTCTGACTGCTCATTTAGGCCCGATCCCAGTAGGATTGGGATAAACAGGCAGTCGGGCATCCTTCTCATAATCCAGAACTGCTGGCTCCAAACTGCGCACCTGCCTGCCTTCCTGATTGCCCCTAACCACTTCTGTCTGGCAGCCTGATCACCCCCTAACCACTACCCTGTCAGCCTAATTGATGTGTAACTGCTCCCCTGCTGGCATGGTCACCCTTAACTGCCCTCCCCTGCAGGCTTGATCACCCCCAACTGCCCTCCCTTGCAGGCCTGGTCCCTCCCAACAGCTCTCCCCTGCTGGCCATCTTGTGGTGGCCATCTTGTGTCCACATGGAGGCAGGATCTTTGACCACATGGGAGCAGCCCTCTTGTGTGTTGGAGTGATGGTCAATCTGCATATTACTCTTTTATTAGATAGGATAGAGGCCTGGTGCATGGGTGGGGGTGGCTGGTTTGTCCTGAAGGGTGTCCTGGATCAGGGTGGGGTTCCCTTGGGGCATGGGGCTGTCTGGGAGAGGGGCCTGTGGTGGTTTGCAGGCCGGCCATGCCCCCAGCGACCCAAGCAGAGGCCCTAGCTTCTGGGATTAATTTATGTTCTACAATTGAAACTTTGTAGCCTGGAGCAGAGCCAAGCCTCCTACTTGCTCCATGGAGACAGCCATTTCTATTTGGGTTTATTTAAATTCTATAATTGAAAATTTGTAGCCTAGAGTGGAGGCCAAGTGCTAGGGCTGTAGAAGCTTGACTTCTTCCATTGCTCGAGCAACCCTAGCCTCTGCTCTCTCCAGCTCTGTGGCTGCCGCCATTTTTGTTGGGATATATCTTCAATAATTGAAACTTTGTAGCACTGAGTGGAGGCCTAGGCCGGCAAGGGCAGGCAGAAAGCTTGGCTTCCTCCATTGCCAGGGAAACCCAAACCTCCCTCTTGCTCTCAGTGGCCACAGCCATCTTGGTTAGGGTTTATTTTCTCCTGATTGGCTGGTGGGCATGGCTCGAGGGCGTGGCTTGATAGGAAGTACGGTCAATTTGCATATTACCCTTTTATTAGAATATATATATATATCACAACTTTTTTTATCCACCCATCTATTGATGGGCACTTGGATTGCTTCCATATCTTGGCTATTGGCTATTGTAAATAATGCTGCAATAAATTTGGGGTGAATATATCTTTTCAAATAGTGTTTTGGGCTTCTTTGGATATCTGCCCAGAAGTGAAATCTCTGGATCATAAGGCAGCTCCATTTTTAATTTGTTGAACTTCCATACTGTTTTCCACAGTGGCGGTATCAATTTGCATTCCCACCAACAGAGGAGGAGGGTTTCTTTTCCCCAATATCCATAATCATCAGAGAAATGCATATTAAAACTCACACCTGTCAAATTATCTATCATCAAAAACAGCTTTTGAAGGCACTGGTATCAGTAGATAACTCGCTAATGGTAGCAGCTGTGCCCCTGGATTGATGAATAGTGCACTTAATGGAGGGAAGCCAGAAGTTTCTACATCATCCCAATATGAAACATCCTGATGTTCAGGACAAGAAAGGCAGTCACTGATTTTTTAGTATATGTGCTGCTGAAGCAAGCACAGCATTCACTGATTCTTTTAAAAATATGACTTTTAAAACTGATTTCAGAGAGGGGAAGGGAGAAGGAGAAATAGAAATAGAAATGATGAGAGAGAATTATCAATCAGCTGCCTCCTACATGCCTGCTACTTAGGAATCGAGCCATGACCTCCTGGTTCATTGGACAATACTCAATCATGAGATACACAGTGCAGGCCGGAAATCATTGATTTTTAAAAATAAACTTTTACTTTTCTATAATAGTGTTTTGGTTTGATTCCCATGTCTACTCTTACTAATTCCTCACATCTGCATACAGGTTTCCTCTCTCCCATTACTATCACTTTCTAGTTGATATTATGGTTGACTTTTCTTAAAGAGAAGATAGATTAAAATTAAGCAAAATTGTCATCATTACTGGAAAATCTATATATAAATATATCCCTGCTTTAATAAGCAGTCTAAAATAGTTTTTCAAAAGTTGGGTGACTCATTAGTAACATTCTTTTCCCATGGCCTCTTGACATAGTATTTTGACCTAGAGTGTACATTTTAGTACTTTTAGACATAGTCTTCTAGTATTCACTATAGTACATTAGAATGATGCCAAAATTTGAAGAGAGCATGAAAACATTTATGGGATGAAAATCCATTATATACGCTCTTGTATATAACTGAGAGAAGTTGAATGTCTCTGAGAAAAAGAAGAGAATTAAGATAAATAAAAAAAATATTTTTCTTTGAAAATTTTACCATTCAGAATGATTGCCTACATTTTATAGATTTATTGGTAATAGCTTCAGATGAAGAGCATGGCTTTTGAGGTCAGCATGTTTGGATTTCAACATTTATTGGTTATGTGATCTTGGAAAATTGCTTATCTGTATTCTACAGATGAAGGAACTGAGATCATTTTTGGAACCTGTCTTACAGGTTTAGGAGAATCAAACAAAGTTATGCATGTAAAGTGCTTAGCATAATGCCTACATCCTAATAACTACATGTAGATGTTTGGTTATGGTGATATTATTCCTAATTGTTTACATTTAATCATTCATTGACTAGTTTCCTGCCATATAAGTTTTCTTATCCTACTATGCCTTAGCTCATATATCATTTTAATAATTATGAACAGTGGTGTTTCAAAATACAAACTTTTTAAAAACTCTGAAATATTTTAATGGTTTATTTGAAGGACTTCTGATTCAAATGAAGACCTTCTATGTGTTAAATATCTTTACAGATTTTGAAGGAAAAAGATAAAGATGAAGTTAAGCTTGCAAAAGACATTTCTATTAATGGTACTCAGGAATCCAATTTGACTATCAATCTCAACTTCCCATATAACCTTGTAAATACAATTTCTTACATATCAATCAGTTTTCACTGCGTGTTCTCTGTATGCTAACCATGGTTATGTAGACAGCAGAGAGATGCTATTAATTTACCAGTGGAGAGTAAAATTGGCACCAAGTTCAAAAAAAAAGTTGATGGAAGCAGAATACATAGAGATATAAAGTTTTTCCTTCATTTTAATAGCACCCTAAACGTAAGTACCCCTTATGAACACATCTATTTGATGTGTCAGTTAGCTTACTTCTATTTACAAGTTACAAAAACCCCAACACTCACTGGCTAAAGCTGAAACAAAAACAAAACCACAATAAAAATTAGGAAAATTATGGGTTCACTCAACTGCAAAGTCCAGGTGCAGCATAATTCAAGGGCTCAAATTATGTCCTTGAAAATTTGATTTTTTCCATCTGTCATTTCTGCTTTCTAATTTATTGGCTTTATTCTCTGTTCCACAGTATATAAAGAAGTCTATAAAATAGCTACCAGTATCCTAGACCTATATTCTCCCAAGTATAAATTGGTTGAAAAAGAGAACTCTCATCCCAGTATTCTTGAACAAGTCAGTTACTGTTACTGTGGTATATGTGCATGTGTGGGCGTGTGCTTATATATAGGTATTTCAATATGTCAGATTCTTGAACATTCTATATTTAGAAGAAATAACCAACAAAATGGGATAAGTTGACAATCCAGGAAAACTGGTGAAACCAGTGTCACTGAACACCTGTCTGATTCTCATAAAAATGTATGTGATTTAAAATTACAAATCAAAGGATGAATGATGACATACTTTACTTTTATATCTAGCTAAGAATCTCAAATTTAGCATTCCATTACCTCCTTGACTCTTGCTTCTTATACTCCCCTTGCTAAAAAATGGAAACCAAGGAGGCTTTTGAAAGTGAACAAATTTTATTCATTTTAAATATTCCTATATTTTATTATTATGTGCATTATACTACAACACCTCCTGAATACTAGTGAACTTTGCTACCTTCATACCGCTATTACACCCAACATGTTACTCAGATGAAAAAGGACAACCTGACAGACTATTAATTGTGCATGACTTAAGAAAAAAGCAAAAACCAAAAGAAGTTTGTGATATTTTATATTTTTCCTGAATACAATTTTCTTGGTACATACATTTTTGTTTGATTGTTTTATTACATATTTTGGAAATATTCTAGCTATTTGAAGAAAGATTGGAAAACACATTTCCTCAAATCTAGACATATGAGTCTAAGATGCTTGGGATTTTTAACTAGCTAAAATGGAGGAAAAAAAGATATGTAGAATGAACTTGCCTTTTTGTGAGATTGACACCTTTTTGCTTGGGTTAAATATTTATCATTTTGTTGTTTTATTTTTAGAAAACAGTAAGTGTTGGAAAATATTAAGACTATGTTGATTCATGACTGAGGTAGTGCTCTGAGGGCCTAACTGACAAGGAAAATAATGTCAGTATGTTTTTTGGAATGTATTCCAAATAGCTAACATTGAGATAAATACAAAAATAAGATGTTTAAATAGATTTTCCTTTGCTTTCAATGACTTTTGATCTTTAAAGTGTATTATACAACTATCATTTAAAAGTGTAAGTTATTAATCTTATTTTGTTACAATAAAAAATAGATGTTAGAGATAAGTACTCTACAAATTGAGAGGAGAGGGATCAATAGACAGGGGAGTGTTTCTCCTACTTTTTAAAGATGGCTGATCTTGATTTAGATCTAGATTCAAGAAGGATAGATAGAAGGATTTAGTTGGTGAGAGGAGAGGTGGGCACATGGAATTTAAAGCACAGAAGCTGCTGACTCATAACTCATCTTTGACTCATGGCTATCAAAGATAGGCAGCTGGTGAAAGTCCTGTCAGAAAGTGTCTTTCCACCACCACCCCAAATCCTGATTGGGGATGTTTGTTCTAAGAATGTGGTGAGATTTTGACCCTGGAATTGATGCCAACCCATATATAGAGATAGTGCAAAAGAAGTGGAAACTCAATGTATTAAAATTGTTTTGCTCTGAGATGTGTATCATTTTTATAAGTGATGCTGATGTCTGTTACAAACAATTAAATATATTTATATTTAAACCTATTTTATATACATAAATATATCAAGAAGTCCTCATAAAAGTTATTATCTAATGACTAGTAATTATATTATCAGTTTTCTCCCCTTTGAAAATTCCTAAGTTGAAAATTAAATTTAAAAATTTATCAGAAAAAAGTGATTCTATCATGCAAGTGGATTGGGTAGATCCAAAGGCCCATCCTCCACAGAAACACTAGGGAAAAAAGGCAAAATTTATCAGAAACAATTTTGTCAGAACTCTGGAAAATAGCCAAAATTTACAGAAAACAGATAAATGCTAGTTTTTAAAAAGGGCAACTTAAAAATAACGAGAAAGCTTTGTGGCATTTTGTTTGTTCTTGCCTCACTCCCCTGCCCAGAATGGAGGTGTTATTAAAGATTACAGCCTGTGCTTCCAGTGTGAGACCCTCAGAGAATTGTGTTTCATCTATTTTGACCCATCGGGGGCTACCAAAAGGATTGGTGTAAGGTGCTTGCTTTTGTTCCACCTGGAACTCTCTCAGGGTGGGAAGTGGCTATGAGAAGGGAATTCCTTGAAAATATGATGAGGCAAATGAACCACCTGGGACAAAAAATTACAGTTTAGGCAAAATGACACTATACTTCAACAGTCTTAGAGGCTAAAATGGAGGAGAGTGTTTCTTTGGGCAATTTGGACATTGATAGGACCTGCATATAGAGTCCAACCTCGGTTCTTGAACATCTCCCCTGTAGAACAATTTGGTTCTCAACAAGTTGTTCATGAAAAAGATGTCTCAGTTGTCAAGCAAAACTTTGGTTCTTGACTCAGCAACCCTTTCATGCCGATACTGTATGATGAGTCCTGGGTCTCTTAGGTGATAGATATAGGAGAGAATACATGAACATGAGCCAGTTTATTGCTAAACTTCATGCTGTTAACATATCAGAAAATTGTGCTGTGACTATTTATTGGGAAATATCATCATGACAAAGAAGTAGCAAACCATGCAATAAACTTGTTCAATGACAATGCAGCATTTCATTTCAGGGAAGTGTTTAAACACAGGCAAAAACAAATATCATTGGATAGGTTTTTAGTGACAGGGAGGCACAGTGATCGTGAAGCAAGTTCTAGTGGAGCAAAGAGACAAAAGAGAGAAAGAACCCCAGAGGGAAAGCTACCTGACTCTTTTTTTTTTTATTTTTTTAAATACATTTTATTGATTTTTTTACAGAGCAGAAGGGAGAGGGATAGAAAGTCAGAAACATCGATGAGAGAGAAACATCGATCAGCTGCCTCTTGCACAACCCCTACTGGGGATGTGCCCACAGCCAAGGTACATGCCCTTGATCGGAATCGAACCTGGGATCCTTTAGTCCACAGTCCGACGCTCTATCCACTGAGCCAAACCGATCTCGGCAACCTGACTCTTTTTATAGAAGGGAACCCCCCCTTCCAAACAATAACATCCCTCTATTCCTCCTCTCCATATTCAGTCATCAAAGTTCTCAATTTAAAGGTAAGTTCTACTGTATACATAAATTTTCATTTTTATTGTATATATTATGTCCTTTTTGTTACATTTTTATTTACATTTCCAATTATTTCTAATTAAAAAAAAAGATTCAGTTTTCAAACAAATTGTTTTTGGAATAGCCTTCTGGAATAAACCAAGTTCAAGAGCTGAAGATCCACTGTAAGAGAAAATCTAGAAAGCCACATGCATACCCAGGACAGGATGTATGCTCAGAAAGACCAGTACTTTCACCTCTAAACTATTCGTTAGGCTCAGTAAAAGCACAAAGTTCCAATTGCAAACACTAGGGAAATTTTTTTCTCCTTTCATTTCCCCTCCTTTATTTATACAGTTATTCAGGGCAACCTCTGTCAACACTAGCTGACTATAAGCCAAAGGGATAGAGACTTCAGAGACTCTACCCCCCCAAAATACATACTTTATAAAGTTAGTTTAGAAAAGTAACAAAAGAAACAAACCAATAGTAAGCAAAAATAAAGTAAAAGTATACGAGAATGGGGAAAAGTCCAATTTTAGAGTTATATTCAGCATGTCCAATTTTCAACAAATATTATGAAATATGCAAAAAAGAATGTATGGCCTATTCATGGAACAAATTAATAGAAACTGTCTTCTAGGAAGCATAAACATTGAATTTATACATCAAAGATTTAAAATAAAATCTCCTAAAGAAAGAGTTAAAGAAAATCATGAACAAAGATAGAGGAAATCAGTAAAATGATGTCTCAGTAAGCAGAAAATATCAATAAAGATACAGAAATTATGTATAGTAACTCAACAGAAATTCTGGAGATGTAAAGAACAGTAGCAGAAATGAAAAATTCAGTAGTAGGCTTCAATAGCATATTTGACCAGAGAGAAGAAAAAAATCAGCAACTTAAAGATATATAAATTGAAATTATTCAGGTTGAGGAATAGAAAGGAAAAAGAATGAAGAAAAACACCTGACACCATAAAGGTTATTAAAATGCACATACCCATCATGGGAGTCCTAAAAGGAGAGGTGATATAGGGAAAGGGATAGAAAAATTATTCAAAATAATAATGGCCAAAAACTTCTCAAATTTGATTAAATACATAAATCTACAAATCTAAGAAGCTCAAGGAACTCCAAGGAGGATAAACACAAAAATAACTATATGGAGATACATTATAATAAAAAATGTTGAAAGCCAAAAACAAAGAATCTTGAAAGAAGTGAGATAAGCAACTTATTATATAAAGGATGCTCAATAAAATTAACATCTCTCAGCAGAGACCACGGAATTCAGATGACCATGGAATGACATATTTAAAGTGTTGAAAGAAATCTTACCAACCAAGTGTTGTATATCTGGTAAAACTATATTTCATAAACCGAGGAGAAACTAAGACATTTCCAGATCTACAGGCCTGATCTACAGAAATGCTAAAGGAGGAAAGGAAATAACACTTAACTTGAAGCCATACAGAGAAAAAAGAAACACTGGTGAAGTTAATTATGTAGGTAAATTTAAGAGATAATATTATTTTATTATATATTTGGTTTATAACTCTTTCTTTTTCCTATGTAACTTAAAAGAACAATGAGTATAATATAAATTTTAAATCTGTTAATAGGTACACAACATAGAAAGATGTAATTTGTGATAACAATGTGATAATTGGGGACTCCTAATTCCTAATTTTAAAATTTACTAAAAAGCTGCAGTAACCAAAACAATATAGTAATGACATAAAAATAGGCATAAAAATCAATAAAATAGGATAAAAAGTCCAGCAATAAAAAGGAATGGAGTACTGATATCTGCTATAATGTGAAAGAATCTCAAAACATTGTGCTAAGTGAAAGAAGCCAGGACACACAATCTATAATAATAAAAGCGTAATATGCTAATTAGACCAGACCTTCCGGATGGACGAAGCTGGGGCTTTGAGGAAAGCCCAGATCCTGGGTGTCAGAGGGAAATCAGTGCCAGCAGCCAGGGGAAGGGAGGCCTACTCTTGCACGAATTTTGTGCATTGGGCCTCTAGTGTGATATAATGTATGATTCCATTAATATGAAATATCTAGAATAGGTAAATCCATAGAGACAGAAAGAAAATTGGTGATTGCAGTGGGAGCTGGGATAAGATAAGAATGAAGAGTGCCTCCTTATTGGGTATGGGGTTTTCTTTTGGGTTAATGAAATGCTTTGGATCTTGATATGGGTGGTAATTGCACAATATTATAAATGTACTGAAGGCTATGCTTCATTTTATGTTATAAAGATTTTACCTCACTGAAAACTGTTCTCCAGGCCAAGAAACAGAAATTGATTTGAGTTATTTTAATTAGCACTAGAATTAAAATTAAGATACTCAGATAAAAGATACATGGATCTTTCTGTTATTATTTCTTATAGCTACATTGAGTCTATAATTATCTCAAAATAAAACATTTAATTAAAAGGGGGTGGGGACATATATTATCATGTCAACAATAAAAGTAAAGTTTAAAAGAGAAAATAAATAAATAAATAAATAAATAAATAAACTATTAGCATTTATAGCAAAACTGAGAGATTGTTTCAACACTGAGATATAATCAGTAGATACTTAGGATTTGAGAGATTTATTTTCTATTTGTTTAATAGACACACGTCACTTAATATATAGTAGGCTCTGCCTTAAGTGTTTGCAAATATTGACTCCATAAATTTATATTTTTAATAACCAGTTCCTCTAGCAGTGTCCTTAGTACTTGGAACAGTGTTTGATACTTTGTAAGTGTTAAGTAGGTATTTGTTTAATGATTAGGTGATATTTTTTCCTGAGTTACTGTCTGCTAGATAAATTTCCACTGCCTAGATTGCTATAGATCTTAAGGTATTTGAATCTTTATTTGGGTTTTACTAAAAGAAGAGCCTCAGATTAGAAGTTGGGAGCAGGTACTTCAATTGGGCAGGAAGCACAGGAAGATGTAACAAAAGAGCACAGAGAATGAGGAGGAAAAGTGGAGCCTATATTATTTATGATGTATCTTTGAAGTTGAGGCTGGAAAAATTTTGCAAGAACCTCTGAGAAACATCAGAATGCCTCTTAGAATTATTGATCTAAAGGACAAGAGGCCAGGGCACTTCTCTGCTAGCTCCCCCATACTCCTGGGCTGTGCATTTGCAGGGCTAAATTAGCCCATTGGCTTAGAAAAGATCTTGATGAGAAATGCACATGCACATGTTGGCAGCTTGCACAGACCAGTCCATCCCAACTGAGGCTGGAAGCAAAGGGTGCTGTGGGGATGAAAGACAGGCCGGCTAACATAATTTGCTACCCCAAATGAATATAATTTTTAATTTAGTAAATAATTTTTAAATGATGATCAAAGGAAACACCATAAATTAAATGTACAATTATAGCTATTACAAACTGAGTTGTTAAGTATCTGCAAGTCAGTGTTCATAGTCAGAAATGAGATAGGCTCAATAGATTGTAGAAATATTTATGATGATAGAGACAATATGTGTAAACTGTCTACCCTCAGGTCATAAAAACCTTCTGCTACTCTTCTTGTTGTCCTTCTCTACCCACTCCCTCCAACTCAAGCTTTTCAGTTCATAGTTGACTCTTCTCAGTGTCTGTGTTTACTGAACAGCAATGCAAACTTTCCCATAAATGGTCTTTGCTTCTCTGGAAAAATGTTTATCTTTCCGAATCCATCAGTGGCGGGTATTGTGATTGCTTATCTTTGGAAGGAGTGCACCAAAATGATTCAGAAGCCAGTGAAGAATAATTTGAGCATCAGAGTGATAATAATGGTAATGGATTGCAATACATTAAAGACAGATGTAGAATCTATGAGAATATGTGATAAAATAAAGGAATGTGTCGAGGGAAAACTCTTCTTTCCAAAAGGATGTCAGCTAATGTGTGCCGAGTCAGAAAATCATTATTTTGTAAAGCCTGGGTAATGACTGAAGCAAGATACATCATTGGACACTAAATTCATTGGAATAATAGAATATTCAGTCTCAACATCACCCCACAGATAATTTTTTAATTACAAAGAGAAACCAGTATCTTTCCAGAAATGATTTGGTAATTCAACTTTAACCAAGTGATCAAATTTAGGTAAATTTCAAACAAACAGAAAACTTGATAAAATAATGCAACAAGCACCCGTATAACCTTTGACTAGATAAAGGCTTTTTATAGCTAGTTTTTCCCCTCCTTGGGATTCAGTCAACACATTACATGGTGCATTTGGCTGTCATGTCCTCAGTCTCTTTTAATCTGTAAGTGGCTCCCCTCTCAGACACTTTGTTCTTCATGACATTGGCAGTTTTTGAAGAGTCCAGGAGAGTTGTCTTATAAAATATATCTCCATCTGGACTTGTCCAATGACTTCCTTACTTTTAAATGCATTTTTAGCAAAATACTACTTAGGTGATGTTGCATGTTTCAAAAGATATATGCATCATTGCAGGAATATGTAATGTTAGCCTATGTATGTTTTTTTTTTTATTTGAAGTGAGTCTCTTTTAGACAGCATTTGTAAGGATCCTCTTTTATTATCCATTTTGTCACCCTATGTATTTTGATTGGAGCATTTAATCCATTTACATTTAAAGTAATTGTCAGTAGATGGTAGTTATTGCAGTTTTATTTTTTATGACTATGTTACTTTCTTCTTATTTAAGAAGAACTTTTAACATTTCTTAGAATACTGGTTTGGCGGTGATGAACTCTTTTAGCTTTTCTTTTCTGGGAAGCTCTTTACACATTGCGTACTGCATAGAAATCTCTAAGACATATCTCAGGGACCACATGTTTTTGGGCAAACTGCACGTTATTTAAATTATCATAACTACAGATCATAATGCACTTTAAGTGTTGTTTTTCAATAATTATAACATTTTTATTTACAAAAACAATTAAACAATTAAAGTTCCTAGTACTATTTAAACATATGGTACTGCATTTAAACATATGGTAAAACATTTTCCTCTATAAGAGGGACCAAACAAAGTTTACATAAATGTCTAGATTTGCTCCTTTTTCCTTGGGCAGCACAAACTCTGCAGGCTCTCGTAGGAAATTTTTTCTTTCCACTCGCTGGAATACATGTAGGTTCATGGTGCTTCATATCACCTGACACTCTTTTGGATGGATCTTTATGAGGTGCTCTCCTTGCACCCCAGGGGAAGGGGCTGGACAGATTTGTCTCTGATTTCAGAGACCTTTCATTATTGTCATCTGTTATCCAGTCTCTCATCACCGATAGCAGAAATTGTTTATACTTCATTTTTGCTTGTAGATTGAGGATATTGTACACTTTAATGAATTGAAAAGTCCACAGTTTATAAGGTACAGCACTACATTTTTTGTCCATTTCATCGTTTTCTTAGAATGGAACAACACAAAAGGAATTGATCTACATGGTCAATGCCTTTCATGTGGGCATTGTATTCCTTGATGCAGGTAGGTTTTACAATATTCTCCTCCGTATGTCTATTTTTTTTCCTATTGTCGAGACAGAAGTGTCATGGATCATTGATATCATTCATACAACCACTTGTCTTTCCATGCTAGGAGAAGAATATCACCTTTTCTGGAAAATATCATGTCACTGTTCTTCATTCTTGATGTTTCCATGTTCAAATTTGGAGTTAAACCTCTACTCTCTCTAATAGTCCCACAGACTCTAGTTTTGTTCTGTATCAGCATTTCAGCAGTAGATGTAGCATTGTAATAATTAACCTGGTAAATATGGGTGCCACATGCCAAGATAAAGTACAGGACTGAAAGGACAGTTTCTTGCAATTTCTTTCCTTCAGCAGTATATATCTCCATATTGCAGGTATAGCTGGTGTCACTCTCGCACACCGTCAGAACAAGTAAACCGTATTTTTGCTGGGTTGTACGTGCGAAATTTTAAACGTCCTCTCCATGGAATCATTCCCTCATCCAAAGACAACTGTTGCTTTGGTTTGTTTGTATATTGTTCGAAATTTATGTAGGAAATAATCCAGCACAAGTTGGATCTGGAAAAGTCTCCCTGAGTGACTGTCCATTTTGGTGTTATCATTGAAATACCAGAATGTCCATATTTGCTCAAATCTATGGCGACTCATTGTCTGTGAAATATAAGGGTACATATCAAAGGATCTATTGACCAATAGTCTTTTAAGCTATCTTTTCTTGTTTGACCCATCAGAATTATTAGGCCAAGGGATTTCTTGATGTCCTTCTGTGTAACCGGAGACCACTTTAGTGTTCTAGATGGTGTTTTGCATTTCATTGCGGTTTGATCGTGATAGCTGGAAAGTTCTTTGCACAACATCTCAAACAATTTATCACCAAAAAAGAGATTGGTCACAGAAAGTACAAGTCATACTGAGACAGAAATGTAGTGACCCCCAGCATGACCTTCAAACTTTTGTAAGTGTGGTGGTGTGTCAAGGTTCATGCAATTGCATAGTTTTTCGTAGATTGACCTGCATGGTTTCCACCAATGAGATCGCTTCATTCGATGTGGACAAGACAGTATGTTGATATCTAAGGTCTATAGCAGATGGTGCGTGAAACACGAGAAAACTCACGAGTGGTACGCAATGTGTTTATCTGTCCTTCAATTCTAAATGATAGATTTGCTGGGTAGAGATGAAGCATCCATCTTATATAAAAACTGCTTTTTGAAATTTTAACCCTGCTATTTTGGCTTCTGTAAATGCATGCTTGCTTAAATAATAAGGAAAATAAGACTACTCCCGGTAGGCCATAAACCTTCCTCAAACGAAGTTATCAGTGCTCCCAGACCAAGCCTTTGGTTGAGGTCTAAAAGCCCCAGCACACAGGGCTCTTTAAGAACTTGCAAAAGGGACTGGAAACACCCCATATTTGGGAGACAAAGAAGATAAAAACATATAAATAGGAAAAGTTCCTCCATGTTGGGGCCCTGAATTTGAAATACAGTTTTCTCTTGGCCCCCGCATAATAATAATAAAGTATAACTCCATCTCTCTAATGTTGCTTGGTTCTTCTCTGGTTTTCTGTAACAGAGTAATCTTGGTCGTCAGTTCTTGCTTTCATCATTTTGAATATTTCATGCCCATCCCTCTGGCCTGCAAAGTTCCTGTTGAGAAACTAGCAGACAGTCTTATGGGAGCTCTCTTGCAGATAACTAACTGCTTTTCTCTTATGGCATTTCAGATTTTCTCTTTGTTTTTAAATTTTTGCATTTTAATTATGATGTGTCTTGGTGTAGACCTCTTTGGGTTCATTATTTGGACTCTCTGTTCTCCGGTGTCTGTTGAGTCTGCCTTTTGAGTACGTAGCTTGTGGAGGTGTTTGGGTAAGGCTCTGGTGTTGTCTGAAGGTGGCCTCTAGAGAGATGCAGGCCAAGGTCAGCCACTGTCTTTGCTCTGCCTAGAACCACGTGGTATGAGCTACAAAGTGATTTTCAGATGGTTGCTACTTGTGTTGAGATTGTTGGTGTCTGGGAGAGGCTAAGCCACAACTAAGGTCGCTGCCACTAGTGCCAGGCTTGGGGCTACTTAGCAAGAGGTACAGGGTAGGCTGAGGCCAGATGCTGCTTTATTTGAAAGATTTTAGGAAAGTCTGAGGCATAAGCCAAGACAGGACATTTGTATGGAAGTGTCTTTGATGGGTTCACAAGCTGGATAAGGTAGAGTCACAGGGAATCACCAGGGCTGGGCAAACTATGTGAGCCAGGTGGATGGAGACTCAGATATGGCTCCTGCCAGCTGGCTGTGTGTAGGGGGATGGAGGAAGGCTCAACAAAGGAACAATGACCTTTCTATCTGAAAGAAATCTTCCCCTTCAGCTCTCCCACTGAAACCCAGACAATTTAGGTTCTTCTGGATGTCCCTGGTGCCTTTTGAGCTGCTGCCCCAGGGCTGGAGTTCACAGTGAGTGAGTCCAAGTAAGTTCCTATGTGGGCCCTTTAAGAGGAAGGCCTGGAACTATAACAGCCCTTTGTTTCCCTCAGCCACAATCCCCTCTGGTTTTTCACAGCCAGAAGAGAAGCTGGAACTTCACTTCCCAGCACTGGAACCCTGGGCTGGGAGCCTGGTGTGGGGCTGGGACCCTTTATTCCTCATTGGGGACCTCTGAGCTGAGACATCCCTCCCATTTTTAACTTCCACATGTGGGTCTAGGACCAGTATGTTCTGCATCTCCAGCCCTCCTACCACTCTCAATGTGTTTTCTTCTGTGTATCCTTTGTAATGGGACTTCTGTTCAGCTAGACTTCAGGTGGTTCTCAATGATGGTTGTTCTGTACTTAAGTTGTAATTTTGATGTGGTTGTGGGAAGATGGGAGTACAGTGTTTATTTACTCTGCCATCTTTACCAGAAGCCCCTGAATTTTAATATTATAGTTCACTATAAAATATTTTAAACATACAGAAAAGCAAAGAAAAGGTATAACAGAAGATTACGTGTCCATGGTGTAGATTTTAGAAAGTATCAAATCTCTTTTTTAATTTAATAAAAATAAAAAAGAGGTGGAAGCTTTCTCATTTCCACAGATTTTACTCTCTACCTCCCAGAGGAAATGCTAAAATTAGTATATATTTTTCCTTTCCATGTTTTTACTCTTAGGTTTTTATTTTTAGTAAGGTTTATATACATACAATACATATTTTTCTGTGTTTCCAATAAATATATATGACTTGAATCATTCTGACTTGTATTTTTAAGTCACTCAATATTTTCAGTATTTATCTTTGTCAACATGTGAAAATCTTCTTCCTTTATTTTATTTATTTATTTATTTTTAATATTTTAATCTTTATTGTTCAGTTTATTAATTTCATTGTTCTCCATTTTTCCCCCCTATAGCTCCCCTCCGCCTGGTACCAGTCCCACCACTTCCACACTGTCCTCTCCCATAGGTGCATGATTTTTGTCCAGTCTTTTGCTGCAGCTCCCACACCCCTTTTCTCCCCAAGAGAAGTCAGTCCATTCCCTCTCTATGCCCATGATTCTGTTATATTCACCAGTTTATCCTGTTCATCAGATTTTTAATTCACTTGAATTTTATATTCATTTGTTGATAGATGTGTATTTGTTGTTCATAATTTGTATTTTTACCTTTTTCTTCTTCCTCTTCTTAAAAAATATCTTTCAGCATTTCATATAATATTGGTTTGGTGATGATGAATTCCTTTAGCTTTTTCTTATCTGCGAAGCACTTTATCTGGCCTTCAATTCTGCATGATAGCTTTGCTGGGTAGAGTAATATTGGTTGTAGATTCTTGCTGTTCATCACTTTGACTATTTCTTGCCACTCCCATCTGGCCTCCATCGTTTCTGTTGAGAAATCCGCTGACAATCGTATGGGTGCTCCCTTATAGGTAACTAACTGTTTTTCTCTTGCTGCTTTTAATATTCTCTCTTTGTCTTTTGCTCTTGGCATTTTAATTATGATGTGTCTTGTTGTGGTCCTCTTTGGATTCCTATAGTTTGGGGTTCTGTGTGCTTCTTAAACTTTTAAGTCAATTTCTTTCATCAGGTGGGGGAAGTTTTCGATCACTATTTCTTCAAGTAGGTTTTCACTATCTTGTTCTCTCTCTTTTTCTGGCACCCCTATAATTTGGATGTTGGTATGCTTGAAGTTGTCCCAGAGGCCCCTTACACTATCTTCAATTGTTTGGATTCTTTTGGCTTCTTGCTTTTCTGGCTGAGTGGATTTTGCCTCTTTGTATTTCAAATCTTTGACTTGGTTCTTGCGGTACTCTAGACTGCTTTTAGGTCTTTGTATATAATATTTTTTATTTCAGTCAGTGTATGCTTAATTTCTAGTTGGTCCTTTTTCATATCCTTGAAGGTCTCATTCATATGCTCGTAGGTCTTGTTCATTTCTTTGTAGGTCTCATTAAGTTCATCAGCCTTTTCTAGGAGCCTCTTGAAAAACCTTATAACTGTGGTTTTGAATTGTATGTCCAGTTGTTTTTTTCCCTTCATTTCTTTAACATCTGATTTCTTTCCATGTCTCTGCATGGTGGCTGCTTTTCTGAGTTGGTCAATTAGCTTTGTGTGGTAGATGTCCTCTAAGGGACAGTGACTCAGCCTCCCCAGTTACCTGAGGTGGATACTCTTGGTGCAGCCCTTTACGGGTTGCACAGTCTTGTTGAAGTTAAGCCTAGATTATTGTTGTTAGCACTAGGAGGGTTTGACCTCCAGGCCAATTGGCTGTGAGGGTCAGCTGTGCTCAGGTTGGATGGGCGGAGTCTCAAGCTGAGCAGGCAGTGTCAGCTCTGCCCTATGCGGCACCTGGGTCTTTGTGCTGGGTGGTAATGGCTGCAGGCACCTCTGAGAGAAAGCTGCCGCCGAGCTCTACCCACTGCCAAACAATTCCACCTCTCCCCAAATGAGTCTGCACACCCAAAGTCTCACCCAGGGTTGTAAAACAATGCAGTCCGGTGGTTTCCGGAATGAGAGAGCAAGTCACAAGTCCTCTTTGTAAGCTCCCGCACTTTTGCTGTTCCCAAGTTTGTGCGCCCTCTCCACAAGCTTGCCCTCTACACAAGCTCGCAGACCTTTGCAATGCCTGAGTTTAGCATGCTTTCCTATTGTCCAGTTTCACCCCATATGAGTGTGGGTTCCACAGACTTCGCCCAGAACTGGGGAATCAGTGCAGTGGGATGCCTTTGTCCCTGTTGGAGAAAACCAGCTGGGTTTGCAGCCGCCTACCGTATCCACTAGTGCTCGCACGGCTTCAAACCTCTGACTCCTCACATATCTTCAAAGCTGCCTTCCGCCCCTCCTCTGAGTCACAGTGTCCTATCTTTACTTTTATTTGTGGAATTTTCACTCAGCCAGCTTTTCAGTAATTCTGGATGATGTTTGCTCTGTCTTTAAGTTGTAGTTTTGAAATTGCTGTTTGTGGCAGCAAGTTAGGTGTTTACCTATGCCATTGTTTTGGTTCCTCCTCTCTTCCTTTTTTACAGATGCATTTCTATTAAAAAGTCATGCTTTGTCTATTCCCTTATCTATTTGAATCCTGAGAGCCCTTCTTTGTCCTTTTTTACACTTTTCTTCCTAGTAGGGAAATTGAGTTCTAAATGAATCACCCGGGTTCCTCTGCTCTATGCCTTTTGGTTGGATTAGCAGATAGGAGGCACCAGCTGGGGAGGAGAATGAAATCATGGCATTGATTTACTGTTTAGTTCATGTTAGGCCAAAGATTTGTTCAGGTGGTCTACTCCCATAGCTGCAGCTCTCACTGGGTTCTGGAAACATAGCACAACTCCCTCCCCTTGCATGCTGGGCAAGGTGATGGCTTGCTGTCATTTCTAGTCCTTGGAACTTCATAACTCCTTGATGGGTTCCTAACTATGCTCATGCCTCTGTTGATAGACTTCGTGAAATTCTTATCAGTTTTCCATTTGAATGTGTTGTCTTTCTGCCATGATTCCAACTATTGAACCTGGTTATAAATGACTATACATATATCAATAGTTTTCCAATATACTAGAAATGACTAGCTAGTAATATAGAAAAACATCTCATGTAAAGGAGCATATCTTTATTATGATGTAGGTATGTATATGTTGTGTTGTGTTGTGTGTGTGTGTTTATGCACACCTTTTCACTTTTGTACATTGGCTTTCTAGATTATATTCCTTAATATTATGCTAGCAAGATCTATTTGAAAAAATATATGAGTCATAAAAATTTGAAATGACTAAACTATGCTACATCCACATGACTGAATAGAGAGACTAAATACTATTTTGAAAATACATTTATAAATTTATTTATAATGCTATGCTTAAAATATCCCATTAGAATATTTTTTTGGGATTTGATATTACATCTTAAAATTCTCTTGAAGAATAAATAAGAATAGTTAATAAAATTTTGAAGTTCATTTGATGAATAAGCAAATAAGATAGCTAATAAAATTTTGTAAATGGATTTAAATGTGGAACTTTTTGAGACACCAGATATTTAACAAAACAATGTGGTATTAACATAAGGATTTAGGAATGAAGGGAACAATAAAGTAACCTTCAAAGGTACTTTATGTGCATATATTTGACTTTACTAAGTAATACATTGTACAGGGAGGTAGAGGGAGTCAGCCTGCATTTTAAGGACAGTTGAATAACAATTTGAAAAACTATCATATTTATATATTAAAATGAATTCCATGCATACCAAGATATTGAATATAAGAAGTTATTAAAATCTAGATGAAAACTCAAGTATATATTTCTGATATACTGATGAATCGACTTTTGAATTTAACATCATAAAATATAATGTACTTTCAAAAACATAATAATTAAAAATATTTTTAAATGGATAGACTTGACTCTGTTATTGTATATCTTTGGTATGACAATATAAAAAAATTTCAAAGGCAAATGGAAAATTTTAGCAAGTATTTATAAGATGATGAACAGCTGCTAGCTTAATATATAGAGACCTCTCACCAATTTACACACACACACACACACACACACACACACACACACACACACACAATGTAAATGAATAGAAGGGCTATAGCCAAAATTGGTTTGGCTCAGTGGATAGAGCATCAGCCTGAGGACTGAAAGGTCCCAGGTTCAATTCCAGTCAAGGGCATGTACCTTGGTTGTAGGCACTTCCCTTGTAGGAGGTGTGCAGGAGGCAGCTGATTGCTGTTTCTTTCTCATCGATGTTTCTGATTTTCTATCCCTCTCCTTTCCTCTCTTTAAAAAATCAATAAAATATATTTTAAAAAAAGAAGGGCTATAGACTGTTCAAATCATTTAAATAAAGCTTAAATGAGACAGTATAGCAGCACTTGGTATCTTGTTAAAGGTAAAGAGGAAATAAAGATACTTAGCATAAGAAGTTTATAGAAACTACCACCCTTGCAAATTATTGGTTGAAGTTTATACTGAATTAACTTTATTAGCATGTTGACAATATTTTTAAAAAGTATATATCCTTTGACACAAAAGTTCCACGTCAAATACTATAACATAGACACATGCAAAATGTATGTGTATATATATATATTTTATACTTTTCTCATTTAAATTGATAATTCTACAAAATATACAAGCAAACAAAATTGAAACAGACTCATAGCAGAACAAATTGATGGTTGTTAGAGGGGATAGGGGTTGGTGGACTGGGTGAGAGGTACAAATTGGTAGTTACAAAATTAGTAACAGGGATGTAAAGTCCAGCATAAGAGAATATACTCAGTTACATGATAGCAACTATGCATTGTGTCAAGTGGGTACTGGAAATATCAGGGGAATACTTTGCAAAGTACATAATTGTCTAACCACTATACTGTATACCTGAAACCGATTCAAACTAATATTGAGTGTAAACTAATTGAAAAAAATGGATAGTTCTAGTTAGTGTTAACCTTGTTTGCTCAAATTTAATTTCCTGCATTCAGGGCCATTGGATAATCTGAGGGGCTTAAGTGCTTGTCCACAGCTTTAAGAGTCACTCTCCACTATTTGGTCTCTAGTTGGATGTTACTTTATTAATACATTCTCTCTAATCATGGCTTAAGATTTCAGAGCCCCAAAGTGTAGCTTCACCCAGGGGAAAGTAACATATTTCTTTAATGAATAGATGGAGAGAATTTTAAAGAAAATATGCTAACTTTTTTGTTGAGAAAAAATAAAAAGAAGCATATCAAGTCTAAGTTGACAATTTAAAAAGCATGTGCCTGGAATATTTCATGTCTACAAATCAGCTTTGTTCAGGGACTCAAGGGGAACCAGATTGAACTGAAAAATATATTTTGGTCTTATTATCCATTAGCTATATACCCCTCCCCCACATCTTACAGTTTCAAGGACCGTGTACATATGAGTACACTGTTCAAGAAAGATAGAATGCATAGACTGTGGCTTATTTATCACTGCATCGTCAATGTCTAGACAAGTGATAGGTATATAATAGGAACGCAATAAATATTTGCTTTAATGAGTTAATGAACGTGTGGATGAAAGAATGAATCAATCCCATGTTAGCACATAGGAAAAATCATGTCAAGCAAGCACTTAGGTCCATAGTAGAAATTTAAGGTTAATGTTCACAAATTTAATTAAAGGCAAGGCATAAGTTCTAGAGCAGATGTTTCTTTGGTCAAATATTTTAAAGACCCTCTTATGAATTCAATACTGTAGCATACAGAATTTTTAAAAAACTGCCTTTTTATTGGAATGGTATATTGAAAATGTTTTTTTAAGGTATAGAAGTTATTTTTCTGTATTAAAATTTTTTACTTTAAAATTTAAAAGTAAACATGTTTATAAGAATTTTAAAGATTTAAAATGGATGTTTTGAAGATGATATTAAATATTTCTTTCAATTGGTTTATAAATACTTTCTTTTTATATTTTATGAACTAATGAACTGACATAAAATTCATTATACCACACTCAAGGGTTGAGAGAAATCAAATTTCCTCTAAATTGGTATTTTATAATAGGAGTTAATTTTTTTCTATAAGTTAAGGAATGTGTTTAATCACATCTTTCCTTTTATCAGTGCATAACTCCCCCCCTTTTTTAAATTGTTTAAAGTATTACAAATAGTAAGTAGTATATATGTTTCCTTTCCCCCCCATTGACCTCTCCCCCACCTCCCCTACCCCCGAGCATACGCGCTCACCTGCATTCCCCACCCCAGTGTCTTATATCCATTGGTTATGCTTATATGCATGCATACAAGTCCTTCAGTTGATCTCTTACAGCCCCCACCACCCAACCTCCCCTGCCTTCACACTGTAGTTTGACAGTCTATTCAATGTTTCTTTGCCTCTGTATCTATTTTTTCCCCATTTCTTTTCTTAAAAAAAATCTTGCATCTGCATACTAGAGATAAACATATAAGAACAAGAACTGTTTGAGTCTCAGTTTATTTTTTTAAATTTTTTATATATTTTATTTTATTTTTTTATACTAGTAACTTTTTAAAATTTACAATATAACTTATATTTAATAGTAGTACATATGTTTTACTCCCCCCCAACACCCTCCCCCCAGCCTCCCTTACCCCCCAGCACATGTCCCCACCTGCCCCCCTCCCCACCCCAGTGTCTTTCATTCATTGGTTATGCTCATATGTATGCATACAAGTCCTTCGGTTGATCTCCCCCAGCATCTGCCTCCCCTCCACTCCAGCCTTCCCCCTGTAGCTTGACAGCCTGTTCAAGCCTACCCTGCCTCTATATCAATCACTTCCCCCTGTATCTTTTCTTCAAAAATATCTTGCCTCTGCATACTGAAAACAAACGTATAAGAGCAAAAAAAGTTTGAGTGTCAGTTTCAATGTCCAACTGTTCTGAGTCCCAGTTTCAATGTCAAATAGTTCTTCATGTGTACATGTCAGCAATGGTATCCAGATGGTGGACATATCGTGGCAATGCAAGATCCATCCTCTCTGGTATGGTCCTGGGCTGCCTGCAGCAATGCACAGCTGCCGACTGCTAGCATGGCAAGGTGTCTCTGGACCATATTGAGTCTCAGTTTAAATGTCCAACAGTTCTGAGTCCCAGTTTCAATGTCAAATAGTTCCTTATGTCTACATGTCAGCAATGATATCTGGATGGTGGACAAATGGTGGCAATGCAGGTTCCACATGGTCTAATTTGGTACGGGAAAACCTGCAATGACACACAACTCCTGACTGCTAGCATGGCAAGGTGTCGTAAGCGTCTTCCATCTCTGGACTGTCTGCGTGGTTGGAACAGACCTGTCAGTTCCTCTCTGCTGCAGGAATCCATATGGTCTTGGAGTTGTTTTCTGAAAATATACAAACATATTCTCGACCAAAAGTTAATAAAGGAATCTTTTCTGTAAATTAGACTTGAGATTCTTTTTAGTTTTGCCCAAATGATTTTCCTTTAGCTTATTTAGACATCATGTGTGTTTTTCATGGGTGTCCTGCTATTAGCATATCAAATGGAAATTGATTTTCTGAAGTAAGAATTTTCTAGATATAATTTACTTGCAGGGTATTTTTCCTTATCTGATATTACCCCACTATTCCTCCCCCCTTCTTTTGATTACTGGAGGCTTTTGCAAATTTTATATTGCAGTCTTGGTAACTTTAAAATTTAATTTTTGCACAAAAATATGACTGCTTAAGGTTATTTGCATGTTAGGCAACTTACGATGAGATGAACTACTAATAGAAATTTTAATTAATATTTTAGGAACAACTTTTTGTCCAGTACACTTACATTTTCTTGAGTATTGGCCAACTTAAATTAATCTGAAAACTTGATTACTATTTTACTGTCAAATTTAATACTTAAACAATAATCTTAGTTTACCCTGTAAATTTTAGTGAAAATGATTATTTGCATTCTTGAGTGGGCCCTGAGCATTTCTGGTACTAGACTCAGTATAGATTTATGGCAGCTGTTGCTGGCCAAGTCTCTGTCTGCAACTTGGGTCCCGATCTCAGCTGGGCATGGGAGGTGAAGCAGCCATTGGGGTAGGAGACCTCCCTCAGAAGGGGTCAGAGTTCAGGCACCTGCAAGGTTGGGGGGGGTGAGGATCTGTGCCCCACCTCTGTTGACCTTCAAGTTCTCTCCTGATGGCCTCTCTACGACTGTGCCTATCTTAGGTTGTTCCTTCCCTGAGGAATCTTACCCATCTCTGGCTAACCAGCCATCTTCCAGGTCCAACAAGGGTGATGTGAGGTTCAGTTCTATCTCCTTTGTAGTCTATGCTGCCATGGCCTCCATGTCCAGCACCTGCCTTGGGGTCCGCTCACCTGCTGGCGGGGTCCTGAACTGATTACATATTTCGAGGACCAAGGTTTCTTCTCCAGAGAGGGCCCAGCTCACACCATTGAATGAGAGACAGATCCATGGTGCCAGCCACCCAGAGACTTCAACCTAAGCTTGAACTGAAAGCTCAGGCAACAGCTGTGTGCACTTGGATTGTGGGAAGAGGGTCCCTCTTGGCAAAAAGGGAAAAAAAGGGGCCAATATAGAATGCTCAAGTGCCTTCCCAGTGCCTTAATTCCTTCTGAAAAGGATTAACTCCTTTCATTTCTTTTTTTTTAAACATTTAAAAAATTAGTTTGTAAGTTTCTTTGGGATAATTGTACAATATGCTGTTGTAATATATCAAAAATTATAATGACATTGTAGAATAATATCATGTAAGGATATTCTTTGCTCTAGACCATGTCAATTCAATTTCAAACTAGCTGCCATTTTTTTTATAACTTTGTATAAATTTTGTCAGGGATATAAAAACACAAATTATTTACCTTAGTTTAACAGGTCAAATCTTTGCCTCTTGGTGAGCCTGGCTAGAGGTTCATTAATCTTCTTTATCCTTTCAAATAACCAGCTCTTGGTTTTGTTGATTTTTTATATATATATTTTTGGTCTCTATGTTATTCATTACTGCTCTGATCTTTATTATTTCCTTCCTTCTGCTTACTGTGGGTTTTTCTTGTTGCTCTCTTTCTAATTCTTTGAGTTGTTGGGTTAGATGATTAATTGCCATTTTTTCTTGTTTTTTGAGGTAGGCCTGAAGAGCTATAAAATTCCCTCTTATGACTGCTTTCATTGTGTCCCATAGGATTTGCAATGTTGTATTTTTAGTATTATTCATCTTCAGTATGTTTTTAATTTCTTCTTTCATCTCATTGATAACCCAATCATTGTTTAGTAGCATGCTATTCAGTTTCCAACTGTTTGAATTTTTTGGAGTGTTTTTATTGTAGTTTATTTATAGTATTATACCTTTGTGGTCTGAGAAAATGCTTGATATGATTTCAATCTTTTTGAATTTGGGGAGAATTTGTTTGTGTTCCAATATGTGGTCTATTTTTCAAAATTTCCCATGTGCACTTGAGAAGAACATGTATTCTGTGGCTTTGGGGTGAAGTGCTCTGAAGGTGTCAATTAGGTCCATCTGATCTAGTGTGTCATTTAGGATTGATGTTTATTTGCTTATTTTTTGTCTAGAGGATTTATCCAGTGATGTCAGTGGCGTATTAAAGTCCCCTACTATGATTGTATTGTTGTTTATCTCTATCTTGATATCTTCCAGGAGATTTTTTATGTATTTGGGTACACTTGCATTGGGTTCATATATGTTTACCAGAGTTATATCTTCTTGTTGAATTGTTCCCTTTAGTATTATGTAGTGGCCTTCCTTATCTCTAATTATGTCCTTTACTTTGAGGTCTATTATTAGATATAAGTATTGTAACCCCAGCTTTTTTCTCATTTCCATTTGCCTGAAAATTGTTTTTCTATCCCTTCATTCTCAGTCTGTGTGAATCCTTTGCTCTGAGGTGGGTCTCTTGTAGACAGCAAATATATGGGTCATGGTTTTTTTTAATCCATTGAGCTACCTTATGTTTTTTGATTGGTGCATTTAATCCATTTACATTTAATGTTATTATTGACAAGTACATGTTTGTTGTCATATTTTTCCCTTCGTGTATGTGTTTCTTCTTACCTTTCTTGTTTTTACAGCAGTCTCTTTAGCAATTCTTGCATTGCAGGCTTGGTAGCAATAAACTCCCTTAGTCCTTTTTTTGTCTGTGAAGCTCCTGATCCCACCTTCAATTTTAAATGATAGCCTTGCTGGGTACAGTATACTTGGATTCATTCTCTTGCTTTGCATCACTTTGTATATTTCATTCCATTCCCTTCTTGCCTGGTGTGTTTCTGTTGAGAAATCAGTTGATATTCTAATAGGGGATCCCTTGTAAGTAACTTTCTGTCTCTCTCTGGCAGCCTTTAAGATTCTTATTTTGTCACTGGTGTTCGCTAATTTAATTATGATGTGTCTTGGTGTCAGTCTTGTTTGGGACTCTTTGTACTTCTTGGACTTGCATAGTTTTTTTTTTTTCTGGCCAGTATCAGGGACGTTTTCTGTCATTATTTTTTCGAACACGTTTTCTATTTCATGCTTCTCTTCCACTCCTTTTGGTATACCAAATGAGAGAATTCAAAGCTCCTACTGCTGGGCGGGAGTGTGCCCCTGCCTGTTCAAGACCGCACCTGCAGAGATCTCAGTAGCTTCCTCTAGTGCCCTGTGAGTAGATGAGCTCAAGGTGGCTGCCTGTTGGCACCTTTTATCTGTGAAGGCCTGTTTGTGGCGCAGAGTTCTGATGCACTCTGAGGGGTCCTGGCACCATGATTGAGGTGTGAGAGGGAGTGTGGGTAGTATCCAGGAAGAGGAAGTTCAGAATTTTTACTGTGGGGCGATGCACCCTGTCTGTGGAGAATTCCTCCCTTGGGAGCTCTTAGTGGCTCCCAAGCCCTGCCCAAAGGGTTGGGTGCCCTAGCTGTCTGCGATTCTGGAGTGGGGTTCCCTGGTTGCCAGCGGGGCAGATACGCGGGAACCTTGAGTAGTGTCACAGAGATGGCTGTGCGCGAATCTCCAACGGGGCGCGTGGAACCAGCCAAACGCCAAGCAGGAGACTGGGACAGAGCACACCTGTCTGATTTCTCGAGTACGCAGGAGCTCTGCTGCTAGGGAGGGGGATGTTGTACTCACCACTGCTGGGTGATTCCCCCCTGGAGGTGGAGATCCTAGGGTCCGTGAATCTGTGGCTGGAGTAGCAGGAATTTGGTTGGAGAGGTCACTGGGTCACTGGGCATTTCCAGGACCCTTCTGGTTGTTGGTGTTAATGAGTTCTCCAAAAAAAGGACCTTTCTCTCCTTCAAGATGGTGTGGGCTCCTCACTGTGATTCTGCCTTCCTGGGAGTGTCTGCTGCATGGTAGACTCTCCTTGTCTTGCCACTACCTGCTGCTCCTGTGAGGATCAACTTTCCCTCACTCACTGATACACACAGCAGGCACATCCACTCACTCTACTTTCACACCCCCACTCGCTCACTTCCTATCCCTCACCTCCATCCTGCCAGCAGCCATCTTCCTAAGATTCTAGGAGTTAATTTTTTGATTGTTAAACAAATAGGCGTGTGGAAAGAACCAGGCTCCAGAATCAGAAAGACATAAGCTGAAATCCAGACTCTGCCACTTCTCAGCCAGAGATCCGTGACTATGTTATATATCTTCACCTGGCTAGTACTCTAGTTAGGATTAAATAGAACTAGAGATGCCAAAAATTTAGCAGTGTCTGACACTTTGCTGATCCTTGGAAAAGAAATAAAAGTTAATTTTGGCTTCTTTTTAAAAAAACTATGTTTTTATTGATTTCAGAGAGGAAGGGAGATGGAGAGAGAGAAACATCAATAATGAGAGAGAAGCATCGGTTGGCTTCCTCCTTCATGCCTGTTATTGGGGATCAAGCCTGCAATCTGGAAATGTGCCCTGACTGGGAATCAAACCGTGACCTCCTGGTTCATAGGTTGACACTCAACCATTGAGCCATACTGGGCAATTTTGGCTTCTTAATCCTCCTCTCCTTTACATGTGTAACAATATTCTTCAGAGGAGTAGAATAGTCATTTAGGAGTGGCCTGACATTCCCCCCTAGTTGGTAACATGGCCTCCGGATGGTGAATGAATTTCAGTTTCCTGCTATGTTGGAGTGGTGATGAGAAGGTTGCCTGCTTCATCCAGGTCCAGTGCAAAATTCCAAAAAATGTTGGCTGTCTAACGTTCTCTCTTCAGTTTCTTGCATAAATCCTAACCATCATGCAGTAGCTGCATCTCCTGTTCCTGCTTTTGTATAAGTGAAGTAAACATTTAGTGATGTATTGTGAAGGTGAAATTTTCCTAGATGTTTATGATTTTTTCTCTCCATTTTTTAAAGTTGTTTTTTTCCATCACCAAATCAATAGCGATTCTATACTTGATTTTACAGTTTTCCAAAGTAGTCAATGAGTTGTTTAGGGAAACAATGTCTGTACATTGATATTTTTTCCACACTGATTTCTTTCAGTTTACATAATATTTAATAAAAGTGTGTTAATCCTGTATAATAAAAGGCTAATATGCAAAGGGACCAAATGGCAGAACATCTAGTCACTATGATGCACACTGACCAGCAGGGGGCAGATGCTCACCGCAGGAGCTATCCCTGGTGGTCAGTGAGCTCCCACAGGGGGAGTGCCTCTCAGCCAGAGCCGGGCTCATGGCTGGGGAGTGCAGCAGTGTTGGCGGGAACCTCACCTGCTTCCACAGCAGTGCTAAGTCATCAGTCAACATCCCTTGAGGGCTCCCGGATTGTGAGAGGCATAGGCCAGGCTGAGGGACAACCCCAACCCCACCCCCAGTGCACTAATTTCATGCATTGGGGCTCTAGTTATACAATAAATACAACTGGCACAGATAGTTACAGGAAGGAACACAATTTGTTCTCTTTTGGCATATAGCTTGAGTGGGACAAAGGAGCTGGCACAAATCAGGAAATGCTTCCTACCACAGCTGGCACTGATACGTTCTAAAACAAGAAAGCAAACTTTTGATTATTTCAGTGAGACAGTTGAGTAGAAGTTGATTAAAAGAGCTTATACAAACTGAATTATAGACTACTTCATAGCTTTCTCTTGCAGCAAATATAAAGTGGATATAAACATGAAGTGTCGCTACTTTTGTGCAATACTAAACATTTAGAACAAAATTGTAAATTAACATCAGTCATCCAGATGTTTTAGTTTGTAAAGACATAATTTTAATGATTGAATATTTTAGTTTCCATCTGAATGTTCCTATTTTTTGAATATGCCACTTTAAGTGCTCACTAAATACTTGTTTAATTTTTAAAAGAACTCCAAGAAGTATTAAGTATTATCACAGTTTTCTAAGCTTCAATCACTGTGTGACCTTGGCATTTTATTCATAAAACAACTAGGTCACATGATAAATAACAGAGTGCTGTGTGGTGTGCTACCATATGTAGGCTGAACAATGCTCTCAGGTATACCATGGTTAATAGTATACAAAGTTAGTAAAACAAAATGTTTGATGAAAAAAGAAAAAAAATTATCCAAGGAGCTCAAATGATTCAAAATTATACCCCAAAGGCATGGAATTGTTTCAGTGAAAAAGCTAAAGAGATCTCAATGGTAAAGTAGACTATATTTTGAAAGATGAAGACATGAAATGGGAGACTGAATTTTAAGGATGTATCTAGAACTTTTTGGCCCAGTATGAATATTTCCCAGTCTTGATTTAAAAAGGAAAAAAAGAAAAAGAAAAAAGAAAAGTCGAGAAAAAATAAAATAAAATAAAACTAAAGAGGAACCTGCAGCGTAAGACAGAGGCTGTGAGAGGCTAAGCAAAGGCAGCAGAGTGAAATGTAGATTCGAGTTACTTGCCTCTCTTAATAGCCAGGGGTAACTACTAACTAACTAACTAACCATTTCCCCCCCTTATAAGGTCTTGGCCATATCTGGGAGTGCTAGGTTTGGAGACTGGGGTGGTTAGGGCCCTGCTCCTACTCCAGGGTTGTCATTTGTCCAGGAAAATGCAGACTTGCTTTTACGTTTTGTAGGTATCACCTTGCTGTTTTTATTTTGTTTTTCTTTCTTGCCCTTGGAGATTTTACTTGCTTTCTTATGATTTCAGCAATGCCTCAAAAAAAAAAAAAAAACATGATCGTTTTAATCCATCCAGGGCAGAAACATGTGTTGGGGTAGTGTTTGTCGGTGTATCTCGTTCACCATACTGAAGAAAACTGGCCTGGTAATTTCTTAGGAGCATCCAAAATAGAGAATGAAGCAGATGTCTAATTAGAATACATTTGTAGATTTCAGCTTCCACTAAATAAAAGTAACTCTTTCTGTATTTTGCTTCAGCCTTTTCTTCAAATGTTCACCAGTGCGTTTCACCTTGGAGCTCCTTTGTGAATGTCAATGTAATATATTTTCTCATTGATACCTTATTTGCATTGCCCATATGCAGCAATCATCAGACAATGGAATATTCCTAATATTTATCTGATTGTAATAGTTTCTTCTTACAAAATGGCAATTGTTGTTGGTAAGGATAAAACAAGTTGAGTTCAATGCTTCTAAATTTGAAATAAGTGAAATTTTCTAAAGTTCTCAGGTAACTTTCTGAAATTTCTGAGATAGACTATAATTGTATTTTCTAAATTGTACTTATTCAATTGATGTGTCATTTAAAATAAAGGTCTATTTTTTTAATTAAAATGTTATAATAAAGCATTTAGATTTTGTCTCAGTCAGGGGTGGGAAATGTCTCCCTGTAGGCTGAATGAAGCCCTCAAAATCATTTGATCTGGCCTGCCAATGTATTAAGTGTGAGTTAATTAAATGTTTGATTAAATCTAGCAGGATAGTTTTTAAGTTGATAATTTCGTATGGCCTGGAAATGTTATAAATATCCAAATGACCCTTGGCAGAAAAAAGGTTCCCCATCCATGGTCTAAGTAATAGTTGTTGGACCATAGACTTTAGCCCAAGTAAATTTCTCATCAGTTTAAGATAAACAAAGTAAATATTAACATATGCTTAAAATAATTTGAGTAGCATAACACTGTATGTTAATCTGACATAGGATAACAAGGCCTCTTGAGATGATAAAAAACAACAACATTAACACAACAACATTTTATATATGTTGACTATATAAAATTAAATATTTCTGCACATAAAAAAGCACTACCTATGTTCAATAAAAAAATGAACCATCAATTAGGACAAAATTACAACAAAAACTAAAGCAAGTCAGGCCAGGGAGCTCACTTGATTAGAGCATCATTCCCATACACCAAGGTTGTGGGTTGACCCCTGGTCAGGGCACATAGAAGAATCAATTAATAAATAAATAAGTAGAATAACAAATCAATATTTCTCTCTCTCTCTTTCTCACCAATAAAAATAAAAATTAAAAAACCAAGGCAAATATGTAATGCATTTTTATAAACATATCATTGACACTGCACTATAAAAGTGTTTAAAAATGTAATTCTAATTTACTAATAATTGAAGTTATAATAGTTTAAATAATGTCACCAAATTTTTATTATTGAATTGGTACAAAGTTTAAAAATGCCCAGTGCTGGGAAGACAAAATAAGATTTGTAATCTATTAAATGCTTGTGTCAGCTTATATTAATACATGATTTCTGTAGGGTAATATGGTAACAAGTTTCAGAAGTATTAAAAATATTCATACTTTGACCTAGTAACTTCATTTTAGGAAGTTATGTTTAAGAAATAATCAGAAATACACATAATATTTAGTTAAAATAGTGTTTACTTCAGCATTGCTTATTATCAACATGCAAATTTGACTGTACCTTCGCTTCTGATTGGTTATGCTACCAGCCAATCAGGAGCGGGGGTGGGGCCAAGTGGCACTGGCCTCAGGCCCCTGGGGTGGAGATGAAACTGTGACAGCAGCGAACGCGCAGCCCCCGGGCACTGTGAGGGAATGGCAGCAGCAGCAGTGGTAGTGGTGGTGGCAGGGAGCGCCTGGCCCTAGGCACTGTGAGCAGAAGTGGCAGCGAGATCCCAGCCCCCAGGGCCGGGTGGTTGCACGCAGCCAGGGCTGAGCTGAGGAGGGTAATGGCTGGGTGCCCAAGGCCTAAAGCTTTGGCAGAGGCTTTAGGCCTTGGCAGGCTGGGGGTGAGCCATCAGTTGGACATCCCCTAAAGGTTCTCAGTATATGAAAGGGCACAGGTTGGGTTGAGGGTCCACCCAACCCCAGTGCATGAATTTCATGCACTGGGCCCCTAGTATCTAATAAAGGAGTTATATGTAAATTTGACCATACCTTTGCTACACCCACAAGCAATGCCCACAGTCACGCCTACCAGCAATCAGGAGCAGATTATGCAAATAAACTCCAACCAAGATGGCTGCCACCACTGAGAGCAAGAGGAAGGCTTGGGGTTCCCCCACAACAAAGGAAGCCAAGCTTGCCACCTGCCATTGCCGGTATAGGCCTCCACTCTAGGCTACAAAGTTTCAAACAGAAATGGCTGGTGCCACAGAGCAAGCAGAAGGCTTGGCTGCACTCCAGGCTACAAAGTTTCAGTTGTAGACATAAATTCATCCCAGATCCCAGGGCCTCTGCTTGGGTCACTGGGGGGCATGGCTGGCCTGAAAACCACCATAGGCCCCTTGCCCAGGCCACCCCCATACCCCAAGGAAAGCCCCACCCTGATCTGGGACACTCTTCAGGGCAAACCAGCTGGCCCCCACCCATGCACCAGGCTTCTATCCTATCTAATAAAAGAGTAATTTGCAGAGTGACCATCACTCCAACACACAAAAGGGCTGCCCCCATGTGGTCAAAGATCCTGCCCTTATGTGGACACAAGATGGCCACCACAAGATGGCCAGCAGGGGAGGGCCATTGGGAGGTTCCAGGCCTGCAAGGGAGGGCAGTTGTGGGGGATCAGGCCTGCAGGGGAGGGTAGTTAGGGTTGACCAGGCCAGCAAAGGAGGGAAGTTGGGGGCAAACAGGCTGCCAGGGGAGCAGTTAGACATCAATTAGGCTGGCAGGGTAGTGGTTAGCAGGTGATCAGGCTGGCAGGCAGAAGTGGTAAGGGGTAATTAGGGAGGCAGGCAGGTGAGCAGTTTGGAGCCAGTAGTCCTGGATTGTGAGAAGGATGTCCAACTGCCCATTTAGACTTGATCCTACCGGGATAGGGTCTAAATGGGCAGTCAGACATCCCTCGAGGTGTCCCAGATTGGAGAAGGTGCAGGCTGGGCTGAGGGACACCCTCCGCCTCCTGTGCACGAACTTTGTGCACCACGCCTCTAGTATAGTATAAAATAATTTGGAATCAACCCAATGAGAGAGTAATCATTAAATTAATTATGACATATCTATTTTATGAAATATGCCATCTATTCAACTTAATAGACTTAAATGATCATGGTATATTTTTATAGAAGATAAAGTTGAAGAAATATTTACACTACAACTCTATTTTATGTTTATGCTATAAAAATTAGGAAAATATGAAATATCAATAGTGATGCTTTGGGGTACTGAGCTTATGGGTGAGATTATTTTTATCTATATTTTTTCTATAACACAACATTTGTTATGGTATACTTACCACATTCACTTCTATATTTGCATAGATTTTTTTGTCAACCTACTAATGTAATACTTGTGTAAAGAACACTTCTCTTGCCGAACTGGTTTGGCTCAGTGGATAGAGCATCGGACTGCAGAATGAAGGGTCCCGGGTTCGATTCCGGTCAAGGGCATGTACCTTGGCTGCGAGCACATCCCCAGTTGGGGGTGTGCAAGAGGCAGCTGGTCGATGTTTCTCTCCCATCGATGTTTCTGACTTTCTATCCCTCTCCCTTCCTCTCTGTGAAAAATCAATAAAATATATTTAAAAAAAAAGAACACTTCTCAAAAGCATCAGGCAGAATTTTGATTTTAGTTAAAAAGAAAACGAGGAGAGGGAAGATGCAATAGGAATAGACAAGGGAGAATGTAAAATAAAATTTTTTCTTTGATTTATAATTTCAATAAGTGTTTTGCCCCATGTTTCAGTGGCAGGAGATAGGAATGAAAAAGAAAATAGAGGAATAATAGCTACTGAAATATATTGTGAAGATCTGTGATGGTTTTTTGCATAATCTACGCTTGCATAGAAGTAATTTATTACTTTAGTAAAAATGCAAAGAATATTTTATTTTTTGTACATTTGCACCATAATATAGTAGTGACAAAACATAATTGCTATTTTATAGGAGGCTTTTTATATTTTTTATCCTGATATAGTTTACATTTCTATATCTGTAAAAGAACAAAATAAAAAAATAAAGCAACACCATCTCAGTTTTTTTCTTTCTTTCTTGTAGGGGCAAAAGCTCTTTCTTACTGTGGGTCTTTATCCTATGAGTCTCCTTCACTCCTCACACAGACACTTCACTTCAGGTCAGCAAATGTATGGAGGTTTTCCCCCAGGCCAAGTAATTCTCTGTGATACCAGTGGGGTGTTTTACAACTTAACTCTGACACTGTCTACCTGGTGATAGCATCAAATCCCACAGGTTAAGGATTCCATTCCAGGAAATTTGAAGGGTAAATTACCAATATTAGAACAAGAGATGCTCTTAGTGTTCTTATCACTTAGGCAACTAAAAGAGTTTCAGGAGCTGTGTGCCAGGAACCAGGGGCCAAGTCCAATATATATTTTCTATTGTCTCACAAAATCAAAAAGATTCAATTCTATAGATTGATAAATTATCTGCATTGATGAGTTAGAACTCACAACTAACTCAGCTAACAAGGGAGGAAGCAATAGTGATTAAATGAAAGGATTCTTTGGCTGGGGGAGATATATTCTTTTCTCTATTTCAAGTAAAATTGTTACATCAATTTTTGTTGGGTATTTTAATTACTGTTTCATCTGATTGCTGAGGATGTGTCCTTTGAGTTAAGTATGTTTTGAGAGTCCTCGCATTTCTCAAAGTTTAAAATGGGAGGCATTTGCTTTGTAGAACTTTTTGTTCTCATGTACAGTTGTGGTCAGCAAAGAGAAAGCCAAAAATTCAGAGTTTAGTCTTCCGTGAAAGGTCACACAGAGATAGCACAACACAGCTTATTACTACCCCATGTAGTTGAGTTGCATTATTTTGTCATGAATACACTTGGAACAAATGTTTTGTTATGTTTTCTGTGTATTAACAGCCCACAAACAATTGCTCTCCTTTTCCTGTCTTCACTAGGATCAGTGCACAAATAAATGTATGCATAATTCCCTTAGTTAGAATAACTTCTGCAAATTTTCTGTGCAAGACTTAGCTTTTTATTTCTGCATTCCTGTCTCAAATGCACTTTCAGATACACTGAGTTTTCTCAGTTTATGCTCACAATTGTGTTATCCTTGATGATGGTAAACCACTGACCCTCTCAGTACAGTCTTGTTCTCATTGCTTCCAGAATTTTGGCTTTTTACATCTAGTGGCTCACTGAAATATTTCTAATCCTTATACCTGATTGGGACTCACTATCAGATGACTATAACTTTTGTTTCATGGGCCTCTTCTTTCTGCTTGTCCTATCTTAATATAGTTTCGGTTTTCTTTTGTGTTTTTTAAAAATATATTTTTATTGATTTCAGAAAGAAAGGGAGAGGGAGACAGAGATAGAAACATCAATGGTGAAAGAGAATCTCGATTGGCTGCCTCTTGAACACCCCACACTGGGGACTGAGACCTCAACTCTGGCGTGTGTCCTGGCCGGAATTGAGCCGTGACCTCCTGGTTCACAGATCCATGCTCAACTGCTGAGCCACGCCGGCTGTGTTGACTTTGTTTTCTACCAAGTTTCTGTCACAATTCATTGCTCATTTTTATATTTTAAAAGTGACTTATGGATGTTCTTTATATAGTAATGGATTAATTTGTTCTTTTGATATTGTAAATTCCCCTTTTGTTGTATGCTCTAATCATACACAGAAAAACTCATATCAAGCTACTACTAAACAACCATTTATCTACTCAGGTCAAAACATGCTTTTTAATATTAAAAAATGCTTATTCCTGCTTTTTTAGTTGTGTGAAGTGGAAGGAATAATCCAAACCAGCTAGTTTGCTAAAACCAGAAATCTTTTATTCCGTTTTTTAATATTTATGTCGAACTGATTATAGTTTTACTCAAAATATTTGTCAGGCCTCCAGAACATAGAGATGAAACTCATGTGAGTATAAACAGTGTTGTCTCAATAGTGGAGCTAATATTTTGTTTTCCCCTCTCCCACGCTTTCTGGAAATAGCAAAAAACCTGCCCTCTGGCCACTGAGGATATGGTTGATAGATCTGAGATATGAGAATATGAGGTCATTCTCCATGGCTAAATGTGAAGCCAAGAAGTTGAGTGAAAAAACACGAGAGAAAAGGGAGATTTAGAGAAGGAATAATATTTGAGTCAAATTTTCAAATTTTATTCTAAAAGTCATGTACCAATTCTATGCTTAGATTTCATAACAGTGTTACAAGGATAATTTTTTTCTTTTGGTTAAGCTCGCTTAAGATATTTTTGTGTGACATACGTCAAAAAACAACCTAATGAATGCAGAATCCCTGCCCAGTTTTGATGTAGGTTTTTTATTTCCTTCCAATAAAAATTTGAATATAAATTTCTAGGAAGGGCATTAACAAACCACTGAACAAGAAACTATGAGCAGAAAAATTTATTGATGAGATATCAATGATCCTGTTCCTTTTGTTTCCAAATTCCATAGTTCAGTAAATTGGAGGAGAGGGTGTTACTGGATAGAATAACAAGGAGAAAGAAAGAATAAGATTTGTGAAACATTGGCAAAAACAGTGAATAAAATTCATAGCAGGGATTTAAATTTCAGTTACTGTTAGTTAGCTAGTCCTTTTTATAATGTCATATCACTTTTTATAGTTTCCAATTCCCTTCTGGTATTTTGAAGATCTAAAAAATTTCTTTAAACATACTTAACATGGTTTCACAGCATATGTATAATTCCATGTATGAAGTCTTTATGAGTCTACTTCCATAGTCCCTTTTTTCCTCCTGCTTTTTCTTCATATTGTCTTATTTCTTTATATGTTGGTAATCTTGTATGTCTGGTTATCCAAGTTCAAAGACTGCACTTTCTTGTAAAACTGTTGTGGGGCGACTTCCATGACCAGTTTCAAACGACCACAGAGGCGGCTAAGTTGATAATAAGCAAGCAAGGATTTATTGAACTCCCCAGGAAGGTTGCGAGGGCACCATGCCAGTGGAGATCAAACACCCATGGCCACCCCATCCTGGGTGTAGGCATGGTGCCTTGAGTGTAAGACCCTTTTAAAGGGTCTTAACTATAAATTTTCATTGTTTTAAATTCCAAGAACAGCTTTCAAGGTCGTATCTGGGGTAGGGAGGTGCCAGTGGACTATGATTGACCCTGTTGCCTGCTCTTTATCTCTAACCATATCTCCTGATGGATGTGGGAATGCAGTCCTATCTCATGAAAGCGGATGATGGTACAGCTCAACCCCTGGTGCCACTGAGTCAACAGGAATCAATCTTTCAAAATTCAAACAGCAGTTTTACGCGAGATAAATGCTACCATTCAAAAGTACCGAGATGGATGCTACCATTCAAAAGTCCATTTATATGGACTGTAAATTCAAAAAAGGATTAGCTCACTTCCAGTTTGCTTTTTTTCTGAAGCTCCAGTTTAAAGATTAGATGATGGCATTTGTCAAGTTTCCTACTTACGTAGGCTCATTCTAAGAAGCCACTTAAATTTCAGTTCTGATCACAGCTATCTTCTCTTATGAGCAAATACCCTCAGGGCAAAAGCAGTTTTGTAAACTGTCCTTCTTTTTATTGGATTCCTACATTTTCCTAGATTTTAATTTGGTGATTTTCATATAAATTGTCATTTATATGTAAGTCATACATTATGCACATATTTGATTTTTACTGTTCCTAGTAAAGTTTGTCTTAATGATGTGGTCCAACGTAATAGATGTGGAAACCCTTTCTCCCAGAACAGAAAATGAACCAGTGGTTGCAAAAACCCAGGACGGATTATAAATGGGTATAAGGGAATATTTTAGGGTGATGCAAGTGTTCTAAAATTGTATTGTAAAACTGTATAAATTAATTAGAATGTATTGATTTGTACACTTAAAATGGCTAAGTTTCATGCCATGCAAATTATAGCACACTAAAGCTGTTTAAACAAGAAACTTTGCAGGTGACTATTGAAGAATAGGAGAAATCTCAGATGGATTGAGGAGGGAATGTGAAAACAGAGAGAGAGCCTGAACCTTCATTTCCTGTTAGGTTCTCAGGAAGGAGACAACTCCACAGGGAACCTGCAGGCCAACATGGACTGGTCACAACAGAGGAGAAATGATTGGGCATGTTGGGGCAATGAGAGTGCTGGAGGTTGCTCCCACCTTTTAAAAATTGCCTTAGCTGGGTGGCATGGAGGAGGACCAGATTTTCTCATGTGCTCTGTGGAGAACTCAGAAAGTAGCTGATCAAGACCAATAGGGTTGCCATGGTGAGGACTGTTTGCTATATAGCCAAGGTCACAGCATGGCCAGCTGAGGAAGAGGCCAGATCAAGAAATGGAAGAGATCCAGAAGATCTGAAGCACCTGCAGGAGCTGAGGTCGAGGTTGGAAGGTTTGAGGGTAAAGTTCAAGAAGCACTTGATATGCTGAAAGAATAGACCACAAGTTACACGTGCTGAATATTCTTGAAACATATGTAGTAATGACAGAAGCTGACATACCTGGCTAGATTACATCGCTGTGGTATATATTCTATACATCCTTTCCATCTGGTCCTCAACCAGAGATGGATTGGAGTCCCCAACCCTCCAACTCTCTGGGTGTACATGAGCTTTGCTCTGTTCCTGGAAACTGTCTTGTGCACGGGAATACAGATAGTATTTTTGAGAGAACAATGACAGTCCTGGTGAATAGTTGAACTTTGAATTAGCTGAATATTTTTCTGACAGAGATTTAAAATTAAGAAAAAAGACTATTTTAGATCAGAAAAGAATGATTCACCTCTAACTGGCATTTTGATGCTCTGCTCTCAGTCATATGCCAGACTAATGCTTGGCAGGGAGTTTAGCACATTTGTAGAAAAATGAGGACACTTACTTTTATTAAATATTTGAGCTCTAGTGTGTACATTTTGACACATCATCACTACTAGGGCATCAGCTATGACCTGTCAATAACCAAAACTAGACTCTCCCGTTGTGGGAGGTGGCTGTCCAATAATATATACTTGGATCTGAGTAAGCAAAAAGTGTTTTGTTTGTTTGAGTTGAGAAAGCCCTATGGTTCTGTGTGCAATTTCATAGCCTGATTATTCTCTTTGTCAGTAATGGTATATAGTTCACTTTTGCCTAAAAGAAGTCATTAGACAAAACTGGTTAAAATGGCATAGGTTTTCAGTAGTGTGGGCATTGTTTGTTTCCCTCAGTTTTAGCCAAGTTGGCCAACTCTGTCCTGGAAATGTCATGCTCACTTCTAAATAACTCTAGGATCTATTTTTATTGTTGCTATTGCTTTATCCCTTCCTTTTCTACTAATGTACAATGTTAAAGTAAAAATTTTAACAGAAAAAAGAAAAATCAATCATCTAAATATATTAGCAATAGAAATGATGAGTTATTTCAGTATGCAAGCCTACTCTACAACCTTATAAGTTTCAGCATATTTTAAAACTAAATTAATTCTAATATTCTGTGAATTTTGATTATGTCAGGGTGGCCATATTCATTGTTTACCATGTATTATGCCATTTTTTTTTGGTGAACATAATGTCATTAAACTATTTGGTGATCATGGGATTTCTATTTTGAGCTCAGTCAAATTGTGCTGCCATAAATATTGAACTCCATTAATTGCAATATTTCCAGATTTAGCAGGTAAAATTCAGGATGCCCAGTTAAATTTCAATTTTAGATAAACAACAACTAATATTTTAGTATGAGTATATCCCAAATATTGAATGGGTGATACTTACGCTAAAAAAATTTTATCATTTTAAGTTTGCCCAGACATTTGTATTTTATTTGGTGACTATAAATACTAGCATGAATTTGGTATCTGTCTTTCACATAGTGCTGAATGTTTTCTACCTTTCCTAAAGCATAATGGAGCAACTTTAGCTGGGCCACTTTGCCCTGTGCTTTGCTCTTGATCTATTTAGCTTCTAGAGTGGTTATTTCCACTTTTGTTTTTGGCTATTTGCAGAAAGGAAAGTCAGAAGATCAACATGATTAAATAAGAACCCATTCTTTCCTTTGACTCTAATGAAACAGAGTCTAGCGTACACACAGTTCAATTATAAACTTCATTCTGTGAAGGATCTTTGAATAATGAGTTGTTCTCTATAGTGAACTTAGACACTTGTTTCAACTAGCTTTTAATTACTATCATGAAACAACAGATGGCTGGTGTGGAGGAGTGTGTCCACAGGGCTTTGTTTATGGGGAGAAAACTATGCCAGCGGCTATGTTTGTTTCTCTTCGCTAATTACCATTTGGTGGAGACATTTTTCGAATTTCCAGTGATGAGCCCTACTAGCTTTACAATTTGATTTGAAACCTGTGTGACTTGTGTAGGACAACTAGCATCTAAGCTCCTGGTTTTGTATGGTTTCAGGCTTTGTGTATTGTTGTCCATTGAAACCTAAATAAAATAATTTTGGCCATGGATGAAGATTCCATAAGTTACTTTCAAGTTTGTCTGTACAATGACAGTGATTATTCTGCTGAAGGATGTCCCAAAATACAGAATTTGTTTTTCACTTTAATAGTCCTTAGTTAATAGATTATACTTATACTTCCTATTTTAATCCCAAACTGAAGCATCATCCGTTGATGTGTCTGTGTATCACTTCATTTGATATTACCCCAAATGCTTTAAGAGGTGGGCTCCCAGCTTTCAAAGTCATTAGATCCAGCAAGCAGAAAGCCTTTTATGTGTTGCTTTTTAGTTCTCACATTTGGCAAATAAATTATTCCTATTTTTGACTTTCCAAAGATGGCTAGAACTCTGTGAGGAAATTGTATTCTTGGGTTTATTAGATTGAAGCTAAGGGCAAACATTTATAAAGAGAATAAATATTAAAGGTACAGGCACTGTGGCATAGAGCTGAGGTTAAATAGTATTTGGTTTTCTCTGTTCTCTTACCTTTCAAATTCTATTTACTCAGAGGCGTCATATGCAACTGGGTTAGTGAGAGAGAAAATGTACCTCTTGAAGAATATCAAGTGCTTAGTGTCTATGTCCTCAAGGCTATTTTCCCCAGCTCAGATAACAATAGTAACAGTAACAAGAGCTATAGATAATAGTTTTAAGCACTTACAATGTGCTCTGTATTTTTATACAGCATTTCATCTATCTTTCCTATTCATGGAAAACTGCAACCATGCGGCTAAAATTCTACCAGACTGTAACATCTTTAAGGACACTGAATTCCTAGAACTTTCAAAGTGCCTGACTCATGTATTTCTTCAGTAAGTGGAGAATAAATAAGTAAATCCTATCTAATAAAAGATTAATATGCAAATTTGACCATACCATTGCCATACCCACAAGCCACGCCCACAGCCACACCCACCAGCCAATCAGGAGCGGATTATGCAAATAAACCCCAACCAAGATGGCTGCCACCACTGAGAGCAGGAGGAAGGCTTGGGTTTCCCCGGCAACAGAGGAAGCCAACCCTCCTGCCATTGCCTGCCTAGGACTCCACTCAATGCTACAAATTTTCAGTTATAAAAGATACAGAAATGGTGGCAGCCACTGAGCTGGAGAGAACAGAGGCTTGGGTTTCCCTGGCAATGGAGGAAACCACCAGTCTAGGCTACAAAGTTTCAAACAGAAATGGCTGCTGCCCCAGAGCCAGCAGAAGGATTGGCTCTGCTCCAGGCTACAAAGTTTCAATTGTAGACATAGATTAATCCCAGATCCCAGGGCCTCCGCTTGGGTCACTGGGGGGCATGGCCAGCCTGAAAACCTCCACAGGCCCCTTGCCCAGGCTGCCCCTCACCCCAAGGGAACCCCCACCCTGATCCGAGACAACCGTCAGGGTAAACCAGCTGGCCCCCCACCCAGGCACCAGGCCTCTATCCTATCTAATAAAAGAGAAATATGTAGATTGACCATCACCCAACACACAAGAGGGCTGCCCCCATGTGGTCAAAGATCCTGCCCCCATGTGGACACAAAATGGCCACCACAAGATGGCAAGCAGGGGAGGGCCATTGGGAGGTTCCAGGCCCTGCAAGGGAGGGCAGTTGTGGCCGATCAGGCCAGCAGGGGAGGGCAGTTGGGAGAGACCAGGCCTGCAAAGGAGGGCAGTTGGGGGTGATCAAGCCTGCATGGGAGGGCAGTTAGGGGTGACAAGGCTGGCAGAGGAGGGAAGTTGGGGGCAAATAGGCTGGCAGGGGAGCAGTTAAACATCAATTAGGCTGGCACGGTAGTGGTTAATGGGTGATCAGGCTGGCAGGCAGAAGTGGTTAGGGGCAATCAGGGAGGCAGGCAGGTGAGCAGTTTGGAGCCAGCAGTCCTGGATTGTGAGAAGGATGTCTGATTGCCCATTTAGGCCTGATGGTATAGGGCCTAAACGGGCAGTCAGATATCTCTCTAGGGATCCCAGATTGGAGAGGGTGCAGGCTGGGCTAAGGGATATCCCCTGCCCCCCATGCACGAATTTCATGCACCAGGCCTCTAGTAAATAAATAACTTCTTAAAATGTTAGAGGAGAATAATATTTACTGGCTCATTCATAGTATTTCTTTATTTTAAAAAAATCATATTTAAAACTAAAGGCCCAGTGCATGAAATTTGTGCACTGGGGGAGGGGGTGTGTCCTTCAGCCCAGTGTGCACCCTCCCCAATCTGGGACCCCTTGAAGGATGTCCCGCTGCAGGTTTATAGGGATCAGGCCTAAACCGGCAGTCAGACATCCCTCTCCCAATCTGGGACTGCTGGCTCTTAACAGCTCACCTGCCTGCCTGACTGCCTGATAGCCCCTAATCACTCTGCCTGCTAGCCTGCTTGCCCCCAAATGACCTCCACCCCCAGCCAACCTGATCACTCCCAACTGCCTCCTCTGCTGGCCTGCTCACCTCTACCTACTCTTCCCACTGACCTACTCACCTCCAACTGCCCCTCTGCTAGCCTGCTCACTCCAAACTGCCCCCCCCTGCTGTCCTGATCACTTCCACCAGACCTTCCCTGATGGCCTGCTTGCCCACAACTTGCCCCCTGCTGGTCTGCTTACCCCCAATGGCCCTGCCCCCCACCAACCTGATCACCCACAACTGTGGTCTCATCCTGGCCTGATCACCCACAACTGCCCTCCCCTCTTAGCTTCTAACCACCTCTACCTTGGCCCCAATACCATGGCTTTGTCCAGAAGAACACCGGGAAAGTCTCCCAGTCTAATTAGCATATTACCCTTTTATTAGTATAGGTAGAGGCCTGGTGCATGGGTGGGGGTCAGCTGGTTTGCCCTGAAGGGTGTTCTGGATCAGGGAGGGTGCTTCCTTGGGGCATGAGGCTGCCTGGGCTAGGGGCCTGTGGTAGTTTGAAGGCTAGCCATGCCCCCATGGGTGAGGGTGCCTGCTTGGGGGCCTTCACCAGCCTGGGTGAGGAGCTGAAGGCTCTTTTTAAGCTGGCCACAGCCCCTTCAGAAGGGGGGTCCTGCTGGGGTGCCTGGCCAGCCTCACTGAGCGGCTGAGGGCTGTTTTCAGGCTGGCCACATCCTCTTCAGGATGTGGGTCCCCACTGAAGGGGATAGCCTGGGTGATGGCTTTTTGCAGGCTAGCCATGCCCCCTGGAGATCCATGCTTCCAGAACTTTCTCCTCCTCCTCCTTTTTTTTTTTTTCATTGCCTCTTTGAGCAGACGCCCCTGCCAGCTGGAAGCAGGTATCTGGGATTTATTTATATTCTATAATTGAAACAACACCCCTTTCCCCCCCAAGAATTGTCAGTCCATTCCCTCTCTATGTCCATGATTCTGTTATATTCACCAGTTTTTCCTGTTCATCAGATTATTTGTTCACTTGATTTTTAGATTCATTTGTTGATAGATGTGTATTTGTTGTTCATAATTTATATTTTTACCTTTTTCTTCTTCCTCTTATAGAATATCTTTCAGCAATTCATATAATATTGGTTTGGTGGTGAGGAACTCCTTTACCTTTTTCTTATCTGCGAAGCACTTTATCTGACCCTCAGTTCTGCATGATAGCTTTGCTGGATAGAGTAATCTTGGTTGTAGATTCTTGCTATTCATTATTTTGAATATTTCTTGCCACTCCCGTCTGGCCTGCATAGTTTCTGTTGAGAAATCCACTGACAATCGTATGGGTGCTCCCCTATAGGTAACTAACTGTTTTTCTCTTGCTGCTTTTACTATTCTCTCTTTACCTTTTGCTCTTGGCATTTTAATTATGATGTGTCTTGGTGTGGTCCTCTTTAGATTCCTATTTTTTGGGTTCTGTGCACTGTTTGGGCTTTTAAGTCCATTTCTTTCACCAGGTGGGGGAAATTTTCGGTCACTATTTCTTCAAGTAGGTTTTCACTATCTTGCTCTCTCTCTTTTTCTGGCACCCCCATAATTCGGATGTTGGTATGCTTGAGGTTGTCCCAGAGGCCCCTTACACTATCTTCAATTATCTGAATTCTTTTTGTTTCTTGCTTTTCCAGCCGAGTGGATTTTGCTTCTTTGTATTTCAAATCTTTGACTTGGTTCTTGCGTTCCTCTGGACTGCTTTTAGTTCTTTGTGTATTATTTTTTTATTTCATTCAGTGTTTGCTTAATTTCTAATTGGTCCTTTTTCATATCCTCGTAGGTCTCTTTCATTTCCTCGTATGTCTTGTTCATTTCCTTGTAGTTCTCATTAAGTTCATCGGCCTTTTGTAGAAGCCTCTTGAAAAACCCTATTATTGTGGTTTTGAACTCTATGTCTATATTATTCATATAATATTGGTTTGGCGGCGAGGAACTCCTTCACCTTTTTCTTTCACACGTGATTTCTTTCCATTTCTCTGCATTGTGGCTGCTTTCCTGAGTTGGTTGATTACCTTTGTGTGGTAGATGTCCTCTAAGGGACAGTGGCTCAGCCTCCCCAGTTACCTGAGGTGAATACTCTTACTGCAATCCTTTATGGGTTGTACAGTATTACTGAAGTTAAACACAGATTATTATTGTTAGACTAGGAGGATTTGACCTCCAGGCCAATTGACTGGGAGGGTAAGCTGTGTTCAGGTTGGATGGGTGGAGTCTCTGGGCTGAGCAGGCAGCATCAGCTCTGCCCTATGTGGCACGTGGGTCCCTGTGCTGGGTGCTAATGGCTGCATGCACCTCTGAGAGAAAGCCGCCGCTGGTCTCCACTCGCTGCCAGACAACTCTGCCTCTCCCCAAATGAGTCTGCACACCCAAAGTCTCACCCAGGGTTGTGAAACAAAGCAGTCCGGTCGTCTCCCGAACGAGGGAGCAAGTCACGAGTCCTCTCTGTGCGGCTGCACACTTCTGTTCCCAAGTTTACGCGCAAACTGCTGTTTCCAACTTTACACGCACTCAACAAGCTCGCCCGCTCCACAGGCTCACAGACCTCTGCTGTGCCTGGGTTTCAGCGTGCCTTACCTGGACCTCGTCTGGAACTGGGGAATCAGTGCAGTGGGATGCCTTTGCCCTCCCCGTTGGAGAAAACCAGCCAGGTTTGCAGTTGCTCACCCTTTCTGCTCACGCATTCGCACGGCTCCAAACCACTGATTCAACGCGTGTCTCCAAGGCTGCGCTCTGCCGCTTCTCTGAGTCACAGTGTCCTATCTTTACTTTTATTTGTGGAATTTTCACTCAGCCAGCTTTCAGGTGATTCTGGATGATGTTTGTTCTGTTAAGTTGTAGTTTTGGAATTGTTGTGTGGGGCAGCAAGATAGGTGTTTACCTATGTCGCCATCTTGGTTCCTCCTAAACTTATTTTTAAATATGTTTTTATTGATTTTATAGGAGAGGTAGAGAGGGAGAGAGAGAGAGAGAGAGAGAGAGAGAGAGAGAGAGAGAGAGAGAGAATAAACATTGGCTGCCTCCTATATGTACCCCAACTGGGGTCTGAAGCAACAACCTGGGCATGTACCCTGACCAAGAACGAAACTGGCAAATAGTTCATTGTGATAAATAATGAACTCTTTAGGTAGAACATTGAATGCTACGTGAACACTGTAATAATTTGGGGGAGAGAGCCTTCTGTTGAGTAACTTATTTTTGAGGATTCACAGACCTCTCTTATTTTGTAGTTACTTGTTTTGAATAGATTTTCTTATATTAAATATATTTCATATGTAGGCTTATAATTAATAAAACCATTTTTTATTTGGTTCACACCAAGTTGCTTATAAAAGTGTTTAGCACACAGTAACTTCACAATTAATATTAATTCTATTAACTACAATTATTTAAAATAATAACTATAAAAACAATTGTAAAATATATTAAACCAATACAAGAGAGTTCAATATCAAGTGTCCTGAATAAATGGGAAAGCTTAGCCAATATCTGCAAACATTGCTTAGGTAATCACCAAGAGTTTAGCTGATAGAGTCTAATTCCTTTAATAATTCTTCACCATAACCACACTCAACATATTTTATTGTAAACTTTGGTCTCTAAAATAATACCAGAGATAAGCATTTAATGATATGCAGATTATGACACTGGATTCATTCATTTGAGTTGTGATTGGGTTTTCCTTAAAACAGTTTGCTATATTTCCAGATGGTAGCAAGTTATGATTAAACTTAAACTCATATTTGAAATTTATTGTTGTATTCAGTCAAGCCTAATTTATTCTGAATTTGTTAAAAGAGCAAAATGGGGTGTGGATGATATGAGTCAAAAGATTCAAACTTCTAGTTATGAAATAAATTAATCATGGGGAACTAAGGTACAGTATAGCGAGTATAGTTAGTAATACAATGTTGCATATTTGAAAGTTGCTAAGAGAGTAGATCTTAAAAGTCCTCATCACAAGAAAACATTTATTACCATGTGTGGTTAAGTGACTTCTCCAAAGTAACACAATAAAAAAAGGAACTTAACTAAAACACTTAAGATAATTAAAGAGACATATGCTATATGAGAATCAAAAAGTAAGACATTAAAATGTACATGCTTTTGTACTTCCTTGCATGCAATGCTTTCATTGGTTTCTACTTGAAGGATTTGGGTAAGCTGGAATTGTTTTTATTTGCAATGTGTTTTTTCGGGGTCTCTTCAGTTTTAAGTCTAAACTAAGCTCTCAGTAGAATTACTAATCATCCGGTTGACTGACTTCCTTTTGACTCACTTTTATAGAAAACATGACTTGGTGATAGGGATATTTGGGGCATTTTTTCTCAGAACATGTGAACTAGTTTGCGGCGAGTGTTTTTAAATTCCCTGTTGTCAATGTGCAATTCAGCAGGATGTAGAGACTTTTAAAGAATTTAGGAATTTGTGGTTAAGTGGGCCTGTGGACAGAGAGGTCACTACAGGCATTGTGGCTTTCTTGCCAGGATTATAATAATTAATTGTAAATTTATGGAACATGTTCCTGCAAACTCTTCAGTTATTCATACACCTTGGTGTATGCTTGGGAGGAGGGTAGATGAAAAATAGATGTTTTCTTGGCAAGTTATGACTGGGAGACTTTTCTAGTGCACCAAAAATAATTCAGTAACATATCTGGATTCAGAGTTCAACTGTGTTAAATATTTTAACAATAAATTAGCTTCATGCCAGATTTAACTTCGAGAAAGTGATACATTTCCCAAAACAACAATGTTGAATACTGGGCATATACATTTATTGTATTTATTGTATTTATTGTATTTATTCAAGTTCATAAATGAGATTTTCTGCTTCCCTTCTCTGAAAAAAATATTGCGATATAACTAAATGTTCTCTGTCAGAGCCAGCAGCAAGAGCACCTCTCAGCTCTGCTGGTCTGACTGGCTCTGAGTGGCTTTGAATCCATGAATTCTTCTAAATTCCTCCTGACTACACCAGGGCTGGCTCTTCCTCAAATCCAACCCACTGTACTAACTATTGGGAACTTAGTCCAAGTTCCTCCTTTATCCTCTGCTCACTAATTAGAGGTCAATTCTCAGCAGCGGGGCACACGGAGAAGCCATGAGAGGCTGTGGATATGTAAGAATGAGTCTTTATTCCTGAAGCCAGTGGTCACATAGCCATCAGACAAGAACAGTCCTCACAGCAAAGTCCATATAGGCAGGCAGCTGGACACTGGCTGATAAACATATATCTTTCCGATAAAGCAGCATCAGGCTCTGTACCCACTGCTATTATCTGAGCAGCCGCCCGCTGCCTCCTAGTCTCACCGCCTCACATTGTTGGGGTACCTGAGCTCTCAGGCTCAGCAGCTTCTCCTGTCTCTCCCGCCCAGCTGCTCTCAGTCCATACTCCAGACATCTTCTCACTCCAGCCTACTCCAACTAGACTGGTCAGTAACCTACTTTTGCACTATTTAGACAAAGAAGGCTCCATGCCGACAGTTACATCAATCCTATTGGCTACTGAAGGGCACAGTGTACCATATGTCCTTGCACCCGCTCCTGGTCTCTTGGCTGGTTTAGGATTCCCAGGCTCAGAGTCCTTGAACATCCGTGTAGGCACATGCCCGGAGCGGCCTTTGGCCATTCTGGTGTATTGATAACAAGGCCTCTGTGCTCCCACCGGCCTTGACTATCCAGGGTCCTGGCATGGTTCCCACACCTTCCCTGTATTATTGAAAAAAGTTCTAATCGGATATTACATACCATACATAATGGAAATATATTGCTTTTCTACTGTTGTAAACTTATTGTGACTTTATAAATGTTTACAAATAATAAAATTGTTATGAAAAGTAAGAATAATGTTTGAATCCATTTCCTAGCCAGACCTTCTTATTTCCAAATAAAGAAACTAAGGTCGGCTTAAACCGGTTTGGCTCAGTGGATGGAGCGTTGGCCTGTGGACTGAAGGGTCCCGGGTTCGATTCCGGTCAAGGGCATGTACTGTGGCTGCAGGCACATCCCCGGCAGGGGGTGTGCAGGCAGCAGCTGATTGATGTTCCTCTCTCATGGATGTTTTTGACTTTCTATCCCTCTCCCTTCCTCTCTGTAAAAAATCAATAAAATATATTAAAAAAAAAAAAAAGAAAGAAAGAAACTAAGGTCGGTAGGCTAAAGTGCTTAGTACTCCAAGTCCATAGCCAGTTGGCAACAGAAAATCACAAGACTCTATCTTGCATTTTCCCCTCTGTCACAATGCAGACTAAACTTAAAACCTTCACAACTCAGGATGGATGCAGGCCTATTACTCTATCGGTATTGGTGAAAACCTGAGTGGGAGGCTCATAAAGCCATGAATAGATTTTAAATATTTTATTTTAAATTAAAACCTTAAATGTGTATTTATCACCAGTCTTTTGATACAGGATAGTTATATCTTTTGATATGGGCTCGTATTGGGTTGCTATTGGCTTTTCTTGTATAAATCACACTATTAGTACATTTACTCCTAGTATTTTCAGGTTGTTAAAGATCTTAAATACACTTGCAAAGAAATCTAAGTGCTAAATATTTTCAGATTTTTATACTTCTTTCTTCCCATTCTTTTAAATTGTTAGCCCCAAACATTTAGCCAATTTTCCTCCCTTCCCTTCCTCCCTTTCTCCCTCCCTCCTTCCCTTCCTTCCTTTCTTTCTTCTTTTACTTTTTCTTCCTTCTAGACCTTTTTTTGTCATACAAATTTTTATTTACAGACTTGGGATCATATTGAACATATAGTTTCCTGCTTATATACCTTTTATCATTGATTTACACTATGGGTATTTTTTACATTAAATATTTTCAAAGTTATACATTTAAAAAAATTATTGATTTTTAGAGACAGAGGGAGAGGGATAAAAAGAAACATTTATGTGAGAGCAAAACATGGATAGGCTGCCTGCTGCATGACCCCTACTGGCAAAATCCGGGCATGCACCGTAACAGGAACCTTTTGGTGCTCAGGAAGATGCCCAACCAACTGAAGCACACTGGCCAGGGCTCAAATTGTACGTTTTTAATGATTTCACAGGATTGCATATTATGAATGCACTAAAATTATTTAATATTATTGTATGTTTAATTATTTCTAAGTCTTTAAAAGAGAAGTGGTATACTAGAGTGAACAAACCATGGGCTTTATAGTCAGTACCATATACTTTGGGTAGTGATTATATTTTATCATTCTTATAGGTGAATTTGACAGAATATAATACAGTGTCAGATGTATTATACTGAGTGTTGTCATCAAGGAACATGTTATCTTTTCATCTGTTTAGGTTCTGTTTTAGATTACTCCATTAATTTCTATAGGTTTTTTGTATAAGTGATTTACATGTTTTAAGTTTATTTTTTGGAATAATGCTCATAATTATTGTAATGAGAACTTTTTTCTGTTACATTCTAATTTGTTAAATTTTAAGTTGTTGAACTCTGTTTTAAGTTTTTAAGTTTCATAGTTAATTTGTTGGTTTTAAGGCCTGTTTTACACTATTTTACACAACTGGTCATCTCAAATGAATGTGAACTAATGAAACACGGAAAAATACAAGAAATGTCCAAGTTAGACAAATTTAATAAAAGACACCCTGCTTATACTGAGTTTATTTTCCTAAATAATTTAAAGTTGTATATATTTTCATAACCACCTCATAATCCTTTAATCACATTGTAGCTGACTATTGATAGATCATAACACTTATATTCAACATTATCAAACCAGGACTGTCTCTTTTATAATAAACTAGAGACCCAATGCACGGATTTGTGCACTGGTGGGGTCCCTCAGCCTGGCCTGTGGGGGTTGGGCTGGAACTGGCTTTCCAATATCCTTTGAGGGGTCTCAGATTGCAAGAGGGCAGTTCTCTGGTGATGCACCCCAGAACTGGGCTCCTTCCACCCAAGAATCACAGCTGCCAAGTCACTGTAGCTCAGCAGCTCCTATGTTGAACATCTGTCCCCTGGTGATCAGTGTGTGTCATAGCTACCAGATGGAGTGTCTGACTCCTGGTGGTCATTGGGCATCATAGCTACTGGTCAGATGGTTGAAAAGTTGGACGGTCACTTAGGCTTTTAAATATATAGATAAATCTTTAGTCCTGAAATGAAAGTCATATGCATATGATTATTATATACTCAATAATATCTTTAAATTTAAATACATTTATTTCAATATTTAGGCAAACCTGAATTATAATGAAATTGTCATACTTTCCCTTACTTAAATTTAAAAGAATAAAATGATCAGAAGTCATACCAAAGAAGCTCAAGGAAATTGACTAGCATTAAATGCAGGGGGAGTGAATAAACACTAGAGTTCGATAATTGACAAGTTAGTTTGTATATAAGACAAAAAGAAAAAAGGAAGTAAAAGACAGAAACTAGAGATTTTAAAGTGGAAACAATAGGAAGTATGTTAGTCTCATAAGTGAACTTGGCCTTCTTTTCCCTTCTCACTTAAGGCATTTATTTTTACGATTCATGAACATGGAATATCTTTCCATTTATTTGTGTCTTTTTTCGATTTCTTTCATCAAAGACTTATAGTTTCATTATAAATATATTTTGCTTCCTTAGTTATATTTATTACTATATATGTTATTGTTTTTGATGCTATTGTGAATAGATATTTCTTTGTTAGTGTATAGAAATGCAGTTGATTTCTGTATGTTGATTTTGCATCCTTCAACTTTATTGAATTTACTAGTATTGATTAGTTTTAACTAATTAATTAGTTACTTGGGATATTTAAGGATTTTCTCTTCATAAAATCAGGTCATCTGCAAACAGGGATCATTTTACTGTTTGGATGTCTTTTGCTTCTTTTTTTTCCATGATTGATCTAGTTAGGACTTTGAGTACTATGGATTTTGCAATGATAAAAGCTATTGGGTGTGTCCACAGTGCTGGTCACTGTGTACCACCACTGTGCCTACAATGTGGCTGCTTTTGTAGCCTCTGCTTTTCGTCCTTATTCCCAGTTTTCTCTCTTTGTTTCCCCTATACTTGTCTGGCTGCAACTGAAGCAAGGCCTTTGTGTAGTTTCTGGAAAGGCTGGATAGGCAGGTAGCTCATCCCACTCTTCCCAGTGAGGGGCGCTCTTCCTGGGGAGTTCCTTCTTGGTGCCGAGCAATGCCTGCTGGAGTGATGCGGGCCCTCGAAAGCTCTCTTTCTTCTCTTTGCATGTGGTTATTCTAAAGTTGTTTGTCTCACTGTGTTGCTGCAATTTTCTTAAGTGGACGTCAGGGTTCTTTTACTAGAGCTGTTCTGTTCATGGATTTCTGCCTACTTGTTTGACCTTTGTGGAGGGCTGAGGCTGGGGTCTCCTGTTATTCCTTTGGTCATATTTTACCACTCATTGGTTTAAATAGACCATCTATTTTTTAAAATAAGGAGGATTTGAGAATACTGAATAAAGAGTTGTGCAAGGGTAAGGGTAGGAACACTGAAAAAAACTGCACTGAGTAGTTAGCATCCATTGGGATCTGAGAATTTAATAATTTACATGTTAGTGAAAACTGAGGTAGGCTATCGTGAGGGGCCAGGACTCTGTGACTAAAGATATTCCTCTCAGTGTACAACAATAGTGCTTTAGTATTGGTGAAGGCAACTTTCTATCTGACCTTGACAATGCCATTTTTCTAAACCCTCCCTTCAGAGTTTAGACTCTACTTATACCTGAAGAGGCCTAGAAAAGTTTGCAGAAGTTGTGGTTAATCAAGTTTTAACTCCCCTTTACTCTTGAGAAGTCTCAGTTGAAGAAATACACAAAGGTCTATGGTAAAGTACTTGCTTTAATTTTGAAAAAACTGGATTAAATATTGTGGCATCAAAACCCAGTTAGCCTTCTTAATAGTGAGTTGGGCCAGCTCAGCAGATACAAGTGTGTGTGTGTGTGTGTGTGTGTGTGTGTGTGTGTGTGTGTGTATGTGTGTGTGTGAGAGAGAGAGAGAGAACAAACTGAGCTTTGCATGCTCACTTTCCTCTCCCAAAGTTACTCATCAGATAGTTCCTCCTCTTCCCTTAAGTACAACATTTCTACCAGAGAGAAGTGCTCCTCTAGTAGAAAGCTACTCTTAGTAACCCAAGGACAGGAAGATAGTTGCCCCTATAGTTGCTAGGATGTTCCTAGCATCCAACACATGTTTCTTATGTTATTTCTGCCTGAAATTGTGTGATTTTTCTGCCCTCTTTCCTGAAACCTCTGCTACTTAACTTTTTTCTGAGCCCTCACCATCAACTTCTTTTTTTCATTTCTTTTTTTAAATTTAATAAATCTTCATTGTTCAGATTATTACAATGTCTCCCCCCAGTACCCATCCCACCCTCTGCCCTCACCTGCCCCCCACTGTCCTTATCCATAGGTGTACTTTTTGTCCACTCTTTTCCTGCACCTCCCACATCCCTTTCCCCCCAAGAATTGTCAGTCCATTCCCTTTCTATGTCTCTGATTTTATTATATTCACCAGTTTATTCTGTTAATCAGATTTTTAATTCACTTGATTTTTAGATTCACTTGTTGATAAATGTGTATTTGTTGTTCATAATTTCTATCTCTTCTGCTTCCTCTTCTTAAAGAATATCTTTCAGCATTTCATATAATACCAGTTTGGGGGTGATGAACTCCTTTAGCTTTTTTTTTAATCTGCAAAGCACTTTATCTGACCTTCAATTCTGAATGATAGCTTTGCTGGGTAGAGTAATCTTGGTGGTAGGCTCTTGTTGTTATTCATCACTTTGAATATTTCTTGCCATTCCCATCTGGCCTGCATAGTTTCTGTTGAGAAATCCACTGAGAATCGTATGGGTGCTCTCTTATAGGTAACTAACTGTTTTTCTCTTGCTGCTTTTAATATTCTTTCTTTGTCTTTTGCTCTTGGCATTTTAATTATGATGTGTCTTGTTGTGGTCCTCTTTGGATTCCTTTTGTTTGGAGTTCTGTGCACTTCCTGGACCTTTAAGTCTATTTCTTTCACCAGGTATGGGAAGTTTTCAGTCACTATTTCTTCAAATAGGTTTGTAGTATCTTGCTCTCTCTCTTTTTTTTTCCTGGCACCCACATAATTAGGATGTTGGTATGCTTGAGGTTGTCCCTGAGGCTCCTTACACTTTCTTTAATTTTTTGGATTCTTTTTACTTCTTGCTTTTCTGGCTGAGTGGTTTTTGCTTCTTTGTATTTCAAATCTTTGACTTGATTATTGTGTTCCTCTAGTCTGCTTTTAGGTCTCTATGTAATATTTTTTTATTCTAGTCAGTGTATGCTTAATTTCTACTTGGTCCTTTTTCATATCCTCAATGGTCTCATTAAATTTATCGGCCTTTTCTAAGAACCTCTTGAAAAACCTTATAACTGTGGTTTTGAACTCTATGTCCAGTCATTTCCCCCCCTCCATTTCTTTCAAATGTGATCTTTTCCTTGTCTCTGCATTTTGGCTGCTTCCCTGAGTTGGTCGAGTACCTTTGTGTGGTAGGTGTCCTCTAGGGGACAGTGGCTCAGCCTCCCCAGTTACTTGAGGTGATACTCTTGGTACACCCCTTTATGGGCTGCAAGGTCTTGTTGTAGCTAAGTCTAGATTGTTGTTGGTATCACTGTGAGAGGTTGACCTTCAGGCAATTTTCTGTGAGGATCAGCTGTGTCTATTCTGGAAGAGCCTCTGTGCTCAGCTTGAATGGGGCAGAGTCTCTGGGCTGAGCAGTCAACCTTGGTTTCCCATCAGCCCCACCCTAAGTGGTGCCTGTGTCTCCAAACCCCATGGCAGTGGCTGCATGAACCTGTTGAGAGAAAGCTGCCCCCAAGCTCTGTCTGCTGCTAGACAGTCCAGTTTCTCCCCAAATGAGTCTGGACACCCAAAGACTCACCCAGACCTGGAAAACAATGCAGTATGGAGGTTATTTATTTACTTATTTCTTCTCCTCCCAAATGAGAGAGCCAGCCACATGCCCTTTCTATGAGCTCACGTGTCTCTGCAGCTCTCGAGTTTCAGTGTGCTTCCTCCTAACAGTCTAGTTTCACCCCTTATGAGTCTGGATTCCCCGAGACTCTCCTGGAACTGGGGATTGGTGGAGTGGGATGCCTTTTCTCCCTCCCCGTTTGAGAAAACCAGCAGGGTACTTAGCCGCCCACCCTTTCTGCTTGTGCCCATCTCCACACCTCTGTCTCTGCACGGCTCCACAATTCTGCCCTCTGCAGCTCCTCTGAGTCTCAGTGTCCTTTTATCTTTCCTTCTATTTGTAGAATTTCCACTCAGCCAGCTTTTCGGTGGTTCTGGATAATGTTCATTTTGTATTTTAGTTGTAGTTTTGAAATTGTTGTGCGGGGCAGCAGTATAGATGTTTACCTATGCCGCCATCTTGGTTCCGCCTCCCATTCACTACCCATCAACTTCTTACTGTATTCAAATCTGGGTCAGGTGTTCTCTGGAATCCCTATCATAGCCCATTCTGCTGAATTAGAACTCTAGGCTCTCTCGTCTGTATTCTTAGTATGTTTTCCTAGGTTGAAAGTTTAATAATACATACCTAATATCTTCCATAATGATACATAGTGGGCAATCAATAAGCATTTATAGAAACAAAACCCAAAAGTGAAATTTCATGCAATTATTTACTTCTTCACAAGAAGGTGACTCAAATTAATGCTCTTTATGACAAATGTTTCATCTTGTGGTATTGAAACTGTCCTGAGTTTTAATCCTTGATCCATCTTAAGAGGAAATTTATACCGTAAGTGTGTATATTGAAAAAGAAGAGAATGTTAACATTTATGATCTAAGCTTTCACTCATTATTAGAAGTATAAAATCTACTGTACTCCCAAGATTGCAGGTATGCCAAACGAAGATATAATGGAGTCTAGCTCTAAAGATAGCATTAAATACACTCTTGCTTACCCTTCTGTATGATTTAGTATCTTGACTGAGAAGGGAGTGGTAGTTTTCAAAAGTCTAATCGGTTTTGGCTTGTCTGATAGTTCTCATCCTATAAGTTAAGAAACCAATGTGAGGTTTGTGCCAATTACCGAGTATGACTATTTTAATTATATATTTGTTGACAAGGCAGATGACCACTGTATGGGTCCATGGACCCAGATGACTCTTTTATTATCTAGTATCTATAAGCTGCCACTCTGATGATGCTTTGGGTTTCCAGGCACCCATGTCAACTTGAGCTCTCTGTATGATAGTCTTAAAGTAAATGACTGTAGATAGCCTGAGAAGAACTGTGAGGAACATAACTAACTCTTGCCATGATATTAATGGGTCATTCCTTTTTGGAGATGCAGCCTTTCAATCAATAGGTTCTGGTTCTGAAAAATAGCTCAAGTCCAGAAGCCATGTGCCTTTTTTATTGTGATGACTTCCTTTAGCATTCTGATAATTTATTTTGCCCATTGCTGTATCTGTAACTGCATCTATAACTCTTTCTAGCTCAGACACTCCTGGATGCCAAATCTAACTTTGCCACTCATTAGGATAATTGCCTCTGCCTATCTTATGATTACAAAGTGAAATCATGTGATTGTTGTCTTTGTTTTTATCATTCCCATTGCTATCAGCCCTGCCCTACAGAGAAGAGCTTGCACCCTTCTCACAGTGCATTCCTTATTGCTTTGCTGGACTCTGGAATGAAAAAGAAAATCTTATGGAATCTGGAGGACCTGTGCTTCTAGATGCTGCCCCAGGCCAGCAGGTGAGCCAGCAGATGAGCAACATATATTTGAGCGGCAACATGCCTGGCCCTAGACTAATTTTCAGAGCATAGAACAGCTACTCTTTGACTTCTGCCTTTCAAATCTCATGAAAATATCTCTCGAAGCCAATCCTGACCTGGAAACAAACAAAGGAAAGAATTCTGGGAAACATGGCTTCAACTCAACTAATTTGGCACAGTACAAAGTTACAATAGCTTCCATTGTCTTCTGGGTCAAATTATCTTATTAAAAAGAATTCTATATTTCAGTTACAATAGGTTAGAAACAATTTCCAGTACCATGGAAGCTATAATTGTGTTGGTATCTTATCTGAGAGCTGCTGTTTCCCTCTGTCACAATTTTATATATTTAAACATTTTTTTTCTTTCCCCCTCTTTTTAAGCAGGGATTTTATTACTGATTTTATCAGAGATTACTAGAAGAGCATAGGTAGAAGCTTCCTTACTTTATCTTTATTATCTATTACAACCTCCACTATCTCTGCAGTTTCCATTACCTGATGAATATAATGTATAAATAAAATATACTCATTTGTATACCTTTTTATATCTAAAAAATATAGAAAATCACATTTGGTCAGATGACTTTCTTAAGTCAGGATGCAACATTCTCTCCATTTCTTCCACTTCTGTGAAGTTGGCCTGTTTTCCTGGTCAACCCCACTGGAAAACAAAACAAAACAAAATAAAACAAAACAAAATGTAATAGCCCCAAAGTAGAAATGATACAAATACCTATCAACTGATGAATAGATCAACAAAACTGGTATATCCATATAAGGGAATATTATTCAGTTATAAAAAGAATGAAGTACCAACGCATGCACAACATGGATGAACCTTGAAATATATCATACTAAAAAGCCAGACAGAAAATTTCTATATTATCTTTATACTAGAGGCTTGTTGCATGGATTTGTGCACCAGTGGGATCCCTCGGCCTGGCCTGCGGGGATCAACTGAAACTGGCTCTCTGATATTGCTTGAGGGTTCCCGGATTGTGAGAGGGTGCAGGCCAGGCAGAGGGACCCCACTGGGACCCCACGAATCTGTGCACTGGGCCTGTAGTATGCATAGAGGTTAATCTCTTCCCATCCTCCCCCTCCCCTTTCCCTCTGAGATTCATCAGCCATGTTTCCATGCCTGTGGTTTCCACTCCTGCATTGAGCATCTGCCTCTGGTGGTCAGTGCACATGACCTCTGGTCGGCTGGTCAAATGAAAGGCTGGTTGGCTGATCACTTAGGTTTTTTTATAATAAAGAGGGAATATGCTAATTGACCATCACTCCATCACAAAGATGGCTGCACCCACAGCTGAGGCCAAGTTCCCATAAGGAGCTTTAATGAGCAATCAGCAGGGGCCTGAGGCTATGACCTCCCCAGCCTCTGTGGGGCTTGAGAGGGGACCTCAGGCTGTGTCCCCTGCCCTGGCATCAGCCTGGGGGATCTCAGGCCACACCCCCACCCCAGTGCCAGGCTAGGGGACCTGAGGCCAAGCCCTCCACCTGGCAGGGCTTGATGGGGGACCTTCAGGCTCACTTCCTGTCCTGGTCCTTGGGCTAGGGGACCTTAAGCTGCTCCCCCTACCTGACAGGGCTTGACAGGGGACCTCAGGCCATGCCCCCACCCATCAGGGCTTGACAGGGGACCTAGAGGTGTGCATCATGTCCTGGTTCTGGGCTAGGGGACCTCAGGCTGCTCCCCCCTGTCCCAGCACCAGCCTGGGGGACCTCAGGCTGCACCTTCCACCAGGTGGGGCTTAACTGGGGACCTAATGGCATGCCCCCCACCCAGCAGGGCTTGCTGGGTCAGGGGGACTCAGGTTGCTCCCCTGCGCAGTGGGGCTTGACTGGGGCCCTGAGGCTGTGGCCCCCTCTTGGTGCTGGGCTGAGGGACTTGAGGCTGTGCCCCCTCCCTGCCTGGTGGGGCTTGATGGGGGACCTAAGGCCATGCCCCCCACCCTGTGGGGTTTGACAGGAGATCACAGGCTTGCCCACCACCTGGTGGGGCTTGACAGAGGATCTCAAGGCACTCCCCCTCACCCCAGTCTGGGCTGGAGGACCTCAGGCCACCCCCCTCCCATCCTGGCACCAGGTCAGGGGACCTGAGGCTAGGACCCCTGTCCAGCAGGGCTTGACAAGGGTGGGACTGGCTGGGTCTGGATCTAGCCCAGTGGGGGAGGGGGCAGCCAGGTCTGGATCTCACATGATTTTGAGGTGCATATGGGTGGGCAGGGACTTGACTCTGGGTCCCCTGGTGAGGCCCAAACTCTAACAGGAAGAAAGTTTTCATATAAATTCCACTAATTTTCTTTCATCTCTGACACTTCTATTATAGAGAAAGGGCAAATAGCAATATTAAATTATTTCCTCTAACTAATCCCCTTTATTGTGCATGAATTTCATGCACCAGATCACTAGTATATAGATATAAAAGCCTAAGCAGCTGTCATAGCTATGACATGCACTGACCACCAAGGGGCAGATGCTCAATGCAGGAGCTGCTGAGTTGTGGTGACTTGGCAGCTGCAGGTTTCAGGTGACAAGAGAATCAGAGAGGACAGAGCCTGATTCTGCAGTGCATCACCTGAGAACCACTCTCTGGCAATCCAGGATCTCTCAGGGGATGTCAGAGAGCCAGATTTGGCCCAATCATTGCAGGCCAGGCCAATAGATCCTACCAGTGCATGAATCCATGCACCAGGCCTCTCATTTCAAATAAATGTAATGTCAAGGAAATGCCAATTCATAACGAAAGATGGTGTATTCATATTTAATGAGGAATAATGAGGACAGGGATTTAGGAATATCTGCTAAAGTGAAAGGATTCTTTTGACGATATGTGTTCTGGAAAACAAAAGTAGTGATGGTTGCATAACATTGCATATATTCTGAAAACCACTGTATTGTACACTTTTGAGTGGCTAAAATGGTGAACTTTATGTTGTATGAATTGCATCTCAAATAAAAAATTTAAAAACAACAACACAGGAATGTGGCTGTGGCTGGTGTGGCTCCGATGGTTGTGGCGTTATCCCTTACACCTAAAGGTCATGGGTTCAATTTAAGGTCAGGACACATATGCAGTTTGTGGGTTCAATCCTAGGCCATGAGTATGGAAGGCAACAAGTCAATATTTTCTTCTTACATTGATATTTCTCTCCCTCTCTCTGCCTCTCTTTCTAAAAACCAAAAAGAAAACAAAAACAACCAACAGAATAAAAAAAGGAATCTAGAAGAAAAGTGGAAATTTTGTGTTCAGTTTTTGTAATTCTTTTTCCTAAGAACATCAACATTGAGACCGGTTTGGCTCAGTGGATAGAGTGTCGGACCGAGGACTAAAGGGTCCTGGGTTCGATTCCGGCAAGGGCATGTACCTTGGCTGCGGGCACATCCCCAGTAGGGGGCGTGCAAGAGGCAGCTGATTGATGTCTCTCTCTCATCGATGTTTCTGACTTTCTATCCCTCTCCCTTCTGCTCTGTAAAAAAAAATCAATAAAAAGAACATCAACATTTATTTAACATGATAAAAAAGAAATGAGATATGAACATTTGCATTTAAACAATAGAAAGTAGCCTTTAATACATTACATGTGCTCATTGTATAATATAAACACAATGAAAATAATTACATTTGTATACAAACTAAGCACTGGATTTGAAAACCTGCTTATTGCTGTACACATCGATTCCAATGAAGAATAAGCCCAGTACTTCAAAATACCCACATTTTAAATTGTTTTTCAAGAAACAGTAAGCGATAACATTTGTGTTTAAGCTGACAAGAGCGTGGCAGTAACTGCTGACATTGCAATCTGACTGAGAAATAATTATAGCAGGAAATGAGACATACTTCACTTAGCAATAATAAAATGACACATTTTAAATATATATATAACATTTTTACAAGTCAAGTGAGAAACAAAGCCTCGCAGTGGCCAAAATGGAAGGAAAACACAAAACAAAACAAGCTTCATTGGAAGGAACTAAAACGACGTACTGAAAAGAAAAAGGAAATATAACTCCACCTAGACTTTAGAAACATCCAAATCTGGAAATCAGCAACTAAGTGAGCTCTGGCGGTGGACCACACAGTAAAAAGCACCTTGAGTTATGTGCTCTGAAATCGTAGCAGCAAGCTGGTGTCAGAATAATAACCTTGAGATTACGGAGTGCACATATGGGCCATTAACGCTGTTTTGGTATAAACATTTTCCAGAAGTGATAAAACGATGCTCTGTGGCCAAAAGCATCAGAACTATGAATTTCATAGATTTAAAATATACTGTACAATATCTTCTCACATTGCCGAAGGTCCTTGGGTCTGAATAGCTTCCATGCAAGTCAGTGTAGTTGCTCCGAAACTACACACACATGAAATGCGGTCCCTCCGTGGAGCTGTGGCTGGGCGGGCGGGCCCGGGATGCTGAGGATTCCGGAGAAGAGGACAGACTTTTCACTGTCATTGTTTGATTTCCTTTAGAAGCCTTAGGAGTTAGTTCATAAGAAACAATCCTTTCTTCCTGCTCCTGAATATTGTCCTCTGTATTTTCTTCAGGATGGCCTTCTGATTTACGATTTGTGATCGGTGTGTCATCTTGAGGGCTGTGTGAAACATCCTCTGGCATATTTTCTTTGTTTCTTCCTTTACCCATCACTTCCTCAGAATTTACGCCGTTTGGTTCAGGCTTGAGAAGTGTTTCGTAAAAAACATTTTCTGTTTTTTTAAACTCTTCACTGAAATCCCTGTTTTGAGGTTCAGCTTCTTTTAGCCGAACAACTTCTGCTGCAGGAGTTTCGTGGTTCGGCTTTACATCCTTTTCTCTAATAACAGTGTCCAGGTCCTTACTGTTGTCCTTCAAGTCTGGGTAACCCTGAAGGGATTATTCCTTAAGTTTGAAGGACTCTGTAAGGGTGACTGGTCTAAAGCACCAATAACATTTAATGGCTTTTTTCTTTTCCTTTAAGCATGCATGTTGATACCTCCTTATTCTTTCCATTTGTTCTTCCACAGCCATCCTAGGTCAAGTACTTTCAGTCAAACACAGCTGTTTCACTGCACTTCTTGGTCTTTCCATTCTTGAATCCACCATTTTCTTTGTTTTCCTTAAGGTTACATATGAGGCTATTGTTGAAGATTCGGGTATTGGTGACTTTGTTTTTGGAGACACAACTCCAGTAGGAAAGTGGGAACCTTTAACTGAAGCTTCCATTTCTGAAACAGGTTCTGATTTTTCTTCTCCATTAGATTCATCAAATTCTGCCACAGTTGTTAACTCTGGTTCACTCTTGTAGAGTCTGTAATCTGGACCCTCATTTTGTACTTAACTGTTGTGAAAGGCTTTGATACTGCTATTCCTGTTTCTGTGGCGCCTCTTTGCTGTTTGTGCTTACTCAGGCCTTCCATGACATCCTGAATTCTCCAAAGTTCTGTCTGAATCTGTGCACGCTGAATTCTTGCTGATTCGGTCTGAACTTCACCAAGGCGATCTAGCTGCTCTTGCATCTGGTTCCTAGTAATAGTACACTGTATTCTAACTTGACATATTCTCTCCATGCTTGAGAAAGCTCTCGACATGTGCTAAGCAGCCCGTTTTGTAAGTCATCCCTCTGAAACACCACAGTCTGGATGGCTGCTGGGTTATCGGCATTCATTTCTATCTCTTGGCTGACGGATAGCAAAGCTTGCTCAAGCGTGTATTTCTCCTTGTGGAGCTGCTGAAGTTTCTCTTCCAGAGCCTGCACCACTTTATCTTGTTCACAGAGACGGCTTAACTTGGCATCAATATCTACTTTGTCAGGTATTTGTATAAGGTGCCTCTGCATTCATCTTGTGACAGCATTTTGCCATGCAGGCTCTGGGGACTGACAGACTGTGAAGTCAGATCAGCTGGTGTTGATCTCCTGTCAGGCACATAGACATGCTTAGGGTGATGGGCCCTGTGCCTGCGGTCTATCGTCATATCTCCTCTCTGAATTGGTGAGGTCACCTCTGATCTGTAGGTCTGTTGAGGGGAGTATCCCTGATAAGCAGCTATTGACCCATGGGAAGGTGACGTGGGAATCGAGTGCATTGTCTGGTCCGAAATATTAACCATGGTCTCAGGACTGGTCAGAGTCCCGTGCCGAGGGAGGGTGCTCTGCTTGTTATAGAACTGACGCTGCTGCCACTCGTACAGCTGCCACATCGTGTCGCCTCTCACTGACCTTCACTTCTCCTCTGCACCAGGTCCCACTATTTTGTCATGAGGGGACGGGGTTACATTGCAGATACTCTCCGGCCTGGTCTTGCTGTTTCTTGGGACTGTTCTTAACCTTCAAGGTATCAGGCCATGACCTGGGCTCAGTGGCTTGAGCATATTTCTTGGTAATGTTTGGTAAGATATTACTCCCCTGGCTTCTTCTTCCTGACCCCTCCTTTTCTGGATTTTAATCCAACTGCTGCATTGAGTTTGTTCTTTGTATGATGCGGTCGGCTTCTGGATGGAAAGGCCCTGCGTTTGGGTGACTGCCCACTCTGAGATCTGCCAGGCTAACACTGACTGTTTTGTTCTCTGAACTATTCATGTTGACTGGCCTGTAGTGTCCAGTCTGAACTGGGTCTGTTGACCCATCATATTCAGATGGCAGAGAATTCAACTCGACGCTATTAATTTTTGTTAATGGTTTATCTTGACCATCCTTCTGAAATCCATATTTTTCAGCTTCTAATGCCTTTTTTTCTTCACTTTTGCTGATTTCCTTGTTTTTCTGATTATTCTGGACCTCCGGTTTAATCAGCACTCGATGGTTGGGAAAGTGATTGATTTCTTTTGCTGGTGCGTTTTCAGATGTGATCTTGTCCACTCTTTTCACAGGTTCTGTCTGTACCAGGGCAGCACCTAACATGGCTGTCATCCGTAATTCCCTCTCCTTTCCTGTATCAGTGCAGAACTAATAGCGTGTTTGGATGGGCTGCCTTAAAAGCATATTTGCGGTTAATGTGATCCTCAGAGGTAAGCATAGCTATCTGAAAACTAGGCAACAGTATGCTTTCCCAGATGCCATCTTCTTTCTCATCTCTATAACAGAGGAGACAAAGGTCAGAAAGCACGAACCAGCGTTTCTTCCACAGCTTCGTGCCAGTGCTGTCCTGTTTATAAAGCCAACCTCATCTGACTATTGTTGCCTTTGGGTTCCTTTTAACTGAATTTGATCTCTTTCCAAAATTATGAACTTTTTTCGAAGCCCGTGAGGTTCTGCCTACAGGGCTCATTGGATGCACTGTGTAATCTGAAGTCATGTTATAGTTAGAAGGTTCGTTTGTCACACTTATAGATCTCTCCTTCTTGTCTTCAGATGTCATAGTTGGAACAGTCTGTTCATTCACCACAAAAATACAATTGTCCTGTGATGGCTGTCCTGTGACTGCGTGTTTACAGGTCACTTTCCTTTCATTATGGTTTATATAGTACCTTGCACCTTCAAAAGTATATGCTTCTTCCCAGCCAGTAGGCAAATCTGTGCTCTCCCACCGGCAGCCGGTGACCACGGCCTCGCCAATGACGGGGTGCAGCCAGGTGGTGCTCTTCGCCTCCTCGCTAACAAAGAAGACTCGGCCGCCCCTGGTAATCCCATAAGTCCAGGACCGGGGCAAGGAGCAGACCCACTCCAGGTTCAGATTCCCCGAGACCTTCTCCTGCTGCCGCCGTGGGTGGAGGGAGCGAGCGAGGGAGCGCAGAGCGAGCGCGGCCGGAGCACGCCTCCCCAGTCCGGTGCGACCCCTCGTGCCCTACCACCTGGGCTGGGCTGGGTCCGGCCCAAGTCACTGCCCCTCTGCATCCTCCAAGGCCGTGGCCAGCTGCCCCGCCTAGTTTGTGTAATTCTATATGTAAATGGTTACTAGCCTCAGTTTCTCTAGAGAAGTTATTTAGAGCTTTTGTTCATAGGATTCCTTGGGAGGCATTTTAAATAATTATAACAAATAACATGCAGTGAATCAGAAGGTGCAGCAAATGTCCTTTGTTATGTATAGTATGAGAAAACAAGGAATCCTATATAATAAAGAAGTAATATGCAAATTGACCATCACTCCAACACACAGGATGCCCACCCCCCATGTGGACACAAATGGCTTCCACAAGATGGCCAGCAGGGGAGGGCAGTTGGGAGGGACCAGGCCTGCAGGGAAGGGCAGTTGGGGGCGATCAGGCATGCAAGGGAGGAATGTTAGGGGCAACAAGGCCAGGAGGGAAGGGCAATTAGAAGCAACTGGGCCAGCAGGGGAGGGCAGTTAGTAGTGACCAGACATGCATGAAAGGTCAGTTAAGGGACACCAGGCATGCAAGGGAGGGCAGTTGGGGGCAACCAGGCTGGCAAGAGAGGGCAGTTAGGGGTGACCTGGCCAGCAGGGGAGGGAAGTTAGGGGCAATTGGGCTGGCAAGGGAGCAGTTAGGCATCAAACAGGCTGGCAGGGGAGTGGTTAGGAGGTGATCAGGCTGGCAGGCTGAGCAGTTAGGGACAATAAGGCAGGAAGGCAAGCAGTTGGGAGCCAGCAGACTGGATTGTGAGCTGGATTGTGAGAGGTATGTCCAACAGCCTGTCAGGCCTAAATGGACATCCCTTGAGGGGTCCCAGATTGGACAGGGTGCAGGCTGGGCTGAGGGACACCCCTCACCCCCAGTGCATGAATTTTGTGCAGTGGGCCTCTAGTATGACCAATAACAAGCACGATGACCTAGGTACAGAATTTGTTGGTCTTTTTCTCCCTCTTCTCTCAATACCTCTCTCCCTCCATCTCTCTGATACATACAGATATTGTGTTAAAGACCTAAGTAGCTTATATGCTTACTGTAGAATCTTCATGGAGATATTAGATATATTAAAACTGATGCTAACCCATTACGTTCTAAATATTAAACAAAAATCTTAATGCATCAAATAGAACTATTTGAGCCAATGAATTGAAAATGTTTTGTGAGAGTAATTAGTTTTCAAAATTTTCATTTAGATGAAAAAATAACTGCCCAGAAGAAATTCTTAGGAGCTCAATTTAATTAACTTGGCTCTTGCCACACAATTTCTTTCTACTTCAGCTTGATAGGAACAAACCACCTGTTCTTTGTGTCTGTGACAGAGGCCAACTTCAGCAGATGAAAACCAGCCAGGTTGCTTTGCCAGGAGTCCCAGGTTTCATTCCTGCAGATGTTCCTGCCACTGTACCAGCTGGCCCTTGATTTCCTAATGTTCTACTTTAGAAGACCTAGTGACGAGTTCTAGCTAGTCACATTAACCTCTTCACCTGCCCTACTTGGATGAATTTTCTTCTGTTTGGGACCTTCTGTTACACTTATCTAGAAATCTGCAAAAAGTAAATCAGTCAAGTTTTGCTGCGCATAATCTTGGCATCCGGTTAGTGTATTATTAGAGTGCTTTAGGCTCCAATGAGCAGAATTTAAACTGGGGTAAATACAAGCATGTATTATGCCATAAGGGGAAGTCCAGGGACATAGCAGACTCTAGGGTTATTTAGTTGATCAGTTCCAAGGTTCTTTTGTTCTTCTGCTCTGTCTTTTTTGGCAGAGGCTTTCCCCCCCGGGGTCAGTACCAAGTGTTGGAAGCAAGTATAGGCATCGTTTTCAGACATAAACATATGCCAGAGATGGAGACAATTGTTTCTTGTTTGGTTTGCTCTAAAGAAAGAAGAAACCCCCTGCCCTTGTAGTGGCAGATTTCCTCTAATGTGTCTTTGACCAGAATTGAGTTGTAGTCCCAGCCAACACATAATCATTGCAAAGGGAATAGTGATGACCACTCAGTCAAGCACCCCTGGAGTGGGAGATGTTTGCCTTAGAACTGAGTGGTAATGTGAGGGAGGGAGGACACCTTAACAGCATGTGGGTTTTAGTAAAAAGGATGAAGAGAGGATAGATGCTGGGTAGGCAGCCAATCTGCCTGATAGGTTACTGTGTACCACTTTGTCCTACATAAACAAGCCCTGGACTGTGGATTAAGGCAGACATGGATTCATGCTCTGAATGAAACTTGGTCTCTCCAGGTGACCTTGATCAAAACATTTAATTTGTACAAGGTAAGGTGTTTCTTAAATATTTAAAGTAGACATAAGTATAACTATCTCTTGGGCTTATTAAAATTATTAAATAGGAATAGCAACAACAACCACAATACCAAAAAACAACAACACATTTCTAGAATTCTGGCCTTAGTACTAGGTGTACCAGTTAATAATGCGGATTTTTTTCAATAGATGGAGTTACACATATGTTGATATATATGTGATTTGATATGTATGCTATTTTGTCGTATTGACAGCAAGCTTCAAACCTTCATATGTCAAATTTGCTGACGGTGTTAACATTATAGATATTTTTACGCTTAAAAATGTAGAATTTTGTGCCAAAAAAGAGCATTTGTGGGAAATTTTAATTCATTATTTTGAAGAAAAGTGCTGCTGAAAGTTATCGTATACTTCAGGAACTTATGGTGAACATGCTCCATCTCAAGATACTTGTAAGTGCTGATATAAGTGCTTTAAAAGTGATGAATTCAATGTGAAAGACAAAGAATGTCCAAGTCAATTTAAACTACATTTTAATTGTAAAATGACCAGAATGGGCCAGAAAACATGGCAAAGTAATTTTGCTGCATGATAACACACCCACACACACTTCAAAAACCAGTTAAAGACACATTAAAAGATCTTGCCTGGGAAGTATTAACCCACCCGCTGTATTCACCAGACCTTGCTCCTTCAGATTACCCCTTGTTCTGATTGATGGCACACACACTTTCTGAGCAGCACTTCAAAACATATGAAGAAGTAGAAAATTGTGTCTCTGAATGGTTTGCCTCAAAACAAGAAAAGTTCTATTGGGATGCTATCCACAGATTACCTAAAGATGGGGGGAAATGTGTAGCTAGAGATGGCCATTACTTTGAATAAAACACTTTTGATGTTTCTATTGAAATTATCATGTTTTCTTTGATTATAAAATCCACCATTATTAACTAGTAAGTTCTTCATTTAGTTTTTACCTCTTCACTTTCTTAAGTCAATCAAATCCCCATTCCTGATAAAAGCATTCAAATTCTAGGAATTTTCTTCATTGCTATGCTGGCAAAGATTTTGTTTGAGAAACATAATATCAAAGCTCTTCCAATCCTACTATATAGCATGCCATTTCCTTTCCCTTGTACTGTGCACAGAGTGTTTACTGAGTTGGAATGCTGGCACAATTTTCATTTATAAAATGAATATTAATAGTTATGTCACCTGCCTAGCACAAAGACAGTATCATGTTGTTTTGACTGAGGAACCTGTAAATTATGCAAAAGAGTGACTGTCAGATATTCTAGATATAAAACATGTACCAACTTGTAAGAAATCCTAAAACAGACAGGTAGAGACCAGCCCTACTATCACAAAGTCTCATTTGACCTCATTGCAAACAATGTTTTGAATTGAAACTAGTCTCAGACCAATAATATCCACATTGGAATTGAGTAGCTGCCATGCAATGTAATCTTATGCCGATCTATCATTGCAAATACATTTGATTATTTTCTTTAAAATATTTGAATTCATTCTCGATAAGTTCAAGTTTACCAGGTAGAAGGATGTAATATATGATGAATTATGAAGGTAGATAGAGAGTAGGAAATTTACTCAAGATTAAGTAAGAGCTATATTACTTGTGTTGGGGAGTTCACTAGCTGTACCCTTACATACTTTTAGTAAATATAGCTGGAGAGTATTACTTTCTCAGGGTGTCATTTTTACCTTTGAACTGTAGGGAAGCTGCACAGAAAAAATTAGACTTTATAATGTTACAGAGAACCAGAATAAATCAAGCAATGCTCAGAGAGTTTAGAGTCACACTTTATTCACGACAGTGGGCTTAGAGAAAATGAATTCAAATTCTAAGCAAAGCTGCAAGCAGAATTTCCCTTTTTATTAAAGAGCCAGCCCTATGTGTGTTTAGTGGTTATCTTGCTGCTGGCCTTGAAAACAACACAGTTCTATTCAATTAAAAAATACACCTGGCATGGCATTGAGAGTAAGGCCATATCTAGTTTCTGCCAGTTTAGGCCCGATCCCTGTAAACTGGCAGTAGGTCATCTTCTGAGGGGCCCAGATTGAAGAAGGTGCAGGCTGGGCTGAGGGATAACCCCCTTGTGAATTTCTTGCACTGAGCCTATAGTCTGGATATAAAAACTGTACTCTAAACAAACAAAAACAAAACAAAAACTATACTCAATTTTGAGTTTAAGCATCTTTACCACTTGAAACTGCTATGATTTTATTTGTCAACATTTACCAAACACAATTCTTCCTCTGTATGAATTTATAAGGCATAGAAGAAAAAATGTGTATTATAGTTTTTTAATGGGTTAGCAATTCATGATGTGGAACAAAGATACCTGGAGGTGACAGCATTCCATCTGTGTCATAAAAGACTCCTTTGTGTTGTCTAGCAGCAATCTCCCACAGTTCAGAAGATAAAGGTGACAGGGTTATGAGCTAGTAGTATATTTTTAGTATCTATAAGTAGCATTTCTGACTTCTGGATGCATTAAAATTTTTGTCACTGATTCAATTATTTGATACTCATTTGTGAGCATCTACATTATATCGGGCGCTGTGGATACAAAGATATGGTGCCTGCTTTTGAGAGTCTGGGCAGCTGGAAAGTTCAAGTAGTTTGTTCTAAAATAGGGGGATGTGCACAGCAACCAGGTGTTTGGGACGTGCATTATACAGAAGATGGAATGTTCAAAAGCAGCATAAAGGTGATATTGACTTAAAGATGAGGAATAATGACCTGGAAGCTGTTTTAGATTCAGGCTTTCAGAAGTCATATCAAAACATCTGAAATAAGTGGGTCAACCCACTTATTTCAGATCACACAGGTGATAAAGCTGAAGTTGTATAGAGGCTTATCTTTGTTGTTTTTACAGTTGTGCTAGGTACATTTAGCATGAAATCTAGCCTTCCAACAGTTTTTAAGTGTACAAACAGTAACTACAGGCACATGCTATACTGCAGATCTCTAGGAGAGACTTTGTGCCCCTCTCTTAGCCCCCGCAAGCACCATTCTACTCTCAGTTCTATGTGTTTGACTACTCTAGGTACCTCATATAAGTGGAATCACATAGTATTTGTCCTCTGGTACTGACTTATTTCATTTAGCATAATATCCTCAAGGGTCATCTGTATTGTCACATATGGGAGGATTTCCTTTTTTCTAAGGCCGAAAACATCCCATTGTATGTACATATTATATATTTTTTTATCCATTCATCCATGGGTGACAGGTTGTTTCATATCTTGGCGATTGTGGATAAACTGTAGTGAACATAAGAGCGCAAATATCTATTCAAGATACTGATTTCAATTCTTTTGGATAAATACTCAGACATGGGATTGTTGGAGCATATGGTATTTCTATCTTTAATTTATTTGAGGAGGAGAGAGGCCTATTTTCTGAATGGACAAAAGATGACTAGTTTATCACCTAGTAATTCAAAGGCCACTTCTACAACTTATATTATTGTATAATACTTAGATATATGATGTTGAATAAATCTATTTGTATTTACTAGGAAGAGACAATACAGTTTTATGGTTACTAGTAAGAGCCTGGTCTCTGGAGCCAGATTTCCTGGATTTCAATCCTGACTATGTCTTTAGGACTTATGTGAACTGGAGCAAGTAACTCAGCTACTCCGTGCCCCAGTTTCTTCAACATCACTATAAGGGAAATACTAATGGTGCCTATTTTATGACATAGCTGTGAGAATTAAATAAATTAATAAATGTAAAGCACACATATAAATAGACAAATAATGTGTGTGTTAAACACTGGGTACTATTCTAAGTGTTTCCTATTATTGTTTACTTAGCTTTTTGCTAATAGTACATTCTTTAATTTACTATGGTATTATACAAAGGTATTATAAGACAGCTAGATATGTAGTAAAGCCAGTTGTCCATCCTGCTCTTCTTTATGAAAAATGACTTAGATATAGAATTCTGCATTTGGCTGTGATAGTTTTGGCTATGGGGCTGCCCTCCTGCCTTAAACAATGAAAATATATGGAACTATGATTCTAAAGATTGGTAACAGGCAGCATAGGAAGCAAAAGATGTAAGTTCTACGATTGCTTTAGTTAACTTTCTAGAGGAAGATTCCAAAGCCACAGGATAAGAAGAAGGAAACCAAAGAGAGTAGATGGTCTCCCCAGGTTTGTGGAGCTAGAGATGAGAACTTAGGGAGATCAAGAGGACTAGCATTCTCAGGACAGAATACAAGGAAGAGAGAACTGGAAAGGGAGAGCTGGAGCTCTGAACTGGAGACTGAACATTTCTCTGTCATTAGCTAAGTACTGATGAGTGCATGCACATGAGGGAAAGGACTATAGTACATGATCAGGTGAAATTCCCAGGGTTCACACAGGCTGGAGTAGCAGTTCATATTCCCAACAACCAGAGGGGAGAAATCCCATAATACATTTTGATGTTGGAATACTCAGAGGTATTCTATTTACCTCAGTAAGACCCAACTAGCCTTTAGAATTAAGTCTGTTCTGGTTCCAGCTAACATAGCTTAAAAGTAGACTTGAAATTTATTTGTTTCCAAATAATTTTACTGGGTCTCAGAAAAAGGCTAAAAAGCTTTTCAAGAAATAAAACATTTTGCATGTAAAAATGTAAAATTCAATTGGTCTGCCATTTGGTACGAATTATCAGGTATGCAGAGAGAAAAACCAAGATGGCGGCATAGGTAAACACCTAGGCTTTTGCCCTACACAACAATTACCAGAATAGAACTGAAGGACAGAATGGACACTGTCCAGAACCACAGGAAGGCTGGCTGACTGGACGATCTGAAACTGGAGGGACAGAGAAGTGCACACGGATAATCAGAGCCTCTGCAAATCCCAAGTAAGGTGGAAACTCGGGCACAAGAGGACAAGGTGTCTGTGTCTGAGCCTGGCAGGGGTGCTCTGGTGGAAAGGAGACAGGGGCTCCAGTCTGTGCTGAACCCAGTTTGGTTTGCACTCAAAACCCGGGGGAACCAAGCCCTTACAGGGAGAAACTGGATTGCGGGTGGAATCCCAGGGGAAGAGCCAGGGGCGGACCTCTGTAGGCATCCACGTGAGTGCAGGCAGAAGGGACAACGGGTTGCTGGCTGTGTTTGTTAGGAGAGGGGAGCTCCGGCCAGAGTCCAAACTGCGGGGCCATGCACCGGTGCTCACGGTGAGGGTGTTCTGTTAACTGTGTGGCTGGCATCTGGCGGAAGGAAAAAAAGAGTTCTGATTGCACTGAACCCAGGTGCCAGGCGAAAATCTGAGATTCCGGATCCATTCAGGACTGGACCTTCTGGTGGCAGCAGAGACCAAGAGCACCTTTCTCACAGAGGTGCCTGCAGTGATTGCCTGCAAATGCTAGGATCTTGCAACCTTGTGGGCGGGGGCTGACTGGAAGCCAAGGCTGTGGGCTCCACCCTGAAACTCTGCCCCACCCAGAAACTCTGCCCCATCCAAAAGGAGCACAGAGACTTTGGAAAGGTTACAAGTACAGATGCTGAAGACTGTCTCCTAGAGTAGACCCAGCTGATCCTCACAGTCAATTGGCTTGGAGGTCAATTTCTCCCAACAATATTGATACCAACAATAAACAAGACTTATCTTCAACCAGGCTGTATACACAGTCCACAAACGGGTGCACCAAGAGTGTACACCTCAGGTAACAGGGGAGGCCGAGACACCTAGCACACAAAGCTACCCAACCAACTCAGGGAAGCAGTGAAAATGGGGAGAGAAAGAAAAAGATTGCAAACAAAAGAAATGGAGGAAAACAAATGACTGGATATAGAGTTCAAAACCACAGTGATAAGGTATTTCAAGAGGATCCTAGAAAAAGCTGATAAGCTCAGCGAGAACCTCGAGGATATGAACAAGACCCTCGAAAAGATGAGCAAGACCCTTGTGGATATGAAAAAGGACCAACTAGAAATTAAACATACACTGACTGAAATAAAAAATATTTTATAAAAACCCAACAGCAGACTAGAGGAACGCAAGAATCAAGTCAAAGATTTGAAATACCAAGAGGCCAAAAAACACTCAACCAAAAAAGAAAAAAGAATCTAAAAATTTGAGGATAGTGTAAGAAGCCTCTGGGACAACTTCAAATGTACCAACATCAAAATTATGGTGGTGCCAGAAGAAGAGAGAGAGCAAGATATGGAAAACATATTTGAAGAAATAATGACTGAAAACTTCCCCCACCTGGTGAAAGAAATAGACTTACAAGTCCAGGAAGCGCACAGAACCCCAAGCAAAAGGAATCCAAAGAAGACCACACCAAGACACATCATAATTAAAATGCCAAGAGCAAAGGACAAAGATAGAATATCAAAAGCAGCAAGAGAAAAACACTTAATTACCTACAAGGGAGCACCTATATGCTTTCCAGCTGACTTCTCAACAGAAACTATGTAGGCCGGAGAGAAGTGGCAAGAAATTTTCAAAGTGATGAACAGCAAGAACCTGCAACCAAGATTACTCTACCCAGCAAAGCTATCATTCAGAATTGAAGGCCAGATAAAGAGCTTCACAGATAAGAAGAAGCTAAAGGAGTTCATCGTCACCAAACCAGTATTATATGAAATGCTGAAAGGTATTCTTTAAGAAGAAGAAAAAGGTGTCTGTTTCAAAGTAGAGCATGGATGGAACTGGAGAACATTATGCTAAGTGAAATAAGTTAGTCAATGAAAGATAAGTATCACATGAACTCACTCATTTATGAAATACAATGAACACCATAAACTGATGAACAAAAACAGATCCAGAAAAAGAAAAGCATTGACTGTCAAGCCTCAGAGGGATGGTAGGGGAGGACAGGAGTAAGAGGAAGAGATCAACCAAAGGGCTTTTATGCATGCATATAAACCTAATCAGTGGACACGGACACCAGGGCGGTGAGGGCAGAAGTGGTGATGGGGGGAGGAGGGGATTGGAAGGGGTAATGGGTGATAAGGACACATATATAATACCTCAATCAATAAAGGAATTAAAAAAATAAAATCAATCCCATTACTTTAAAAAAAGAGAGAATTATCAGGTATGCAGAGAAGTAAGGAAATACAATTCACAATGTTAAGAAAATTAAATCAATCAAAATAGACTCAGTAATGATATAGATGATAGAATTTTTAGACAAGGACATTAAATAAGTTATTATAAACATACAAACTATATTTAAAAAGGTGGAGGAAAGCATGATCATAAATGAAAGATATTGAAGATGCAAAAAAGGACCAAAATGAAACTTCTAAAGATATTACATATGATATGTGAGAAGAAAAATACACTGGCTGATATTAATTATAGATCAGACAATTCAGAAGAAAAGATTAGTGAATTTCAATTCACAGTGATAAAAATAGTCTTAAAATAAGGAGAGAAAGAAAAAGGACTGAAAACAAATAAAGCATCAGAAAGCTGTGGGACAACTTCAAGTTGCCTAAGATTTATGTAACTAGAGAGCCCCAGAAAAGAAGAATTTGTGGAGTGGCAGAAAAAACCCCACAAAAAAACAAAATCAAGTTCTTGGCGGGACTTCAGAACCGTATGCCTCTTGGGGGCTTCAGGGGACAGTCTGTGTCTGTTTCATTGCTCCTTCCTTCCTTCCTTCCTTCCTTCCTTCCTTCCTTCCTTCCTTCCTTCCTCTCTCTCTCTTTCTTTCTTTCTTAGCTTATAGAGACTTCCTGCTTTCCTTGCCCCTTCCTCACATTACTCCAACATCTTATTTCCATCATCATGCTTTCCTTGCCCCTTCCTCACATTACTCCAACATCTTATTTCCATCATCATATCACTTACTACTAAATCCAGTTCTTCTGCCTTGCTCTTATGAGGATCCATGTTATTACATTGTTTCTCCCCCCCACCTCCCCAAATAATCCAGGTTACTGTTATCTTCAGATGTTTAACTGATTCATATCTATAAATCCCTTTTACCATGCAAGGTAACTTAGTCATAGGTTTCACTACTGAAACATGAATACCTTTGAGGGAACCGATCAATATTCAACCTACCATAAGGAGGAACCAGAAAATAAGCCTAGAAAGCAACATCCAGTGAGGCAGACAGTGAACAGAGGAAGTGTGTTCTGGAACCAAGTGATGACTGCTTCAAGAGGAAGGGAGTGATCACTCTGCTAAGTTACACTCACTGATCCATAAGATGAAGATGAGAATTGATTGTGAGATTTAAACTAAAGAAAACCATGGCTGATGTTGACAAGAACTATGTTTTGGACTTGGAGAATGAAACCCTGACTAGAGTAGCTTCAGATGACAATGGAGCAGGGTCAACTTCAGGGGGTTATGATTTGTATCGGTCACACAATGCCCCACTTTTACAAGAGCCCGCACTTGCCTTCACAATCTGCTATGAGGAGGGGTTTCACCTTTTTACTTTGTACTAGGCCCAGAAAATTATATAGTAGAGCTGCAAAGGAAGAAGAGGAACTGGAGAGATGACTATGGACAATTCTTTAAAGAAATTTTATGTAAATTAGATCAGAAAAATGAAGTCAGGGGAGGAAGTGAGGTCAAAGGAAGGCTTTAAAATTTAAGATGGCAGCTTCTTAGTTTGACACTTCCTATGTGGCAATAGAGTAAGGGCTGACCAGGACCAATTCTCCTCATTGCAAGATGCCCCACATGCTGTTTTAGCTGAGTTCATAGCGTGATTTTACTGGAGCCTTGTGTAGGAGGAGACACATGTGTCTCCAGGGCTCACCGCCATTATTTTTTCAGAGAGTTTGTTTGTTTTCATGCAGGAAAAATAAACATCCTTATAAAATTAAACTTCAACATATCATTTTAGTCTACTAAACTCATATAACTCTAAATTTTGGTCTTAGTTTAATTTTCCAGGCTTTGTTCTTCACAGAACCATGTTATTTTAGGAACCTTTGCAAATTGATTTTATCATATTTGTCCTAGCATTTTTCCCAGGCATATCAGTAAAACTGAGTCAGGGCCAGAGTCATTCATTGCTGTCCCCAGGAAAGACACACTGCTGGTCTTTGTCCAAGCTGTAGGCATTTTCCCATCTATCATAGTCATCGGAAATGAATTTCACTATAAAAGGCTGCTAACCACACTTAAATAACTATTCAGAGGACTGTACTAAGCAGCCAAGCATATCAACTCTCCCTTCTAAGTAAGAAAAATGTAACACGCTCCCCTCCCAATGGCTTCATGAAGTAATCTAACCTTGACTATTATAGGTTAAAACCTTTCAGAAATCTCTGCGATGAATGCCATTGAAATTGTTCACTGGAAAAGGAAGTCTGCCAGTCTCTGAAAACATCTCCAACATTTATCTACAACCACTTGTCTTATGGGAAAGGATTTTTCTGGTGTGCCATAGCTTCAAATTTGCATAACGGGTAATGTGTTCTCAATGTATTTAATATTAGCAATTTCAATAACACGTGTATAAACTGGTGTTATTTGATATTTGGAAATTTCAAATTTAGATAGTACTACTGTTCTTTTCCCCTTAATGACAGAACGCACTGTAACACCTCCTGTCAATATTTACTCAATACCTGCCTGCAGGTGACAAGGGAAGAGGGATGAAACAATGGACAGCTGGATAACAGGATCGATATCTAAACATTGAAACACATTTTCACAGATTTACTCAGTTGTTTCTCTCTAATGATATACAGTAAGCAAGGCTAGAAAATGAATGCAGTTCTTGAAAATAAGATGCTTACATTTTAACTGGGAGGCAGGTAAGTGAACAGGAAATAACAGCCCATTGTGGTGGTATGTAATAAAAGCTTGAATCTTTGGGACACTTTCTTTCCTCCTCAGTTGTCCTTAATCTCGAGTCTTCTCAAGATGCTCAGATTTCTCTCCTTGGTTACGTTTCTCTGACTTATCTTTTCCACCCTTCCCATTCTCCCAACAACACTTGCCATTTTTTTCCTTTAGAGTCCTGCTTTTTTAAAATTCTAGTTGATGAAAAACACACCATTAATATATAAGTGAATAGGTTAATTTTCTTAGACAATACTGTTAAAATTTTTACCATTATGAATATTAAAAGACATTTCCCCTTCAAGCTTTCACTTAAAATATACATTAAGAGTAACAACTCGAGACATTTTGCTAAGCAAATGTGGAGCCATTCAAAAACTTATAATCATATGGGGCCAATTACTATCTGAATTGGGGAATATACAATTTATAATAATTCTTTCATTTATATAAAATTTCAAAGTTTCAAGAGTGTTTTCAGGTACATTTTATGATTTAATATTCACATGAAACCTATAACATTGGGGTGGGAGCTGGTGGGTGGAGGTAGAAGAGGGCATAGAGGGGAGAGTGATGGAATAAAAATCTTTCATCCTTTTCACTTTACTGATGAGGAAACATAGGTCTAGGCAGAGTCACGCAGCTAGTAAATGATAGACTCTCAGTTGGTATCAACTTGTGACTTTCAAATCCAATGTTTTTACAAGACTTTTTTGCCTACCAGTTCCATAAACCAAGTTTCTGAAAGTGCTGAGCCATATATTTTATTTGGAAGGGAAGAAGGAGGGAAGGAAGAAAGGGAAAGAAGGAAGGAAGGAAGGGAGGGAGGGAGGAAGGAAGGAAGGTAAGGAGGGAGGAAGAAAGAGGATAGAAAGGGAGGAAAGAAGGAATAAAGGAAGGAAAGGACAGAAGGAAGGAGAGAAAGCAGGAAGAAAGAAAGGAAAGAAGGAATGAAGGTAGGAAGGTAATATGAGTAAGCATAGCAATTATGATACTGGTGGGAGTTGAGTCAGGAAACTGAGTGCAGTATCCAAGAGGGGCTTTATGTTTCTTTTAAACATTATTGCATTTCCCAGCAGCAAGTCAAAAGTAAGATACACCAGTATATTAAAATGGATGATGAAGTATAGAGTTTTCTTTGTCAAACTGAAGCTTGAATTAATACAACAGAAAAGCAACAGCTGGGGAGGCCTGTGTAGTTTCATAAGTCTAAGTTCTTTAAGGCTATATGGCATATTTAGCAGATAACTGTACAAAATATTCACTTTATGCTTTTTTAAAATTTTGATCAAGGTAGAATAGCTTTAGCTCTGAAAGATAAAATTAACTTAGTGTGAGTTTAATATATTATTCATATTTATAAAAAGAAAATATCAGAGGTAGAAAAATTCAGTGATTTGGATATTAATCTATAAGAAAGCTCTTTTTATAAAACCAGACAACACTAGTATTTCTCCTTTCTTGTTTTCCATATTAATTAATGAATCTACATTACAGACTTTAGTACTTTGCTTATAGTTTCTTATGTTAATCTTATTTCTCTTTTAGATATTTACCTTGATATTAATATGTCCAATGCTTTTTAAAAATATATTTTATTGATTTTTTACAGAGAGGAAGGGAGCGGATAGAGAGTTAGAAACATCGATTAGAGAGAAACATCAATAAGCTGCCTTCTGCATACTCCCCACTGGGGATGTGCCCACAACCAAGGTACATGCCCTGGACAGGAATCTAACCTGGGACCCTTCATCAGTCTGCAGGCCAACGCTCTATCCACTGAGCCAAACCGGTTTCGGCAATATGTCCAATGTTTTTTATGAATGCCTGATAATATATAGAAGAATAGTACATTAAAAATTTAGAAGTACTTATTTTAATGAAAATTTTACCAAAAGGACAACTTCCTTCAAGAGAAAAGTCAAATGATATCTTGTATATTGTTCTTTTTCTTCCATAAGGAGACAATCAAATAAAGCTATCAACAAGGGTTGTCTTTAATGATCTGATCTTATTCATAAAACATTGCATACAATGAAACCTCTTTAAACTAATACTATTCCAAATAGTTAAAGAAAAAATATGCTATTCTTAGTTAATTTTCCCTATTGTAAAAAATATTGCTAATTTAGATCTACTTAAGTCTAAATTTATCTTGTTTTCTATTTTGATGAATTCCCACCAATGTATATTGTTGAAATATGTTTTGGGGATGGTCAGAACTCTGCCAAGCCAAGATACTTAAGTCAAATTGTCTTTTTCCTCAAGTGGTATATTGTCTTTAAAATAAGTTACAACATGTGGACTAGTTATTGTATTTCATAGTGATAGGGAAACTAGTGATTTGAATGGTCGTATTTCTTCCTAAAAGATGAAAATTTAGTCAATCATATTTAATCATTTTTCTGGCTCCTTAAATGTATGGGAAAAATGCACTTTTGGAAGGTAATACTTCTTTGCTTGAACATTTACATTTTTTCTTACATCTGTCTGAAAATAGAGGCTTAAAAGGAAATGTATCAACTGGGATTTAATTTAATTCTAAATCCCATTTGATAAATATATAAATACTTGAAGCAGAAACTTGGAACCAATGAAAGGAATAGTTGGGTTTGTCCAAAAAAATTTGAAATAATGGACTCATTTATTTTTTCAATATTGTTTTGTCAAATAAGTATTTATCATCGTTTCACTTTCAAAATGTTTTGTTTTTCTATCCCAACAGAAAGAAAAATGCCGTTCTGTATAATGTACCTAATAGATTATACAAGCATAAAATGTAAACAATTTTAGCATTTCTCCATTTTAGGCAACATCTTTCTAAGACTAATTTATCTTGTGAGTTTGAAGGGTACGTTCATTTTAAACAAGTGAGAGTTCTATTCTAACTATAAAAACTGTGTTATAAATTTAAAGATTATTTGCTACTTGAACATTTAAAAAAAACCAAACTTCTGATTGGTTTTAGCTCAGTGGACCAAGAGGCAAGAGCTATATAGGCTTCTGTCCCAGTTCTCTACATCTGTGGTGCGGCATGATGGTTTTCTAATTTCACTAAGATGTGGAGCCCCTTTCTGTGCCTGTGGTCACGACATTACAGTTTCACTGTTCACTTCCAGTTTGTCTTCATTGTGAGTAGTCAATGCTCTTTCAAGATAGACCTCAAGCCCTAGCTGGTTTGGCTCAATGGGTAGAGCATTGGCCTATGGAATGAAAAGTCCCAGGTTTGATTCCAGTCAAGGGCACATACCTGGGTTTCGAGCTCTATCCTCAGTAGTGGTATGCAAGAGAAGCTGATCAATGTTTCTCTCTCATCATTGATGTTTCTATCCCTCTCACTCTCTCCCTTCCTCTCTGAAATTGATAAAAACATACATTAAAAAATAAAGACAGCCCTCAAATTCAACCCAAACTACCAGACTACATAAAGGGTATTTTAAACAAACACAACTTATATGTTACAGTAGAAAACATATTACTGACTTTTTTCATTATTTAAACTGCTGAATAAACATCAAGGTGAATTTGTCCTTGGTCTTGAGTGAAGTCAGGCCTCATACTATTCTGAAAGTTGCAGTGAGGTCAGTAACCGTTGTGAAGAGTTCAGGGGTCAGGAAAATGGGTTGTGCTCTGGCACCTTACTTAGACATGTAGCTTCTAGTGTATCCTGGTTTCTTGGTGGAAACCTTGATGTTAACATGCTATTTCACTGCTTTACTTTCAGCTATCAAGATTGATAAAGGTGAAAGGGATAGAGAATGTGTTTGAAAAAATAATAGCGGAAAACTTCCCTAACCTGGTAAAAGAAAAAATCACACAGTTCAGGAGGCAAAGAGAACCCCAAGCAAGAAGAACTCAAACAGGCCCATGTCCAGACACATCATAATTAAAATGCCAAAAATTAAAGACAAAGAGAGAATCTTAAAGGCAGCAAGAGAAAGACAAGCTGTTACCTATAAAGGAGGTCTCATAAAGCTGACACCTGATTTCTCAGAAATTCTATATGCCAGAAGGGAATGGTATGAAGTACTCAATGTAATGAAAAGCAAGGATCAGAAACCACGATTACTGTATCCAGCAAGGCAATCACTCAAAGTAGATGGTGAAATAAAGAGCTTTCCAGACAAAAAAAGGCCAAAGGAGTACATCACCACCAAGCCAGCATCACAAGCAATGCTAAAGGGACTACTATAATGAGAAGAAGAAATAGAGAGAAACCTAGGCATACAGAATTAAAATGACTATAAATAAGTACCTATAAATAATAACCTTATGTGTAAATGGATTAAATGTTCTGATCAAAAGACATAGGGTAGCTGAATGGATAAAAAAACATGACCCAACTATATGCTACCTACAAGAAACTCACCTCATAACAAAAGACACACACAGGATGAGAGTTAAGGATGGAAAAATTTTTTCCATGCAAATGGAAAAGAAAAAAAAGCTGGAACAGCAATACTCATATCCAAAAAATTAGACTTCAAAATGAAAGACTCACTAGAGATAACAGAGGTCACTACATAATACTAAAGGGGTCAATCCAACAATAGGCTATAACCTTGAAAAATATATATGCTCCCAATATAGGAGCATCTGAATATATATAAAAAACTTATAGAGAACTTTAATGGAGAAATTGACAATAATACAGTCAAAGAAGGGGATTTTTATTCCCACTGTGACTTCACTAGATAAATCTTCCAGGCAAAATCTTGACAAGGAAACAGTGACTCTAAAGGACACCTTGGATCAGATGGATTTAATTGACATTTATAGAACATTTCATGTCAATGCTATAGAATAAACAACCTTTTCAGTTGCATGTGTGTCATTCAAAAAGATAGACCACATGTTAGAACACAAAACAAATCTCTACAAGTTCAAGAAGATTGAAATCATATCAAGCATCTTCTCAGATCACAGTGGAATGAAATTAGAAATCAACTACACTAAAAACACACCAAAACATTCAAACACATGGAGGCTAAATAGTATGTTGCTAAACAATGAATGGGTTACCAGCAAGATCTAGAAAGAAATAAAAAGCTTCCTGGAAACAAATGAAAATGAACACACCACAACCATAAATCTCTGAGGCACAGCAAACGCAGTCCTGAGGGGGAAGTTCATAGCACTACAGGCATACCCCAAAAAACAAGAAAAATCAACAATAAACTAATTAACCCTACAACTTAAAGAATTAGAAAAAGAACAACAAGGAAAGCCCAGAGTAAGTAGAAGGAAGGAAATAATAAAGATTAGAGCAGAAATAAAGACATAGAGACTAAAAAAAAAGCAATACCAAAAATCAATGCAACCAAGAGATGGTTAACTGAAATGTTAAACAAAATTGATGAACCATTAGCCAGATTCATCAAGAAACAAAGAGAGAGGACCCAAATAAATAAAATCAGGAATGAAAGTGGGTAGTAGGTATCCTGAGGGCCAAGTAGTATAGCCTCCCCATTCATCCAAGCTTGGGACTCCAGGTATGCCCCAGTCCTGTGTAAGCTGTGTACAACCTCCTATTGTAGTTGAGTCTTATTGGTGGCAGGTCAATGGGAGGGATTTGTCCCAATTTCCATTGATTGCAAGGACTGGCTGTGACCACCATGGAGGATCATCTATGTAGGAGCCCACCCCACAGAGCAGGACTTACTTTAGTGTGACTCTGGTGCCTGCTCAGTCCACCACCCTTGTGCATTGGTGGTGCTTTGATGTGGTCTGAAGCTGTCCATCAGATGCACTGGCTCTGGGATCTCCCAGGAGGTGCAGGTCAAGGTCAACTGCTACCCTTGTTCTGCCCACGGCCACTTAGCTTATGCTACAAAACAATCTGCAGATTGCTGCTACTTGTGTTGAGCTTGGAGGTTCCCAGGAAAGGTCAAACTACAAACCAAGCCTACTTTGGCTAAATCCAGGTCTGGGGCCACTTAGTGAGAGTGACAAGGCACACCAAGATCAGCTGCTACTTGTTTGAGAGATTTTAGAAAAGTCTGAAGCATGAACCAAGACAGGTTGTTTGCATGAAAAACAGCTTGGGTGGGCCCACAAGTCAAAGAGGCAGTGTCTCAGAGAATCACCAGGGCAAGGTCAACAGTGAAACCCAGGTTGATGGAGGATAAGATATTGCATCCCATGTTGCCTCTGTTGGGGGAAGGCTCAGCAATGAAACAATGGCCTCTTCTGGAACTACTTTCTGGGAAAAGGTGGCCACTCCAGCTCTCAATCTGATGCTAGATCCTTTAGTTCCTCAACATATGTCTCTGGTGCCTTTCGAGCTGCTTCCCCAGTGTTGAAATAAAGGGAGTGAATCCAAGTAAGTCCATATGCAGGCCCTTAAAGAGGAACTGGCTGGAATTCCGGCAGCCCTTCATCTCACTCAGCCACAATCTCTGTTGTGTTTTACAGCCAGAAGTTATAGGGGCTACTCCTCCTGGCATTGGAACACTGGGCTGAAGGGGCCTGATGTGGGGCTGGCACTCCTCACTCCTCAGGGGGCACCTCCATAGCCAAGATAACCTTCCTGATTTTTATCCATCAAGTGGGGCCAGCCTGTTCTGTTTGCAACCCTCTTATCAGTCTTGTTGTGACTTATTTTCATCCTTAATTGTAGGACTTCCCTTTGGCTAGATTTAAGGTGCTTCTGAATGATGGTTGTTCTGTAGTTTAGTTGTTTCACAATCTGGGAGACAGCATCTTCTAGACAAAACATGTAAGTGATAAATAATTAGCATATCCTAAGCCAAGTGTTTTTGAGCAGTGCTTCTCAAAGTTTAGTTAAATATTTGTTAAAATGTAAATTCTAATTTAGTAGGTATAGGGTAAGTCCTGAGAGTCAGCATTTATAATAAGCCCCCACATGGTACAAACATTACTGGCCCATGTGGATCACATTTTCCACTAGCAAAGTTTTTTACTAGGTACAGTGCTCTTTCCATTACATTATACTCTTCTCACTCCTATTCCATGGCTACCAACATTGATAGCAAATGTTTTATCACTTAAATATGTCATGTTCTGTGTGCATTATTTTTTTTTATTTTTCTATATTATTTTTTCCTATGCTGCAGATTGCTTTGTAGCATATTACTCTTCAAGAAAGTACCTGGTAAAGTTTTTTGGATGAATAAACAAGCTGTATTATAAGAAACTGAAGGGCATAGTCTATGTCATATGAGCATTTGACTTCTCAAATAGCCAGGGAAAATAATATATTGAATCTGAAAATTGAAATAAAAATTTTTAATAAAAAACTGAATTAAAAATGAATCTCTTTGGCTATCCAGAGAACACAACTGGTATCTTGAAAAAATTGGATGGAATTCAGGGAAATACAGAGAGTCCCTGGTCTGAGAAGATGCTGGGATTTGAGGCAAAGGACAACTCTTAAGCCAAACAGAAGGCAACTGTAAGTCAAACTTAAGATTCATGAGGCAGCCCTAGCCAGTTTGGTTCAGTTGATAGAGCACTGCCAGTGGCTGAAAGGTCCTGGGTTCAATTCTGGTCAAGGGCACGTGCCTGGGTTGCAGGTTCCTCCTCTGGTTGGGACTCATGCAGGAGGCAACCAATCTGTGTGTTTCTCTCACATGGATATTTCTCTGTCTTTCCTCTCCTCCACTTTCTCTAAAAATCTTTGGGAAAATATCTTTGGGTGAAGATGGAAAACAATATATATATATATATATATATATATATATATATATATATATATATATATGACACATGATGAGACACATGATGCTGGAACTCTTTCATCATGCACATGCTATAGTTTATCACCTTTATCAATCTTTAAAAATAATTCTTTATTATTGAAAGTATTACATATATTCCCCATTTCCCCCCCATTCACTCCATTCATCTCTGCATCTCACCCACAGCCCTAGGCCTTCATCACCCTATTGTCTGTGTCTATGGGTTATACATATATGCATACAAGGTCTTTGGTTGATTGCCTCCCACCTAACCACCCTCCCCCTCCTTCCCTTCCAGATTCTGCACTCTATTCCATGCTTCCATGTCTCTGGATCCACTCTAGTTGGGATTTGGTAAGTATAATTGACATATATAGAACATCTACTTTTTTCCATGGCTGGTATGGATCAGTTGTTTGAGCATGTTCCCATGCACCCACAGGTTTCCAGTTCAATTCCCAGCCAGAGCACATGCCTGGATTTCTGGCTCCATACCCAATAGGCAGCATGCAGGAGGCAGCTGATTGATGGTTTTCTTCTCTCATCAATGTTTCTCTCTCTTTCTCTTTCTTCTTCTCCCTCTCAAATCAATAAAAACATATTTTAAAAAAGAACTCTACTTATTTTTTAAAAAATTACCTTCATTGTTGGAAGTATTATGGATGTCCCTTTTATATTTTCCCTTTGACTACTTCTACCCCAACCCACTCCCATCCCCAGGCTTCACCACATCCCCAGGCTTCAAAGTTAAGAAGTCTGTGTCCATAGATTATGCATATATGAATATAATTATCTAGTTAATCTCTTCTCATTCACCCACCTCTGCCTTTCCTCTGAGATTTGACAGTCTGTTCCATGTCTCTGGATCTATTTTGCTCATTAGTTTATTTTGTTCTTTAGATTTTACATAAGAGTGAGATCATGTGATACAGGTCTTTCTTTGACTGGCTTATTTTGCTTAGCATTATATTCTCCAGGTTCCTTCATGCTGTTTCAAAGGGTCAGATAGCCTTCCTTTTTACTGCTACATAGTATTCCATTATATAAATGTACCACAGCTTTTGTATCCACTCATCTACCGATGGGGCGATTGCACTGTTTCCAGATTTTAACTATTGTAAATTGTGCTGCTGTGAACATAGAGATGTATACATTCTTTCTGATTGGCATTTCAGGTTTCTTTGGATATATTCCTAGAAATGGGATCAGTGGGTTAAATGACAGAACTCTTACTTCTTAAAATTAAAAAAATAAATTAAATATATTCACTCATCATTCTTATTCATTCATCACCCCAACAATATTCATTATAGGAAAATATTGGCTTACAAACTGCTTTATTATCAAAAAGTTATTCACTGTTTATAACTCAAAAGGAAATGAATACATCTCTTTTGCTTCTGACTCTATGACATTTATGTTATCCAATTATTATGACATAGAGAACAATATGTTTGATATAACACAATGCATTTGATTGGAGTGACATTGTTAGAATCTATCTATGCTAGTTAGGTCACTGGCAATTTTTTGAATGCCACTGAGAGGAGAGGGCTAGTGAGTTGGTTTACTCATATTTGGAAAAAACGAAGGACATACTTAATATTTTATATTCCTTAAGAGAAGTATTTACTTAATCTAAATGTTATACAATGACTTTCATAATTGCTTCCAAGATTTCTTCTTGCCTTGTGATGTGAGATTTTACAACTATGTTCATTAATAATAATGTTTTGCAGTCCCATGGCACCCTTTTGTCTGAGAATCTCAGTGTTTATTTAGTACAACCTTCATCATGTCTTCTGGAAGAAGATGTGAATCTGTGATGTTTTCTTTCATGCTTCTTATTTTTTAAATATAAAAGGTGCATTAATTCAAACTACCACTTTTGTCCAGCATTGCATTTGTGTGGCAAATAAAAGGAGGGTCTCATTTGGATATTGCTCATGCTGGTGTTTGATGAAGATACAAGGGAAGGTATTAGTAATCATGCAAAAGCATTTCACAGACTTTTTGCAGGTAAAACTCTCACCTTTACTTTTTATATTTATTTAATACTTTTTTTTTCACATTAGAGATGAAGCCAAGTAACTATGAACTCCACATGTACACATTCTACAAGATAAGGGAATGATAAAATCTTAGGCTAAGATGAAATACAGCCACAGACAGTTTTGAAAATCAATGATTGTCTGGATTCCTTGTATTAGCAATATACTGCTGCATAACAGACTGCCACGAGCACAGGGCCTTAAAACAACACACCTCTATTATCTCATAGTTTCTGTAGTGGAAAGTCTGGGCACATATTAACCAAATTCTCTTTTTACTATCTTAAAAAACTGCAAAACAACAACAAAAATAGGTTAGCTGTGCTGTGTTCGCATCTGGAGCCTGACTGGGGAAGAATTCACTTGCAAGCTTATTCAGGTTGTCAGCAAAATCATTCTCTTTAGTTGTAGGATGGAAAACCTCAGCTTACTGCTAGCTGTTACATGAAGACAATTTTCATATCCTAGAGACCACCCTCAGCTCCTTTCCAGATGGGCCTTCCAACATGGCCACTTCTTCAAAGTTAACTGAGGAGTCAGGGTCTCTAGTATAGATCTGCTAAACAAGGAGCAGTTTATAAATGTAACATCACCTTTTCCACTTCCTACTAGACAGAAGCAAGTGACAGGTTTTGCCTACACTCAAGGGAAGGCACTAAGAGGTGGAGATCATAAAGGCCACCCTGGAGTCTGACCCTACTCCTCAACCTATATATTGATTGAGATGAGGGGAATCTGCATATAATGCAAAAAGCCAAGTTAACAATTAAAGAAAAACAGAATTTTATTTCTTTCATATAAAAAGAAGGTAAATCCAGAGGGAGTCGTCATGACTACTATGGTAGGTCCCCCTGTGTACTTGAGGCTATACACTCTCTCTTTTCGTTCTGTGTTATGTTTAGTATGTCTTTCAGTCACAGCTTCTAGTCTCATGGTCATCTCATAGTCCAATATGGCTGTTAATAATTACAGCCATCTTCAACAGGAAGGAGGAATGGCAGACAGAATAATAGTTCAACACCCAAAGCAGCTCCCATAGCCTTCCTGGATAGTCACGGAACAGTCCGTCAGTTTGCCAAATCTTACATATAGTCAAGAGCTACATACAACTTAGTCACATGTAGCTGAGGGAAGGATGAGAAATATAGCTTTTAACTGGAGCTATTTTTGACCCAAATAAAATCCACGCTCTTCTACTAAATAAGGACAGATTAGTCATTAGTACGTTATTTGGTAACGTACTGTTTCTGACATACTGGCATTGAGGACTCTTTACAAGCTTGTCCTGATTAAATGTTGAAATTCATGTCCAATACTGACCTCATATGGAAACCATACACCTAGGCTTGCCTCCATTCACCTCTAAACAAAAAATATGTTGATACCTGTGCTGGTCCAGGAACCTTTATTGTGCAAAGTTCTACACACTGATTCCCTTATTCTTGCCAGAGTTCCTGCATTGGTAACATACCAGTAATCAACCAACAGTATTTGAGCTGTGCTATATATGTGTGTGTGTGTGTGTGTGTGTGTGTGTGTGTGTGTTGATTTCAGAGAGGAAGAGAGAGATAGAAACATCAGTTATGAGAGAAAATCACTTATTGGCATTTCCTGCATGCCTCCTACTAGGGATCTAGCCCACAATATGGACATGCTCCTTGTCTGGGAATAGAACCATGACCTCCTGGTTCATAGGTTGATGCTCAACCACTGAGTCAAGCCGGCCGGGCAAGCTGTACCTTGTTTTGACTAACTTCACCATTCATCTCCAAAACTCTTGGGTCAGAGTCCTGGCCCGGTGCCTACTTCCCTTGTACTTGGTGATTTATTGCCTGCTCTGGAATCCCCATCACTGTGCGCTAGCTCCATTTCAGGACATAGATCACCCCTTTTTGAATCTTTGATGCCAGGTCCTTTTTTGGGCAGGTCCTGTTCTCTGTCCCCATGCTCCTAGTTACCATACTGTCTGTCACCTATAGCTAGAGCTAATCCCAGTGCCTTCCAGTTCTAATTGTCTAGTTTACATTTTATCTTCCCATAGACTCAGTCTACCACTCTTACAGCAATTATCCAGGTCATGCCAGAGGTCAAATAGCTGGCAAAACCAGTCTGATTGCATAATAGGAACTTGGTAAATAATCAAGCTTCATTTGAAGTTTAATGAATCTGTATTATGGGAGAAAGTTTGTTAATTTTACTGATGCTAACCTTCCTCTCATACTCAATTTATGCTATTTTCTTATCAAAGAATATTCTAGTACAAGTCCAAGACCATTTAGGTCTCACATAATGGTTTTGAGACTTTGTCAATGCTTAAAGTAATTTGGATGGGAATCAAAATCAGTGGTGAAATATTTGGGGTGGGGGAGGTTGGGGCTTTGAATCCTCCATAACATGGCTACTGAGGTTGGGATTGTCAGGGGAAGGGAAAGTAGATCAGAAATATGCTGAGCTGCCTGGGGCTTCTATTGCCACCTTCACATTTGCAGGTGTTTCCTAAAATCTCCCTTCTCTCACACTTGCTAGAGATCATACACATGTTTTATTTCCCTGGAATCATACTTTTTATTAGATGGTTGCCTTAGCCTATCCCACTCTCCATCTTTCTGCCTTATTGTCTGGCCTGCACTAACCTATAGGTTCCTAATATGAAGTTGTAAATATACTGGCCAACATTCTCACCCTTTTTACTCAAAACAATCAGGACATCACAATCTCAGTTTTTAAAAAAATATATATTTTATTGATTTTTTACAGAGCGGAAGGGAGAGGGATGGAAAGTCAGAAACATCTGATGAGAGAGAAACATTGATCAGCTGCCTCTTGCACACCCCCTATTAGGGATGTGCCCGCAGCCAAGGACATGCCCTTGACCGAAATCGAAACCAGGACCCTTCAGTATGCAGCCCGACACTCTATCCACTGAGCCAAACCGGTTTCAGCACACAATCTCAGTTTTTATTCATACTACTGATATTCATGAAATCTTTCTTTGTGAAGATACTCTTGGTGTTGCAATACAGGCCCAAACAAGAGAATGTCCTTAATTTCACATAATATATAATCCAGAGAAAGACACAGAGAGTGAACAAGCAAATAAAGAACAAAAAGAAAGACAACAAGTAATGGTAAATGCATTTTAGGGAATTAAAATAAGCTATTGCATTAGTGAGTGACTTAGGTTCAATTAATTAAGAAAGGCCTCTAAAGAATTAAAATACCATATATGCCAGGTATTATTTACAATACCCAAGATATGGAAACAATTTAAGTGTCCATAGATAGATAAATAAAGAAAATGTGGTACATATACAATGGGCCATTATTCAGACTTTAAAAAGAAGTATATTCTGCCAAATATGACAACATAATGCTAGATGAACTAGGCCAGACAGAAATAAAAATACTTTTTATCATTTATATGTGGAATCTTAAAAACAAAAAGTCAAACTCATAGAAACAGAATAGAATGGTGGTTTCCAGGGACTATAGAGGGAAGTGGTAGAACTAGGAAGAGGTGGGTCAAAGGGTACAAACTTTCGGCTATAAATTGAATAAGTTCTTAGAACCTAATATATAGTATGATGACCACAGTTGTATACTTGAAATTTGCTGAGAGGAGATCATAAGCATTTTTACAAAAAAATAAAATAAAGTAGGCACCCATGAGAGGTGATGGATGTGTTAATTACCTTTGTTGTTGGAATCATTTCACAATATATATGTAAATAAAATCATCATATTATGCACTTTAAACATATTCTAATTTATTTTTCAATTATATCTCGATAAAAATTAAATTTAAAAGTAATGTATGCTGGGATCTAAAAAAATACTTACCCCTAGAGAATTGATAGCTTAATATTTAATACCTCCATATAATATGCTGCCCCCAAAACTAATGATTGTGTATGTATGGGTTAAGAAGAACTGTTTTAGTTTGTGTGTAATTTACACAGAAAAATGTTTATAATAACCAAGTAGTAAGCTTAAGGATGATCTTTAAAATTCTTAATGTGTTTTCTGGAATTTTTTGCAGCATATAATATTTTCTCACTTATATGTGGCATCTAATACACACAATACACTGATGATAAGATAGAACTAGAGGCATGGAAACATGAGGAAAATAAAGGAAAGAAAAACACTAGAAGAACTTAATAAAATAAAGAAAATGAAATACAGACAGGCTGCCTCCATGCATCTCTCCTCTGCAGACAGAGGTTGAGGCTCTTCATTATGAAGGAGCTGCTCCTCTTATTAACCCTTCTTTGGGATAACAGAATTAAGTATTACAAAAGATAGATTTATTAAAGGTCTGTCCAAACAAAGATGAATCCATGTGCAGCTTACAGTTGCAGGGAAATTGAACTTCAGATAAGCTAATGAGAGGAGAAAGAAACAGGCCACTGAAAATGCCTGCTTGTCACTGTGCTATAAATTCTTTCCCCAATTATTTCTCTTCTGCCAGCTGTGCTGTGTGAACTGATGCTTTGCCCAGGAGACCTTCCATGTTTAATGGATTGTAGTGAAGCAACAATTCAGAAGTATTTGTGTTTCCAAAGAGGATTATGCAAGTTCAAAAACAATATGAAGTCATTTCATGCTGATCTCTTTTTTATGTCTGTACACCTATTATAAGTATGTTCAGTTGACTAAACAAAGTTATTTATTATGAAGATAATACTCCATGCTGACCCCAAAAGAGGGAATCTGATAAATTATTATATGGTCACATTTACCTTATTTTTCTGTTTCATTATAATCCTGGATAATTAACATTAGGTCTAGAACTGCCATCAGTATGTATTGAAGTACAATACACATTATACTATAATAAAATTTTTTAATTCTTTCAATAAGCAAAGATATTTGTTTCTATGTGTGTTAGATCTACTTACTGCTTGAAGTGGAATTCAAAGGCCTTAAACTGAAAATATCCCTTAGAAATCACCTTGTTTAACCCTGGTTCCAGTAGTGGCAGAGTAGTTTATCTCAGGAACTTAAGAGTCACAAAAAAACAGTGGAGAAATTATAAATGACCCTTAAAGAGGAAAACCTCACTGGATGGAATATCCTTTAATAGGATATTTTCTCTGAGGGAACTCTTATTCTGAAAGGTACAGAGTAGCTGGAAATAAGCTGTTTTGTTATTGACTTGAGATGTCAGAGGACAGAGGTGAGGGCTGTCAGAGGGGCTGGAAAATGAGTGGAGAAATGGTGGCAAGGAGGAAGTCACACAGGAAGAGCCTTAAAATCTGTGTATACATTCCCCTCAAACCCTGAGTTAATGACTGATATACATACATGTGGGGCGACTCCAAGGAGCCCAGCAGAATGAACAGCTGAAACGTTGAGAGGGATTTCAATTGCTGCCCTCCACAAGGAAGATAGAGTTTGGAACTTGAATCTGGCCATGTTGGTAAACCCAAGCTAGTCCTGGGTATTCTATAAGTTTCATGTTGCAGGAGTAAAGACTGCTAGACATAAGGTGAGCTCCAAAACCAGGGGTCCTGGAAGAACACAAAACACACTCAAGAGCCAGGCAGCAAGGCGAATCTCTTTACTCCTGCGGGAGGGTGCGCCCGCACATGGTCTGGGAGCACCTGCACACTGAGAGGGCATCCACTCCGGTTGTTATGCCTGATGAACATCATCTGTCCCTCACTCTCAATGGAAAGAGCTTAGGCTCACAGTCTTGCATGATTGGATAATTTAAAGGAAAAAGGGAGGGGTTGACCTTTGCTGTTTCACAATGGCAGCCCCCAGAAGAGTTGCAAGTCACGAGCCAAATGGCAACTGCCTAAATTCCCTTCTTTAGCAGAAAAGATCAATTGTGTATTCCCACAAGACTATGTCCCATATCTAAAGGATTCGTGCTTGGTCTAAGCATAAACCATGAGACCCACTCCAAAAAGTATAAAACCAAACCACTATAAGCTCACTGTGACAGTCAATAATTTAACTGCTTGTTAGAACAAAAATCAACACATTCTAGAGGATGATGACAGAATTTAGTCTCCACCATATATCATCCACAATGTCTAGTACATGTTTAGAATTAGTAGAAATGCAAAGAAACAGGAAAATGTGATTCATAGTCAAGAGACAAATGAGTAAAAAGAAATCAACTCTAAGATGATATAGTGTTGGAACTAGCAACCAAGCATTTTATTTTTTAATGAGAGGCCCAGTGCATAAAAATTCATGCACTGGAGGGGTGGACCCTCAACCCGGCCTGCACCCTCTCACAGTCCAGGAGCCCTCAGGGGCAGGAGGTGACCCGGCGATCAGAGGAAGGTGATGCCCCATCACACTTTTGCTACTGCCACTGCCAGCAGCACAAGCCTTGGCTGGCCCTGGTTACCTGAGTCTTGGGTGGCCCTGGGCAGCTGGGCAGGTGCCATCTGAGGCTTGCCTGCACCTTGAGCATCAGCTGGGCAGCCACCATCCAAAGCTTGCCTGTGCCTTAGGTTGGCCCTGAGTGGCTGGGGGACTGAAGGGACTGGGGGACTCCAGAGGCAGGTGCGTAGAGTACTAGGCCCACCTGGGGCAGGCCCTGACTTGCTGCACACCAGCCACCCAGGCAAGGCTGAGGGGACTATATGCCGCCCTCTTGTGGCTGTGGGTGCCGCCATCTTTGAGGATGGGGCAGTCAATTAGCATATTCCCTTCTTATTGGATGTGGATGCTGCCATCTTTGCAATGGTGTGAGGGTAAATTAGCATATTCCCTCTTTATTAGATAAGATTTAGTGTTTTTGTTGAAATTATTGCAGATGCTCCCCTTACCTTCTTCCCACCTTTGACCCCTCCCCAGGCCTTTACCATGGATTATGCATATGCAAACAAGAATTTTAAAGCATCAGTTGTAACGCTGCTCAAACTGGAATTATCTCTTTATTGTTTTTCAACTTCAGACCTACATTTTTGTCCTGTTTTGAGATACTGGAGCTAGAGCTCATAAACATTTTTCTTTTGTCCACTGGCAATGTTAAGATTTGTTAATAGAAGGTACTCAGTGGGGCACTGCTATTATTATTATTATTATCATTATTATTATTATTATTTAAAATTCTGCCTCCCACAGCATGAGACAATCAATAAAATGTATGACATTTATTCACAGGTTTTTGTTTTTCAAATGAGTTTTAGCAGCACACCAGCAGGCAGCTTCCCTCTGAACTGGGCATCCACGAGGGTGATTTCCAGCTTGCATCCCTAGCCTGAAACACATCGTGAACTTTCCTGTTATCAGGTGGGTCAAAGAAACACTGTCTCCAATAATGTTTGAATCTCGGTCTTAGGGGTGGTGACGTTTTCCATGTCTATTATTGCCTCAGCCCTAGAGGCAGTGGCTGCATCCTATATCTGCTATTTATATATTCTTTAGAGTTCTCTTTAACCTCCTGGAACCCATTAATAATTCCTTATATCTCATTTTTCTTATTCAAATTGCTGGTGTGTTGTCCAGCTCCCGACTAACCTCTAAACTACAAACTATATTCAAAATAAATACAAACATCAAAAATATGTTAACAATGAACAGGAAGTCTCTAAACATAACAATAAACTATTCTATGTAATTAAAGGGTAATATGCAAATTAACCACCACTCCACATCAAAAGATGGCAGTGCCCATCGCATCTGGGGTGGATGCTGGCAGCATCCTTTGGCAGCGGGGGAGCCCAGTATCTGTGCCCCAGCCACGCAGAGGGAGGGGAGGGGCCTCTGGCAAGGGGGGGAGGGGGGGAGGGATTCGGAGCTCAAGTTGACTCCAGCCCACGTCCCCACCTTGGCCGTGGGGAAGGAGGGGAGGACCCAGAAAAACGGATCTTCCCAGTTCCTGATGCTGATGGAGCTCTATGGGTGCTGAGGTTCTCCGTCTGCAGCCCCCAGTCACAGACTGGAAGCCCCCTGCCCACAGCCCGGAGCGACCAGCGTTGTGCTGCAGTGGAGGGAGGGGGTCTGGCGGCAAGCTACAGACATTGCAGTGCTGCTGCCGTGGCTGCACAAGTAGTACAGTTTGAAGGGGCGGCTCCTTAGGTGTGGCTCCTGCAGCAGCTGATGTGCACCTCACCGGCAGGGAGGCTGGATGTGGGAGCCCAAGAGCCTGAGTACCCGAACTGCTGAGTGTCATGGGCTGGGGCCCCGAGTAGGCCCCAGGACAAACATCTTCCCTGAGGCTGTGCAGAGGGAGAGAAGAAGCCTCAGCTGTGAGGAGGGAGCAGAAGGGCCTCTGGCCAGAGGCTGGGATGAGGGTCGCCGGTGTCATTGCAGACTGGGCTGAGGGACCCCCTCACCCCAACCCCCACACATGAATTTTGTGCACCGGGCCTCTAGTTTAAAATATAAAATAAATATACTTTTAAAATGTCAATAACATTTAAATTTCCAGAATAAAAATTCATGGGAAGGACTTAATAGCAGATGGAGAATGACGAAAGAACAAGTCTGAGCTTAAAGTTTGAATAATTTCTGTGTAGTTCTCTAAGGAACTGAAAGCAGAGCTTTAGAGGTCTGTGGAATACTGTCACGAAAGTATAGCATATATATTATTATAGTCTCAGAGAGAGAGGAGAAAGAAAAAATACATTAGTGTGCCTGTGTTTACTCAATGTATAAGTTATCTGTAGATAACTGCCACAAAATACCCCAAACTTAAGTGGCTTGAAACAATGAGCATGTATTGTTGAGTCTCTGGCTCAAGTTCTCTCATGAAGTTAAACGGTTGGCCAAGATGTGACTGGAGCCAAAGGATCCACTTCCAAGATCCTTTGTGGGGTTGTTGACAGGCTCAGTTCCTTGCCCGTCCTTAGGCTGCTCAAGTGTCCCCATAAATGTCAGATAGCTTTCCCAGGGTGAACAGTCCAAGAGAGAGCAGGAAAGTGGATGTGACAGATTCCAAGATGGAAGGCACAGGATTAGTATAGGGGAAAAGCTGAAATACCATCACTCTGCTGTATTCTTAGAAAAAAGTCACTGAAGCTCACCAAACTCAAGGGGAGCAGATCACACAAGGGTGTAAAGACTAAGAAGATGGAGACCATTTTAGAGATTGCTCACCACACTTATCATTTCACTCAATAAGAGGGAATAATCTTTAGGTGGCAGGTGGCCCTGAGTACTGTGTGATGAGATGAATAATGGACACACATTTGTGTTGTCATTGACGGTATTGGTAAGTTAAAGGTGCTGAGTAAATGCCACTTCTGAAATGAATCCAGTGATATATAGCACCAGAGGTCAAATAATATTATAATCTGTAAACATATTGAAATAATGGATATAATGAAATATGAGCCACAAAACTAACTCATACAATCTAATTTCTTATACCAAAATAGATCTTCAGAGCTTTTAGAATGTATACAGAGATTATTTTTAAAATTGCCATGCCATGTATATAAATAGCAGCTCTAAATATACTCAAAGTATAAACCACTTAAAGTAGAATATTTTGAACACATACATAGTTCACATACCTTATCAGAATATTAAATGCTAGTAAAGAGAATGCTAATTCTAACTTTTTTTCTTAAAGAAATCAACCTTTTAAACTAATATAAGCTTAATAAGTAGTACCTTAGTGTCAGCATGCTGGGCACCAAATAAAACCACTAACATAAATGCTCATACCTATTAATTTCATATTATAATATTTGGGAATACTTTTACAAGGGGTTAGATTATACAAGGAATGAGAAAAGCTGTTAATTCACAATAAAATGATAAAATTTGTATTAAATAAAGGGAAGTAGAGACGACAGCAATAGGAAATCTTTCTCATACTTACTTGCCAGCAACAATCAGATATCAAGCCCACACAAGTCATCAGAAATTCAGTTTTTTTCTATGTTGGTCATAGATATCCAAGCGTGGGGTGATGAATAGGACAAGGTTGGTATTAAAAGTATGTGCGGAGTGTTGACTTGTCAGCATCAGATATCAAGTTGGGTCATTCGGTGGAGGAAAACAGCCTGGGAGAATAGACAAGGTCTAGCTCTGGCTTCCTACAATAGGAAATCTTTCTCATACTTACTTGCCTGCTTCTTTGGTTTGAACACTAAATACTGCAGTGCTTCAGTGTTGGGTCATGAGCCTTCTTTCCCTCTTTATGTCCTCTCCAGAATCAATCTTATTAAATTTCATTATTTTAATGACTTCCAAATTAAATCCCTATACTAGATAACCTCAATTTTAAATCTGTGTATATAATATCCTACTAACACCTCTACTTATATTTCTAGTAGGAGTGTCAAATTTAAATGATCAATATTAAAAACTCAATTTTTAATTTTCAGCTTTATTGGTATAATTGATGTACAAACAATAAGGTATTTATTTGAAGTGTACTTCAGAATTATTTGATTTATAAGTAATGATGTTAGTTTTATTTCTAGTACCACCTTTAGATATAGGCAAATGGGGGGATCAGGATTTTGCCTCAAGGGACCCCAATAAAAGTATTTGCTTGGAAAATTTCCTAACTCTCTCCAAAATGCGTGGGATAAGCCTGAGCTGACAGTGCCATCCTCACTGAGCACCTCTCTGTTTTAATCCCTTAGGGGATTATCTATACCCATTTAGCTCCCAAACACATGTAGGTTATGGAACTCGCACCCGTGCAGTTATCCCAGACCCCATTGTCAGGTCCTGACTCCAGTCTGATGAGTGGATCTGCCCCACTGGCATTTGTAATGCACCACCAGAACCAAACTGACACACTGGTTTGGAGTGACTACCAATCATGTTGGATACAGGACAAGTTCAAGTCTTGAGATATAATGTAGTTTATGTTTAAGCTCTGATTATCTGTATTCTGACTGAAGTGAACGTCTGATCTAGACTACCTGGAAATAACAGGGGTGGAATCAGCCATCCCTTACACTGTGTGTCCCCTCCACTGGAACCCAGGGTGATCACCCACATCCTTTGTAGTCTCCATGACACATGCCAGGAAGACACTCCTGAAGGATTTCTAGGGCCTTTAGAACTTGTCTTGCAATTAGAATTTGTCCTGCAATGCCAACCATTGATGTCCTTCCTTGCCCTCAGTTACTGTGAGGTGTCTGTGCTTTCCTGGTTAGTCTTCAATCATGCTGGATGGTCATTCCTTACACAAATAAGATCACTCTTATGACTTATCTTTCCATTTTCTTAATATTTTCTTCTGAAGAACTCAAGTTGTTAAATTTAACTTAATAGAGTATATCAAATTTTCATTCAAAACTGATTCTTTTTCTGTCCTCTCTAAGACACATTTGCCTATCCCCCAAATCATGAAGACGTTCTTTTGTTTTCCTACAACAGCTTGATAGTTTTCCCTTAACGTTTAGACCTACAGTCCATTTAGAAATGATGTAGTGTCAAGTTGAAGTCAAGATTCATGTTAGTTTTAAACAGATATGTAGTTGACTTTGCATCATTTATTGACAAGTAGATCCTTTCCCCATTGCTTTGCAATGTCACTTAATGTCATAAATCAAGTCACTATCTTTATGTGTAGGTTTGGTTTTGGTCTCTGTAATACACTTCATTGAACTATTTCTCTACTTAGCATCAACACCATATAGTCTTAATTATAGTAGCTTTTTAGTGAATCTTGATATATGTAAGTTTAAGTCCTTCAACTTTGGTGAAATACTTTAAGATTGTGGCTACTATTAGCATTTTCATGTAAAATATCTCAAAGCCTGATAAAAATACACTGAGTAGCCAGATTATTATGACCACCGTATGTTTGTAGGCAAATTAGCCATACACTGCATCGTATGGGATATGGACGCCAAAGGACTGTGTGAACACCTTTGCTGTCTGCAGTTACCAAGATAAAACGTCTCCAATTCGCACAGGAACACATGGATTGGATAGTCGAGCATTGGAAAAAAGTCATGTGGTCTGATGAATCATGTTTTCAGTTGCACCATACAAATGGCTGAGTGAGAATTTCAAGGAAAGAGCATGAACACATGCACCCCATACGCTCATATTGTGCAGGAGTGGTTTCAAGAACATGAGGGTAGCCCTCACAATCACCAGATCTCAATCCAATTGAGCATTTGTGGGATGAAGTTAAAAGAGCCATCAGGCAGCCATCAAATCTCACAGAACTGGACAGTGCATGGTGTCAGATCCCTCACATCACCTTTCAACGTCTCATGGAGTCAATGCCAAGAAGAATCACCACAGCATTGAAGGCCTAAGATGGCCCAATGAAGTACTGATGGGTGGCCATGATAATCTGGCCACTCGGTGTATATAAAGGTACTCAACATCACTCATCATCAGATAATTGAAATTTAAAGCCATAATAATATACCAGCACTCACCAAATTACTAAATTTTGGAATACATAGAAAGCATTTTTTAAAAAACAATAACCCCAACTGTAAATAATCCTAAATGTTCATCAATAAAAAAATGGTTAATTGTGTGAATATACTGCAAACTAATATGTACAACAACATGGAAGAATCTGAAAAAAATTAAATTGAATGAAAGAAGCCAAAAGAGCACATAGTATGTGATTCCTTTTATATGAAAATCAAGAAGAGAAAAAATTCCATCTGTTAGAATCATTGATTGAGAAGGTGAATAGGCCGAAACCGGTTTGGCTCAGTGGATAGAGCGTTGGACTGTGGACTGAAAGGTCCCGGGTTCGATTCTGGTCAAGGGCATGTGCCTTGGCTGCGGGCACATCCCCAGTAGGGGGCGTGCAAGAGGCAGCTGATCGATGTTTCTGACTTTCTATCCCTCTCCCTTCCACTCTGTAAAAAATCAATAAAATATATTTTTTTTACAAAAAGAGAAGGTGAATAGGAAGTGATAATAATATTCTACATAATATTTTAAATGGAGTTGTCACTACATGGATACATACATAAAATTCATTAAGATATGAAATTAAGAGTTGTGCAACTTATTACATGTGAATTATAATTAATTAACAATTAGACTAAAAAAGAAATATATATTGAATAAAATATAAGAAAATTATTTTATACACAAAAATAAGTATTCAACACTTAGAACTACATTTATTTCAATTGATTTCACTTATGAATACTACTCTGATGTTTTAAAACAGTAATTACACATGCAAAAAAAATGGCATCAATTTCTATTCAGAATTTTAAGCCAAAAGTTTAAACTCTTTTTCACTGAAGAAAGAAGAAAGTCATGATTTCCACTCCAAAAACAGAAATTCCCATAATGTAAGACTATTGCAAAGATAATATAGTACACTGTGGACAGCAGTTACCAACCTATAATAATAGCAAGATAAACTTCCGTTCTGGTTCCACAAGATAAACAGCTTAGCATCCTAAATAAGTCACACAAATACTTATCATGGATAGCAGCAAAAATGAAACATATTTATAAACCATCCTTTATATATTTTACATTCTTCTCTTTATGGTTTTCAAATTCTGTCATTTTCTCTTAGTACAACTTTCATATTTACCCTCTGCTTTTCAATTCCTGGAGTCATACCATAACTTAAGACCTGGAACATTCTCATGGAGAATGAAGAAGGTATAATAAGCTGGTTTGGCTCAGTAGATAGAGCGTTAGCCTGCATACTGAAGGGTCCCAAGTTTGATTCCAGTCAGGGGCACACGCCTGGGTTATGGCTCGATCCCCAGTAGGGGGCATGCAGGAGACAGTTGATCAGTGGTTCTTTCTCATCATTGATGCTTCTATCTCTCTCTCCCTTCCTCTCTCTTAAATCAGTAAAAATATATATTAAAAAAAGAAGAATGACAACACTGTCCCCATATCATCACTTGATTCTATTTTTAATAATGGCATCTACAGAGTAAGAGTACTTTGATCCAACTAAGCATATATTATCACCCATTATACTAACCCCATTTCCTATACTATATACTTCTTTACATGTATCTTCTTTCAAGTCCACATAATATTGTTGTCCAAACTTTTTTCTATCATTGTCCTCATTATCCTCTTTTCAAGTCAAGATAATGACTTCCTGTTGCATGTTCTACTGGAACCTTTTTATTCAGCCTTCCTGCATGTGTCTAGTATTCTGTCCTTAAGATATATCTACTGTCTTGACAGATGGTATAAATACAGGGCCAACTAGTGTTCTGGGTATATGTTTGTTTTTGAAAGCACGCTCTCCACCTTTGTTGCTGGGCTCTGTGCCTCAGGAAAGGGACTACTTGAACTGTACCACCCGTATTCTTTCACTTTAGTCTGGTTTGATTTTGCAGGTAATTTATCAGTGGCCAGATATTTGTGGGTGGGAATACACAGAGATGGGGAATTCATTTGGATGATATTGCAGTAGTTACATTATTCTATCTAAGGCCATTGTTTTTGTCACAACTGTGTATGTTTCTAAGTTCTGTTAAAAACTATATCCCCTTACCCTTTCAAGCCAAAGGGAAGGGGTTGGGGCGGGGGTAAAGCTTCCTGCTGTTTCTAGTCCCAAGACTCTTTCACCATTCCATGTAGGTTTCTGTAACTTGCCTACAGCTTCTTAAATTATCTCTTCATAAAATTCGCTTTGCTTTCATCTTTGGTGTGCTATGGCCCAAGGCCTTGATTGATACACCTGTTTGACATAAAGCAAACTAAGAAGAGGCTTAAATATGTGACCATCTCAGAGATCATGGCTTGTTTTCCTCAGTTTTGAAATAATTGATCTCAGTGACATTTCTAGAGGATGTGTGTGTCCACTGCAGCAGCAGCCTGGATGCCTTATGGAACTCTGCCTACTTTTTATTAAACTGGGATTTACCTCTCTTGCAGCTTTGGGCTCTATATTCTTAGGAGATTTGAATCACGGAAGGATGGAATCAGTACTGGAAGGGGCTTTAGTGACCATCCAATATAATACTGATTTTCAGCTATATCATGGGCAGGGCCCTGCGCTGTGGGACTGAGGGAGTTGCTGCACAGATAAGACTCCAGCACCCCCTGGAAAGCCCTGTGCATGAGCAGCTCCATTTTTACAAATAGTCAGATTTGAACTGTGTCATTTAAGGTCAAACCTCTGGGATCAATAGCTGGTATTGATCACATGCTTATAGTATGTTAGGATACCTGTTTTACATTCACTATGTTGTTTAATTATGACTCACTTCTTTGTTCCCCCCGAAAAGAGTAATGAGAGTTCACCCTAGAATCTGGGAATTTTTATCTCATTTGAATATTTAACTCTATGCTATAATGGCCCTTTTTGTTGAAAGCTGTCAAGAGGATGAGAAAACAAAAAAAGGCACATGTAAAGATATGTTTAAAGCTTATTCATTGGAAATATTTTGTTTTATTTATTTATTTTTAAAATATATTTTATTGATTTTAGAAAGGAAGGGAGAGGGAAAGATAGAAACATCAATGATGAGAGAGAATCATTGATTGGCTGCTTCCTGCACACCCCCTCCTGGGGTCAAGCCCGCAATCCAGGCATGTGCCCTTGGTGGGAATCAAACCTGGGACCCTTCAGTCTGCAGGCCAAGGCTCTATCCACTGAGTCAAACCAGCTAGGGCAGAAATATTTTATTTCTCTAAATAAATCTATCATTGAAACAGTGTACCTACATAAACTTTCTCATGCTGACTGATTTGTGATGAGGGAAAGCTTTAACTTAGCATTTACTGAACATTCACTGAGGCTCAGTTATGTGTAAGATATTATTCTCTCAGTAATAGAAAGACAAGGTAAGCCTGTGCCCTCAAAGAGCTCACAATCATGAGCACCAACAAAGTGATCATGAAAATATAAAGTGTCACCTAAGGCCCTCGATTGAAATTCATGAAGGACTCTTGAAAACTACATTCATTCTGCTAATTTTGTACATTAAACCCAGCTATAAATGGCACATGCACGGTCTTCTGAACTCAGGGGCTCTCTAGCTTAATATTTAAAACCGAAAGGATCAGAGGTCATCTTTCATTGTATTGGGGGAGTAGTGGATCTTGCCCAACATATGCAATTTGTCAGGGATTTACATTTTTATGGCCCTGTTCCACTTCAGTTTCAACTTTTTAAGAACTCTTAGTCTTATTCAAGTTTTCCTTCCTGCAATCATTCTATCCTCTATCTCTGAGATGATCAAGACATGGGGCACAGCCCTGCATCTGTGGTGTCTCAGAAGCATCACCCACACAAAGCAGTCAGCAGTTTTGAGGGCAAGGGAGAGAATCACTGCAGCATTCCAAATCACATAAATTTAATATTAACCATCCTGGTTCATAGAAGTCCCTGGGGAATTCCTTACATGAGGAATTATGTAGAAGAAGTAGTATAAAAGCTGGGCTTTGAAGAACAATAGGATTTTTAGTTTGAAGCAAAGACAAGAATAGAGGATGAGGCATGAACAAAGATCTTTCATAAAAATGCCTTTCCAGTTTGTCCACCACTATTCTTTATATATATATATATATATATATATATATATATATATATAAATTTTATATATATATATATTTATATATTTTATATATATATATATATATTAACTTTAGAGAGGGAGATAGGGAGAAGGAGAGAAAAACATCAATGACGAGGGAAAAATCATTGATTGGCTGCCTCCTGCACATCTCTCACTAGGAATTGAGCCCATAACCCAGGCATGTGCCCTGACCAGGAACTGACCTGCAAACCCCTGGTTCATAGGTAGATGCCCAACTACTGAGCCACACTAGCCAGTGCACTACTATTCTTAGTTACACACTGTTCATCTGGCCACAACAGAGACCTGACCTGGTTTAGGTATAGTGGTTTGGCTAAATTGAGGCTGCATAAGTGAGTGCTGTGGTTTGGGATGTTGGAGCACATTCATTTGGGATTTATGAGTGTGGTGGGTTACAATGGGGAGAAGCTGAAGAGAAGGAAACTAGATGTGCTCCCAAAGAGGGGAGGGGGATGCTTCTGGGAGTTCATAGACACCTTTCAGTTGTGAGAATTGCCAGGGAATGGCTCACCTGCAGAGAGTTACTTCAGTCAAGGTCAGGCCCATTTCAGGAGCAACTCTTAACCAGTGACTGCTCTTTGCAGACCCAACATGGGAAAACTCTGAAAGGTCATCCTAGTTCCTAAGCTTCCCATTGGGTGGGGAAGGTGGGCTTAGGTTGTCCTTGGATCTGAAAATAGCTGTCTTCTCTCTGTCCACTTCTGCCCCTTCTGCCCCTGCCCCAGGTGTTGATCCCATGGATACCTGTTATTAGAAATCCTGCATCCTAAACTCTGTCTCAGCATCCATTTCTCAGGGCTCCCAATCTGTGACATTAGCCATAATATGATCATACTAGTCCACATGACAGGCATTAAGGACCTAAATTAGAGTAGCATCATTTAAAGTAGAAAGGTCACACATAAAGGAGTCAGGTCATCTATTGGAATGGTTTTGCTATCATGTAGGCATTCTGCAATTAGGATTCACTAGGACCAAGTGTATGTGATTACAAAAGTGACACAGCCTGGTCCATTCAAAGCATGTGTGAAAACATGAATGAGTGCATAAATTAATGAATAAATTAACAAGTGAAACAGATGTGGTAAGTCTGTTTATAGATTCATGAATAGAGTGGGTCCAGAAATACAGGTTTTACTGATTGTAGGGCCACGGTAAAAAGCCATAGAGAAGCTGACTGGCTGTCTTTGTCATCACATCTAATTCTGCTATACTTTTCTTTACACAAAGACTGTGATGGGGAAAGCAGTGCAGAGCATTTTCAATGAGATATTTACTGTGCTACAATTGCAAGCCCTGTGAATGCTAACTGGGGATTTGAGATACCCTAAATAGATGCATTTTACTACAATCCAGGGCCAGCTGGGAAACCTGAAGTGGCCCTTTGTTTTCCATTTAAGGCACCAGATTTATAAAATGGTGCATTAAAGCTTCACCTAACTAGGCCCAAGTATTTGTAACTGTGAAGCAGCCAGGAATTCTTTTTTAAATCAACGCTTTTATTTTATGAGCTAGTAAAAATAAAACCAGATAATAAACAAAATTTACAGTAAGTGAGTTTGCTCTTACGTACTGTTCTCTTTTTACTAAAGATAGCAAAAACAACCTAGATAATTTTAAGTATTGTTAGGTGGGTACTGACGAAGCAGCTTTTTATCCTATTAATAAAAGGTAGTTCAGAGAATGGCCCAATTCTACAGTGATAGAGATTGTATGCCCATGGTTCAGACATAATAGCCCTTTGACACTAAAAACTTAATACCCAAAGAAAATATATTTTTTTCTTAATATGTTATCATTATTAAGGCCATTTTTATTAATGCCACAGATATTTATTGAATACTAAACACAGACCAAATACCATGCTAAGTAGCAATATTTGAGATTATAAAAGAAAAAAATCAGCCAGGGAGGAAGAAGGACATAGGGAAGGAGGGAAAAGGGGGAGTGTCTAAAAGAAAGGAATTCTCAAAAGTGTCAATGTTCCTGAGGGTCCAAAATCTATTAGAGCCAAAAGCATCCATTAGCTTTAGTATTTTGCACATTATAAGGACCTTTTTATTAAAAGCAGTCTCTGCAAGGGAGAGACCACAATGTGGTGGTTGCATCTTTAAAAAGGAAAGGGGCTCAGCAGATTCTGAGTAGCTTCCAGGTGGCTTGATGCAAAGCGGAGGAAAAATGCAGGTGAGGGAGGGAACCAAAGCTGAGGAGGAAGTTGTGTGTGTTTTTCCAGCTGTGAGAGAATTGATCTTATGCACTGAGATAAAAGAATTGCTGGAAAGGGAAATGCAGAAAAAAACAGGCAGGAGACATGATTAGGTGAGTTCCCTCAGGAGGCAGCCTGAGATGGGACTGAGGACAGGCATTGGGGTCAGGCTTGGACAACACCATAATAATCGCAATGATCATAAGTAATATCTATTGATCATTATATACAATACCTGCAAAAGTATTGTATAGGTTATACCCACTTAATAATGCTTCTTCCCAAAGCATTATTAGATGTGTATAATTATTAATTCATTTTTATAGCTGAGAAAGGTGATACAAAAAGTACTCTGTGGACACATTTTTAGGTGAGGAAAGAAATGGAAGTGTTTACTACTTTGGAACCTCCATTTGGTCCCATGAAGCAGGTGGGGACATCTAATGTTAATGAGGAGGAAATTGTTGCATTATTTTTGGACTAGAACATGCGGTGTTCCCCTGTGCGGGATGGTTCCCCAGATTCTTTGTCCCCCGGAATCACGGACTGAATATGGTATAGCACAGGTGGAGATTTATTGAAGAACAAGTACAGACTCCCACGTGGTAAAGAAAAAAGAAGCTCATAGCACAGATTCCCAAGTGGGGAGGGGTAACTCCTGTGCCCCCGCCCCCGGCATTTCTCATTTCTACAGTTTATAAAGGCTGCAAGTCCCTGTGTCCTGATATCCTCTCTGATTGGTCAATATTTCCTTTAGAATTGTTATTATAGTAACTCTCAAGGCCTTCCTTCCTTATTGTCCTCCTATTTCTTTTGGGCTTCCTTTCTCCTTCTTTATTCCATAAATATAGAACTTTTGGCTACTCCCAGTTCCCTTGTCTTAGATAAATGTAACTGTTGCCGTGCCTGCTCCCTTGTGTTATGGAAATGTGCCTTCTCCTCACTCTCTTGCTTTATGGAAATGTAACTTCTCCCAGTGTGTAGCCCTGTGTTTTTTTTTCCATGAATCCCCAATTCTAAAAGTTCCCTAAACCTCTCTATATTCCCCTAAAATTCCTATTTCAAAATGATACAGAAAGAACTGGAGTTGGCTGTAGAAGGTTAGAAATAGTGGGGAAAGGTCTAAAAATCAGATCTAACTAGAAATCACAGCAGGCTATCTGAGAAACCAGCTGAAGTTCAAGATCATGGATTTTCACTAGTTCTAATTAACTTAGATGTTCAGAAGGGATTAGCTCTTAGGAGTGGAAGAGGTGAACACATGGCATTGACACTGGAATTATAATTGTTCTCTGCACATCTAAGTACTTCAAGCATCCTGTGGGACACGAGCATCCACATCCTGGCCACTAGAATACTCTATCATCAAAATTCCTTGACCCTCTCTATTCCAGTTACCTTCCTTGCTACTCCATTTTATCTACTCACTAGAAACCCAGTGCATGAAATTTGTGCATGGGGGTGAGGGGAGTGTCCCTCAGCCCAACCTGAACCCTCTCCAATCTGGGACCCCTTGAGGGATGTCTGACTATTCAGTAGGATTGGGCCTAAATGGGCAGTTGGACATCCCTCTCACAATCCAGGACTGCTGGCTCCCAAATGCTCACCTGCCTGCCTTTAACCATTTTGCCTGCCAGCCTGCTCACCCCCTAACCACTCCCCTGCCATTCTGATTGATGCCTAATTGTTCTGCTGCCAGCCTGTTTGTCCCTAACTGCTCTTCCCTGCAGACATGGTCCATGCTTAACTGCCCTTCCCTGCAGGCCCAGTTACCTCCAACTTCCCTCCTCTGCCAGCCTGGTCACCCCGAACTGCCCTCCCTTGCAGGCCTAGTCCCTCCCAACTGCCGTCCTCTGCTGGCCATCTTGTGGTGGCCATCTTGTGTCCACATGGAGGCAGGATCTTTGACCACATATGGGCAGCCATCTTTTGTATTGGAGTGATGGTCAATCTGCATATTACTCTTTTATTAGATAGGATAGAGGCCTGGTGCACAGTTGGGGGGCAGCTGGTTTGTCTGAAAGGTGTCCTGGATCAGGGTGGGGGTTTCCTTGAGGTATGGGGCAGCCTGGGTGAGGGGCTTGTGGGGGCTTGCAAGCTGTCCATGCCCTCCGATGACCCAAGTGGAGGCCCTGGCTTCTGGGATTTATTTATCTTCTACAGTTGAAACATTGTAGCCTGAAGTGAAGCCAAGCCTTCTGTTCGCTCTGTGGTGGCAGCCATTTCGGTTGGAATTTATTTATCTTCTATAATTAAAACTTTGTAGCCTTAAGTGGAGGCCTGGGCTGGCCAGGGAAGGTGAAAAGCTTGGCTTTTCCATCTCCGTTTGCAACTCAAGCCTCCTGCTCTCTTCAGCTCTGTGGTTGCCATCATTTTCGTTGGGATTTATTTACCTTCTGTAATTGAAACTTTGTAGCATTGAGTGGAGGCAAGGGCAGGCAGAAAGCTTGGCTTCCTCCATCACCTGGGAAACCCAAGCCTTCTTCCTGCTCTCCAGGGCTACAGTCATCTTTGTTGGGTTTATTTGCATATCTGCTCCTGATTGGCTGGTGGATGTGGCTGGTGGGTGTAGCAGAAGTATGGTTAATTTGCATATTACTCTTTATTAGATAGGATTCCATAGACATTTCATAAACCTTGTTATGAACCTAATTCACATATTATATATTTCTGACACCTTATTATATACTTCTAGTGATTTAAAGATTCTATTTTCCTCCAAGCAAAAATTCATCCTATCCAACCCTAATCCCAACATAATTATTTTAATCATTCATCATTTCTGTCTTAACTACTGCCTTCCTATATACTTGCACATGCTCCTCCTTCTGTCTAGTATATGTTCCTCTCTCTATCTTTTTGGCATGACAAAAGTCATTCCATATTTCAGTTAATGCATCATTTGGTTTCTCTAGGAAACCCACTCAATTCTCTCATCTTTAAGCTTTAAAACAATTTTTATGTGTCTCCAATATGCTCTTTCCCATAACTCTTTGCATGACTCTGCACGCCCTGCAAAGTAATTACTGGTTTATTTTTCTCCCGCACAACTAAATCACGCAAATCTTGAAGACTGGCATTGTGTTTTTGTTTAATGTCTGCAGGCATATAACTTTACACTATAACTTATATAGAGCAGTGACTTTACATAAACACTTGAAAGATAGCAATTTCTTTTTAACATTTATTTACCACTGTACAAATGTTCCTCTACTCAATGTTTTCTAAACATGAAAATAAAATTATGAATATAGGTAACACTCATTGTGTAAAGATTTAATGATACTAGACAAATATACTAATTTTTTTGTAACTACACAAACATTCAGGAGTTGTGACGATGTCTTTATCCTCTTATTTACAATTTCTTAGAGGTCATCACTTGCCATTTCTAAGAAAATTTCTCAACATTAACATGAATGATATTAGCACTGGACTGATGATGTTATTTTTCTTCAATTAAAATATTTTTATAAAGAGAATTATCTTGCCTTGGCTGGTATGGCTTGGTGGGTTGAAATGTGGTCTATACACCAAAAGGTGGCAGGTTTGATTCCAGGTTAAGATACATACCCAGGTTGAGGGTTCAATCCCTGGTAGGCATTCTGTAGGAGGCAACTGATTGATGTCTCTCCCTCACATTTCTCTCTCTCTCTCCCCCTTCCTCTCTCTGAAATCAAATTAAAAAATAAAAGATAAATATCTTTAGATTCCAAAACTTTGTGCTAAATTTTACAACCAAAGAGAAATTAACTATGAGATCTGAGAGGACCTGCATTTATTCTCAAAATCTGTCTTCAATGGAGAAAATGTATTGTTTTTGTTATTAATAAAACATTTGTCTATTTTAAACAGTTGGTCTTTAAAAGTTAAACTTTCATTGATTGAAGAGTTGTATAGCATTTCTAAGACAAAAATAGCAGGAGTATCAACCTAGTATAAAAATTTTAATAAGTGATGGTGGCATCATTTACATCTGGAAGTTTTATAACGAAGGCACCTGATATATCACTGCCTTCCTTCTTAACAGCTAGTCTATGTACAGAGCTCACGGAGAGATGGCTCTTTTGACACAAGGACCCAATTCTAATGTCATTGAACTGCCTGCAGATGTCACTCAGAGATAAGAGCAGTAGTTGTGCACCTGTTTTTCCCTTTTCTCCGTGGGCCACTGTTTCATCAAATAAATAAAGAGGAAGAGCACTAGCCTTCTATTAACTTTTATATGCCAGGCCCTATTCTAAGTACTTTGTTTTATGTTTATCTCATCTCATCTTCACATAGTACTGCAATGCAGTTATTCTCTAAAATTAATAAATGAGGAAACTGGGAACTAGCTACATTAATTAGAAGAGGGATCTATTGAAAGGAGTACATGTTTGGATTCAAACACTGGCCCTAACCATTCACCAGGATATCACTAGAGGTAAACTATTTACCCTCTCTAATCCCTAGTTTGTAAAATATGTAAATGATGACAATACATACCTCCCTTAGAGCATGGTTGTGAGGATTAAAGATAAAGCACCTAGCATAGTGCTAGGAACATAGTACTAAACAGTATATATTATTATACAAAATTATTTAGAGTCTAACTTATTTTAGTTAATAGCCGAGCTAACTCTTGTATCTGAAGCCCATGCCCCTGCTCCTCTATAACTTCAGCTGACCTCATCAAGCACACACGACTAGTGCAGAGCACATTGCCCAGTAATGGCTAAGACCACTGGGCCTCATGTTGTAGTGGAAACCAAAGAGAGTTTAGAATGTGACGACATGTGAGACTCATCTTTGGCACTTATCAACCTGCTTTTGAACAAGTGATTTAAGTTCTACAAGTTTCTGTTTCTTCATCTGTAAGATGGAGATGATACAATTATTATAAAGATACAATCAGAGGATTTGTACAAAAATATTTGTCATGATCCTATTTCTGTGTCTTCCTCCAAGATTAACATAACTGCTACACTACTTTTATGTCTAGTACTTACACTTCTATAACCATGTCAAGAACTTTTACTATACTATCTCATTTAGACTTCACAAAACCCTCGATATAATGGCCTTTATTATTTAATATTAACAGATGGAGATATAAAGCTTAGGAAGTAGAAATCACTTTATTAAGGTGACATAGCTATCAAGTGGTAGTCATTTGGTCCAGAAAGATACTATACAGTATAATTTGCCAGTGGAGATAGCCCCCATCAAGTGTGGTGTGCTTGAGATGTGTCTAATCTGTTGGATGAGGCATTATATGACAAGTTTCCTTTCTGTGTGTGTGTGTGTGTGTACTTAGCATTTTTTTTTGCTTCATCAATATATTAGTACTTATTAACTCAAATCAGTTTTGCATGACCTTACTGCTACCTCACAGACTGCAGTGGAGGAGAAAGTCTTTTGAGAAGAAGCTTAAGGCAATACTGGAATCAGGCTCTTTCCCCTTGTTCTGAGTTGAGTTTCACCAAAAAACTTTTCAATTCACCCATAGTTTGAGCTTGCAGTGAAAATGTGTGTTGATAATAAAGTTTCATATATTTTCAATTTCTGGTGATGCTTTCAACAGTTTCCCATATTGTTTACCACAGGAGGGGAATGTGTGAGACTACATATACTCTCACTGTGGCAGTTGTTTTCCACTGGGTAATGCTATATCTCAGGACAGGAGATGACCATTTGGATGAATGAGTGAAGTCTTCTGTTTTCACAGCATTCCATACCTTCAAATTCAGAAGAGCCCAGAATGTGTCAAATTCCTAGGGTGCGACGAACTTAGGACACTGACCCAATCCTGCCTCTGAATCTTCAAAGCAGAGGGCTATGTCCAGTGGTATTTTCTCAGAAGGCACTGTCTCCCTCCCCCCACATCTTTATACTTCCTTAAACATACAACATGCACAGTTTGGACAAAAGAAATAAATATATTTGGAGAACTGCTTGAATGCCATGGAAATGAATTTCGGACACCAAGTTTAACATGTAAATGACCAGAAAATTACAAGAGAATGTGCTTTTCACATTTTGTTGCCTTAGACAGGCCATAGAAAGAGCGACCTATAGTGGTATTTCCATTGTCCTTTCTGTGACCTTGGTCCTACTTTTTAATTCCTCAGATCTGTGTGAATCAGACAATCCCAGTGTTGCAATAAAATTTCATAAGATAAAATTAAAATTTCACCTGAATATTTTAGTTTGACTTATTAATTTTCTAACTCTGGAGTGAATGAACATGTGCTGAATACACGTGTCCACACCATATCCCCGGATAGCAGATGACCATCTGGATAAATGATGAAATCTTCTATTTACATATCATTCCATGTCTTCAAACTCAAAAGAGCAATATACTCATGGAAGATCAGTTAGACACATTTTTTTTCTCTTAAAATTTGTCTCCTCATTTACCAACTTTTTTTTATCAGCTTAAATTCACTTTAATTTCACTTACATAAAATTCATTTTGAATTCTTTGAATTCACTTACATAAAATGTGATTAAAATTCATATAACTTCCTAAAAGCTTCATAAAGAAGACAGAGAGATTTATCTCACACACCTAACAGCCAAGAATTTAGAAGAAAAGACAATTGATTTTTTTAAAGTTTTTTTTCTTAGCCAGTTACCCTTTCTTTCATGTAATAGCACTGGCACCTCATTGATGTTTATTCCCTCCTTCCCAGATTTTCTCTCTGCAATTTGAAATATCCCACCTTTTTTAGAGAATTTATTTCACATCTCAGGAAACTTAAAAGCAGATTGCCAATAGAGACTAGCCTTTCTGTGTGAACACTTTTTATACAAACTCATAAAACAAATATCACTGTTATTTATTATGTAACAATGTAGAGAATTTGTCATGTGAGTGTACAATAACATTATGATATAGAGTGAGGAAGTTTTGTTTAAATATTTAGAACAATTTAAAGATAAACCATAAGCTTCTACTATTTATAGATTAGAGATCTATCTAGAAATAGTACTCTATAACCTAGTTGACTATAATCAATAATTGGAAAATAATTTCAAAATCTAGTATGCAGTGTCATAATCATTTATCACCAACGATTCTGAAAAAGAGAAAAATTGTTAGTTGGTGGTCTATATTTTGGAAATATTTAGCTGTTGTTGAGTATGTTTCTCAGAAAGAAGATATTTAATTAAGTTTATGCTACTTTGGCATTGGATTGCATCTTGTATATGTTGTCATAAAATTATTTAGCTGACATGAATGCTTGATTAATTAGGTCTAACTAGAAAAGGAAAAATACTTTAGCTCTTTCAAATGTAGTAAATTTAATACAATAAATTTGTTACACAGGAATAGAATAAGTAATAAAAAGCCAATAGGAGGTGGTGATGCAATTTAAAGATTGGCAACATCAGGAATAAAACAGAAGAAATAATCCCAGTCTAAGATGGCAGGCCGCCTGTGAGATGCCAGAAGAAGATGGGAGTGGCTAGTTCAGAGCTGAGGACACATCTTTCTGAGATCTTGAGGCATGTTTAAGGTGTAACTGCTGCCAAACACCATAAGAAACAGAGAGAAAGAGGAAGGGAAAGAAAATACTCTGATCTATCCCTTCTTTCTGCTCTCCATTCTTCTAGCAGTGATGCCAATTAGTCAAAATAACCATGAGTTCAGAAAGAAAGAGCTTAGGAAATGTAGCTCCCTGTGATACAAGACAGAGGAAGGAAAGAGTAAAAAATGTATTTGAGAGAAAATGGAATATTCATCTGCATAAATGCTATTTTAATAATCTATATTTAAACTAATGAGAGACTAATAACACATAAATTTAGTGGAAAACATTTAGAGGGGGCCTACCCATGAACTCTTCGCATTGTTCTTAGTACCTCACCAAACTCTTCCTTATCATACTCATCTGTATGCTTTCACTTCCTTACTTAAAGAAAGGCTGACCTTCCTTAATTTAAGTTTTAGAAATCTACTTGCACTCAGATGTCATCATGACATAATTATATTCCATCTAATAATCCATGTATTCACCTTTAACTAACACCTTACATATTTTTCTTTTTTTCCAGCCAAGATTATAAATTCTTATGCACCCACCATCAGAATACCTAAGTATATAAAGCAAATACTAACAAACTGAATGGAGAAATAAACAGCAATACAACAATAATAGGGAACTTCAGTACTCATTTTTTCATATTAGACAGGTCCTCCAGACAAAAAAATAAAAAGGAAACAGTGTACCTGAACAATACTATAGACATAATGGATCTTACTGACATAAACAAACATTCCATCCCACAGCAGCAAAATACACATTATTCTCAGTGCTTACAGAACATCCTCCAGGATTGATGGTACGTTGGGCCATAAAGCAAGTCTTAACAAAATGAAAAAGATTGAAATCATACTTAGCATTTTTTTTCTGACCACAATTCTATGAAACTAGAAACTAATAACAGGAGGAAAACTGGAATATTCACAAACATGTGGAAATTAAACAACATGCTCCCAAACAACTAATGGGTAAAGAAGAAATCAAAAGGGAAATCTGAAATACTTTGAAACCCAAAATAGAAAAAAATACAACATACCAAAATTTATGGGATATAACAAAAGCAGTTCTGAGAAGAAAATTTATAATGACAAATGCTTACATTAAGAAAAAAAGATCTCAAATAAGCAACTAAACTTTATACTTCAAGAAATTAGACAACAAAACAAAATAAGTCCACATTTACTAGAAGGAAGAAAATAATAAAGAGTAGAGCAGAAATCAATGAAATAGATAATACTAAAAGAATAAAAAAGATCAGTTAAACTAAGGATTGATCTTAAAAAATGATAAACAAAACTGATAAAATTTTTATCTAAACCAACCAAGGAAAAAGAGAGGACTAAAATAAATAAAATTATAAAAGAAAGAAGAAGTATAATTAACACTACAAAAATCAAAGGATTATGAAAGGCTACTATGTCCAATTATATGGAACAAATTGGATAACCTAGAAGAAATGAATAAATTCCTGAACATATACAACATACTAATTATAAATCATGAAGAAATAGAAAATCTAAATAGACCAATAATAAGCAACAAGATTGAATCAGATTGTTTAACTGATGAATTCTACCAAACATTCAATTTCAATTCTTCTCAAATTTTTCCAAAAAGTTGAAGAGAAGGGAACACATCCAACTAATATTATGAAGCAAAATTGCCATGATATGAAAATCAGATAAAGTCACTACAAAAAAAAGAATATTTAAGTTCAATATCTCAAATATAGATACACAAAATTGTCAAGAATATACTAATAAACTGAATTCAATGGGACATTAAAAGGGTCAGACACCAAGATCAAGTGGCATTTATCTTTGGATGCAAGGATGGTTTAATATATGCAAATCAATAAATATGATATACCACATTGATAGAAGGATAAAAATCTTATGATCCTTTCAATAGGCACAGAAAAAGCATTTGACAAAATCAACACTTTTGTTATTGTTGTTGTTAATCCTCACAGGAGGACATTTTTCCATTGGTTTTTAGAGGGAGTGGAAGGGTGGGGGAGAGACAGAGAGAGAAACATCAATGTCACATGGATTGGTTGCCTCCCTACTGACCCAGACAAAGGCCAGAGATTGAGCATGCATCCGAAGTACATGCCTGGGACCCTTTAGTCTGCAGGTCAAGACTCTATCTACTGAGCCAAACTGGCTTGGGCAAAAATCAACACTTTTTAATAACAGTTGTTAAAAAATTAGATCTACAAACAACACATTGCAACATAATAAAGGCCACATATTACAAGCTTAAAGTTAACATCATACTTATTGGTGAAAGATAAATAAGCTTTTACTTCAAAATCAAGACAAAAATGGCACTCCTACCACTACTATTCTACATAGTATGGTAATGTTAGAGCAAATTAGATAAGAAAAAGAAATAAAATGTGTTCAAACATAAAAGAAAGAAGTAAAATTGTTTCAGTTTGCCAATGACCCAGACTTATATATAGAAAACCTTAAATACTTCACCAGAAAAAAATTTAGAAAAAGCAAATTCTGCAAAGTTGAAGAATACAGAATGAACATTCAAAAATCAGTAGCATTTTATACATTAACAATTAACTGTTTGAAGAAGTAAAAATAATCCCATAATAATGACATCAAAAGTATAAAATAGGAATAAATTTAACCAAGAAAATGAAATATCTGTACAATGAAAACTAAGACATTGATGAAAAAATTAAAGAAGACAGAGAAATGAAAAGCTATCTCATGTTCGTGGGTCAAAAGAATTGATATTGTTAAAATGTGCATAGTACCTAAAGTGATATATAAATTCAATGTAATTCCCATCAAAATTCTAATGGCATCTTCACAGAAAAAAAATTCTAAAATTCATATAAAATCATAAAACACCCCAAATAGCCAAAGCAATCCTAAGAAAAAAGAACAAAAGTGGAAGCATAATATTTCCTGACCTCAAACTACTAGTACATTACAAAGATATAGTAATCAAAACAATAAAACAAGATGTTAGAAACAAAAAACACTTAGGCCAGTGGAATAGAAAAGGGAGCCAAGAGATAAGCCCATGCATACACAGTTAACTAAAATTTGACAAGGGAGCAAAGAATGCTCAATGGAAGAAGTCTCTCTTTTATAAAATATATTTTTATTGATTTCAGAGAGGAAGGGAGAGGGGAAAGAGAGATAGAAACATCAATGATGAGAGAGAATCATTGATTGGCTACCTCTTGTGCATACCCTACTAGGGGTTGAGCCTGCAACCTGGGCATATGCCCTTGATTGGGATGAAACCCAGGACCCTTCAGTTTGCAAGCCAAAGTTCTATCCACTGAACCAAACAAACTAGGGCTGGAAGTCTCTTTAGTAAATGGTGCTGGGAAAACTCTATATCCACATGCAAAAGAATGAAATAGAATCTTATCTTTACAACAATCACAAAAATTAAGCCAAGTGGATTAAAAATTTAAATATAATGCTTAAAACTATAAAACTCCTAGAAGAAAACATATGGAAGACTTTTTTGGCATTGGCCTTGGCAATGATGTTTTTGATATGATGTCAAAGCACAAGCAACAAAAGCACAAACAACAGTGGGACAGCATCAAATTAAAAAGTTATGTATAGCAAAAGAAACAAAAAAATGAAAGGCAATCTATAAAATGGGAGAAAATATCTGCAAACCATATATCTGATAAGGGATTAATATCCAAATATATTAGGAACTCATACAGTTCAATAATAAAAAAGGAAAAAAGAGGTAATCTATTTAAAGAATAAACAAAGGACCTGAATAAATTTTTTTTTCAAAGAAGACATACAAATGGCCAACAGCTACATAAAAAGGTAATCATCAGGTAAATGCAATTCAAAACTACTATGAGATATTACTTCATACCTGTTAAAATGGCTATTATAAAAAAGACAAGAGCTAATAAGTGCTGATGTGTATGCAGAGAAATGAATACTCTTGTGTACTGTTGGTGAATACGAGAACTGGTGTAGCCATTATAGATGAGTATGGAATTTTCTTTAAATATTAAGAATAATATGTATGACCTAGACATTCCACTGGGTATATATCTGAAGGAAATAAAATCACCATCTCATAGAGATATCTGCAGACCAATGTTTATTGCAGTTTTATTTACAATAGTCATAGAAACCATCTAAGTGTCCATTGATGGATAAATGGAAAAAGAAGATTTGATGTGATATTCATATGTATAGGGTATCCCAAAAATGTATACACACACTTTGAATAATTATAATTGTAGTATTTATTAAAATATATTTCATTTTCAAAATTGAGCTATCAGCTATTATTCTGCCATGAGAAAAAAAGGAAATCCTGCCATTTGTGACAACAAATGGATCTTGAGGGCATTATGCTAAGTGAAATAAATCAAACAGAAAAAGACAAAGATTATATGACCTAATTTTTACATTGACCCCAACAAAGCCAAACACATAGAAACAGAGATCAGCCTGGTAGTCACCAGGGATTGGGGAGTGGGGTAAATGGGGAAGTGTTGGTCAAACAGTATAATTTTTCAGTTAGAAGATTAATAAATTTCTGGGGTTAAAGGTACAGGCTAGTGATTGTACACATTAAAAGTTGCTATGAAAGTAGAGCATAACCCCGCTGGTGTGGCCCCATGATTGAGCACTAACCTATGAACCAGTAGGTCACAGTTCGATTTCCAGGTTGCTGGCTTGGGTCCCCTGTGTAGGAGGCAGCTGATCAATGATTCTCTTTCATCATGGATGGTTCTTTCTCTCTCTCTTGGCCTCTCCCTTCTTCTCTGAAATAAACAAAAATATATTTTTCAAAAAATAGAGCTTAAATGTTCTCATCATAACAACAAAGATAAAATGGTAATATTTGCAGTAAAGAATGTGTTAAAACACTATTACAAAACATAAGATGTAGAATCATCTCATTTTTTGTCTTAAACTTACATAATGTTATATGTAAATTATATCTCAACTAGAGACCTGGTGCACAAAATTCGTGCATGGCGGGGGGGGGGGGGGAGGCAGGTGTCCCTCAGCCCAGCCTGCACCCTCTCCAATCTGGGACCCCTCAAGGGATGTCCAACTGCCCATTTAGGCCCGATCCTACAGGCCTAAATGGGCAGTCAAACATCCTTCTCACAATCCAGGAATGCTAGCTCCAAACTACTGGCCTGCCCCTCTCTGATTGCCCCTAATTGTTTCTGCATGCCAGCCTGATCACCCCCCAACCACTACCCTGCCAGCCTAATTGATGTCTAACTGCTCCCCTACCAGCCTGTTTGCCCCCAACTTCACTCCTCTGCCAGCCTGCTCACTCTAACTGCCCTCCCCTGCAGGCTTGATTGCCCCCAACTGCCCTCCTTTGCAGGCCTGGAACCTCCCACTGTCCTCCCCTGCTGGCCATCTTGTGGTGGCCATCTGGTGTCTACATGGGAACAGGATCTTTGATCACATGGGGGCAGTCTTAGTGTGTGTTGGAGTGATGGTCAATCTGCATATTTCTCTTTTATTAGATAGGATAGAAGCCTGGTTGCCCTAAAGGGTATCCCCAATCAGCGTGGGGGTTCCCTTGGGGTGTTAGGTGGCCTGGGCAAGGGGCCTGTGGTGGTTTGCAGGCTGGCCATGCCCCCTAGCAACCCAAGCAGAGGCCCTGGTATCTGGGATTAATTTATGTTCTACAATTGAAACTTTGTACCCTAGATTAGAGCCACGCTTTCTGCTGGCTCCCTGCTGACAGCTATTTCTGTTTGAAATTTGTAGCCTAGAGTGGAAGCTAGGGCTTCCTCAATCGCCCTGGCAACCCTAGTCTCTTCTCTCCCAGCTCCATGGCTGCTGCCATTTCTGTTGGGATTATGTATCTTCTATAATTGAAACTTTGTAGCATTGAATGGAGGCCTAGGCCAGCAATGGCAGGCAGAAAGCTTGGCTTCTTCCATTGCTGGGGAAACCCAAGCTTCCCTTCTGCTCTCAGTGGCGGCTGCCATCTTGGTTGGGGTTTATTTGCATAATTGCTCCTGATTGGCTGATGGGCATGGATTGATAGGAGGTATGTTCAATTTGCATATTACTCTTTTATTAAATAGGATTAGGCTGGGGAAAATAACTTTACTCCTAATTTAATTCTATTGACATCTCTCTCTTTTACATTCTCTCCTTACTTGTCTTTGTGAAAAGAGCTCCTCTTAAGTTTTCCTCTTTCTTAAATAGTAAAGTGATAGGTGATTATTTTGATGGGAGGAAGCCAACAGGAAGAAGTCAAGGCCAGGTGCAGAAAATAATGGACAAACTTTTTTGGAAAGGAGTTAGGAGGTAGATCCCAACATCCCCAGTTATCAACAAGGGAAAAGCTTCTGTTTTGTTCCAAATAAATGGAGGCTTGTACATGTGAGATTCCTGGGTGGGGTGAAGTGTCAAATTTCTCTCAAAAAGGAAAGGAACATTAATAGAAGACAATACAATTACCAGTAGAAAGGATGCTGTCAATAACTACCCTCAGGCTTGGTTGCACACCAGCTACCATATGCAAGCCTTCTCCTAACGCAATGGGAGCCTAGCTGGTATGACGTCACCCCCACTCCTGGTTAAAAGTTCTTATATAGTTTCATACCAACAGGTTAGAATACTGGAAGGAATTAAATTCTTAATGTGGGTTTTAGTGACACTAACGACTGGTCACTTCCATGAGGTCAGTCTGCCCAGTCTTTTGGGTTCCAGAATGTTTCTCTCTCTGCTAGGTCTTTGGACTTTGTCAGGCATCTTGTGCTGTAGTTCAGCCAATTGGCTGGGATTAGCATTCCTTTCTCATTCCTGCCCGGCTTTTTTTTCTTTGAACTCAGTTCTATTTTGAGTATTCCATGGTTCATCTCAGAAAGAGATTATCCAGGCTATGTCACTGCTTGGTTGCCATATCCTTTTGTGCTCTGCTCTCCCAGAATCAAACCTTTGTTTTGTTTGTTAAACTTAAAGCTGTGCTACTGGATGTGAGCCCTGGAGGCCACTCTTGGTTGGGATCAAACATTTCTACCCCTTGTGGTGCCTTCTCACTTCTGCTAATTCTCTCCTCTCTCATACTAGTGAGTCTTCTTGGGGTGAGAGAACATGGATGGCAGCAAGCAACTGAAATGGTTAAAGCGTGTTCTTAGAAGACAGGCTTCCTGTGGCTGACTACTTCTCATGAAATTACTCAGTTAATGAGTATTGTTGAGTCTCTATCCACACTGTTCCTAACTGTGCCAAATACCATAGAGGAGACGTAAGAAGGATACTCCTAGACCCAGATTTTAAACAGTTTATGATCTGATGAACAGATGTATAAATAAGTAAAAATGGGTGAAAAGTAGTTCAAATCTGGACTTTGTTACTAACTGTGACTTTGAGGTTAGAGAGATGAGCACTTTCCTTTCCTGTAGCATACAAGTAGAAAACCCATCCCTTTGGACTGTTGTGAGGATTAAATAAGAACGTTAATATAAAAAGTACAGTGCCAGACAGACACATCATGAAAAACTCCCACTGTTAGAGTACAATCAGGGTCTAATCAGGTAAACAGAAAACACTTTGAGATTTTGGAACAGGAAATGTAGTGTTCACAATTAGCTGCCCAGGTGGTTAGAAAACCTGCAAAGACCACAGAGGGGAAGGGCAAGGCAGCCCAGAGGTTAGCAGCCACAGGGAACTATTACCATCCTTAGCTGGGGGGAGAAGGAAGTGTTTGTGTTGTAATTGGGGTGACCCAGTGAAAGATAGAACGAGATTGGGCACATGGAGCAGGAAATGGAGCCACAGAGAATCTGCTCTTAATACTAGAGGAGCCTTTGACAGAGAAAAAGAGAGAGAATAGCTCGGTTTCTCCTTTCCTCTGCTCCTAGTTCCCCACCCCATTCTGTAGGGATTGGCTCCCATTAACTCAATCCTGCTGGAAGCCAGTTTCCTGGGAACTGGAAGATGTAACTGGAATGGGTCATTTCTATTCCCCAGATGCCTTCTGCAATCCAGGCACATAAAAACAAGGGTAATAAAAAGATTTAAGGACAAGCAGGCCTGGCATTGGCATAAGCACTTGCTGTGGGTACGTGTGTGTTGGGCGTGGTGGGTAGTAGGGTTAGGGATGTGCAGTGTGTGTGCTAGAAATAGGAATGACATAGCTGTGGGGGTGGGGACAGAAGTCCTGTGGAGAGAGAGTAGGTCTAGGCTAGGCTAGCAGCCAGTGGTCATACTTAAGAAAACCAGATTGAAGGGATGTTGATTGCTGCACAAGAACTGTGCCAGGATAAGCATAGTGTCTATGCCAGAGCCTCTCAAGTAGTGATTGCATTTTAGAGCCAAACAGATTTAGTGTTTAAAATTTAAAAGATGGCTATTCTTAATACTACCTGCTGGTCCTCTCTGGATAGTAAGAAGCTAAAATCCATACTTCTTTTTTATTTTTTTAAATTTATTGTCTAAAGTTTTACATTTCTCCTTTTTCTCCCACTTGAACCTTCCCTCACCCCCCTCCCTGCCAGTCATTCCCATCCCGGGCAAGCCCCTACCGCCCCAGTGTCTATATCCATTGGTTATGCTAATATGCATGCATACAAGTCCTTTGGGAGCTCTCTAAACACCCCCTACCCTGCCATTTGTCTCTGGATCTATTCTTGTTCATCAAATTACATTGATCATTATATCCCAAATATGAGATATAATCTCATTCACATATGAGTGAGATTATATGTGATATTTGTCTTTCTCTGAATGGCTTATTTCGCTTAGCATAATGCTCTCCAGCTCCATCCATGCTCTTGAAAATGGTAAGAATTCCTTCTTTTTTATAGCAACGTAGTATTCCATTGTGTAGATGTAGCACAGTTTTTTAATCTACTTATCTGATGATGGGCACTTAGGCTGTTTCCAAATCGTAGCTATGGTAAATTGTGCTGCTATGAAAATAGGGGTGCATATATCCTTTCTGATTGATATTTTTGGTTTCTTGTGATATATTCCTATAAGTGGAATTACTGGCTCAAATAGGAGTTCCATTTTTAACACTTTGAGGAAATGCCACACTGTCTTCCACAGTGGCTGCACCAGTCTGCATTCCCACCAGCAGTGCAAGAGGGTTCCTTTTTCTTCACATCCTCTCCAGGACTTGTGTTTATTCACTTGTTGATGATAGCCATTGTTGTTTTGATTTGCATCTCTCAGATGATTAGAGACTTTGAGCATGTTTTCATATGCTTCTGGACCTTCAGTATATCCTCCTTTGTAAAGTGTCTATTTAGGTCCTTTGCCCATTTTTGACTGGATCGTTTATCTTTCTGTTGTTAAATTGTATGAGTTCTGTGTAAATTTTGGAGATCAGACCCTTACCGGAAATATCATTGGCAAATATGTTCTCCCAGGCAGTGGGCTTTCTTCTTGTTTTGTTGATGGCTTCTTTTGCTGTGCAGATGCTTTTTATTTTGATGTAGCCTCATTTATTTATTTTCTCTTTAGTTTCCATTGCCCTAGGAGCTGCGCCTGTAAAGATATTGCTACGACATATAGTATGTCGGCTATTTTACTGCATACTTCTTTTTTAAAGACATTGTTTTAGAGCACTTTTAGCTAAAAAAAACCAACAACACCCATACTTTATATGGGAATAATATATTAATGCAAAGAAGACTCTCTCAAGAGTTTTTGTGATTTAGTCATTATTAAAAATATAGGATGGGGCTAATTATCATTTTAATGAGAAGATTATTTACAGATGTTTTGGCATAATTGCTTTGAAGATTTATAGTATAAAGTTCAACTCTATTTTTAATGAATTTTCTTAGATGTCTCTGTGTAATATTAACCTGGTACCTTAAATGGCAGATTATGAAGCAGAAAAATATGTCTCTTACCACACAGTAAGTTGATGGTGGTGAGATTCTTAGTAAATTTTGTCTGTGTAATTCCAAGTGCTGTTTCCTTAACATTTATGTGGCTCATTTTCTAGGTGCAGAGCTCCACCAGGGCAGAATGTGCCTAATTTATATTCTGATGCCTGGGACCTACACAATGTCCGGCACATAGTAGGGGCCAAGTGCATGTTTGCTGATTGCTACCATTCTGTTAACTGCAGAATATCCTTACCAGTGAGACTACAAGAGGATTCTGTTTCTGTCTCCTCTTTTTTGGGGGGTGAATTAACCAAATGGGACTTTAAGCAGTGCTCTGACAAGGGGCATTCTGTGCACTCTCAGGCTCTCTGATCTGTGTTCAGGTTGCTGCCTGTGGCGTGTGAAATGAGTCTCTAGTCGTGTGAAATTATCTCCTCTGAACCTCAGAGAGTTGTGAAGGCAAAAGAAGATTTCATTGTTGGAAGTAAATAATAATTATTAAGTACCTACTATGAGCCCAACACTGTGCCACTTAGCCAATAATCTGCCAGAACACTGGTTATTCTCAGTGGGGCTACACTTTGGATGCTTTCCTCACAGTGATATGGAAGTCTCACTGAATATGAAGCTACAGAATTAACTTCAAGGAAGTTGGCAAGCTTTACTATAGCTGTTTGCTAATTATACCATCAATACATGCCTTTAACAGGTATTTTCATCCATTTATATCCCATGGCACAAAGTCCTACTGGTTCATCCTCTGAAATAAGCCTTGTATCCCATCCCTTCTTTCTATTCCCTTTGACACCTTGTAACTATAGGCTCTTAACTACTAGTAACCATGTGCTAAATATTGCAATCATTTCTTCACCATTTCTTCAGCACCTGCATGTCTGTCCTTCCACTTACATACATGCCTGCTAGAGTTTCCTCACTGAATCCTCTGCTTCTCACCTTATTTTGGTCAGAACCATGGTTATGAAACTAGGATTTCAAAGAGTGTTTCCACTCAGCCTCAAAAGCAAGCAAACAAATAAAAACTAGAGTATTTTTACTTTTTTATTTGAGTCTAGTGGCCCAGTGCATGAAATTTGTGCATGGGGTGGGTGTCCCTCAGCCTGGCCTGCACCCTCTCTAATTTGGGACTCCTGACTCCTAACCGCTTGCCTGCCTGCCAGCCTGTTCACCCCCAGCTGCCCTCACCTCTTGACCTGATTGCCCCTAACCACCTCTGTCTCAGCCCCACCGCCATGGCTTTATCCGGAAGGATGTCCAGAAAGTTTCCTGATCGAATTAGTATATTACCCTTTTATTAGTATAGATAGAGGCCTGGTACATGAGTGGGGGGGGGGGCAGCTGGCCTGCCTTGAAAGGGGTCCTGGATCAGGGTAGGGGTCTCCTTGGAGGGTGGAGCTGGCTTGGCCCAGGGGCTAGGGGCTTGGGGCAGTTTGCAGTTCGACCACACCCCTAACAGGGTGGGGGTCCCCACTGGAGTTAGTGCCAGTCTGGGCAAAGGGCTGGGATGGTTTGCAAGCTGGCCATGCCCCCATCAGGTAGGGGTCCCTGCTGGGGGCATGGTTAGCCTGGGTGAGGGGCTGAGAGCCATTTTCAGGCTAGCCACACCTCCATCAGGGTGTGTGTGGGGGTCCCTGCTGGGGAGTGTGGCCAAACTGCGCGAGGAACTGATGGCTATTTGCAGGCTGGCCACACCCCCATTGGAGTGGGGGTCTTCGCTGAGGGGCATGGCCCTCCTGGGTGAGGAGCTGAGTGCTGTTTTCAGGTTGACCACACCCTCTTCAGGGTGGGGGTCTCCACTGGGGGCTGGTAGCCAGCCTGGGAGAATGTCTGAGGGCTGCCTGGGGGCAGTTTGCAGCCCAGTCAAGCCCCAGACTTTGTCTGAAAGGACATCAGGAAGGCCTTCTGGTTTAATTAGCATATTACTCTTTATTAGTATAGATTTTTTTCTTTTTTTTCTTTTTTTTTTACAATATAACTTATATTTAATAGTTGTACATATGTTTTCCTCCCCCCCCTTTAGTATAGATTTTTATGCAATGATTTTAACAATAGAAAAAATAGACATATTTCAGAATATAGAATGCTAGAGGCCAGGTGCACGAAATTTGTGCACATGTGGGTGTGTCCTTCAGCCCAGCCTACACTCTCTCCAATCTGGGAGCCCTCGAGGATATCCAACTGCTTGTTTAGACCCGATCCTACTGGGATCAGGCCTAAATGGACAGTTGGACATCTCTGTCACAATCCAGGACTGCTGACTCCCAACTGCTCCCCTGCCAGCCTGTTTGCCCCCAACTGCCCTCTCCTACATGCCTGGTCCCCCCAACTGCTCTCTCCTGCAGGCCTGGGTCCCCCACAACTGCCCTTCCCTGCAGGCCCAGTTGCCCCCAACTTTCCTTCTCTGCTGGCCTAGTCACCCCTAACTGCCCTCCCCTGCAGGCTTGATTGCCCTCAACTGCCCTCCCTTGCAGGCCTGGTCCCTCCCAACTGCCCTCTCCTGCTGGCCATCTTGTGGCGACCATCTTGTGTCTACATGGGGGCAGCCATATTTTACTTAATAGGAGCAGCCATCTTGTGTGTTGGAGTGATGGTCAATTTGCATATTACTCTTTTATTAGATAGGATAGAGGCCTGATGCACGGATAGGGGCTGGCTGGTTTGTCCTGAAGTGTGTCCAGAATCAAGGTGGGGGTTCCATTGGGGTGTGAGTCAGCCTGGGTGAGGGGCCTGTGGTGGTTTGCAGGATGAACATGGCCCCCAGCGACCCAAGCAGAGGTCCTGGTATCTGGGATTTATTTATCTTCTATAATTGAAACTTTGTAGCCTTGAGCGGAGGCCAGGGCTAGCCAGGAAGCTTGGCTTCCTCCATCGCTGGGGAAACCCAAGCCTCCTGCTTGCTCCGTAGCTATAGCCACGTTGGTTGGGTTAATTTGCATACTTCCTCCTGACTGGGTTGTGGGCAGGGCTTGTGGACATAGCAGAGATACAGTCAATTTGCACATTTCTCTTTTATTCGTGTAGATTATATCAATCTGATGCAATTAGTTTAATGTAAAATTCATTAATGACCTTATTTTTATTCTAATGGGGATTAAAAATCTTACCATAGAACCATGTTCAGAGACACTAAATTATACATCTTCTTAAACAGGTGTTTGGAAGCAAGATAATTTATAAAACCAAGCCCCAGTAAGTAGTTGAGGAAAAGGAGAGGAAAGGCAGGCTAAGCAAAGGAAATAATCTTTCCCATAAATTTTACTGATTTTGTAATCCTCACTCCACCTCGCTAATGAAATGACTCATTGTGCCACTCACTCATTGCTTCTGGGAAGATTTCTATCTCTCACTGCTCCTGACTACATACACCTTGCCTAACCTATCACTTGGATCAGAGTAAACAGATATGAAAAAGCCAGGTGTCCTAGATGGACTCAAGTAGTTGTGTGTTAGAAATCTCAGGTCTATTGCCTAACTATCTGATAGGCAATTTCTTAAAATATTGGGGTAACAATGTCTAGTACATACAATTCTTGATATATCATAATTGCTCAGTAATTGGTAGCTCTTATAATTATGATTTTATTTTAGGACACAAGAATGGGAATGTAAAAGGGAAAGGATTGGTTCAAAGCTTCTCATACATGCTTAGTCATGGACAAAATAGAATTAAAGATTCTGAGTCACCTTTTTAAAAAATATATTTTTTTAGTGACTTCATAGAGGAAGGTAGAATGAGAGAAATAGAAACATCAATGATAGAGAATCATTGATCAGTTGCCTCTTGCATGCTCCTATTAGGGATTGAGCCCCCAACCAGGGCATGTACCCTGACTAGGAATTGAACCATGACCTCCTGATTCATAGGTAAATTCTCAACCACCTGACATGAGTCACCATCTTTAGTTCTTTCTCTTGAACCATTTTTCTGTTACTCACTTTGTCTGCTGTTGCACAGAGAAGAAACCATATGTCCTCTTATCAATATGTAGAGAATGAGTTCCTGATTTTTTTCTATTATCTATGTCAGAGCTTTGACTTGTTAATGAAATACAAGGTGGGACTAAAGTAGGTTTACAGTTGTGAGTGTGTGAATGCAGAGTTTATTTTTGTGCTATTATCTATTAACTAGAGGCCTGACGCATAAAATTTGTGCAAGGGCCTTGGCCCCAGTCTCCCACCTGCCACTTCCATGGCCAGGGCCTCTGCTATGACCCCCCCGCCTGCTGCTACTGTGGTTGAGGGCCTCTGCCGCCTCTGCCATGGCCCCCACCCGCTGCAGCTTTTGTCCAGAAGGAAAGGACATTTGGTCTAATTAGCATATTACTCTTTTATTATTATAGATTATTGTGTTATTTTCCAAACAAAGAACTGTAAATCTATTTTTGCCCCATCGTGTATTGCACATCATTTCAGAGAAACAAATTTAATCTAAAATTCTCCCTTAACTATTAGCTCCATGAATATTAAGAAGCAAATCAAGGAGGACGAAAGCAGGTAAATCCAGGAAATAAGGATCAAAGGACAGATGGGGAAATGTCCAATAAAGTGTCAGAGGGAGGCTCAAAGAAAATCGATTCTGCTTATGAGAAATAGTAAAGGTCACCCTCGCTTATTTTTTCTTCTTAAAGGAAAGGAGAGAGGCATACTTATTAGTAAATATATTAAGGGCTTAAAACAGAATGAAGCTGAGACAGTCTGGGTTATCTGACCACTGGCATTTCTCAGTTCTACTGGATTCTAAACAAAGTCCATCTGTGTGAGTATTTAAAACCCATCTGAGAAAATAGGCAGAGGACACAGAACCACACAGATTCTGTGGAATGCAAACTAAATTTAAGAGAACTGATATGCAGGGCTTATGAGCTGGAATACGTAAATATCACCTGTAAATGTCATAAAACAAGGTACATCTGAGTCTGGCACCTTGTAAATTTGGTTTAATTCTCTTCCTGAAACAAATCTGTGAATATGTGGACTTCTGATACAAAATCTAAGGAAGTGAATTTTGACACATTGAAACATAGACTTACATTTCTATTTTAAATATTTTAGGGTGAAGAAGCTTGATCTAATATAATTTATCAAGCACTAATTTGTCCAATATGTAGTTTGAGATATTTATATAATAGTATATTTCCTCGTGTGTGTGTGTGTGTGTGTCCTGCAAATTATTGAAGTGCCTGATGGTGAAGACTGAATGTAAGAAATGTTGGAGGCTAATTTCCTTGTTAGCAGGAAAGCTACCAAATGTTAAAAACAAGCTGCAGGAGATATACTTTAGCTTTAAGGACAAACATAGGTTAAAAATGAAGTGTTGAGAAAATAAATAACCTAACTTTATACCTCAAAGAACTAGGAAAATAACAAACTAGGCCAAAGATTAAAAAAAAGAGAAAGAAATAACAAAGACTAGAGTAAATAGAAAATGAAATAGAGAATAGAAATATAATAGATCAACAAAACTATAGGTTTTTTAAAATAAAAAGATAAAATCAGCAAACTTTTAACTAGACTATGAACTCATATAAATAAAGTAAATGAAAGAGGAGACATTACAATTGACACTGAAGAAATACAAAGGATTCTAAGAGACTGCTATGAATAATTTTACACCAGTAAAATAGACAATCTAGAAGAAATCACTAAATTTATAGAAATATACAACCTATCAACTCTGAATCATGAAGAAATAGGAAATTTGAATAGACCTCTAATGAGTAAGATTGAGTCAGTAACAGTAATAGTAATTTTTATAACCTCCTAAGTAAAACAAGCTGAAAACTGGATGACTTCACTGAAAAATTCCATGAGATATTTCAAGGAGGATTAATGCCAATCTTCCTCAGACTTTTCTAAAAAATTGAAGAGGAGGAAACATTCCTAAATTCATTTTATGAGAAAACTATTACCCTGATACTATTACCAGATACCCTGATACTAAAGCCTGATGAAGACACACAAGAAAAGAAAGGCCAATATCTCCAATAGATACAGATGCAGATCTTCTTAACAAAATACTAGCATACATTTAATGCACTATTATTCAGCATGTTTCAAAAAGAAATTCTGACATACACTGCAAAATGAATGAACCTTGAAGACATTGCGCTGAGGGAAGTCAGACAAAAAAGGACAAAAATTAAATGATTCTACTTATATGAGGTACCTAGAGTTGTCCAACTCATAGAGACAGAAAAGAGTGGTGGTTGCCCAGGCCAGGGGTTTGACAGATGGGGATTAGTTTTAATGGTCATGGGGTTTCCGTTTTGCAAGATTAAAAGTTTTGGAGATGGACGGTGATGATGGTTGCCTAAGACAGGATGACTAGCGGAGGCTGGGGTTGAATATTTCCTTACCTCCACATGGAAGACTAGAAATGGCTGGAGTTGAGTACTTCTCTACCCCCAGGTCAGCTAGACTTGGATAAAACACCAAAAGGTTTTAAGCTCTGTTTAACTAGTTTCTCCTTTAATAAGGGCAGACCTTATTAAGAAGAACAAAGGGTCTGACATATCTCAAAATGGTTCCCTTGCCTCTCTCTCTGCGAGAAGCATTGGGCCATTTCCCCCTGATACTCACTGTGAGAACATGGTAGAGTTTCAGGAGGTAAATTTTGCAAAAGTGTGAACCCTCCACCCCTCCACCTCGTGCGAGTCTCTGGAATTTTTATCTCTATGAGTTGTAGGCACCGTGCCTCCGGCAATTTGTTCGTTGCAGTTCAGATTTTCCTAGCTCAGCACTAGTTCCCATGAAGGCTCCTGCTCCAGCAAGTTTTGTGATTCTCTTGTGGTTTGCCCTGTGACCTCACTTCTTCTGTAGGTCAAAGAAAAGCTATTGATTTTTCGGTTTGCTTAGACTTTCACTGGTTAGGAAGAAGTGGTAACTTCCAAGCTCCTTACATGATGGGCCAGAAACTTGAAGTCTCAGTATATGAGAAAACATATATTGGATAAGTAATGTTGGACCAAAAACCATCCGAACCTGGATTTGAGAAGGGTAATTAGAATTAGACTGACACATTATAATGAAGAAGAATTTTCCCCAAACTGAGTAAAACCAGATTCTTTGTCTGAGTTACAGATGTTTCATTTACTCATGGAGTTGACAGTAGTCACCCTGGAGAGGGCCTACTGGAGGAAATGTTGTATTATAAAAATAAACTTTCCATCTTTTTATTTTCTCTATGATTGACAGAAACTGAGTTATCTTTGGAAAGAAAAGCCTTTTAAAATGTATTTCAGGAATATCTTGGTATCATTCAGCTGGGAAGAAAACAAATTTTCTCTTTTCATATTTCCCTTCAATTCCCGGGAGCCTTTTAGGACGGATTCATAGACTAAAAATAGCTTAGACTCATCTAGGCTCAGTTAGGCAAGCTATTTACCCTGTTGTACATAGTTGTTGTGGTGTGTGTGTGTGTGTGTGTGTGTGTGTGTGTTGTTCTTTCCTTTTTAAACATCTAGTCATTTCATTAATACAATGAAAGAATCCATGTGGTATGAACAAGACCACTGTACATGCTGAGTCACTTCCTTAAAAATAATTCCCAGAATTTAGCTTTAGTTAGTACCTATTGTTTATCTCTCTAATCACATTTTATGACATACTGTTACCATATTATAACCACAAATCCTTGATCATCTGCCTAATTATTTAACAATATAGTCAGTTATGCAAGCATTATGATTGTAACTAAAAAAATTAGATCATTTTATATATTTTCTGTTCTTTAATTTCTGAGTTTCATTGGTCCTGTTATATTGAGTATTTTATTTGAGTCCAGATATTTCTGTGTTTTTCACATAAAAAAACATTTTATTTGAGTGAAGACACTTCCTTCATTTTCTTCCTTGTACACTGTGATCATCACTTTTTAGTGCTTCACCCATGCTTGGGTTTCTTACTCATTATATTTTTCAAGTGTTTCCTTCAAATTTCCTTTAGGTTATCCAAAATATGTTTATCTTCTATAGTCTTCCTATTGTTATCAGAGGAATTCATGGATGGTCTTTCTCTGTTGCTAGTGGGAGTCGGGCTTTGGGGGTATTGCTGGAATAAGCATTTCCAGAGACCACCCTCCACAGAAGGATGAGATGTGATAGAAAGATTTATTTTTGTTGAATTACATCTCTGCATTTGCAAAGTCCTATCTCCTTGAATCCCAATCCTAGAAAAGATGCAGCTGGTGATTCAATAGAGCTAAAAGCAAAACTGGAGTTTCTGTTCCATGGAGCTGGGTCCCATGTAGCATCATGCTAGCTATAGTCTATTAGTCCATTGTGTGTGGGATCCATGTGGCTGTAGGCCATATAGGCTGATGCAGGGGAGCCAAGAAAGCACCCCCCCCACACACAACAAGAGTCCCAAGAGAGCAAGAGAGCAAACTCCTTTGTTTAGGAGTTCAAGTATCTCAAATCTTCCTTTGTTTGCAGTGGCTATACCTTCTCTGGCCAATGACCTGTTCCCACAGGTGATGGACAGACTTTTAACCCAGACTTTACTGGGCATGCTGGTAATATTTGGCCTTCCTTTTGCTCCCTTCTTATCCTATATAATAAAAGCCAAATATGCTAAGTGTCTGGTTGTCCATTCAACCCATCAAAGTGTAATACGCTAATGATATGCTAAGGCTGCTCAACCCCTCACTCTGATGTGCCCTGACCACCAGGGGACAGACGCTCCGACCAGTAGGTTAGCTTGCTTCTGGGGTCCGGCTAATTGGAACTGAAGGAGATGGGCCGAGCATGACCTGAAGCCCTCTCATGTATTTTCTATATTTTGGGGGTTTATTCTGCTTTTGTTTTTACTACATCTTGACATTAATTCTTCAGTACTCTCCTTTTGTAATATTTGACTTTGTAGGTAATTTTCCTCTAAATTCTGCTTTAGGTTCATCCCTCAAATTTCAAAATGTATTTGTGTTAGTAAGATAGAATGAGCAATTATATCTGTACTAGAGGCCCAGTGTGTGGGGTCCCTCGGCCTGGCCTGCAACCTCTCACAATCTGGCCTGCAACCTCTCACAATCTGGGATCCACAAGGGTGTAGTAGTGCTCAAAGTGGCAGGCGACTGAGAAGGAGCCTGAGCCCAGGTGGGGGTGGGGGAAAGAATTGTCACACTGCTCCTGCTCACCCTAGTCCCACACTGCCTGCCTCCGCCACTGCTCTTGGTAGCGCTGCTATGGAGGTGGGAGAGGCTCACACAGCTGCAGCTGCACTTGCCAGCCATGAGCCCGGTGTCTGGTGTCTGCTGGTCAGTTGAGTGGCACTCCCACTGTGAAAGCACACTGACCATTAGGGGGCAGCTCCTGCATTGAGCGTCTGCCCTCTGGTGGTCAGTGTGCATCATAGCAACTGGTCAAACAGTGACCCATTGATTGGTCTACTGGATTGCTTAAGGTTTTATATATACAGACTAGGGGCCTGGTGCACGAAATTCATGCACTGGGAGTGGGTGATCCCTCAGCCCAACCTACTCTCTCACACATACTGGGAGCCCTCTGGCTGAGGCTTTAGGCCTTGGGCACCCAGCCATTGCCCTGCAATGGAGCAGATGGCTGGCTCTATCCCAGCCCCCGCTCCTCCAGGCAGGGCCTTAGCCCCGCCCTCCCAGGCCCAGGCCTCCTCGGCCATGCCCCCCCAGGCCCCAGGCGACTCAGACATGCCCCAGGCAAGGGCTGCTTGACCACGACCCCCCAGGCCCAGGCCACCTCAGACACGCCCCCCCCCCCCCCCAGGCCCTGGCCTCCTTGGACAAGCCCCCACGCTCCTGATTGGCTAGTGGGCATGGCTGGTGGGTATAGCAAAGGTATGGTCAAATTTGAATATTACTCTTTTATTAGATAGGATACCAGTGACTCAGCATAGTAAAGATTTATTTTTTTGCTATGTATGGCTCTAATATGGGTCAAAGTAGTTCTTTTTGGCTAGACTCCTCCTGGTAGTTCCAAAAATCCAGAGTTCTTATAATATGTCAACCAAACCTCCTGTTCTAAGAGAGTCACTGTGGAAGATAACTTATTTTAAAGCCTATTATTGGTATAATTTTCATTATGAATTCTTTGATATTTTAATATTGCAGGTATGCTTATAAAGAGTGTAGTTTGTCTAGAGTAGGAATCAGCAAACTTTCTCTATGATGAACCAAATATAAACATTTTAGTCTTTGTGGTCCTTGTAACATATTTATCTTTATTTTTTCATAACGTTTAAAATATAAAAACCATTCTTAGCTAACATTCCCTTCAGAAACATGCCACAGGCAGAATCTGGCCCAGTTTGCTGGCCCCTGCTTCATTGAATTGTTTTATGAATGACTGAGGACAATTTTGCCAATTGTGTTCAAATCTTTTGTATCTTCCAATACAGAGGATTTCCTACAGCAAATATAAAAAGGGGCATGTTAAGATCTGAGATTGTGGATTTATTTCTACTTGTAGATCTATTAATTTTGGCTTTATGCTGGCTGGACTTATTATTATTTTAAATAGAAAAAGCTGTAATGCATTCATGTCCATGGCAAACAATCAACTTACTAAAATGTTACTAAAACACAGTAAAGAACTTATTGTCTATATGGTTATAAACTAACATGTTAGAATATAAAATGTTCGATATCACTTCCCAATCACCAAATAACTCATTTATTTGTGAGCTAATATCTGCTTTATGTGCATTTTATGAAGCCTCTTTTAGCACCAACCATATCTCAAATCAACATCCCCTGTGTTGATACTTTGAATGTTTTTCAAGACACCAAGTTCTATATATTAAAAAGAATATTACAATAATCATTTCTTGTGCAAAAAGCCTGAATGAAATATTAGCAAGGAAAATTCAGCACCATATTTAGAAAATAACATATAATGATCAAGTAGGATTTATTCTGGAATATAAGAATGATTCACCATTAAGATATGCATTAATATAATGGACCATATAAGTAAACCTAAGAAGAAAAATCATGATTAGCTCCATAGTGTTTTGGAAAACTTCTTTTGAAAAAGAATTTAAAAACTTCAAGAAAATAGGAATTGATGGATATTTTCCTGGTGTACACATGTGAGCACACACATACATTTGCACGTATTTATATCTCATATACATGTATATACACATCTTTAATCAACACTGCTTTTTCACAGCATGTTTAGGTCACTAAATGCAATTAGATAACAGAAAAAAAATCAAATAATCATAGGGATTTGAAAAAATAGAAAATTATCTTTAGTTCAAGTGATATGACAGTATTCCTAGAAAACTCTAAAGAGTCAATGATAAACTGAAACAATAAAATAATTCACTGAGGTATCAGGATATAAAATTAACATAGAAATTAATGGACTTCACTAAAACAAAAATAACTATTTAGATAATATAATGGAAAATACAGGGTGATACATTTAAAACTTAGGCATATGCTTAGCAAGACATGTAAAAAATACATAAAAAACTTTTAAACAATTCTGCAAGATACAAAAATAGGTATTAGCAAATAAAAAAGACATTTCTTGTATTTGTTTTTTAAAAATCTTTATTGATGAAAGTATTATAAATGTCCCCATTTCCCTCCTAGCAATTATCATATCCAAATGCATTATATTTAGGTATGATAATTTAGTCACAAAGATACCTTTTTTGTTTAAATTAATTTATAAATTTCATGTGATTCCAATAAAAATAACAACAAACATTTATTTTAGAGTTGGAAAAGTTGATATCAAAGTTCATATGGAAAAATAAGCATACAAAAATAGCCAGGAAAATACAGAAAAGGAAAGCTAAAAGAAGGGACTAGTCTTACAATCTATTAAAATATATTATAAATCTTCTATAATTGAGAGTTTGAAACTCACATATGAATAAACAAACTTATTAATGGAAAAGAATAGCAACTCTGGAAATAGACCTGAGTATACATGGACATTTAATATATGATAAAGATGATATCTAAAAATACTGAGATGAAGTTTTTTAAAAATATATATACTTTATTGATTTTTTACAGAGAGGAAGGGAGAGGGATAGCGAGTTAGAAACATCGATGAGAGAGAAACATCAATCAGCTGCCAAGGTACAGGCCCTTGACTGAAATCAAACCTATGACCCTTCAGTCCTCAGGCTAACTCTCTATCCACTGAGCCAAACCGGTTAGGGCTGAAGTGAAGTTTTTAATAAATGATGCTCGGGGAAATGAATAGCCATATGAAGGTGGATAAAAGTGAATCCATAGTTTATACCACATGCAATAATAAATTTTTAAAAGGACCAATATATGTACATAAAAGTGTAATTTTGCAAGTAGTAGGAAGGTTAATTTCCTCTACACCCCCTACAATATAACTCTGATTTGATAAGATTTAAAGAAGTTGTACTATATCTTCTTATGGTCCTTTAGGGAGAAATCATTGGTTAATTGAACTGTTGTTTCCCTGTGTATATGTATCTTTTTCCACTGGGTTCTTTCAAGATTGTCTCATTGTCCTTTTTAGTAGTTAAATTATGATGTAGCTACTGTTATCTCACAAATTAAATTCCTGTAAGATTCAAACCTGCTATATGTAACTACTATAACTCTGACAATCTCCAAAAGAAATGATGCTTTTTATTTCTGTCACAAAAATTAGTAACTAGAAGGGTGGTGATTCTGTAAGTAAAACCAACTGGCAAATTAATGAAACTAAAATATGTGACCTTTTCTTAGAAGTTAGGTGGTGATTAACAAAGAATCTGTTAGCAGATACTGGGAAGAGGGTAGTTCACATTACCTGGTATTATGTGATAGAAAAAAATGGCAAAAAGTATCACCTTCAAATTCTTCAAAGTCTTGGATTGATTATCTTATTAATCTTAAAATTAATAAGATTTTAATTGTAAGGAAGGATTGAAAAAAAGAATGTTCATAGCAAATGTTGGCTGGACTTATTATTATTTTAAATAGAAAAAGCTATATTTGGCGATTTGATATAAGAGAGGAATTCTGAATAGTAATGCAAAATTTGCAAGCAAAATTGAAAGAGAAGAATTTTCAAATTCAGAGACCTTTAAGGGGTTGAAGAGCCTGCTCCTTTTCATTCCCAAATGGTAAAAATAAAATTGTGAAATTATTTAAGTCACAATGACCTATAAGTCTCAGTCTCACATCAGAGGTGAAACCAAAGATGTGGCCATGATGCTCATTGTTAAAATCCTGATAAATTTAGGTGCGTAAAATATATCCCTTTAAGAGTAAAGGAAATGGCTCAGGGTGTGGAGCTCCCACTGCAGTCTGATATAGGCAAGGTGTCTGCACTTGTAAAAGTCAGAGAGTCAGAGTAGAGTGACTCAGTGGTTGAACATTGACCTGTGAACCAGAAGGTCACTAGTTCAATTCTCGGTCAGGGCACATGCCCCAGGTTGTGGGCTCAAGCCCCCATAGGGACGAACGTGCAGGAGGCAGCCAATTGATGTTTTTATCTCTCTACCTTCTTAACTCTCTAAAATCAATAATATATATATATATATATATATATATATATATATATATATATATATATAAGGAGTCATGGGATGAGGTTTTAATGAAATATGGCAAATCTATGAAATGTGACTAAAAAAATGCGTGCAATCATGGGCTCATGAAGATTACTGGAGCCCATCTTCCTGCCAAAAGGAACCATGAGTCCACAGTAAAGCTTGAACTTTCAGCTGCTTCTTCATTCAATATTCCTACAGATAAAGTGGTTTGTGTGGGTGGCATTGATTCAACTCTCTGAGCTATATACATTAACGTATACAAGCTTTTGCTTTCATTAGTCAATTCTATAAATATTTTCCTTTAAATAAATAAACTTGAAAGAAAATACTGTATGTAATCTTGAGGTGGATAACACCATGCTTAGAATGGTGTTATCCACCTCAAGATTACATAATTTTCTTTCAAGTTTATTTATAATTTTTCTCTTGTAGATTTTATGGTTTTAAAAATTATATTCAAATTCTTAATACATCCTATTTATTTTGGCAAAAGTGGAGACTGAAACCTCTTACCCAATTTCATTTATTCAATATTCCTTTATTTCCCTTACTGAATAGAGATCTATTATTTATCATACTATAAAATATTTTTAAGCCCTGATGTTTTTGACTAAACTTTCTATTATGTTCTCTTAATATTTGTAATTTGTTAATACTAATCAATTTATTGTGGTTTTACTAAATCATTTAATATATTATAAGGGAAATTCCTGTTTTTAAAAAAAATCATTTTTAAATGACGTTTTTTTGCCTTTGTCAATTTATTCTTGGGAAAAATAAATAGTAGAGAAAACCTGTCTCTAGAGGGGAAGACAATATTAGAAATTACTACATTTTACCCAATTAGTCTATAAATTTAATACCACTCTCATCAAATTATCAATAAAATGTATTGAATAATCTGATGTAAGCCTTTGACTCTAAATTAGGTCTTAGTGAAGCTTTACCACTTTATTTACATAGATCTTATAATTCTTGGTTCAGTTTGTTTCTATTTATTTCATATTTTGTAGCTCTTATTATATTGTGTCTGGCTATTGCTAGTATATAGAAAAATGAATGAATTTTCCATTTACCTTTATAAGCTAACATTATTCCAAACAGGTTTCTTCTCATTCTAATAAATTTCAGTTTAAAATCTTAATTTTTTAATAATACACAATTATAACATTTGTAAACTACTAACTCTTCATTTTTCATGGCTTATTTAACTTATTGTAGAAGTTCTTAGCTAATGAATAATGGTAATGATAGTAACATCTTTATTTTATTCCTTACACTGATGGAAGCATTTGTGGTGTTATCCCATGTTGGCTTTATTTGAAATAGGTCTTCTTTGCCATGTTAAATATGTGCCTGTAGCCTGAATTTACTAAGTTAAAAAAAACACACACACAGAGATACTGTGAATGCATTTAGGGCCCATGGAAGTGATGATGAAATTTTGACTTTTTCTTAAAAGATTTGTTCATTTAATTTACTACTGACACATACATTCACTTTATAGCATATGTGGAAAATTGAGGTCCAGGCCGCCTTTGAATATGTCTAGTGATAGGAAACTTAACTCCCTATAAAGTAGCTCCATCCATTCTTGACATGTCTCCATTTACTGAACCTGGGTGACACTGATCCATGTCAGCAGCCTTCTCAACAGTGTTCTGACTATTTTAGAATCACTTCTCTGTTACCCAGTCCATATTTTTCAACCTTGTTGACAAACATATTGTATGATGTTCATAGTCAATCGTTTACTGAAAGCAATATAATAATTCTATCAAAAGAGGTTAATTTATTCCAATATGAGTTATTCTAAGTGAAACCATGGTAATCACGAGTGCTTATAAAATACCCATATGATAATGTTAGAAGTTTGGACATCTATATTAAGTTCAAATTAAAGCAAAAACTAAAATAGTTCCTAAGTAAATTTTATATTTCTAATATTTAACAAACCTTTAGCTGCAACAGAGATATTAAATATAATTCTTACAATGCCTTTACTTTAAAAATTAAGAAATTGAGGTTCAAAGATCTATTAGCACAGGCAACTATTTCACTCAAACGAGAATTTACATAGGACCTTCATTCATAGAAGATCAGGCCTCCTGGGGGTCCTAGGGTGTTTTATTCTCCCCTCCCCCCACACTTTGGATTCTACATGCAGTAGGGGTCAGGGCTTGGGTCTCCATGCTTTAAATAATCCAAATGAATTCCTGACTAAACTACTATTTGTAGCTCTCAGCCAGCCAACCCCAAACTGCATTTCCCAGAAAAACCCTGTGTCAGTCGTTTCCCATCAACAGCAACATCTCACAAACTGCAGCTGCCCTAAGTCTTCCATGTAAATGCCTTCTTAGCTTCTTCTTGAGTCATCAAGCATCTAGTAATGTTTTCTCAACCTTTCGTTCCCCTAGGATCCTAGCATGAGAACTTCTAGAGGCCAACCCCTTTTGCTTTGCTCATTTTGCCCAACTGACTTTACAATATACTATTATAATAATAAAACAGTTTTTGTAAAACCAATCAAACATCAGGTGAGTATATGAGACAAGTTTTCTCTTATTGGAATCCCTTCCTCCTCCAAAAAGATTCCATCCACCCTCATCCCCACATCTCAGAGTTACCACTGAGTGCACTTTTCTATTTCAATACTATAAACATACTACATAAACACAGATAACATAAAAGAACAGGACAATTTTTTACTCTATGAATATTATAATTTTGTCACTTATCCACTATGTTTTACTTTGAGAACTATCATTTCATTCACCTCAGTTTCTTCATTACTCCAGATCTACTCAACACTGCTGTACTTGGCTTAAAAACAGGTTCATCAGTTGAAAAGTTGTCTCATTTTATTGTTTCGCTGTGTTTTCTAAACATGATTGAAAATATAAAACTGCGTAATCATGAAATGCAGAAAGTTAAAAATTGAGGGGTTCTTGTAATTATATATTCACTTTCTGCTGAACAAGTGAAGCAGAGGGAGATGAAATGTCCTCTCTTAATGGTTAGAACAAGAATTCATGCTTTCAGACTTTTTGACCTAAAGTTCTTTCCACTTCATCATATCATAAGCTTTCAGAATCTTCTAATTATTTGTATACCACCTTCTCTCTCCTGGGGGGAAATATTCCTGGGATTTATAGGTCCAGTACTAACTACATTTCAAATAATAGAGAAAAACATGCCCTATCTTGCAAAATGAAAAACTGATATCACACTATAAGTTTCAGTGTAAATGTTGCTACCTAGGAATGAAACAAAAGTGCTATGAGAAAGGGCACAAACAGTTCAATTAACTATAACAACAATAAAATAAATTGTTTCTATTTTTCTTTTCTAAGTTAAAGACTAACACGTTAACTAACACTACAAGTCCTTTTTAACTGCTTTCACTCATAGAATTTGAGTCAGATTAAAAAAAAAATCTGAATTGTTACTTTCCCCACTAAATTGTTTCCAATACTTGATTTTACCAAAATGATTATCTTGACACTACTGAAATTAAGTATTTATTAACTAATTTAAGCATCAAAGCTGTTGAGTTTTGACAGGTAGAAGTTGCTACAAACAAATTTTAAGCAGAGTATCTTATTGCTATGCATATGTACTAAGAAAAAGATTTTTAAAAAATTATGGCTCCACATGTTAAGAGATCAAAAAATATATTCTTAAATCAGGAATAACATGCTTCAGGATGATCAAAGTTAGTTTTTTAGGGATGTTCTTTTACTGGCCAAGAATGTTCTCTCTCTCTTTTAAATACTTCATCCATTCTTCCATCCACTCATTCCTTCCACATACCTGTGCCAAATATAGACGTAGGTTCTCAGAATACAATGGTTTTTGTCTTCTTTGAACTTTAGTTCTTAGCATACTGGCTAGGTCACACCTCTAAATTCTTTCCCCCCTCTAGTCGATTGCTGTGGCCCACATTTCCAACATCCACTGTATTGTCCCAATGGTACCCAGGCAAAGGTACCTTTAGGGACAGGATCTCAGGCAGTCTGTCTTTCTTCAGTCCATCCACAAAGGGCTTCTCATCACTTTGTGTCTGATTCTTTGCCAACCATACTTTAGCACCTCCTTGGGCATGGGCAGGTCTCTTTTTTAAAAAAAATATTTTATTGATTTTTTACAGAGCGGAAGGGAGAGGGATAGAAAGTCAGAAACATCGATGAGAGAGAAACATCGATCAGCTGCCTCTTGCACGCCTCCTACTGAGGATGTGCCCGCAGCCAAGGTACATGCCCTTGACCGGAATCGAACCTGGGATTCTTCAGTCCGCAGTCCCGACTGCTCTATCCACTGAGCCAAACTGGTTTCGGCTGGGCGGGTCTCTTATAAACACCTAATCTTAAGTGTTCAGTCCCCAGTTGTACCACACAAATCTCTTATTTCCATGGTAGCCTTTGCCTGTGATATTTTCTCAGTTGCTTGTTTCATCCTTCTCCCTCTCTTCCATGAAGACAATGAGGAGGCAGACAGGAGCCTTACCTGGGTAGCTTGCCTCTGAATCCTAAAGTGGTGCTGGGCATCCAGTTGGTATTGATTAAATATTTGTTGAATGAATGAATGGGCTCCTAATTGTCCACTGCTGGTACTACAGACACTTATTCATCCTTGTTGAGAAGTTTTTAATTCTCACGTCTATGAAGATTAAATCAGAATTTAAAGTTAAGTCTTAAAATTAAAAACAGTTTGAAAATGTGGGAAACATCTGGCAGAGAAATGATTCTGGCATTTGCAGCGATGGAAGGAAAGATTTTCTCTTAAGTAAGCAGGCCGTTGGCCTCTATCGTGATCATCGGGAAATGCTTGCCTATTTTTGTTGGTTTGCTCAGGAACTGGGAACATCTGGCACTGGGACCACAGAAGTTGTTCATTTGTAAAGGGAAGAACTTTGGGGATTGGGAGTGGAAGAGAAAATGCCTTAAGAAAATGAACGCAGACTGAAACATTTTTTGTTCTTATACATTTATTTCTACTACGCAGAGGCAAGATATTTTTGAAGAAAAGAAACAGGGGAGAGTGATTGATATAGAGGCAGGAAGGCATTGAACAGGCTGTCAAGCTACAGGGGGAGGCTGGGGTGGATGGGAGGTGGATGCTGGGGGAGATCAACCGAAGGACTTGTGTGCATGCATATGAGCATAACCAATGAATGAAAGACACTGGGGTGGGGAGGGGGGCAGTGGGGACATGTGCTGGGGGGTAGGGGAGGCTGGGGGGAGGATAAGGGGGAGGGGGAAAGGAAAACATGTACTACTATTAAATATAAATTATACTGCAAAAAAAATTCAAATCCTCCCCCTCCCCCCAAAAAAGAAAACGAAAGCAGTCTAGAGGAAGGAGAAACTCGTGTTTTGTTTTTTTTAAATTTAAGATACTTAATTTTTTTTTCAATTACAGCTTAGTTTCAGACGCACAGCATCGTGGTTAGAAAATCATACTTTACAAAGTGGTCCTCCCATGTTTCAAGTACCCGCCTGGCACCCAGTACCTACCCTGTTATCACATCCTACGTCTCCCAAAGATACAGGTTTCCTCGGTTCTTCGGGAGTCTGACTTAAGGGAAGCTTCCTCGAAAGTTCATTTGTGTGGTTTCTGCATACGCACACCCTTAGGGCTATAAAAAAATGTGTGTGTGTAGCCCCGCCTACTTGAGGTCCATCCCGGCCCCGAAAGTTGTGGCTACAGGACCTGCTGCTCTCTCTAAAACGTCATTCTCATCCCTTTAACGGTGGGATCGTGACGGAGGACGCGGGGGAGGAAGGCGGGAGCCCACGGCCGGAGAGTCTGCGTTGACATAGTAACTCTTCAGCGCCGTCTCCCCTGCTCCCCGCTCCCAGGCTCCGCTGCCGCCCGCCGCCCCGCCTGCCCGCGCTCACCCCGGGAGCCGGGCCGCTTCCTCGCGGGGTCCCGTTGGGGACCCCCCCCCAACCGACGGAGTTTTCCCCCTGCTAGCAGCAAAGCGGCTCTCGGAGCTCGGACCCCCAGGCGCCCGCACCCCGCCTCAGCCTCGTCCCCTGGGCGCCGGGGCGCCCCCGGCCAGTCGGGAGAGTGAGGCGGAGCACGCAGCGCGTCCCCTGGAACTGCCCCGGCGGCTCCCCCCGGTGCTGCGCGGGTCCCGGCCGGCTCGGCTTCCCGCCATGAACCCGAGTCCGCCGTTCGCGGCCCGGACGGGCGGCTCTCCCCGGGTCGCGGCCGGGGCGGGCGCGCGGCGCAACGAGAGCCAGGACTACCTGCTGCTGGACCCCGAGCTGGGAGAGGACGGCTGCGCGCAGCCCCCGCTGCCGCCCGCCGGCTACTACCCCGCCGGGTAAGTGGGGGCGGGCGGGCGCTCTCTGCCGTGTTGCAAGCCGACCCGCGAGCCTGGGCTGGGGCCCCCGGGAGCCGAGGGGCGCGTGCGGAGCTAGATGGCTCCCGGGGAGCCAGCGCGGGTAGGTCCGCGGGCCACCGCGACCTCCGCGGGCCACCGCGACCCCCGCGGGCGGTCAGGTGTCTGGTGCGTGTCTTCAGTGCGGACGTCAGCTGGCGCCGCCAAGAGACCCCGCGTCCCGCGCCGGCGGCACGGACTGGGCATGGCGCTGCTTCCAATGGGCGCCCCTCTGCCAGCCTCGCGGGGAGACGGAGTGGAACAGGGGGGTCCTTGCGCTGCCTGCCCTCGCCCTTCGGGGCGCGCACAGGCAGCCATCCCGGGTGCAGCTCCAAGGTGTGCGGGGGCGGGGCGGGCTCGCCCCGGGACATCCCCTTCCCCACTCGGGGTCCCCGGGTTAAGTCTGGGAAATAGAACTTCTGGGCTTACCCGCCCGAAGCTTTTCCCAAAGGCATCCTATCCTGGAGACGAGCCGGCTGGGGCGCGGGATGGCGAGAGAAAACTAGAAGCGGCGCGGCTGTGTGTGTGTGTGTATTGGGTGGGTGGGGGGGAGTTCCTAGTGTATTCTCAGTAATTAAAATACTTTATTTAAGTATTTGGTTTTTTTTTGGGGGGGGAGGGTGGGGGTGGAGTGGAGAGGAGATTGGCAGAGGCGGGAGGAGGGAGAAATGGAAGGCGAAGTCTCCCCTCCCCCACCCGCCTGGGCCCACGGGTGCAGCTGGGAGATAGCGTGTCTGCCCCCAATCCTTCGCTGGACTGGGCAGTCTGGTTTCCTGCCTTGTCACTTCCATCCATACGCGGTTTTCCTCCTGAGGAAAGCAGGTCTCAGTAGCAGTTCGGTAAGCAGCTCTAGAGGTGTATGTGGGGGAGAGGGCATTCCGCCCCCTTGGCCTGAAGCAGACCCTCCTGATGGCGCAGCGCGCCCCAATCTTTGGCCGGGGCTGCCCACAGACAAGGCTGCTGTGGTTCCCGTTCACAGTAAGAGGTGAACCCTAGGAAGTGGAGCATCTATTTGCTTCCCAAGACAAAAGAAAATAAGTTAGGACTGGCTGCATTCATCTGTGTGCCGTACAATTTGAAGGCATTTACTGTTGTCTTTTTGTTGTTGTTAAGACGTGAAATTTTGTTTTAGGGTATTGGCTTGTAGGACATGCCCAGTATTTTTTTTTTTTTTTTTTTTTTTGCTGTATGTCTTTCTTCTTTTATAAAAAGTTAAGATATATTTTACATACCATACAATTCATTTTACCTTGTACAATCAGTGGTGTTTAATCTCCATCACTATCTAATTCCAGGACATTGTCCTTATCCCCAGAAGAAAATTTGTGTTTGACTTTAAATGACAGAATATTTTTATTTCTTACAGTACAGCCCTTCTTAAACTTTAGTGGACCTCTGAATTACCTTCAGCTCTTGTTGAAATGCAGGTTCGGATTCAGTAGGCTCCAGGTGCAGGCCAAGATACTGCATTTCTACCAATTGCTGAGAAATGTGGAGGCTGCAGGTCCACAGACCACACTCTGAGTAGCAAGGAGATATATGCCAAGAAAAAAAATAAACATAAAGAAAAATGAATGAATCCTGGATATGGCAAATACAACTATTTTCAAATTTGATTTGAGAGTACATGTTTAAAACATAGATGAACTTTTTTTTTATTGGCTTAGATTTGAGAGTTAAGAGGGTAGTATTATCTGTGGCTAAGTTAATACTACTAGCCTGTTTTTTTTTTAAAATATATTTTATTGATTTTTCACAGAGAGGAAGGGAGAGGGGTAGAAAGTCAGAAACATCGATGAGAGAGAAACATCGATCAGCTGCCTCTTGCACGCCCCCTACTGGGGATGTGCCCGCAGCCAAGGTACATGCCCTTGACCGGAATCGAACCTGGGACCCTTCAGTCCGAAGTCCGACGCTCTATCCACTGAGCCAAACCGGTTTCGGCAAGCCTGTTTTTTTTTTTAATTAGACTATCCCATAAACAAAATCTTTTCTTTTTATCACCTGATTAGTCTATAATCACTTGTTACTGTCTGTGGGAAAAATCACTCGATTTAAAAACTAGTGGTAATATATTAGTAGTGAGACTAAATAAAGTAATATCACGTCCTGAAAACTTTCCCCAATGTGTTCTTTAAATGTAGTTTATTGCCTTACCGATTTACTACTATTCAGTTCTTACATTACCTACCATGTAACAGTATTTTTCTCTCTTAGTTCAGGAATTCCAGATCAATCTTAATAGCAGCATAGAGATGAGCAGAAATATTTGAATGTGCTTCAGTGTATAAGGAGCACCGCCTCATGTCATCTCAGAGCTATTATAATAAATTTAATAGTGAGCCTTGTTCCAGAATTAGAGTTTGGCCTTGTCTAAATCTATTATTTCCAAAAGGTATTATAGTTACTTTTACTTACTGTTTACTCTGGCAAGGTTTTTATTTTTCCCAATTACAAAGTCAAGTAACTGAAATATTTTAACCAATAAGCAGCAGTACTTCACACTTATGATGTAAGAGAAAGTGCTAAAGGAAACTACTTCCCTTTGGTAGAGAGTACAAATAAACCCTTCCATATGCTATTGACATGTTATTTAAACGATTTCGTACGTTTCCCCAGAGTGGGAGTTGTGTTATTTGTAAAAGGGCAATCGCTAGTACACTTTAGACATGGGCAGGGCCATTTTCTGAAATCACTGAGATTTTTCTCTTATAAAAAAATCACATTTTTTTTGCAAGTTGTCTTTTCTGTGAGATAAAATCAATGACTCTTGCTAAAAAATTCTGTTTCATAATGCACTTATGTAGAAAAATTTTTACATATATTTATGTGGCTTTGCTACTAAAAATGGTGGCAAATTATTTTGTTTGGGAGCAATTCTCAGGCCTTAATAGTGTAAGTAGTAACATTTTGAAATGGTGTTTAGAAGAAAAATATTCAAATTTTTCCTTTTTTCAACTTTTATTGGTAGTCAATTAATGTGCTCTGTTTTGGTCAGTTTGTAATGGCGATGAGCAAGAAATGGTCCATGTTCTGCCAGTATCCTAGGAGTATTATTTAGAACTTAAAAGTGTGTCTCTTGTTCATCACTTCTGAATACGAGGAAGAATTCTGGACATAAGAAGTAATGTTAAGGGTTTCTAAATTCTCAAGGTCTGAAACACAGTCCATCTAAGCATTCCATTTGGAAAAGACTGACTAAAGAATTAAGCATAATGACATAGTAAGCCCTTTATAAACCAAAGCTCTGGCAATACAGTGGACTGAGATAATTTTTAAAAATTATAGTGATTAATACCTAGAAATACTGGATAAAATATTTAAAATAATTTTAAACATGTTTGCAAAAAGTGAAAGAGATTACCATGTGTCACAAGCGAAGACGTTAAAAGGCAGAGCATAGCCTGTGAGCTGATGCTGTGGTTGCCTGGGGGATCATGGATCTGAGTGACCAGAGCTTGGAGTCTAGTGTCCACATGAAATGGAGAGAAACTAAGACCTTGGTTCCAGATGAGGCAGAGAGTTGGGACTGAGATATCTCTGTCCCTGCATAAATCCAGGATCCTTGTTTTTATGAGAGGCTAGGCTAGAAAAATACACCACCAGCACAAAGTGAAAACAAGAAACTTTATTAGTAAAAGGAAAAGAAATCTTCCCCTAAAAATTTCATTCTTTGGGCATGCATGTCATGTGAGTTTTGGTTTTTGCTTTTGTTTTTTACACTGCTGAGTAAAAAATCTTCAAGCTAAAAAAATACCCTTAGGACTTCTGGAAGAGTAAAATAGAAAACCATTTTTGAAAGAATAGTACCAACCATCTGAACTGCCAAAGTTTTTCAAGAGCATGGCAAAAGATAGAAGAGCATGGCTAAACATATGTTCACTATAATACATGACAAAACATGCAAGGAAATAGCCAACTAAGAATGAGAGCATATGATATAATCCACAAGGGAGAGTCAGCATGAGATACAACAGCCTTATTGGATCCTTGTAATGGAACTTGAGATAATGCAGCAACATGAAAGAGAATATAAAATACAGAAAATAAAAATAAAGTTGTTGATAATATATAAAGAGAAATCGAACTCTAAGGAGAGAATAAGAGCTACTTAAAAAATAGAAACTCCATAAATGAAAGTACAAATTTGAAATAAAAAACTTCGTGGAAGGGTTAAAATACAGATTAGCCATAGCATAATTGATGCTAATACCCAGCATGCAGAGTCATAAAGAAACAGTAAATATAAACATTAGTGAGTCATGGAATAAGAAGGTAGGAGTTCCAGAAGGAGAAAATACAGAGAATAGGGGAGAGGTAACATTTGAATAGATAATGGTTGATAATTTTCCAGAAATGATAAATTCTCATGTGTATGAAGTACAGCAAAATTAGTGCAATACATAAAAAACAAACCCATTTAATCATACCATATTGAGATTGCAGAACACTAAAGACAAGAGGAAATATTAAAATGAACCAAGATACAAGGGATTTGAATGAGGAGTTATTTTTAATTTTAAAAATTTCAATTACAGTTTATAGTCTATGTTATTTTGCATTAGTTTCAGGTGTACCGCATAGTTGTTAGACAATCATATGCTTTACAAAGTGTTCCCCCTGATATATCCAGTACCTACCTGGCACCACACATAGTTATTACAGTGTTATTGACTATATTTCATATGCTATGCTTTCTATCCCCATTACTATTTTGTAACTACCAATCTGTACTTCTCAATCCCTTCATCTTTTTCACCCCATCCCTGTAGCCTCCTTCCCTCTGGCAGCTGTCATTCTGTTTTCTGTAACTATGGATCTGTTTTGTTTGTTTATATCGTTCTGTAGAGTCCACATAGGAGTGACATCAGGTGGCATTTGCTTTTGAGTGACTTATTTCACTTAGCATAATATCCTCTAGGTCCATTCATGCTGTCACAAATGGCAAGAGCTCATTATTTTTTATGATCAAGTAATATTATATATATGCTCCACTGCTTTTTTATACACTCAACTTTGATGGCACTTGGGTTGCCTCCATAACTTGGCCATTGTAAAGATTGCTGCATTGAACAAAGGGGAGTATATATTCTTTCAAATTAATATTTTAGGTTTCCTAGGATGTATATCCAGTAGTGAAATCAGTGGGTCATCAAGGCAGTTCCATTTTTAATTTTTCAAGGAACCTCCACACTGTTTTCCATCAGTGGCTGAACCCTTCTGCATTCCCAACAGTGCATGAGGATTCCCTTTTCCCCACATCCTCGATAATACTAATTGTTTGTTGATGTATTGACAGTAGCCATTATGACAGGTATGAGGTGATATCTCATGGTGGTTTTAATTTGCATTTCTTTGATGATTAGTGAGGTTGAGCATCTTTTCATATGTCTATTGACTATCTGCATGTCCTCTTTGGAGAAGTGTCTATTTAGGTCTTTTGTCCAGTTTTTAGTCAGATTGTTTGTCTTTTTTATGTTGAGTTGTGTGAGTTCTTTTTAAATTTTGGTTATTAGCCTCTTATCAAATGTATTATTGGAAAATATGTTCTTCGATTCAGTGAGTTGTCTTTTGTCTTTTCATTTTGTTGATGGCTTCCTTTGCTGTACAAAGCGTTTTAGTTTGATATAGCACCATTTATTTATTTTTCTTTGATTTTCTTGTCAAAGGAGATCTATCAGAAAAAATATTACTAATAGAAATGTCTGGGATTTTACTGTCTATGATTTCTTCAAGGATTTTTATTTTATCAAGTCTTATATTTAAGTCTTTAATCTATTTTGAGTTTATTCTTCTATGTGGTGTAAGGGAGTGGTTTTCTACTTTTGCATGTATTTGTCCAATTCTCCCAATACTGCTTATTGAATAGACTATCTTTATCCCATTGTATGTTCTTGCCTTCTTTGTCAAATATTAATTGAGCAAATAGGTGCGAGTTTATTTCTGGGCTCTCTGTTCTTTTCTCTTTATCTATATGTCTGTTTTTATGCCACTATTATACTCTTTAGATTGCAATTGCCTTATAGTACAATTTGATATCAGATAATGTGATACGTCCAACTTTTTTCCCCCCTGTCAATATTGCTATGGCTATTCTGGGCCTTTAGTGGTTCCACATTCAGTTTGAGGTTATTTGTTCTAGTCTGGAAACACACCATTGATATTTTGATAATAATTGCACCGGAGCCCTAACCAGTTTGGTTCAGTGGATAGAGTGTCAGCTTGTGGACTGAAGGGTCCCAGGTTCGATTCCGGTCAAGAGCATGTACCTTGATTGTGGGCACATATATCCCCAGTAGGAGGTATGCAGGAGGCAGCAGATCAATGTTTCTCTCTCATCAATGTTTCTACCTCACTATCCCTCTCCCTTTCACTACTTTCTTGAAGAAGTTTAAGATTGAAGTGAGAGTATGGACTCAGGCCTACGAATCATATTGAATTTTCATTTTTCTCCCTCATTTTGCCTCCATATGTCTAATAAATATGTCTGTTCAAACATCTCTCACATGTAAAAAAATAAATTTTTATTGATTTCAGTGAGGAAAGAAGAGGGAGAGAGAAACATTAATGATGAGAAAGAATCCTGGATTGTCTGCCTCTTACATGCCCTTCACTAGGGATTGAGCCTATAACCCAGGCAAGTGCCCTGACTGAGAATTGAACCCTGACCTCCTGGTTTATGGATTGACACTCAACCATTGATCTATACTGGCTGGGCACATTTTTTATATACTTATTTGTTTATATACCTCTCTCCTTCTACTACACTGTAAGTTTCTAGAGGAAGACGATCCTTCATCTCTCTACATTTAATACTATGAATAGCAAAGAGAAGCTACAAATTAATTTATTCCTTAACAAAGATATGGTCCTTTCTTCAATATAGAGGTGAGCAAAAGTAGGTTAATAATCATAATCATAATCATAAATACTATATTTGATAAATGATAATACAAGAATAAACTTAGTATTTCCTGTACTCACAACTCCAAATCTACTTTTGTCCTCCCCTGTATACTATATAATAAAAGGGTAATTGCAAATTGACCCTAATGGAGGAATGACTGGTCACTATGATGCGCACTGACCACCAGGGGGCAGATGCTCAGGCCTAAGCCATTAGTCGGACATCCTCTGAGGGCTCTTGGGCTGTCAGAGGGATGTCTGACTGGCAGTTTTGGCCTGATTCCCCAGGGAGTGGGCATAAACTGGCAGGTGGACATCCCCTGAGTGGTCCCGGACTGTCAGAGGGTGCAGGCCGGGCTGAAGGACCCCTCCAAGTGCACTAATTTTTGTGCACAGGGCCTTTAGTTTGGTATAATAAAGAATGAAGTGATACAGATCTTTTTATTTTAAAAAAAGCATCTGAATCCTCTAGGTTAGGCAAAAGAATTAATGTCCACATAGAGGGTGTTACCCATATGATCCTTAAGACCCAGACATATCCAGTTGCATATACACTGAAATTCACCTTCTTTTGGGGAACTGGTTACTACCACTGCCATCCTGCTCTCCTTTTAGCTCTCTAGCCGCAGGCTCTTCCCTTCAAGTTCCTCTGCTTACCTGAGATGAGGCTGTATCTTTGTCAGGACCTGTCAAATGCTCGGGGATAAACAAAGAGAAATAATGAGCAGAGAAGACCTCTTCACTGGCTGTAACTGCTGTTCTAGCTCATATGCGGAGTCTCTAAGGACTGACCCCTGCCTGCCACTAAGCTTCATCCAGCTGGTGAGAGCATTCTTCCCTTCTTTCCTGAGACCATCCTCATACAGTCTACCCCTAATAAGTCCTCGCCTGCACAGATGAAGAGCCACACCCCTCTTTTCATTCAGTGTAAGATACACTTCTTTCTTTTTTTTAGGATTTCCCCTTTTCTTGAATCATTGATATTAAGTATGTTCTCCCATTTAAGCAAGAATCCCACCACCTACCTATAGAGGTATCTTTCACTGTCTGACCTGCAAAGGGGCAGAAATATCAAAACATGACCACCCAGCAGCAGTATAAGGATAAAATCAAGCAGCTCATTTCCTTACAAGAACATACTTATCATAAGTTAAGTAAAATTGATCAAAGGGAGCATGTGTGATATTATTATTTCTCATACATATGTAGTGGTTTATAATTCAGAGAGAATCCTAATATGTCCTCTGAAACAACATCTATAAAGAAAAGGCGTGAACCTTGGTTAAGAGTTGGCATTTTCAAAGCTGTTCCCGGGGGAAAAGTAAGTGTCACAAGTTACCTTTGGATCTGCTTCCTCGTCTTCGTTTAGGGCTCAATAGCCCCTGACTGGCCCCCTACCACTTGGGTTAATGGTAGACCTACAGTCTAATGCAATTTGCTGTTTCTGTAGATGACTAAAGGAGTTTAATTGACTACTTTGGGTTCTGTGTTCTTTATTACAGAAACCACCTATTTTGTTTTCACATCTCCCCTGCCTTGAAGTCATCAATAGTCTAGCTACTGGTAACAAATGATTATCAGGGAACATTTTTTTCCTAGGTTGTAGAGTTATAGTCAGATGTGCTGAAATGCCTACCTATATTTTATAACAGAAATTTTGTTTACCTCTTGAAAGATGTTGCATAATTTTTTCTCTAGGCAGTTTTGTTCCTTGAGTTACAAGAAGTAACTGCATAAGGCAATTCATCTCTATTTTGGGGGAAGTAAATCATAAAAGGAATTTTCTTTAAGTCCATTCTTGTTTTCTTCTCTCTTCCATAAAAAAATGCTAAATGTAAGTGGATCCAGTTGGACAAAATTACCATTTGTGATTGCTGTTTGTCTAGGCATCTTCTGCTTGCTCTTAGTACATGGAAAAATGCTCATCTGTACGTCAAATTTCAATTGAACTTTGGCATCTAAAATTTGGTATGCCGTCCAAGACTCTTAAGCCATGGAAATGGACTCACATTTGAAATAGCATATAGAAATGAATGTTACAGATACTGATAAAACATATATGAGTGTGGCATAACTGTTCTCTTGCCAATTCAGATGACTCAGCCACGACCATGAGCAGAAACGATATTAATGAGGGTTACCTACAGTCTAATGCAACTTGCTGTTTCTGTAGATGACCAATCTAAAATCTTTATGTATATTTGGGGGGACTAACACCTTTTGAGGACCATCTCTACAGCAGGCCCTTTTGTAGTTGTCATACAAATGTAATTTTGTCTTTAGAGAAGCCACTTGACTATGTTAAATGCCCATATTATAAGCGACATTACTGAAATTTAGAGATGTTAAGCCGCTAAGTTGTTGTCAAGTGGAAAACACCCAATGCATCTTAGATAGTGCAGACTGGAGCATGTGGGCAGAAGGCTGGCAGGTGGCAGAATCCCCTATTTCAGTATCCATGCACTCATGCACTCATGCTTGTCCCTGGCACAGCTGGATGCTTGATGAGCTGCACCCCTGGACAGCATATTCATCATTCCTGTTTCTCTCTTTCCATAGCTACTTGGGAAGCTACAGGATGGCTCTGACCTACCGAACCAAGGATTTTTGTTTTGTGCTCATTGAATCTAACTTATATTCTAGATGAGAGGAGAAGACAGGATGAAATGTTATGAATAGCAGACATAAGTATGTTTAGCTTCTAACTTCTTTTTTATTGAAATCATAACTGTCTTTGAAGTTTAAGCTTTATATTGCACAGCTTCACTAACTTGTTAATCTATATGTTCATTCATCTTTTATACGATTATTCTAGTAATGATAAAAATAATATATTTATTAGGGGTTTCTGTGTACCAGGCTTTCCTCTAAATTACATCCCCATGGCTTATTTATTTTAGAACTATGTGTACGTTTTGACTACCTTCCCTGTCTCTGGAAACTACCGAATCTGTTCTCCTTATCAATGAGTTCAGTGTATTTATTATGTAATTTTTTATTTCACTTAAAATTGCAGCGACCTGTGTTTTACAAAGCTCTCCAGGTGATTCCAATACATGCTAAAACTTGATAGTCACTGCCTAAGAGAAATTCTTACCCATATGCCCCAAGATATACATGTAGAAATGTGCAAAATATCATTGTTTCTAATATTGAAACAAAATTCTCAGCAGGGACAGCCTATTTTTAATTTTTATTATTTTCTTTCTGTGCTCAGCACCATTTCAGCCCCTCCTCTCTCTGCTCTTCCATGAGGACATCCACCTACTTCTGCACCACACCCTGCCACACAGCATACCCTGCAGGCTCCACTGTGACTTCCTGGGAAACCCTGCCCTACACCCACATGGACATTATCTTCATTTTACACATTAGAACATGTAAGCCTGGCATTTAAAGTAACTTTGTCCCAAAGTCACATAGGTAATTGGCAGGGCTGGGATTCAAACCCAAGCAGTTGGACTCCAGAGTCTATGTTCTAAACCCCTGCTCTACACTCTCTTAGGTAAGGCATTATTAATACTGACCTCCAGCATCATATTCCAAAGGGACGGAAACAAAGATAAAGGAACCTTTCCTGTTCTATTTCAACTTGCAACAGTAGGTGGCTACTACATATGAGTATCAATCTTATTTTATCATGCAAACTAATATATTTGGTAGGACTATCTAGGACAAATTTAATTCACTTATTCTAAAATTTCAGAAAGAAGTGTCATATAATGAAACGAGTAAAAAGGAAAGAGAATAGAAAAGAAATTTTAAAGATGTGATTTGCAAATGGATTCACCCTGCAGTATTTGGGGACTCAGGATGAAATCAGAAACTTCTTGAATTTAGGGACTGCCCAGATTAATAGGTACTAAATATATAACTGCTCATTCAAATCCTTGCAAGTCCCATTGAAATTGGGTGATTTCCCCTATTTTCCTTCCTCCTTTCTTCAGTTATAATCTTTATTTTTAGATCCTTTATGTTTCTTTCTCTTCTCTTTTATGACCTGGCCAACTGTTTTCAGGAGGGGTAGAGGTAGTATACAAATCAGAATTAGGGACTACCCATAGACAAAGCAGGTTTGGATTTTAGTATATCAAATATTTATTCTACCACAGACTCACTTCACTCACTCAACTGAGACCATCTTTTGATGATGCTGTGTTGTGTCATTAGGCATTGTGAGGTGTGCCTCAAACAATTCATTAATAACTAGACTTAAGGGACCACATTTTCAAAGGAATTTGTTTATTTTTTTAATTAAACTTTAGGGAATTTTTAAATATAATCCCTAGAATCCCATGATTTTGACATACCCCTTTATATGTTTTCCTGAATGGAGAGAGAGGAGTGGGACTTGTATGTAGCCCATCTATATAAAGCCTGAGAACTTCTCTCCCTTTTGTCATCCACCAAATCAGTTGCAGAGTAGAAGGATAAAAAGGAGGAGAGCTACTCACTGTTCTCAAAAGTACTCAAGAGTCTTCACATGAGTTTTAACAAAAAATGTGTGTGTGTGTGTGTCGGAGGGGCCTTCTGAGTTGGCATGAAGCTCATGAATACAATTTATGAGTGCTCATCTCAACCTAAATAAAATAATTACTGAGTATGTTTCTTAAGTATGTTTTTTTTTTTCATTTTTAAAGAGAAAGGAAGGCAGAAAAAGAGGAACATTGAACATCAATTGGTTGCCTCCTGAATTGAGCCTACAACCTGGGCATCAAACCAGCAACCTTTCGGTACAGGGGACTGACTGCTCCCCTGCCTGCCAGCCTGATCACCCCCTAACCACTTCCCTGCCAGCCTGATTGATGCCAAACTGCTTCCCTGCAGGCCTGGTCACCCCTAACTGCCCTCCCCTGCAGGGCTGGTCCCCCACAACTGCCCTCTCGCAAGCCTGGTTTCCCCCAACTGCTCTCCCCTGCATGCCTGAGTTACCCCTAACAGCCCTCCCCTGAAGGCCTGGGTTACCCCTAACAGCCCTCCCTTGCAGGGCTGATCCCTCTCAACTGCCCTCCCCTGCTGGCCTGATCACCCACAACTGTCCTCCCTTGCTGGCTATCTTATGGTGGCCATATTATGTCCAAATGGGGGCAGCCGTCTTTGACCACTTGGGGGCAGCCATCTTGTATATTGGAGTGATGGTCAATTTGCATATTATTCTTTTATTAGATAGAATAGAGGCCTGGTGTATGGGTGGGGGCCAGCTGTTTTGCCCTGAAGGATGTCCTGGATCAGGGTGAGGGTTTTCTTGAGGTTTGGGGTGGCCTAGGCGAGGGGCCTGTGGTGATTTGCAGGCTGGCCACACCCTGGCAACCCAAGTGGAGGCCTTGGTATCTGGGATTTATTTATCTTCTATAATTAAAACTTTGTAGCATTCAGTGGAGGCCAGCGCAGGCCAGAAACTTGGCTTCCTACATCGCCAGGGAATTCCAAGTCTCCTGCTTGCTCTGTGGTCATAGCCATTTTTGTTGGGATTTATTTATCTTCTATAATTGAAGCTTTGTAGCCTTCAGTGGAGGCCTAGGTTGGCCAGGGTGTGCATGAAGCTTGGCTTCCTCCATTGCTGGGGAAACCCAAGCCTCCTGCTTGCTTTGTGACTGCAGCCATCTTGGTTGGATTAATTTGCATACTCGCTCCTGACTGGCTGGTTGGCATGGCTTGTGGGTGTAGCGGAGGTACAGTCAATTTGCATATTACTCTTTTATTAGATAGGAAGAGGTAAAGTTCAATAACCTTCAAACCCACCTATAGTATTGGTATTTTATTGGCAATATGGTATGAGGATTGACATTATGGTGCCCTTGAGTCATCAAAAGAGATTTATACATTACATTTTAGAAATATTTTAAATCCAATAGAGTTAACAAAAATGTTCATGCTATAAGGCATGATAGTAAACTGGAATGTTTCTTTATGTGGATTAGCTCATTGACAGTCCTACATAATAAAAGACTAATAAGAAAATTGATAAAATGACAGAATTACTGGTTGCTATGATGCACACTGACCATCAGAGGACAGATGCTCAATGCAGGAGCTGGTGGTCAGTGCACTCCCATAGGGGAGCGCCACTCAGCCAGAAGCCCTGAGCCACCAGGCTCATGGCTGGCAAGCACAGTAGCAGGAGCTTCTCACACTTCTGTGGCAGCGCTAAGGATGTCTGACTGATGGCTTAGGCCTGCTGAAATTGGGTGTGGGGAGTGGACCTAAGCTATCAGTCAGACATCCCCTATGGACTCTCGAATTGTGAGTGGGTGCAGGCCAGGCTGAGGGACCCCTCACCCCCCGCCCCCACTGAGTGCATGAATTTCGTGTACCAGGCCTCTAGTCAAATATAATCTGAGATCTTATTCTGGGACAACTCAGTAAAATGGCTTCTACAACCTGACTTCCTTCTTTCTCCAATACCATCTCTCCTCACCTTTGTCTTGAGCTTTGTGTTCTCACAATAAACATACTGATGCTTTTGATTGCTGTGCCTTTCTGTAGAGTATTCACTTGGCCTAGATTGCCATTGCTTCTTTTTTATTGGGCATACCCATTTAGAAGATCCTTCCCTGGACCCTCCCCACCATTCCATGCTGGAGTAGCTTAGAGCTTGCACTATGTTCTGTACAGATTTCTCTCATTGCTTTTAAAGAAAACATCATTCAATGATTTATTTCTGTGTCTGTGTATGTGGGGCTTTCAGGTGTTCCAGGGCAAGGCTAGGGCTTAATAATATACTCGTTAGTTGCAGAACAGTGTGTCAGACACAATATCTAAAAATATCTGCTGCGTGGAAGGATGGTTGAATGAATCAATCTTGCCAACTCAAATGCCTGGGCTAGTAATAAAAGTGGGTAAAGCAAGTCTGAGATAAAGGCAGGACGAATTGGGGATGTAGTGACCTTGAGAGATTGTCCTACCAAAAGTTGGCAGTCTCCACTCAGCCCTGGTCAATTATTATCAGGAGGAACAAGAGGGCTGTGTTCCTAAATCCTTTCATTTTTAAAGATAAGCCAGAAGAAATGTTTTACATGTGGAATGTTCTAATTTTTAAAACACAAAATGGTCTAAAAGAACTATAAGCCAGAGCTAAGAGTCAGGCTGATCATCTATCTATATAACAGAGGAATATGCAAATTAGCCTGGACGCCCTAACATCACAACCAAACAGCAGGGATCTGAGGCTGCATGCGCCTGGCCGGTGAGGGATCTTAGGTCCTGTCCTCTCCCCTTCATCCCCGCCCAGGGGACCTTGATGGGGAGCCTCAGATTGTGCTCCTCACCTGACAGGGCTTGACTGGGGACTTCAGGCCACGGCCCCCACCCTGGCACCAGGCCGGGAGACCTCATGCCACACCGCCGACCCCAGCACTGGGCTAGGGACCTCAGGCTGCACCTCCTGCCTGGAAGGGCTTGATGGAGTGGGGCCGGCTGGGTCTGGGTCGCCTACATTTCTGAAGTGTGTGGTGGGTGTGGGTGGGGAGTTGACTCTAGGTCTCATAGCACACCCCAGACTCTGACAGGAGGGAGATTTTCACCTTGGGCTTATATTACTTTTTCACAAGATGGCCAGCCATTGCTTTAGAAAAGAACAGTAAAATACATTGAATTGATACTATATATTTTAATGTTTATAAAGAAATAAATCTTGCATTAAAATCTTTTCAAATGATCATAAAACTCAGTTAATTGTCTCTTAGAAAACAGTTCACCTTTATTTAGAGATATGTCCATGATATGTCATGATTATTAAGGTTTAAACTATGTACTCTGTTAAAAATCTATAGAGATGACTTTCTAGGGAGTAAGAAACTGGGATAGTACTTGTCAAAGTTTTATAAATAAGGTTTTTTTATATAAAATTTTCAGCATTTCATATTCTGATAAAAGGAAACAATATGACTGGTTCTCACAGAAATCTGATACATACCACTGTAGTCACAAATATTCTGTGACGTACTTTACATTAAAAGTTTGCATCATATTCCATAATGTTCCCATATTTGTCTTAAAGGAAAATAGTTCCCCACCACTTGTTTTTCCAAAGATACATAATATGTTAATTCGTAACTTTGGATGTCATTAGGTCTCACCACATTCTTAGGGGTACTCACAACAGGATGGGGAAAAGCCAGTGATTTCCATTCATGATTATGAGCAGGAAATATCAACTCAACCATTCCTCACACTCCGACCACAAGCAAATACACAGAGCATATGGGTCCTTCCTAGACAGGAAAAGGTAGTTAGGGGAGGCAAGAGGAAGATATGTTTAAACAATGGACTAAAGGAAGGTTCCTTTCAGCATGGTGAAAGAGTAGGATGTCATGTGGTGGTGTTGAAAACAGAGATATTTGAAACAGAAGACATGAGATGGAACCTCCCCTCCCCACTTTCCCCACACACACCTGTTCCATGACCAGTGGACACCAAGCCTTTGAATAAACAGGTGAAAAAAGCTGATTTCACAAAAAAAAAAAAACCGAGAGTCAGTTGTATCACTCAGTGAATGCACACTTCGCAGCCATAACAAGCCACAGAGAATAAGCTCCAAAGCCTGAGCTCCCAGTATCACCATGGCTTAGCACAGCGGTATGAGCTCAAAGTGAGGGCTCAGTGAATACTGGTGTCAGGCCTCACTATCCTGCCAATAAAAATCATAAACAGCCGGAAATGAGAGGAGGTAAACACTAAATACAGCCTGGAGCAATCTGAACCTGTAGACTGGAATCTTTGTCATCTGTTTTAAGACTGAAGTACAGAGAACATGGCAATCTTAGGAGACAGTGAGGGGAGGGAGCAGAGGGGCTAGTGCCCACACCTGGGGTGAGGAAATGGGCCTGCGATTTATGGAGGGAGCATCCGTCTATGATAGCTGTCTGAAAAACAGAATAACTCTCATTTTTAGCTAATCAGGACTTTTGTTGATTGGTTGTATTTCATTTCTGTTTTTAACACCTCTCCTCCCTGCTGTCTGAGTAAAGCAGAAAAAAGGATTCAGTGAGATGGATAACTTGCCTCACCTTATTGCTTGGCCCTGGGCTGCCAAGAGCTGAAACTGGCCAGGACTCGGAGGGGTACTGTAGAGGTCAAGGTCTCTCCTGGGAGCCAGGAAGTCCACCATATTCCCAGTCCATATATGTTTTATACAGAGTCATGCAGGTGTGGGCAACATAAGGATGTCAGTGTACTCTGGCTATTGCTCATTCTCTTTATAGGTTAATTTTTTATTGTTTCATCGCTCAACTTTTGAATATGATTAAGTACCTAGTTAGTACAACAAGTATAACAAAACATGAATATATGAAAATAAAAACTTTTCTGTATGGTATCTCTGAAACTGGCCTCTTAATATCCTATATAATAAAAGAGAAACATGCAAATTTGACCATACCTTCACTCATGATTGACTATGCTACCAGCCAATCAGGAGCAGGGGTAGGGCCAAGTGACACAAGCACCAGGCCCCGGGGGTGGAGATGAAACAGTGATGGCGGCGAGCGCCCAGCCCCTGGGCACTGTGAGGGGAAGCAGCTGCAGCAGCAGTGATGGTGGTGGCGGCAGGGAGTGCCCAGCCCCCGGGTGCTGTGAGTGGAAGTGGTGGAGAGCGCCCAGCCCCCGGGGCCAGGTGGTTGCAGGCAGCCAGGGCTGAGCTGAGCAGAGCAATGGCTGGGTGCCCAAGGCCTAAACCCTCACCAGAGGCTTTAGGCCTTGGGCAGGCTGAGGGTGAGCTATCAGTTGGACATCCCCTGAGGGCTCCCAGTATGTGAGAGGGGGCAGGTTGGGTTGAGGGACCACCCACCCCCAGTGCACGAATTTCATGCAACGGGCCCCTAGTATGATAACGAGAGCATAATATGCTAATTAGACCAGACATCCTTCTAGAGGACCTTCTGGATGAAGCTTTGGCTGCAGCCATGGGATCCAGAGATCCAGGCAACCACTGTGGCTGCAGAGGCCTACTCTTGCACGAATTTTGTGCATTGTGCCTCTAGTAAATAAATAAAAAACAGAAATAAAAAGGAACAGTTTCCACTTTCAGTTCTTCATATTGAAATGACACAATCTGTTCACACCATAGTCTCATCCGCCCTTTCATTGCACATACTGGTCTGTTTGCCTGGAATGCAGCATCTTTCTTTCCTTCAATTATAGGACCTCTTTGCCTCCTGTCAAAGCACTTAAAAGTCACCTCCCTATGGAATCAGATCCAGCTCAGTGTGTCTGTTTCTATAGTTTCTTTCTTTTTTTAAAAAAATATTCCTTATTGACTTTTTACAAAGAGGAAAAGAGAGGGGTAGAAAGTTAGAAACATTGATGAGAAAGAAACATCAATCAGCTGCCTCCTACACACCACCTACAGGGGATATGCTCACAACCAAGGTACATGCCCTTGACTGGAATTGAACTCGGAATCCTTGAATTCGCAGGCCAACACTCTATCCACTGAGCAACACCAGCCAGGGCTGTTTCTATATTTTCAAGTGCATTATACATATCTCTAGTATAGCATTTAAATCAAGTGTGTAAAGTGTTCAAAGTTTCTCTTGCCAAACTATGAATACTTACAACAGCATCTAGTACAGGGTAGGAATTTATAAAATACTTCTTTTTGCAAAGGTCTAATTTTCCTTTGTATACATCCTCTTGTTATGGATTTGGTATCTGGATGCTAAGTAAATTTTTATGGAGAGAATGATGTACAGATGCATTTACTCTTATAGAACTCACTCTGGGAACCAAAGGAGATATGATCAAATAAAGGAGCCGTTTCATACATATGTGGTAGACTGTTTGATAATTCTTAGTGCACCTGATACGCTATTAGCTGAGATCTTAGCAGATAAGCTGGTTGAGAAGGGATGGAAGGTGGAAACTGTTATGAACTTGTTCTGGGGTTGATTCTAAAGTATTGACCAGCAGTCCAGATGATAATGTCCAAAGGCATGAGACTAATATTACTTGGCTTACTATTGCCATCTGCTCTAATTGCTGGCAAGATAGCAGGGACGAACTGGTTCTGGGATTCATCCTATGGTGTCATCTGAATTATTTTTTATTGAGCATACCAACTATAATAATAATTCAGAGAGGGGATTACAAAGCCTAGTCAGGGAGAACTAAAGCTAAATAAATAAATAAATAAATAAATAAATAAATAAATAAATAAATGGGCTGGTATAAGGTTTGGCAGTTGTGAGATTGGTTATAGGGAAGAGTGGATTTGGTTTCAGTTCGAAACTTCCCAGGCTAGCATATTTGCATTGCTCGAAATTAGTTTATGTTCTTTGTCTTGAGTACCAGTGGCTGAGTCAGGCACGGGAAGAAGGGGCTGGCTGCCTCTTGGTGATTATACTGAACCCTATAACCCTTATCTTTCTTTCCATTAATATCTTACTTCCTGAATTTCTGCAAACCCAGACTTCTCTTTTCACATCAACTGAATATCACTTAGTTTATTTGCCTTTTTTTTTTTTTTGAGACAAGAGTAATTTCTCAGTTCTGATATTTTCATGTTTTCATTTTAGTCTTGTTACTCAAAACAGAAATAACCACACTGGGTAGAGTCCAACAATATTTGCAACTATCACTTTTGTTCACACCATAGCATTTACATACATGTTTTTCTAGGCACTGCCCAGAACACAGAATTTGACCTGATCCTCATTCACTAATCTGTATATTTAAAAGGCTAAGCAACCGTCTGACTGTCTGACCAGTAGTTATGATGTGCAATGACCACCCAGGGGCAGATGTTCCAACTGGTAGCTGTGACATGTACTGACCACCAGGAGACAGATGCTCAGCACAGGAGTTATCAAGCTGTGGTGACTTGGCAGCAGTGGTTCTCGGGTGACGCACCCCAGAACCAGAGAGGAGGGAGCCCGATTCCAGGGTGCATCACTCAAGAACTGCCCTCTCGCAATCCAGGACCCCTCGGGGAGATGTCAGAGAGATGGTTTCAGCCCCATTCCTGCAGGCAAGGCCGAGGAAACCCACCTGCTGGAGGGACTCCACTCACTTCACAGATGCCCTTCAAGCTGGTGTGCTGTCCTAGGTATGGCTGGCCAGGGAGGGACTGTGGGAGGTTGCCTCCAGGGCATGTCCAGCCCATCTTGCCCAGTCCTGCCCCGCTGGCCACCTTCTAATTAATTTCCTTTCAATGTGCACAAATCTGTGCACTGAGTCACTAACAGAAAAATAATAATGCAGGAATCATAGAAAAATATGCAAAGCTTGAAACATTTATAATCTGAACCAGAGAGATTTTTAAAAATTAAATAATCTGATAGCTAAGACTGAGTTTCTTTCAGAATTTGTTGTTGAATTATCAACCAACACTCTTTTTTTGCTTGGGACAACAAATAAATAAAACTGCATAGAAAGAAGAGATGTTTCAAAAGCAAAACTTGATGTTTCTAGAGCAACTCTTTAGTTTCTGTTCTGTGCCAGAATGGATTGACTAACGTTTTATTATTTGGTCCAAATACTTATTGGTTCTTGATATATAAACCATGGAGACAGAATATGATAAAAACATTTAGAGCCAAGTAATTTTGGATAGTTAGAAAATTCTGCCTCATGTGGCTTTATTACTATTATTTTTCAAATGTGGATTATGTGGATTTCTCTTCATTGTCTGTTTCTCCGGTCTCTTACGGCTCAGGGTGACAGGCTGCACAATGGAAAATGTGCACTCAGTGGCCCTGGCTTCCCTTAAAGAAAATCATGGCCTTTATGTCCTGGAAATAATTTATAAATAAATTAAAAGTTCTTACTAATGTCCAGAACTGTGAAAGGTATGAGATTTTATTTCATTTGCAGACTAACAAGATAGCCTGACAATTTCATGGGTGCTGTTAGAAGACACAAACCTCCTGGGTCAGAGATAAAAGACAGTTTATTACCCTTCCAGTAACAGCAGCCAGTGAATTCTCATTAATCCTATCTAATAAAAGAGTAATATGCAAAATGATGGTACCTCCAATCAAACCACACTCACAGCCACACCCACCAGCCAATCAGGAGCAAATTATGCAAATAAACCCCATCCAAGATGGCTGTCACCACTGAGAGCAGGAGGGAAGCTTGGGCTTCCCTGACAACAGAGGAAGCCAAGCTTTTCACCTGCAGTTACTGGCCTAGGCCTCCACTCAGTGCTACAAAGTTTCAATTATAGAAGACACATAATCCCAACAGAAATGGCTGCAGCCACAGGAGTTGGAGAGACAAGAGACTAGGGTTACCAGGGTGATGTAGGAAGCCAAACTTCTGCAGCCCTAGCGCCTAGGCCTCCACTCTAGGCTACAAAGTTTCAAACAGAAATGGCTGTCACCACGGAGCGAGCAGAAGGCTTGGCTCTGCTCCAGGCTACAAAGTTTCAATTGTAGAACATAAATTAATCCCAGATCCCAGGGTCTATGCTTGGGTCACTTGGGAGGTGGCCAGCCTGCAAACCACTACAGGCCCCTATCCTGGGCCGCCCCACACCCCAAGGGAACCCCCACCCTGATCCAGGACACCCTCAGGGCAAACCAGCCAGCCCCCACCCATGTACCAGGCCTCTGTCTTCAAGGCTGTTTGCTATACCAACATTCTTGAAATTATAGTTTTGAACATAGGATAGTCATTGCCTTGCACACAAGAAACTCTAGGCCCATTGGTGAATGATGGGATTTTAGAAGTCTTTCTAAGTTTGTAATTGGCAAAGACAATATATTGAAGGAAAAGTTGATTTAAAAATTATGACTACAGAAAAATTGCAGACTATGACTGTATGAAGAAGTAATGAAAAGCAAACTTAAGTTTGAAAATTGTAAATGTTATTTCTTAGGAGAGTAATTTGAATAACATGACTTATTTTTTTAAAAAGAGAAGTATGCCAAAAAAGAAAAGTAGTGTAAATGGTCAAACCTAACATATTTTCGTTTCTTTTTGATAAACTATTTATAAAAGTATTATTTTATTAAACTTGTCATTTAAATGGCATAAATACAGTTTATTCTTTAGTGCTTTAAAATATGTCATGCTTAATGAGTGCCAATTTATGCTATTCACGTAGTCCTTTTAATTCAGTTAGTCGTTTCAATGAATGCATTTACTAATTAAATGCTAAATGCTCATTTCCAGGAAGTTTAAAATGAAACTATTATTTTTTTTACAGAAGTATGTTGACATGGAAATTTGTTCCTATATGGAGAAACTATTTTCTGATTACTAAAGTCCAGAAGCATTTTCACCCAAACTACACTATATGTGCTGACTTTGTCTGAAACACTTAGGCATGTGTAGTCATATGGCTGCTCTTAATGGGAATGATTGTTTTAAGTATGGTTAGTGCAGTAACCAAATAAAACATTTTATTTTTAAATCATATGGCTCAATTTCTTTTAAATATTACAATTGAATAAAATAAAGGAATCATCTCTCATCCCACAATATTAAATGAACCTAATAAACATAATTAAACATGTATATTATCCTATCTAAATAAAGTGGGAATATGCTGATTGACCATCACTCCATCACAAAGATGACTGCACCCACGGGGAAGGCAAAGTCTCCTTAAGTAGCCTTCATGGAGCAATCAGTAGGGGCCTGAGGCTGCGCCCACCCCCCACTCCTTTGGGGCTTGACAGGGGACCTCATGCCATGCCTCCTGCCTTAGCACCAGGCTGGGGGACCTCCGACAGCATCCCCCACCTGGTGGGATTTCACAAAGGTGGGACTGGCTGGGTCTGGATCTAGCCCAATGGTGGGGGAATGGCCAGGTCTGGGTCTCATGTGATTTTGAGGTGCATGTGGGTGGGTGGGGACTTGACTCCGGGTCCCATGGTGAGCCCCAGACTGACAGGAGGAAGGTTTTCATGTAAATTTTACTAATTTTCTTTCATCTCTGACACTTCTATTATAGAGAAAGGGCAAATAGCAATATTAAATTATTTCCTCTAATCCCCTTTTAATGTGGACACATTTTGTGTACCATGTCACTAGTTTTCTAAATAAAAATAAAATACAGCTGTATGCAATATTAAAAAATACTTACATTTTTTCAAATGTACAGCAGTCACATCACCTGGTCTGCAATATCACATATATTTTTTACTTAATCTGTTGGTGCTTCATGATATATTACCTTAGAGAGCCTCTAAAAGACATTTGCATATAAACAATAATATAGTTATTCAACTGCCCTTTGTCCCTATATATTAATGCTTATGATAAATATAAAAATTTCAGTGGAAATTAAATTTTCTCTTCCCTTTTTGTTGCTTAAACACACTATAATGTGTTTTGAAGTTATAAAAATGTTATTACTTGCAGAAATATTTTTATAAGAGCTTTAGCAGAAATTCAATTAAAATTAATAAGTATCAATACACTTGAACTCAAAAAATGAAATTGATTTCTCTGTTACCCATCCAAATATATGCATGATTCTACATCATAACATATATCTCTTTACTTTTTAAATGTTATAAAATATAATACCAGCTTTTCATATGTGATATGTATTTTTATAATAACCATGTTAAATCCACATAAAATCCTATTGAAGAACTTCTAATAAAGGCATTAATTATTTTGTGAGTAATAATTTCTTTATTGTTGAACATGTATAAGCTGATTCTAAACTTCTGTTCTTATACATAATGTTGCCAAAAACATGTTACATTTGTATTGTTTTCCTTTAGATTTTTTTTTACTAAGTTCCAAAAAGAAGAATTTCTGAAATACAAAAACTTAATATATTTTCATAATTCTTAGATCATATTATTAAATTACTTTCTAAAAAGGCTGTTGCAATTTCTGTCATCAGTAAAAAGGGACGATGCAAATTTCACTTCAGTCTTGTATAATTTTGGTGATAGTCTTTATTTTGCTAATTAAGTATATGAAAAGTGATATCTCATATTAGTTTTAATTTGCATTTCTTTATTAGTTGATTGACTATTTTTACAAGTGTTACTTTGCTAATTATATTTTATATTGTGTGAATTACATTTCCATGAACTTTGACTATCTATTAGTGCTATAATATTTTTCTCAAAATTTTATATAAGCTTTTTTCATAATATAGTAACTAATCCTTTGCTCTCTTATTCAATATTGTGTTTTTCTCTCTGTCACTTTCTCTTTTTTGAAATTATTGCATTATAAACTTTTCAGATTTTCTTTTCATTATGGTCTCTTCTATCTCATCGAAGTTTATGATTATTAGTACAAGATCTTATAAGTATTGACTGCTTTTTTTTTTACAAAGAAAAATCACAAACTTCATTCATACTTGTCCATACCATATTTCTTTTTACTTAATTGTATATGTATTTTGTAGAACCTTGTATTTTAGCAACTATAGATTTATTCCATAATTTCTAGTAGATGCATTATATTCCATTGTATGGAAATCATTTCTGAAATGTTTGAATAGTTACTTAATCTCAGCTTATTTTTATAAATAAGCATAATTATTATGGATGCAGCAACTCCTGCAATAGAAAGGATATTGCTTTTGCGTCTGACTTTGATTAAATGGCTTGTCCCATCCTGAGACAAGTTACTTAACTTATTTAAATTTCACTTTTCTCACCTGGGATATAGGTGTAACACTTATTTTTTAGGTTACTGAAGATTAAATGAGGTGGTATATTTTAAATGCCTAGAATATAGTACAAGAAAGGAGAGAGCTATATATAACAGAAAGCCTATTTGTTGAAATTTACTTGAATTGTGAGTGGTTTTATAGAAATACTATTTTAGTTCCATTATTGAAATAATAGCTCCAATGTATATGGCAAGACTTTCATGGTCCTAACAGCTTTGAAGAATCTTAAAGTCACAATTGGCATATCCTAAAGACAGTTTATTTGTGAGAAATATATGTGTGTATAGGTATCTGAATGTATCCTATTTATTGACATAACAGTTACATTTTGGTGTTGGAATAGGCTAGTAGTCTCATTTTAGTGTCCCTTAGTTTGCTTGTAATCCAGATTATTGGAAATTAATGAGTAGGAGAAGAAAGGCAGCAGGCTAGGACTACTGAGACCAAAAGAAATATGACCATGCTCCCTGTCCCTTTGTTAGTATATTTCTGGTCTTTGGACAGTTTCTTAGGACTCAAGTCTGAAACACTCACAGAAAGATTATCATCTTGATTCTTGTTAGCATAGTCTGTTTTCTGTGCAAACGTTCAGTACAAACTCACTACTTTCTAAATTACACATGGGAAAAACAGAAGACTGATGGCTCCCTGGGGGTATGTTTGGCACAACCCATAGGAGTCGTAAGTTCTTAGTGTGAACCAAGGAGGCTTTGGCGATCACTTTAGTCACGTACTAGAATCCTGAAAAATGTCCTTGGCAGCAGCAGTTTTTTGTCCTATGCTACTCATCCTATACACACTTTAGAGAACTTGAGCTGCTTAGTTATTTCCCATAAAAAATGCTGTATGAATATTTGTAAGCACCTGGGAGTCTTAGGGCCCACCTAGTTCCTAGGTGTAAAGATACTTTGGGGATATGGGAACACTGTATATAAAATACTGACGGTAATAAGTTGAGGAGAATATAGGGGTTAAGGAGATGGAGACACTATGTTTGACAAGAATTTTGAAAACTTGCTCTCTGTGGGGAGTGTTTTTAAGCCAAAGGTTCAGTGCCCTCCTCTTGCCCCCTTTTCATACACCAATCTGTTGAAAATATAATACAAATGCCCTTTTATCTGACCCTATTGGGACCAGTAGTTAATAGTTTAATTAGAGAATGAATTGAAGCAGAGAATTATGAATAATGCGTTATATGTAGTTCAATACTTTAAGGTCAAACTTACATTAGGATTGTACAGTCAGCAATATTTTAATGGAGTGCCAAGGTTTTTCCTTGAGTTTATTCAAGTCTAAGGGCCACTGATTGGTGTTTCATGCCTGTCTCTTGTAAACCACAATAAACTGCATAAATATGATTTATGGTATCACTTTTTTAATGTAGCATAAGAAGGAAAAAACTCCTCCAAAGCCATTATAGTATAGTTTTTTTGTAATTCTTCATTGTTGAAAGTATTACAATGTTCCCTTCTCCTCGCCCCCGTAGTACAATGTGTTTAATATTCCGACTTTATTGTTACTTTGCTTAGTCTAATTATAGGGCTTTTTTTCTGAATAGATTCTCCCTTGTCAAGCCTTCCCAAAGAATGCAAATTATTCTTCATAGAATTGACAAATCTCATACATTCCTACTCTATTAATTAAAATACATAACTGATTTTTGTTAGAGTTGTAAGAGCAGTATTGTCATGTACAGTAGCATTAAGCACTCAGTGCGGTAAGAGCATCAAGGAGTTTGTTTTCCAAATATATAACACTAGAAGCCCGGTGCATGAAATTCATGCATGAGGGGTATGTGTCCCTCAGCCCAGTCTGCACCCTCTCCAATCTTGAACCCCTTGAGGGATGTCTGACTGCCCTTTTAGGCCCAATTCTGGTAGGATCCTGGTAGGATTGGGCCTAAAAGGGCAGTCGGACTTCCCTCTCACAATCCAGGACTGCTGGCTCCAAACTGCTCGCCTACCTGCATGCCTGATTGCCCCTAACCACTTCTGCCTGCCAGCCTGATCACCCCCTAACAACTTCCCTGCCAGCCTGATTGATGCCTAACTGCTCCCCTGCTGGCCTTTTTGCCCCTAACTGCCCTCCCCTCCAGGCCTGGTCTCCCGTAACTGCCTTCCCCTGCACACCTGCTCACCTCTAACTGCCCTCCCTTGCAGGCCTCGTCTCTCCCAACTGCCTCCCCTGCTGGCCATCTTGTTGTGGCCATATTGTGTCCACATGGGAGCAGCTATCTTTGACCACATAGGGGCAGCCATCTTGTGTGTTGGAGTGATGGTCAATCTGCATATTACTCCTTTATTAGATAGGATAGAGGCCTGGTGCATGGGTGGGAGCCAGCAGTTTTGCCCTGAAGGGTGTCCCGGATCAGGGTAGGGGTTCACTTGGGGCCTGGGGTGGCCTGGGTGAGGAGCCTGTGGTGGTTTGCAGGCCAGCCACACACTCCAGCCACCCAAGTGGAGGCTCTGGTATCTGGGATTTATTTATCTTTTATAACTGAAATTTTATAGCCTTGAGTGTAGGCCTGGGCTGGCCAGGGTGGCAGGGAAACTTGACTTCCTCCATTGCCGGAAACCCAAGCCTTCTTCTTGATGCAGCTCTGTGGCTGCAGCCATCTTGGTTGGGTTAATTTGCATACTTGCTCCTGATTAGCTGGTGGGTATGGCTTGTGGTGTAGCAGAGATATGGTCAATTTGCATATTACTCTTTTATTAGCTTGGATTGGTTAATCTAGGAGTAGATAAGAGGAGGTAAGTTAAGAAAATGTGTTGTATATGGTCATTATATTGTGCCTTTAAATTGGAGAATTCAGATATTCTATATAAGAGTGATATGCAAATTGACCATACCACCCATCAATCCATGCCCACAAGCCACACCCACTAGCCAATCAGGAGTGAGCAGGAGGCTTGGCTCTGCTCCAGGCTACAAAGTTTCAATTGTAGAACTTAAATTAATCCCAGATCCCAGGCCTCCACTTGGGTCGCAAGGGGTGTAGCTGGCCTGCAAACCACCACAGGCCCCTCACCCATGCCGCCCCATGTCCCAAGGGAACCCCCATCCTCATCTGGGACACCCTTCAGGGCAAAACAGTTGGCTCCCACCCATGCACCAGGCCTCTATCCTATCTAATAAAAGAGTAATACACAAATTGACCATCATTCCAACACACAAGAGGGCTGCCCCCATGTGGTCAAAGATCCTGCCCCCATGTGGACACAAGATGGCCACCACAAAATGGCCAACAGGGGAGGCTGTTGAGAGGTTCCAAGCCTGCAAGGGAGGGCAGTTGTGGGTTATCAAGCCTGCAGGGAAGGGCAGTTAGGGGTTAAACATAGATTAAATATGTTTGTGAAAGAAAAGCTATGTTAATTAAAAACAATTTCTAAGAATAATGATAACTATAATTTGTTTTCATTTTTTATTGAGAGACATATCACATATACAGAAAAATAAATAAAACATACACATGCAACTTAACTAATAATTGCTAAGTTGAAAATGAACTCTGTGTAACCAGTGCCAAGGTCAAAAACACATTTGCAAAACCCAGAAGACTCCCATGGACCTCTTTCCAACCTGACTTGTATAATGATTATTTTTTTCTTTATTGTTTATCATCTATGTGTTTATCCTTAAACTGTGTAAACTTTATGTAAACAGATAATACCATTTGTATTCTTTTATTTCTTGCTTTATTTAGTTATATAATTTTGAGATTCATCAATGTAGTGTGTAGCTCTAGATAATTCAGCCATTTTCATTACCGTACAGTATCTCATTACATAAATATTCTAGGGGCCCGGTGCATGAAATTCATGCACTGGGCATGGGTGGTTCCTCAGCCAACCTGCCCCCTCTCAGATACTGGGAGCTCTTGAGATATCCTACTGATGGCTCACCCCCAGCCTGCCCAAGGCCAGAAAAAGCCTCTGACCGAGGCTTTTTTGTCCTTGGGCAGCAGCCATCTTGGTTGGGTGTTAATTTGCATATCACTCCTGATTGGCTGGTGGGTGTGGCTTGTAGGTGTAGTGAAGGTATCGCCAATTTGCATATTACTCTTATTAGATAGGATCATAATTATTTTAGCATTATATTATTGATAGATATTGGTGCTACTATAAATATTCTATTTTTTTTTTTTTTGGTAATTCTCACCAGAGGATATTTGTTCCATTGATTTTAGAGAAAGTGGATAGGAAAGAGGGAGGCTGAGAGGGAGAGAGACATCAATATGAGAGAGACACATCGATTGATTGCCTCCTGTATGGGCCCTGACCAGGGGCTGGGGAACAAACCTGCCACCCAGGTACATGTCCTTGTTCAGGATTCGAACCTGTGACTCTCTAGTGTTCGGGCTGACACTCTAGCCATTGAGCAACACTGGCCAGGGCTAACTTTCTTATGCATGTCTTAGTGTATGTTTATTTGAGTTACTGTAAGGCTGCATTAGCAACCATTACAGGAACTAGAAAGTGACAATTTAAATTTAATTTAAATTAAATTAATTAATAATTCAGCTCCTCAGTTCTATTAGCCTCATTTCAAGGGTTCAATAGCTAGATGTGACTATAGCCATAGCATTGGACAGCACCAATTATAGAACATTTCCATCACTGCAGGCAGTTCTACTGAAAGCCCTGCTCTAGTGTCCATACCCTAGAGTGGAATTGTTAGGACCTGGGACAGGTCTTCTATCCTACCAGATTAAGACCACTTTAGTTTTCAAAGTGGTTGGTCTAGCTCATATTCCACTCAACAGTACATGAGAATCTCTCTCCTAATTCGCCTATATCCTCAACAACACTTGGCTTAGATATTATATTGGTTAGCTAGGGCTGCCATACCAAAGTACCACAATCTGGGGTGTGGAAACAATAGACTTTTGTTTCACAGTTCTGGGAGCTGGAAATCTGTGATAAGGTTGTCAGCAGGCTCAGTTCCTTCACAGATTGTGAAGGAGGGTTCTGTTCCAGGCTTCTCTGCTTGGTTTGTCAGTGGCCGTCTTCTCTCTGTATCTTTACGTTGTCTTCCCTCTGTATGTGTTTTGGCTTCAAGTTTTTCCTTTTTATCAGGACATCATCCTATCAGATTAGAGCCCACACTAATGACATCATTTTTACCTTTGTTAAAATCCTATCTCCAGAGAAGGTCACATTCTGAGATACTGGGGTTTGGAACCTCAGCAAAGGAATTTGGAAGGGAGGAGTGCAATTCAGCCAATAACAGATATTTTAGGTGCTTTAATATTTGCAAATCTGTAGAAGTATAATGGTGTTCCATAGTAGTTTTAATTTATTTCCCTTAATTAATAAAGAGGTTGAATACATTTTTCAGGTACTTATTTCCCATTTGGTAGTTCTCTCTCTCTTTCTCTTTTTAAGAGATTGGTCAAGTTTTTACCTTTTTCTTTTTCTATTATGTTGCCTGCTTTTTTATATTGCTTTGTAGGGGTTCTTTTACTATTCTAGACAGTGGTACTTTTTAAATTATTATTATTCTAGGTGTTACAATAGTCTTCTCTTCTGTGGCTTGCCTTTTACTTCTTTTTTAAATTGATAGCTCTTATATTTAATATATCTGATTTAATAAACTTTCTCTTTATGATTGGTACTTATTGTGGTTTGTGAATAAATCCTTCCTTATCCTGAGAGTATGAAGCTTTTTTTTATATTGTCTTCCAATAGCCTGGTAGTTTTTTTTTTTCTCGCTTAGTTCATTGTTCTACTTCGGATTGTTTTTTTGTTGTTGTTGTTGTTGTTGTTGTTTGTTTACGGTAGGTAGAGATAAAACATGTTTTTGTTTTGGTTTTTCCAGTAAAGAAAATCAATTTTATTGCAATTTTTATTCTTTCTTCAAAAATCTATAATGTCATCCTTGCTATATAAGAAAATGTCCGTAGGTTTGTCTATGCTCTTTATTTTTAAATTTTGTTCTGTTTACCTACCACTGTGCCGGTATTATACTTTATTTCCAGTGCCTTGCAATAAGTCTTATAGGGCAAGTCTTTCTTACTTGTTCATGTTCTTCAAGTTTCTCAGCTACAATTGGCTCTATGCATTTCCTAGTTTTTTATAGCTATGTTTTGTCAGACTAAGTTTCCTTCTATTCCGGGTTTGCTAAGAGATTTCTTTTTATAAATCATAAATAGAAGTTGAAATTTATCAAACATTTTTTCCTGCAGCTGCACTGTACTTTTTTGAAAATTCTCTATTTCCAAAATGATGAGCTAGATGCTCTATATACATCATTGTCTAATTTTAAAATCAGTTTTGCGAAGTAAGTGTTATTATTTCCATCTTGTAAATGAAAAAAAAGCAAAACTCAGAAAGGTTAGTTAGCTTGCCAAACTTTTTGGATACTCAGGAGAAGAGCTAGGATTCTAACTCAGGTTCCTGGCCACTTCATTCACTCATCTATTAATTTTTGCATGTATTTATTCAATAAAGTATAAGAGAGAAACCCTTATGTTCTCTTGAAATCTTTTTCTATCATTTTTATTTTTTAAATATATTTTATTGATTTTTTACAGAGAGGAAGAGAGAGGGATAGAGAGTTGGAAACATCAATGAGAGAGAAACATCAATCAGCTGCCTCCTGCACACCTCCTACTGAGGATGTGCCTGCAACCAAGGTACGTGCCCTTGAGGGGAATCGAACCTGGGACCTTTCAGTCCGCAGACCAATGCTCTATCCACTGGGTCAAACTAGTCAGGGCTCTTTATCAGTTTTAAGTGTGATCCTAAATCCATCACTTTTCTATTCTCTGTGATCTCAATTTATCTTCACTTTCTCCTCTTCTTTATTGCTCTATTCATAGAATGGAACAAGCTAATAGTCCCAGGTAAAACAGATAAATGGGGTCCCTTCTATGTGGAAACTAGATGGCACTGCAGATGCTACAACGAAAAATGGACCAGGTAAAATTGATGCCTATCTTTAATAGCTGATGTGAAAAATAAAGTTTATCTCAGTAGAATAAGGCAAATGGATGGATATAGTAGTTAAAGGAAGAAAAATGATAACAGCCTCTATCATATGCTTAAACATTATTTTAAGCAATGTTGCAGAACTTCTAATGTGTTAGCCAAATTATAAGAAATGCATTGGGACTGAATGAGTGCTGAATACATAAAACTAGATGAACACTTTATCCAACTATTTGCTTTTCATCAGGAAACTGTGATGGTTAAGAGTGTTGGATTACTAGTCTAAAAACCCAAGCAAAAATATTTTATGGTTATAGACAGAGGCCAGTGTGTTTTGTAAACATATTAATTTTGTTTTATGTCAAATATGGTAGCAATGTTATGGGTACATATACATGATATGGATGTGTATAAAGACGAGTACAGACCTATTTCTTATTCAGAAGCACAAGTCTGACAGGAGTCACATACATAAAGGGTTTAAATGGGATCTTCATGAATCTAACCAAATAATTTCCTAAAATACCACAAATAGGGCAGGGTTTCTCCACAGAATATTACTGGTACTCCCACTCGATTCCTTGAAAAGTTCACAAAGTATCAAGTAACTTGAAGACCAGTAGACAAATATCTGCCTTCAATAGTATTTTAAGGCACTGGGCATTGATGTGTGAGATCCAGACAAGCTAATAATTTGACTTTACTTCAAACACTGCTCTTTTTGTCTAAACATGTAATTTATTGAAAACTAGAGGCCTGGTGCACAAAATCCGTGCATGGCAGGGTGCGGAGGCAGGGGATGTCCTTTAGCCCAGTCTGCACCCTCTTTAATCAGGGACCCCTTGAGGGATGTCTGACTAGCCGTTTAGGCCTGATCCCGGTAGAATCAGGCCTAAACGGGCAGTCAGACATCCTTCTCACAATTCATGTCTGTTGGCTCCAAACTGCTTGCCTGCCTGCCTCCCTGATTGCTTCTAACTGCTTCTGCCTGCCAGCCCAATCACCCGCTAACGGCTACCCTGCCAGCCTAATTGATGTCTAACTGCTCCCCTGCCAGCCTGTTTGCCTCCAACATCCCTCCTTTGCCTGCCTGGTCACCCCCAATTGCCCTCCCCTGCAGGCTTGATCTCCCCAACTGACCTCCCTTGCAGGCCTTGTCCCTCCCAAATGCCCTCTCCTGCTGGCCATCTTGTGGTGGCCATTTCGTGTCCACATGAGGGCAGAATCTTTGACCACATGGGGCAGCCCTCTTGTGTGTTGGAGTGATGGTCAATCTACGTATTACTCTTTTATTAGATAGGATAGAGGCCTACTGCATGGGTGGGAGGCAGCTGTTTTGCCCTGAAGGGTGTCCTGGATCAGGGTGGGGGTCCCCTTGGGGCATGGGGTGGCCTAGGGAGGGGCCTGTGGTGTTTGAAGGCTGGCCACACCCCCCAGCGACCTAAGTGTAGGCCCTGAGATCTGGGATTAATTTATGTTCTACAATAGAAACTTCTGCTTGCTCTGTGGTGACAGCCATTCCTGTTTGAAACTTTGTAGCCTAGAGTGGAGGCCTATGCTAGGGCTGCAGAAGTTTGGCTTCCTCCATCACCCAGGCAATCCTAGCCTCTGCTGTCTCCAGCTCAGTGGCTGCTGCTATTTCTGTTGGGAAATATCTTCTACAATTGAAACTTTGTAGCAGTGAGTGGAGGCCTAGGCTGGCAAGGGCAGGCAGAAAGCTTGGCTTCCTCCCTTGCCAGGGAAACCCAAGCCTCGCTCCTGCTCTCAGTGGTGGCAGCCATCTTGGTTGGGGTTTATTTGCATAATTTGCTCCTGACTGGTATGGGTGTGGCTGTAGGCATGGCTTGATTGGAGGTACCATCAACTTGCATATTACTCTTTTATTAGATAGGATAACTGTGTATGGATCATTGGATATGTGTTAATTTACAGCATGATTTGAACAAAGTAAATTCCTACAGAACTTTAAAGAATCTCAATGAACTAGTTGACATGAAACATTTTGAAAAACTTCTGCTGAGCTCTAAATTACATACAATAAAATTCACCCTTCTTAAGGATACAGTTGAACGAGTTTTGGCAAATATATGCAGTCAAGAAACTACCACTAAAATAAAAATATGCAATGTTTTATCACCCTCACATTTTCCTTCCTTGATCCCAGGCCCCTGCAATCACTGACCTATTTTTTTGTCCCTATAATTTTGCTCTTTCTAGCATGTCATACAAATGGAATTACACATGCTTTTTCTTTCTGGCTTCTTTAGTTCAACAGAATATTTTTGAGGTACATCCATGTTATTGCATGTCACAATAGCTCATTAATTTTTATTGATGAATAGTATTTCACTGTACCATAATTGTTTTATTCACTCATAAGTTAATGGACATTTGGATTTTTCCCAGGTTTTTTTATTGTGAGTAAATTGACTATAAACATTGCATACCGATGCTTTCACTTATCTTGGAATCATAAAGTACATATAGGTTAACTTTATAAGAAACTGCCAATGTGTTTTTCAAAGGGATGTACAATTTTTTATTCCCAAGAACAGTGTATGAGTTCCACGTCCTCCATACCTTGACAAGCTTGATATTATCAGTCTTTCTAAGTATTAATTTGATGATTAAGTTCAGCTTCTTTTTATGTGCTTATTGGCCATTTGTATGTATTTTTTGATGCAGTGTCTTTTAAATATTTTGCCCTTTTGTTTTTGGATGGTCTTACTGAGTTACTACAGTGCAAACGGGTCAGGTAAAATTGATGCCTCTGTTTAATAGCTGATGTGAAAAATAAAGTTTATCTCAGTAGAATAAGACAAATGGATAGATGTAGTAGTTAAAGGAAGAACAATGATAAATGCCTCCATCATATGTTTGAACATTATTTTAAAGCAATGGTGCAAAACTTCTAATATGAAGTTAAATTATAAAAAAATGCATTGGAGCTGAATGAGTATATATATATTATGAATACAAGGCCTTTTTCACATAGGTGTTTTGTAAATATTTCTCCCCATCTGCAGTTTGTCTTTCCATTTTTTAAACTGAATCTATTGGTATGACATTGGTTAATAAAATTATACAGGTTTCAGGTGTATAATTCTACAAAACATCATCTGTATATTGTATTGTGTGTTTACCACCCCAGTTCAAGTCTCCTTCCATCACCATTTGTTCTCCCTTCCCTCTGGCAATCATCATACTATTTTTGGTGTCCATGAGTCTTTCTCCTTTTTTTCCCTTAAATCCTGTACCTTTCTCACCTAGCCTCCAACCCCCTCCCCTCTGACAACTGTCAGTCTGTACTCTGTATATATGAATTTTCCTACTTTGTTAGTTTATTTTGTTCATTAGAATCCACATAAAAGTGAAATTATATGGTACTTTTCTTTATTTGGCTTGTTTAAATTAGCATGATATTTTCCAGGTCCACCCATATTGTTGTACAAGATAAGATTTCCTTGTTTGTTTGTTTATTGGTGTTTTTTTTATAGCTTAGCAGTCAGTATTCCATTGTGTAAATATACTATAACTTCTTAATTTTATTTTTATTTTCTTAAATATATTTTTATTGATGTTTTAGAGAGAGAAGAAGGAAGAGGGATAGAGAGATGGAAATGTCCATGAGAGAGAAACATCATAAATCAGCTGCCTTCTGCATGCCCCCTATTGGGGATCCTGCCCACAACCTGAGCATGTGCCCTGTCTGGGAATTAGTTCCTGGGTCAACACTCACCCATTGAGCCCACTGGCTGGGAAACTCAACTTTTTTAATCAACTCATCTACTAATGGACACTTGGGCTGCTTCCAAATCTTGGCTATTGTAAGTAACACTGCAATGAACATAGGGGTACATATATTCTTTTGAATAAATGTTTTGTGTATCTTTGGATATATTCCCAGAAGAGGGATTGCTGGGTCATAAGGAAGTTCCATTTTTAAATTTTGAAGTAACTCCATACTCTTTTTCCACAGTGGCTGCACCAGTCTGCATTCCCACCAACAGTGCATGAGGGTTCCCTTTTCTCCAGATCCTCGCCAGCACTTGTCATTTGTAGATTTATTGATGATAGCCTTTCTGACAGGTGTGAGGTGATAGCTCGTTATGGTTTTAATTGCATTTCTCTGATGATTAGTGGATGTTTAGCATCTCTTCATTTTCTGAGTGTCTATCAAGGAGCAAAAGTTTTTTTTTTTAATTTTGAAGTATAGCTTGTCAATTTTTAATGGTTTTAAGTTATTTAAGAAATTTTGTCTAATCTAATATCATAAAGATTTTCTCATACGTTTGCTTATGAAGTTTTATTCCTTATATTTGAGTCTAATATCCATAGCATGTTAATCTATTTAGATTCACTTTTCATTTTTATTTTTTTATCATTTAGTGTTATACCGTTATCACATTCACTAAGCATAATGGTTGCTTATACAAATTTAGCTATAAAGACTTGTTCAAAAACTTATATACTTTACTTCAACAGCAAAATACTTTTACTTTTTTTAGTAGACACCATTCTGAGATTTAGTTCTTGAATTACTGAGAATACTAATAGGGCAGTGCTGGTTTTCTTCAGCACTGGAAAAGCTATCCTTTAGTCTAACATCCTTCAAGGTGGTTTCTGGTCCTTGACATAGTAGGCATGAGTGGAAGCCCTAATCAGAAATTATGCATGAAGAATTCCCTCATCATATGCCATCCATCCATACCCCTGGCCTAAGCCTTCTGTCTCATAGAGTGCAGTCATTTTTATATATGGCAACTCAGCTAAACAAGAATGAATTTCAATATACTCCAAGCATGTATGATAAATGCAGACATTTAATATTACATAAGTATGATAAAGATTTTAAATATTTGTACTGTGAAGAGTACCACCCTTTCCTTTCTTTCATGTCTTTAAGATTAATAAAAATTAAAAAGATTACTGCTTTGAATACTGAAATTTTCTTAGTTCTCAAATAATTCCTTAGACCCTGCCTTGTTTTCTATTTCCTCATCTGTTCTTGATCCACTGATACCCTCCCCACCATGGCTGTTTAGCAGAAGCCTTAGGCAGTCTTTGATGTGTCTACCCTGGTGGTGTCACCTCAATTCCACTGCTGAGCGCTGTTTTAGCATTCCTAGGAAATAGAGTTTTACAGGCATGTACTGCTCAGTGCTAAGAGGAACTGAAAGAGTTTTGAATAACTTTTTCATCTTCTTACGTTACTCAATTCCTTGCTATATTTTGATATAACTGAGAGACTGAAATGTGATTTCGTATTTCAAATCTATAATTAATCACAGAGAAAAGAAAGATCTTACTGAAATTGATCCATGATTAATTCAGAAGGGCTGTTGCTTCACCACCTTATTTAATTAAGACTTTTCCAGGTCATTGAATTTATCTGCAAAATATTCTGTTCTTTTTATCTTAATTTACAAATATAACAAAAGTTTAACTTGCATCCCCAATTAATAATACTTTTATGCTCTGCTTTGAACAGACTAGTCAAACCACATTGGAGAAAAAGTATATTATCATGGATTTTACTAAAATGTAAGCAGAGCTACTCATTCATATTTCAGAATCAGTCCAGTTTTCTACATTTTCTATAATTAATCGTAGGGAAAATAAAGATCTTATTGAAATTGATCCACGGTTGATCCAGAAGGGCTGTTGCTTCACCACCTGCTAATTTGCCAGCATTGATGCACTTAGTCTGTATAATACAGGTGGGTCTCACTTTACAAACTCCCTGAATTCATACAATGGATAGCCTAGAACAGTGGTCGGCAAACCACGGCTTGTGAGCCACATGCGGCTCTTTGGCCCCTTGAGTGTGGCTCTTTCACAAAATACCACTTGAAGAGGTGGCATTAGAATAAGTTTAAGTTTAAATTGGCTCTCAAAAGAAATTTCAATCGTTGTACTGTTGATATTAGGCTCTGTTGACTAATGAGTTTGCCGACTACTGACCTAGAACATAATAAAAGTGGGTGAGCTGTGTCAAGACTGGTTTGGCTCAGTGGATAGAGCATTGGACTGTGGACTGAAGGGTCCTGGGTTCGATTCTGGTCAAGGGCATGTACCTTGGCTGCAGGCACATCCCCAATAGGGGGCGTGCAAGAGGCAGCTGATCGATGTTTCTCTCTCATTGATGTTTCTGACTTTCTATCCCTCTCCCTTCCGCGCTATAAAAAATCAATAATATATATATATATATTTTAAAAAGTGGGTGAGCCGTGAAAAGACACAAAATGAAGTTTTGTGGATCTGTAAGTCTGGTATTTAAAATATAAGCAAATTCTTTAAAACATGTACTTATTTTTCCGTACTTTCAACGAAATTCACTTCATTCGTAGTTAATAGGAGGAAAACGGTGCTGTCCATGGTTCATGCCTCCTGCTGGCTAAAAGGGCTGTTCACTCAGTTGTTGGAAATCCCAAGATGTGTGGCTTAGAAGGAATATTTAATATTTTAATAATTCTAGAGACCAATTGGCCTGTGGTATTATTTTATAAATTATTGTTTAATACACACTCTTAGGTCAACTTAGTCTTTCAGAAACCATCTAAGAAACTTTTTTGTCTGTAGAAATTCTGTTTGACTTACATAATTTTTATTGACACATTTACTTTTAACCTCACATTCCTAAGCATGATTATGTTTTCTAATATGCACAGGCTAAGAAAGCACCATGAGGCAAAGGCAGTGGGCCTGCATCCTATAGATTTCCACGATAAGAGAAAGCAGGCTACATATAAGAGTTATTAACAATTGTAAAGTAATAGTAACAGCATTGAGTACTTAATGTGGGCCAAGTGCCAAGCTAAGCAGCTCTTTAGGACATGTTATTTGTATATAGAAAACAGCAACACTCTAAGCTAATAATTAATTTTAAAGATACTTTCTAACCAAAGTATTTCATAGTCAGTTCACATCTGTGAGTAAGGTCCTATTGCCTGTGCTGCTCTATGATCTGCACTGTTTTTGCAGGTCATAAGTAGTAGACATCTTTGCATGTCAGTATCTCAGGACCTAACTCTGGGTACTACTTCATTCATCTGACTTTTACCTTTTCTATCAAACATGCTTAAATAAAAAAGAATACACAAATGTAACATAAATTTAGTTATTCTAATAGATATAAACCTGGCTATAGATATACAGAGAGACATAGATGAAATATTTTATATTTCATAGCATTTAAGAAGGGGTTTGGGGTGCCAGTAACTTGAACAAAGAATGAAAAGCAACTTGGAAGGAATAGCTATTTAGTTACTTCATTTTAAAATATATCCTATTGCAAATAAGTAATTTTATCAAGTTGGTTAATTAGTAAACTTGAAATTGTACACCATTTTCCTTACAAAAGCTGCAAAGTGTCCATAAAAATAATTAAATGAAGTATTATATGCATACTCATACGTATATACACCTGACTTCACAAATACGTATAGTCTCCTCTTAAACCTAGTATGCAGCACTGGGACTCTGTTGCAAAAGAATGTCATTGTGAAATCCATATTTTCCCTCAATGTTTTTTAGAACACTTGCTTTCTTAACCCAATTATTATGGACATAAAATTATAAAAAAATACTTTGCTACTTAAATTTTTCTGAGTGTCCTAGAGGCTTCTGCATAATTGAATGTAGCAGTTTTAAGTGTTGTTTTCCAGACTTTAGAGTAATTGGTGAGAACATGTTTAACCAAGACATAGAGGTAGTAATTCAACAGAGCCTTGTAAAACCCAGAAACCCCATTTAGCATTTTAGGGGAAGTGCAAATTTCAGGGGGAAATAAATATGTTGCAGGAAATGAGCATAAAGAAATTATTTTGGGTCTGTGGTTTTCTCTTTAACAATCTTACTGCGGGATCTCTCATCCTCCAGCCACATCTCCTCCAGCTGGGCCTACTTGGAGCATGGGCTGTACCAATGAGCACTACAGGGAAGAGGAGAAAGCTAGTCTAGAGCCTCAGGTTGACCTACAACTACTGCCAGAGACACTGCACCTCCCCTAAGTCTGAAAAATAGTTCACAAAGGGGTTCTGGTAGAACTAAAGGGGGAGGACTTCAAAGAAGACACAATAGCTTGAAAGAGCAGTCTTCAAAATGTCTATCTTCTGGAGGGAAAGGCAAAAGTGATGTGAAAAGTGTTAGGTAGTGAAAGAGAAAAGAAACCAAAGGGGGAAAGTCTTTGTCCTGGAAGACAGTAGATAACCCCCAAATTGGAGGGGTAACCCCTTATTCCACCAGCAAAACAGCCATCAGTCCACTAAAGTATTTCCTCTTCGCAATTCTGCCTAGTCCACAGGGGCCCTTGTAAACTCCCGGGGAAGCTGGAGCCGGACAATGAACCACACACACTCTGTGTGTCTTATTATCGGAGCTTCCCTTCCATAGTGCAGCAGTGGCAATGTTTCCCTTTGCCAGGTTTGTGCTAATTACTTACTTTTCCCAAATGAATCTATATTGTTCAGTGTATACAGATCTGGAGAAGCTATAAAAATAAAGTTAAGAGACTGTTTAACACAAAAAGCAGATAGTGGTGTAGTGGTCTCCTGTTGGCCTGCAGGGGGAGACAGTAGTTCAAAATGGGCACACAGAGGCCTTCCGTCAGCAGGTGGTCTAATGTGGTCATAGATGGGCTGTGGGTTCGGGGATTGGGGGAAGCAGATGGTGTTAATTTTATTACTGAACTTAGATTTGTAGCTCTCTTCAGCATATGTGTTTCACAATAATAAATACAAGATTTAAATATGAAATATGACAACTGCAGTTCTAAGTTTACAATTTTGTGTTACCATTTGAACAAGTATGAACTTAAGAATTGTCTATATACCATAACTAGGTGTTGTATAGAGTTAATTTTTTGAAGTATTCAATATTAGCTTTTTTCAGCTGTATTTGAAAAATAAAAACACCTTTGTTTATGTATACCATCCCTGTTTTGAGCCAACCCCCAAACATTTTTTTCATATGTGAGGTGGAAGTAACAAAGCCAACTTTACCAACTACAGTGAAAATTAAATAATAGCATAATATCAATTATGACTGTTTATTGAATACTTAACTATTGTTGAGTACTAAATGCTTTACATTATCTTTACCACAATAAGAATAAGAGGTATGTACTGCATAAGGTTGTTAAGAAGATAATTTAATTAAGCACTAGGTATTACACCAAGGTTATAAATAATACTTTAAAAAATACACACAATATTGTAACCCTCCCACCAATCCTGTGAAATAGAAGCATTATATTCCTTATTTGGATGAAGCCAGAGAGTCAACAAATGGCCAGGATTGGAATCACGTATTGTTACTCCAGCATCTGTGTTTTTAACAACTGTGAATCTGGGATATTTGGTAGAAATTTATGAATTTTGGCACTGGTTGAGGGAAAAATGTAGTTTAAAAATGTCTGACATTATGATGCTAGGAATAGCTTAAAGGTCAACTTTATAGAATACAGATGAGTTTTCAAAGTCATTGGACAACATTTACTGCTTATGATACATTGCCCTTTGTTTCAAAGGTATCAGCCTATTTAAAAGCTGGCCTTGTGAATTATTGAAAGATTTTAGTTGTATCAAGTTAGTATGTAAAAATTGGGTGATTTAGTCTTGTGACTATTTTCATATTCCCAAGATCTAAAAAATGGGTGTACTATTAATGAGATTGCATTCCTCTGATAGGAGAAATTCTAAATGCAGAGACTGTTAGTTTGTGGGAAGTGAAGCACATGGGGTTACATCTACAGAGTGGTCTGTCTCCATTCCCCTCAGCCGCCTAAACGATGTGGGGACATTTTGAAGAGTTATATTTACGTCTGTGGGGGGCCAAACTAACTCTCCTCTGCCCTCAAGGTTCTTATGTCTGGTCATTAATCAAATAGACAGATTAGCAGGAGAAAACGACCAAATTTAATTCATACACCTGTGTGGGAACCCCACATATGTGAGAGAGCCAAAGACCCCACATGCACAAGAGGTCCAGAGCCAGAAAGAGAAAATGGGCTGATAAGACTTGTTGAGTTAGGGATGATGTAAGGTGCTTTGGGGCTTCAGGAGGTCCCAGCATGGAAAGCACATATTCAGGAATTAGTTTTCCCTGTCATATAGATAGGTTAAAAAAGTCATTTCTGGTGATAACTCTTATCATGGGCCAGGATTCTAATTTAAATTCTTCTAGATAGTTGAGGCAGGGGGGCAGAAGTTTCTCTTGAGCCTGCAGTGTCCGAGTTACCTTTAGCTCAAAACAATCCACATACCACTGAGGCACATCTAGGGGTAACTTATTCTGAACCCCCACACTTCATAAATACAGATTACACTTATTTCAAAAAATAACTCTGAAGGCAGAGGCAGTTTGTGTAGTGTGGTCAGTAAAGGTTGGTTATTAATTGCAAGTGGCATTCTAACTGTATAGTAAAAAAATAGGTTCTTGATACGAATGAAATAGTAGGGAAACTTCTAAAAAATGTGATTAAAACAAGATGCTTTCCATTCATTTTTGTTTTCATACTCTTTTATTTCTGTTACTTATTCATCCATTTGCAGATTCATAAGACCTTTTGTGCCTGGCCTTGGACTTGGTATCAGAATATGAACATGAGTTCAGGTTTTAAGAGCCCCGTGCTTACAAATGCATCCGAGAAATACACAATCAAGAAATGAAGAGGAAAGAGAAAAGAATGGAGTAAAGTTTAAGAACAGTGCTAGCAAGGTGGAAACACTAAATATGCTGAAAGTTACACACACACACACACACACACACACACACACACACGCATGTCAGACTCGCATGCGGCCTGCTGGCTCTGAGTTTGAAATGCTTGCACTAAGGCAATGAAAATGCCTTTTTAGCTATATGTACAGACCAAGAGGGAAGGGGAAGAACAACAACAACAAAAACACACACAAAAAAAGGAAGGCCAGTCGGTTGTTTGGGCACATGGTACAAATGCAAGAGATGGCATTGGGGAAAAAGAAGCTATTTAATAGCTACTTAGTTTTCTTTTTGTTTATTAAGCAAAATATCTGAAAACTGGAAAGCATTGAATAATTATGATTAAGAAGGATTTGAAATCCATAATTGTTGAGGGATGGAATTACTTTAAGTTGAATTTCACAAATCACCATTTTTATAGTAACCATGTAAAGGAACTACTACCCCCTTCCCTGCCTCACATATCCATTGTATCCCTAAAAAATCTGAGGCTCAGAGAGATCACACAATTAGATTAGTAAGTAGCAGAGCCAGGATCCCCAATAAAGCCTGTCTTTATTCTAAGCTATGTTCTTCCCAATATTTTTCATGGCTCCCCAGAGTTGCCTCAAGTCCAGATCCCTTAGGACTCACTTCTCAGCAGCCCTAGAGTTATTCTTAATTTTTCTGAAGTTGGGACCTTGAACTGTGTAGCTCCAAAAGCTTCAGAACCAAACTACCATAGCCAAAGACCCAATACTTGAGTTCTGAAGCTTGACTCTCCTAAATTGAAGTCTTTAGCTATTTGAGAGTTACCTAAACTTTCACTTTTCAGCTTGAAGGTATAAGTCCTAAGTGCGAACTGAGGACAGCAACAGAAGCCAGACTCCAGCTCTAACCCTGAGCCCTCAACCTCCAATTGAACTGAGCCAAGAATCAGAAATTTCCTGGAGGAGGGAATTCCAGCTATAATGAACATCTTTCTGCTTCCTCTGGACTATTGATTTATACAAGTGTGGTTCTCTCTGCCTGGAGGGCTTCTTCTGTTCTTCCCTATCTGCTAACTTCTCCCTCATTCTTGGAATAAGAGCCATCTCTTCAGAAGACTTTCCCTGACCCATAGACTGAGTTGAAAAGTATTTGTTATTCATTTATTTAGGATATCACACCTTTGATAACATTTATTGCCCTGTAATCTTTTGTTTACATCTCTTTTTTCTGCAATGCATGTCTTTTCCTGGCATATCCCTCATGTGCCTAGCACAATGCCTGAAACTAAATATTTGAACTAATAAATGAAAAAATACATGAATGAATGAATGAATGAATGAACAAACTGTTAAGATTCTGGTGTGGATCTGAGATTTGATAGGTATCTAAAATCATACCTCATTTGCAAAGGAAGACATTTCACAAATTATATTCCTAAATTAAACAATGCACTGCATTTTCTAACCTTCTCTCTCTCTACAATTGAACTCTCTTAAACATGTGGGCTCATATAGACTTTAATCTGCCCTGTGAAGAGTGGAGCTAGCCTTGTGGTAGAGGCTGAGAGTATTTTGCAGAGCTGTTACTTAAGTTAATTTCCTTAGCACTATTGTCTCCGACAGTCAGCAGCTTTGGCTTGTGCTGTGTGCACAATTTTAGTAATTCTGAGTGTTTCTATGCTATCACACCCTCCTTCTCCCCCTCAGAATCAGAGTTGTTCATTCTCATCTGAGCATCAACCTACAATGCAGATGCATGAATCTTCAAGGCTCATTTTTAAAGATAAGGGACTGCCTGAAATTAGACGTGGGTGTCTTTCCTGACAGCTTATCGAAGGGAAAAATAAGCTCAGAAAGGCGAGAACCAATGATGCGTCAGTGACTCATAATAAAACAATTATACACTTACCTTTTTCTTTGTGCAAATGTTTTCATCAGTGATCTCATCAGTGAGTTAATCATGGCAGTCAAGTTCCCTTATAGAGTGTGTGCTGGGTGTTGTTTTCTTGGCTTCCTGGTCCACTCTCTACCATCTGCAGACTGCCCTCTGCCTCCAGGCATAGCGGTCCTGTGTGGCCCCAGGCATTTGGTTTGGTACAGAGCATGGGAGGCTACTATGGAATAGCAGAGATCAGGAGAGTGTGGTCAGGGTACCAGTTCCCCTGGCTCTCTCCTTGAGGGTTGGCTGTTACCCTCTATTAAATGTCAGACACTCTATCAAGCAGCCCTTGCCTTACAATCGCCCTTTTTAATTTCTAGTAATGGCTCCCTCCTTATATTCCTTTAGGTATAAGCTTACACTGGCCTAGAACTGCGTATTGCAGGCCACCATGTTGAGTTTCCCTAACTCCTGCCCACACATTCCCAGAATCTCTTCAGTAAACCCCTCAGATTACTCAGGTTAAGTATACTCTCTTTTTCCTGCCTGGACTGTGTCTTACACAGAAGTTATTTGTGGAATGGGAAAATAAGCGTTATGACAGCTGTTGATAATAGAAGCAAAGGGTTTAAACCTTTGTATTTGATAAGATAATTGGGATATATTTTGCTTGTATTACACATAAACTTTTTAATATTCCCAAGAGTGCTCTATTAAAATAGATCAAAATCAAAGCATGCACTCAGAAATCTACTAAAGAGCATCTCAAAGAAGGAAGATGTGACACATGAAATAAACCACAACAGCAGACTGAAAAGAAACAGTGATGTTTCAGATTTAGTTGTTTCACAAAATGTCAAGTTTCTGTAACTGTTCCATTATTTACTCGTGTTTCTATTCTCTGGCACAGTTAGTTTTCTAATTTATACTCAAATTGGTGATAAAATTAACAAGTAAAAACATGCAATATGCACAAGACATTTTTCAGTCACGCTCTTGCTGAAAGTGACCAACAATTCAGGCTACTTTGCTTACACAGCAGCGGTGTGATGTGTGACTGATCAAATGGATAGTTAATATCTGATGAAATGAGAGGAGTCCATGAGGAAAATCAAAGCTGCCTGAATTAAAATAATTCCTATGAAGAAAACTATCTGGAGATTACAGGGGCTTAGTTATGTGTTGTGAAGATGGATGGTTATGCTCTATGCAATATCAAAGGTAGGCACAGAGACAGAAGAGGTGAGAGAATATTAGTCCTGCTTTTAAGGAAAAGAAAATCTCCATTTCTGGATTAAAAACAAATTGCAAGGGTGTCATTTAAAAAGATGCCTTTCAGCTTCCTTCATCCTCTGAAGAACTTGCTGCTTATTTGAAATGAATATAACATATTATGTGTACGCAGGAGAATGCTGCCATTCAGCCTTTACGTTTTGTTTCTTTTTGTTTGTAGGGTTGTCCATTGTAGTGATTTGATGTCGGCTTCACAGGGAACAAACAGGCTTTGAACTTTATTCCTTTGACAAGAGGGATTCATGCATTTGACAGTTATGTTCAAAGTGTTTGCAATGTGCCTTTCTACTGAGCACTGGGGATCCAGTGGTGAGTGAGGCGAAGCAGTCTTTGCTCTCACGAGGCGAAGGGAAACCACTTTAATTGGTTAGTACTCCTTCAACCCTGAGGAAAGGAGATGGGTATGTGACCAGAGATTCAGTAGGCAGTAATAGCAGTCTCCATTTTATAAAATTAGAGCGAAACTCTTTTTATCATTCATTCCCCTAAAACTAGTCTACAAAATTGCTAGTTGTGTTGATTGTTAATTTCTAAATATCCCAGTCCAATTTTTCCCCCAGGGTTGAGTGTATAGGTAATAAAATGCATATTCTGGGGTTTCCTTTATATTCACTTTCCTGGGCTGAATTTAAAATCTACTCTTCTGGCTCTTCCATGCTGCCTGGAATGGTTAGGTATCATTTACACGCCCAACACTTCTGCTTTAGTAGAATTGTACTTTAATTCAAATATTTTAAAGTATCCTTGAAGCGAAGAATAAAAATTAAGCTAGATACTTCCTATACTGTTTAGTCTGTAGGCGTTCCATCTGGTGAAAATGCATCAGATTTGAACAGGAAGTACAGGAAATTACTGCACATGCTCTGGACTCAAGCACACAGTCCATTTGACTCAGAGGCTAATGTGTGTTGCTGGCGTTTTCAATAGAGATGGATTATTCCATCTCTCACTGTCCAGAGCAACGGACACTATTTCACCAGCAGAGAGATTCAGGACAATGAGGTATGCAAAAACTGTTGGTTTTCATGATCAAATCAATATTTGAGTACGGGGGGGGGGGGCAGCATCTAGTTACGCTGTATTTTAGAACTGGTATTTACATGTATATTGTGTGGGATTAAACAGATTTTAAAAATACAGAATGAAAACGTAGAAAACCAAATATTCAACTATGCTAAATATGGCTAAATGAATGAAGAAACATTCTTAATAAATGTTTTCCTTAAATTGAAGAAAAAGTGTGCCCTTTACCTGGAACTAACCTATCTCTTTTGTTGACATAGAAAAGACTGTTGCTTTTCCTAGCAGATATTTTTTTCTAGGTCACATATGCAATTAATGTAGAATTCTGTACGACATAGCCTTTAAAAACCCATTCTCAGGCAGGTGCTATAACTTAGCACCTCTAGGTTTGCTTTTACTTTGCTTTTGTGTCTAAAGGTCAGGGATTAAACATTTGTGACAAAACAATATACACAGAGCCGTTTGCTCTTCTTAGGAAGGACACAGAGGCAGCAGAGCATGCATTTTGTTCAGTCAACGTGCAAGCAGCTTTCCTGTTCTCTCACGACCCAGGCCAGGAGTACTGCCTACCTTGTGCAAGTAGTCATCCTCCTAACACAAGCGTACATACCTCCACAAACACGCTACAGCTGGCTTCTTTTGGAAGGATAGAAGTTACATAGGTGTGAAAGCCATGACAGTTTAGAATAAAATAGGAAATATGCTTAAGATTAGTGGTTTGCTAAAATAGTACTTGCTATTATTCAAATAGATAGGCATTTAAATCATAAATAATTATTTTAAGATTTTTAGAGTTAAAGACAACTCAGGTATATTCCACCATAGTGTAAATTCAGAGGTGTTATAGGAACAAATAAAACTTTGGAAACCATATTTAAAAATGAGATATTAGTAAGGCTACTGATTATATTTGTTCTTTCCATAAAAAGACAAAAACCATTCACGTCAATTACCCTTGCAGTTCTTGCCTTTTTGTGGGTCTTTTAATTGAATAACAGCTGAAAAAATGACATCAGACTTTTCTTGTTCATATAAATGCACATTTCCAAATAGCCATGAAAAACAATGAAATTCCAATTTAAGCACTTTCCAAATTATAATTTCAATTGACCCTGGAAATAATCCTGTAACATAGGCTAGAGAAATAATTATTTCTCCCATTTTTAGGAAGAAAGAGAGCAAAGAGTCTTGGTTTTTGATAGTTTGGTTCTTGGTACTATTTTGTGTCAATTTTGTCTTTTTTTTTTTTTTTAGTTACATGAGAAATTTTCTTCTCTAATTTTAATACTTTCATATCACTTTAATAGATCTCACAATCCTTGCTCTTTTTTCCCTTATTTATTAAATAGTTTTTCCCTAAAGCATTATCTATGTTCATCAGACACCTCTCCTCGCCCTTATTATTGAACTTCCTCTTGTATACAACAGAAATTATAGAATGTAGTATATATAGAAGACAAGAGGGGAAATGAAAGGCTAAAGAGGTTATTAGAAGCCAGAAAAATGTCAGCAAGAAAGGAAGAGAACTCAGAACTTCAGAATGAAGATGATGGGTGGTTGCTCATATAACAATTCTTTGGTGACCATATCCATCTGTTAACCCAGAAATAATGCTTCTGTTCTAGAAACTCACCTCCAAGGTCCACCTTGTGCTAAATCAACATTAGAGTGATCCCTCCCCTGGAGAAAACTCTTCACCAGAACCTTACCCCTATCTCACCTTCCCAAACAGTGTTAGCTGACTCCTACTCATCCTTCTAATTTTTGCATCTCACTTTCTCCTATAAGCCTGGTTAGATGACCCTGCTATTTAGGTTTATCATGAAAATTAAACAGCTGTCCATTTTCCCATTAGAATACAAATTATAAGGGCAGAAGTGTCCCTCACCCCTTTTCACATTGGTTTGTCTGGCCTTATACAATGTTGGGCCCTGGCATAGGAGGGACTCAATAAGGATATGTTGATTTGAATGCATTTGCTATTTTTCTACTTCTTTTAAAATTCAGATTGTTTATATTCTTATTATTGAATTTTAAGAATACTTTATAGTAGTCTGGATTCAAGTATTTGTAAGATATTTGATTTACAGCTATTTTCTCCCATTCTGTAGCTTGTTTCTTTATTTTCTTTTTTTCTAATTTTGTATTGATTAAAGTATTACATATGTGTCCATATCTACCCATTACCCCCCACTCCATTCCCATACTTGTCCTTATCCTCCCTGCTGTTCCTGTCCATTGGTTATGCTTATATGCATGCATACAAGTCTTTTGGTTGATCTCTTTCCCTTACTCCCACCTTCCCCTACCTTCCTTCTGAGGTTTGAGCATCTGATCAATGCTTTTCTGTCTCTGAATCTGTTTTTGTTCATCAATTGATATTGTTCATTATAATCCTCAAATGAGTGAGATCGTGTTATATTTATCTTTCTCTGACTGACTTATTTCACTTAGCATAATGCTCTCCAGCTCCATCCATGCTGTTGCAAATGGTAGAAGTCCCTTCCTTTTTACAGCAGCATAGTATTCCATTGTACAGATGTATCATAGTTTTCTAATCCACTCATCTGCTGATGGGCACTTAGGCTGTTTTCAAATCTTAGCTATTGTAAATTGTGCTGCTATGAACATAAGGGTGCATGTATCCCTTCTGATTGGTGTTTCTAGTTTCTTGGGATATATTTCTAGAAGTGAGATCTCAATGGGACTACATCAAAATAAACAGCTTCTGCACAGCAAAAGAAACCATCAATAAAACAATAAGAAAGCCCACTGCATAGGAGAACATGTTTGCCAATGTTATCTTCAATAAAGGTTTAATCGCTAACATTTACAGGGAACTCATACAACTTAACAAAAGGAAGATAACCCAATAAAAAAATGAGCAATGGACCTAAATAGATACTTTTTGAAAGAGTACATAAGGAAGGCCAAGAGACATATGAAACATGCTCAAAGTCACTAATCATCCCAGAGATGCAAATCAAAACAACAATGAGGTACCATCTCACACCTGTCAGAATGGCTATAATCAACAAATCGACAAGTGCTAATGAGGATGTGAAGAAAAAGGAACCCTTGTGCACTGCTGGTGGGAATGCAGACTGGCACAGCCACTGTGAACAATATGGAGTTTCCTCAAAAAACTAAAAATGGAACTCCCATTTGACCCAGTGACCCCATTTCTAGGAATATTTTTCTACTTTTTAAAAAATATTTTCATACTCTATATAATAATGGCGACTGCTTATGGGTCTTTTTTATGCCTATACTTTTTTATGCCTTAATCACTGTCTGTGATTAAGAAACATGTATTAATAGCTATGTGAATGGCACAGAGAGTTTATGGGAATCACCAGTCCTCATCCTAAATTGGAATGTTAAAATATGCAAAGTGCTTGGCTTTCTTAAAGGAGACATTCTTGGAGTCCATTAACAAATAAATGCCTGTGGGGAAGCACAGAAACCTGTGTCAGAGTGATCATTCATGCCTCGCTCAGGGTCTGCTGGCCAGCCCCAGCAAATGCATCTTCATTTTATATTATAGTTGGTCCAGAGACAATGAGACAATATCTAATATACTTGAGGATTGCATTAGATGGCAAGTCATTTGGCACACTAAATTGCTCTTAATATGATTTGTTCACAATTTTTCTATTTTATTACAGCCGAGGCACCGACAACAGACTGGCCCACCGGCGGCAGACAATTCTCCGGGAGAAAGGGAGAAGGTTAGCTAACCGAGGACCAGCATACATGTTCAATGATCGCTCCACAAGCCTATCTGTGGAGGAGGAACGCTTTTTAGACGCAGCTGAATATGGCAACATCCCAGTGGTGAGAAAGATGTTGGAAGAATGCTTCTCACTCAATGTTAACTGTGTGGATTACATGGGTCAGAATGCCCTGCAGTTGGCAGTGGCCAATGAGCATCTGGAAATTACAGAACTTCTACTCAAGAAAGAAAACCTCTCTCGTGTTGGGGACGCCTTGCTTCTAGCTATCAGCAAAGGTTATGTGCGGATAGTGGAAGCCATTCTCAGTCATCCAGCTTTTGCTGAAGGAAAGAGGTTAGCCACCAGCCCCAGCCAGTCTGAACTCCAGCAAGATGACTTTTATGCCTATGATGAGGATGGGACCCGCTTCTCCCATGACGTGACTCCAGTCATTCTGGCCGCCCACTGCCAGGAATATGAGATTGTGCACACCCTCCTGCGGAAGGGTGCTAGGATTGAACGGCCTCATGACTATTTCTGCAAGTGCAGCGAATGCAACCAGAAACAGAAACATGACTCCTTTAGCCACTCCAGATCTAGGATTAATGCCTACAAAGGCCTTGCAAGTCCAGCTTACCTGTCTTTGTCTAGCGAAGATCCGGTCATGACAGCTTTAGAGCTTAGCAATGAGCTGGCAGTGCTGGCCAACATTGAGAAAGAGTTCAAGGTGGGTCTTTAGCAATAAGGACTTCACTCTCCACAGGTCAAAGTCAAGGTATATTTACAAGCTTCCACTGTGTGCTCAGCATTGTGCTAGTTACTGTGGACAGTAGATAATTTTATATTTTTTTTTCAACAAGCTCTTTGTTATAATTATATGTAGTAAAAGTTGTGATGGCAAGCATTTAGAGATATTCTGATATACACTAGACATTTTACAGTTATTATGTCTAATTTTTACCACAACCTTGAGAAGCATTACTTCCTTTTTAGATGGATAAATGTAGGTATAGAAAGGTTAAGTAAGGCCCAAGATCCACAACTGGTGAATGACAGTTGGATCGGAATCCACAGCTGTGCTGTATTCTAAAACCTAGGTTCCTTCTCCTATAAAACTGTTTCTGTATTCAGAGTATGGTGATTAGTGCTGCTGAGGTTGGAAAGATGAACAAGCTGCAGGAAGTCACAGTTTAACTTGAGAGGCATAAGGCTCTGGGTATTAAAAATATTCTGGAAAGAATTAACTTTACATCTATTTTTGTGCATTTGAACAAAACTACATACATTAAGCACTTTTGTTTAATATAATAAATATACACAAAATTTGAAAAGTAAATTTTGAATATATGGCACAACTCTTATCAGAAATGAAGTTTTAGTGGGATTAATTGTGTTCACACTTTTGTTATATATTTAATGAGATTAAAAGGTATATCCTGCCAAGAATATTTTGGTGAGGCAGCTAGCATGTTACTTTAGTTTTTGTTAACAGGCTATATAAATTATTAAAGATTTTATGAAATAAAATTTAAACAGCATTGACTGTAGGAAGAATAAATATTTCTTGATATGATTCAGTAACTATCTTTCTAAATTATACATAATGGATCAGAAAGAAATCATATAACAGTTTTATCTGTATGTGTTAGCCAATGTCCTAGGAAAATTCTGAGTTCTGGAAACCATTCCAAGTCATGTTAAAAAGAATCATTGTCACTAATTTTTTCTCTACTTGGGCCATTTGAGATGCCTTTCATTCTAGCTAATGATACCCTCCTGAAGATGAGTGTTAATACTCGTTTAAAAGAATCACACATTTAAGTGCATGAAAAAATTATTTTTATATTCACCATTCCCTACCAAAGCCTTCTCTGCCATCTTCTCCCTGGGCTCTCATTCAAGAGGGATGTGTTTTTTGACAATTGTTGGAGAATGAAGGGATAAATATATTAAACCAAAGTTATTGTTGTTCCTGTCACTGCACAGTATCATGCTTCTAAATTCAGAACATCCTAACATGAACCAGCATATTGAGTTTCTATCACTAAGCGTTAAGTGCAACAGAGATGTGTATTAGAACAGGGAAATTCAGGGACCTGTCAGGGTCTATGGGACCTGGATTAATCATTAAAGAAGGATTCCTTATTGCTGGCTACATGGGTGGGTAAGAGTGGAGAATTCTTTTGTAAAAAGGCAAAACATATATACTTTTAAGGAAATTAGTTTGAGGAAAGTTGAGGATGTGGAAATTGATTCTCTTAAAGCTATCAATGTTCTGCGGTCCCTGAAAGGTCTTCGCAGTTTGAAGGCAACTAATCTACTTTGTGAGTCAGAGTATATAATCTTTCACAAAAATTTCTGTAAGCTCTAACATATAACTTCCTAAGCTTTTCCCAGACTCTCCTCTCCATAATAGCCTGTAGTCCAAGCATGTCAAACTCAAAGGCTAACACGGGCCGAATAAACAAGGTTTAAGTTTACGTGGGCTACAAAAAAACAAAGCTTCAATTTTAATAGAAATGTAGGTTTATTTCTATAGAGATGCTGAATACAAAGGGCTGAAAGAAATGAATAATTGTTAACATAAAATAATAGAACATTTTAATAAAAATTAATATTTTGCTGAACATTAACTTAACAGACACCGAATATCTGCACAAATTACTAAGCATAACGCAAATAAACCTATTTTTTCTTTCTCTGAAAGTAAAATATTTCCTGTTACACACACCAAACAAGTCAGTCCAAGACTAATGACGTAGCCACCGGCTGCTAAAATATTCACTGCTAGTAATAGTAGAGAGAAATGGTGTGCCTGCATGTAAGGCTTGTAAGGGAAATGAATGCAACATGATTATAGTAATCAGTCATTAGTGAATGTCGTAATTCATTATTAATAATTATGTATAACAGAATATTGTAAAAAGTTATGAAATTTTTATTAAAGCATTTCTTACATACTGTTATATTGTCTGGGCCACAAAAATATTCATTGTGGGTTGCAGGTGGCCCACAGGCCAGGAAGTTGACATGCTTGCTATGCCCACTAGTAAAAGAGGCCAGAGGAGTTGCTATTGTGTTTCACGGGCAATTTTAGTCTTGCACCTTGAATCTCCTAAACTGAAAAACAGCATTTGTTACCCATATCACCAGGTCTGTAGGTGGTGCCATGCAGAGGTGCAACCATGCTACAACACAGAAATCAAGCAATTAGATTAAGCCACATAAATAAAAATAAAACTACTAAGCCTGAGTAGTTACATGTCTTTAAAGATAATGGAGAATAATTAAATTCAAAGGTTTTTTTTTACCTATTCAAATTTAGCTTTCATATTAAATTTTTAACAGTAAATTTTTGCTTTGGGCACATGAGACCTCAGCCACCTTAAATTTGGGCTAAGTCTAACTTTTGTAGCAAATACCAAATCAATCCTATCTAATAAAGACAGAATATGCTAATTGACTGCCACACCCTCAAACATGGCGGCGCTTATAGCCACAAGATGGCAGACCCCTCAGCCTTACCGGAGTGGCAGGCACACAGCACTGCCGGGCTGGCCTCCAGGCGGGTCTGGCTGCTCCACGTGCCTGCCTCCAGAGTTCCCAAGTCCCTTTAGCCCTCTAGCAGCCAGGGCTGGCCCAAGGTGCAGGCAAGCTGCCCAGGGCTGCCCGAGGCTTGTGTTGCCAGCACTGGCAGCAGCAGAAGTATGCCCCTGATCGCCGGGTTGCCTCCCGGCCTTGAGGGCTCCTGGACTGTGTGAGAGGGGGCAGGCCAGGCTGAGGGACCCCCCTCTAGTGCATGGATTTCCATGCACTGGGCCTCTAGTAATAATAATAAAAAGGAATACCCACAACTTACCTTTCTGATACCAAAGAGAGCATGACTCCTGACTTTTCTCCTTGACTCAAGACTAAGCTCAGCTAAGGTAGAATAATCTTATAGACAAGGAAATAACTACCAGGGATGGTTTTGTCAGTAATTTCATTCTCCTATATTTCTAATTTTCTTTTAGCATCCCAATATATACCTATGACTTACGTCTTCACACCCTTTTTGAACTAATTCATATGTTAGGTCTTTGGTGGTAACAGACAGTGTTACTCTATTATCACCTCTTTATGCTCCAGGAATTGTCATCCACCCTTTCATTCTGGATGAGTAGCTTTCTGGAGCTTTTGCAGCTCCTTCATGTCTCCCTAGGGATCTGTGCCCACACATGCACAGGCCCCTCCAGCTGCCTCTGCTGTTGCTTTGAGAACCAGGAAGGTAGAGAAACTCCTGATTCATCTGTTTTTAAACTGTTGCTATATTCTGGTGTGCAGATGTTCAAAAATGGCTGGCATTGTTTGAAAGAGAAATATCTTTTAAGAATCTTACAGGGTTGAAAAGTAGTTTTTGCTGGCAGAAATCCAGTGTAACTGTTATCAGACCTTAGCAGAGTGACAAAGAGTGTCACTAAAGTACTCAGTAGCCCACAATGCAGAATCACAGCATCAAAAGCACAGGGCTGGGATCCAGGCCAAAGAGGAAGGAGGCAAAGTACCTTTTCTGAGCTTTATGAATTATTCTAAGTGATTTACACTGTAACTTTATGATATAGCAGCAATTGCATCCTCCATAATTAGGGGAAATCCACAGAGGGCCAGAAAATAAAGTAACCTAAGATTATATAGCTATTAAGTAGTAGAGCAAGAATAAAAACCCAAGAATGTTTTGTACACAGCCATGTTCCTTTCTTTAACTCACTCAGCAAATTTTGGATTACCTCCTGTGTTCCACACACTGCACTAGGATGTGAGGACTCAAATATGAGTAAGATTTGTAATAGTCATTGCTCTGACAGATGTTTGAACCTACTTGAGAGAGGTAGATGCATAAACTACATAAACGCACTAATGTACAAGTGTGTATGTTCTTGCCTTTGCCTTTCCTACTCTAATCTGAAGTAGATGGAGAGAGAACCTCATTAGGGCAGAATTTTATATCTAAGGCAAGTCAGCTGTGAGGAGGGAAATAACTGCAGCAGTTTGCATGGGAAGAGGCTGCAGCCCCCATAGCCATGGGTTCACTTCACTGTGGCTCTCCAGCTGCAGGGGACCTGAGGATTTCTACATGAAGGGAACAATAAAGGCTGTTTATCAAACACCATGTTAAGCATGGAGCCGCTCATGATGGCAACAATCAATGTGAAAATCTGTAACATCTGCTATATCTGACAAAAATCTTTAATTCACATTTGAAATTGTATCTCATCTCTTTCCCTTTTCTTTCTTTTTTTAATCCTCCCCCGAGGATATTTTTTCATTGATTGTTATAGAGAGAGTGGAGAGGAGAGGAGAGCGGGAGAGTGAGAGTGAGAGAGTTCAAAGAGATACATGATCAGCTGCCTCCTGCAAGGGCCCCTACCGGGCCAGGGGCTGAGCCTGTAAGTGAGTCACATGCCCTTGACCCAGAATCAAATCCATGACCCTGAGTTTGCAGGCCCATATTTCAATCCCTGAGCCAAACTGGCCAGGGCTTTTTCTTTTCTTTAGAGTAATGTGACTTTTATACCCCTCACAATCCCATCCAGTGGGTACCGTAACGCATGCTTGCTAATCCTACACCTGCTGTAACAGAGCTCAATGATCAATGTGACATTCAGTGACAGTTATTCTGAAGAACAGGGAACATCTGACACTGCATGTGGTCCCAGGAAGCGTGGATGGCTAATAAATAATAACATTCTGTACTTACCTTAATGTTCAAGTACATAGTGCCATTTCACAAAATACCTGTCTTAGTAAGACTATGGCATCTGTTGCATAACTTGTGCTAGAACATTTGTTAAAGAACGCATGGGGTGATGCTTGGGAATCCCAACATGTTTTTATATTTGTTAGCACAGCTTTGTGATGAGGGAATGAGAACACCTGAATATTGTTTATAAAATAATGAAAACAATAATCCTATGTAATAAAAGCCTAATATGTTAATGTCCAGTCAACTGGTCAACCATTCAACCAATCAAAGTATAATATGGTAATGATATGCTAAGGCTGCTCAACCACTCACTATGACATGCACTGACCACCAGAGGGCAGGCACGCCACACTCCTACAGGTAGGTTAGCTTGCTGCTGGGGTCCGGCCTATCGGGACTGAGCACCCTGGAGCCCTCCTATAGTCCCTGCCTGGCTGGCCAACTTCTCACTTCTCTCCTTGGCCCCAATCCAGGGGTCCCTAGACCTGGTTTATGCCCTCTCACAATCCAGGACCCCTCAGGGGATGTCGGAGAGCCAGTCTCATCCCAATCCTGCAGGCCAGGCTGAGGGATCCCACCAGTGCACAAATTAATGCACCAGGCCTCTAGTCATCCTAATAATCACCAGGAATTGGCATTCATATTTGGTATAATCTTCCTAGCAACCCTGAAAGTGAGTACTGTATTATACTCATTTTACTTGAGAATTTTGAGGCTTTAAGGGATTCAGTCATTTGCCCAAAGCCATGCAGCTAAGTTTCAAAATGGTTGCTGCTAGTTTCAAACCTAGTTCTGCCCTTCTCCAAAGCCCAGGCAGTTGGTCAGTGAAAATTAAGGCATGCCCTTTCCCTGTAAATGTCTATCAAGCAAACTTCAATCTTTATACAGAAAGGAAAGCCAGACATTAAAATTACAGACCTTATCATCTCTTCTACTGTGTCATATGCAACTAAGATGACCCTTTGAAAAGATAATTTTAACAAGGACATTTTTATATCTTATAATCGCTTAAACTCTACTCTGTGAGCCCATTATCAGTCATCTCTTTTCAACTTAAAGGTTAATAGGTGAACACTCACTTCTGATTCATAGTGTGTGGTGTTGGTGTGACCCAAAGATCTGACCCAGAATTAAATCAACCTGCCAGCTTCCCTTTTCTTTTCAAGGAACCAAATTCCCTGCTGCATCTGCTAATGAACTGCTGCCAGCATTTCCTTCTGAGTTTTCATGTCAATTTGTGAGACCTTGAAATATGAAAATATTTGTAAATGGATCTCCAAGGTGAAAGAAAGAGCGTAGATTTCTAAAAGCAGAGTCTTATTTTTTATTTTTTTTAAATGGGATTTTGTTTTCCCCCCACCCCCTCTTGAGAATATGTGTTGAGAATCAGCAGCAAGTTGAAAACAAGGTGTGAAACAGCGCAAGCTCCTGCGATTTACTTTTTGTCAATATGGATTCTTCTTAAAAGCGTCACCCCTGGTCAATGAGTCATACTCTATTTTTTTTTAATTTATCTTACTTTATTTTATTTTATTGATTTTACAGAGAGGACAGGAGAGGGATAGAGAGTTAGAAATTTGATGAGAGAGAAACATCAATCAGCTGCTTCCTCATGCCCCCTACTGGGGATCAAGCCTGCAATGAAGGTACATGCCCTTGACCAGAATAGAATCTGGAAGCATTCAGTCCAAAGGCCGATACTCTATCCACTGAGCCAAACCGGCCAGGACTTATATCTTTTTATAAATGTCTAATTTCACCATGAGCCTTCTTAGAATTTTACAGAGGACTGATTTTAACGACTACACTTTTGCCTTTGAAATGATTATGGCTACACCCACACTGAGCTCTGCAAAGAGGAGAGGTTAGGTGCATTAGATTTTGTCAGAGCTCCATGGGCTCTTAAAAAATGTCAGGAAATGGTCTGTTTTCAGATCTTGCCTCTGATGATATAAAGTAAGATATTCTTGTTTTATGGGATGCTTGCTACATGCTCTTCACCCTGTGATGAACTTTGCACGTGTGATCTCTTTAACACTTACTTAATTTTGCTAAACCTCAGTTTTCTCAACTGTAAAATGAGAGCAATCATAGCACCTGCCTCATAGGGTGGTTTTAAGATCACATGGCTAAAAAACAGAAGACCTGGGATATAATTAAAGGAATATTTATCCCTGACAGTCCAAGTTTCTAATTAGAGTACAGTGAACGAGTATGTACATCTGCCAGTCCACACCTCAATGTCTAGCCCACGACCCTAATTGACTACTTAATGGAAAGGGTAAAGCTGTTTCCTTGTACCTCTGTTTATACTATCCAATGAGATATCTTTTTAGAACTGGTTTAAGCCATTCTCAGCTAAGATATAATGTGTTCCATCAATTTGCTTTTATATAAACTGTCTGCACCTACGCTTTAGTGATGTGCAGCCTGTTCATAAGTTACTAAACTGAAAGGTCACTTAGCATGCTTTGCAGGTGCTCAGTAGGTGTTTCCCACATTCCCAAGATTGGCTCTTTTCCTATAGACTTCCTCAAAATTTTACTTGCTGACTGACACCCAGAGGCAATCATATTTTCCAACATATTTCTCTCTGGACCTTTTCATTCCAAAGCATATTGGTGGCTTCAGGATGGGGGAGACAAGTTACCTTTGAATCTGCAAAGCTGACATTAAGGGGGATACTCTGCCACTGAAGCTGAGTAATCTCAAGGGACCTTAGTTTTTCATGTGCAAAATGGGAGCAGTATTTGCCTTGCCTGTCTCCCAGTTATTCAAGGTTAAAATAGAAAGCAACATACAAAGAAGAGATAAAGTAACCTAATTCTTAAAGGCAAAGAATTAGGGGCCAAGCAGCATTCGGTTTAAAGGCTGATTTTGACACTTAGTGGCTGCTGTGTAGTTGGGCACATTATTTAACCTAACAGAGGAGGAGACTGTGAAGATTAAATGAGATAATATCATCCTCTTGCAATGCAACCAGCTCTAGCTCGTAGGTTTCTTGATTAACGTTGGGTTATGAATGGTCTTATTTCAATGTAATGGAATAGAGAGGAAGGAAATATGAGAAACACCCAAATGGACATGTGAATTCATGCTGTATATGTTGAACAGGAGTTTTGGCATTTAAATAAGATCTGCATTCTCTAAACCTTGCCAGCATAATATGAGGTCATCAGTGATAAATGACAATGAAAGCTTTTTCATTAAACTTTATTTTCTCCAAAGAAAAGAACCACAATTTGTAGATTTTATATTAAACTTGCCTTTTGACCCTGTGCTTGGCATATAAAGTTCCTCAATAACCATTTATTAAATATGTAAAGTGACATGTGTTTGCCTTTCTCCAGAATCTCTCCAAGTCCTATTCCTTAAGTTAAACAATGCAGTTTACAAAGTCTTCCAAAGACCTATAAAGTGCCTGTTATGTGCCTCGCTGATGAAGTTGTGAACGTAAGAGATATGATGTATGCAGAGTAGTGGGAAAAGTTGCTTATTTTGTATTGCTCTGGAATCAGCCAGTGCGCTTGGCACAGTACACTACTTTGTGATCACTTCGATTATGCTTTAGACACATTCCGTTTTTTAGGACCTGAAGAAAGTTTTTATGGTGCTAAGATATTTCAGAGGTCACCCAGCCGAACAGCAGTGAAGGAGTGTTAGACGAACAGTAAACTGAAAACGGTTTTCTCCACAAACCAAGTGACTGATGGATTCCACTGAATATCATAGTGAAAGGAGCTACTTCTACATTATTGTTTTCTGCTGATGTTTGTTTTGTCTCTCCTAGAATGACTATAAAAAACTGTCGATGCAGTGCAAAGATTTTGTTGTTGGACTCCTCGATCTGTGCAGAAATACTGAAGAAGTGGAAGCCATTCTGAACGGGGATGTTGAAATACACCACAGTGGCAGAGACCACAGTCGTCCAAATCTTAGCCGTTTAAAGCTTGCCATTAAATACGAAGTAAAAAAAGTAAGGTCAGGCATGAAGCCTATTTACATTACTTCTGTTTGTGTTGGGGCTAAGCGAGGACGAAGGAAGGGTTGGTTAGCATTGTTCAGTTGAGCTGGGTTTTCCTAAGGAACAACTGCTTGAGGCAGATTCTCTAATGAATGCTGAGCGCCTGTTTATGAGGCACCTAACCTACCCTGAATGACAGTCTTTAACAATCTAGGCTTCCGTATGGGTGATACCACTTTCCTGTACTTCACTAATGACATAACCGTGACTTTCATGTGCCCAAATCACAAGGCATCATTGTTTAACCCAACTCCAGGTCCTGATTGTTGTTATGTTCCACTTCCTTCTTGAGCGCTTTTGGGTCTCCTCCAACTGTGACTTTATTTGTGGAATATGTTTACTCCCTGTTTTTATGTGGTTTACCCCTCCCTCCAGAAGTCTTGACTGCTTTCTTAGGTTATGTGTGATATCTTTTTTAAAAAGTTTTCAAAGCTAAGTTGTATAACACATGTTGTATAATACATGCTTATGGTAAGTTTTCAAACAGCACAGATGTACCCCTTTTCTATCTTCCCAATTCGTATAGAAAGTAGTGAATCAACATTCTATTTCTCTCCTTACCAGAGGGAAGGGGTGGGGAGAGGATGGAGAGGATAGAGGAGGTCAAATGCAGTACACAGGTTATGTATTGGAGAATTTACATCTGGAACTTATATAATGTTATTAACTAATGCTACCACAGTAAATTTAATTTACTAAATTTAATGTGAGAATAAAAAATCTGAAAAATAAGCTTTTTTAATTGAAAGAGCTTATGACACAGAAATAGAATAGGCAGTCCATAAACTGACCCATATATGTAAATGAGAATTTAGTATAAAATAAGTTTAGTGTTTTATGCCAATATAGAAAAGATGGTATACTTTTTTTTTAAAAAAGTATTTAAATATCTGGACTAGCAGGGTTTTTCCATTGTTCCTTCTAGTTGAAAAAACCATCTATATATATAAAAGCCTAAGTGACCACCTGTAGTTATGATGCACAATGACCACCAGACACTCTGACCAGTAGCTGTGACATGCACTGACCATGAGGGGGCAGATACTCAATGCAGGAACTGCTGAGCTGCAGTGACTTGTCAGCTGTGATTCTTGGGTGACACACCCAGAACCAGAGAGGAGGGAGCCCGTTCCTGGGGGGTGGGGGGGGGCGCCTTCAAGAACCACCCTCTCACGATTTGGGACCCTTCAGGGGATGTCAGAGAGCCAGTTTCAGCCCAATCCTTACAGGCCAGACTGAGGGACCCCAACCTGTGCATGAATCTGTGCACTGGACCTTTAGTGTAATTTCAAACATCCTTGTGTAAAACACTGATATATCTTTTCACAATATTAAATTTAAAATTTTTTTGTGCTTTGAAAGAAATCCCATTTGTTATGAAGGGAATGTTTGATAAATTGAAATCTCCTAATTATCTAATACATACTAGAACATTCTGCCATCTTGCTTGCTGTCAACTAGATGCTTTATGTTTATTCCTTAATTCTAACAATATTTTTTCATGGGAAAGAACAGAACAACATATTCGAACAAAAGAAAATAGTTTATGCTGGACTTTCCTTTAATCAAGCTGTTACATGTTTTGTCAATTCTCTGCTAGTTCGTAGCGCATCCAAATTGTCAGCAGCAGCTTCTCTCCATATGGTATGAGAACCTTTCCGGCCTGCGGCAGCAGACGATGGCAGTCAAGTTCCTCGTGGTCCTGGCTGTTGCCGTGGGACTGCCCTTCCTGGCTCTCATTTACTGGTTTGCTCCATGCAGCAAGGTATGTCTGTGAAACCTGGGCCTCAGTCGTCTCCTAGAAGCATGTCTAGTTGAATATAGCAGAGGCGGTTACGCATGGAAAGTTCACTTCCCAGATTACCTTTTTAGGAAGGTCATAGTTGGGCTTAAATAATCTTATTATTTTTAATGTTTCAAAAATAACATATATTAGCTAGGAAATAGAAAAAAAATGAAACGCAGGGAACATTCACCTGTAACATCATCACTGTTAATATGCCAGAGAAAGCTTCAGTTAGTATGGCAGGATATAGTCCTGTCTATGCATATCTTTTTATAGTTTCAAATAAGGTTACATAGCATGCATTGAGAAGGAATTTCAAATGACATTATAAAAGATAAATGTGTTTCCTCTTTCAATTTTTCCTCTGGCCAATTTGACATAAAATTTTAAAATTTATTTTAGCTAATATGACCCAATAAATCTTCATTTAAATAAAGGACAATCATATAAAAACATACTAATATAATGTAGATAGATTCAGTGAAAAATATTTATTTTAAGACTAGCCTGGATGACTTTTTAAAAAAAAATTTTTAAGCCAAATCTATCTGCCCAGGCTTTGCTGAAAATATGTTTAGATGGACCTGGCCTTTCGTTGGTGACAGAAAACTATTCAGATGTTTGAATTCTGTTAACAGGCACAGACATTTGTCTGTCCTGCGTTGCCAGCTATCTTATTTTTCATGCTTTGGAAGCCGCGTTTCTGGAACTGTTTAAGTTACAACTCTGACAGATGGAAATAATTCTACAGCTACATGGCAACATGTCTGCAGGGCCATCTATTTATGTGCTCTGCAGAAATGTCAGCTGAATCGCTTGCTGGTCTTAAACAGCGACATGACTCATTTTCAAACATTTGTAAATGTGGGGGTGTGGGGGGAGCACACCAATACCACCACTACCAACATATTGCTTTATTACTTAGTCACATGTGTGGTGCTGTAGCCTAATAGGGACTTTTCTCAGCAGCTTTTGGCAGAAATCTGATGCAAAGCCTCTTCCTTTTTAAATTTGATGTGAACTTCATAATTACTTCTGGTGATGACGATAGGAACTGCTGGAAAGGAGGCACTTTCTTATGAGTGTAAAATCTATCGCCCTTACAATACATAAGGCCCCAAATTTATCTCTAAAATATAAAGGTTAGAAAGAATGAGATTTACAAGAATTAGGAATTTATAGAAGATTTTCTTCTAGAAAGTTATGATTTTTGGTCTTCCCTCTTTCATATGAATATAGATTGCACTTTGAAAAAAAAGTCTAAATTGTTCTTAGTAGAACAAAGGTCATATCAATGTATATAGTCTCTGTTCTGCTTCTACTCACATTTCCTGAGTTTTCAGAGATTTAAGATGAATTTAAAGGAGAGAAGTTTTTGAATTATATATCCTGTGATCAGTTAAAATATAATAACTTTCCTAAGTTAAATAATTGTCCTTTCCCCCCATGCAGTGAGTTCAAAAGCTTAATGTCTTTCAGAGAGTTTGGTGTTTTGACATCGAATATTTTTGGCAGTCCTTAGAGTTACACATTTACCTAAATTTTGATTTAATCCTAATTAACCTTATTTCCTTCACTATTTCTTCTTCCCTGGCCATGTTTCTGTCTGGCATCTGTTTTCTATCCTTGTTTATGAACACTGAGGCAAATAATCAAATTAAAAGGACACTGTCAAGGTATTTTCTTCTCATATTAAAACCTCTTTTACTGACTGTTATTTAGTCTTTGGAGCATGATGATAAAGTCCATTTTACAATTTTTCCATTTAGCAATGAACATAAACATTACTTGCAGGTTACAGAATTGATTTTTTATGGGGGAAGATTGCTTACACTACACTGATACTTTTATTTAAAGTACTATTTTCCAATACAACCATGCACGTTAAGCCAGATTGGACTGTAGGCCTGTGCACCTTGACAGAGTCCCATTTCTGTTTGAAGTTGTTTTTCTTTTTTCAGATTGGCTCTCTTCTTCCAGACACTTTTTCTTGGTTCTTATTTATTCTGTTTTTCCACTATAATCTAAATATCAGTGGCTTTATGCTCATTACCATAAAAATAGGTCATACTGTGGTTTCAAATTATTTTAGTTTAAGTTGGTGTCAACCTTTTCTATTCCTGTTGGTATTTGGGAGATAGGTATTTGGTCATCAATAAATACTTAAAAAGAGTATGATCTATAATATTTAAAGGCGAGTATTTATTTCAGTGCTTCCACTCAATAATTTTCCAGGTACATCAATTGTTTACCTTGTTCATTGATGAGTCCCTCACTTTATTATTATTTTTTAAATATATTTTATTGATTTTTTACAGAGAAGAAGGGACATGTATAGAAAGTCAGAAACATCGATGAGAAACATCAATCAGCTGCCTCTTGCACACCTCCTACTGGGGATGTGCCTGCAGCCAAGGTACATGCCCTTGACCGGAATCGAACCTGGGACCTTTCAGGCCAGAGGTCGATGCTCTATACTCTGAGCCAAACTGGTTTTGGTGACGAGTCCCTCACTTTACAGTCTTGGTTTTTTTTCCAGAAATTTGTTTACATCTCAGGAGATACAAATGACAAATTTCACTATAATAGAAACTCCACTTAAACTCCTAAAGTCCGTGAAATGGTACCCAAATCTGCCTTAGTTCAAAGAAAAACACAACTCTCAGCAATTTTGTTGGCAGTGGGAAAACAGCAGCAGATGTTAGCCAGCAACTTTAGTTCTTGAGTTCTGGCTGAGAAAGAATTCAGAACCAAGAGAGATTATAACAAAAAGAAATGGGCCTAGAAAATAAGTTAGAACAAGATGAGAGAGAGAGAGAGAGAGACTGACTCTGGGGAAAGAAGAGGGTGCTGAAAAGCACAAGCATGATCCATTCTGAGGGATTTTATCTGTGGTCTCGGGGAAGAGCTCAGTAGAACACTCATGTGTTCCTGGTGTGTCTCCTCAGGGCCATGGTCTCCACTGATTCATTGGTCAGTGCAGCTGGTCCTGCTGTCTGCCTCGGTGTCACTCCCCCTGCTTTTGCTGTGTTTCTCCCCTGGAGCTGAAATGCAGCTGAGGCCTAGATGTCATCCCCAGGGGCCAGTGCTTTCGGAAGTGGTCCTGCAGGGCTTGTAGTTTTGCCCTGTTACTAGGCACCTGGGGTGCTCTGGCCTGGTGACCTTCTGCACCTGGCCCATCCTTCCTGCCCTGCTTGTGCTACCTAACTGCCTGCTACAATTGTAATAGGAAATGGAGGATATGAATATCCAAACACACCATTTTAGTTTCCTGCCAACCAATTTTTAGGGTTTTTTTTATTTGTTTTCTTTGAACTAGAACGTTTAATAAGCAACAAAAACACCTGGTTTGATCTCCTTTCTCCCTTCTGAATAAAATAAAGGTGTAATGTTACATAAAGGCCAGTAACTTGATGAAGAAGGTAGACCAGCCAGGTCAGGGGTGAGGCACAGACCAGACACCCTGTCCCAAATAAGCAAACATTGACTCTGGGTGTGTCCAGGGCAGCATAACCCAGGTCCCAGAGTTTTCAGAGGGGGGCCCCCTCTGACATGGACAGCTTTATTCTCAACCCTGTGCTACGCTGCAGCCTTTCCTCTTCACTTTCTCCTCCTCTGCCTTTCCTTCTCCTATTTTAATGTGTGCTCTCTTGTGTTTGGGATGACTTTATATTTTGAAGGCTGCCTCTGATTCTTTCTGAAACAAGACAGAATATAAACACATATTCCATGGATTTCACCACTACCAGTCATTGCCTTATCCCAGTTTTCCACAGCAGAGAAATAAATTGAAAATTTTAAAAAATTAGTTTAAGATTTATAATAGCTTTTTCCCGAGGAACTTATTAAATCGTATACTACATTTTTATTTGCTAGAATATATGATTAAAATAAATCACATGTAAAACATTGTAGAATTAAAATGAAGCACATGGCACACCATGGAAAAAGAAATTAAAGACACATTTATGGTAATTTGTTAACAGTCTATATTTTTTAAAAAAAAATACAGCTAAGGACAACATGCAACAGAAAATGAAGTACATTTTGTTTCCCATGTGTTTTAACCTGCCCTCATTTGATTATTTGAGAGTTATATTTAGAACATAAAAAATACTATGAGTCAAATAATGAGTATTTTGATGGAAGTATGGTTTTCAGAGATGATTTTCATAGCAGATTTTCACAAAGTGGATTGGTTCTACAATGTATCTAGCTAGATGGATCCATTGGTTTAAAAATATAGAAAGATATGGACACATACATACACTCACACATACGCACACACTCTCATGCAAATATCCTGATGTTTGGTCTGGCCTAAATTCAAGAGACAAGCAACTGAACTATATGATTTATTCTAGCCTTAACTTTTAAGATTTCAAAAACCATATATTCAAACAAAACTTACAGAAACAGAGTACATTGATTTCATTCTTCCATACAGCATTTATCTCTTTAAAGTCTTTAAAAAATTTTTCAACTTTTAAAAATTTTTCAACTGCATATTATCTTAGTTTCAGGTGGATAGTATAGTGGTTTTACACTTATATAACTTACAAAGTGACCCACCCCGTAAGTCTAGTACCCACCTGGCACCATATATGTTACTGACCTAAAAAGAACCTTCTTTGTTTTCTCTAAGAATCCTATCTAATAAAAGAATAATATGCAAATTGACTGTACCTCCAATTGAGCCACGTCTACAGCCATGCTCACCAGCCAATCCGGAGCAAATTATGCAAATAAACCCCAACCAAGAGGGCTGCCACCACTGAGAGAAGGAGGGAGGCTTGGGTTTCCCTGGCAACAGAGGAAGCCAAGCTTTCCGCCTGCCATTGCTGGCCTAGGCCTCCACTCAATGCTACAAAGATTCAATTACAGAAGATACATAATCCCAACAGAAATGGGACAGCCACAGACCTGGAAAGAAAAGAGGCTAGGCTTGCCGGGGCGATGGAGGAAACCAAACTTCTGCAGCCCTAGCCTAGGCCTCCAATCTAGGCTACAAAGTTTCAAACACAAATGGCTGTCGCCATGGAGCAAGCTGAAGGTTTGGCTCAGCTCCAGGCACCAAAGTTTCAATTGTAGAACATAAATTAATCCCAGGTTCCAGGGCCTCCGCTTGGGTCGCTGGGGATCATGGCTGGCCTGCAAACCACCATAAGCCCCTTGCCCAGGCCACCTCCACACCCTAAGGGAACCCCCACCGTGATCCAGGACACCCTTCAGGGCAAACCAGCCGGTCCCCACCCATGCACCAGACCTCTATCCTATCTAATAAAAGAGTAATATGCAGATTGACCATCACTCCAACACACAAGAGGGCTGCCTCCATGTGGACACAAGATGGCCAATAGGGGAGGACCTTTGGGAGGTTCCAGGCCTGCAAGAGAGAGCATTTGTGTACAATCAGGCTAGCAGGGGTGGGCAGTTGGGAGGGACCAGGCCTGCAAAGGAGGGCATTTGGGGGTGACCAAGCCTGCAGGGAAGGGCAATTAGGGGTGACCAGGCTGGCAGAAGAGGGAAGTTGGGGGCAAACAGGCTGGCAGGGGAGAGCACTTAGACGTCAATTAGACTGACAGAAGTGATTAGGAGGTGATCAGGCTTGCAGGCAGAAATGATTAGGAGCAATCAGTGAAGCAGGCAGGCAAGCAGTTTGGAGCTAGCAATCTTGGATTGTAAGAAGGATGACTGACTGCCTGTTTAGGCCCGATCCTACTGGGATCGGGCCTAAACGGGCAGTCAGACATCCCTCGAGGGGTCCCAGATTGGAGATGGTGCAGGCTAGGCTGAGAGACACCCCTCGGGCCCTCCCCTGTCATGCATGAATTTTGTGCACCAGGCCTCTAGTCTGTGTGTGTGTGTAAATATATATATTCAAATAAGAAATTACTTTGCAAACCAAATTAAATTTAAAAGAAGAATGCCTGAGTTCAAATTCCAGCTCTGCCATTTAGGAATTGTGTGACCTTTAAGCACGTTTCTGGACCTCACTTCCTCAGTCATTTTTTATCTGTAAAATAGGTATTTTGGTGTCATCTACCTCTTTGGATTGTACTGATTATATAAGTTAACAGAGTAAAGCCCTTAAAATAGTACTTGGCATATAACAAATACTGGCTGTGTTGTTGGTATTATTAACTTAGGAATTTTTCTGTATTAATAAACTGATTTGAAAGGCTGTTGGAAGCTATGGGCTGTCTCCTAAGAAAACAACTGCACACACACACTGAGTTTTGCTCCTCATGTCAGGGGATGCATAGAGGCCCTGAGACACATCTTGGCCACGTTCCACCCTCTGCCCCAGCTAGAGTTTGTGCAGCTCAGATGGAAATAAATGTACTGTAGAGGCATGAGAGCTTTTATTGTCTCCATATTTCATAAGAAGAATTTGATTTTCACGTAATTTAGGAAATCCGCTTATTGCCACTTAGCTAATGAAGGAATGAACCTGGAACTTGAACCTAAAATATGGGGCTTTAAACCCAGTGTCATTCTAGGACAGTGTCCCAGTACATTATGGGAACTGCCCTGCTGTCTTCTCCTCTGTTGGAAGTTCTTTTCCTGGTACTCATGACTTCTACTCCATTTACAACATCCCCAAAATAGTGACATCACGTGAGGCCTGACTGTATGTACCCACGTCAGTGAAATATGCATGAGGACAACAGTGCACAGTAGAGTCAGTTTGATATTTTTATTGCTGCTTCCTTAATACTTCATGCCCACTAAATTAATTTGCTTTTTATGAATAATAATGATACTATGCTCTGCCTTTTCTCATTATTATATTAAAATATTATTTTATCAGTGCTATATAATGTTTTAAGAATTTGCATATCATTTAATAGGAAAGTTCACTTATTTAATTATCCATTTACATATGTTGACCATCAACATATGCAGATGAGGAATGTGACCAACATTTTATAGCAGCATAAAGAATTATTCCATCATTCATTTTATAAATGCACATAATTACTTTAGGGGAACATGGGATTACACAGGTAGTTGGTTATTCCCGTGTATATGCATGTGTGTTTTGCAAAATGTACAAAACAAAGCTAAGATTTTCTTTTGGTATATGTTGTGGCAGATGGGGAAGATCATGCGTGGACCATTCATGAAGTTTGTAGCACACGCAGCTTCCTTTACCATTTTTCTGGGACTGCTAGTCATGAATGCAGCTGACAGATTTGAAGGCACCAAACTCCGTCCTAATGAAACCAGCACAGATAATGCAAAACAGCTGTTCAGGATGAAAACATCCTGCTTCTCATGGATGGAGATGCTCATCATATCCTGGGTAATAGGTAAAGACTGAGTTTCCATCATCATTTATTTTCGCAGCCTTTGCAGTTGGACTGAATGACTCTGATTCCTTCACACACCAATAATATACTAATAATTATATGCAACATGACACAATGCATCCCCACACCATGATTTTCTTTTTGTTTTTAAAGCACAGTTAGTTTGGGTTCATTATCAGTGTCATAGTCTTCTCACATGCCCCTAGGGCCCCCAGGAAGAACATAAATAGGGGTAATATTAATCCAACCCCATCTGCAATGAAAAATCACTATTCATATTTTGGGAGAGCTGTGCCATAAAGCTTAAAAACAACCACATGACTTTACATTGAGATTTAATAGGAACTGAAGCTAATATCCACTTATTTTTGCATTTTTGGAACATTACATATCAGAGACTGTTCAGATACTTTCTTTCATTTATTGAATTTTTTTTTTAGAGAGATCAATTTGTTGTTCCACTTATTGATACATTCTTTGGTTGCTTCTTGTTTGGGCCTTGACTGGGAATCAAACCTCCAACATTGGTGTATCAGGATGATGCTCTAACCAACTGAGCCACCTAGCCAGGCTTCAAAGCACTTTATGTACATCAAATTACACAACCTTTCTGCCTCTGTTTTCTAATCTGCAGTATAATAATACATCTCCCTTACAGCATTGTGTGAACTGTGGAGCTCCCAGGTGGTAAGGGAAACAGGGAATGCAGTGTTAACTGCCACACCATTTGTCAATCAATCATCCATATGACTTGTCATTAATATAATGCAAATAGGAAAGATATTTCAATTTGCTGTTTATGAATGAACACTCACATTCAGGAGCTATTAAGTGCCTTTGTTAGGTAGTGAGGATACTGAGGTGAATGAGACACAGTCGTTACACTGAAATCTGGGGCAGGTCAATGAGTAAACGTGCCTATGTGGAGAAGATTGAATGAGCACACAGGTGTTTCCATTTTATTATATTTTAAGAAATGTAGAGCGAGGGAGCAGGCTTTTTTTCTATTGCCCTAGAGGTAGAATGAGCACCACACAGAGGGGATACTTCCTGCACATTCAACAGTGGGATGAGCAGCCTTCAGAACAGTAAGCACCTCATCTCCAGACAAGTTCAAGCAAGGCTTGGTCCCCACGGAGAAGTGGGTTTCAAATTATGCTTGGCAGCTCTCGCGGCCTCGCAGGGCAAATAAGCCAGGGAATCTTTATTCAGGTGGATTAGTTCACTGTGTTTGTTTTGTTTTTTAAGCTTTGGTAAGATATTTTTACCAATAGTTATACTTCTGAGGTAGGGAGGGAGAAAGAGAAATAAGATGGAAAAATGGGAGGAAGGAAAGGAAGCTTTGAAAACAACTAGACCACATGAGTTTAAATGTCCCATTAATCCCTATGTTTCAGTTCTCCTGCATCTCCTATTAAGGAGGCTGGTAGGAACCCAGGGACCACAAAGGAAAGCTGCCTTCAGATTTTTCTCATCCCTGCTCATAGTTTTGGGGTTGGGGGAGGAAGTGTGTGCGTGGTTAAGTGTATACATGCAGTATATTCTGTTTTAAATTTGATCCACTAAAATATGTATGAACTTAATCCTAGTCACCTCTTAATGTGGAAAAATTCAAAATAAAGTAATGAAGTTATCTTCTCATCAAAGCACATACTCTGTGATGCACTGAATTCTAGTTTTGAGAAAAGCGCATAGTAAATTGTTAGCAGGCAGAGACCACACACATGGCAGTTTCTTGGTTAGAGGTTCATGACAAATGGGAGAACATGAGGCAGGTGGTTGCTGGGAGGAAGAGGAGATTCAACTAGGGGACTATGAAAGACTTCTTGATGGAGGCAGGTTTGACTGATTGTTGGAATCCAAAGATTATATTTCTCCACAGGGCTCTGGAGAAAGCAGGATGTCAAAGAGTAGGGTATCTTACAGGTAAGAGGGGTAAAGTCCCACCTTTTTAATAGAGCAAGATTCTTCAAGTTAAGGAGGAAAATATGTGGCAATCATAGAAATTTAAAAATAGTAAGTGCTCAATAAATTTTACTTATTTTCCCCAAGTGTCAGACACAGTGACATGCAGTTCACATGAGTTGTTTGTCTCACAGCAATTCTATGAATTAGGTGCAAACTACTATCATACCCATTTTATGGACTGAGTTTTATAAAGTTTAAGTATTTTGCCAAAGATTACAGGGCTAACAAGTGGAGGTACAACGTCAAATCCCTGGAGATTTGATCCCAAAACCTATGTTACTAAGTACTACACTCAATTTTAGAATTTGCAGTATTATTAATAATTCTACCAGCAAGAGACCACTGCTATGAATAAGATCCTGAATTCCTTCGAGTCTTTTGTGGTTCTTGCTTTAAACATAAAATCATGGAATATATAGCATATTTTACTTAACATGTTTAAATGCTTATGACATTTTCCACCATGTTAGTCCAGGTCTCCCAAAAAGGATGTGCAAAGACAGGATTGAATATATGACAGTTTTATTATTTATTATTAAGGGAGTTTGAAATTCTATTAAGGGAAATTTCATGTGGGAGAAAATGGGGAGGAGCTGAGGAAAGGTGTAAGGGCTGTCAGAAGAGCTGTGAGCCTGATTCTGAGGGAGGGAGAGAGAGGGAAGGGAAGTTGGGAAGAAGCATCCTAGATAGTCATGCAGTCAAAGGGAAGTTCAGTAAGGCTGTCAGGAAATCCTTGAGCCAAAATTAGCCAACAGAGTAGTCCCAGGCATGTCTCCCAAGAATGGGTGCTCTCACTCTGTGGCTGGGAGCAGCCCATGAGAAGCACCATCGTGGGACAAAAATGGCAGTAGACTTCAGAATGCAGTCGCTGAGGGCCAGGGTCAATTAAATTCTTCGTCTGTAAGGTCTATGAGGTACATTCTCATGGTCAATACCCCATGGCAATGAAAATATCATACCAAATGGTCGTGTGTGTGTGTGTGTGTGTGTGTGTTGGTTATAAAGAATCCTACAGTGAAGATCTTTTTAATATATTTTTATGTTTAGCATTAATGGATCAAAGAATGTTTTTTAAAGCATCTTGATGAACTTTGTCAAATTGCTTTCAGATAAGGCTCTGATATTGCTGGACTGTGCGATTTGGGGAGACATGGGAATTATGGATGAATGGTTAGTTTGAGGCCAAATGCTGAAGGGTTTTGAATATCAGGTTGAGGTCTTTCAAATTTATTTTGTTTTATTGAAGAGCTTAGGCTGGAATGAAATTGAATTAATAATTTAACCCCTTTCTAATGCAGGCATGATATGGGCTGAATGTAAAGAAATTTGGACTCAAGGCCCCAAGGAATATTTGTTTGAGTTGTGGAATATGCTTGATTTTGGTATGTTAGCGATCTTTGCAGCATCATTCATTGCAAGATTCATGGCATTTTGGCACGCTTCCAAAGCTCAGAGGATCATTGATGCAAATGATACTTTGAAAGACTTAACAAAAGTTACATTGGGAGACAATGTGAAATACTACAATTTGGGTGAGTTTACAGTATACAGTCAATATAAGTTAATAAAAATGTAGAATTTTCTTATAAAAGTACATGACAATAGTAGTTTGGTTATCACCCATTCTCACTGAATTATTGGTTAGTTTCCAGCTTCTCCAGAGTATCTGTATCTGAAGAAGCATGTTTTCTGCTTCTTCCTTTTATTTTTCTTCTGCTTGGAAACATCTCTTAGTCATAGGAATGATCTCACTGATCTTTTGGGTCAGTTGGCTAACTATCAGACTCCATCGAGAATGCTTGCTTGTGTCGTGGATTTATTTCTTTTCTCATCTCTATTAAAAACACTACTTGTTTTTCAAGTCTGGTTTGTTTGTTTTTATTTTGCTTTGTTTTGTTTTGTTTTCAGATTCCACATAAACGGATATCATACAGTGTTTTTATCTTTCTCTGTTTCACTTACCTCAGCATAACATCCTCAAGGTCCATCCTTGTCTCACATATGACAGGATTTCCTTCTTTTTCATGATTGAATACTATTTCATTGTATGTATATAACATCTCCTTTTATCCATTCATCCATTCGTGGCACTTAGGTTGTCTCCATATGTTGGCTGTTGGACAATGCTATAATAAACAATGGGAGTGCATAAAAACACACAAATAAACCCCAGTATACATTTGAGTACTATTTCCACTTAAAAAATATAGATTATTTGAAAGCAAGGGAATTGTTGGAATCTCTGAAAGGACCCTCATTAAATGACACTACTGTTTCCTACCCAGGCTTTGAATTAGTTGAGAAATAAAAACAAAAAGTTAATATAGATGTCAGATCATTACCTCTAATAGTGATAAACTTCAGGGTTGATGACATGGTTTTGAGTCATTAGCCAATGGGCTCAGCAATATAGAATCCCCAGAATTAGGCAGACATATATTCAAATTTCCAAACAATAATGGTCAGGACAGTCCTCCCCTAAGAGGAGTATGGCAGCATGTGCCTGACTATGTGAGATTCCTCCATGTGAATTCAGAGGAGAATTCACAAGAAAAGGAGCAGAGCAGAGCCAGGCATGCTCAGTAATCCATCCCAAGTCAGCAATCTGATAAGTCATTCCACTTCCCCAGGAGGAAAGTGACTAAGGATGGAAATAGGTCCAGTTATTTGCCTAGGGAAAATCCCTTCTTACAGAAACATGGAGTGGGAAAAATAGACTTTCTCTGTGTACTTACTTTAACCTTCTGATAAGTAATCAGTTAACACATTCATTGACATCTCTACCAGTTATTAGCTATATCACATAAAGATTTATTTTTTATTATTAACTTGTAGTATTTCTTTTACCATTTAATATACAGAATTTTATAAAGTTAAAGTGATCTATCTGTTTATATGTAATACTTATATTCAAAGCACCATGTATATATTCTCAAAAAGGAAACTAATCCATTTCTCAGCAAATAAACAAAGACACATTTATGATAACATTTTTCCTTTTTATTACACATTGTTTTTGCATTTTTCTTATGATGCTTTCTTAATTGGGTTTTTGATGACCTAACATAGTACTATACAGTAATTATATCAGGGCATCAAAATTAATAAATGAATAATTGCTCATTTTTATAATAAAAATAGATCTTGAGTGACCCATAAAATTACTTTAGTAAGTTTAAATACTACAAGTATTCCACCAACCCCAAATCACATAATAGTCTATACTAATAAAAGGGTAATATGCTAATTAGGATGAACGTCCTTCAGGACAAAGCCACAGCAGCTGTGAGTCCCAGGGCTCAGGCAGCCACTGCAGCCAGCAGTGGAAGCAGCAGCAGGGTGATGAGAGCAGCACCTTCCCCTGATCAGCCTTGTCCACTTCCTGCAGAGGGAAGCCAGACTGCAGCTGTCCGTAGGGCATATCTGGAGGGCTCCCTGTGAGAGGAGTCAGGCCAGGTTGAGGGACTCCCCCTCCCCCAGTGCATGAATTTTCATGCATTGGGCCTCTAGTGTTATTATATTTTAAATTTAAATAATAAATGCTACCAAATTTCAACTATTTTCTAAACGGGGAAGGTATGTTGATGTATTGAATTCTCACAACAGATGAGAGTGATAGAAGTGGTATTATCTCATTTTCAAGGATGGGAAAATAAAGACTAAGAGAAGTTAAATAATTTGTCCCAGCCTTTCCAGTCTATTGGAATTTTTATATATACCGAGTCTGTAGTTTGAGCTTTTAACCATTATGCTATTCTCTTATGGAAAACTGCCAACAAACCAACCAGGAGGGTCATTTTCTCAATACATTCACAAGCTCAAATATACCTGATGCTTAAAGAAGCCCTGTAAGAACAGAGAATGCCTTTGGGAACTTAAGTAAACAGCTTAAAGGAACTCACCATAACTCATGTCTTCTTTTTTCCTAGCCAGGATAAAGTGGGACCCCTCTGATCCTCAAATTATCTCTGAAGGTCTTTATGCAATTGCTGTAGTTTTAAGTTTCTCCAGAATAGCTTATATCTTACCAGCCAATGAAAGCTTTGGACCTCTGCAGATATCACTTGGAAGGACAGTAAAAGACATTTTCAAGTTCATGGTCATCTTCATCATGGTGTTTGTGGCCTTCATGATTGGAATGTTCAACCTTTACTCCTACTACATTGGTGCGAAACAAAATGAAGCCTTTACAACGTAGGTGATCTCAGATGTTTTGATGATGGTGATTATAGATTAAATAAATATGAGCTTAAGTGATTAGAGGTTTAATAAATGTTGTGCAAAACAAAATGAGACCCTCATGATGTCTATGTTCTCAAATGTTTTGATGGTGAAGATTAAATTAATGTTGCCTTAACAGAGTTTGTATATGCTTATGGGATAAATAGTACTTTGATTTTCCTCTTCAGTGAAATGAGGTTTGAAAGAACTAAATGAGTTGAAAGAACTAAAAATTAGCGACTTCCTAATATAAAGTAATAGTAGTTAACACATTTAGAGCCAGGTGCTGTAATGTGATTTTCTTACCTCCGTTTCACAAAGAGAGGAAGCAAAGGCTCAGAAAAGTTAAGTGCCTTGCTGAAAGTTGTTGCACAGCTGCCAGCATTTTAAAAGCTGGGACGTAACCCTTTGTCCACCAACTTTAGCATCTGTGCTCTTAACTGCTGGGGTGCTAATTGTGAGCATAGCTGCTTTCCTAATTTCATTTATCAGATCATATTGAGGTCTGAGTTATCAACAGTGACAAGAGTTTTTTTGGCTTATGTTCACCATAGACACATGTGTTGTCTTTTTTTTTTTTAATAAAGTATGTTTGGAATTGATTACACAAATATTAGGTTCTCAGTGTCACAATTGGAAGAATCAACTGGAGCATCACCTATTGCTACCCATATTTTTGTGAACTGCAGTTTCAGAGAAATGCAACCACCTTCATTAAACAAACAGGCTTAGCATTGCTCAACAATTAGGCCTAAAGCAGTGAAATACCTACCAAGACATGTCAGTGATTTTGGTAACAGTGTATCCTATATAATAAAAGTCTACTATGCAAATTAACCAAACAGCAGAACGACCAGTTGCTATGATGTGCACTGACCACCAGGGAGCACACACTCAATACAGGGACTTCCCCCTGGTGGTCAGTGTTCTCCCAGTAGGAGGAGTGCTGCTCAGCCAGAAGCTGGCCTCACAGCTGGTGAGGGCAGTGGCAGTGGCAAGAGCCTCTCCCGCCTCCACAGCAGCACTAAGGATGTCTGACTGCTGACGTAGGACTATGAGAGGACACCGGCCGGGCTGAAGGACCTCCCTGAGTGCATCAATTTCATGCACCAGGCCTCTAGTATAGATATAACAGTCTGTTTATGTTGACATAGTTTCCTTAAGATACATTATATTGTATTTATTGCACATAAGTGGAAGTATAGATGAGCAGGAAACTTAAAGGGGCTCTAACAAATTGAAATGTTATTATTAAGTAATACATTTAATACTTCCATTGCCAAAGCTATGGATTATTTAAATGTTAACATTTGTAGTTATGAAGTTATGTTAATAACACTTATTGAGTACTTATTATGTGCCAGATATTGTGCTGTATTCTTTGTATACACAATATTATCTCATTCTTGCAACAATCCTGGAAATAAAAGTTATTGTTCCCATTTTATGGAAAAAGCAGGTTTAGGGAAGTAAAGCATTTTTTTCATGAATATCTAATAACTTGCAAAGATATTAAGTTAACTCATTTTTATTATGGTACCACTGTCATTCATATACTTCATTATTTCCTTTCTCTATTTTTGTCCCCAGAGTCGAGGAGAGTTTTAAGACATTGTTCTGGGCTATATTTGGACTTTCTGAAGTGAAATCAGTAGTCATCAACTATAATCACAAATTCATTGAAAACATCGGTTACGTTCTTTATGGAGTCTATAATGTTACAATGGTCATTGTTTTGCTAAACATGTTAATTGCAATGATCAACAGTTCATTCCAGGAGATTGAGGTATAATCTGGATTCCTTTGTGTATTCTGTGCCTACATGTCTTAACTATTCTAGGGATCAACTCAGCAGTGGTGATGAAAATCCAGACTTCTTTCCCTCCTTTGTTCTTTCCCTGTTTTATATAATTGTTTGACCAGTAAGCTAAAGACTTTTAACTCTTTGCTTCCAAATGTAACATCAGTGGATGTGTTGGGAGATTAAGACATGAGGAGGAGAAATACTGTCTGATTCTTCATTGTTAAAAAATTTAGAACTGCTATATCAGTTTTAATTTATATTTTATTCAAAAATATATTGCTATTAATACCACGACTATCCAATCTTTTTGTATGTTTTTTAAAAATCCTCACTCAAGTATATTTTTCCATTGATTTTATAGAGAGTGAAAAGAAGGGAGGGAGAGAGAGAGAGAGAGAGAGAGAGAGAGAGAGAGAGACCTCCATATGAGAGAGACATGCCAATTGGTTGCCTTCTGCCCTGACCAAGTAAGTATGTGACCTTGACTGAGAATCAAACCTGGAACCCTTCAGTGTGTTGACTATTGTTCTAACCATTGTTATACACAGGCCAGGGCCTCCAAATCTTTTTGAGTGAGATTCATAATTGACCTTTTCTCAAATTTAGAGTGATTATAAATTTTTATTCCAGAAACCTCAGCCTGTGAGTTAATCAAATATGCCATTTGTTATAAAATAAAAGAGTGACTAATTTTTATAATGCTTTTTAGAAAACACAATTGTACATTTCAATGTATTTGTAAACACATGCAAGTTTTGAGACACGTAGTCCTGTTAGCCTGATAAAATTTTAGACATATTTAGGGGAGTGTGTGAGTAGAACCAACCTTTTGAAAAAGTCTTTGGGGTCTGGGAGGTGTGCAGGTGTCATTAGCAAGGCACAAGTGTTGGAAATATACCAGTAAATTTGTTTATGCATCTCCTTGCTGAACTGTCATGTGTATTTGTATAGGATGATGCTGATGTGGAATGGAAATTTGCAAGGGCCAAACTTTGGTTTTCCTACTTTGAGGAGGGAAGAACTCTTCCGGTTCCCTTCAACCTGGTGCCAAGTCCGAAGTCCCTGTTTTATCTCTTACTGAAGCTTAAGAAATGGATTTCTAAGCTGTTCCGGTGTCATAAAAAGGGTTTCCAGGAAGATACTGAGATGAACAAGGTAATTTGACTTGATAATTATTTATTGTACTTTAAAATGCTGCAGCTATTTTATTTTATTTTTGAAATATACTTTGTTTATTTTTTGAAAGAGAGGAAAGGAGAGAAAAGGAGAAAAACATTGGTGACTGCCTCCTTCCCGCCCCCTACAGGGGATCAAGCCACAACCTGGGCATGTTCCCTGACTGGGAATCGAACCAGTGACCACCTGGTGCATGGGTTGATGCTCAACCAACCACAATGGCCTGGACAAATACTATGGCTGTTACAACTACTGTAAAAAAAAACAGTCCATTATAACATGTCCATTTATTCCTTATGTAGTCAGTTAGCTAATCATGTTCCTTTGGCTTATGTCTGTTTAACAGGAGCACATTGGACATGTCCTGCTTAAAATAAGATAAGAAAATTTCATGAAATGTAACTAAAATAATGTAATGCACTATCTGGAGCAGAACCTGAAAGGGAGAGCTTTTCTGGGACCCAATTTTGCACTTGTGGCCATATGTCTCTCACTTATCTTCAATTTATACAGTTAGGCAAAGCATCAGGAGCTGATTCTAACCTGGAGGGATTTGACTCTTAAGTAACTTCTACATTGGAAAGTTCAGACATCAACTGCTCAACTGCATTGTGAGAGACTAGGCTTGCAGTAAGTAGTTCAGGAAAGAAAGATGCCAGGATACTCATTGGAAACACTAATCCCATGAGACAGTGCAATCTCAAGAAACCATAAAAGAGATATATTGCTTAGATGAAGGGCTAGGAAGATCACAGTATGTTCAGAAATGTTTAGAGCACATGTGGAATGTTGTATATAATTGTGTGTGTTGTGGGAGGTGCTTACTCCACACAAAAACCCCTGCCAAGTGCAGAACTCTACATCTGGGAGGACTACAGGCATCCAGAGGAGGAGTACCTGGATGGGGACAGGTGTGGCTAGGGTGTCAGATAATGGTGAATTCAAGGAACTAGCTATTTCACTGGAAGAAGGAGAACTGAAGGGGACATGAATATCTTTTGAGTTCTGACTTTTGACTAGGAAGTACAATTGTTTTGTTTCTATCCCTTCAAAAATAGGAAGAGAGGCAATAGATGAAAGTTGCAAATAGTTCAATTTTAGGTCTGTGTAAAAAAAAAACTTGTAAAAAAATCTGTCCAACAGGGTGGTGGGCTGTCTTATGAAGTAATAAGCCTCCTATCACTGAAAGTAATCAATATGCCAAATGACCAACATTATAATACATATAGGAGATCTTCCTACACTGGGTGGTCAATTAAGCCAAATGTGTAAAAGTTCTTTGCAATTATAAGATTTATCATTGAATAAAAAGAAATTCTAATTACTGCTCCATTTGCTATTTGAGGTTCTCAAGTGAATAATAAACTCTCTGAGCTCTGGCTTTCTCAACTGCACTAAGAGGAGGGAAGAACTCTTTCTTTATGGGAACAAAGGTTATATCTACATTACAAAGATCAAATCAAATCAACATGCAAAAGTGCTTTGAGAATGCCAAAGCCCTCTTTAAATATCATAACTTTTATGATTATTTTGTGTGAGAATTTTGCAAAAATATGCCCTTTATGCCATTTTTCCAGATGTATAATATAGAACATAGTTGGTTGAGTAGCAAAAACTTTTTCTTAATAACATCGTGATTAGAACTGCAATGTGAGAAAATTCAATGTGCAAAGGAAATGTCTAAGCACTTAGCAAAGAGAAGACTCCAATAAGAGTATTTTTCTCCTATTGAAATTTGCTAGAGGGTTAGACCAGATGGCCTTTAAAATATGGAATAAAGAAAGAGTAAAATTGGTTTTGTAATCCCAAATGTGCAATTAGCAGTTTTGCTCACTTTATTATCTATCTTTAAAAGAGAAATGAAGAAAAGAAATTTGGGATTTTGGGAAGTCATGAAGACGACCTTCCAAAATTATCACTTGACAGAAAACAGGTAAGATCATCTAAAAATATGAAGTTATGCATAGACTTATCTTTTCAGAGAAAAGAATAAGTGTTCAGAAGCAATGTTAAGAAACAGAAATTAGACACATTAAAGAATTTAACTATTTTAACAATGCCCAAAGAACTTGTCACCGAGAGCTGGAAATAAAACTATGTTCAAATAAGCAACAAAAGGAATTATGCGTTTATTTAAGATATATTAGACACATATTTCTTATGGATGATGGGATATAGGGATGATGTAAAGGAGAAAGGAGAAACGTAGAGGAAGCCATCAGAGACTGATGGAGGGGGATTAAGCGAGCGGCAGCTCAGGTGGAGAGGATGCACAGCCAGGAGAGCCTCTCCCTTTGTCAGTAATCAAGAAGCTGTCCGAAAAGGGACCATGAGAATTCACTGGCTGTTGTTGGCCCGGTTCGCAATGCGCAATGTGCCTCAGAAACGTGCTCCCTAATTTGGAGTGGCAGAACCCCCAATGATGGGAATATTTGCTTCCTTCTTGTCACATGCATATAGAAGTGCAAGAAATGCTTGTTGATACAGGGAAATTATACATGAGTTAGTTAGGAGAAGGCCAGTGTATCAGAAGGATTTGCATTCAGTTGGCCAGAAAAAAACAAATCACGGTATTTTACAAGATAGTTGTTTTCCCCCTCCCACTTAACCCTCCAGAGATGGGCACTACAGGGCTGTTGCCACAGACGGTCTCAGTGATTTTCTTGCTTTTTGTGTGTGTGTGGTAGTGAGATGCAAGATGACAGTTTCACTTCCAGCCATCACACCCACTTTTAGACACGAAGAAGGAATAAAGGCAAAGGAAAAGTGGGGCGGGCCAGCTGACTGCCACCACTGTCAGAAGTGCTCCCAGAAACTCTTGCTGTTGTTATATGCTATTTGCCAGAACTATGTTACGGTGTCTCTACAGGGGACACAAATGCCGACGAGGGAGGCTTTTTTGTTTTGTTTTCACACTAGGTTTCCTCTGCCAACACAGTAAGAACATCCATAAGTATTGATACAGTAAGAACATGGAACTAAGTACTTAGAAGATTGGGATCGCATCACATTTCTGCCTTTATAGCAGTTCATTTAACTTCTGTGCAGTTCAGTTTCCTCATCTATAAAATAGGGATGATCAGGTCATGCAAACTCATCGCACAAGACTGTTAGGAAGATTATAGTGGTACTTTGTAAATTACAAACACTATGCAAGTGTAAAGTACTTGTCATAGAGAACTGGCTCTTTTGGTTATTTGGATATAAATAATTCAATAAAAATTTGCAAAACCAGGTCAGTGTAAGTTTGATTTTGCAGTTTTCCTATAAGAAACTACTTGTGCTAAAATTAGGATGAATACATGACACCCCAAATCATCAGACACATATGAGAAAAATTCAAGGGGAATCAAATGCCTTTGTTTATGATAGAAATTATAGTGTCTCTCAAATAATATTATTTTCTTTAGTATCTCCAAAAAACTCTAGAAAATTAAATTTTATTTTAATCACCTAACAATATATTTTATATACATTTAAAGATGTATATTTTTTATTATCTTTATTGTTGAAAGTATTGCAGCTGTCCCCTTTAACTTCCCCATTGACCCCCTCCATCCTGCTCCTACCATCTCCCCAGGCCTTCACCTCACTATTGCCTATATCCATGGTTATGTCTATCTATCATAATAATCTATAATAATAAAAGAATAATATGCTAATTAAACTGGATGTCCTTCCAGATGTCCTTCCTTCCAGCAAAGCCCCAGCAGGAGGGGGCGCAGTGGTGGTGGGCGGAGGCCGGGGCCAAGGCCCTTGCACAAATTTTGTGCATCGGGCCTCTGGAATGCATATAAAATTCTTTACTTACTCTTCCCAAACCTCCCCTGCCTTTTCCTCTGAAATATGTCAGTCTGTTACATGCATCAATATCTCTGGTTCCATTTTGTTCATCAATTTAGTTTGCTCATTAGATTTCATATATTCAAGATCATGTGATACTTATCTTTCTATAACTGGCTTATTTCACTTAGCATGGTGAAATCTAGTTCTTCTTTGCTGTCTCACAGGGTAAGAGATCCTTCTTTTTTTTTTTTTACAGTTGCATAGTATTCCATTGTGTTTATGTATCATAGTTGTTTTTTTTCCATTCATCTACTGATGAGTACTTAGGCTGTTTGCAGATCTTAGCTATTGTAAATCATGCTGCTATGAATATTTTATATCTTTTAAACAAGGCTTGGATCACCTTACACTTTCCAATAACACATATTTTAACCCTAGATTGAAACAAACTCCTTAAGAGCAATGCTAAGCATGTGGTATCTGACCCTGGTGTGGATTCACAATACATTGATTCCAAAATCAGTTAGTCCTCTAGAGACTCTTTTGTGTAACTGTTTATTGTGGCAGCCATGGAGATGTTCCATTCATCCTTCTTGCAGGAGAGAGCTGCTTCAGTGCGGTCTGCTGACAGCCTTCAGTGCAGCCTCTTTGGGACCCCCCTCAGCTTTCCCCCGTGGCCACGCTCTTCCGGTCCTGGGCATCTGTGGTCATCACAGGACGCCTTTGGGAGCAGTCTCAGAACTGCGCTCCCTGTTGGGCTGGGTGACTTTCCCAGACAATCTGTTTACCTTCCCTCTTTCCCACGGGAGCTGAGCCTCACAGTCTGAAAGCATTTCTGCCTTCTCCTGCTCCTACTACCCATGATCTCTCATAGGCATAATTCTAAAACATCTCAACCTTCTAACGTGGTCTTCAAGTTTGACTCCTGGGGGACCAAATCAACACAGTGTGTAATTTATTTTCCCTTTCCATGTAAGCTTGTGATGAATTCAAGTGGAGACACATTTTCCATAGCTTGCTTTTTTGTGATATATGAATTATACATCTTCCTGAGAAAATGTTTTTTTAAAGCAACTATGTATAGTTCCAAACATTTTTGCCTATTGTTACTGAGGTGGACCCTGATATGTGCTAAGAAAAACTCTCATGGTTCTTTCTTCCTTACTCAGTTCAGGTGGCTTTTGCTTATTCTTTATCATGAAGTCTACTTGTATTTTGTATTTCACTTGGTTCTCCTTTTTTACTCCTTGAAGGTGAAGGTGGTTAGGTTGCTCAAACTCGCCCTTCACATCTGCTTCGAGTACACCATGGACATCACTAGGATGAGCTTTATAAATACAGTCAAACCTGATTTCCCAAACCTCTTCCATCTCAAACAATTCGGTTCTCCTCCAAGTTGTTCACAGAAGAAAAAGTCTCAGTTGTGGACCAAAACTTCAGTTTCCAACCTGACAACCCTTTCATGCTGACACCTCAGCATGACAAAAAGCATCTCTCAGACAACAGACAAAGGAGAGACTGCTTTTGTTGCTGGTGAAATCCAATAATTAGCACAATTTTAAAACAAAAGAGCGTTGATATTGCTAAGGGTGTGAATGTGCTCACAAAATAACAAACACAGACAATTGAATAAGCAGAAAAACTGTTGTTGATGGGATAAATGAAAAGCCAGTAATAGCATTTTGGAGGTAGTGGTATATGGAAAAAATTGCTTAAGGCTAGTAGGGGATGGTTTTGACAAATTTAAGAAAAGAAGTATTTATTTATAGATTAAACAGTACATTAGATATGTAGTGTATAAAAGAAAGGTTAAAACAGGAAATCATTTGAAGGTCTGGAATGGATTAATTCAATTTACATTATTTCTAATGGGCAAAAAATGATTCGGTTTTTAAACAAATCACTTCTTGAACAGCCTTCCAGAACCCAGATCTCACTATATAAACAAAGTAAGCAGACCTATTAATTATTTTCGACCATATCCTTCTGAAGGTCACTGACGGTGGTGGTTGCTGGCCAGAGGGTTTCAGATATGCATTCTGAAAGGATACCGTAGACTAAAAGTTGATCCCTGCCATGCAGTGTTACATGAATAAACCTGAAATGCCAAGAAGCATCTTGAATAAGTGCTGTGCTCCAGCTCTAGAGCAGGTCACTTTCCAATTGCCAGTTTTAGGTCAGGTGTATACACTGTGTGCAGCCAGCAACATGGAGCAGATCTGCAGGTGATTACACCTTGTGCATTAGTCCACATGCAGCACAGACATGTTATTTTAGCAAATCATTCATCTGTTTATGCTGGGTTGAGTGAGACATGGCAATTTTTAAAAATCAGTTACATATTTAGGAACTCTATAACTCTGACCTTGAACTTTTCCCCCCACAATTTCTTTATTGATTAAGGTATTACATATGTGTCCTTATCCCTCTATTATCCTTGAACTTTTAATCAAGTCAGAGGCTATCTTTTTTTTTTCTTTTAATCCTCACCTGAGGATTTTTTTCTCATTGACTTTTAGAGAGAGAGAAAGGGAGGGAGGCAGAGGGAGAGAAAAAGAAAGAGAGCGAGAGGATGGAGAGACACATTGATTGATTGTCTCCTGCACTGGGATTGGCGATCGATCGAACCTGCAAGCCAGGTATGTGGCCTCGACTGGGAATTGAACTCATGACCCTTGGGTGTGAGGGGCCGAAACCAACTACCGAGCCACTGGCCAGGGCAGAGGCTATCTTTCTAATCCTGTGGTGAAACAATCACAGAAAGGAATGGTTTCTATTTGTCACTTTCACCAGGCCCACTTCTCTGGGTGAGTTTGTACAGGTTCCCAGCCCTCGTCAGGCCTATTGAGTTACAGTCTCTGGCACTGTGGCCTGGAAAATGGTATCTTAATAAGACCTCAGGAGATTCGGATGCTCGTCTGAGTGTGGGAATCACTGAGTATTTCATTCCCTGGATAACTTAGTAATGAGCTTGGACATGTCAGTAAAAAGCGGTATTTGTAAAGTGTCCCAATTTCTCCTTTAGGGATGTAAGCACAGGTGACTAAGGGTGCCTCAGCCAGTCCCTAAACAGATACTGACACATACGACCCAAGATACTTACTTAATATTGACCGAGCATAAATTACACAGGAGACAGACATGCAATGCACGAATCACACACGGTTTATTTACCAGAGTCCTGGTGGTTTCCAGACCTCAGCAGTCCACCTTCTGACAGACACATACACACACACTGGACATTGGGCATTGCAGCTGCAGCTCGGCGTCTTGTTTGAGGCCTTGACTTCACAGCTCATGGTTCAGACTCACAGTCCACAGCAGAGCTCGGGCAGATGCAGGCAGGGGGAGTGGAGAGTGACTGACTGTGGAGGAGCAGACAGCCTCTCTGACGTCCTCTGTTTCCTTCCTCTTTTTATTTGCTCAAATGGGGGTCTTCAGTGTGTCTTATCAGCGGGTCCCAGGAGCCTTGCTATCTGGTCTTACATATGGGGTACAGGCCACTTTATCTATTTTCTACATATAGACCACTCAAAGGTTCTTATCAATTTGTTTATATTACATTCCACACTAAATTTTTTTAAAAATATATTTTATTGATCTCTTACAGAGAGGAAGGGAGAGGGACAGAAAGCCAGAAACATCGATGAGAGAGAGACATCGATCAGCTGCCCCCTGCACGCCCCCCACTGGGGATGTGCCCGCAGCCAAGGCACATACCCTTGCCGGAATCGAACCCGGGACCCCGCAGTCCGCAGTCCGATGCTCCATCCACTGAGCCAAACCGGTCTCGGCGTCCACACTAAATTTTTTTATATTACATTTCACTCTTTCAGATATCAGACTTTGATTCCACACTTCAGTACTTATTCTATATTGTATTTTATCCTTATTACTATTACTATAACATAAAGTGTCTCCAGAATAAATTAACTAGATTAAAACTAACCATGAAATAGGCCCAAAGTCACAGAGCAAGTATTTATGACTTTTGTATAATAATAACAGCTACTGACACTTGTAGAACACCTATTATATGTCAAGCTACATATTCTACGTACCGTATGTCTATGATCCTCACATTAGCTCTAGGAGGTTGGTGATATTCTTTTCCCTATTTTATACATGAAGACTGTGAAGATTAACAGAGGTGAACTGACTTGCCCAAAGTCCCATTTCAGACAAGTGGCAAAGCCAGGAAGCAAATTTACATCTACTTGATTCCAAAGCAAGAGGCTTCCAGGCTCTGTACTCCATGGCTTCATTTCACATCTGCATTTCCTGCTGACTCATATATTGCCTGTACCTTTAAGTTCATGATTTTGCTCCTGGCCTCAGGTATTTCAACTGTGAGAAATGGAAGACTCTCAGAACTGTTGCTGTGTCCAACCACATAATAATTTCCTATGACTGAATGAAGCTTACCTGTTTCTCTTACTAAATAACAAACAAGGTATTGAGTGTTCCTCATGCTGATAGTACAAAGAGTTGGAAAATGTTAATAAATGAATTATTAGAAAATGGAACAGAGAGAAAACATACAGACTACAGGAAATGTGGTAGAAGGTATTTTTAAGAGGAGAGGCAATGAATCATTCAGAATTGGAGTGTAACCCGATTGGTGTGGCTTAGTTGTTGAGCATCGACCTATGACCAGGTGGTTATGCACAGTTCAATTCCCCGTTAGGGCACATACCCAGGTTGCAGACTCGATCCCCAGTGTGGCATGTGCAGGAAGAAACAGATAATTCTCTCTCATAATTGATGTTCTTAACTCTTCTCTCTTCCTCTCTGAAATCAATAAAAAAATATATTTTAAAAAAAGATTGGAGAGAAGCCAAAATGGTGGCATAGGTAAACACCTAAACTGCTGCCTCACACAACAATTTCAAAACTGCAACTAAACGACAAAACGTCTATCACCCAGAACAACAGGAAAACTGGCCTAGTGGAATTTCTGCAACTAGACGGAAAGAGAGAGGAGCATTGGGACGTGCACAAGCACTGAAATGCTGAGGTTCAGAGGCGCACGAGCTGGTCTAGTGGATGGAGGGCGACTTTGGGGCTGCTTTTTTTCAACTTGAAGGGAAACGGGCTCCTGATTACTCTGAACTTATTCTGGGGAGACACTGATGACAGAGTGAAGCTGGATGGTCTGCCATTGGGTCGGAAAGTGAGGGTGGCTCCCTTGCAGAGGTGCCTGCAGCAATCATTGTTCACTGCACGGGGCGCAGGATGCGGGAACTTGGAAACGTGGAGACGCAGAGAGGGCTGAGTCACAGCCATCACTGTTTGCCATACCCTAGCCTAGTGACTCCTTAAGACCTCACCCTACCCAATCTGCAAACCCACCCGAGCTGTGTGCAGTGGCATTTGCATATAAATGGCCTGTACTTTCATAGCGTAACCTAAACTAAAGCTCTGGTCAGACCAGGAGAAATCTACAGACCTTGCTGTAGCTCCAGCTGTATCACCTCAAACCATAGCTGACCTGCACCCTATTGGAGATCTAGAGCTAGTGTATCCAGCAGTCAGTGTGAGATGACACCAGAATTCAACTACTCACATTCATAAGTGACACATTCAAGAGGCAGACTCGGTGAGCACCAAAGCCCCACTGAAGCAAGTCTGGCCGCATAGGCATGTCTCCAACACAGCAGTTCTTCCACTCCACCAATACAGGGAAGCAGCAAAATGTGGAGACAAAGAAACATGTCAAAAATTAAAGAAATGGAGGAAAGCAGACTATTGGACATAGAGTTTAGGACCACATTTATAAGGTTACTCAAGAATCTTCTAAAAACTGCCGAGAAACTTGATGAGACCTCCAAGGAGCTTAGTGAGATCTTCAAGTATCTTATTGAGAATGCCAAGAAAATGGAAAAGGACCAAACAGAAATTAAAAATACACTATCTGAAATAAAGAATATACAGAAATTCAATGGTAGATCAAAGGACTCCAGGAATCAAACCAAAGATCTGAAATATAAGGAGATAAAACACATCCAACCAGAAAAACAGAAAGAAAAAAGAATCCAAAAATATGAAGATAGTGTAAGGAGCCCCTGGGACAACTTTAAGTATACCAGCATCAGAATTATTGGGGTGCCAGAAGAAGAGGGAGAGCAAAATATTGAAAACCTATTAGAAGAAATAATCACAGAAAACTTTCCCTACTGGGTTAAAGAAATAGACTTTAAGAATAGTCCAGCACAAAGAACCCCAAACAAGAGGAATCCAAAGAGGACCACACCAAGACACATCATAATAAAAATACCAAGGGCAAAAGACAAAGAGAGAATCTTGAAAGCAGCAATAGGAAAACAGTTGGTTATGTACAAGGGAGTACTCATATGACTGTCAGCTGATTTCTCAACAGAAACTATGCAGGCCAGATGGGAGTGGCAAGAAATATTCAAAGTGATGAATAGCAAGAACCTGCAACCAAGATTACTCTACCCAGCAAGGCTATTATTCAGAATTAAAGGTCAGATAAAGAACGTCACAGACAAAAAAAGCCAAAGGAGTTCATCACCACCAAACTGGGATTATATGAAATGGTGAAGGTAATCTTTAAAAAGAGGAGGAAGAAGAAAAAGGTAAAGATAAAAACTATGAACAACAAAATGACAACAAATACATACCTACCAACAAGTGAATCTAAAAATCTGATGAACAGAATGGACTGATGAATATAATAGAATGAAAAATCTGATAACCAGAATGGACTGATGAATATAATAGAATCAGGGACATAGGAAGGGAGTGACAATTCTCAGGGCGAAGAAGGTGTGAGGGGTGCGGGAAGAGACTGGACAAAAATCTTATACCTATGGCTGAAGACAGTGGCCGAGGTAAGGGCATGGGAGGGTGGGGTATTGAGTAGAGGGGAGCTATGGGGAGAAATAAAACAGAGGAACACCTGTAATAATCTGAACAATAAAGATTTATTTAAAAGAAGAATTGGAGTGTGCATTTGTGCATTAATCTGTAACAAAGCTTATATCCAATCCTTCCTGCTGCTTCTCAACCAGCTTCCCTTACCCACTCCTATCACATTGTACTTATTAATATGATCTATACTTATTCAGATCCCTAAGGTTTGAATGTTATTCGTATTACAAATTGAACTCTCTTGACTTTGAAGTTTATTCATTAGTGTACATAGAAACAATTATGTTAGAATTTTCTGCCACCCAGTGGTAATAATGCTTCTTTGCACATTGGATAAGCTCCTCCTTACATACTATTTTTTGTATTATTCCATTTTAACTTGTGTTTATTTCATGCCTGTTATGTATTTAGAATGGATTAGAAATTTTTCTTAAACTGTTTATTTGTATCCAAATCCATGTCTCAGATTTAGAGCAGAACTAGTCACATAAAAATGTTCCAAGTAACTTTGTAAATGTTTAGTCATATACCATTTCACTATACCCGTGGTCCCCAACCAGGGATGGTTTTGCCCTCCCCAGCCCCCACTGGCGTCCCAAGGGTGCATTTGTAATAGAGACATTTTTGGCTGTCACAACCAGAGAGGGTGATTGTTCCTGGCATAGAGCAGGTTAGAGGGCATGGATACTGCTTAACATTCTGCAGTACACAGAAAGCCCCCCACAATAAAGAATTTTCTAGCCAAAGTGTCAAAAATGTCTCACGTGAGAAACCTGGAACTCTGTCCACTGCTTCCACACCTGGGAGAGCTTCATGTTAGACTGAAACTATAACATAGTGTAACTCCGGTCACTGGCTCTTCAAGATCTACCCTCTGGGAAATCCACAATCATACACATTCCTAAGTGAACAGAGTACTGTTTTCTGTTTTCCTAGTACTGTTACTTCCTCTGTGTCACCCAGTGTGTTACTTAGTAAGGCATCTATCTGCCTTATGGCTTAAAATGAAGTCACTGTATTTCACATGAATCTTTATCATGTAGTTGAACTGAAACCTATTGGTTCATGAACCCAGATAGTTTTGTACGTGCCGTGTATAGCAAGGTACCCAGAAACCACATGAGGTCCATTAGTGACCCAATATCACTTCTTTCATTTCTTTCACCAACCAGCAATGTTGAGCACTTGCCATCTGCTGGGCAGTGCTGGCCCTAGGGATGTTGGGATGAATTGAAAAGTCCCTCTTTCTATACAGCCTAGAGGATGCAGACAATACACATGGAACTAGGCCAGTGAATATAATTGTAAGTTGTGAAGTGTGATATGAAGCAAACAATAAAAAAAAACACCTATTTTTCATGGGGTGGGCAAGAGAAGCTTTCCGATAAGCTTACGTTTTAAGCAAAAGTCCAAAGGGTGAGCCATGCCCAGTGTGGCTCAGATGGTTGGATGTTGTCCTGTGCACCATAAGGTTTCTGGTTCAATAACCAGCCAGGGCACATGCTCAGGTTGCAGGCTCGATCCCCAGTAGGGGGCATGCAAGAGGCAGCTGATAGATGTTCTGCTGTCATATTGATGGTTTTCTTTCTCACTCCCTCTCCCTTCCTTTTTCTCTAAAAATCAATTAAATAATTTTTAAAAATCCAAAGGTGAGAGAGAACTAGTCATCAAGGCAAAGAGCCAGGAAAAGAGGGTTTTGGATTTGAAACAGCAAACACAAAAGCCTTAAATTGGAAAAGAGCAAATGAAAGAAGTCCTGTGTGACATAACTATGTTTGTTTGTTTTTTAAAGGATTATCTCCAAGGGCAGGGTGTGTCATGGAGCTGCCTTAATTGGGGATGATTTGGCATAGCAAGTATCAAGGACCACACATTTGCCTTCAAAAAATCTATAGGAAGCAATTTTTTTTTTTACTTTCCAATTACCATGAACACCTATGGATGTACTGGTAGCCTCTAATAAAAAAATGAGCATCAGCCCTAACCAGTTTGGCTCAGTGGATAGAATGGGCAAACAACAAAGAAAGAAATCTGCAATAAAGATTTTTAAAAATATACATTTTAAAAAAGGCCTTTAGCCTTCGGACTAAAGGCTCCCAGGTTCGATTCTGGTCAAGGGCATGTACCTTGGTTCTGGGCGCATCCCCAGTGAGAGTGAGGGGATGTGCAGGAGGCAGCTGATCAATGTTTCTAACTCTTCCTCTTCCTTCATCTCTGTAAAAAATCAATAAAATACACTTTTAATTACTTGCTTGTTCGCTGATTAGAAAAAATAAGCATCAAATTAATGATTTTCAGAGGTTGTGAACTCATGAGTAAGTGGTAAAGGATGTGCAAAGATTCCATTTGTCTGGATCTTTTCCCTCTGGTTATGAACCTGTCCATACTCTCAATGTTTCATCATAAAAACAGGGATGGAAGTGAACTTGAACCTAGCCATCACATGTAATGATGTCCTTAAGGCGTAAATTACATTTTGAAGGCCAGAAATAATTATGGCATTATAAAAAGAAATGAATAATTATATTACTGAAAAATAAATTATATATTGAAACTATATTATTAAAATAGGGTTAAGCTTGCATAAATTTTACATATTTCATTCATTAGAAGAACTTGAAGGACTACAGAGGTTCCTAGATCACCCCTTCATTGTAAGAAGAGTTTCAGCACCTTGCCTAGTGTTCCACAGCTAACTCGTAGCAGAATCAGATGTGTGTCTTTCGGTCTCCATCAAGTACTCTTAAGAATCTAAGCTGCCTCTCTTTGGTCAATTTGGTCAATTGTATAATTTTACCTTAATGTTCTTCAAAGTAAATATAACATAATGATACACCTTACTGATATTTTTAGAGAGGGTGAAGAAAAAAGAAAATAGCTTTGTGAAGAAAATGCTATCTGTACTAACAAAATAGCAAATTGTTTTTCATGGATTTTGTCAGCCTTGTGATATTTTCTTATTACTATAATTCAGTTAGACCATAATTATTTACATTCTTCGTTGGTACCCATAACTTAGCACAGTACCTTACTTATAGAAGACATTTAATACATGCTTGTTCGATGGATAAATGCGTACATAGCTGTTTTAATTCAGTATGCAGGCTTTTAAAGATCAAAGCTGTAATACTTTCAACAATAAAGATGAATTTTTTAAAAATAAAAATAAAGATTAAAGTATTGAAGTCAAAGACTTTAATCGAGTCTCATTGAGCTGTACATATAGCAACTTAGATGTCATCGGGAAATATCTTTGAAGACAATCTTAAAGTTTCTCATCCCCTATGAACAATTGTGTACCCAAAACATACAAATTTGGAGCTGCTCTGTTCAACTTGGGTTATCTTTGTTTTTGTAAAATCATTTTTTTTTCTTTAGAAAGTGACTTGAAAAGTTTTTTAATCTTCCTCTTAGCGTGTTAACATGGTATATTAAAATCTTTATTGTATTGATTGCTGAAATTGGTTTGGCTCAGTGGATAGAGCATCGGCCTGCAGACTGAAGGGTCCCAGGTTCGATTCTGTTAAAGGGCATGTACCTTGGTTGTGGGCACATCCCCAGTAGGGGGTGTGCAAGAGGCAGCTGACCGATGTTTCTCTCTGATCGATGTTTCTGACTTTCTCTATCCCTCTCCTTCTGTAAAAAAATCAATAAAATGTATATTTTTAAAAATCTTTATTGCAGATTTCTTTCTTTGTTGTTTGCCCATTCAAGCAAGTATGTTACTCGAAAAGTGTTTCCCAAATTGGATACTATACAGATTCTAAAATGTAAATGGATTAATTAGTGTTTTTTGGCACCTGAATTCTGTCTCACAACAGTCGCTTCCTGGCATTTCTCAGGAGCCCCAGCACATCCCACTGCAGCATGTTTTAGTCAATCAGGATTTCTGAGGTCATCACCATTATTTCTCCAACTCGTTTGCCTCTTCCTCTGTCACAGATGTGTCTGTGGGAAGGTTAAAACATGGTTCTCATGGCAACATGATTGATGTACAAAGTCTAAACGACTCCTCAGATGACCTCTAATAGCCATTGAGAGACTGAACACACCTTAAGTGTCTATAATTGTCTTGGAAGATAGAACTATAAGCAAGTGAAGTTAAAATGGTACAATATATGTCTACATTCTATATATTGATATATTGATATATATAAGTTTATTTTATATAATATATAAAACTTGGTTCATTTATATGACTAGCAAATCTAATCACATTTTAAAAAACTTAGATAAGAATTTATTTCTAATTTTTTTTCAAATTGCAGCTTGAGCATAGTAAAGAATCAAGTATAAGAAGCTCAGAAGATTTCCAGCTAAATAGTTTCGGTAATCCTCCAAGGCAGTATCAGGTAAGCATGAATTTTTAAGGAATAAGATTATTAATTGATAAAATAAAGAATCTCAAACTCATTCTTTAAATGAAAATTACATTTTTCTCAATATCAAAATAATGCGTGCATTCAACAAATATTTACTGAGTAACTACCCTGTTCCAGGTACTTACTAAGTACTGGAAATACAAAGATAAACAAAATAGATGAAGCCCTGACATCATGGAGCTTAGTCTTCATGCTCATTATAAAAATTTTACCCTTATTAAAATCATAAAGAGGAAAGTAAAATCCACCTCAAACCCTACCATTGAGAAATAAAGATTGCTTACTTTCGCTGAATATTTTGCCAGATGGTTATATACAGGAGTATAATTTTACATTTATTATACATATAATGAATATGTATAATATTCATTTATACACATATATGATAATTTATTAAAATAATCCCTGCCCTGGCCTGTGTGACTCACTTGGTTGGAACATTGTCCCAAACACCAAAAGGTGATGAGTTCAATCCCTAGTTGGGGTGTGTGCAGAAGGCAACCCATTGATGTTTCTCTCTCACATCAATTTCTCTTTCTCAAATCAATTAAAAAAAACCCTGGCTGGTGTGAGTCAGTGGTTTGGGCATCATCCCATAAACTGAAAGGTTGCTGCTTCAATACCTGGTCAGGGCACATGTCCGAGTTCTGGGCTCCATCACCATTGGGGGCGGGGAGGGGTTGGCATGCAAGAGGCACCCTGTGATGTTTCATTTTCACATCAATGTTTCTCTCTCTCCCTCTTTCTTTCTCTTTAAAATATCAATAAATATATTTAAATATCTTTTTAAAATAAAGTAATTTAGAATAATCCCTTATTGATGGACATATAAGGGTTTATTTTTCTACTATTATGTAGCATTAACATGAATATATTTACCCATGGAACCAATTACACCCTTGGAATAAGTTCTTGAAAGTGGAATTTTCCTGTTTACCATTTCCTTTTGGGCTTAGGTAATTTAGCTATATCTTCACTCAGGATTTCCTGCACATGTGCTGAGCCTACTACTTTTCATGAAAAGTATGTAGTAAATACACATCCTTAGGGAAGAAGCCCTGGTACTGGAGGAAGTATTACACTGAGGCTGACCATTCATAAATTGTGAAGCACAAAATCAAAGCTATCTATGTGTTTTAGTGAGTGAGGGGAAAAAAAGATATGAGTTTTCTTCCATTTGCTTAATTTTCCATTTCCACCTGCAATGCTGAATACCTTTAATCTGTCCACTGAAAGACTGTGTCTTGCCCTAATACTTTTCAAATAAAATACAAGCAATGAATCAAGAATTAGATATTTGTTCGGAACTTGCTCTTTTCTGCCGAATTAATTTTGAGTCATTAATTTAGGCGATGTATGCATTCTCTGGCAGGTAAATCATCTTCATCTTTGATAGCAATTACTTCTAAAGTGCTTGGTAAAGAGACAATGACTCAAATTTATTCCAAATGAGAGATTTTTCATCAATGTAAAACTGAGATGGATTTTTTTTCTTTTTCTAGAAAATAATGAAGAGGCTCATTAAAAGATATGTTCTGAAAGCCCAAATCGATAAGGAAAGTGACGAAGTGAATGAAGGTGAGCCAGGATGTGAGCTTGATGCAGAGCCGAGGGAGGGTAGGAGGGAAGGGTGAGCTTAAGAGTGAGCTTCAAGAAAAGAATATGGGTTCTCACCAATTGTCAATACCAGTAAGGTCTCAGGGAACAGGCTATTTCTGAACAGTTCAGGGCAGATGCTGCTAGTTAGATAAGTAAGGATTATTTTTATGGGGGTTTGGAGGGAGGAGGAAGTGGTTAGGAAAGATGGGGACCTGTTCCTCCCAAACCCCAAAACACTTGCCGCTAATGTTTTCCTTAATTTACTCTCAGAGTAAATTCTAAATTTGCTATAATGTTTTTCTATCATCTTTTCATTGCCTGAAATATGTAGCTGACAAAATAGAAACCTGCTGGTTAGAAAGTTAATTCCTTCAGAAGGATTCAACATATAGATGTGCATGGAGTTGAGACTGATTTCACTCAACCCCAGAGTTGCTAGTTACTCTGCATCACATAGTGACAGTACACTGGTCACTTGTTTGTTTGTTTGTTTGTTTTCAAAGGGGAACTGAAGGAAATTAAACAGGACATCTCAAGTCTCCGTTATGAACTCCTGGAAGAAAAAACTCAGAATTCAGAAGATCTAGCAGAACTTATTAGAAAACTTGGGGAAAAATTACCATTGGAACCAAAGCAAGAGGAAAGCAAGAGAGAATGCAGACTTCCTTAAAATCCATATTTATTTGTCCACTTGAAACCATATTATTTTCTGATTTATTTTTTTAAGTGCTGATGTGACCAACTTTTAAACAAGAATATGTTCAAAGAAAACTTGGGTCATGCTATCATCTAGTTCCCTAACATTTAATATTTTTCGTGGGTAAATGTCATCATTTGGGCTAAAGAGTGCAGATTACGGTGGAAATTCTGCCAATCGTTTGGTGCTTGTTTTATATACTGCATTCTTGGGTGTAATTTGTGATGGTGTGATTGCTACGTAGTGTCTGCCCAGGAATCATCGCAGCTGGCAGGGGCATTTCCTCTGATGGTGATTTCAGGCACCTCCTTGCCTGCTCTGCGGATCCCCTATAATGTAAAGGAAAACCATCTGTGACCATTAGGGAATGCTGTTTAATCACCTATCCTGCTTAGCCCCTACAGAATAAGATTGATAATGTCTGTGCAAAATGGGGTTAAATTTTTCCTGTAGTTTTTGATTCATCTCTTTGAAAACATTATATTTACTAGTGAAAAAGTACTTTCTCCACTGAACCCTGGAAACATGCCTCAGGTGCGTGCGTGCGTGCATGCGTGTGTGTGTGTGTGTATCTAGGAAATGCTCACCCTATTTTCTTTTGCAGTTAATATAAACCCTCTAAAGCTCTTTACATTATAATTTTTTGTTGTGACTAAACAACTGTGGTCATTCAGTCCAGTTACAGCACAATTTGGGGCCATTTCTGAGGGCCATTGCAAGTGAATTCCCAGAGTTGTCAACAAATACAAAGAAAGAAAAAGTGCGGAAGGAACTTGCAAATACTTATCTCTTATTGTCATTATGTTCTACCCTCCTCTCAAAATATATGAAACAGAAGTTTGCATTTGTGAGCAGCCACTGGAAGGTTTTTGCTGACAGATTATGTGAGGCAGCAGCTGAAACAAGGAAAAGAGAAATGAAGGGTCATCCATTCAACTTCGCAAAGGCTGTCAATATTTAGATGATGCTGGGCATTAGCTGAAAGTGCAGTTTTAAATTCAATAAAGAAGAGCTTCAAATGTAAAAATGCAACTTCATTTTAAAACTAAAATGTCACAGAAAATCTGTTCAGCCCCAAATTTGACGGTAATTAAATCAAAGGACTTTTATGTAACCAGCTGAAAATATAGCTGCAATTTTGTGTTCACTGGTTTTGTATTTGTGGCTATCATTTATTAAGTTATTTACTGACACAGAAAAGATCTGTTTTCAAATGTTTCATGACAATATTTGAATCAGAAGTTGCAAAAATCAACCTCATACCAAATGCATTATCAGCTAATTAAAATAATCCATCATCCAGAAAGCTTGTGTTGTGCATGCGCGAGATGGGCCTCTGTGCCCAGAGTCAGCAGATTTTCTTCAGAGGGCAGCTGGATTGGCACCTCTCCTCATTTTTTTTTGTCATTGAAAGATGAAAAGAGCACCCCACCATATTTTAAGAAAGGCTTTAAAGAGTTTAACTGAAGGCACAGTGCCAATGGATCATCATGAACACAACTGACCTTCATATGTCTCAAGATCCTCCATTTTAAATCCTGTATTCACATGGCAGCCAGCTTAACCTTTAGAAATAAAGTGACTAGGAAGTGAGATGTAGTTATGCAAACTGCTGAACTTTTTTCGTATTTTTCCTCTCAGACATGCTTTTCTGGAGGTTTGGCTGCCATGAGGATGGAGCACGCTACCTGGCGGTGACTACCCAGCTGTTTTCTGGGGGCCAAGCCATGGCCCCTCCTCAGGGCAGACCCACCACCAGTGAACAAAGCAACCCTGTGTTTGTACCTCGATGCCTAGTTTTACTCACTACCATTCTCATTAATCTGAAACTGAGAAGTAACACAAATTCGATATGATTTTTAGTAGGCATATAAAATGAATTACCAAAATCTGTCTGCTTGAAACTTTTTTCAGGGATTGAAAGGAATAGAAAATCAGTGTCTAACCTCAATGAGCTCACCACCAAGTAAAGAAATGCAAGAAATGTTTACTGAGCAGCTATCCTGGCACAGTTATTGTGGTAAATGCTTTCCATACATGATTTAATCTAACTCAATGCTCACAACAACCAAATGAGGTAAATTCTATTTACCTCCATAAGTTGAGAAAACAGATTTTTAGAGGTTAAGTAACTCACGCAAGTGTGTCATCTCAAGAACAAAACCCAGGCCTTCCTCGCAGCAGACTCCTCACACTTACCTGGGGTCTTAGCTGCCTGTAATGGAGTGTGGTTGTCCTATTGTGACACTTATATTTTAATCTCTGGGAGAGGACACATGGGCTGTACCTGAAAACCTCAACTTCCTTACATACTCAGTCCAGAGACAGACAAAAGCATTAGTCAAGGCTTTGGGTAAAGAGAAGATTTGACTTCAAAAAGGTTATAGTAATGAAAAAAGAAGAAGAATGAATAAATGAATGAAAATGAAGATGTGCAGTGAGTGGGTGGAGACAGTGTGAGCCAGGCCAACAGCTAGGCCTGAGTGCGAAACTCGGAAGCTTTTCAGAGAGAGAGAGTGACTGTGACTCATTGAGGAGAACAGATCGACCTTTTAGGAAGTCTATCCCACTTATCCAAGCTTATTCCAGTAGGAAAGAATTTTATCACCTTGTAAATAGTAAAAGCAAACCATCCATTTCATTGAAATGCAGGGTCTATATGATAGTACTGATAGGGAAGCTTCAGGACATGGAAGAGATGATCCTCCATGTACCACATTCAAAGGATGGTCCTCATCTGCTCTGACTCTGACAGGCAGACACAGCCTCCTTCTCTCCTCTGAAACCTCCCTGTGTCATCAAGTTCCAGAGGGGTTATGAGAGTGACACCACTTTCTCTGCCACTCTGTTGAATGGTGCTTGATAGGAATTCCAATGCTGTTGTTGGAGTCTCTACACTTTGATGTAGAGTGTGCAGACTGAATCACCAGAGGAGCAGAAAAGTATATGAATTCCTGACCCAGACTGTGTGTTATACTCAGGAAACATCCAATTAGATTTCCCAATGAGCAGATTCATCAAAGGTTGGGAAGAGTGGAGCCCAGCATCTTACCATGGATAGAAGTTGAAAATTCAGTGAAACATCTGTTATCATACAACACATTGACTCATAAACTGAGTCCTTACCATGGTATGTGACTGGCTGAGGTGATATATACTGTGAATTCTCTGAAAGACCAGGAAAATGTTATTTTTTCCTTGAGCCATTAGAATGACTGCTTGAATTTTCTTTATTCTGTATTTACAGCAACAGCCATCAAACTTTCTGAAGACACTTTTTAAAACATTTTCCCAGAGGAATTTGATGATAACACCTATTCACAACTCTCAAAAAGTTTTTATTTGGAATCAGTTTTTGTAGGGGTGTTTATACAACTGAGTAAATAGCTAGAGAAACTGACCAGCTATGGGATAGTTTTGTTCTCATATTAGTATCATTTGATGGATAATCAATTTATGCAGTATAAGTGAATTTATAGAGATGTTGATTCATGGTTTTCAAACTTCATGAAAATGATGTGTTGAATTGCCACATTATTCAATGGTAAGGGATATTATACCTACTCAAGAGGTCATCCTATCTAATAAAGAAGGAATGTGCTAATTGACCATCAAACCCTCACAAAGATGGCAACACCCAGTCCCCTCAGCCCCACCAGTACAGCAGGCATGCAGCACAGCCAGGCCCACCTCCAGGTGGGTCTGGCTACTCTGAGCACCTGCCTCCAGAGGCCCCTAGTCCCCTCAGTCCCCCAGCCACCCAGGGCTGCCCAAGGTTCAGGTAACCCGGGCCGGCCAAGGTTTGCACTGCCAACAGTGGCAGCATCAGAGGTGTGATGGGGGCATTGCCTTCTCCTGATCACTGAGTTGCCCCCCGCCCCTGAGGGCTCCCAGACTGTGAGAGGGGGGAGGGCGGGCTGAGGGAGCCCCCCCCTTCCAGTGCATGAATTTTCATGCACTGAGCCTCTAGTCCTATCTAATAAAGATGGAATATGCAAATTGACCATAACTCTGCAACAAAGATGGTGGCACCCATAGTCACTAAGGAGGGATATGCAAATTGACACAACAAGGTGAGAGGTGGAAGGTGGCTCCACCCGGAGCAAGTGTGATACCAGCAGCCAGGGGGAAGAAGGCCTATTCTTGCATGAATCTTTGTGCATCGGGCCTCTAATATATTCATAATAGTCATAGTGTTCCTCCAGTATAATGTTATATAGGACCTTGCAGTAAAAATCAGAGGAAAAATGGTATGTATAGAAGCTAAGAATTTCTCCTTTCTTCTGCTTCCAGTATCCATGCTATAAGCGTAGGCTTTTCCTACTGATGAATTGTCGGAACAGTGTGTGATGGATGGACAGACAGTCATGTTCTCTAGCACAGGCTCAAGACAACCTGAATTTTGCTTTCCTAAATCATTTGAAAAAACCTTGGTGATGACATTCAGGAAGTGAGTCTTGTGCTTCACTACCCTTCATTTTGTCCCAATCATTGTCTGTGAAAATAGACTTTCATATCACCATAAGAACAATCTCAGACCAAAGCCAATTCAGGTATCATTGTGCCTCAGCCTGAGAAGCGATGGTAGTGCTGTGCTTTCGCGTTAACCTTTCCAGTATGCTGTGAGTCAGCCACCTGACATTTACCCTCCGCTCTCTTTCAGAAAATGGAGTACCCCTGAGAATCATTGGAAAAGGTCAAATTTTAGTGTTGCCTTATATTTCAAAAAATGTTAATGTCATATTGCTGCTACTATCTGTTGACATGTAAAATAATATATACACAAACATATGCATATATAGTTTGTCAGGATGTAGAATATATTATATATATAAATGCCATATATATATATATATATATATATATATATATATATATGAGCAAATATATTCTTCAAAGCATTGTTATAATCCCACAGAAAAACATTATGCAGCAAATATATATTTTTTGTTTCTTTTTTCACTTGTCCTTTTCTTTTTAATTTTAGTGATTTCTTTCTAGTCTCTATATAGTATCTACCTCTTCTGCTGAGTTCTTTAAAGCCTAGCAATCTAGAATCTGGAGCCAGAACATGTGGGCTTGAATCCAAGCTCTAACAGTTAACAGCTGGACAACCTTCACTAAGTTTCTTATCCTTTCTGTGCCTCATTATTCTATAGGTAAAAAATCAGTGTCATCTCCCATTAGAGTTTTATGAGGATGAAATAAGTTAATACGCCTTAGGGTCAGAAAATAGTGCTCAGTATATGTCAGCATCCAACTAATGTTAGCAATTGTAGAGAAAGAATGTGACTCTCAAATTCCCTTTTCCACTCTGTCTTAAACCTCATAAAATCTAATGAAATTTGGGTTTCTACTTGTGTTTCTCTGTTTAATTGATCCATAATATTTGGAACTCTGGTTTTTCTTTAATTTTATTGATTTTTTTTACAGAGAAGAAGGGAGAGGAATAGAGAGTTTGAAACATGAATGAGAGAGAAACATCGATCAGCTGCCTTCTGGACACCCCCTCCTGGGGATGTGCCCACAAAAAAGGTACATGCCCTTGACCGAACTAGAACCTGAGACCCTTGAGTCCACAGGTCAACACTCTATCCCCCGAGCCAAACCGGTTAGGGTGGAACACTGTTTTAAGAAGGATTCCAGGTTCCTCACAGGACCACTGGGACAGAATGACATTGAGACAATTAACAATGCTTGCCACAGACATGGAAAGTTGCTTCTTAGGCCATCATTCTTGAGGAAAATGAATCATCTTTGAACACTATTTGGGAAAATTTCAAGACGTGTATTACTTTTGATTGTAATATTCTTATATCATTTTACAATCGTTTCATAAGATGATTTGGAACAGGTAACATATTGACCCCACTTATAAAATTTGTATTTAATACCTATTGTAGTTATTTCAATGTGCTGGGTAATGCCAGTTGCCATACTAGAAACAGAATACAAGTCGTCAATTTATGAGCCACAGACCTAATTCATACAAGCTGGGTCCATAAGGTCTATTTTCATTTATTCATCCCAGATAGCTATCCAATGCTTGAGAAGAGATTCTTCAACATCCACAGGGGGAAAGTGAAGTCTGTACAAACTTGTTAGGTTTAGTTTGCCTGCTACAGTTTGTGGTTTCATCTTATTTTTTTAAGAGGATGTACCAAATCCATGTAAGTTGGTATTGCCTAGTCATTGGGTAGTTTCTAATTGATGTTTTAGAGGGTGAGCAACTTGACTCATTCATTTCATACTTTTCTAGAACATATTTTTATTGGTTTCAGAGAGGAATGGAGAGAGAGAAACATCAAAGATGAGAGGGAATCATTTATCAGCTGCCTTCTACCCACCCCCTCCCTGGGATTGAGCCCACAACCCGAACATGTGCCCTGATCAGGAGCCGAACTGTAACCTTGTGTTTCATAGGTTGATGCTCAACTATGGAGCTACACTGGTGGGCCATACTTTTGTTTAATAAGAAATTTATCCTTTGACTCAAGAAGTTAAAGTAAGTAATGAATTAACCACATGCCAGTTTTTCTTTATTAATTCAATATTGGATCTAGCCTATCAAGTTTCCTCACAGACATGATCAGCCATAATTCATGATTGACTAATAGGACAGTTAACCCCTTGGCTGGTGGCAGGAGTTCATGTAGCCTCATTAATGAGAAAGATACATGCAGACTGTCCAGTGTGTTGCTTCTTTCTGATGCTGTCCATTCTTAGACCTAATTCCTTTTCCTCATAAATCTCCAACTCAGTTGGGTTTGACCCTGAGATGCATATAAGCTTTTCCCTCTTAAACCAATGACTTCTGACTTGAAAGCTCAGAGAGGCTTTTGTGAGAGGAGCAGTTAAGGCACTCGATAGCCTTTTGAATGACCATCCCTCAGGACAAGTCAGAAGTCCTAAAATGTTGTTTGTAGTTGATAAAAGCATTTACTAGGTCACAGAATCAGAAAATATTTTTTGTGAACTTTCTCCCCTAAGCACTAGAGTGCTGATGTTGTGACACTGTGGGAAATAAAAGATTTCTTTCAATGGTTCACTCATTCCCAGTGTTAGAGAAAGAATCCAGACTTTAACTGGCTATAACCAAAAAGACAATCTGCATCATCTCATTCCTCCATCATGCAAAGACCAGGCCTGCAGTCTTCTGGTATTTTATAATACATCATCAAAATTGCAAAAGCAGTCATATCAAGTGCATTATCAGAAAATTAATGCAGTGCTCAGTGAGTTCTGACCTGTCCTTTATAAGAGCAGTAGTTCATGTGACTTTCATCCCAAGGGCTTTTATGCATCTCCATGCCCAAGGAAGCTCTTGGGACTTTATGGTTGCCCAGCAATACATGATTTACTCAGTCATTCTCTTAAAATGCAACTATAATCAGAACACAGTTCCTACCCTCAAAGAGCTTTCAGCCAGACACAGGAGTTAGTCATGTAGCCTGTAAGTGCTATAAAAGCCCCAGGAGGAGCACCAAAGGGGGGCCGGGTGCACATGTATTTCAAGTCAGAGAGGCTTCTGGTTGGAAGTAACATGCATTTGGAGAATGCTGCAGCATTGTTACTCCCCACCTCCCACATCGACAACAATGTGGCATGTAGCTTGTCTTCATGTCACTGTCTTTTTGTTTGTTTTGTTTATTTCTGTTCATCCTCACCTGAAAACTTTGATTTTTAGAGACAGTGGAAAGGAGGGAAGAGACACAGAGAAAGAAATATCAATGTGAAGAGATACATTGATTGGTTGCCTCCCCCATATACTCTGACCTGGGCTGGGCATCAAGCCTGCAACAGAAGTACATGCCCTGAACCTGAATTGAATCCATGACCCTTCAGTCTGCAGGCCTATACTCTATCCACTAAGCCAGACTTGGAGGGCTTCATGGCACTGTCTTAAATAAAGTTCCTCATGCCCAGCTGGTGTGGCTCAGTGCTTGAGCGTCAACCTATGAACCAGGAAGTCACGGTTTGATTCCCAGTCAGGGCACATGCCTGGGTTTCAGGCTCCATCCCCAGTAAGGATGGTGCAGGACGCAGCCAATCAATGATCCTTTCTCATCATGATGTTTCTATCTCTTTCTCCCTCTCCCTTCCTCTCTGAAGTAAATAAAAATATATTTTAAAAATAATTATCTATAATAATAAAGTGTAATATGATAATTAGACCAGATGTCCTTTCTGACAAAGCTGGGGCTGCAAGGGAAGCCTGGGTCCTGGGTGCCAGAGGGAAGCTGGTGCCTGCAGCCAGGAAAAGGAAGGCCTACTTTTGCACAAATTTCATGCACCAGGCCTCTAGTTTAAAAATAAATAAATAAATAAATATAATAAATAAATAAAGTTCCTCAGAAGAAGACCTGGAATGAGGTGAGTATAAAGCAAGTGGGCCCAGATAAAACTGATAAAGAGCTGGGGGAAGCAGAACAGGGAAGAGAATGCCAATGAACTGTGTCATTTGGGCAAAATATTGCTAACTTCAACCTGGTCCTGCAGAGGAATTCTGAAGTTCTGCCCCTGAGCTGGACCTTCATGCCCATTGCCCATCAGTCCTTGGCTAAGGGCTGCCCCAGGGAAAGGTTACTACCCTGGCACTTTCAGAAAAGGCTCCAGCAGCCCAAGGACACTCTCCTGAGGGGGCAGCCAATGCAGGCACTTAGAAGCTGACCTCAGGGAGGGACATGCTATGGAGGGGTTGCTGACGTCCGCAGATGCCACACACTCTACATGCAGTGCCAACCTAGGACAGTGCTCATTGTAACCACAGATTACATCAGAATGTCAAAAATGCCATTTGGTTTCACAATAGCATTTTAGAGACTACTTGAGAAATAGTAACTGTTTTAGAGTCTTCAAAGGAGGTGGATGGGATCCTCTTAAAAATCAGACAGCATCTGGGATGCTAGGGGTTAAACCAGGTGATGTCTGTACCCTCCAGAAACTTGGTTATTCCCACAGGAGGCTGCACACTCCGTTAAGTGATAGGTGTTGGGAGTTACATATACATCCTGGACCAGCATGTCTCGTGAGGCAGGTAGGCCCTTCAAGTGCTTACCAGTTGTCATTTCTTTAAGTGGAGGTATAATATGTTGCTTTGAAATATAATTTTAATAAGGGCGGTACAGTAACCAGTTATGAATATTAACTTGAATGGATTTATCTGGATCTCTAAATAAGGAGACCCAGAATTGCTAGCTTTGGATGAGATGTGTCTAAGAAAACATCCAGAATATGGAGCCATTCAGCTAGGCTTCCTTATAACCAAGAACACCATAGCAGAGTCCTGGCATAGGGCACAGGAGAAATATAATAGACTAGAAGTCCAGTGCACCAGTTTGTGCATAGGTGGGGTCCCTCAGCTTGGCAGGCCATTGGGGCCCATTAGGGTCGTCTCACCCAGTCCCACATCAGGCCCACCAGAGGAGGGACCATAGGAGGTTGTCCGGCCATGGGAGTTTAGTTGTAGGAGCACACGGGGAAGCTCCTGCATTGAGCGTCTGCCTCCTAGTGGTCAGTTTGCATCATAGCAACTGGTTGTAACAGTCACTTAGGCTTTTATATATATATATATATATATATATATATATATATATATATATATAGATAGATAGATAGATAGATATATAGATAGATAGATAGATGGCAAGAGCCAAGAACAGCCTTCATAAAATACATCAAGGAGCACCAACCACTAATTTCTCCTTATATGGCCTATTTCACAATCTTCAAGTTCCTTTCACCACCAAAAAATATTTTTCATGACCCATGGAGACCCATAGCCTCGAGATTTATTTCACTTGCATTTTCAGAGTTCCCAGAACATACTGAATGCTCAAAAAATGTTTGCTGAATGAATACATTTGTTTGATGCATTCTGTGTTTGATGCCACTTGCTTCCTCAGTAGGGCTTGCAGCCACGCCCCAGGAAAAGAAAAATGGGACCAGTCTCAGGCAGAGAAATCCCCAGGGAGCCATTTCAAATCTTGCCGGCCAAACTACTCTGACAGGGCGTCTCAGTAGCCTTCTCCGGGCTCAGTCAGCATTGAGACCTTGGGAAGGGCAGGGATCTCTAACACTCTCGGAAGCTATCTCTGTCTGGCTACCGTAGGATCTGCCTATAGATGGACAGAAAGAGCACAAAGATTTGCTTGATTTTTACTCTCTTTTTCACTTTGTGAGAACTTTATTTTGGTCCCAGTCATCGGAGTATCACTTTTACCCTCTCTGGAAGACAGATTAGAGATGAGAAGAGGTCAGTATGGGTGACATAGCACCATCAGAATATCTGGGAAGAAAGAGGCAGTGGGAAGCAGCCTTTGTCTCTGTTCCCTGGGTCCCTTCCATCATGAGAGGAGGGGAGTCATCCTCGCTGTACAAGGAACATCCTGAGACTATGACAAGGAGCAAAAACTGATATCTCTAAAGCGTTACGAAGTTGCTCCACAGCCTGGCCAATGTGACTCAGTGGTTGAGCACTGAGCTATGAACCAGTAGATCATGGTTAGTACCTGTTGGGGCACATGCCCCACTTGTGGGCTTAATCTCCAGTCAGGGGCATGCAGGAGGCAGCCAATCAATGATTCTCATTATTGGTATTTCTATTTCTCCCTTCCTCTCTGAAATAAACTAAAAAATTTTAAGTTGCTCCATAGAGCAGGGAACCCAAATCCAGTGATGTAATTCCAGTGGTGAAGTTCTACCCCTTAAGGGTTGTCCTGAGTTAGGAATAATTAATGCTATCCTCTGCCAAAACCTCATTTACAGCTATTGAGAAGAGAACAAATACCCACCTAGCCTTTGACTGGTTTCCTGGAAAGAAATATTCTGTGGGTACTCTGCCTACTTTAGATTTTTCGACTCCTTATTCCTCCCTTCATTCTCTTTTAAAAATGGTGATGTAATTGACAAATGACATTATATTAGTTTCAGGTGTATAACATAATGATTCCATATTTGTATGTATTGTGAATGATCACACAATAAGTCTAATTAACCTCTGTCACCATATATAGTAACAATATTTTTTCTTATGAGAACTTTTAAAGTCTTCCCTTAGCAATTTTCAAATATACAATGCAGCATTGTTAACTATAGTCATCATGCTATACATTAAAACGGGCTCTTTTTGTTCCCATTATGCTTGGCTGCTGGTCAAACCACACGGTGTTCTAACTGGACCTGGGAGGTCACACTGACCCAGGCCAGGCAGGCTAATGACAGGGCCTGCAAGGAGCCAGGCAGGAGGGCCCAGTCTGCTGGTGCTGACATCATGTGGCCACGTGGTTCAGACAAATGCACACAGAAGGCCTCAGAGACAGACCTGGAAGAGACCTCACACTGCCACTTGCCTCTTCCCATTTGAGCTTGGAGCAATGTTGACCCTTTCTGTAGCCCATTTCCTTCAGCTGTTCAAAATATGTCTCACATGAAGTCAATTGAGGATCCATGAGAACATGTACAAGAAGCACTTGGCCTTTGGGGGTCTTACAATGGAGCATCTGTCACGAATTGCGTTCCCCAGACACCTTTTGCCTCTTTTCTGCCCACACACCCAACCCAGTTTTGAGAGGCTATCTGTGCCTGCAAATAATCTCAGAACAAGACCCAGGATGTACATCTGGGCCAATAAAGACCAGGCTGAGGTGTGAGCTGACTTTTGTCAGGGGGTTGGGGAAGGAAGTGGTCTAGACCCACATCAATGTACTTATACCCCAACCTTATCCATAGCCCTTGCATTGGCACTCCAAAAGCTGGCGAGGCTAGAACCTCAACCTTAATGTGTGAGCCCCTTGTGTTCAGGACTGATCAGCTCCTGGGGCTTCTATGCCCACAGATACAGTGCCGAGAACATGAGCCCAACACATTGCTGTACAACCAACCTGCACCGAGAGCCCAGTGTGTGCTGGGCTCTGTGTGGGTGATGAGCACAGGGAAGCCTGCCTCCTCCTGGGCCTTGCACCAGGAAGGGAAAGCAGACGAAGCAAAATAAGCAAGTGGAGTCCATGGTGTGTTAGAAGGTGAAATGTGCTATGAGTGAAAATAAAGAGGCAAGGGGAGTGCAATTTTAAATAGAGTGGTGAGAAAAGGCCTCACAGGAATGGAAAAAAAGCCCTTACGGAGGTAAGGGAGGGAGCTAAGCAGATGTGTGGGGAGAATGTTCTAGGCAGGGTGAGCCAGAGTAGAAAGACATTGAGGAGGAAGCATGCCTGATGTGCTTGAGGAGAAGAGGAGGAGGTGGGCTTGGGACCGGGGGAGAGTGGGGGAGAGCAAGAGTTGAGATCAGACAGGAAACCAGTACTGGACCTGTGGTGGAGGGCCTTGAAGGCAATGGAAGGCTGCGGCTTTTCCTCGGAGTAAAACTGGAAGTCATAGCAAGATCTTTTCTCAAATGTTTTTATTGATTTCAGAGAGAAAAGGAGAGGGAGAAGAAGAGGAAGAGAGAGAAATATCAATGATGAAAGAGAATCATTAATGGCTGCCTCCTGCAGGACCCTTCCTGGGGATGGAACCTGCAACCCAGGGCTGGGCCCTGACCAGGAATTGAACATCGACCTCCTGGTTCATAGGTTGACAGTCAACCACTGAGCCACACTGGGTGTGCCTCATAGCTGGATCTTGAAGTTAGTGGAAGCAAGACTGTTCTCCAGTGGCCTGCTTCTTCTCATTTCCCAGCAGCTGAGCCCTTTCTTTCTGCTCTTAGCCTTACCATCATTCCCTGAATGGCAGTTTGCTGTGCAATCGTTGGGAGCCCCAGACCATCTTGTCAAAGACCCACAAGATCATGTTCTCTGTAAACCTTTGCTCTTGACCTATCTGCAGGAACAGAACTGCATCAATCACACCCACTTATAATTTCTCTGGTCATAGCTAGACTCCCTCCACTCTGCCTCATTCCTGTAAGTTTCGAGCTGAAAGTTTCTTTCTCTTTTCTCCACCCTTTCCCCACAATTCTCTGGAAATGGACTATTTTGCCCCTAACCTGTCCAGAAACTGCCACAGCCTCCTTTGTGACAGATGCCAAAATGCCTGGTGATTAATGGGACGACTCCGTGCCCTCCTCTCTGCTCATTTCTATAGAGAAATAACAATAAAGCAGCACAGTGCTTGTCTTAGTATTACAAGCCAAACAGAGAATTGATTTAAAAAAAGAAAAAGAAACAAAAAGACTCGTCTGTTTTCTTCTTCACAGTATGACCGGAGCCAGCATTTCAGGGCAGAGGAAAAGCACTTTGTAACTCCTAAGCAAGCCTGGGCCATTATGAGAACGCCATTCCCCAGTCACCGTCTACTGCCATCCTGTGGCGGAGAAGGGGCTCTGCATGCAGTTTTTGCATTGGCTGGCTGGGTCCCAGCAGCAACATGTGTTCCAGCATCTGGAGCAGCCTGCCCAGAGGCCCGGAGCTGGAGCTGGAGCACTCTGACACGGGCTGACCTGATGTCTTATGCGGTCACTGGTAGCCTCTGCTAACTCAGCTCATAACCATGGCGTTTGAGACAGGGCCCTGGAGGTTGTCTGAAGAGTGAATGCCATTACGGCCAAGCACAGCTTTTTACATCACATGATCTTTCCCAACAATGAATGAGGCTTGGATTTTGCGAGTAATGCTGTTCAAATATAACATAAAATACATCTAAGATTTAAGAGATTTTTAATGATAACTTTTAAATGTTATCATTTAAAAATTTTATTATCTAAAAAGTTTATTATTTAAAAATCTTTATTTCCTGTAGAAGACAGTAATATTAATGACCAATAGTGATCGTCTCTTCAACACATCAAGGTCTCTATCTGTATTCTCTCACTAACCTTCCTGACAACCCTACAGACCAGATATCACTGTTTTGTCAGACATGAGAACACTCAGCTGGGTTAGATGAAATGATTTGCCCAAAGCCATACAGCTATCATGTGGGAGAGTCAGGGACTAAATACAGGTCTGTCTGAAGCTACGGTGAAGCGAAGAGAGCGCAGGTGTTGGTGTTAAAATGACTTTAATTCCATGACTGTGGCCTCCTGTATGGACAGGGGTGGCTGGCACCTGTTTAATGGTGTTGAAGAATATAACAGTCTTCCTCAAAAATAATTTGAACTCCCACTTCAGTTGTCACCCTGTGCACTGTCACCGCCCGTGGAGAGCGCTGGTTCCTCGGGGACGCTGTGACAGCAGAGCCTGCAGAAGCCCAGGACACAGAGAGAGCCAGGATGGAAACTAACACACAAAGAATAGCCTGTTCAGACTAGACTCTTACTTTTCCTGATGATCCAACTTGAATTCTCTTCCATTTTCTTATCTCAGGGTTAAAACAAGCCCCAGCTCCTTAGTAAAAAGAATGTGGAACCTGAGCTCTACCATTGATCCAAGATATACACAGAAGGTTCTAATAAGTGTGTAGGACAAGTTGTATATAAATTACTCAATACTTCATAAAAATGACAAAATTATTTTTTAAGAATCACTGTGTCTTCTGATTATCCTAATAAAATAATAATATGCAAATTGACCATACCTCCGATCAAGCCATGCCCACAGCCACGCCCGCCAGCCAATCAGGAGCAAATTATGCAAATAAACCCCAATCAAGATGGCTGCCACCACTGAGAGCAGGAGGGAGGCTTGAGTTTCCCTGGCAATGGAGGAAGCCAAGCTTTTTGCCTACCATTGCCAGCCTAGAGCTCCACTCAATGCTACAAGTTTCAGTTATAGAAGATACATAATCCCAACAGAAATGGCGGCAGCCATGGAGCTGGAGAGAGAATAGAGGCTAGGCTTGCCGGGGCGATGGAGGAAGCCAAATTTCTGCAGACCTGGCCTAGGCCTCCACTCGAGGCTACAAAGTTTCAAACAGAAATGGCTGTCACCACAGAGTGAGCAGAAGGCTTGGCTCTGCTCCAGGCTACAAAGTTTCAGTTGTAGAACATAAATAAATCCCAGATTCCAGGGCCTCCACTTGGGTCACTGGGGGGTGTGGCCAGCCTGCAAACCACCACAAGCCCCTCACCCAGGCTGCCCCGTGCCCCAAGGGAGCCCCCACCCTGATCCAGGACACCATTCAGGGCAAACCAGCTGGTCCCCACCCATGTACCAGGCCTCTATCCTATATAATAAAAGAGTAATTTGCAGATTGACCATCATTCCAACACACAAGAGGGCTGCCCCCATGTGGACACAAGATGGCCAGCAGGGGAGAACAGTTGGGAGGGACCAGGCCTGCAAGGGAGGAAAGTTGGGGGTGATCAAGCCTGCAGGGGAGGGGAGTAAGGGGTGACCAGGCCAGCAGAGAAGGGAAATTGTGGGCAAACAGGCTGGCAGGGGAGCAGTTAGACATCAATGAAGCTGGCAGGGTAGTGGTTAGGGGGTGATCAGGCTGGCAGGCAGAAGTGGTTAGGGGCAATCAGGGAGGCAGGCAGGTGCACAATTTGGAGCCAGCAGTCCTGCATTGTGAGAAGGATGTCCGAGTGCCTGTTTAGGTAGGATCGAGCCTAAACTGGCAGTCAGACATCCCTTGAGGGGTCCCTTATTGGAGAGGGTGCAGGCTGGGCTGAGGGACACCCCTTTTCCACCACTGCAAAAATTTCATGCACTGGGCCTCTAGTCCTATATAATAAAAGAGAAACATGCAAATTTGACCATACTTTCACTCCTGATTGGCTATGCTACCAGCCAATCAGGAGCGGGGGCAGGGCCAAGTGGCATGAGTGCCAGGCCCAGGGTGGAGATGAAACAGCAGTGGTGGCGAGTGTCCAGCCCCCGGGTGCTATGAAGGGAAGTGGTGGCAGCAGGGGACACCCGGCCCCTGGGAGAGGGTGGTCATAGGCAGCTGGGGCTGAGCTGAGCAGGGTGATAGCTGGGTGCCCAAGGCCTAAAGCCTCGCCAGAAACCTTCTGGCGAGGCTTTAGGCCTTGGGCACGCTGGGGGTGAGCCATCAGTTGGACATCCCCTGAGGGCTCCCAGTATGTGAGAGGGGGCAGATTGGGTTGAGGGACTAACCCCCCCCCCCCAGTGCACGAATTTCGTGCACCAGGCCCCTAGTCTATATAATAAAACGGTAATATGCTAATTAGACCAAACAGACTGGATTTCTTTCGATGTCTTTCTTGACTAAGCCAGGGCCAGGGCCAGCAGGAAGCCACCTGTGACCCCTGGTGCCTACACCCAGCCAGAGTGAGGGAAGCCCGGGTTCTGGGTGTGGGAGCCAAGGCAGAGGTGGTTAGGCGTGATCAGGCAGGAAGGCATCAGTTAGGAGTGATCAGGCAGGTGGGTGAGCAGTTAGGGGCATCAGGCAAGCAGACAGAGTGGTTAGGGGCAATCAGGCAGGCAGGCAGATAGGCAAACAGATAGGAGGCAGCAGTCCCAATTTCGAGAGGGATGTCTGATTGCTGGTTTAGGCCCGATCCCACAGGGGTGTCCCCCCCCATGCCTGAATTTTGTGTACCAAGCCTCTAGTGTTCATATATTTGGATCCCTGTTGACTATTAACTTTGAATTTCTGTTACCCAGGGAAAGAAAAACGTAGGTGAGCAATCCCCGGAGAACACTTATTTAATGTGCAATTTTTCTGTGTGCTTCCTGAGCTTTCTTAACACATTTGATTATTTTAATCCTGATAGCAGTCCCCATATTAAGGTTTAAAGAAAAGAAGTAGCAACCATTATTCTTGCTTGAGACCAGGATTCTATTCTATTTTTTTCTTTGTCAATGCCAAGGCCAGTTTTTTATGTGTGCAAGTACATAATAGTGAAAGAAGACACTATCTCCAAGAAGAAGAGAGCTGAAGTAATCATCCTCCGGTCAAGTTGCTCCTGTCCATCCGCTGTGAAGTTGGGTAAAGAACAAATAGTCTTTCCATGTACCAGGCAAGGACAGCAGCAAAATGCATCTTGACAAAATCAGCCACAAGGGGGTGCCATTTCCCCTCTCTGTAGTTTGGTAATGCCCTGCTTGCCCAAAGGAAGAGAAAGGTCCAGGAGAGAGGTTCCCAAACTTCTGAGGACATAAAGCCCCTGAATCAGCTTTCCATTAAGTTCAGGTGATCTGTAAGGAAATTTACATCTAAGAAAATAGGGATCTATGCATACAGGTAATTTGATACCTTTAAAACTGTCTTTGAAGGATTTTTTTTTTCTCACTAGAAAATATATAAAAATAAACAAATAAGATCCAGGAGGGAAAACAATAGCTCATGATGATTTTATTGGAATAGGTTTAATTTTCTTTTTTAGACAGAGAAGATTAGTGTGTGAATAATCAGTTCTTTCCTAGTTTTGTCAGAGAATTCAAACTTCGATATAGAATGAGCTCTAATCCAACCTGCCAACCACTGCCACCACCACCACCAGTTCATAATTCTACCCAGCCACCTTACTAGATGTGGGAGTAAGGCAGTGGACAAGATAGGGATTTCTGTCTACAGTGAGCACTACTGATAGGATGAATGAATGAGAGAATGAGTGAGTGAAATCTCAGCTTAATACCCACAAGAGTATTAAGTAATCACCATCTTTCCAAGCTATTCCTCCTGCCATGGTCTTAAGCTATCCCACTTGTGTGCATCCGTAGTGATCATATTGAAGATCAAGCGTAGGTGACATTTGGATTTGTCCTTTTGTTGCCTGTGGTTACAGACACAGCCCTGCACTGAGATGCTTTATAGACACCTGATGAATTGAGTAGTAGGAACTGGCTCTAATTAAGAGTAATGGGTGAAACCAAGCCATGGAAAATTGAGCATAAAGCCGTTTAACAGGGAGAGATTAATAACAAAATCTGCTTGTGTGTGTAATCACCTACCATCAGTAGCAGTGGCTATCCCCAACACCCATTAACTTAGAAAAAGAAGCAGTGAGGCCAAGAGGCCTTCTCGCAGGGATGCGAGGGGCGGAAGAGAGAGGCAAAGGGAACACAGCAACGAAGCCCTAATGGGTTTTCCACATCGAGGTTGATTGACTGTTGAGAAAAGAAAGAACAGTTTGTACTATTCGGTTAGCTTGAGCACTGTAATTTGTGACAGCTATAGGTCATGTATCTATTTTTCTGTCTGACGAGGACAGGGAGCAGCTGGGAGCTGATACAGCCTCCCATTGGCTTGCTCAGGCTGTGAACTGTGGAGACAGAGACTCGGTTTTCAGGCTGGGCTAGAAAGGAGGTGGGATGCATGGTTAATGCTTGCACGTCTGCAGAAACATAACTGGAGTTAGTGGGTTCATGGCTGCAGGTGGGAAAATCAAGATTCTAAGAACTGTATCAATTTCCTCTCAGTATAAAAAAAAAAAGTAGGTTTTACACTTCTATCTTTCCCCTCTCCATTCCTACTGTGGCCACTTTCAATTCAATTAAGTCTAACAAACATCACTGTGCCATTATTAAGTGCGTGGCAGTGTGCTAGTCACCGAGGAAGTGAGATAAATGTGCGTGCTGGCTGAGCCTCCAGCTTCGTCAATACAGCAGGCAGACGAGTAATCAGATAGGGTGGCCATTGTGATAGTAGATCTATGCACTAAGCTACAAGATGCAGATAAGGAAACACTTTATTATTTTATTGTAAGATACAGAGAATTGTAGGAAACCTTTCAGTTTGTGGAAATGTGGACAGCAATCTCTAAAAAATGCAAGTGACTTTCCAGCACATAATTCAGATTTCTCCCTCCTGTAAATTGATTAGAAAATAGCTGACAGGTGAAAGGACCATCTCATCTACTCGGTATCGGTTCCTTCCAGTATGCCCCCCATGCGCCCACCCCTCGTCAAGGTATAACCTCCCAGCTTTGACAGCCCCCCTGGCAGCTGCTTCCCTCCTGTCCCCTGCGGGTACCAGTAAGATCTGTGTTCCCAATTTCATTTTATTTCATTCTCTTTTTTCCTCCCATAAAATTGTTTGTGATTTTCATTTTGTTTCCTTTGGACATTAAAAAAAAAAAAAAGATCCTGGAAAATGTGCAGCATTCTTATCTTGGGCCAGAAATGCCAACATTTTCCTTAGGAAAAGGCCATTGTCAAAGATCCACGTAGTTAACCTACCAGGAGTGCGCACCAAAGCTACAAGATGCTGGGCAGATAAGGAGGTGTTTAAATGGGGCCCTTCAGATGGTCCAACACACAAGACTTCCTGACATCTCCCAGTTGTTGTTTACATGCTCATTAATTCTGTCCTCATTTCCCCTGACCCTCTCTTAACTGCACCTTCCACCAGCTCTGGTTTATAGGCCCTGTCCCTGCCCGCCTGCCTCCTCCCATAAGCTGTCAAATGACAAAACTAAAACAATTTAGTAATGAGCTTGATGTCCATTATTCAAGGGAAAAGAATCCAGCAGTTGTGGGAGTGCAGTGCTGAGAAGCAGTGGAGCATTCCTCCGGAGGGACTGAGGCAAGAGCAAGTTCTGGAAGCCTTAGAAGCAAAGCAGAAACAGGGCATGGCTGGCTAGGAGGCCGCGGTTTCCTTATAAGGCCAGCAGGTCCTGTTTTCTAGGGCAAGGTGAGCTAACCACAGCTGAGACGTAGGACTGCAACTGGTGTTTGTTATGTTTCCTTGACACCGAGGCATTTCTGGAAAATCCCGGCAGACTTAGGTGTAGATTTGCGACATGGGCCAGACCGTAGGTGCAGCCTCCCATTGTATGGGTCCCAAACTTTATCAAGACCACGACAGAAAGAAACATAGCAAAGAATCAAGTTGCAATGTCCTATCACGATAGGAGAGGCAAGGTAGTTCACTTTGGGGCACCGATGCACAATAAGCAACAGAACGTGGAAAACCAATTCGTGTGCCTGGAAAAATCTCACATGTGTGGGATAAATCCATACTCTCAGGTTCTTAGTGAAAAGAAGCAAGTGATAAATACATAAACACAGAAACTATTGAAATAAAAGAAGTTGCATGTAACCAGTGACTATTCCACGGTGTGGCAGCAATTCCCTGTACAACCCTGGACAGTTGCCGGAAGCCAGTATCCCCAGGCTGAACATGGGGTATTAACCATGGAATTATGTCCAACGGGGCCTCAACACTGTAAGAAACCCAACAACACATGCTCCTGCGAGGGTACGCCTTCCAAAGCCTAGATCCCTGGAATTTGCTTTGAGTATGAGCCAGGCACTTAAGTCTTTCTGTTTGATTCAGGGTACCTTCCCTCCTTGGACCCTCATGATCATCTATGTGAAAAGGAGCCCCAGCTCCAGAGAGGAACTGGCAAAGATGCTCACTCACGAGCAACCCCAGTTACATTTAGACAGGAAGCTTCTGAATGTAGATGCATCCTGGCGGAGGTTTGCCACACAGCCGTTGGGATGTGCAGCAGGTTTGTGGACAAACCACCGCGTAGGAGGCCCTCGAGCAGAAGGGCAGTCTGGACTCTTGGCTGTTACAGCGGGTCACACGGTTTATTTAGCAAAAGCTTGGAAGTTTTAATGTTACCAAAGGGAATATTCAGGGCCATAATCTGTTACCCACCATTGCCAAATAAATTCAAACTGTGACCTGTTTTTCTCAACCACCCTGAGTTTTGTTTTTTGATGGGACCCAATTGTATCCGGGAAAAATGGAACTAAAATAATGAACGGCACACCCTCCCAGTCTGGAGCTGGCAATGTGTAAGGTCGAAGACAGGGATTCAGTGAAACATTTCTGTTGCCAGAGAAGCATCCAAGGCTTTGCAATCAGACTGTTCCCAGTCCTGCTGGCTCTGCTGCAGGAAACTCCATGGACAGGGCCAGCAGGGACCAGCCTTATTCCAGCTGCGACTCCTTAGACAGGGGATGGCATCTTCCATTCTCTTCACCACTCAGCTTACATTTGCAAATGCCAATCCCTGAAGCATTACTTGTGGGAAGTTACCCTGCAGAAATCAGGGTAGATTCAGTGAGATTCTGAATAATCGTGGCAACTGTAACATACTGTCTTCCTCTTGACGATACACAATGCTCTTCGTCATCTTAAATACAATGAGAAGTCCTGAAGTCAAAATGGGTATTTTTTTGTTTTTGGTTTGTTTGGGGTTTTTTTGTATTCCATTACATAATTTTTTTAGTCCAGCATTTTAAAAACATTAACCACTGTTAAAAGATAAACTGAGGCATATTAAAAATGTTGAGTTTATTTGAGCAAAAATCAATTTGAATCGGGTACTGACAAACTAAAGTGCTTAGGAGCACTCCAACAGGAGACAGGAGAAAGACTTAACTAGACAAAGTGAGAAAGAATAAAGGAGGAATTATCTTATTGGCTATAAGCCAGCTTAAATCCTAGCTGGCTGTTTCTGATTGGCTGTCCTTAGGTTTCTATTTCTTAATCTTGAGGCATTTACAGGCTTGGATTTTGGTTTTCTTATTTACTCCCCTACGACATTAGAACCACTTCAGTCTAATGGCGTCTTTGTTTAATTAACCAAACCCCATGGAACCATTTTTGGCAGAACAATTGTTACTATCTCAAGGCATTAGTGTTCGACAATACATACTTTAGAAGAGGCACAGCAAATTAACATATACAACTATAGAATATTTGTATAAAACGATGCTCTAAAGAGAGTCAGGGATTGCTATGATGAAGGCAGTCCCTGCTGGCCAGGTGATTCCTTGCTTACAAGTGAGGGTGTACTTGGTGGAAGTCATTGCTAATTTTGGCTCAGATGGAAGATGTTTGGCACAATGGGATGCTCTCACCTCCAGATGTGTTCCTCAATCCCTAAGTGGGCTCTGCTTGTCAGATCACAAAAAGCCCAGGCAGGACGGGTCCTGAAACCTTATCAGAACCACACAATCATTCGCCTAGTGTGGCCATCTGTGGGCGCAGGCCTTGTGGCTCCCTAATGGGCCACCTACAACACTATTAAGAATAAAAGTAAGGGAGGGAAGGAAAGAGGAAGGGAGAGACCACACAAGACTAAGATCAGCTTTTGTTTTAATGATCACCAATTAAAGCTGATTTGGAATGGGAGGCCTGAGGATAAAATGAGAGCCCTCCGGCCTGGGAGGCCTGAATTGGAGCTTACATTCTTCAATCCCTGCCTTAGTCAGAGTTATAATTTATAAGACTGCTGTGGAGGGGAATAGCCTTGGGAAATAGAGTTCTGAGTCTGAGAGTATAGGGGTAGCTTGGGGACAAATAACTCATTACTTGTAGTGTTTACTGAGATCGGTAAAAATATCCGGGGGGGGGGGGGAATCCTCCAGAAAAACAAGTCCTTATGGAGTTCCTTACTCTTTCTGGCTTTTCCCTTGATAAACTAACACCAAAAGGCTCCTCTGTGTTAGTTTGGACCCTCTTAAAAACGGACTTCAGATGGGCTTAGCTGCTCAAGTGATTCGTTGGAGTAAATGCCTGTAAGGGTAAAAGGAACGGGGAGCTGAGAAAGTAGGCAGAGACTAGCATCCTGGAGGGAAAGGGGGAAGAAGGACCCCTGGTTGGGAAGAGATTCTGCCTGCAGGAAACTGCAGTACAGCCCTAAGCAAGGTTCCAGTCAGGCCAACGGGCAGCATTCCAGCCAAAGTTGTCTGTTGAAGGAGTCCTGTTTCTCACAAGAATGGGCTAGCAGGTTAGCCCCTCTGTTCTTGGGTGTCACAGCCTTACACAAGTGCGGCCTGTCCAACTTTACTATTGGTGGATCTGTTAGGCTCAAGTCATGAAGGGGGATTTGGGCTGTGTGGTCATTTGGTGTCCCATGGTAAAGTGTTCCATTTGGGAGTTGATTCTCAAAAACTGTGGAATGAATTCTCTGCTGTAGAAACCATAGCCTTGCTCCAGAATACTAAGAGTCTGAATTGTGATTCTCTTACCGGGTTTACCACAAGCTTCAAAACGTACCATTTTCCTACCACTGGCTGGACTGTATGGCCCACAGAGCCAGATAGACTGTGTTGCCTAATGGGCACGGTTGTTTGCACCGTAGCCTTGACGTATGGCTCTAAGCCTCCCTCAAGGCTGGTAGTCTGGCATGTCAGCTGGTACCTGGGCAGAATCAGCACTTCTATGGGTGGAATGCCTTGCCTCTAGATCCCAAAGGGCCTACGGAGCCCTGTGCTGCCTTCTTTGTGGTAGGAGCAGCAAGACGCAGTTTGTCTTGTACTTTGGAGGGGTATTTCAGCATATTCCTGGTCTCTTAGAAATGTCACTGAAGTGGCAGGTCCCTGAATCTTCACAGGGTTTGTCTCCTACCCTCTGAACTGCATGTCTCTCCACTTACCAGCTGCCTCTTTCTTGTCCTGCTGAGCAGCCTGATGCCATTGTTGGGATGGGTCAGTGTAATGAGGTCTGCCACTCAGCTGCGCTTCCGACACTCTGCAGTCTATTTCCAAGATCCACTTTCTTTCTGTGGAGGTCAGACTGGCAAACTAAATGGAAGAAAGAAAAACTGCAGGCCTACCTCAAGAAGCAAAAAAAAGTCCCAAATAAACAACCTAACCTTACACCTAAAAGAACAACAAAAATGACAACGAAGCCCACACTAAGTAGAAGGAAGGAATTAATAAAGATTATAATGGAAATAAATGACATATAGACTAAAAACATGCAAAAGATTGATGAAAACAAGAGCTGGTTCTTTGAAAAGATAAACAAGATTGATGAGCCTTTAACAAGACCAATCAAGAAAAAGAAAGAAGGCACAAGCACATACACACAATCACAAAAAAAAAAAGAGAAGTAGAGGGAATTGAGTTGAAAGAGTCTCAGACTGCATACAGTTCTAAGAGAATTTCAGCCAATTGGAACTTCTCAAGCAAAGCCACTCCTTAAAGGAAACACTTTTTGTGGGAATAGTCCTGTTCAGCTCTCTGACCATGCTCATTTCTTAGCTCCGAGGAACCCACGGGAAGTGTGGTCGTAGCGTGCAGCAGCCGCTGCCACTAGTCAGTTATGTTCCCCACAGCAGCAGATCTGAGTGGCACATTTTCATGGCCTCACATCCTCTCTGGTCCTGTGTAGCTGCCCTTGAGACTTGCTTGCATGGAAGTGGCTTTCCGGAGAAGTCTGTGTTCACCTCGAAGAGGCCCAGTCTAGAAATAATAAGTTACCCCTATGACTGAATCCTGCCAATGATTCTCCAAGTAACAGACGGGAGGGAACCAAGAGGCACACAGGGAATGTAGGCTAAAGTGGAAAAAGATGCAGGAGGATGGAGCAGCGCCTCTTCTCTGTCAAAGTGATCATCCAAAGGCAACATGGAAGCCAGAATATGAAAAACAGCTTCTTCAGGTTTAGCCAGAGAGAGGACTGTAATAGCCACCAGCCCGGGTTAGGGAAGGGCAAATGCTGCCCACTTTTATTCGGCTTTGGCATTGCTCCGGAGACAGTACTTTTCTCGGAGGCAGATCATGCTTCTTCTAGTCCAACCCAAGCTGAGAGGGCAAGGAAGAGGCTCCAACCCTACTCCACCCACCAACTAACAAGAAAAACCCAGGAGGAGGTTAGATTAATGGCTAGTAGGAGACTGAAGGTTTTTTTTTGGTAAAACAATATTTATTGATTTTTTTATTTTATTTTTTATTGGTCTATAAAAAAGTCTTTATTGTTGAGAGTATTACAGAGGACCTCCTTCTCCCCTTCCCACTCCCCCTCCCCATTATACTCCTCCACCCCAACATGACCTTCACCACACTACTGTGTCCATGGGTGTTTCATAAATCCATATAAGTTCTTTGGTGAACCTCATCCAGCACCCCCCCCCCCACTTCTCTTTTAGATCTATCAGTCTGTTCCATGTTTCCATGCATCTGGTTCTATTGTATTAATCAGTTTATTTATTTTTTATTTTTTAAATTCTTTATTGTTTAAAGCATTACATATAGTATTACATGTGTCTCCCTTTTCCACCCATTGACCTCTCCGTGGCCATCCCACCCCGAAGCATATGCCCTCACCCCCTAGTGTCTGTGTCCATTAGTTATACTTGCTAGTATATGCATGCATACAAGGCCTTTGGTTGATTTAACCCCCCTCCTTCTCCCCAAACCTGTCTTTCCTTTGAAGTTTGACCATTTGTTCCATGCTTCTCTGAGGAGACTGAATTTTTAAACTCAATAAGCTTTTAACAGACAAAAATGACATGAATGTTAAAGAATTTTCCCAATATGTCATGAAGAATCCTACTTTCAGCAGGAAAGAGTCATAATGGACTACCAGCAGTGAACGGAGAAAATTAAAACCATTTCAAGGTTATACCCCATCAAATTAAGACAATTCTAGAACTAGTTATAAGAATTTGAAGTTTTTCTCAGGACAATAAGGTGATATTGAAATTTATTTATTTATTTATTTATTTATTTATTTATTTGAGGCCTAGTACACGGATACATGCACTTTGAAAGGAAATTAATTAGAAGGTGGGACTGGGCGTGCAGGGTGGACATGCCCTGGAGCCAACTTCTCTTGGTCCCTCCTTGGCCAGCTGCACCTAAGGTGGCAACAGGGCTCGAAGGTTGTCTGTGAAGTGAGTGGAGATCCCTCCAGTAGTTGGGGCTCCCTGGACTGGCCTGCAGAGATTGGGGCCAAAACCAGCTCTCAGACATCCCCTGAGGGATCCCAGATTGTGAGAGGGCATTTCTGGCGTGATGCATCCAGGAATCGGGCTTCGTTCTCTCTGATTCTGGGTGTGTCACCCACAAACCGCAGCTGCCAAGTCACTGCAACTAGGCAGCTCTTGCATTGAGTATCTGTCCCCTGGTGGTCAGTGTGCATCATAGCTACTGGTCGAATGGTCGGACGGTTGCTTAGGCTTCTATAGAGAGATATTTATTTATTTACTAGTGACCTGGTGCAGCCCGGCCTGCACCTCTCCAATCTGGGATCCCTTGACTACCAATTTAGCGCGATCCCTCTCACAATCTGGGACCACTGGTTTCTAACTGCTCCCCTGCCTGCCTGCCTGATTGCCCATAACCACTCTACCTGCCGGCCTGCTCACCCCCAACTGCCCCCCATTCCCGCCAGCCTGATTACCCCCAACCCCCCTCCCCTCCTGACCTGATCGCCCCTAACTGCCTCTGCCTTGGCCACACCACCATGGCTTTGTCTGGAAGGTCTCCTGGTCTAATTAGCATATTACCCTTTTATTAGTATAGATTTATTTATTATCCTCACTTGAGGACATGCTTGATGAGAGAGAAAGAGAGAGAGAGAAGAAACATTGAGTTGCCTCCCCCACATGTCCAAATAACAGTAATTGAACCTGCATTCTAGGTATGTATTCTGACCAGGAGCTAAACCCATCACCTTTTGTGGTGTACCAGATAACACTTCATCCAACTGACACACACAAGTCAGGGTGACATTGAACTCTTTTAAAGAGGATAGATTGATCATATTCACATTTAGGGAGTCTGTTCATTTGGTACACTGTGGAAAATGGGTTGTAAGTGAAGTAGTTTTAATAGAAATAAGTAGATGCATTTTTAAATGTGAATTAAATTAATGTGATTGAGGAGAGGGGAAGTGCAATAACTCTAGTATTTCCAGTTTGAGCACCTGTGAGATGGCAGTGCCATTTACCTCGATGAGGAACATCTTTTCCAGCATGTTTGAAGAAAGGATAATGATTTTAGTTGTAAACATGCTGACTTGAAATATTTGTGGGGAAGTCACTTGAAAGGTGATGTTTAGTTACCATCTGTCTATACTGATAGACTTCAGGAGGGAAGAGCAGGATTGGGTGGGATAGAGACTTCAGTTAAAACATTGAGCATGAATAAGAATAACCGAAAGGAGTGAGAAAGCTAAAGATACCTGGACAGAACCCTGATGAATGCCAATATTGAAAAGATAGACAATGAAAAAGAAGCTGCAAATGAAACTCTAATGAGGAGTTTGAGAGAATTAGGAAGGACACAAGGAATGTGCTGTTCCTAACAGAAGAGATGATTTCAAGACGGGAAAGGAGTGGCATATGGCAGTGTCAGTATATGGTCACATAACATTTGAATGTACAAGTGACTTTAGATTTAGCTGAAGAGGAATGCATTGATGATCTTTAAGATTATAGTTTCAATGGAGCTGAAGAAGCTGGGACCAGATTACAGAGGGTTGATGAGTGAATGGAAAGTGAAGAAGTAGTGATAATAAGTGTAGAAAACCACAAGATAGTATCTGGAGATTATTATTTTGAAGAGAGGTTATTATTTTTAAGATAGAGAAATTTAAGTATGTTTAAATGCTAATGATACACAAGTTGAAGAGATGTGAGAGATGAGTAAAGTAGAAAGTAAGTTACCTGTGGAAATAAGACGACAAACAGGAATACAGATGGAGAGCTATCCTTAATCAGAAGGTGATGCCTCTTTATTTAATGGGCAAGGAAAAGGAAGAATACAAGTGTGGATTACATGGCTTTAATTTCCTCTTTAAAGCTGGAGACAAGGGAACGTTTTTATAACCAATCCATTTTATAGTTCCCACCCCTTGATCATTACTTCCATTTTTCAACATTTATATTGCCCTTCAGTTAAAACATGCCCTTCTCCAACATTTATATTGAATCCTTTATGATTCCATATGGATTTTTAAAACAATATCTATTTTTCCTAGTGTGACCATATTTTTCTTCCAAGCCAGGGCACTTTGGACTGGGTTTGTCCTGAATAAACAGAAATACAGGGTCAATCCCAATTATATACTCACTGTTTTTAAAGAAATTTATATTGCCCTTCAGTTAAAACATGCCCTTCTCCAACATTTATATTGAATCCTTTATGATTCCATATGGATTTTTAAAACAATATCTATTTTTCCTAGTGTGACCATATTTTTCTTCCAAGCCAGGGCACTTTGGACTGGGTGTGTCCTGAATAAACAGAAATACAGGGTCAATCCCAATTATATACTCACTGTTTTTAAAGAAATTTCCCTTAACTTCTTTGATCTAAATCATGGCAACTTTCTCTGAAGGCCTCTTTTACAATCACTGCTTATTCTGTTATACTGTGTATAAGAGGAGGTCAAAGGTGTAGCCAGCATCCTCCTAATTCTCCAATGATCATTTCATGCTATAGTTCCATTACTGTTTGCGGCTCACACATCTAACCATAGTATCTTCTTATCATCTTATCTATCACTAACCACTCCCATGGTTATGTGGTAGAATTTGGTCCCAAATGAGATTGTTCTACTCACAAATATTAAACCTTGAATAATCTTCTGATGCAGCAATTATTTATGCAATTCCCTCATAACCTTACAGCTAGTATAGCTCCTCTTCACCAAGATGATTTAATAGTATAGACCTTCTCATCAGACTGATGGTTAATGCCATGAAAACATTCCAGGAAAATTGACCAAAATTAAATAGTCAAAAAACAAATAAACAAACCTTAATAAATTTACCAAACTAGAAATTATCTGACATAAATGCAATAAAATTCTAAAAGAATTCCAAAGTACATTAAAAAACATTCCTATCAATGCAATTAAAAACTCTCTTAAATATCTTTTTCAAACAGTATAAAACAAAATATCAAAACATCTGACACTGATAATTCACATACTACATATAAAAGCTACTAAATATGACTAGTCTGAGCCCATAAGAAAATTCATAGCTTTTAATATTGACTGTTTACATAATTTTGATGATGTAAGTATACAACTAAATAAATGAGAAAAGAACAACAAAATGAATACAAGAAATAAGAAGAAAGGAAGTAATAATTTAAAGATACACTCAATAAAACAGATATGACACTAGCTAACCTAAATGAGAAAAAAAGAAGGCAAAGACAAAAATATTGAGCACTAAAAGAAAAACATGGTTTCTATCACCAATTACTAAGATTACTTTGAAACATATGCAAACAGTTTTGAATAGGCAAATAAAATGGATAAATTTATAAGGAAATAGAAATTATCTATCTCAGGTTATTTTAATAAGTTTTTTATTTCTTGCAGCCATTTATCTGTTTAGGTTTTTAAAGAGTGAGTTCCTCATAAAAGGCCTACAGAGCCATTAAAGGGTTTTAAGCAGAGGAGTGAAATGACCATGTTGGCAGACAGTTAAAGCTATTGCAAGATACAAAAGAAGGCTGTTGGTGGCTTTGACTTGGGTAGTGGCAGTGAAGTTAAAGAGATGTGCACAGATTTCAAAGGCATTAAGCAAAATCAACATGACTGGTGTTTAAGTGGATGAAGGGAAGGGATAGGATTGCACACAGCAAACTTTTTAAAAAAATTATTGATTTGAGAGACAGAGGAAAGTGAAAGAGAGGGTGGGGGGGGGCGGAGAGAGAGAGATTGATTAGTTGTTTCACTTATTTATGCATTCATTGGTTGTTTCTTCTGTACCCTGACCAGGAATCGAACCTGTAACTTTGGCACACCGGGATGTTGCTGTAAAACTCTCGATTCCAATAATTACAGGCTGTTGTTCCTTGTGATTAAGCCCCAATTGTGCTACCTGGCCAATACCACAACAAACTTTGTATACTCATTTCTTCACTTACCTCTTGCACTTAATTTTCTTCATAGTCCTGCTACCTAGCATAACATTTCTGGTATAATAGATATTCGGTGAACTGTTCATTATTTCATACAACATGTACAGGGTGGAGCAAAGGGATATATAATAATTGATAAATAATAATACAAGAATAAACTACATGTTTCCCACACTCACAATTGTAAACCTTCTTTCCCCTCACTCTGTATTGATTCTCAAATCACAATGTAGAGAGGCTGATTTATTTTCTGGGTGTTATTATTTAGACAGTAAAGGTTATAAAAATTATCTAAATGTAAAAATGGCCAAGGAAATAAAGAGGTTTGGATAAACAAACCACAACCCTTGAGTTTTTATTGAGAAGGACTGAGGTGAGGGCATTATCCAAATTCTAAGAACTTGTATGGGGTGGGTGACTTGGGGATGGCCATTTTCCACAGAAAAGGGCTATTACCTCAGATGTCTGATCCTATTCACAAAGACATCTGTTAGTGTGCCCACGCTGGATAAAAGCATAAGCCCATATGAATGATTTTGAAATGATTTCTGGGATTTTAAAAGCATATTAGAAAGTGCATAATGGAAGCATATTAAAAATCCAATAGATTGAGGTTTTACCAGGATACAATAAAATCTCAAGTTGTACTCAAAATTCATAAACTTTGTTGTTGTTTTCTAATTTTCGTAACTGAAAGCCTGTCTGCTGCCCAGCCAGGGTTCCTTGACCTTCCTGTGAGCACTCCACTGTCAGGCCACTTACACAATACATAAAAATGACTGGATTTTTAGTCAGCTTCCCTTCATTCGAATGTGAACTTCCTAAGGACAGCAACCATGCAGTATTTATTTTTATGTCCTCATGGATAGTATTTGGCACACAAGCAATGTTTAATAAATTTTTAATAAATGGAACTTGGTGTTCACAGCTCTCCCTCCCCCCATCAATATCTTCGGGTTGTCAGAAGAATGGGGTGAATTGAGAAAGACATACAGTTTAAAAATGCCTCTGTTGTTTTTATCATAAGCTACCCCTAATTTAAAGCTTATTCTTTTATTATTTAGCCACCTAATTTCTTCATTTTTGTCTAGGGTTTCTTAATCTCAGCACCATAAACATTTTGAGCTGGATAATTCTTTTCTTAACCCTTACCCTAGAATATGTTTTTTAAATTTTTTATTGATTTCAGAGAGAAGGAAGACCGAGAGAGATAGAAGCATCAATGATGAGAGAGAATCATTGATTGGCTGCCTCCTGCATGCTCCCTGCTGGGGATCAAGCCCGAAACCTGGGCATGTACCCTTGACTGGAATCAAACCTATGACCCTTCAGTTTGCAGGCCAATGCTCTACCCACTGAGACAAACCAGCTAGGGCTAGGATATGTTTTTTATTGATTATAGAGAGAGAGGAAGGGGGACAGAAAGAGAGAGATCAATGTGAGGGAAACATCAATTGGTTTCCTCCTATAGCACCCTGATGGAAAATCAAAACTGCAATCTAGGTATGTGCCCTGACTGCGAATTGAACCCGCAACCTTATGGTGTATTGTGGGAGGATGCTCCAATCAACTGAGCCACCTGACTAGTTTATAGGTTGTTTAGTAGCATACTTGGCCTCACCCACTAAACACTAATCGCACATTCTGGTTGAGACAATCAAAAATGTCTCCAGCGCGGCTGGTGTGGCTCCATGGTTGAGTGTCAAGCTATGAACCAGAAGGTCATGGTTGGATTCCCAGTCAGGACATATTCCCAGGTTGTGGGCTCCATCCCAATAGAGTGTGTGCAGGAGGCAGCTGATCAATGATTCTCTTTCTCTCTCCTTCTCCCTTTCTCTCTCTGAAATAAAAATAAAAAATGAAATAAAAACATTTTTTTAAATGTCTCCAGACATTGCCAATGTCCCCTGTGAGGTAAAGTCATCCCAGGTTGAGAACCATTGCTTATGTATGCGTAGGATTTAATGGTATGAAGTAGTAAGGAAAACAAAATAAAGAAAACAAAACCAACCCTGACTAAGACAAGTCAGCAGGCATGCACAAGACTCAGAAGTGAGAGAGAGAGAGAGCCAGAGCAACAACCCTTGGGTGGGTGAAAATGGGAATAAAGCTAACTAAACGTTTGTGGTGGGAATTACATGTGATGAAATAAGTAAGAGTATCTGGTATAGTTCTGGTCCCATATGGCTCTTGGAAAACACTTGTGGAAACAGCATGCTGATATAGGATGACTTTAGAAAGATGTGTATATTTGCAAAGAACGAACTGGCAGCACAAGCATGTTCAGCTGCTTTAGTGGTGGTGTTCATATTCCAGTATTTCTAGTTTCCATCCTCTAAATCTTTTCTCCAGTATCCCAGTCGCTACACATGGCCCATGTAGAAGTCACAGCATGTCCATCAGCGTGCCTGGGTGGACCCCTGCATACAGTGGGGAAGAGATGCCTGTCAATAACGTCAGAATTTCATTACAGCTCATGTCTGCCATCAGAGGGCTGTGTTACCACGTGACGAAGACTTTCTAAGTTTCCTCTTGGAAATAAGACCTTAAGTGATTTCATCTTTAGAACAATTTCCAAAGGAAGGGTTATATTATTTATATCAACACAGAAGTTTTCTGGCAATACAGAAGGAAAGCGTAAAATGGCCTGTTTTTAGTGCGTGGATTCTCTCACTTCTTTATCTTGTGATACCATTTTTTTTTCCTTATAATTTTTTTAATTTTTATTTTTTACACATGTGTCCTTATTCCCCCACAGCCCCCCATCCTCCACTATGCCCCACTCCCCTGTTGTCTGTGTCTATTGATTAGGTTCATATGCATGCACACAAGTCCCGTCCCTTGGTTGATCTCTCCATCTTACCCCCACACTCCCTACCTTCCCTGAGGTATGACGTTCTGATTGATGTTTCTCAGTCTCTGGATCTGTTCTTGTTCATCAGTCTATGCCATTCATTATATTCCACAAATGAGTGACATCATATAATATTTATCTTTCTCTGCCTGGCTTATTTCACTTAGCATAATGCTTTCCATCTCCTTAACTATTTTTAGTGGAACTGTTCTTTTTGGTCAAATCTTTTAATTTAGGCACTGCCTTATTAAAATTTATTTTGATGTAAGTGGAGCTTCATTATCATCCAAATCAACATTTGACATAGTGTGCATGAACCTAAATGCATTATATTTTCTAGAACGCTTTAGCCACCTTTAGTTTTGACTTTGATATGAATAGGGAATTAAGGAGAGTAATTAAACCTATGCTCGTGAACAAGTCATTGAAGAAGATAGTGAATTATTAAATAAATATTTCCTTTAAACTTAATCTTTCAAAAATCTGTCTCATCTCCAAATGTTTGCATTGATCAAATCTAAAACAAGGAGGATTCTAAAATATATACAAGTGTGCAACGTGCCATTTTTCTAGAAACCCGAATGTGAAATAATTTTTCAAACTGGATATATAGCTGAAGTGGCAGATTCTGCCCATTTCCTGGCCCAGGAGTGGACGTGAAAGGTCATGCTGTCCTGCAGAGCAGGTCTCCACGGCCTTGGGCGTACTTACGCCTGCTGTGGGAGAAAGAGAGAAAAAGGAGCTCCTCTCCCTCGCTTTCAGACAGGGCAGCTCATCTCTTGGCAAGCCTGCCGCATTTTTTTCCTGGTTGTAGAAGCAGCCCACACAGAATCCTGGAAACATGACCGCCCTGGGACTTTTCTGAGTCTGAGAAGCATTTAAGATCATATGTGAGATAGGAGCTATACACAGACTAAAAGGCAGCTCCGCAATCCTGCACAAGTTCAGGTTTTGACTCTCCACCCGCCTTTGGCCAGCCTTCCCCCGCTGGCCTGCATGCAGATGCCTTACGCAAATGTCTCCTGCTTCCTTCCCCGTGGCTGCCTCAGCTCACCCTCTTCCAAGTCCTACCACTGCCAAACACCACCTCCCCCTGGTCCCTGTTATCTGCCTGCCCCAGGAGTGTGACTTCTTGCTTCTCCTGGAAGCCCTTATACAGAAGGCTGGTTCCTTTTTTTCTTTTCTTTTTTTTCTGTATGAACAGGGACCACAGTTGTCCATGCTTGAAAATGTGCCCTTTTGAAAAGGGTATTTAGCTAAGACCGGTTTGGCTCAGTGGATAGAGCGTTGGACTGCGGACTGAAGGGTCCCGGGTTCAATTCAGGCAAGGGCATGTACGTTGACTGCGGGCACATCCCCAGTAGGGGGCGTGCAAGAGGCAGCTGATCTGATCGATGTCTCTCTCATCGATGTTTCTGATTTTCTATCCCTCTCCCTTCCATTCTGTAAAAAATCAATAAAATATGTTTTAAAAAAAAGAAAAAAGAAAAGAAAAGGGTATTTAAAGAGCTGTGATATGTATGGGGGCTTTGCATTCTTAAGAGTATATCTTTCTTCACAGTCAGTACGAACGAATATCTTGCTTTTATAATCATCAGTACTAGAAGCTGTATTCACACTGACCTATGCTTAAAGAAAGAACCAAATACCATTCTCATTTAAGATGTCATTTTGGAGAAAAACAGTGCAGTTTCTGGTAATGTTTTCTGTTGTGACAACACAGATGTCTTCACCGGATACCCTGGAGATGGCCAGATGTTATCTTGCCAGCATCAGGATTATTGAAGCTTCTTATTGCTGCAGGACTGTTCGCTCACAGCTGCAATGAACTGGAAAGAATGAAAACCCAGAGACAGACTAGCAATATAACAACTCCTTCAATAATATCTTTTTAATTTTCACATAATCTTTTAAAATAGGTGTAACTATTAGCCCTATTTTAACAAAGCATAAAGCAGTTAAGAGACTTGCCCAGTGTCTGAGAACTACTAAGTGATAGAGGCACGATGAAAACGGAGCTCTGTCTGATTTCAGTGTCTGTGTTCTCGCCCCCTTCACAACCCATCCCCGTCACAGGTTCTCCTGCTCCAGGCTACCAAGGTTCATACAAGTCCACCTTCTGGAATTTAGCTGTTACTTCACTTTTCCTTGCCTCAGTTTCTTCATTCATTCAAACGATATGTGGCAACACTTCTCAAAAGAAGATTTTTGTGGAAACCAGAGAGGTAATGGATGTGGAAGGGAAAATACTCAGATTTGAAGATACATTATTCCAGTGAGGACAGGATGTGCTTGTGTCGAGTCCATGGTGATGCTGTGGAGTGGGTTTCAAGAGATGCTTTTAATAACAGAATTGAAGAGTGTGTCTTCTAGCTTTGTGCTTTGATTTCGGTCACATATTATTTTGTGGTAGAGTTGAGTTTTAGACAAAACACCTTGACACAGGCCTTGGCAGACCGGGTTAAGGGTCAGCTTGTCACTCTGATCCTTGCAGAGGAAACAACAAAGGTGGGAGCAACAGCTGGCATGTTTATCACGGGCAGTTTTCCAGCAACAGCAAATCGGGAGCTCTAGTCAAGCTTTGTATTTGCAGAGAGAACTTAAACTAATGCCATTTAATATTATTTCCAGAAAGTGGATACTAATGTGCTTTGAATGCTGCTGTGATTCTTCGAAACCACTATGCACTGGAAATATCAGATGGCCAATGCACAAGGGAAATAAGAATTAAAACAAGAATGCTTGAAAAGCAATGGTAAAAGCCAACGTTAAGATCACGTTGAGTGCCATTTCATAGGCCCCTCCAAAACTGACCAGTGCAATTATTATAGGGCTGAGATTCTCCTTTGAGCACTTCTTTGGTCTAAATATAACTTCCTTATTGACTTTCCATTTTAAAGGAGAAGTCCTTAAAGGGGGGAGTCCCAGGGTTCTGCCAGCTTTATAGTGATTTTTTTTTTCTGTTTCTGAGATTGTTTTATAATGGAAAGTGTCTTATCATGGAAATAGAGCTTGTTTCTAAGTCAAAATCGATGGCTTCCTTTCAAATTTTAGCCTTGCCACTTTCTAGGTTTGTGATTATAAGCACTGAATCTCACTGTATTCTTCTGTGTAACAGTAAAACAATAACTGCATCATAGATGATTTCATGTAATTCTGACAACATACTCAAGGGAATGCCTATAGTTCTGGGCTTCCTATATAGGGAGCATTTGGTAAATTGTTCCTGGGTCCCCTTACTTCATTTTAGTTCCCCCAAATTATTCAATTTTAATGTTAGAGAGCCTAAATAAAAAGGGAAATAGGGAGCTAGAAATGGCTATCACCTTAGGAATAGTCGTGTCAGATATACCACAATTTAACCAGTATCCTCTTTCTTGAGTTAGCTGGAATATTCCAACATGTTTTTGGCAGCCTTCTCATGCTGGAGAGAAAAATTAGTGTTTAGTTACTTTTATTATTTAGTTCATTTAGTAATAGCACTTAGTGTGTAGGAGCAGTTAGCATTTTTTAAACAATGGACAGGCTCCCCCACCACCCTGATCCCTGGCTTTATGTCATAGAGATGAATGAGGAAGAGCAGCTTCCTTCAAGGAGATTACAGTATTTAGATAGAAATTCTTAAAATTTCAAGTTTGACACAGGCTGCACAAACTTTCTTGGTTATTTGTTTGTTTGTTTGTTTTTCCTCTTGGACATAATACTCAGTAGATAGAACTGGATCAACAAACCATCTTTTCTTCTATTTTTAAGACTGCAGTTTCTCACTTCACACAGTGCAAAATGCTGGAGCCCCAACAAATGTGCTGGTGGTGGAGAAGAGATAAAGCTTCTTCCCAAGGACAATGCTGGCTGGCTCCTCCTGTTTCCATCTTCCCTCCACCTCATGCTGCGGTGGGATGCCCTGCCTTTGTCAGAGAACTCTACCAACCATGCTCTCAGCCTTCCACACCGTAGTGATAGCCTGGCCCCTTCTGGAGCCTACACCACCTAACTCTGTGAAGCCAGCACATTTTTTGTGCTTGCGGAAATTCCATCATGTGATAGGTACGACAGAAACAAAAATAAACCAGACACAGCCTGTCATACAGGTAATCACCTTCTAGTGAGAGGAGGTCAGAGAATAAACAAGAAAATATTAGAACCTAAAATTATTTCCTTAAAGCATTTAGATAATTAAAAGGGGGCTGAGAAAGAAAATAAGCAGGAGACATTTTCTAAATAGGGCAATCAGAAAAAAAGGAGATTTCAGCCTAAGAAGAACAAGTCATACAAAGAGTTAAAGAAAGAGCAACCCAGGTGAAGGAGCCACAGTTAAAGATGCTGAGGAAGAAAAGCTCGGTGCATTTAGAGGAAACCTAAGAGGATTGTGGGTAATCTGAGAGAAAAGCAGTTGGGGAAGGAGGCTGAGAGATGGTGGTCTGGTGATGGAAGCTACATAACTTTCCCTTCTTCAGAGTAGAGTAGGATATCTTCCCATAATCCTCAGGGCAGGAAATCTGGTTCTTGTTTTAAGGCTGGGTTTCAGAAGGTAAAGGCTCCAGTGCCATCTGCCACATCAGTTTCTCTTGAAGATGCCAAAGGGCAGGTGGGATGAGATAGGCTGCCTTGACCCCCTGCTCAGTTCCTTGAAGGAGCTGTCCTATCTAACTCCTTGATTATGCTTCTGTTTAGCCTGACAGAGCTTCACCACAGCTGATACTGAGTCAAGGAAAGTGAACAATGACACTGGAATGTTTTGGCATGGGGCAGCTATTCACCAGTATGGCTTAGAAGAAATATTGGACTCTAGTTTATTAGAGTGGGAGTATTGAGGACCATTTCTGCAAACTTTTCTAGGAGGTAAGTTCTGTCCTTCTCTTCCTAAAGTTCTTGCCTCATGTCCAAGTGCCCCTAATTTCCCCATCTATTCTGTGATTGACTGCTCTCTGTTACTAGCTTAAATCTGCCATCACTGGGAAAGTTTCAGCTTAGAATGACAATAATCTACAACAATCATCCCTACTGACCCCATTCCAATCAAATCTTTTTCCTCAAAAGATAAAAGAAATGTAGCTGACAGCTGAAGTTAGGGGTGGTAAAGCTCATTATAACATATTACATTAAGATGTAAATAACTGAGATTGCACTTCATACCTCCCCAGAACATTTCCAGTTTTGGAGAATTATCCAACACCTCCCAAAATAACTCTAAAAGAGGTAAGTTTAACTTGGTGTAATTTAACTTAGTTGAGTTCAATCAAAGATTAAAAACTACTGACTAGACTTCAAGAACTCACCTAAGTTTTGATCCTATTTTCTCACCTCATAATCAACTGATTCAAATCTGATAAGATTCTTTTTAGGTAAAGATAACCAGGTAGTGCCAGACAATTTTACCATAATTTGAAATATTTTATGGAGTTGGCAGAGTAGCATGACCCAGGAGTTAAATGGGATCAAGATTTTGACCAGATTATTCTGATAATAATGGAAAAGAAAGCTGGAAACAATTTTGAAAGGAAGAAGCTCATTCCTTACATTTGTTACTTTCATCTTTTCCTTTAACAGTCCATCAGTCCTCTCATTCCTGACTTTTCTGTTCAGAAAACACTGCTTTATTCTTAGTTGGAGCTCAATTGAATCCCTTCTAGCCTAATTCCTCAGTAATAAAAACTTGGCTTTAAGTGTCTTTTCTTATTCCAAAGAGTATTTTTATTTTACATATTTTTTATTATCTGCCCTAACATCTTTCCAATTTTTACACTTTTGTTATTTTATCCTAAGGGAAAAAAAAAGGATGTTCCCAAGGGGACCCTCATCTCTCTATCTGTGAATTATCAAAATCTGAACATCTTTCAGCATGTAGGACATTATAAGGTAACTCCTTAATTCCTAAAATTCAGGCTATTAGTCTCAGGAAAAAGACTAAAAATCAAGCTGTAAGGTATCATTCATGCATTTTAACTATGTACCAAATTTTTTTTCTGCAAGAAGCTATCCTTCTGCTTACTGAAATTTGTTATTGTTGTTAATTTTTGTATAAATAGTGGAAATTCCAAGGTCCCTGTAGAAATTCTGCGCTAAATGTAAAGATGCTTTTATATTTAAGCTACCTACACGTTTTAAAGAAAGAAACAGATAGCTCATGAGCCCTATCAACTCTTCGGGGATTAAGTCTGTTTTGACATAGCTTTGGGCACTTGATTTAGTCTGGAACAACCCTAGAGCAGCCACCACTGCCAAACATGGATCCTCTCTCTATATTTAAATAGTCAACACATGAATATTCGCACTAGTGCTGTTGTGATTATTATTATGCGTCATGCCATGTACCTTATTATACCTTCTTTAATATTCACAGCAGATTCTTTGATGTAAGTAGTATTTTTTAAAAATTTTGTCTTTATTGTTGTATTACAGATGTCCCCTTTCCCCTCCACTGATGCTTTTTAGCCCACACCTCACCCCCAACCCCATCCCAGGCCTTCACTACACTATCGTCTGTGTCCATGAGTTATGCATATATGCACTTAAATTCTTTGGTTAATCTCTTCTCACCCATCGAACCATCCACCTCCTGCCTTCTCTCTGAAATCCACAGTCTGTTTCATGCTTCTATGTCTCTGGATCTATTTTGTTCATCAGTTTATTTTGTTCTTTAGATTCCACCTATGAGGTTAGAGCATATGATACTTGTCCTTCTCTGACTAGCTTTCACTTAGTATAATATTCTCCAGATCTCACCATGGTGTTTCAAAGGCTAGGAGATCCTTCTTTTTTACAGCTTCATAGTATAAACGTACCATTGCTTTTTATCCACTCCTCTCCTGATGGGCACTTGGGGTGTTTCCAGATCTTAGCTATTATAAATTGTGCTGCTATGAACATAGGGATGCATATATTCTTTCTGATTGGTGTTTCAGGTTTCTTAGGATATATTTCTAGAAGTGGGATTACTGGGTCAAATGGCAGTTCCATATTTAACTTTCTGAGGAGGTATTTTTTTTAATGCTACAGTTAAGGAAAATGAAGCTCAAAGAGTTTAAGTAACCTATCAGAGGTCACAGTTAAAAAGCTCCCATCTCTCCTCAAAAACCTGCACTTTGAATTATGTGATAAGATATCTCTAGAAGATGATATTCCAAAAATACTTAGGGACACAGAAAACTAAAGCCATATTGGCTCCAAGGACCTAGGATTAAATAAATTTCAGTTTCCTCATGGGTGCATAATGCCTCATTATAGTCCTGGAACTTCTCCATCCAATTGGCATCAATTTTCCATTCTTAGTAAGTTCAAATCAGATTCAAGGCAGATTCCTCATGTCTGTTTTCATTCAGTCTAAACTGTCCAAGTTCAAGATAAAATTAAGCCTGCTTTCAATAAGCTGAGTGTTTGATTCATGAATACTCATTTTTGATCCATAGTTTGTACATCTTTTTGCTGCAAGAAGTCCCATTCAGACTGGCACAAAGAGCAAATGTGTTGCGTCACATAATAGTAAACTCAGGAGACGTGGGGCCTCCTGCTTGGTTGTTTCATCCTCAGCACTCTCATCCAGGGCACAGGCTCTATGCCTTTCCCTCCCAGTCACAAAATGCTGGAGCGATGTCAGGAGTCACCTCCAGAAATAACAAGGTCTTGTGGCAGAAGATAAATAATCTCTCTATATTGACCTCTCTTAGGAGCAACAAAACCTATACTAGATGAGGGATGGAAATTTCATGATTGGTTGGTGTATAATGGGTGTTGAACAATCAAAAACATTATCTATTTCAACGTGTAGACTGTGTCTGCCTAGGAAACAATTGACACTTAACCATAGCTCTTACATAATTCCATAACAATGCTGTTATGTGGATATTACTGGATCCCTAGTTCTACAGATGCAGAAACTGAAGCCCAGAGAGGGTGTCTATCCCCAGTGAAATTGCTGACACAGTGAATAAAGCCTGAAAAGCAGGCTCTTTCCATTAAAAGGGGGGGGGGGCGGCATGGAATATTTTCAGATGTCATCTCTGAATCCAAATTTTCTCTTCAGCTGTAGTGCTAGAATTAATTGTCTAAGATAAATTTGTAAATTTATTTTTTTCCTTTCCTTTATTAACTAACCAAATTCTAAAACAGTGGTTCTCAACCTCGGCTGCTCATTAAAACAAAAAACAAAACAAAATAAAATAAAGAAAAACACTGGGAACTTGCACAAAAATACTGGTGCCCATGCCCTGTCTCACACAAACTAAATAAAAATCTTTGAAAAAGAGATATTGAATTTTTAAAAGGTTCCCCTAAGTGATTAATATTAATTATTCAACTATTAATATTTGAATCATAGTCCTAAAAATAAAACCCAAGCATCTACCTTGAAACATAAAACTCATCATGACCTCACCCCTTCTTCTTGTGCTGCCAATGAGTCTCTCATCTCTCCGTCCTGTTCCTCGTGAGGGTCTATGCCTAGAAGAAAGGATGCCTCCTTAAAAAAAAATACAATAATAATAAACGAAAATGTTTTCCTGAAATTGAGAAAAAGTAAAAGAAATTAATTCAACAAACATTTATTAAGTGTTTTTTTAGTCCTAGGTATCATGCTAAGTGGTGAGAATACCGAGATAATAAAATCCAGTCCTGGTTCTCTAGCAGTGCCCTCCTATCTCTGGTCTCCTTAGTGCAGTGGGTTAACTCTTGATTCCGAGCCTTTGCACAGATCTATAATTTTGCCTGAAATCCTCATTCAACCACTACCTATTCCCCACTGTAGCAACTTCATGAACTTCAACGCATGAACTTCAGCCTCTCTATTGTAGCTCAGGTATAACATCTTCCAGAAACTGTCTCTGGTTCCCACCTTGATAAATAGATATGATCACTCTTTTGATCTCATTTTTTATTTACATATACAAGTGCAATACCGAATTCACATACCAACTGAAGTAAAACTGAGTGTCATATCTTCTCTAATGAACCATGAGCTTTTTGAGGACAGAGACTGGATTTTATTGCCTTGGTATTCTCACCACTTAGCATGATGCCTAACACTAAGGAACCACTTAATAAAATATTTGTTGAATTAATTTCTTTTATTTTTGTCTCAATTTCAGGAAAACATTTCCTTTTACTATTATTGCATTTTAGGAGGCATCCTTTCTTCTAAGCATTCTTGTTTAAAAAAGAAAGGAAAACAGCAGAGCATATATATATATTTTATTTTCCTCCTGTATGTAGTTCAAATGTGGGTGTGTTGCTTTATTTTGTTTTGCCACTTATCATTCAATTTTAGCAAAAGAATGATATGCTGACTTACTCTCTCATAGCTCCACTATAGCAAATGGAAAAGAAATCACTCTTCCTTTTACAAGAAAAATCATGCTGTCGCCAATATTAGCAATTTGATAGAAGTCCACTGTGTTCTTGTCTATCACTTTTCAACTTTGGGGCAGGCTGGAAAATCTGAAGTACAAGAAAAAAAAACAGGCTTGTCTGAGTACTGTCTACAGGTTTTTTTTTTGGTAATATATCATTGAAAGTGGCAGCCTGATTTGTGAATACTCTGAAAAGGTAAGTGAATGTTGCCACAGGAACATCTAAATGTGAAGTGTACATGGAGAGCTAGGTGGAGTTTTTAGAGTCTTCCAGCCTAGCTTTGATGAGAAGACTACCAATCAAAGAGAAAAGTCTGTCTGCAATCCCAAATTGAGAAGGTTTGTAAAAGTGTGAATCCAGAGGAAAGGAAAATCATTCAGAATGGCAAAAGGATTAATGACAGGACATGAATTTCTGTAAAAATAGTTCAACTTTTTATGAAGGAAGACTGAAGTTTTCTTTATTGGTCTTGGCAGCAATTATTTGGCCAAGACACTAAAAGCAAAGACAACAAAAGCAAAAATAAACAAGTAGGAAGAAAGAAAAGAAAAAGAAACATAAAAAGAAAAAAACTTCTGAACAGCAAAAGAAATCGTCAATGCAATGAAAAGGCAACCTAGAGAGTGGGAAAAAATATTTGCAAACTATCCTATCTAATAAGAGTAACATGCAAATGTGACCGTACCTTGGCTCCTCATTGGCTATGCTACCAGCCAATCAGAAGCAAGGAGCAGGGCCAAGTGGCACGAGTGCCTGGCCCTGGGGGTGGAGACAAAGCTGCGGTGGTGGTGGCAGGCCAGTGCCTGGCCCCCTGGCTCAGAGACGAGGCAGCGGAGAGTGCCCACCCTCGGGGGCAAAGACCAGGCACCAGCAGTGTGGCACGGTAGCCAGAGCAGAGAAGACTGAAGGCTCCGGCTGGAGTGAAGCCTCCAGCGGCCAAAGCAAAAACAGAAGGCAACAGCCAAGAGGGAAGGCCTGGGTCCCAGGTTCCAGAGGAAAACTGGTCCTGGCAGCCAGAGGAAGGAAAGCCTATTGCATGAATCTTCATGCAACGGGCCTCCAGTGTATCTAATAAGAGGTTAATATCGGCAATATTCCAAGAAACTCATGTAATTAAACAGCAACAAACAAACAACAACAAAACAACCACACCAAATGATCCAAAATAAAATTGGGCTAGAGATGTGACAGATATTTTTTCAAACAGTAAGACATACAGGGACTACAGAGGAGGAACTAAGATGGCGGCAAAGGCAATACACCTATCTTGCCGTCATAATCAGCAATTTTAATACTACAACTTAACGAAAGAACAAACACCTTCCAGAATCACCAGAAAGCTCGCCGAGTGAAAATTCCACAAATAAAAGTGAAGATAAGACACTGTGACTCGGAGGAGCGGCAGCGACAGCGTTGAAAGATTCGCACGGAGAGAGGTTTGGAGTGCGCGCCGCGGAGGGGGCGGGCGGCTGAAAGCCGGCCAGTTTTCTCCAACGGGGAGACAAAGGCATCCCACTGGACTGATTCTCCAGCTCTGGGCGAAGTCCAGAGAACCCACTATCACACGGGGTGAAAACTGGACAGTGGGAGGGCACGCCGAAGCTCGGGTGCTGCCGGGTCTCCCGGCTTGTGGAGAAGGCAGCTTGCGCGAACAGCTCGGCTGCGTGACGGCGCAGAGAGCACACCGCGACTTGCCTCTCATTCGGAAAACCATCAGTCTGCTTTGTTTTACGACCCTGGGTGAGACATTGCGCATGCAGACTCATTTTGGGAAAGTCTGAATTCCCCGGCAACCTGCAGCTGGTGGAGCTCCGCAGCGGCTCTCTCTCAGAGGTGCTGGCAACCATTGCCCCCAGCACAGAGTCCCTGGGGCCGCATAGGGTGGAGCTAACGCTGTCTGCTTGGCCCGGAGACTCCGCCCATCCAACCTGAGCACAGCTGAGCTTCACAGACAATTGGCCTGGAGGTCAACCCTCCAAGTGCTAACAACGATTAACTGAGCTTAACTTCAGCAAGACTGTGCAGCCCATATCCACCTCAGGTAACCGGGGAGGCTGAGCCACTATCCCTAGTAGGAAGTCTACCACACAAAGCTAATTGACCAACTCAGGGAAGCAGCCACCATGCAGCAACATGGAAAGAAATCAGATGTGAAAGAAATGGAGGAAAAAAAACGACTGGACATGGAATTCAGAACCACGGTTATAGGGTTTTTTAAGAGGCTCCAACAAAAGATCGAGGCCTATAAGGAAATAAGCAAGACCACAAAGGAAGTGAATGAGTGCTACAAGAAAATGAACAACACCCTCCAGGATAAAAACGAGAGCTGCAAAGAAATCATCAAGACCAACGTGGAAATGAATGAGTCCTACAAGGAAATGAAAGAAACCCTCAAGGATATAAAGCAGACTCTCAAGGATATGAAAAAGGACCAACCAGAAATTAAGCATACACTGACTGAAATAAAAAATATTATACAAAGACCTGAAAGTGCCCTGGAGCACCCCAAGAACCAAGTTAAAGATTTGAAATACAAAGAGGTAAAATCCACTCAGCTGAAAAAGCAAGAAACCAAAAGAATCCAAAAAATTGAAGATAGTGTAAGGGGCCTCTGGGACAACCTCAAGCATACCAACATCCGAATTATAGGGGTGCCAGAAAAAGCGAGACGTCAAGACAATGAAAACCTATTTGAAGAAATAGTGACTGAAAACTTCCCACACCTGGTGAAAGAAATTGACTTAGGAGTCCAAAAAGTGCACCGAACCCCAATATATAGGAACCCTAAGAGGACCACACCGAGGCACATCATAATTAAAATGCCAAGAGCAAAAGACAAAGAGAGAATATTAAAAGCAGCAAGAGAGAAACAGTTGGTTACCTATAAGGGAGCACCCATACGATTGTCAGTGGATTTCTCAATAGAAACGATGCAGGCCAGACGGGAGTGGCAAGAAATATTCAAAGTTATGAACAGCAAGAATCTACAACCAAGATTACTCTATCCAGCAAAGATATCATTCAGAATTGAAGGTCAGATGAAGTGCTTCGCAGATAAGAAAAAGCTAACGGAGTTCATCACCACCAAACCAACATTATATGAAATGCTGAAAGATATTCTTTAAGAAGAGGAAGAAGAAAAAGGTAAAGATGAAAATTATGAACAACAAATACACATCTATCAACAAATGAACATAAAAATCAAGTGAATTGATAGGCTGTTGAACAGGATAGACTGGTGAATATAACAGAGACATGGACATAGAGAGGGAATGGACTGACAATTCTTGGGGAGAAAAGGGTTGTGGGAAGTGCAGCAAGAGACTGCACAAAAATCTAGCAACAATGGGAGAGGACAGTGGGGAGGGGGAGGTGTGGGTGGAGGGTGGGATAGGTACAGGGTGGAGGGAAGCTATAGGGGGATAAAAAGGGGAAACAATGTAATTAATAAACTGAACAATAAAGATAAAAAAATTTTAAAAAAGACATACAGATGGCCACAGTTACATAAAATATTGTGCAACATCACTAATCATTAGGAAAATGCAAATAAAAACCTGACAATCTATAACCTGACAACTGTTAGGATGATGGCTAGTATTAAAAAGACAAGATAAAATGTGTTGGCAGAGTGGACAAAATGGAACTCTTGTTTACTGTTGGTGAAAATGCAAATTGCAGTATCTATTATGGAAATTAATATGGCGTTTCCTAAAATTCTTAAAAATAGAACTACCATATGATCCAACAACCCCAGCTCTTGGTATATATCTGAAGAAAATGAGTTCATTATCTCCACAAAACATTTTCACTCTCATATTAATTGCACTATTCACGATAAACAAGATATGGAAACAGTGTGTGTTGGCAGATGAATGGATAAAGAAAATGTCGCATATCCAAGGTGGGGCAAAAGTAGATTTATAGTTATTTGTATTAAAAATTATACAATAATTAACAAATAATAACATAAGAATAAATCCTGTATTACATATATTTGCAGATATAAACCTACTTTTGCCAAACCCTTATGTATACAATGGATTATTATTCAGCCGTAAGAAGGAAATCCTTTTGTTTGTGACAACACAGATGAACCTTGAGGACATTATGCTAAGTGAAATAAGACAGACACAAAAAGACAAATTCCGTGTGTTCTCACGCATACGTGAAATCTGAAAACTCTAACTCATAGAACCAAAAGCACAGTAGTGATTGCGAGGAGCTGGAGGGTGGGGGAAATTAAAAGATATTGGTTAAAGGTTACAAATTTTCAGTTGTAAGATAAATAAGTTCTAGGGGAAATTAAAAACAAAATTAGTCATCAGAGATAAAAAGACCACAATGCAACAGTACATACTTATCAGAATACCAAAATTAAAGAACTGACAATTCTAAGTTTAGGCAAAAATGTGAAACTGTCATATTTTGTTCCCGAGAGAACAAACTGGTGCAAACACTGGAAAACTGTCTTGCAGAATCAGTAAGAACATGCACCTACTCTATGCCCAAGCAATCCCACTCTTCGACATATGACCAATAGAGCAGTAAATGTACAGAAAAGGCCATGTGCAAGCATGTCACACAATACTGTGTGGGATATCCCCAAACTAGAACAATCTAAATATCCATCAAGGATAAAAAATTTCTAGTGTACTCTTACAATGGGATCTGTAAACAATGAAAATGATCAAACTACTGCTACACACATGTTGAACAATGATCAAAACAAGGAAGAACCCAAAGAATACATAAAATTACTTACAAAAAACCTGAAAGCAGGTGACACTAATCCCTGGTGTTAGATACCAGGATAGAAGTTATCTCTGGAAAGAAGGAAGGGGACTCCAAAGTATTCTCTGCCTTAATCTGCCTAATGGTTACTTAGGAGTGCCCAGTTTGTGGTAATTGGCCAAAATGACCACTCGTGAATTATTAATCATCTGCATATTTCAACAAAAATTACTTTAAAATTTATAAACAGTAAAAATACTGTTTTAAATAACGAGGACAAAATAAAGACATTTTAAGGTAGATATAACATAGCATGGAGCTTGTTATAGCAAACCCTGCCACAAATAAGTTCTAAAGAATACTTTTCACTTAGAGATGCCAAACGGAATGTCTGAGATGCAAGAAGAAAAAGTAAACAAACATACTGTTAAATATGTAGGTAAATTTAAACAAATATTGAGTGTTAATAATAATAATCCTATATAATAAAAGTCCAGCGGCCATAAGCATAATGACCAGAACAACTGCTCAACCAGTTGCTATAATGTGCATTGACCACCTCTCGGTCTCCCCTCCCAACTCGCCCTCAGGCTTCAATCTTAGCATGGCAAACGGAGAACCACAGTGAACCAGGATGGGTGGTGGCAGGTGGAACTGGGCACTGGCGACTGATTGGGCAGAATGGTCGACCTCTTAGTCTCTCTCCTGGTCTGCAGGCTCTGATCGCAGCATGGAGAATGGGGAACCACGGCGAACTAGGGTGGGTGGCAGTGGGGTGGGGAGGGCTGGGGACTGGCAAGCAGGCAGAAGATTGCCCTGATCACAGACTAGGCGTAGGGACCCTACGTGTACATGATTTCATGTGCTAGACCTCTAGTAATAACTAATATCCAGTTTTTAAAAAGATGAAAACAAATGTAGTAGACAATAGCATATACTTTGGAAGTGGGTTTAAATGGAATTAAAGTTTTCTATATTTCTGTTTTGTTTAAAAAGCCACTAGGACCTTGAATACTTTTAAACAATTTTTTAAAAATTCATTATTGATTCTGCAGAGAGTAAGGGAGAGAGAAAAAATTAGTGTGAGAGAGAAATATCAATCATGCATGCACCATAACCAGGGGTCAAACCTGCGACCTGAGTACGTGCCCTGACTGGGAATCAAAGCTAGCACAATTTGATGTGGAGGATGATGCTCCAACCAACCAAGTCACATCGGCCAGAGCAAACTTCGATTAATTTTTTATTTTTAAAAGTTATGATGCATAATAATTTCTAGGTCAGCCTCTCGCAGAGTAAAAAAAGGTGGAAAACTTGCCAAACAAATAGAGGAAAACAGGAAAAAAAAACCCACCCAATTAAACCAAGGGAAAACTAGTGAGGAAAGGAAATAAAAACTAAAAACACACAGAGCAAATGAAAAGCATAAAGTGATATACCTATAGACCAAAATAATCAGTGATCGCAATAAATATAAATAAATTCCTCAGTTTTAAAACAAAACAAAAAATGCAGATTAAATAATATAAAAATCAAACCTAAGTATACACTCTACCCACAACTTATTTAAAAGATAAGGATACAGAAAAGAAGATGATACTTGATAACAATTGCAAGTTCAGTTCTGCAAGACAAATTAACTATTTTAAAAATGTAATCATTTAAAACAGATTTTCATACACATTTATTTCCTCTTTTCTGTGAATTTTCATTCTGTATATGTTGAGAATGTAATTGTATATTTGTCCACAAAGATGACAGATTGAATAGATAAAAATCAGTGAGGTATAGATTTGAATAAAATAAGATAAATTTGATGGATATAGCATACAAAATACAAAACACTGAACCACAAAACAACAGAATATGCTTTTGTTTTGTCAAGTCCATTTACAAAAATAAACTGAAGACTGGACAATAAAACAAGACATATTTTAAAAAAGAAAAGGACCATAGAGATATTTCTCTGATATCAATAACATTAAGCTAGAACTGATGATGAAAAGATATCTAAATAAATTCTGTATGCTTGAAAATTAAGAAACATGCATCCAAATACTTCATATGCCTACAGGAAATCATAATGAAAATTAGAAAATATTTAGAGCTCAATAAACACTTTATATAAAAACATGTGTGATGTGGTTAAAACAAATAAGAAGTAAATTTCAAAGCCTTAAAACTTATATTAGAAAATAAAAAAAGGCTAATATTTGTTAAAATAAGCATCCATCTTTAGGAGTTAGATAAGTAACAACAAAATAAGTTCCCAAAATGGATAGGCAGGAAGAAGCAATAAAGGCAGATGTAGGGAAATAAGTTAAAGATTAGTGAAATGTTTAGTTGGAGAAAAGCTCTTTAGTAAAATTGGAGATGGAGAAAAAAAACCTAAATCAATAAATATTATGAGGCAGATAAAAAGCTCTGTGGATCAATTGATATGGAAGAAGAAGAAGAGAGGTTGCAAGTATTATTTCTCAATCCTGGGATTAGTTTAATTTCTTTCCACTGGAAATTGATGAACAAGTTGCTCAAGCATAGGAAATGGAAGTTGAATGAAAGCATAGCCAACATTGTGCCATTCTATATATTGGGTCTTATTAAAGTTCTCTTGGCAAAAAACTGAACTGCATCTGTTAATATTTTCATTTGCTTTAAGACATCCAAAAGTGGCATATGTGTAAATAAATGGAAATTTTAAATGGCTTTTGCATTTTAAATCTATATTTTTCCTAGATTTCATTTCAAACTTTTAAGTTTGAATTGTTAAAAAATACCTACAAAATCTGGGCAAAATGTATATGATATAAATATTCTCCTATTCCCAAAAGGCAAATTAAGGATGAAGATATATTTGAAATTCATCAGCAGTGTTACTGAATTGAATCTGACATATTTTTTTCTCATAGTTCAGTTATTTTCTATTATTATATTGGTGTGGTTTCTTGCCCAACAATGAATATGATGCAGCTAAAAACAGGAACTTGGGAAATGCCAGTCTCATAACTTACAAATCCTGATTTCAATGTGTTCTGCTTATTAACTTATGAATCACTTACAACGTAGAATTCATTACAACGTCAAGTAAACCGTAATAAATGATTCAAATGTGAAGACAATGTCCTCAAAAAATCCTTCCAAATCAAAGCCGGCAGGCAGTCTTTTGACCTACAGATTAGTGTTTTATCTGGGGTAACACAAGGCTGAACAGAGAGTAGTCTCTATCCTTTTAACCAAAAAATCTTGAAAAATAAACCTTATCAGAAAAGGAAAACATAAATTGTTCAAGAGAATTTCCTATGATTAATAAGTTTATATGAATACTTGTTTTTTACACGAATCTTTTCATGCCTGTCTAATCATACACAATGGAGAAATAAGTAAATAGAAATGCATTTTTCTGCCATGTTAATTTTGGACAGCAATGTTAGCCAGTGTATCCTGAAGAATATGTATCCACACATGGCTGCCTCTTCCTGGTGAAATCAGATGGCTATTAAGAGTAAAACTATAAATACAAAGAGCTCAGGAGGAAGATAATTTTAAAAGTCATTTATAGAAAACCAAGTGCATTGTAAAAATATAGAAGACTCCCTAGCAGGTTTGGTTCAGTGGACAGAGCGTCAGCCTGCAGACTGAAGGGTCCCAGGTTCGATTCCGGCCAAGAGCATATGCCCGGGTTGTAGGCTCGATCCCCAGTGGCGAGGGTGTGCAAGAGGCAGCAAATCAATGATTCTCTCTCATTATTGATGTTTCTATATCTCTATCCCTCTTCCTTCCTCTCTGAAATCAATAAAGAAATATTTTAAAAAATATTTTTAAAAAAGGCAAAATTAAAGACACAGAAACATCACTTCTTAGAATCCACTCTCAAATATTCAGGGTTTAAAAGCAAAGCTAGTACCAGTTCAAGTTGGCTACAATAGGAGGCTTGTGAATTCACCTTCCAAGCACTTACAGAATTTACAGCTACATATGGAGCATTTTCCTCTGGGAAAAAAATTACATGAACATCAGGGGAATAGAGAACAACACCCACCATGCAGAAGCACTAGAAGAGGTTGAGACCCATTCTCACATTCTTGCTATACCCACACCCCACAACTGGAAGGGAATTCACAATCCCCACAAGAACTGTACTGAAGAGAGAAAGAGTTCTCAACCAGGTACCATTCCCAGGGCACAACAGAAAAGCATCACAGTGTGGTGCCCAGTCTTTTGGGGAAAGAAGTATGTTGGCTTATTTTCATAGCTGCAGTCTGAGGTGCAGGCTTCTAATTAAACACACGTCTAATGTCTCTAGAGATGTTGGAGGCAGGCACTACCTACTTGCTCTGCTCCACTGCCCTCCAGAGAGTCAGAAACTCCCAGAGGCATGTGCCTGATTACCTGGTCTTTACGTCTTGAAATAAGAATGAAAAGATAGTAAATACATTCTGTATGTTTGGAAGTTAAGAAACATACAAACAACTAATTCATATGTCTAGAGGAAATCATGATGAAAATTAGAAAATATTTTATTACCCAGTTTTGTGGCTGCCACCCAGGGGACAACTTTGCATTTTCTGGCTCTGATGGCCAGTTGGGCTTGCTTTTGGGAGATCACATGGAAAACTGTCCTAATATGTATAAACCCTAGGTCATAATGACCAGTAATGACCGGAGGCTGACCAACTGGAAGTCAGTGCTGGCCTGCCCCCAAGCAAGTGGTTAGAGGCAATCGGACAGGCAGACAGAGTGATTACGGGTGATCATGTAGACAGACCAGTGGTTAGAGGGGATCAGGTAGGCAAACCAGTGGTTAGGGGTGATCAGGCAGGCAGGCAAGTGGTTAGGGGAGATCAGGTAGGCAGACAGACCCTTGCTGGGCTGGCCCCACCCTCAAGCAAGCATTTGGCGCTACCAGGCAGGTAGGTAGAGTGATTAGGGGGAACAGTTAGGCAGACCAGCAGTTAGGGGAGATCAGGTAGGCAGGGCAGTGGTTAGGGGTGATCAGGTAGTCAGACAGCCCATTGCTGGGCTAACCCTGCCCCCAAGCAAGTGGTTAGGGGCAATTAGGCAAACAAGCAAAGTGGTTAGGGGTGATAAGGTAGGCAGATGGCTCCTCACAGGGCTGGCCTTGCCCCCCAGCAAAGAAAGTGGGAGGCCCAGGCCAGCCAAGCCATTGCACCCCAGGCTGTTACCTGTAGAGGGAGGCTACTTGTAGCAAGGGAGGGGAGGCAGCTCTGCACAGATGGTAAGCAGTGGCAGCAGTGGGGGTGGGGCCAGCTTCCTGCAGCCTGGGGAAGGAAAACCCCGATAGGCCCTGATCTCAGGCCAGGCCTAGTGACCCTACCTGAGGCATCTCAGAATGTGAGAGGGTGCAAGCCAGGCTGAAGGACCCCCCACCACCCCGAGTGCACAAATTGTTGTGCACTGGGCCTCTAGTGTGTGTATGTGTGTATGTGTGTGTGTGTGTGTATATATGGCTGTGGAGAGCAGCTACAGTGTTTGGACAGGTTCAAGCCTGGTACTAATGAGAGGGCACGATCCTCTTGTGGCAAAGCCACGTTCAAATCCCAGCACAATTATAGCCAAAGGCTATCGTTGTAAGCTTGACTTATGGTCTGAACCTGTGGTCCCATGTGGCTGAGTGATGTGGGCTGCAGGAGGTACAGCAAGTAAACAAAGCTTGATCAGGTGCATGTAATTGAGTAAATTTGAAACCCATGAGAATGTTTTAACCATGTCCTTACTTTGCCTCTGGAATCTGACTATAAAATAAATACTCGGCTTGCAGGCTGTGGCACTGTTTCTCCATCAGTGATCAGTGTCCCATCTAGACCCGGCTTTATTCTCTTGTCTGTCTTCGTTAATCCTTTACCACCCTCTCTCAGATTCGCCCATGGCTAATATGTAAAGTGTCCCCTTGGGAGTTCGACCGGGAGACTGGGAGTTTGATCACTCACTATAATGTATGCTGACCACCAGGGGGCAGCACAGGGCAAAGGAAGGCCCTAGCTGGCCAGAAGGCCCCGTTCAGCCCTAATCCCTGGCCAGGCCTAGGGATCCTACCTGTGCACAAATTTCATGCACCAGGCCTTTAGTAATGAATAAAGAGACAGTTCTTGGCAGCCTGTAAACCCCAGGGCACAGTGCAGAAGCAGCAGACTGAAACACACACTCTCCCCCAGTCTTTCTGTGAAAGAGGACTATTTGCTAATCTTAAAGCTTCAGTGTGTGGGACACACATCTAGGGCTACTATGATGCTCTCTGGGGATGGAGACTGGTGGGCACCATTTTTGTGGTATCCCTCTGCCTTACTTCAAGTCACCAGTATCTCCTGGTGCGGGAATCTTGTGTACTTATCTGGATCCCTAATTTTTGCAGTTGCTAGCCAGGGGATGCCTCTTGATCATCTCATTCTGGTGGCCAGCAGAGTTTGCATTTGCAGGTCCTGTAGAACTATTGCAAAGAGAGTTTTTAAGCAGCTGCTCCTCCAAAAGCAAAGCACAGAGACAGCAGACTGAAATGTGTCTCTAGTCTTCCTGTGAAAGAGATATATTAGTTCATAGCTATGGGGTGAGGGGCATAAGCTTCTAACTGGACACACATGAGGGGTAAGCTACAATCTTTCTATAGGCCGGGAGGCTGGCAGGTGCCAGCTTTGTGCTCTCCCTCTGCCCCACCCAGGTCATCAGTGTCTTTGAGAAAGGAGGTTGTGTACATGTCTGATGCAGTGGCTTTTGTGTTTGCTGCTCAGAGGACACATCCCTTGATAGACCAACTCCGCTGGTCAGCAGGGATTGTGTTCATGGGTTCAACAAGGATACTTGACAAATAATCCTTAAATGGCTATTACCTTGAGGCAGAAATGCCAGTCTCTTAGCCTTCCTCTTAAATACATAACTTGCATACTTTAAAAGCTGCTGGTGGAGAGTCTAACTTCCAATCAGCCTGAATCTAGGTGGTGACCAAGATCCCCTCCGTTGGAACACTGGCAGGTCTCAGTACACCTTCAACTACTGTGAGCTGCTAAACATACAGTAAGATGCTTGTATATTTACTAGTGATTGAGAGACAAGAGTTGGAGCAGGTTGCACATAAGATTGATCTCCTAGCCAAAACCGGTTAGGCTCAGTGGATAGAGCATCGGCCTGAGGACTCAGCGGTCCCAGGTTTGATTCCAGTCAAGGGCATGTACCTTGGTTGCTGGCACATCCCCAGTGCAGGAGGCAGCTGACTGATGTTTCTAACTTTCTGTCCCTCTCCCTTCCTCTCTGTAAAAAATCATTAAAATAGATTAAAAAAAAAAAGATTGATCTCCTACACAAGGCCACTCCTTCAGGACTGAAGGAAGGGGCTATTTCTATCTTATGCGTAGAAACCAACACAGAGAGGCAAGGAAAATGTAGAAACAAAGGAATGCCTTTCACACAAAAAGACCAAGGTAATATCTCAGAAAAAGGCCTTTACGAAATGTAGATAAGTGATTTACCTGAGAAAGTGTAAAATATGACAACTATAAAGATGTTCATTGTGCTGCCTTGGCTGCTGTGGCTCAATTGATTGAGCCTTGTCTCATGCACGAAAGGTCACCAGTTTGATTCCTGGCCAGCACACGAGCCCAGGTTGCAGGTTCGCTTCCCAGTCAGGGCTGGTGCAGGAGGCAACCGCTCGATGTTTGTCTTTCACATCAATGTTTCTCTCTCATGCGCTCTCCCTTCCTTTCACTCCAAAAAAAAAAAGTTCACTGAACACACAGAAGAGTACATAATAAAATAACTACAATCAGAAAACATGAGAAAGTAGCAAATAGAAGCCATAGTGCTGAAGACTATAACAACTGAACTAAAAATACACTATCGGGGCTCAATAAACAAACTAGGTGAATGGAAGAAAGGATAAGTAAACTTGAAGACAGGGCATTAGTACTTATCCAATCAGAGCTTAAGAAAGGAAAAAAAATGGAAAAAAAGTGAGGATTAAGAGCCTTATAGAATAACATAAAGTGGACCAACATTTGCATTATAAGTGTCTCAGAAAGAAAAGAGAGAAATAAATGGACAGAAAACTTATTTGAAAAACAAAATATCTAAAAACTTCCCTAACCTGCAGAAGAAAACAATATCCAAACACAAGAAGCTCAGAGTCGCCAATAAGATGAACCCAAAAGACTCAAACCAGACACACTAATAATTAAAGTACAAAAATTTGAAGACAAGGACAGAATCTCAAAAGCAGCAAGAAAAAGAATTATTATTTGTTACTAGAAAAATCCCACTAGAATGTGAACAAATTTTTCAGCAGAGACTGTGCAGATCAGAAGGTCATAGCATAATATACTCCAAATGCTGTAAGAAAATACGCTGCCAACCAAAAATACTTTACCAAAGTCATCCTTCAGAACTGAAGAGAGAGTTTTCCCAGACAAGCAAAAGCTAAAGGAGTTTATCACCACTATACTAATCTTACAAGAAATGTTCAAGGAAACTTTTTAAGCTGAAATGAAAGGTTCTAAGTAATAACAGGAAAATGCATGAAGGTATAAATCTCATTGGTAAATGGTAAATATGTAGGAAGATTCACAATATATTAAAGTTGTGGATTAATAACATATAAAGCTAGTATAAAAGTTAAAAGACACAAGTAGTAAAAATAACTATAACTACAATAAAATTTTAATGGATACGCAAGATAAAAAGATATAAAATGTGATATTAAAACCACAATGTGAGGAGCAACCAAGATGGTGGCATAGGTAAACACCTATTGTTCTGCCCCACGCAACAATTCAAAAACTACAACAAAACAACAAAACAAACATCACACAGAATCACCAGACAGCTGGCTGAGTGAAAACTCCGCAAATAAAAGTAAAAGTGGGACACTGAGACTCAGAAGAGCGGGAGAGCACAGCCTTGAAGATATACGTGGAAACAGAGGCTAGGAGCCCGGGACGCATGCGGGCTGTAAGGCTGGCAGCAGCAACCCTGGCTGGATTTCTCCAATGGGGAGGGCGGAGACTTCCCACTGCATGGATTCCCCAGTGCCAGGCGAGGTCCGAGGTCCGAGGTCCGGGGTACGCACCCTGGAAGCCAGGCGCGGCAGAGGTCTCCTAGTCTGAGGAGAAACCAGGTTGCTTAGAAAAGCAGTTTGCACACAAAAAGTGTGCGACAGCACAGACGCGCGACTTGCTCCCTGGCGACTTGCCCCCTGGTTCCGGAGACCACCAGACTGCTTTGTTTTACAACCCTGGGTGAGACTTTGGGTGTGCAGACTCACTTGGGGAGAGGCAGAGTTGTCTGGCAAGGGGTAGAGACTAGTGGCTTTCTCTTGGAGGTGCCTGCAACAATTACCACCCAACAGAGACCCGCGCGGGTCAGCGCTGCATAGGACATAGCTAATGCTGAGGCTCCCTGCTCAGCTCAGAGACTCTGCCCATACAACCTGAACACAGTCTCCCTTCACAGCCAATTGGCCTGGAGGTCAAACCCTTATAGGGCTAACAACAACAAGCTGGGCTTAAATTCAAAAATACTGTACAACCCATAAAGGATTGGAGTAAGAGTACCCACCTCAGGTAACTGGGGAGGCTGAGCCATTGTCCCTTAGAGGATATCTACCACATAAAGCAGCCACCATGCAGAGACATGGAAAGAAACCAGGTGTGAAAGAAATGGAGGAAAAAAGACGACTAGACATAGAGTTCAAAACCATGGTTATAAGGCTTTTCAAGAGGCTCCTAGAAAAGGTCGAGACCTATAAGGAAATAAGCAATACCTACAAGGAAATGAACGAGATCCTCAAGGATATGAACAAGACCTGCAAGGAAATGATCAAGACCAATGTGGAAATGAATGAGTCCTACAAGGAAATGAATGAGACCTACAAGGATATGAAGGAGACTCTCAAGGATATGAAAAAGGACCAAGCAGAAATTAAGCATACACTGACTGAAATAAAAAAAATTATACAAAGACCTAAAAGTACTCTAGAGCACCCCAAGAACCAAATTAAAGATTTGAAATACAAAGAGGTAAAATCCACTCAGCTGAAAAAGCAAGAATCCAAAAGAATCCAAAAAATTGAAGATAGTGTAAGGGGCCTCTGGGACAACCTCAAGCATAGCAACATCCGAATTATAGGGGTGCCAGAAAAAGAGAGAGAGCAAGACAATGAAAACCTATCTGAAGAAATAGTGACCGAAAACTTCCCCCACATGGTGAAAGAGGTTTACTTGGGAGTCCAAGAAGCGCACCGAACCCCAATATATAGGAACTCTAAGAGGACCACACCGAGGCACATCATAATTAAAATGCCAAGAGCAAAAGACAAAGAGAGAATATTAAAAGCAGCAAGAGAAAAACAGTTAGTTACCTATAAGGGAGCACCCATAGGATTGTCAGTGGATTTCTCAACAGAAACGATGCAGGCCAGACGGGAGTGGCAAGAAATATTCAAAGTGATGAATAGCAAGAATCTACAACCAAGATTACTCTATCCAGCAAAGCTATCGTTCAGAGTTGATGATCAGATAAAGTGCTTCACAGATAAGAAAAAGCTAAAGGAGTTCATCACCACCAAACCAATATTATACAAAATGCTGAAAGATATTCTTTAAGAAGAGAAAGAAGAAAAAGGTAAAAATATAAATTATGAGCAACAAATACACATCTATCTACAAATGAATCTAAAAATCAAGTGAATTAATAATCTGATGAACAGGATAAACTGGTAAATATAACAGAATCATGGACATAGAGAGGGAATGGACTGACAATTCTTGGGGAGAAAAGGGGTGTGGGAAGTACAGCACAAGACTGGACAAAAATCTTGCAGCAATGGGAGAGGACAGTGGGGAGGGGGAGGTGAGGGTGGAGGGTGGGATGGATACAGGGTGGAGGGGAACTATAGGGGTAAAACAAGGGGGAACAATGTACGCTCAATGCTGGGGTTGCCCCCCTGGTGGTCAGTGCGCTCCCACAGGGGGAGCACTACTCAGCTACAAGTTGGGCTGATGGGGAGCTGGCCTAAGCCATCAGTCAGACATCCCCTGAGTATTCCAGGACCATGAGAAGGCACAGGCCAGGATGAAGGACACCCCTCCCCCTCACCACACACAAGTACACAAATCTCATGCACTGGACCTCTAGTGCAATCTATAATTATAGATAATCAGTGTTATGGTAGGAGATCTTGATGTGGCTGAGACCACTAATTAGCCCCTCCCTATTATTCATTTTCTCCTTTTTCCTTACTAATAGAATCCTGATTGTGTTTTTGGAAGTATTAACTCCAGCTAAAATATGACATTTCCCAACCAGCTCTGTGATACCATTTTTCCTAGATTGTAAGTCACAGAAATTTAAGGAGAATCTTTGGAATAGGCCTTCTAGAAGAATTCTGAAAAGGAGTATAGATATCCAGGATTCTTTATCATTCCTTCTAGCTTCCTGCCTAATGACTGAATGTCCAACAGCTATCTTAGACCATGAGGTCATCCTATTTAATAAAGAGATAATATGCAAATTGACCATAACCCCAACACACAAGATAGCCACCCCCATATGGTCAAAGATGGCTATCCCCATGTGGACACAAGATGGCTACCACAAGATGACCAGCAGGAGAGGGCAGTTGGGGGTGATCAGGCTTGCAGGGGAGGGCAATTGGGGGTGACCAGGCCTGCAGGGGAGGGCAATTGGAGGCAACCAGGCTGGCAAGGGAGGGAAGTTAGGGGTTACCAGACCAGCAGGGAAGAGAAGTTAGGGGCCATCTGGCCGACAGGGGAGCAGTTAGGCGTCAATCAGACTGGTAAGGAAGCGGTTAGGGGGTGATCAGACTGGCACACAGAAGTGGTTAGGGCAATCAGTCAGGCAGGTAGGCAGGCAGGGGAGCAGTTTGGAACCAGCAGTTCTGGATTGTGAGAGGGAACTCAGACATCCCTCAAGGGGTTCCAGATTGGAGAGCGTGTAGGCTGGGCTGAGGAACAGCCCCCTCCCCCCATTCATGAATTTCATGCACCAGGCCTCTAGTTGTGAAAATTAAAGGACTAGTGAAGCATATAAATAGTTGAGTATGGGTCTTTGATGGCTATAGAGATATTCTATCAGCCCTAGATTGCCTACTTTGGGCTTTTTCTACATGAAAGAGAAATAACTGCTCTTTTATTATTTTGGGTGATTGACAATATGCTGTTGAACTTAATCCCATCTGAACTTATCCTGGAGGGGTGCTAATAGGATAGTTATTGAGTGAGATCAGATAGATGGCTTTGGGGGGCATTTAAAATTTAATTGTGATTTGTAAGTCCTTACTTTACATATGACTAGAAAAACAGACTGATGGACATAGCAGGCCTTGTAGGATAGATCTCTAGGTTCTGTGACAGGGAAGATGAGAAAGAATAAAAAAACACCTTTGACCATTCGGTCCTTTCAGATAACCACTAAACATACAGCTATCACACCATTTGATAGCTGCAATGGTAAAGTTGGCCTCAGCCTTAGCTCTACGACCATATGGACATTTTCATTGTGGCATGCGATGTAGGAGGAAGAAGAGAGAAAAGGAAAGGACTTTGTCTGGCTTAATATGTGTTAGGGAACTTTTACCTGTTCTGTGTTCTTGAACATAGAGTCAGTTTTCCCATTTTTTCTAGACTCTAAGTCATATGGCATGGCTGTTGCTTTCCTTCACTAATTTCTTGAAATATCTTATAAGTACCTACAAATAATCTAGTCTTTGTCTGTGAATGACCTGCTGCTCCTCTGATACATTTGCTGCTTCCTGCTGCACACTCTTGTATCCTTGGAATCCTCTGATTGTCAGTGCCATCTGTCAGCTCATAGTCCAGTTTATAAAACACTGGAACACACACAGACGTATTTCATTCTCCTCCAACAGAGTTTTAGTGAAGCAGCTCTTTGCATTTTTACCCTGGTTTCTTTGTCTGGCAAGGATCTAGACTCAGCTTTGTAGCACTGTGCAAGAAATAGTTCACTCTGCTCTGCCACATGGGATTACCCTATGATTTCACAGGCATTATTGCATCAGTTGATGCTCCCTAGCTTGAAGCCTAGATACCAGTTTCAAGTTAAACAAGTGTGAGCTTTAAGAAAAGTGGATGTTACTTGCTTCCATTTCAACACTTGTTTCTTTTTAGCCAAGAAATGCTTTCATGGCTTTGGACCAATTAATAAATACAGCATTCAATTCATCACAGTGTAAACACACAGCATTGAGGAGAGGAAGTAAGCACCAGGTCAGCAGTGTTCATGCTGATGGAAGGCATCAGCCCAAGACTGAGTTGGCTAGCTCCTCTGGGCAATGGACATATAGGCAAGAAATAAGACAAAGTTAGGGAGTTTCAGTGCAAGGATAGGAAGTCTCTACTCACAGAGATGTCATGGAGATTACTTGTTGTAGTCAGGCTTTTTTAGCCCTCAGGTTAATTTATCATGACCTTGTGGTTGCAGCCCTTACTACTCAGAAGGGATACATCCATCAGTTTAGATTTTAGGCCCATCCTCTTTGGCTTACCTACTAGAAAAACCAGAGAAACACATCATGCAAATTCAGCTTAGCAATCATCATGATTTTAAATTTAATTCTTACATATTCTAAATACTGGCACACATCTATCTTTTTTTTTTCAGAATGAGAAAATTATAGTCACTACAGAGAAGTTTGTCAGGGGGGGATAAGCCAAGCACACAAATCCAAAGATTTAGCCTCCACTTTTTCACAACGCTTTTATAGATCTAAGGGACTGGTCCATGGTCCAAATAAATAGTAGCTAGTGGACCTTATATCAAGGCCAGATCTCCCTGATTCCATGGTGGTATTTTGTGAGTCTAATGGATAGACTGGGTGGACTGATTTCCTGTTGCGATACTGGAAAAATCTTCCCTATAAAGATTAAAATGAATAAGCAGCCCCTCCCACCATCTCCAAAAGAAGAGGAACTAGCAACCTCTGAAGTATCAGTCAATCCTCTAGTCCTCTTTTGTCCCTCGGTCCAGCTGCTGTCATAGTGACCAGCTCTTTATGGGCTCTACAGCAACCTGAAAGCATCTTGTTTCACACTGGTGTTGGTACAGTGTAGCTCTTACCTCCTCCCTGGGGTGGGATGCAGTGGAACCCACATCACGTTCCCACTTGCATAACCCAGAAAAAGAGGGGCATCAGTGCCCTGTAGAATAAATCTTTAACCAATGGAAAGTATTGTAGATATTTCTTTGCCCTCTCTCTTCACCAGTGGACTATTCTGAGATGCAGTTTATATTGCTTTTTAAGGGCTGTCTTTCAGGATCTAGCATTTTCATCTCAGTTCTTCTGTCTTCCCTACTGCACTGCCTGCAGTATAATGGGAGACATAATGTTGTATGATTAAGTACTTTTATGCATGTCACTCAGGAATCACTATCATAAAGTATAGTTAGTATAAATAATGCTGTAGCATGTCATAGAGTCTATGAAATTTGAGAAAGTAAATTTAATGACAAAGTAATGATGAGCAGGTGCCCAGAATAAAAAATTGTAAAAATCTATTGTTGCTAGATTTGTCCTTACAAATGGCCTTGTTCAACTTTCTCATTTTAGAAATGAGGAAACTAGCCCCAGCTGGTTTGGCTCAGTGGATAGAGTATCAACTTGTGGACAGAAGGGTTCTGGGTTCGATTCCGATCAGGGGCACATTCCCGGGTTGCGGGCCTGGTCCCCAGTAGGGGGTGTGCAGAAGGCAGCTGATCAATCATTCTTTCTCATCACTGATGTTTCTATCTCTCTATCTCTCTCCTTTCCTCTCTGAAATCAATAAAAATATATTTTAGAAAAGGTATTAGGAATGAGGAAACTATAGCCAGATAAGTTAAGTGACTTGTCCCAGTTACACAGTCAATTTTTTGCAGACTCTGCCCCCTTTCCCTCCCTGCAAATAACTACACTGTGCTTTTTACATCACAATACTGATCCTGGCCAATGACATCAACATTTTGTCCACTACACAGTTTTGGCACACAGAACAAAGTGCAAGTCATCAGACCCCTGCAACTTGAGGAAAAGTATCCACTAAGGTCTCTACATTATCATTCTGCTCTCCCACATCTTCTTGGTTGTTAATCATTTTACATAACTGTTTTTATTCAAGAAAGGGGCAGCCATGATTACTCTACATAAATATTCAATCTGCCTAATAGCTACATACCCAATTATAAATTATTTTGAATCAGCTCCCAGACTACAATATCTCTAAGTAAATGAACAAGTAAGACGACAAGACTTCAGAACATGTAACTATAGTAACATCTTGAGTGTCTGCCCAAAACAGAAGCCATATGGCTCTCTCCTCCTCTTTGGTTCTAATCCATGAATGAAAAGTTTGGTCAAAAATTCATGTCAGTTTAATTTAACAAACATCTGTTGAGGATCCGCAATCTACAAGAAACTGAGCTAACAAAAACTCAGCCATCTCTTTAAGAATCTGCTCAATTCCTTTCTCCTCCAGAAAATCTTCCCATTTACCATTGATCTCTCTCCCTGAGTGACAATAGCACTTGACCAAACCGTATATAATAATAGGAAAATCAGTGTGGCATAATCTTTAGCACTCTTTTCTTCTTTCAAGTAAAGACTTTAAACTCTACAAGGACAGGAACTAAATAGGTATATGCTTTGTTCGATGCTGTAATCTCTAGCAACTAGCACACTGCATAGCATGTATTAGGCATTTATTGGTTGTACCAACTGTGGAATCAGTCTTGTTCCTCAGCCGGAAGGGTGACCAACTTGTCCCGATTTACTGAGGATTATCTTAATTTTGCACTAAAAGTCCTGCATCCCAGGATATCCATTAATCGTAGGCAAAGGGGAAGGTTGGTCACCCTATTACAGGAGTTTGCAAGCTAGTCAACTTGTTAAAACCATGTCTTCTAAAAGTATAGACTCTGAGACTCTGCTGAGTGTGTAATGAATGATGAATATACATTTACCCAGTCTTTATTTCCCCTAGAGACTAATTAGAATTATTTCCAAAGAGGTTGTTTTTCCAGACTATTCCCCAAAATCTACTAATACTACCTTCATAGACTAGAATCATATTAGAGGATATTTTTTTCTAGCAAGAAGTAAATTCCTCTGTCATTAAAATCTGACTCACAGAAACACTCAAATGACCTAGGATCAGGACAATTCAGGGGCAAGAGAAGAGCATAGTGACCCAGAAAGTCCCTGTGAAGGACCACAAAGGTTTCAGAAAACATCAAAGAGAGGAGAGGCAATTTCACTTAGTTACTAATAAGTTACTGTGTCTTGCAGCCCTTCTTTGATGCAGTAAAATAAGCAGTACCATTTTTTTTGTCCCAAATCCAGAAGGTGTAGTAATAAACATTGTAGAAGGCACTCTTTATTAGCTTAAGATTTTATATTAACTTGTTTGACCCAACTTCCTTTTATGTCTCAAAAAATGCAATGCATACTAAATGTATTAAAAATAAAAAAGCATAGAAAATAAATAATTTCAAGTACAGTTTCCACTCCACACTCAACCCTAACCAAATCTTTCCCTCCCCAATAAAAACTGCTATAAATGGTTTCGCATGTATCATTTTTTGGGGGGGATTGTTATGCAATTTAAGCATATTAATAAATATAATTTATTCATAAATAGAATCATTTTTCTGCATTTGTCATTTCACATATATCTCTCAAAATCTTTCTATTACTATGAAGAGGATACTACCTCATTATTTTCAAAGTTTCATGATGTACTATCATGTGAATGTGATAATTTAACTCCTTTCTTTTTGTTACACATTTAAGTTATCTCTAAGTTTTTGCTGTCGCTGTTACTGCTACCAAAAAATAATGTGCTTGTATTATTGCTGTATTAAAAGGTATGTGGATTTTAAATTTGATATATTTAATTAAATGGTTTATAATTGGTGTCATGTTTTAGAGGGCAATTTGGTAGTATCTGGAAGTACTCACTTCACTCTATCTTTACCAACACCAGATATTAATCTTTTAAAAATTGGCAATAAACCCTTGCCAGTTTGGCTCAGTGAATACAGCATCGGCCGGTGGACTGAAGGGTCACAGGTTTGATTCTGGTCAAGAGCATATGCCTGGTTGTGGGCTTGATCCCCAGTGGGGGGGCGGGGGTGTGCAGGACGCAGCTGATCAATGATTCTCTCTCATCATTGATGTTTCTAACTCTCCCTCTCCCTTCCTCTCTGAAATCAATATATATATATATATATATATATATATATATATATATATATTAGAAAAAGAATATTCAACTCCTAAATAAAAAAAGCAACAAAACTTTTAAAAATTGGCGATATGACTGTGAAAATACATCATACTGTCATTTTAATATTGATTTTTATTGATTATTAGTTAAATAACTTTTAGTCATTAAATCAGAACCTCTTTTTGAAATATTTACAATATGCAAGGCCTCTCCTGGGTGATCATATTAGATGGGGATATAGTGATAAGTAAGATAAACAGGGTGCCCATTCTCATAGATTTTATATTCTATTTCAGGAAAACAGACAGTACACCAATGAACTCATACATTAGTTTTATGATTCTCTGAGTCAAAATAAAGTAGGGTACGAAGCATATACTATAACCTGGGGTACTGCTATCTTATATTGGGTGGGTATGGAAGGTGTTTCTAACAAAAAAGACATTAAAGCCAACCTGAAGGAAGTGAGAAGATGTGCCATTTGGTTATCTACAGGCAATGGGGTTCCAAACAAAGGAAACAGCAAGAGAAAAAGAACCCGGCTGAAACAAGCCTGGCATGTTCAATTCCCTGGGCATTTGTTATTCTGAGAGTTACTTGGTCATACATTTTTCTCTATGTTCCCACAGGGTTATTATTTTTACATTATTAATAAACAGGAACAAAAATTATGTCTAGTTATACTTCATCTTCCATATCCTATATAATAAAAGCTCAGCAGCTATAATGGTGTAATGACCAGAGTGACCAATTGACCAGTCGCTATGAGGTGCATTGACCATCTCTCGATCCCTCCTTCACAATCCCTGGACCGCAGGCTCAATTGCCGGATAGCAAATGAAGAACTGGGGTAGGTGGCAGAGGGGTGGTACTGGGGACTGGCAAGGGGAACCAGGTGGGTGGTGGAATCAGGAAGGGACTGGGGACTAGTGAGCAGGCAGAAGATGGCCCAGATTGCAGGCTAGGCCTAAGGACCCTACCCAGGCATCATTCTGTGCTCTGGGCCTCTAGTATGTTATAAAGGTGTTTTCCCCATTTGTTTCTTACAAGAATGCCATGTATGGTCTTCCTTTTATTGTGAACAAGAGTTTTTAAAGTTTTGAGTCTTGTAAAAGCTTTCTTTCATGTTCATTTTTCCTGTGAAAATAGAGGTCGGACACATTCCAGATCAGTTACTATCAACTACCTATTTCTTACTGTTTCCCTAGCCCTCTAGTATTCCCAAAGGACCCTTTGACTTACCCACATATCTCTGGGCAGCTGCAGGGCTCACAGATAACCACCAGCTTCTGTCATCTATACCAAGACATGGATCTGCCCCGTGAACCCAAAGCTATCTACCAAATACAACTTTATTCTTTTCCTCATTCAATGAAGAAATGAGATTTGGGTTGACTTACTGGGATTCTGAGATAACCTTAAAATGGATATAATCCCAGGCTTTCCTCTGGGTGACTCTAGAAATGGTGTAGTGAATGGGTAAGTCATGGATTCCTCCCCATTCACATTTTCCTAAGACTCCAGGAAAGTATACGACAATGGAATTCAGAGTATAATACAGAAGCGATCCCTCAAACCCTTGGAGGACAAATAGTTCAGAAGCTTGGGTTAATTATAAACTCCCTAGGTATATTCTAGATCTGGATACACCAGCTTTGAAAGAAACCTGAGGGCGTGGGTCTCAAATCTGACAGAGCATCAGAATCATCCTCAAGGCTTTCTGAAAATACAGACCTTGGATCAAGAAATTCTAATTCATTTGTTTAAATTTAAATTCTTTGTTGTTTGAAATATTACGTAAGTCTCCTTTTCCCCTGCTTGACCTCTCCCTGGCACCCCCAACCCCAGCACATGCCCTCTCCTTATCCCCCGATCTGTGTACATTGGTGCTGCTCATATGCATGCATACAAGTCCTTTAGTTTATCTCTTACCTCTCATCCCTGCCTGCGCTTAGAGTTTGACAGTCTGTTTGATGCTACTATGACTCTGGTTCTATTTTTTGTTCATCAGTTTATGGTGTTCATTATATTCCACAAATGAGTGAGATCGTGTGATATTTATATTTCTCTGACTGGCTTATTTTGCTTAACCTAATGCTCTCCAGTTCCATCCATGCTGTTGCTAATGGTAAGAATTCCTTCTTTTTTAAGGCAGCATAGTATTCCATTGTGTAGATGTACCACAGTTTTCTAATCCACTCCTCTGTTGATGGACACTTCAGCTGTTTCCAAATCTTAGCTATTATTAATTGTGCTGCTATGAACTCTTGGATGGGATGAGCCCTGGAAACTGTATTTTTAAAGCCAAATGTCAATTCTGGTGCCGATCCATGCTTGCAAAGCCTAATTGCAAACATGAAGCGCACACTGACATTTGCCAGTTGTCTACACACACCCACAACATCTATCTTATTTCCCAAACAATTTTCTGATCACTTGAATATTATGGGCTATTTAATAATATTTTTTAAGAATGTTGAATGGTGTCGAAACTCTCAGTTGACAGAGCGTCAGCCTGCAGACTGAAAGTTCCCAGGTTCGATTTCAGTCAGGGGCACATACCTTGGTTGTGGCACATCCCTAGTAGGAGGTGTGCAGAGGCAGCTGATCGATGTTTCTCTCTTATCGATGTTTCTAACTCTCTATCCCTCTCTCTTCCTCTCTGTAAAAAATCAATAAAATATATTTTTTAAAATGTTGAATGGCAAATGTTTAGTAAAATGAAGTGTACATGCTTTTAGTTATTCAGTTTTGTGAAATAAAACACTAAGGTTTACCCCTCTAAGAATTAAGTGCCTCTTGTAACAATACACCTCAAGTTTGTAAACTTTGTTCTTTAATATGGAGTATTCTAACTTGTTTTTGCTTTATTTGTTCCCACTGGCTTGTTATTTCTAGAGTAAGCCTTCTTTTTCATTTTTTTTCCCATCATAACATGTCAAAGGCTCAAGAACATTGGAAGCAGAATGGTGGTTCATAAACATAGACTGGTGACCACATGCTCCAGAAATCAGCAAACTGAATAAACCACTATTATATTTTAAGAATTGATTGCCTAAACAGAAAATTATGTTGTCTATATATTACCCATAAAGAAAGACATCTTATTAATTCACAATAATCATAAATAGTACCTAAATTTCCTTATCTTGAATAAAATTCTAAAACATAAAGACAATACCAACTAATGTGGCTAGAAAATAAAACACATATGGTAATTGAAATACCAGAATACATAAAACATGATTTCTTTTGGAAAGATCTAATTTGAGGGGGTGGGGGCTGAGAAGGTTGAGGCATGTGGGAGACATGTAGAGGATGCATTTCCAGGCAGATTTCGCTATTTTTATGACCCTAAAAAAATCAATGTAGGAGTATGTTATTCCAACGCCAATCACAAGACAGGAAAATACTTGCCTTAACCTCCAGACAACAGCAAAACTAAGTTTATGATTCAGGAATCCATGATTCACTTTAGAAGAATCAGAGGCCAACACACACTGTCAAGTCTTCTTAGCCACACTGGGGCACAGCAGTCCACGTTTTCAGACCTTCATCTGTGCTTTACTAAATGTATCCTGTGTCTAGTTGGATGCTTTTCTGTTTCTCATCACTAGCTTCTTGCTTACCTCTCCAGTTTAAGTTTCTCCCCAGGCTCCATCTATCCCTCCTCTAAGCACCGCAGCAAGACTGGCCAAAACAATAGTATAAGTACACTTGTTTCCTTCTCATCTCAACTTCCTAAGAAGGAGTCTGTATTTATTTTACTGAGATTTTGCATTACTTAGTTCTGAAAATCATTGTGTGGTCAAGATAACGGATATAAAGAGAGAAGCTTGAAAGAGTATGCTCCCAATATTATACCTTTTTGTTCATGACTGGTGATCCTATATGATAAAAGCATAATATGCTAAGTTCTGGTCATCCATTCAACCAATAAAAGCATAAAATGCTAATGATATGCTAAGGCCGCTCAACCACTCACTATGATGAGCAGTGACCACCAGGGGGCAGACAGTCAACCAGTTGACCAGTCACTATGACATGCATGGGGCAGATCAATAGGTGATCTTGTTGCTGGGGTCTGGCTGATTGGGTCTGAGATGGGCCAGAATGCTCTGGAGCCCTCCTGTGGTTCCTCCCCAGCTGGTCAGTCTCCCACATCACTCCCCAGCCCCAATCGTACACCCGTGGGGTCCCTGGGCCTGGTCCGCATCCTCTCGGAATCTGGGACCCCTTGGGGGATGTCATAGAGGCCGTTTTTTGCCCAATCCCACAGGACAGGCTGAGGGACCCCACTGGTGCACAAATTAATGCACTAGGCCTCTGGTTATGAGTGCAAAAGAATAGGCTTCTTCCCTTAAGGATTTGGGAGTTAAAGGGAGATCTCTCTGGTATGGTTTAAGCTACAGAGCCCTACCCTGATGTATCACGTCAAGGTGAGAACTTACCTGAAATCACATTTTTGCTGGGCTCTATCTCCTTTGTTCTTCTGCTTTCCTTTTGTGGCTCTGCATGGACCGCACTCCCTGAATGAATCACATGCACTCAATCCCTGACTCAGGCTTTACCTCTAAGGGACCCAAACAGAGACAATGTCTAAAAGGACTTTTGGAAATTTTTCTATGGGCTGTATGACTTACTGGTACAATTCCAAGGTGTTTGGTCTTACCATTTGTTTCTTTTGAATATATCACTACATGGAAATGGCCTTTTGGACAAAAGCAAAAGGTCTAGATCATTTATCCTATCTAGCAAAAAAAGCCTCTGTGCTCAGCTTGGATGGGGCGAAGTCTCAGGGCAGAGCAGACAGCATTGGTTTCCCATCAGCCCTACCCTAATAGGCCCCTGTGTCTCAGTGTCCTGTGGTAATCACTGCAAGCACCTCTGAGAGAAAGCTGCCCTCGAGTTCTACCCACTGCCAGACAAAAGTCAGATATTGTTAGATGATATAATTGAGTTAGGGACCTGCAAACAGAGTAAAAATAAATGGGTGCCAATCAGTGAGGTAGGGCCAGAGTAATAAACAAGTCTCAGACAAATTTAGGTATTTGGTCAGAAGGAATATAGTAACTGACCCTCACACCCTCACAAAGATGGTGGTGCCCACAACCAATAAGGAGGGAATATACTAATTGTCTGCCATGCCCTCAAAAATGGTGGCACCCACAGCCAAAAAATGGCGGCACCCAGTCCTCTCAGCCCTGCCAAGGCAGCAGGCATGCGACACGGCCAGGCCTACCCCTAGGCAGGTCCAGCCACTCCTCACACCTGCCTCCAGAGTCCCCCAGTTCTCTCAGCGCCCCAGCAACCCAGAGCTGGCCTGAGGCACAGGCAAGCCTTGGTGGAAGCTGCTCAGATGATGCCTTAGGCGCTGACAAGCCTCAAGGCTCAGTTAACCAGGGCAGGCTAAGGCTTGCACTGCCAGCAGTGGCAGCAGCAGAGGTGTGATGGGGGAGTTGCCTTCCCCTAATCACTGGGTCTCCTTCTGCCCCTGAGGGCTCCCAGACTGTGAGAGGAGACAGGCCAGGCTGAGGGACACCCCTCCAGTGTGTGAATTTTCATACACCGGCCCTCTAGTATTATGATAAACTTCTTTGAACTTCAGAAGGTAATGTACCTTACTATCCCCTCAGATCTTCTTACATGCTGTTCCCTTGGTCTAGGAAAATTTTCATCCTATTTTTTTTTAATCCTCAGTTTAGATTCTTCCAGAAACTCTCCCACATATCTTCCTACTCTTCCTTTCTGAATTTATGCTAGCTACATCTCTCTCTCTCATGTATTGTCAGGACACTCTGTACATCTTCTAGTCATGATATATTATAAACTCAAGAAGTACATGGGATGGCTATTTCTTGGTCATTTCTGAATCCTCATAATCAAACTTGGTATCTGACATATAATAGGGATGAAATTTGAAATAAAACAATGAGCAAATGCGTGAATGCTAACAAAATGGAACATTTGTTGGGTGGTATTGTTTATTTTGTGATATCTAGAAAGGGCTTGGGCATGGTATAGATTCGGTACAGATTCTCAACAGCTGAACAGCTAACTTGCACTCTACCCCTTATGTACCTTCCTCCAAGTTGTTCTCTGCCACCTTTCCAAAGAGTGTTGTAGATGAGGTGGGGGTAGGGGTGGGGGTTAGATTCTCCACATTGCATTTGGAAAAAGCTTGAATTATGATTACTAGATTAGGAGCTACTTAATTGTCACTAGATTATAAGCTACTTAACTGAGGTAATTGGGTCTTATTCACCTCTTATTCCAAAACTCTATCACAGCGTTTGGCAAATAGAAAATGTTCAGGAAATCCTATCTAATAAAAGAGCAATATGCAAATTTGACCCTACCTTTGCCACACCCACAAGCCACACCCACCAGCCATGCCCACCAGCCAATCAGGAGCAAATTATGCAAATATACCCCAAACAAGATGGCTGCCACCACTGAGAGCAGGAGGGAGGCTTGGGTTTCCCTGGAAATGGAGGAAGCCAACCTTTCCGCCTGCTTTTACCGGCCTAGGCCTCAATGGTACAAAGTTTCAATTATAAAAGATACACAATCCGAAGGCAGCCACGGAGCTGGAGAGAGAAGAGGCTAGGGTTGCTGGGGTGATGGAAGAAGCTAAACTTCTGCAGCCCTAGTGCCTAGCCCTCCATTGTAGGCTACTAAGTTTCAAACAGAAATGGCTATCACCGTGGAGTGAGCAGAAGGCTTGGCTGGGCTCTAGGCTACAAAGTTTCAATTATAGAACATAAATTAATTTCAGATCCCAAGGCCTCTTTTTGGGCCAGTGGGGGCATGGACAGCCTGCAAATCACCACAGGCCCCTCCCCCAGGCGACCCCATGCCCTAAGGGAACCTCCACCTTCATCCAGGACACCCTTCAGGGCAAACCATCTGGCCCCCACCCATGCACCAGGCCTCTGTCCTATTAAATAAAAGAGTAATACACAGATTGATCATCAGCTCAACAGACAAGAGGGCTGCCCCCAGTGTTCAAAGATCATGCCCCCATGTGGACACAAGATGGCCACCACAAGATGGCCAGCGGTGGGGGGAGCTATTTGGAGGGTCCAGACCTGCAAGGGAGGGCAGTTGGGGGCTATTAATCCTGCAGGGGAGGGCAGTTAAGGATGACCAGGCCAGCAGAGGAGGGAAGTTGGGGACAAACAGGCTGGCAGGGGAGCAGTTAGACATCAATCGAACTGGCAGGGTAGTGGTTAGGGGGTGAGCAGGCTGATAGGCAGAAGTGGTTAGGGGCAATCAGGGAGGTAGGCAGGCAATCAGTTTGGAGCCAGCAGTCCTGCATTGTGAAAAGGATGTCCAACTGCCTGTTTAGGCCTGATCCCAATTGGGCCTAAATGGGCAATTGGACATCCCTCAAGGGGTCCCAGATTGGAGAGAGTGCAAGCTGGGCTGAGGAACACTGCCCCCCCAACCCCCTATGCATGAATTTCATGCATCGGGCCTCTAGTATTAAATAAGCAAATGAGTTTAGCTTTCTGGAGCATAGTCTAGTGCCACATACATTCATTAAGAATAAATTTTGATTGTACCTTTTTCGTTGCTAAGTTTTAATACTGGTCTTACTTTCCTCTAGAATCAACTCACTCTCCTCTTGTATTGCCAGAGGCATTCCTATGTCTCCGTGTATGCTGTTCTTTTTATCTAGAATGCCTCCTTTGTGCATCCTAACCTCATGGAGTCCATTGAAACCCTCAACTGATCATGAAGCTTTCTTTCCCACTCTTCTATCTCTTGTTGACCTTCTTCTTCTAGGATTTCATACACTAAAACCACAGTAATGTCATTTCCTCTAGGCACAAGCTCTATCTTAGACACTGGAAATGGAGAAATAAGTAACAGTGCAAGAGCATAATTGCCATTCAATAAATGTTTTTATATTTTAAAATGAGTGATGATAGTGGATTGAGGGTGAGCTACAAATTCTTTCATCACTTCCTGTAGTCCAAAGCTAACTTTCAGATTAGAGAAAGACAGCTTGAGCACAAGTGAGTTCATTGGCAGTTAATAAAAGGAAATTTACAAATATATCTAGTAAAGTGTGGTTAATGTATTTTTAACACTAAAAGGCTAGGATTATTTTATCCCCCAAAAAAGATGTCAACATTACATTAATTTGAAATATATGAGTTCCTTAAATAGAATCAATGGGGAATTTTAGAAGAAAATAATTCACGTTGTGGTGAAGTATCTTTGATTTTAGACATTGAATGAGAAATACAGTTGTAGCCCTGAATTGAAGCCATTCCACAATTTCATGCCCCTTTCCACTATAGGACTCCCTATTCCTCCTCAAAATAGCAAGCATGAGACCAGAATCCATGCTTTTCCTCAAAAGCATCAACATTCCGTAGTTGTCTGAAGTCATGATATTGTCAGAATCTGGTAGAGAATGGAAGGAGCACATAGTGTGAAAGCGGATGATGATTGCTAGGAGAAGTGGGTGAGAAGAGGAAAACTGACTTGGAAGGTGAAATAAGAGATGCTGCATGTAAAGGAGCGTGTCTGGAGATGAAGATGTGTTCCTGTGGAACACCTTTGAGTTCTGTGTCAGGGATCACAACCCAAATGACTTCAAGAGGCAGAAAGGTAGGGAGTGCTGAAGTCTCCATCAGATAAAAGCAGGCTTGTATAACCTTACAGCTATTTAAGTTTTTTAAAAATTGACCACAAACTTGAAACTCAAAGCCCAGATAGTAAAGCTAGGTGTTTTGCATTGCTAAGGGAAATACACTTGGTGCACAAACATGCCTGAAACCTTAAACTTATTTTCAGCTTTAAGAAAATTGCCTAATCCCCTCAGAGAATACCACTGGAGTCCAGGTTACATTTCAGCTGGGAAGATGGGTAAGGTAGGCCCATAGGAATGAGTAACCCCACTACCTCTGCCATTAAGGTCACTCAGTGGGCATTAACAGTGCCTTGACTTTGTATTACTGACCAGTCAGAAAATAATCCCCTAGAGCAGTGGTTGGCAAACTGTGGCTCATGAGCCACATGCGGCTCTTTGGCCCCTTGAGTGTGTCTCTTCCACAAAATACCATGGCCTGGGGGAGTCTATTTTAAAGAAGTGGAGTTAAAAAGGAAATAATTCATGTTGTGGTAAAGATTAAGTTTAAAACGTTTGGCTCTCAAAAGAAATTTCAATCATTGTACTATCGATATTTGTCTCTGTTGACTAATGAATTTGCCAACCACTGCCTTAGAGAGCAAAAGAAAAAAAAAAGATCTATACCTTAACTTTCCTCTTATCAGAGTGTAGCCTGAAAGACACTTGGCACCAAAAAATGTTTATCCAAATCTCAGCTACGCTATACACTAACTGCATGCCTTTGGGCAATTCATTTAACCTTACTCTCAATTTTTCAACTATAGTGTGAGCATTTGGACTAAAGGATTCTTCTCCTTTCCTTTCAGCTCAAAAATTTACTAAATGTGGGGAAATTTTGATTATTATAAACTTGTTTATCATGAGCCAAAGCTTTTACTGTAAGTTCTTCAAGTATTCTAGATTGCTTTCATGAGTAGAAAGTATATTAACTCATTTGCCCTCCAAATATCATTATATTCTTCTAGCTAAACATCTCTCACAAATGGATATCATTATTATCCTTACTAGAGGCCCAATGCACGAAATTCATGAAAGGGTTTCAGCCCTCACAGCTGCGGCAGGTTGCCTCAGCCGTCGTAGTCCTGGCTTCGACTGGAAGGTCGGCAGGAAGGATGTTTGGATGGTTGTTGGGCTGTCTGGTATACTTAGCATATTATGAGGAAATCAGTAAAGACTTTGTCAATGGGCTTTGCCATTCAAACACATCTATGAAATGTGCTTGAATAAACAGTCTAAAAACTTTTTTTAAAAATTGAAAATAGCTGAAACCAGTTTGGCTCAGTGGATAGGACATTGGTCTATGGACTGAAAGGTCCCAGGTTCGATTCCAGTCAAAGGCAGGTACCTTGGTTGTGGCCACATCCCCAGTAGGGGGCGTGCAAGAGGCAGCTGATCGATGTTTCTCTCTCATCTATGTTTCTGACTTTCTATCCCTCTCCCTTCCTCTCTGTAAAAAAATCAATAAAATGTACTTTTTAAAAATTGAAAATAGATTTGTAAAGTATACTTTATTCTTATTAGAGATATTCCCTAATGATAATCATTTTCTTTTAAAGTGTTATTACTACTATTACTAATAATAAATACTCAATGTCACAGAGCACTTGGTATGTGGGACAATCTTTGATTTACCTTTAAGAATTTAATCTCTACAGCATCCTTATAAGATGGGTACTAAGAATATTCCAATTTTACCATCGAGGAAACTGAGGCACAGAGAGGTTATACAACTTACTAAAAGCCATTGCTGGAAAATGGTAAAGCCAGCACTGGCTTTGCTTAATAACTCTGCTGAAAATCATCCCATTTGTTATCTAGAACATAATGTCCAGCACTCATTTGTTCATAGTAAGTGTTTAGTGTTTTCACACTTCCAGATGTCTGACACTTCTGCTTTCTATGATTCCTGTATCTTTTTTTAAGACCTCTCAATAAATGAAGTGTTTTCATATTGGGTCTCCTACATGTGACTGTTTTTCCCTTTCCAATTATAAGGTCCTGATGGAGACTAATGAAGCAAAAGGGAGAAGCAGTTGTCATTCTATCTGCCATTTGTGAACCAAAGCATGAGTCGGCCCCTCTTTGCCCTTCCCCTAAACTCCAAGTACTTTCACAAGCCTTTTGCACTTTCAATAAAATTTTTACTAAGCTTCAGTTCTTTCTTATCTTTGTTACTCTTTCTGGTTAGTATCACTTACTTGCCTCTGACCATTCTTTGATACTTTTGTTTGTATTTATTTATTTATTATCTATTTTTATTTATTATTGAATTCATTGAGGTGACACTGGTTAACACAATTATACAGGTTTCAGGTGCACAATTTTACAACACATCATTTGCACACTGTATTGTGTATTCACTACCCCCTCCCCATCAATAGTTATTATGTATTCTCTACTAGTCATTATAATGATCCTTAGGTGACCAAGGATGAAAATGGTATAGCCCTTGCCCTTGAGAAGCATACAGTTTAGTAATATCAAAATAAAGCCACTCAGAAAATAATAGTGAGACTGCAGATAGCTTGCCTCCTATTTTAATGAGTGAGTAGAGATCCTTTTGTCCTACCTGGAACTCTCATTCCAAATCCATCTTACTTTCAGGACGATGGGTTAGCCTCCTCCCCTCAAAGGCTCATTCTTCCATCACTGGGAAGTCATGTGCCAGAATCTTATTCGGAGTTAACTCTCAGTTTATGACACTACAGAAGATTTTTACTCCTTAATAATTTCATGGACTTCACACACTTTTTTCATTAAATAGAGACTCTTTAAACTATCTGGAGAAGGCATGTCAAACTCATGGCCTGAGGGCTGCGTGTGGTCCACAAGGAATATTTTCATAACCCAGCCAAAATAACAATTGTAAGAAATGTTTTAATTAAAAAAATAATTTAATTTTTACAATATCCTATTATACATAATTATTAATAATGAACTACAATGTTCGCTAATGACTGATTACTACCGTTTAATCATGTTGCATTCATTTCCCTTAAGTGCCTTATGCCCAGGTAATACCAGCAGCGAATATTTTAGCAGCCAATTGCAAAGTCATTTATTTTGTACTGACTTGTTTTGTGTGCAAACAGGAAATATTTCGCTTTCAGAAATCAAGAAAAATAGGTTCATTTGGGTTATGCTTATTAATGTGTGCAATCATTCAGTGTCCGGTAAGTTAATGTTCAAGGAAAAATATTAATTTTTATTAAAATGTTCTATTTTATGTTAATGATTACTGAATTATTTCAGCCCTTTGTATATATGTCTCTATTAAAATAAACCTACGTTTCTATGAAAATTGAAGCTTTTATTTTTTTTTTCGGCCCATAAACTTAAACCTTATTTATTGGGCCCGTGTTAGCCTTTGAGTTTGACATGCCTGATCTAAAGCTTGTCCTGGACTAGCTAACATTATCTCCTTCCTCTCTAATTCAATGTCAAAAACCAGTGCTGAGACAGTTGCCTCTTGAGGTATTTCTGCCCAAGGCCAAACTCATGCTTTTCAAGTTCTCCTTGAGCTGAAGTCTCATCATGGGGAGGATGTTCCTCAGTTTCCTGAAACCTTGTTCTGCCACTTGTTGACATCTTTCCAGTAGGCCATTTCCTTTTACAGGCTCATATCTGTCCATATGTTTTGCATGAGCACAGCTCCCAGCTTTCTGTAAACTAGATTATGTCCAAAGTATCACTGACAGGTCACAACAGATATTTTCCCTTTATCTTTTTTCATCATAATAGTCTTTCAAAAATTCTAAATTCTGGAGACGGCAGCCAAGGTTTCTAGGGCCAATGATATAGAAATAGCAAAAGGAAATCAATAAAACCATGTAAATTGAATTTTGAAGCTGAGCAATATGACATCAGAAGTCCAGTATTTATCTAACCTGTCCCACACTAAATTTATTCCTTGATCTTCCTTTGTGGGTCCTGGGATTTTAACGTATGGAACCATTTATGGACCTACTGGTTTACTATTAGGCAATTCATATTCAGCTGCTTAAAATCCTTGGGAGAAGAAATGTACTCCTGTCCATATTCCAGTCTGAATAATTATTTTTTTGATGTGAAAAAGAAACATAATGTTGCAAAGATGTCAATTATTCCTTTCAACTTCCATATGCTTTCATTGTGAAAATATAACAAGTTTTCCCTGCAGTATGCTTTATCTCACATCCTCATATTAGCTGTCTTTTCTGAGAAAATCTTCAAAGATGTTTCCCCCTTAAAAAGCTGGTTTTCTTATTTTACCTTTATCATAAACCAATATTTCTTCTCAGAAAATGAACCAGAGAATGTTAGATTTAGAAGGAACTTTGCAGATCTCCTTGTTCAAACTCCTAAGGAAAACTGATGGAGTCAAAACTAGAACCAATTCCTTACCAAGTCCCCTCCCACTTCATAGAGCAGAGAGCACATATTCAGGAGCCAGAGGCTCTACCCTCAGACTCCATGGTGATTAGAAGAGAGCTCATTAAATGAAAGGAGAGATAATTTGTCTATCACCATTTTTTATAAATAAATTTGTGATTCAGTGTCACATGTAAATAGAGGCAAACATACATATAAAGGGTGGGGCAAAAGTAGCTTTACAGTTGTGAATACATAAACAGTTTATTCTTATACTAGAGGCCCAGTGCATGAATGTGTGCATGGGTGGGGTCCCAAAGGCCTGGCTGGCGATCAGGGCTAGGCCGATCAGGGCCTGCTGGCCAGGGAGGGACAGGGCACAGGAGGTTGACCACTGACTCCCCAAAAAGGGAGCTGGCCTTTGCTCCCTCCACCCCCTACACCTAAAGGAGCTGCATCCGCTGCCACTCACCCCCCTGTTCCCCATCCCAGCTTGGATCCCAAAGGCCCCAGCGGGGTCAGGAGAGGAGGCAACAGATGCCAGGTTGCCGACACCAAGTTGCCGACACCAATGCAGCTGGCCAGCCGGCCGCTTAGGCTTTACATATATAGATTATTATTTGTTAATTATGGTACTATTTTCCATGCAAACAACTCTAAACCTAATTTTGGCCACCCTGTTTATACACACAAACACAAACACACACACACACACACACACACACACACACACACACACACACACTCTTATTTTTTATATAAATTTATTCAGCTACAATGCTACTAAAATGTCACATATCTATTAATGGACCAAGAAGAGAAAATAAAAAATAAAAAAAAGATTTGGGCAAGATGTAGGAAAAGCCAAAATTATTAGAAGATATAAGAAAGCAAATGAAATAAACTAAATGTTATAAAGCAAGTAGGAAACTAAAGTCCTATAGACCAGTGAGAAAAATTTACTTTTCTCTTAACCATTTTAGAATGGAAAAAAAAAATCTGTTTCCAAGGAAACAGTGCCATTGAATTGCAACCACTGGAGGGACTAAAACATGCTTCCACCAGTCCCCTAAAAAAAGCACCTATTCCTTTATACACTTGTTCTTATGCTCTGAAATGACTTGGCCTTGGATTGGGTGATTTATGAAGGGATCAGCTTGACTGTGAGCCAATCACTCTCTTTGTAGCAAGCTAAGGATATGACCACATTGTGGAAGCAGGGTGTCTTGACATTGTGAGGTAAATTACCTCCTCCTGGATACCAAGTGGTACCAGGAAAAAGTAATTTACCTTCTTCAGGTTACACACCCCAGAGGATAAAGCACTCACCTAGATGAACAAACTCCTTTTCGCCCTATTATTATGAAATGCCATCCTGACACTGTGTTCTTTGCCCTGGCCCATCAGAGAGCTGGCTTTTATCATTCATTTTTATGCTTTTTCCCTTTCGGTGCACTGTACAGCGAGGGAAAGGACTCCGTGGAGAAATGAAGAGTGCTGTTTCCCCTGGAAATCAAAGGTCACAACTCAATGAGTGACACTGGGCTGCTTCTTCCTCAGATTTGTGTCCCTGGGACACAGATGGGATCTACACTAAGAGATGAAAGAGTCCCAAAAGTGAAGTGGAAGAACAAGGTACAGACATGTTCAACCAGGCTGATTTGCAGCCACACAGAAGCAGCCTGAAAATAAACATTCTAAATGGCATTTCTCACAACTATTTTACGAAGCTCTACAGCACTGACTCCAGGGGTTTGTTTGGCATTTCATGGCTCTGCAACCCCTTTGTGAGAATGAGCAGATGACCTCTTTCAGGACATCCAGGAGCTCTTTTCAGACATGAGGGCATTTTGTTATGTCCTCAGAAACTCAATTTCATGAATTATCCTTTGTGCCTTCCAAGAGTTAATGTGACCACCCTCTTCCCAAATGACTCACTCTCTTTTCATCCACAGAGACAGGTGTGCCATGGATTTGATTGCATCAAAATAAGCACTGAGGAGAGACTGTTTACAGAATTAAAGGCAGGAAAAAAATATTCGACATATATCAAGATGGGCAGGTATAAAAATACACAAGGGTGTCCTGACCCACCATGGTTTTCATGGAAAAATTAACTTCTAAAAGGCAATGAATTTTTGTGGTTTGTTTTATTTTGTTTTCTAGGAATGCTGCTCTGTTAATTTAGATAAATAAAACATAAGACCACAAGCCTTCATATGTACAGCTATTATTTTGTTAATGTGATTTTGCCCCAACTTTATTTATTTTTAAATAAGGCCTCAGTTTACAGAAATGGAAAATTAACATTTAAATAGTAACAAATATAAAATATTAAATATATTAAATATATAAATTACATATATTAAAATATAAAATGCTTCTAAACTAATGACATCTTAAAGTAAGGATTACTTTAAGACATTTTAAAGTAGTTCTTTGGAGGAATATCTGATTAAGAGAAAAATAGTGTTAAATTATGCTGCTATAAATAGTAAGTAGTAAATGAAATAGAGCTCCGTCGATGTAATCTAAAGAACTGCTCCTCCCTGGATCCTCTCAGCAAAGGGAAACATAACTAAAGGAACCTGAGTGGTGATCATGTCAAATTTTTCAGTTATAGAGCACACCCTCTGCTCTGGTTAGATTTGTACTTAATCTGTCTAGTACCCACCAAACCTTACTAACACAATTACTTGACTAATGACTTCCATGTTCCCTAAATATAGCACATGCAATATCAGATGAGAGAGAGAGAAAGACACACACACACACACACACACCCCACACACACAGGCACAAGGGCAGCAATAATGATTTTCCTAAAAACTTAGCTTCCTAATTTGTGTGCATTGAGTATTAGAGTACCTTAATAGTGGGAAATAATTAGGCTAGACAAATTGCTGCTCTCATCCTACCTAACACATTTTGAGAGCAAAACCAAGAAAGATCATTCCGCTTCCATGTGATTTAACTGCATCCCAAAGCAAAGCTGCAGAATCTTTATAGCAATATAAAAATATCCAGCACACAAAAAGGTAAAATGTTGCCCAAACTGGTTTGGTTCAGTGGGTAGAGCATCGGCCTGCAGACTGAAAGGTCCCAGGTTCAATTCTGGTCAAGGGCATGTCTCTTGGTTGTGGGCACATCCCCAGCAGGAGGTGTGCATGAGGCAGCTGATCTGTTTCTCTCTCATTGATGTTTCTAACTTTCTATCCCTCTGCTTTCCTCTATGTAAAAAAAAAAAAAAAAAAAAAAAAAAAAAAAAAAAAAAAAAAAAAAAAAAAAAAAAGTAAAATGTAAATGTTAGGTATCCAATCAAAACTGATAGGAAAAAAAGTACAGATCATTAAGAAAAAAAACCAATCAAAACAACCTATAACTGATATAGTTTTTAGAAGTTGCAGAAAAGAGCATTAAGTGCAGGTTTATATATGTATTCCATATGCTTTAAAAGTTTAGTAGTAACAAGGAAAATATAAAAATGAAAAACTCAAGTTTCTAGAGATATCATCAGTGAGATATAGGGAAACTTCTGGCAACCTAATATCATGTAAGTGCTATTCCCGAAGGGGAGGGAACAGTAGAAAAATTTTTCAAAGAAATCGTGGTCAAAATTGTTCTGTATCTGATGCAAACAACTAAAAGCTCAATGAATTCCAAGAACAAGAAATATAAGAAAAACTACACTAAGATATATCATATTCAAATGTCTCAAAACCAGTGACAAAGAGAAAAATCTTATTTTATCAGTTATATAATATTGTTATTATACCTGTACTAAAAAGAAAAATGAAAGTGTTGTTAGATTGCATATATATTTAGTGGAAAACTTCCTCTTTTTCCCCTTAAATGTATTGGGGTGACATTGGTTAATATGATCATATAGATATCAAGTATACATTTCTGTTATACATGATCTGTATATTACATTGAATGCCCACCCAAAGTAAAATAACTTTCCATCACTAAACATTTGGTCCCTTCACTGCTACCCTCCCTAACCCTCTTCCTTCTGGTAAGCACCATAGTATTTTCTATGCTTATAAGTTTTAGTTTCATGTCCCACCTGTGAGTGAAATCATATGGTTCTTAGCTTGCTTAACATAATATTCTTTAAGTTCATCCGTGTTATTGCAAACAGTAGTATTTCATCTTTTCTTATGGCTGAGTAGTATTCCACCATATATATGTACCACATCTTTTTTACCCAATCCTCTATCGAAGGACACTTTGGTTGTTTCCATGTCTTTGCCACTGTGAATAATGCTGCAGTGAACACAGGGGTGCGTATATCTTTCCAAATAAATGTTTAGTTCTTCCCAAGTTTCTTGGGTAGATACCCAGGACAGGGATTGCTGGGTTATATGCTAACTCTATTCTTACTTTTTTGAGGAACCACTTGACTGTTGTTTTTCATAGTTGCTATACCAGTAAACATTCTCACCAGCCATGAATGAGGGTTCAAACAACGTACAGATATATGAAAAGATGTTCCCTTCACTAAGGATTTTTGTTGGGATTTTATTGAATCTACTAGAGGCCTAGTGCACAAAAATTTGTGCACTCAAGGTGGATATTCATATGTTTATGAATATCTTCAGAGCAGCCAGATATAAAAGACTTGTTACATAAAAGGAATAAATAAAGTGATGAAGCATATTTCTTATTGGAAACAATGCAAATAAGAAGATATTGAAACAACATATTTAAAGTAAGAGAAGAAAAATTTTCAAAACAGAATTTCTACACCAACCCAAACATATATTTTTAAAGTAGAGGTAAATAAAGACTCTTATTAGCATGGAAATCCAGAAGATTTTATTTAAGCAGATTTATGGTGTAAGAAATGTTAAAGGAAGTCCTTTGGAAAGAAGAAAAATTATACCACAAAAATGAAAATATGAATCTACATGAAGATAGAAAAATATGAAGGCTTTGTCAGTAAACAGATAAATACATATTTATTTCTTAGCATTTAAATCTCTTTAAATGGTAACTAAGTAGAATCTGTGCTTTTGAAAAATGGAGTGGACATTCTTTTTCTAATTTCTCCCACTAAGTACAACTAAGAACCCTAGTGAATGTGTACATGACAAACATTTAAAAACTCTGAAAATTGAAGAGAAGAAGGTGTACTGGGACCTTGAAACCAAAGGAATAACATGGTGGTGAGCTCCCTAGCTCTTTTTTCTACCTCATACCATATATTCCAGATTAGGTGCTGAAAAAGCCAGCAACCTTTACATGCTAACAGATGCAGACAATAAAAGCTTCCAGAAAATGTTATTGTCTGTAGCCAAAGGACTTGGAAAGGGGTCAACCTAGGACCTTAATGGCGAAACACTAAGTGCTATTTCACTAAGCTCAGAAACAGAAAAAAATGTCTTCTCATGCACTGTATTCAATATTGCTACACTAGTAGAAAAAAAATCATCAAGGAAAAAAATCATCGAGAATATTTAGAGACATTAAAGAAGATTTAAATAAATAGAAAGACACATTGATAGATTTTGCTAATGGGTTGGATTTAATATTGTTCACATATCAATTCTCCCCAGATTGATCTATCCTACATAATAAAAGGGTCATGTGCGAATTGACCCTAATGGTGGAATGCCCAGGAACGACTGGTTGCTATGATGTTCACTGACCACCATGGGGCAGACAGTCAACTCAGAAGCTGCTCCCTGGTGGTCAGTGCATTTCCACAGGGGGAGCACTGCTGAGCCAGATGCTGACTCATGGCTAGCCAACACAGCATTGGTGGTGGAAGCCTCTCCTGCCTCCACAACAGCACTAAGGATGTCTGACTAACAGCTTAGGCCCACTCTGCACAAACAGCGGGCCTAAACTGTTAGTAGGACATCCTTGGAGGGCTTTTGGGCTGCCAGAGAGATGTCTGATTGCCAGCTTAGGGCAAGCCCCCTGGGGAGCAGGCCTAAGGTAGCAGGTGGACATCCCCCGAGGAGTCCTGGACTGTGAGAAGGTGCAGGCTGGGCTGAGGGACCCCACCTCGAGTGCACAAATTTTTGTGCACCAGGCCTCTAGTAGATTCAATAAAATCCCAACAAAAATCTCAACAGGCTTTTTTTTTTTTTTTTTTAAGAAATTAGCAAGGCAATTCTAAACTTTATATGGAAATGTGCAGGACCTATTACAGTCAAAATAACTTTGTGTTTTCAAGATTTACTCTAAAGCTTCAATAACTAAGACAGTGTGGTATTAATATAGAAATAGAGACATACATTTATGAAGCAGAATAGAGAGTACAGAAATATATACACATATAATAAATGGTTGCAGGAACAATTGGATATTCATATGTTTAAAAGTTAATTTGATTTATAACTTTCAGCAAATAAAAAATTAAAAAGAATAATAGTTCTAAATGTAAAACATAAAACTATAAGACTTGCCAAAGAACTAGAACAAAATCTTTGGGACCTTGGATAAGGTAACTATTTCCTAAATATGACACCAACAGTATCAACAATAATAGAAAAAGTGATAAATTGAACATCAAAATTGAAAATCTTTGTTCTTTAAAAAATATAAAGAGAAATACCAACTTGGAGAAAGTATTTGAAAATTATACATCTGAAAAGAACTTGGGCTTAGAATATATCAAGAACTCTAAAAAAGTAAACAACCAAATAAAGAGAAGTGCAAAGATTGGGGCATATCACAAAAAAATATGTAATAATATCAAATAAGCACACAAAAGATGTTCAACATTATTATTCATGAAATTTAAATCAGGAGATGTCACTAAATTTCCAGAATAGGTGTAATTTAAAAGATTAATTATACACCTTACCATATGATCCAGCTTTCCACTCCTAGGTATGAATCCAAGAGAAATGAAAACATGTTTCCATGCAAAGATTTGTTCACAGGAGTTTTATTTGTAACCACCAAACACTGAGTAGAGTGTAAATATCTATTAACAAATAAATGGATAAACCAATTTGGTATAGCCATATAATAACATACTACTCAGCAATAAAAACAAATAAAATGTTGATAAAATCAGCAAATTTTATGAACTTCAAGATAATTATGATTGAAAGCATAAAAAGAATATATACATATAATTTCATTTATATGAAATTCTAAAAATGCAAACTAATCTATAATAGTCACATGTAATTGCTTAGAAATGGGGCAGTGGGAAACATGTAATTGCTTAGAAATGGGGCAGTGGGGAAGAATGAACAAGAGGAATTACCAAAGGTTCTGAAGAAAACTTTTGGGATGACAGCTTGTTCATTCTCTTGAATGTCATGTTCTCATAGATGTGGATAAATGTCCAAACTTAAACATTTGACACTTGAAATATATTAAATTTTTACCCATTATTCCATAATAAAGCTGTAAATAATAAATAAATTGAAAGATAAATAATATTATGCTGAAAATGATTGGGGTGAGATGTTAATAGACCTGGGTTTGAGTCCTAACTACCCCCTCTCCCTCTCCCCCCACCATTAATAGCAAAGTGAATTGGGCCTGATTCCAAATCTCTGTTTCCTCCTTTATAAAAATGGTAATTATATTATCTACTTCATAGGCTGGTATTAGATTAAATGAGACAATATTTGAAGAAGCATTTGAGGTAAAAAAGATAAAAATAGGATCAGAAATATTGCTTATCAAATACCATTACTTTATTCACCTCCTTATTCTCTATCAGTGATGTAGAATTGCTTTACTACCTTCTTTGAAAACTTCCAACCAGCCCCGCCAGAGATCTGCCTGTACTCCTTTGAGATTTTCTAGGCTATATAACCTTTAAAAAATAAAAATATACTGCATCTTCCCAAAGAATGACTTCCATAAATATAATGTTTCCCATATTCTTATATTTATGAATTCAAACATCTGTTGTTAACAAACAATACATAAATAGTATATCATGGATCATGTTTTTAGTAAATACAGGCTGACAGTATGAATGCTGCATGCAGTCCTGAGGCCCTGTAGATGGAAATTGTGAACCTCAAAGGCATGAAGAGAAGTGCTCCATTACTTGTATAGGTTCACTTTATCTTTTTGTTGTTGTTGTTTAAATATTTAAAAAAATTCTTCCATCACCATGTATGTCTCCTATATCCTCCACCTTTTCCACCTGCACAATTACCACACTGTTGTCCACGTCCACGAGTTCTTTCCTTTTTTTGCTCATTCTATTCATGCCCTATGCCAGCCTTCCCTGGAGCTGTCAGCCTGCTCTCTATCTATGTGTCTGTCACTATTTTGCTTACTTTACTTATTAGATTCTACATATGAGTGAAATCATATGGCATTTGTCTTTCTCTGATTGGCTTATTTCACTTAGCATAATGTTATCCAGGTCCATCCATGCTATTGCAAAGGGTAAAATTTTCCTCTTTTTTACAGCTGAGTAGTATTCCATGTGTAAATGTACCACGGCTTTTTTATCCACTTATCTACTGATGGGCACTTGGGCTCTTTCCAAATCTTATTTATTGTAAATAATGCACCAATGGGTGCATATATTCTTTTGAATTAGTGTTTTGAGTTTCTTCAGATAAATTCCCAGAAGTGGAATTGCTGGGTCATAAGGCAGTTCCATTTTTAATTTTTTGAGGAATCTCCATACTGCTTTCCAGAATGACTGCACCAATCTGCATTCCCACCAACAGTTCCCTTTTTTCCCCACCCTCACCAACATTTGTTTGTTGATAGTCATCCTGACCAGTGTGAGGCGGTTTTAATGTGCACCTCTCTGATGACTAATGATATCATCATTGACAGGTTCTTCTGCTTTAAGTGGAATGATATATAATGCAACCAGTTTTACCAGAGGCTAACTGATATAAACAAAAGTTAAATTCCTACAGTATTTCATCAATGTTATAATGAAATAGCATTGAACAAAATGTTATTCAAGGGTCTGCAGTACTACATCAATGAAAGGTACATTTTATAAGAAGCTTCTGGTTTCTTTTCATATCTATTCATATGGAATGTGCATCACCGATAAAGGGCTCAAGTTTTCACTATTAGTTTGGAAATTCTTTATTACACCAAAATCTTAGGGGAACAAACTACTCTGAGCTTTGACGCAAGACTCGTATTTCTGATCATGGAAATATATTGATTTTTATTTTCTATTTTGTACCTTAGATTTGTTATGTATTTTATTAACTTTTATGACCTAAAAATGTCATAAGTAAGAAGAAACTGAATCTTCTTGGCCAAAGATTTATTGGAGCTCTGTCTATGTAATGTGGGAAAGGACAACACTCTATGGAGTTTTGAATCAGTGTACTACCAGTAAATATATTCACTGATTGAGTTCATGAGACTTAAGAGAACTGCTTCTGTCCTGGGCGATGGCATACTGAGTTGTTCTGTATTAGCCACAGACATTTTCTAGAACTCTAGATACTTTCATATTTTGAAATAAGTTTTAGTAGTCATTTCCAATATTTCTTTTGCTTGTTGCCTAATTCTAACTCACCATACGAAAACATTTTGAAATCATTTTGTATCTCTCCTCTGTATATGTTCTACTGCTAATTATGAACTGGTATTTCTCAGAAGAATGTTAAGTGAAAAGTCTCTGACATTCCCATGCCGTATGCTAAAAATCCTAAAGGTGCCAAATGATTTCTCATTGTGTCTTTAAACTTCAAAGTGATTTCACATTTTGTATTTGGTTGAAGTCAGTGGCTTGAGATATGGCAATGATGACCTACACACCTAATTGTCTAATGTAATAAAGATTTCATTTCTTTCATCAAAGCAATTTATTAAATGGATAATAAAATGTGACTTTAAAATCTATGCCATGTCAGAATTTCCTAATAAAAAAAAATCACAATGATGAAACATCTGTTGTCTGACCTCATGTCTCAGTTGAGGTTTGGAAGACAAGCCACTGTAGCCATATCTGTCGCCTAACTTCTCTTCACATGATTCCTAGGCTCCAGGCAATGGCAAAACCCTGAAGCACATTTTTCTCTTTCACTTTCTTTTTCTTCAAACTGCTCCTCTGTTTCCTCTTCTGCCTGTTGAAGGAATTTCAAGACTGAGTTCTTTGCATCACTTGGCAATTACATTATTAGAGGTTAAAAGGTTTTTTTTAAAATATATTTTTATTGATTTCAGAGAGGAAGGAAGAGGCAGAGACAGAAACATCAATGATGAGAATCATCGATCAGATGCTTCCTGCAAGTCCTCCACTGGGGATCAAGTCCACAACCCAGGCATGTGCCCTTGACCGGAATCAAACCTGAGACCTTTCAGTTCACAGGCTGATGCTCTATCCACTGAGCCAAACTGGCTAAGGCAAAAGTTTTAAATTTATCCTTAAAATATTATCTTTTAATACCATTGGAATAGTTTGTTTTCTCATCTATATTTACATAGTGAATGGAGGGAAATGTTCGTTATATGAAAAGTTCAAATTTTCACATGCATAAATTTCTCCCAAAATTATATATCTCAAGTAATTTATATATGTTTATTAAAAAAATTGTGTTAGATGACTGAAAAACACTCTGCAAAAAACAAAAACATAAATGTTAATGAAGTTTAAATAAAATTTTATTAATAAATATAATAAAATCTTAAACACAAATTCAAAATTCAATTAATAAATGCAAATATTATAGGTAGATAAAATCTTAATATTATAGGTAGATAAAATCTTAAACACAAATTCAAAATTCAATTAATAAATGCAAATATTATAGGTAGATATTACATTTGCATTGCTAAAAGTTTATATGTTCAACTTTGATTTAGAAAATAGTCAGTGTTGTTCAAGTTCAAATACAATAGATGACTATATAATTTATTGTCCACACAGGGCCACTTTTAAAAAGTACAAGGGGAACTACAAATAAGTAAATAAGGAAATAATTATAAGCTATTGAGTCAGTGACTCAAGCACAATAACGCATATATACAATATTATTTATGATTTTTTCCTCTTGAGGATTGAAACTGTGTTATGAAATTTCACACCACCTATTACTAAAGTATCTGGAAGTAGTAGATAATTAAATGCTTAAACTAATGAAGGAATAAAATAATTAATTAAACTATGTTATATAGAAATTTGAGTTATGACCAAATAAAGAAAACACCAGAATTTTATCCACTAACATCAGTTCTACAAAAGTAGCCAAAATACCAATAGAATGTGTTTTTACTGACATTTTTTCCTTGAATAAATATGTATATATGTTTGAGTATACAGTCAGTGAGAAAGAGTTGACATAAAGTAATAACAAATAAATAAACCAGGTATAGGAAATTATAAACAACCTTTCTAAATTACATTAAACACACTTAAGGATTTTAAAATTATTTAGTAACTTTACAAATAATAGAGCACCTTATAGTCCATCACATGTGGTAGATTAATTTAGGATAGTTGGGCTAAATAATCCATGTAATTTATCTACTTAAGCCCTATAGAATAATCCTACAAAATATAGATTGAAGATGACAAAATTTCTTCAAATAATAGGAATCTTCACACACATACACAACATAGGTAAATATACTGAACAATTCTCTACTCCTTTAATTTTCATTTTTAAAGTAAGTAACTCAATAGGGTCTCTGGTAAATCACGTAGGCATCATTACTAACCTGGTAGTTATATAGAATCTAGAAGAAATTTAATTTTTCTGTAGGAGTTTTCATCAAGCTCCATTTCTTATGAGTACTATCATTGTTATACAACATTTTTGTGTAAGAAATTTTGGTATCTGCAGGAGACCCTGGAATCAATCCTCCATGATACCAAGGGACAACTGTAACTAAGTTTTGGTAGAGTCAAAGTTATACATGAATTTTCAACTGCATGAGGGATCAGTGCTCCTAACCCCCATGTTATTTAAGGGACAACTGTATAAAATGTGAATAATATATAAAAAGACAACAATTTAAAGGTACTAGAGAGCCACACAAAAACAGGGGGGGGGAAGAGAGAAGAGACTTAAATTATTAAAAAACAAGAAATGCGCAAGGTAAGAAATGTATTTATACAGTTTTACACCTAAAAGTAATATCTAGTCTGCCCGATTTTTAGCAGCTGGCACTTAAGAGAGATATAGTCTTAACATGCTTGGAAGTAGGAGGATGCATTTCAGGTCTGCTGAAGATTTGAAATGGGAGATCTTAAGAAGGAAGATGCTATAGAGAATAAGTCCTAAGATCTGAGCAAAAATAGTGCTAACATCTTGGCTGACCCAGAATCTTTGCGTTCACAATGAGCAAGAGGAAGGCAGCAAATAAAAGGCTAAAAGGACTGAGCAGGGATTTCAGTACTAAAGGTGAGAGAGAGTTTAGATTGTGAGTCCAGGCAGCTAAGTTTCATGCTAGAACAAATTCAACAATCTTCAGATTGGTACAGCCACTATGGAAAACAGTATGGAAGTTCCTTTAAAAAAATTAAAAATGGAACTGCCTTGTGATCTGGTGATTCCACTTCTGAGTATATATTGAAAGAAAAAAATAACTAATTTGAAAGAAGATAAATAATGCTGTTCATTACAGCATTACTTACAATAGCCGAGATATGGAAGCAATCCAAGTGCCCATTAATAGATGAATAGATTAAAAAGTTCAGAAAATATGAGGAATACATATATTTATATCTCTATATCTCTATATCTCTATATCTCTATATCTCTATATCTCTATATCTCTATATCTATCTATCTATCTATCTATCTATCTATCTATCTATCTATCTATAAGCCTAAGCAACCATTAAGACCAAACAACTGGAACGACTGGTCGCTATAATGCCCACTGACCACCAGGGAACAGGTGCTCAACATAGAGGCTGCCCGCTGGTGGTCAGTGTGCTCCCACTGTGGGAGTGCCACTCAGCTAGAAGCTGGGCTCATGGCTGGTGAGTGCTGCTGCAGCAGCGGGAGCCTCTCCCACCTCTGCAGCAGGTCTACCAAATGGTGGAAGTGACAGGTGCAGCAAGGCGGGATCAGCATCAGAGGAGCTGTGCCCAGTCCTGGCTGGAGCTCCTCCCTAGCCACCTGCCACTTTGGCACTGCTATGTCCCTTGGGGAAATGCAGAACTGCAGGTTGTGGCCACCTTGCAGGGACCAGGCTGAAATCAGCAATCTGACATGCCCTGAGGAGTCCTGGATGGCGAGAGGGTGCAGGCCAGGCTGAGGGACCCCACCTATGCATGAATCATGCACAGGGCCTCTCGTATTATACAATGAAATATTATTTGGCCACAGAAAAGAATGAAATCTTACCATTTGTGACAGTATTGTTATGAAAATCATAACAAACTAATGGCTATTTCTTTTAGTAAATGCACAATATATATGATTGTTAAACATAAAGACATATTATTCAATTATAAAAATGTTTATTGAATTTATTGTGGTGTTAATCTACTTAATATAAGAGTAACATGATAATTGACCATACCTTTGCATTGGCGATGCCCACCAGCCAATCAGGAGTGAGTATGCAAATTAACCCAACAAAGATAGCAGGTTAATTTGCATATGCAGGCACAAGTGGCTGGGAAAAGGGCAGGATGCTTGTATCATTGCCATAGTGATGACACAGCTGTCCCACACCACCCCAGCTGTTCTGGGCCTTTGGGCAGTGTGGGAAGGCAGAAAGGCAACTCTGGGCTGGCACAGAAAGGCTGCTTTTGCTAGAGCGAAGGCAGTGCTGGCAGCCAGGGGTACAAAGGCCTATTTTTGTATGAATCTTCATTAGTGCATTGGGCCACTAGTTGGTTAATAAAACAATATAGGTTTCAAATGTACAATTTCATGATACATCATATGTATATTTTATTGTGTTCACTACCCCAAGTCTCCTTTCTTTACCATTTATTTCCCCTTTATCCTCTTTACCTCCCCCCCTCCACCCACTTTCCCTCTGGTAATCACCATATTGTTCTCTGTGTTTACGAGTTTAATTATTTTCCTTGATCTTTTTACCTTTATCACCAAGCCCCTACCTCTCCCTTCTGATAGCTGGCATTTGTTCTCTGCATATATGAATATGTTCTATTTTGTTTGCTAGTTTATTTTGATCATTATATTCCATATATAAGTGAAATCATAGGGTATGATTTTTCTCTGCCTAGTTACTTCACTTAGGACAATACTCTCCAGGTTCAAAAAGTATGATTTCCTTCTTTTTTATGGCCAAGTAGTATTCCATTATATACATGTACCACAGCTTTTTCATCTACTGATGGACAATGAACATAGGAGTGCATATATTCTTTCAAATTAGTGTTTTGGGTTTCTTCTAATATATTCTCAGAAGTGGAATCACTGGGTCATAAAGCAGTTCCATTTTTAATTTTTGGGGGTAGCTCAGTAATGATTTCTGCAGTGGCTGCTCAAATCTGCTCAACAGTGCACAAGGATTCCATTTTCTCCACTTTCTCACCAGCACTTGTTTTTTTGTTGATTTAAGGATGACAGCCATTCTGATAGGTGTGAGGTGATGTCTCATTGTAGTTTTAATTTGCATCTCTCTGATGCTTAGTGTGTTGAGCATCTTTTCATATGTCTATTGACAATCTGTATGTCCTCTGTGGAAAAGTGTCTATTCAGGCTTTTTGTCCATTTTTTAACTGGATGTAGTTGTTTTCATGGTGTTGAGTTGTGTAAGTCCTTTCTAGATTTTGGATATTAATCGATTATCAGATGTATCATTGGTAAATATGTTCTCCAATTTAGTGGTCTTTTTTTTTTTTTTTGATGGCTGGTTTTGGAATAAGGATCATGCTGGCTTCATAAATGGGTTTGGGCGTCTTCCCTACTCTCCAAATTGTTGAAGTAGATTCAGAAAGGTATGTGTAGGGTTAGATAATTTATTACCATTTTTTCTTTCTTTTCTTTTTTTTTCTGAGGTATGCCTATAATGCTCTGAAGTTCCCTCTCAGAACTTTTTTCTCTCTGTCCCATAGATTTCGGATTGCTGTGTTTTCATTGTCATTTGTTTCCAGGATGCTTTTTCACTTCTTCTTTGATCTCTTTGGTAACCCAATCATTGTTTAATAGCATGCTATTGAGCCCCCAAGTGCTTGCTTTTTTATTGTGTTTATTGTAGTTGATTTGTAATTTTATGTCATTGTGATCTGAGAAGATGCTTGATATGATTTCAATCTTCTTGAATTTGAAGCGGCATTGCTTCTGTCCCAATATGCCATCTGTCCTTGAAAATGTCATGTGTGCATTTGAGAAAAATATATGTATATTCTGAGGCTTTGGGGTGAAATGTTCTGAAAATGTCAATTAGTTCCATCTGACCTAGTAAGACATTTAAGATTGCTGTTTCTTTGCTAATGATTTGTTTAGAGGATTTAACCAGTGGTGTCGATGGGGTATTAAAGTCCCCTACTATGACTGATTGCTGTTGATCTCTCCCTTCATATCTCCCAGAAGGTTGTTTTGTTATTTTTAAAAAATTTGTGCACGGGGCACAGGGGGTGTCCCTCAGCCCAGCCTGCACCCTCTTTAATCTGGGAGCCCTCAAGGAATATCTGACTCCCCATTTAGGCCCATCCCAGTAGGATCAGGCCTAAACGGGCAATTGGATAATCTCACAATCCAGGACTGCTAGCTCCAAACTGCTCACCTGCCTGCCTAACTGATTGCCCCTAACTACTTCTGCCTACCAGTCTGATCACCCCTAACCACTACCCTGCCAGCCTAATTGATGTCTAACTGTTTCCCTGCCAGCCTGTTTGCCTCCAACTTCCCTCCTCTGCCAGCCTGGTCATCCCTAACTGCCCTCCCCTGATTGCCCCAAACTGCCCTTTCTTGCAGGACTGCTCCCTCCCAACTGCCCTCCCCTGCTGGCCTGATCACCCACAACTGCCCTCCCTTGCAGGCCTGGTCTCTCCCAATGGCCCTGCCCTGCTGGCCATCTTGTGGTGCCCATTTTGTGTCTACATGGGGGCAGGATCTTTGACCACATGGGGGCAGCACTCTTGTGTGTTGGAGTGATGCTCAATCTGCATATTACTCTTTTATTAGATAGGATAGAGGCTTCATGCATGGGTAGAGGCCAGCTGGTTTGCCCTGAAGGGTGTCCTGGGTCAGGATGGGGATTTCCTTGGGGTGAGAGGCTGCCTGGGCGTGGGGCCTATGGTGGTTTGCAGTCCAGCCATGCCCCCCAGGGACCCAAGCAGAGGCCCTGGGATCTGGGATTAATTTATGTTCTACAATTGAAACTTTGTAGGCTGGAGTGAAGCCAAGCCTTCTGCTCGCTCTGTGGTGATAGCCATTTCTGCTTGGTTTTATTTAAATTCTATAATTGAAACATTGTAGCCTAGAGTGGAGGCCTAGGTGCTAGGCTTTAGAAGCTTGACTTCCTCCATCGCCTGGGCAATCCTAGCCTCTGCTCTCTCTAGCCCCATGGCTCCCACCATTTCTGTTGGGATTATGTATCTTCTATGATTGAAACTTTGTAACATTAAGTGGATGCCTAGATTGGCAAGGGCAGGTGGAAAGCTTGGCTTCCTCCATTGCCATGAAAACCCAAGCCTCCCACCTGCTCTCAGTGGCCACAGCCATCTTGGTTAGGGTTTATTTGCATAATTTGCTCCTGATTGGCTGATGGACGTGATTATGGGCATGGCTTGATCAGAGGTATGGTCAATTTGCATATTATTTTTTTATTAACTAGGATGTATTTGGATGCTCCTATATTGGGTGAATGTACCTTTACCAAAGTTATATCCTCTTGTTGAATTGTTTCCTTTAGTATTATAAAGTGGCCCTCCATATTTCTTATTATGGTCTTCATTTTGAAGTCTATTTTGTCAGATATAAGTATTGCTATCCCTGTGTTTTGTTTTGTTTTTTTCATTTCCATTTGCCTGAAAAATATTTTTCATTCACTTTACTATCAGGCTGTATGAGTCCTTTGTTCTGAGGTGGGTCTCTTGTAAACAGCATATACATATATGGTTCATGTTTGTTTGTTTTTTTTCTATTCAGCCACTTGATGTCCTTTGATTGGAGCATTCAAGCTATTTATGTTTAAGGTAATTATTAATAGTTACTTGCTTGTTACTATTTTTATTCTTTATGCCTGTGTTCCTTCTTCCCTTTCTGCTTCTTCTTTTTACAGCAGTCCCTTTAGAATTTCTGGCTTGGTGGTAATAAACTATTAGCCTTTTCTTTTGTCTAGGAAGCTCCTGATTTCCCCTTCAAGTTTGAATGAGAGCCTTGTGGGTATAGTATTCTTGGATTCACTTTGTATGTTTCATTCCATTCCCTTCTGGCCTAATGTATTTATGTTGAGAAATCAGTAGATAGTCTAATAAGAGATCCCTTGTAGGCAACTTTCTGTCTCTCTCTGGCAACCTTTAAGATTATTATTTTGTTGTTGATTATTGCCAATTATAACTATGATGTGTCTTAATGTTGGTCTTTTGGGGTTCATCTTGTCTGGAACTCTGTGTGCTTCTTAGACTTGTGTGACTTTTTTCTCCCCCAAATCAGGCTGTTGTTTGTCATTATTTCTTCAAACAGGTTTTCTATCCCTTATTTATCTTCCTCTCCTTCTGGCATCCCAATGTTGTGGTTGATGTGTCATTTATTGTCCCAAAGCTCCCTTAGATTCTCCTTTTTTAAGTGTTTTTCCCAGTTGCTGCTCTGCTTGGTGTTTTTTTTTCTAACTTGTCTTCTAACTCACTGATGTGGTCCTCAGCTTCTTCTAGTTTACTGTTAAAACCTTCCATTGTGTTCTTTATTGCCACTATGTTATTCTTCAGTTCCACTTGATTCTTACACATGTTGGTGAATTTGTCTTTTATCTTTTTCAGCATCCTTATAATCATTTCTCTGAATTCTTTCTCTAACAAATTGCTTGCCTTCAGTTTATTTCCTTTTCTGGCAATTTCTCCTTTGCTTTCATATAGTTGTTTTTCTTTGTCTCCCCATTTTGCTGTTCCTTTGTTTCTGTATATGAGATCAAACTGCTATGTCATCTTGATTTTCTTTAATTTGTGTTAAATAGTTGATGTTTTGTGGGAGCCATTGGTGCAGTTGCTCAGGTCTTCTGTGCAGAGTATTCTAAGGATGCCCCATACTTGAGATATTTGGTTTCTTTTGGTATATTTGGGTCTTAAGTGTTATTATCCCATTTGTGGATGAAGTGTCCTCTCAGGGTGTCTGATTATGTGGCTCGCTGTCTACAATGTTGACCAAATAGCACGAAATATAACTTGACACAAGGGCAACAAAATGCAAATGTACACATGACACCAATAATCCTAATAAAAGGGACCGCCAGAGAAAAGAGAACTAGGAGAGAGAAAATAGAACAAAATGATATTGACAAAGAAAAAAAGGTAAGAGAAAAAATATGGGGAGAAAACACCTCAAAACAAACAAACAAATAAATAAATAATGCAAACAACAAACATCTAGAAAAAAGGAAGGGGGAAGAATCTGTAGAGGCAGAGCTTATATACATAAAGTAAGGTTAAGGAATTGCATGAACAGAGGAAAGACCACAGGTTAGTATAGTAGAGGTAGAAAGAAATGAGTGGATAAGAAGAAAAGAAAAATAAATAAGAAAGCAAAAAGATAAAACAAAACGTTTAATTTACCTATTTATTTATTCATTCATGTTTAGAAAAGGAGAATGGATGAGAGAGTAGATAGGTTTGAGTTTACTGAGTGAAACTAATTAAGCCATTAAGAGAAGAAGAGAACAAGAAATACGATGAAAAACAAAAACATAAAAAATATGACTAGCAAAGAAAGAGAAAAGAGAAGGGTGCCTGAACTTGGATCAGGAGAGAGGAATTAGATATATGAGTAAACCAACAGAAACTACAACAGTTATAACATGCCAATAAAGCAGATAATAAAGATCAATCTTTAACAAGGGATAAAAGGAAAACAGGAGAATTGAGGAAGAAAAGCAAAAAAATAAAACATAAGATAAAATAAAAATAAAAATAGGATAAAAAGTATTGTATTGAAAATAAAAAAATAAAGAAAAAATTTTAAACAAAAAATTAAAAAGTGAAGTGTCATTCACTTCAGCCAAATTTTAATGCCGTGGTTTAAGATTGCACTCCTCTGTTCTGTCTACCACTTTCCAGTTTCCTATTAGGTAGTCAGCACCATGTTGAAGTTCCAAGCGATCCACCACTCCTCTGTTTGTGTCAGTCTCCCCAGGCCTTTGCTACAAGCAGGCTGGACCTATCTGCCTGCTTTGCCTGTTGCCGGCTGGCTGTCAATCTTAATCATTCAAGCATCTGTTTCTGACAGGCTTTAGGTGGGGGTGGAGCTATATCACTTTCTAGGATAGAATGGCCCCTCTTCAATCCAGTCCCTAAGGGCTCTTCGGGCTATTTAGAGTCTTTATTTTCCTTTGTAAAGCTCAAGTTGTAGGCTAGGCGTGGCAGTATTAAGTGTCTTGAGGCTGCTGGGAGGGGCTTGCTGCTGAGGAGAAAATTGGCCACTTAGATTTGGAGGGTCACAAATGTCAGCACTAGATTCCTGGTCACCTCAATCTGCTCTGCTTTCCTCCAAAGCCTCTCCAAACTCCACAAATCTGAACCTCTACCTGCACACAGCATCAGGTGAGTATTTTGTAATTGAAAGGTCCTATTAACTGGTTTTAGACAATAAAAGCAAAGACAAACAAAGGCAAAACAACTACTCAATTGCAAGTTTTTCTTCCCCCTGGCACTTTGTGGCTGGGCAGCTCTTCCTGCTGCCTTTCTGGGTGCAGCCTCTCTCTGCATTAGACTTAGATCTAGATTCCCTAGCCACCAGCAGCCATGTGGAGTTCCTTTCCATAGTCAGATGTTATGTCTATCTCCAAGGGACATGGCCTTGGTGCAGTGCAGCTTCCTCTTGACCCTGTAATCCTTGTGGTCATGCATCTCTCTACAGGCTAGGTCCCCAATCCTACCATTCTGCAGGCATCATCTGCCCTGCACATTGTCTCATCACCTGTGTCTAATTCACCAATTCTGGGTGGATGCTCTTTGATTTAGTTGATTCTTCTATCTGCTCTGGGACAAGGATCAGGGCACATCTGCCTATTTGGCTGCCATTTTTTCCCCTCCTCCTTCTCCTCTTCTTAAATTATTAAGACTTGTTTTATGTCCTAACATGTGGCTTATCTTAGAAAATATTCCATGTACATTTGAAAAAATGTATACTCTGTTGCTTTATGGTGAAATGCTCTGAATATCCTTTCCCGCACCTTCTCTGACTCCATCTTGGACCCCTCTCAATTACTTTTTAATTAAAAAAATAAACCTGCCGAAACTGGTTTGGCTCAGTGGATAGAGCATCAGCCTGTGGACTGAAAGGTCCCAGGTTCGATTCCAGTCAAGGGTATGTACCTTGGCTGCGGGCACATCTCCAGTAGGGGCTGTGCCAGAGGCAGCTGATCGATGTTTCTCTCATCAATGTTTCTAACTTTCTATCCCTCTCCCTTCCTCTCTGTAAAAAATCAATAAAATATATATTAAAAATAAATAAATAAATAAATAAATAAATAAACCCATCATCAGCTGGCCTACAGACTACATTTTGAGTTCTACTGGTCCAGAGGGTAGAGATTGTTGAGATTTTTTTTCTTTGTTTATTAAATGATAGATCCTAAGTGGCTAAACGAGGCTCAAACAAATAATAAGTACTTAATGAATATTTATTGAACTGCATGAGTGGCAATATACAGGCATGTGTATATCCTATCTAGTAAAAGACCAATATGTAAATTGACCGTACCTATGCCATACCACAAGCCACACTCACCAGCCATTCAGGAGCAAGTATGCAAATTAACCCAACCAAGATGGCTGCAGCCACAAAGTGAGCAATGGAGGAAGCCAAGCTTTCTGCACACCCTGGCCGGCCATGGACTGCACTCAAGGCTACAAAGTTTCAATTATAGAAGATAAATAAATCCCAACAAAAATGGCAGCAGCCACAGAGCTGGAGAGAGCAGGAGGCTTGAGTTGCTTCCGGCGATGGAGGAAGACAAGCTTTAACAGCCCTGACCTAGCTTGACCTCCACTCAAAGGTGCAAAGTTTCAATTATAGAAGATAAATAAATCCCAATAAAAATGGCTGTGGCCACAGAGCAAGCAGGAGGCTTGGCTCTGCTCCGGGGTATGGCTAGCCTGCAAACCATCACAGGCCCCTCGCCCAGGCTGCCCCATCCCCCAAGGGAACCCCCAACCTGATCTGGGACACTTTTCAGGGCAAACCAGCCAGCCCCCACCCTTGCACTAGGCCTCTATCCTATCTAATAAAAGAGTAATGTGCAGATTGACCATCACTCCAACACACAAGATTGCTGCCCCCTTGTGGTCCAAGATGGCTTCCCCCATGTGAACACAAGATGGCCACCACAAGATGGTCAGCAGAGCAGGGATAGTTGGGAGGGACCAGGCCTGCAAGGGAGGGCAGTTAGGGGCAAACAAGGTGGCAGGGGAACAGTTAGGCATCAATTAGGCTGACAGGGGACTGCTTATGGGGTGATCAGGCTGACAGGCAGGCAAGCAGTTGGGAGCCAGCAGTTCTGGATTGTGAGAGGGATGTCCAACTGCCTGTTTAGGCCCAATCCCACTAGGATTAGACAGACATCCCTCTCCCAGATTGGAGAGGGTGTAGGCTGAGCTGAGAAACACATGCCCTCTTCACCCCCTGTGCACAAATTTCATGCACTGGGCCTCTAGTGTGTATATGAATGCCATTAAATTAATTAAGTTAGGTGGCCATTAGACCATTAGACTAAGGTGACTTTCATGCATTGGTAGCTTAGGTAAGCAAAGCAAAATACAAGTGTATAAATGCCTCAAAGTTATTTAAGGTTAATCACTCATAAACAATCAAGTAGGCTTTAACATATAGCTAGTCCACTAATTCCATTCCTCTGCTTCCATACTTTTATTACATATATTTCTCCTCACTCCTGCCTGGTGACCACTCCTAACCAGTTTCAGTTTGGTCCTGCCTGATTGGAGTCGAATTTTGCTCAAACTCTTAAAAGATTATTAATATGCCTCAGTTCACTTTTAACAGTATAAATATATAGATGATAGATGATAGCAGATGATATTGATAGATGATAGATTGATGATAGATAGATAGATAGATAGATAGATAGATAGATAGATAATAGATAGATACAGAGAAAAAGAGAAAGGGAGGAGAGAGAAGGTAAGGGGGAACAAAAAAGTATGGATGAGAGAGGAGCTGGAGGCACCCAAAATAATTTTCTTCATGATTTTTCCCCATCAGTTCTATCATTAACAACCCAACAATGTTAGAAAGGATTGAAATCATTTTCCTTTGAGCATGAGTCCAAGCCTATAACTGTGAAGGGCTCTGCTCAGCTCAATGGCAGTATATCCTTTCTTGCATTGAAAGATTTCTCACCAAAAACAAGGTGGTATTATGACTTTTGTGGTCCCTGGTTATCTTTGCCTTTGTTGGCCCCTGCCTCAATAAAACATATTTAAAATTATATTTTATGACCATGATGGTATAAAGACATATATTTCTGAGCAGATATATCATCTTATGCTTATTAGTTTCATTTTTATTCACATTTTAAAACTATTAACATAATTTTCACTTTTAGGGACCACTGTAAGTGTCATTGTCACTGTTCCTCCTATATCCTACAGATAAGGCTTGACTGTATGAGTTTTCTTTCTAATTTGTTTTGCCTTTGGACATTTCTCTTCTCCCCTTCCCAATCATCTCATCACTTTTTCAGCGGTGATAATATGTTCTTTGATTTCTCCACCCAGATTCCAAATCTCTTTTTATAATTTTCTAAGAAAAAGTCCTTTTTTCAGTAGGCAACCTTTTAATATCTCAGAGTAGTCAGCCTGTTATACATTTATCTTCTTCCCAAGCAGAGCCGGGAATTGATCATAAAGCTTCTACTGAATTGAGAGAGTGCAGTTTAATATGACCCAGGCTTTTGAATGATAGCAGTGCTAATATACTCCTCATTCTATTATCTAGCACAAATGAAAAGCCTGCTCTTTCTCCTGCTGTCCTTAAATAAATTTTAAAATACATATGAGCAGTAATCTTTTCTTACATTAAAAGAGGGCACATCAGGGAATCTAGTAATTTTGGAAAATATTAACTAGTCTTACCTTTTCAAGTTCTAAGACCAAGGAACATGGAAGCTGATTGTTATTACATAAAAAGATTAGACCAGTCAGTGCAACATCTTTGTTTTGAGAACCTTTATGTGCTGTGCTGTGCTAGGCACTGGGGATGTACAAATCATAAGCAAAGCATTATTTCTACTCTGGAGGAACTTAAAGTCTACATGAGAAAATAAATATAGCAATGAATAATACAAAAGAAATTTGTTAAATTCTATGATAGCAAACACATAAGGAATGAGTATCATGTGAGCAGAGGAAGCTTCAGGGACTATCCCCAACATGAGAGTTATACACCCACAGCCACATCAATGTCATTTGAGGTGTATATCTGTAGGTAGAGAATATTTCTTGTGTTTGACTTGTGTTGGCCAATGGAATATAAGCACAAGTGACACTGTACTAATCACAGCCCAAGCTTTAACATGAACTCTTTTGTTATGGCATTGTCTCTTGCAGCTCTTCCTTTTGAAAATTGCACATGCTAGACAGAGACAATTCCTTCTTCTTGTATCTTAGCATAAGAATATATGTGCACTCAAACTGAGTAGTATAGTAGTATAAGTAGGCTGAACTGCAACAAAACTGGTCCACACATCCATGAGCAAAAAAGAAGTGCTTTTTGGTAAGCTATTGAGATTTTAAAATTATTATTACACAGAAGACTGACCAGACAAATAAGTAAGGCCATCATAGTTTATCACAGGTTTTCTATATGACCATACATACATCTGGATCTTAAAACCAGAAAGTCTTCTACTTGACTGACATTAATACAATTACTTGAAAAACAGAATAACAACAAAAACCCATGATGATTTACCATAATTTTTAAAAAAGATATAGATCAGATGATAAAAATCCTATCTAATAAAAGAGTAACATGCAAATGTGACTGTACCTTGGCTCCTGATTGGCTATGCCACCAGCCAATCAGAGCGGGGGGGGGGGTCAAGAGGCATGGGTGCCAAGCCCCAGGAGTGGAGACGAAGTGGTGATGGCATCAAGCACCTGGCCACAGGCTCGGAGACCAAGCAAGCAGTGGCAGTGTCGGCGAACCACAGCTGCATCTAACTGAGGTCCCTGGGCACTGAGAACGAGGCAGTGGTGGCGGCAGGGGCGAGAAATCACCACAGCTGCATCTAATTGAGGCCCCCGGGCAGAAAGGTGCCGACGTTATCGACAGAAAATGTCTGAAGAGCAACGTACGTCTGATCTTGAAAGAGGGTGATGCCTGCGACAGAATGTATCTAAAGAGAAGCTATTGGAAAAACATCGCTCTGAAGCCGAAAAACACCGGCATCTTCGACAGAAAATGTCTAAAGAACAATGTGCTGTTGAAGTTCAAAGAAGGCAGTGGTGAAGACAGAATATGTCTAAAGAACAGTCATCAACAAGTACTAGCAATAGTGGTAGGAACTGCCTTCTCAGTGAAAATGGAGTACGTGAGGATGCAATTCTCAAACATAGTTGTGGTGAAATGACTGTTAGATGTGAATTTTGCCTATCACTAAATTTCTCTGATGAAAAGCCATCTGATGGGAAATTTACTCGATGTTGTAGCAAAGGGAAAGTCTGTCCAAATGATATACATTTTCCAGCTTACCCGCCATATTTAAAAAGATTAATGACAAACGAAGATTCTGACAGTAAAAATTTCATGGAAAACATTCGATCAATAAATAGTTCTTTTGCTTTTGCTTCCATGGGTGCAAATATTGCATCACCATCAGGGTATAGGCCATACTGTTTTAGAATACATGGTCAAATTTATCATCCTACTGAAACTTTACATTCTATAGTTTGGATACAGCCGAAGTTACACGTAAAAGATTAGCACTCCCAGCAAACCAGGCCTGCTCAGAAAGACTCATAATCAACAACCTCATGCATGAAATAAATGAATTAACAAAATCGTACAAGATGCTACATGAGGTAGAAAAGGAAGCCCAATCTGAAGCAGCACCAAAAGGTATAGCTCCCACGGAAGTAACTATGGCAATTAAATATGATCGTAATAGTGACCCAGGTAGATATAATTCTCCCCGTGTAACCGAGGTTGCTGTCATATTCAGAAACGAAGATGGAGAACCTCCTTTTGAAAGGGACTTGCTCATTCATTGTAAACCAGATCCCAATAATCCAAATGGCACTAAAGTGAAACAAATCAGTATCCTGTTTCCTACATTAGATGCAATGATATATCCTATTCTTTTCTACATGGTGAAAAAGGTTGGGGAACAGATATTTCACTAAGACTCAGAGACAACAGTGTACTCAACAATAATACTAGACAAAATGTAAGAACACGAGTCACCCAAATGCAGTATTATAGATTTCATCTCTCTGTGAGGGACACGTTCAATCCAATTTTAAATGCAGGAAAATTAACTCAACAGTTTATTGTGGATTTGTATTGTTATGTCATTTTATTATTATTTATTTATTAATGAAATTATCTATTTTCATATACGTTGTACTCATTACCTTTTATTTCTCACACTTTTATTCTAGAGAAAGGGCAAATAGCACTATTAAAATATTTCCTCTAATTAATACCCTTTTAATGTGCATAAATTTTGTGCACCGAGCCACTCATATACAAATAAAATCTGATTTTGTGAACTTCTTGTGGACTGTGTACACTCATTCATTTCTGATAGCACTGTAATTGGCCCCAAGTCTTCAGGAAAGTAACTGTGTGAACTGTAAAAATGTTTTTGTTTTGGTCCAATAATACCATTCCTGAAAATATGTTCTTAAGAAAATAATTTTTAATGAGATAAAAGTATCCCATTGATTATCTATATTGGCATACAGTTATAAAATTATGCACAACTTTACAGGTATTAGGTAAATTATGGCAATTCAGTTTTATGGAATGTTATGAAAGTTGTCCTCATGAGCACCTTATAACAACTGAGAAAAGATTTATAAAATAATGTTAAGGGAAAAGAACAGACTAACTTGGAATACACACTGCAGGGTGGAGCAAAAGTAGGTTTACTGTTGTGAAAATGCAAAAAAAAAAAAGAGTTTATCCTTGCATTATTATTTATTAATTATTGTATTTCCCATATGAACAACTGTAAGCCTACTTTTACCCACTCTGTATAATTATAATTCTGTAAAATATGTAAGATATACACTAAAATGAATATTGGAAGAAGTCCTTGGTATCCCAGTATCCTAATCCAACTAATATCAATACCTTCTTTTTTTTCAAATTGTATTTTACTTTTAGAGCAGTTTTAGATGTAAAGCAAATGTGAGAAAAAGTACAAAGACTTCCCATATATTCCCTGCCCCCACACATGCATAGCTTACCCCACTGTCAACATTCCTTCCCAGAGTGTTATATTTGTTACAGCGATGAACCTGCATTGACACACAATCACCTAAGAAGGCTGGGAACCACTGATCTGTTTGTTTATCATCTCCAAAGTTTTGTTTCTTGATGTGTCTTGAGATGGGACTGAAAAAGACAAAACCAACTACTATGGCAAACACACAACACTGTGCCAGCAATCTTCCTATAATCATGTGTTTGGTCTCTCATGCCAAAAATTCTCCAAAATTTTGGTGTAAATATATGTCTACTTTACAAAATTGGCTTTTGCTTATCCTAACCAGAAGCTTTGTCTGGAGTATTTTTGTACAATTGAAATTATATTTTAAAAGACAGAGAACAAAACTAGAAACTAATAAATAATATAGTTATTTAATATAAATAATATTTTATAATAACTATAAAATAATATAATTTTTATGCAATTAAAACAATTAAGAAGATTTAGCCTGGAGAAAGGCTTTAAGGAGGTGAAAGATTATTCTATGAGTAAATGAAGATTTCAATTATTCTATGTGAAAAAACAGGCAAAAATGTAAGCAATGAATAGAAATTTTAAAAAAATATATTTCAAACTCATAAAAGGGAAAGGCTGAAGAATTGTTCCAGGTTGAAATAAAATAAAGGTTAATGTAATGTTTTATATTGAAATAGATATGGATCAGAAAGAAAAAAGATGATTGATACAGGGAGGAAAATTCTGGGGGAATCTAGGGATTCGATAGTATTGCTGCATCGATGGTTATTTCCTTTATGAATAGTTGAATGATGGCAACATTGCAGAACATCCTTGTTCTTAGAAAATATGCACTGGAGAATTTGTGGGTGGTGGCACAACATGTCTGAAGCTTGTTCTTGAATGGTTCTGAAAAAGATTAATAAGATAGAGAACAACTGTGGCAAAACGTTAAGAATTCAGAAAATCTCGGTGAAAGACATAGATGTTACAACCTTTAGGTAATCTTGAAATTACTGTAACATAAATTATATAAAAATTAAACTTCAGAAAGAGTCAGGAAATTTTCATTATGAAGAACTGAACTTATATTGTCCCAGTTTGATAGACCCTCCATGCCTCTGGCAGAACCAAATCAAACCCTCTCTAGATTAAAGAACCTTCATCCAACTTTCTCAAGAATCTTCAAGGTCAAGTTCAAATAATTATGATTTTGCAATAAAAATTTACCAAATACACAAATAAGTAATTCACCAGCAAAGAGGCAGCAGAAATAAAAAACAAGAAATTTAGAACTCTCAGACTTTGGCTATTGAGATTTTTGGATGAAGCATATAAAACTACTAGAGGTCTGGTGTACAAAATTTATGCACTCAGGGGTAGGGGCTCCCAGCCTGGCCTGTACCCACTCACAGTGCAGGAGCCCTACAATAGATCTCCCCAAAGAGGTAGGCCCTCCCCACCCATTTAAGGCTCCTCAATGAATTATCCCAAAGAGGTAGGCCACAGCTGGGGGTCCTGCCCCCATGGCTCCATGCTGAGCTTCTGGGACCTGCCCCCACATTGCACACACTCATGCAGCCTCCTAGTGATGGATTGTTATGACATGACAGCATGATGGCAAGATGACCACATAGGCTTTCATTCTATATATATTTAATTAATTTAAAGAAATAAAATCTAGAATTCCCTCCTCTCCCCTCTCCCCCCAAAAATGAGCAAGGAATAATGTGCTGTCAAAAATACCAGGCATATTTGTTAATGTACCAAGGTATCGTTCAGAAATAAAAAGATAATTAATGGAATTTAAACCTCAGTTGTTTGTAGGATAACCAATGGAACATGATTTAACTGGAAAATAGATCTAAAAAACTGTTACTCAAATGCAGCCCACAGATATAAAGAGATAAAAAACATGAAAGAGCCATAGCAACCTAAATGACAGAATAAGGTCTAACACATTCCAATTGCATTTCTAGAAGGGACAAAAACAAAGAATGAGAAAAAGGCAAGGTTGGAAGAGATAATGGCTGAGAATAAATTAACTGGCACAAAACTGATGAAGAAGGATACATATATATAAAACCATGACTAGACACACTAAAATCAAATTTCAGAGCGATTAAGACATAAAGATCATAAAAGCATACAAAGTACAAATCTAAAAGCAAATTAGACTTTCTTTTTCAATACTAATAATAGAAGCCAAAAGTAGAATATCTTTGAAGTGCTGAGATAAAGTAAATATTAGCCTAGAAGTGTGTAATTTATGAGATTCCACACAGTTATGCTTTACATTACCTTAATGATGTGAATGTGGACCATACTGTTAATTTGACCCTTGTTGAAAGGCCATGATTTAATCAGACTTCGTTAATTCAAGCTTTGCTCAATTTTGTCTTTTAGGGTTTGAGATTAAGTAAGAGTTGCCTCTTCTAACTTCCCGAATCCAGGAACTATGGGCTCTATTTATTCCTGCTTGTAAATTGGTCTCAGAACTTGTCTCTTTTCTAAATTGATCTTTACTGTTGAAAGTATTACAGATCTTCCTCTTTTTTCTACCCCCCTTCCTACCTAGGCCTTCAACATACTATTGTCTGTATCCATGGGCTCTGTGTATATGGATACTAGTTCTTTGGTTAATATCTCCTCAACCACCCACTCAGCCTTCCTTCTGAGATTCTTCACTCTATTCCATGCTTCAGTGTCTCTGGATACACTTCATTCTTCAGGCTATTCATTAGATTCCACATGTGAGTGAGATCATGTGATACTTGTCTTTCTCTAACTGGCTTATTTCACTTAGCATGATACTCTCCAGATCCCTCTCAAAGGGTAAGTGATCCTTTCTTTTTCTTTTTTTCTTTTTCTTTCTTTCTTTCTTTCTTTCTTTCTTTCTTTTTTTTTTTTTACAGCTGCCCAGTATTTCATTGTGTAAATGACTACTGCTTTTTTATCCACTCATCTATTGATGAGCACTTGGGCTGTTTTCAGATCTTAGTTACTGCGCTGCTATTTCTTATGCTGCTGTTTCTTTTAATAACTCACTAAAGACAGACATAACAACCAACACACACCACACAAAAATCTTTTTTTTTTTCTGATTGCTTCTTTTATAGCAAGAATTTTGTTGAGTAAAAGATCCTTATTCCAAGAAACCAAAGGCATTGTTTTCATTGAATGTTCTGCCACAGCACAAAATGAACTGCCATCTTTCCAGCCTCTGATAGCTAGCTATTTTCACTGTTCACAGTCTCATCATTTAGCTGATGCCAATTGCTTTCTATATTTTAGGTTGCTGTTAGGCATCCAACTCTGAGTACAAACTTCTGGTTAGGTCAAGATGACCTTGATAATAAACAGTCCCCAAGATCTGTCTAAAAACAATAAAGGTTTATTTCTCATCCCACAGGTTGCCTTGGCTCTATTTCACATCATACTTAGTGATGCAAGGATGAGAAAGAATCTACAATTTGAAATGTCACTTGTATGGTAGGAATCAAGATGATTGTCCAGCACCCTCTTGGGGAAAGTCCAGTACTTTCTGCCTAGCTGCAAGCATTGAGTTATCAGCTTCCCAGCTGACAGGGCTAGGGTTACATTGAGGTAAATCAGGCAAGTGCAAAATTTAAAGGAACACACACACACACACACACACACACACACACACACACACAGTAATCAAGATAAATCATATTTTAATTAAATATTTAAAAATCAAAAGAATAAAAAAATTTTTAAATAGACACTGGCTTCACAGTCAGCCTCAGCTACAGAAATCCCCTTTGTCCAAGGTCACCATTTTTATAACTAAACATCTAGAACAATATTCATGATATAATCCTACATTAGATTAAAATATTTTATATGTATAATACTAGAAAAATGCATACACATATACACAAAATATTTATACTTGTTTCTTTGAGCATCTTATGTCATCTGATTCCCTAATTTTTTAATAAATGTTATAACATTTGTTAAATGATTATTGTTTTTAATAATTGTGAATATAACAGTGTATCTCTATAATGCTATAACCTAAAGATATACTTCCACTGATTAAACGTAACCTGACAAATATTCAACCAAAACCCTAAGTCCATACAAAAAATGCAGGACACCCCATTCCTTTCGTTTCCCCATGCTAGAGGTTAAATGTCAAAATCTTAATGTTATAAAATATTTTATGGGCTTTCAATAAATGAGTGAATACAATGAAACCATCACTCCGTTCTCTCAAACTAGTAAATATGCTCTTGGCATAATAACCTTCTGATCTCTATAGTGCAAAGCAACTGATTAGATACTTCTCAGGTCATACTGGCTCTTTAATTCATTCCCATGTAATCATCTTGACCTGATGCGGGGTAATAAAAGTGGGTTTTGACAATCTATTACACTCTAAATCAAACATGATAGAGTGAATTTGAGAAGAAAACATTCATTAGGAATTTCTATTACATTACATTGCAGCACTCATCGATTGTATTGTACTTCAACTGGGTAATGCTGGCAGGATAACATCTCAGACCTAATCGATGAACAGGCTCCTGGGAACATCTTTGGGAAGGAGAGTGGGCCAGGTGTCATTTTTATAGCTAAAGTAGGTATTATGAGTGCTGCTTGTATGACATTGAAGCAACAGGTCAGGCTAGTCAACTCTGAAAAAGCCTGTTCACAGATTAATGTCATTATGACCCAGTCACCACCTGTAGCAGGTAAATGCAACAATACTGTAGACAGGCCAAAATGGTGCAAACTCTGCAATAACCACAGCTTTACTAAGGATCTTCTATCTTCTCCTTCTGGCATCTGCTTTCCACCTGGTGCTGTATCACTGCTAAAGCAAAGACTCTTAGTGCATTATGCTCTCCCTCCCCTCCTCTCACCATCTAAACTCTTTTCAGACAGTGTCCCTTTGGAAAGAATCAGAGAAGTAAAGTCACACTGATACATTTGACTGAACTAATATATTAACTATTTCTAATGAAATGTCTTTCTAGCACCACTTTAACTACATGACATAAGAACCTACCTCAAGTTTTTTGTTCATTGTCTGTTTCCCTCCAGTTGAGTGCAAACTTCATGAGAGCAAAGACCCTATTTAACTCACTGTTGAATCTCCAGCAAGCCTAAGAAATAGCACTATGTAATTAATGCATCAAAGTGCTCAATGGTCTCTCTAGATTCAGATGGAGGTGAAGCATTAATATAGCTTAGAAAAGCCAGCCTAAAATGGAAGCTGTAACCAGGAAAATGAACAATCATCTGTCCTTGTCTGCACACCCACCATCCTGGAATTTCTTCTAACTGTTCATATCTCTTCTTTCCCGAGTTTCATTAGCTAAAGAACATCATAGCTTCTTGTCTGAACCAAAAAACAGAGCCAAAACCTTTCTCACTTGTGATCTCACTTATTTCACATATCTGTAACTCTGACTTGATTAATTTCTTCTATGTTTAATTAGTTTCTTCTATTAATTTTTTCTAATACATTAAGATATTTTGAGATTTTAAAATTGCTGAGATAGACAAGACCCAGAGATAGGTATGGGAATCTATTAAGGTGTGCTGGTAGTTTTCATTATTTTTCAAAAATGTAACACTATTGCCCAAAGTTAGAACCTCTGGAACACTGGGACTACAATTTAACATTAAAGAATGCATGTGTTTTCTTGCCAAAATCTTGAAGTCCAGCTTAATAGAAATGCTAAGCATTATTTTGAGAACATGTCCCTACTGATTTTTTGAAAATTTCATTTCTCACGAGAGCAAAGATCTATTTTCTGACTGTGTTTCATCAACTGTGTATCTTTCAGCAACAATACTAAATTTGGACTTCTTCCTTCATCAATTTTTAAATGTTAACTAAAAGAAAACAAATCAAACTCCTTATTTTCCTCCTCCTGAGATTTACTGATCTCCTCTAATATTTCAATTTGCTCCTTATTTCCACTTGCTGTATTCATGTTCATATTCACACAAACAACGAAGCCTTCCTAAATAAGTCTGTCTGATTTGCTGCTTCTTCACTAACTCTTGCAAAAGTTCACTATCTAAGGGTATGTTACTTTTAAACAAGACATTGAACATGTTATTTCAACTCTCTAAGCATTGAGTTGATAACAATAAAAAGGATAGTGAAATAGCAACTGGGCATCAGACTGCTTTAGGTTGTTTATTCAAGGAAGGCCTCCTTTTGGATGTCATTTAAATGAGATCTAAATGAAAAAGGGCAATAGCACAGAAGAGATCTGAGGGGAGAGTTTGAGAAGGGAAAACAATGAATACCTAGGATGTAAGTTAAGTAGTCATTTGCCCTGTTTAAGGGTTAGAAAGGCTATCATATTTACTATGTACGACTTGATGAGTTTGGAGATGAGTATAAATCCATGAAACTGTCACCACACTCGATGTCATAAAAATATCCATCACCTCTAAAAGTTTCCTTCTGTCCACATTATTATTATTATTATTATTGATAAGAATACAATATAATACCTCAATAAAGTGGTTAAAGAAACAAACAAGAAAGAAAGGCTAACATACTTTAATGTAGTAAGGAAAAGATTCAGAAAAGATGAACCAGAGATTCACTCAGAAGCCAGAATGTATTGTACTTTGTAGATTGTGAATTTTATCATAATGTGCCTCATAAGGTGTAAATGTTATTTTAATGCAATGAAAAATCCATTGGAGGGTTTTAAATGGCCTAATCTGATTTACATTTCATTTAAAGATACTTCCTTGCTCCTATGAGTTAAATGGATTATAGGTAGACAGGATTAAAAGCAGGAATATCAGTGATGAGAATGATAAAGTAGTTCAAGTCAGAAATGGTGGTGTCTTGGAAGAATAGAGATGGAGATAAATCCTGGTAATACAATAATACTTGGTAATAGGCTAGATCATTTTGCAGTGAGAAGAAGGAAGAAATCAACAATGATGACAGATGACAAGAGAAACCTAGATTTTGGATTTGAGCATATAGATAGGTAGCAGTGCTATTACTAGAATGATAAGGATTTCAACAACATTGGACTTGGAGTGTGGTGTCAATCAAGAGTTTCATGTTGGCTGTAAGTCTGAGGCACCTATTGGCATTGGATTTCATCAAGTCGGCAGCTGGATATATAAGACTGGAGTCCAGGGAGGAGGTCTAGGCTAGAGACAAAACTATACGAGTATAAATATAAATGAAAATAAAATCTACAATACAAGAAGAGATAACCTAGGAAGAGCATAGATAAAGAATGGACCATATAAATATTCATAGAGTGCTACAACATCTACAACTCAAGCAAAGTGGAATCAAGAACAACTAGTGAGGTAACAAAAAACAAATAACCAAACAAAAAACAAACATCAGAACTGTGGACTGCCATTGAGACCAATGAAAAAAAGTTAAAGAAAGTGTTGAGGATGTTGAAAGAATGAATTAGACGAGAACGGGGAGTAATTAATAGGTTTATCAAATGGAATTTGCTGATTCCTTCTATTACTAGTCCATGGCCTTTAAAGAGCATTTCAAATTGGGTAGAAAGGATAAAACCCCAATCAGAATAGGTTGTTAAGGTCTCAAGGAGGAAGTAAAACAATGACCACAGGCACTATTTAAAAAAGCTCTGCTAAGAAAATAAATGGAGAAAAAAAAATAGCTGAAGGTAGATATAAGATCAAGGGAGAAGACACTAAATCATTTCTGTGTTCTATTCAGTTGATAGAGAAACAAGGAAGGATAATGGCTGGAATAAAGGCTTGAGGATGATTAGAGGAGATGGAATCCACAGTACAAGTGAAAAACTGACCTTTGGTAGGAGTAGTGGCACTCTATTTCCTGGAAGAAGAGTGAATGTCTACAGCATGAATACAGATGCAGGGATACCAGTAGTGCGAGGATGGAGTGTAGTTGGATTGCTTTGATTTCTCAACAAAATGTAGGGTGAACAAGGGTAAGTTTACAGTTGCATTGTGACTTTCTTTTGAGTTAGCAAAGCTATTGTAATGATCATAACCTACTGTGAACAAATATAAACCTACTTTGCCCAACCTTGAGGAATGGAAGATCAGCAGCTGAAAATGATGGGGCAGAAGAGGTGTGGGAAGTCTAAAATGAGATAAGAAATTGTGAAATAGTCATTTTAGAAACATGGAAAGTGAATATGTTAGGAAAGTTTAGTAAAATTATGAAGCAACATTAAGTGCCCATTTGAGAAGATAAATTTAAAGAAAGTCATAGTTATTTATTTTTTAGTCATATAATCTGCAACATTTAACCAGGAATTAGGTGGATAGAAGGGTTTAGCCAGAGTTGAGCTTTCCACTGAAGGAGGAAAAGGGAGAACATGAGGAAATAGTGTTACCCAGCACTCAGAAGCCCACACTCCTGATTTTACTGATGGAACTGACATAAACTCTGTTTCTGGAACCCTTCTGACACTGAGCAGAAATCCAGGTATCCATACTACTACAGTGCTGTCAAAAGCAGAGAACAAAATAGAATCTATTTCTTTTCTTCTCCTAACTTACATGGAACCCAGCTGGCAGCACAGATGAGAGGGAGAAGGGGCTTGAAAACAAATACATAATATCCAGTACTGTCCATCCTCTTGGTTATTCAGTTTCTGTACACAGCATCCTGCCCATATTTAAACTTCCAACATCATGATTTTGTCCCTTATATCAAAGAAGATGCTTTCACAGCTTCTCCCAAATGCTCTCCCACCAGAAGTTCCATTTTCTCTATATTAATCCCCAAGTGATGCTAATTCCTCTCCTAGTTTGATCACAATTTGTTCTGGATATTCTATAATCTATATACTTAATTACAAAATTAATCATAGCATCACTCTATATAATAGTAAAGAAAAGCGAGAGGGAAAACACATTGCTGAGTAACAGAAATGGATATGTCACAGCAAGAAAGAAAATATGCATTTAAGCCACAGGCCTCATTTCTGTAACTATAAGGAAGACAGACCTTATATTTCCAACTTTCTTCTTCTGTTGTACATTGAATAGTCCCCCAGCCCTGAGCTGAGCAGAGCTCTTGCCTTTATTGCTTTACATATAAATGTGGTAAGTGGTGCTCCAAGAGAATCCCCTGGTTCCAGATATAGATCTTCCTGTTGGTTTGTGAAAATAAGAAGCCTCTAATGATCAGGTGATGGTACTGTATCCCTAATGGAAGCTTCCCCCCCGGCTTAAATACTAAGACTTTTAAACCAGCAGAGCACAAAGTTGTGGAGATGGGAAGCTAATGACCCCTATTTCAACTTCTTGATACTCACACTCAATTATTCTGGCTGTTAGTGAAACAATATCATATACTGATTGCTGATCCCAAGCAACCCAACTCTACCAAGAGCTATCTCTGTCGTTGTGCCTTAACTAAATCCACAATATTTCACTCTTTAAGGTCAACAATAGGACACATGATAGTGGATGCAAGCCAGCTCCACTGATTTTACTGTAAAATGAGTATTGTTGTCAGAAGCAATATTAAACTGAATACTCTGACATTGAATAAGCTCATGGGTAGTAGTACTGGAAGAAGCATTGTGGGCCAAGAAGAGAGATTCACATTTAGTTTAGAGCCAAAGAGATTCATCATTTACCTCTCCATCATAGAAGGGTTCCAATATAATTAATGTTACCCCCAATGGCTGTCAGGTTCCATCATGGACAGCATGACAATATAGTACCATTTCAGGGGCTTAGTGTTTGCCTCTGCTTTTAACATGTTGGTGAGTAGTAGCCAAAGAAATTTTTGTATGTAGAAGTGGTTATTGAAAACTCTGTATATTACCGTATCTCCCATTATGGCCACTTTGCCTATGAGTCCCTTGAGCAAGCACAGGGTGACAAGAGACTTACTGATATTTACAAGATGAGTCATCTTGTCTACCTTATTATCAAAACCCTCCTGTAGCAGGTGCTCTTTGATGGCATTTATTCACATAGGCCGATTATTCTTACACCTTCCCATTCTGAGATGTCTATCCACATACTTCTCTTTCAGACAGGCCTCTCTGTCACCAGTACTCCAAATTTATCTTCATAGTTCCGATTTAAGGTCTCCTTATAGATTGTATGTATCTCCTTATCTCTGGCAATACATTGGAAAAACTGAGAAGAGGAAATTCTGTTCACTGAAAGGACTTCCCTAATGTCTTTGTAAGTTCCTGTGAGGAAGGCTATGATGTCACAGCAGTTCACTTGGACTGATCCAGAGATATAGTACTGAAGCATCTGTAATCTTGAACCAAAAATTTCCTCTTTTATAAAATAATAAGAAATATCCCATAAAGTGATATATGCTGGTTGAAGAAGTGGTGATAACTCCATAGTAGTAGCATTGTATTTTCAGCCACCTATATGCAACTTATTTGTATAATCAGGCAATGTCCAATCCTAAACTCACATAGTCTACTCTTCATTAAGAATGGACTCTGCTATGCCTATCCAATTTTATGACTTTGTGAATGAAATAATACCTAGTTTATATTGGGTAGCTATGGTAACATGGTCTTTGGTAACATGGCCTGTTTTTATCAATTGTATAGAAATTAGTACAATAAATTATATCAGATGTACCTTGAGATTTATACGTTTAACATAATAAATATAGGAAGTAAATGTTTTCCTGGAATTCCTTTTCTACTTCATGTTCTCAGGAATATTTTCTTACAAAGAATGCTGGAAATACCGGCAGTGCCCTCAGCTTGGTTCACATCTGAAACTTGGCCCTGATTTCATGTTGAGATTAGAAGTCAGAAAGCAACCAACCAACTAACCAAACAAAAGCAATAAGAACAACAACAAAAACCCTATAAAAAGTGCAATTTCAAATATGGTTAAGAAGCACATTTGTAGTTTTTTTTAATTAAATTAATTGGGATGACATTGATTAATAAGGTTATATAGGTTTCAATTGTTCAATTCTATGATATACCATCTGTATATTGCATTGTGTGCCCACCACTCTAAATCAAATCTTCTTCTTTCACCATTTATTTGACCCTCTTTACCATGTACTACTTCCCCCATCCCTTGCCTCTAGTAACCACTATTTTGTTGTTTTTGTCTATGAGTTTCTGTTTGTTCATTTTTCTTATTTATTCATTTGCTGCTTTCAGTTTTATATCCCACATATGTATGAAATCATATATTTCTTAACTTCTGTCTGACATTTCACTTAGCATGATAGTCTCAAGATTTATCCATGTTGTCGCAAATGGCAATATTTCATTTTTCTTATGGCTAAGTAGTATTCCATTATATATATGTACCACATCTTTTTTATCCGATTATATATGAAAGGACACTTTGGGTGTTTCCACTTCTTGGCCACTGTGAATAATGCTTCAGTGAACACATGGTGCATATATTTTTGTGAATACATGTTGTTGAGTTTTTTGGGTAGGAGAGGGTTTGCTGGGTCATATGAAAACTCTATTCCTAATGTTTTGAGGAGCCTCTATACTGTTTTCCATAGTGGTTCTACCAGATTACATTCTCACTAGAAGTGAATGAGGGTTCCTTTTACACCACTACCTCTCCCAACTATTGTTATTATTCATCTTGTTGATAATGGTCATTCTAACAGATGTTGTTTTTTTGTGTTATTTTGTTAATCCTCACCTGAGGATTTTTTCCCCATTGATTTTTAGAGAGAGAGAGAAAGAGGAGAGGGAGAGAAAGAGAGAAACATTGAAACATCAAGGTGAGACACACATCAATTGGTTGCCTCTCATATGGGCCCTGACTGGAGCTGGGGATTGAACCTGCAACCCAGGTGCATGCATTGACTGAGAATCAAATCTATGACTCTTTAGTTCATGGGCCAATACTCTAACTACTGAGGAAAGTCAGCCAGCATGGTTTCTCATAGTTTCGATTTGCATTTCCCTAATAGCTGGTAAAGTTGAACATCTTTTCACATATCTGTTGACCATTTGTATATCTTCTTAGGAGAAATGTCATTTTTCCTCTGCCCACTTTTTGACTGGATTGTTTCTTTCTTTGTGTTGAGCTGTATTAGTCCTTTGTATATATTGGATGTTAACCCCTTGTCTGAGCTGTTGTTTGCATATATCATCTCCTATTTGGCTGGTTGTCTTTGTATTTTGTCAGTTTCATTTGCTGTATGGAAGCTTTTTAGTTTAATATAGTCCCATTTATTTATTTTTGCCTTTGCTTCCCTTGCCTTTCGGTCTAGTTAATTAAATCCTTTGTAAGACCAAGGTTTATAAGTTAGTACTTATTTTCTTCTATGTAATTTATTGTTTCTGGTTTATATTTAGATCTTTGATCCATTTTGAGTTAATTTTTGTGTATGGAGAGAAACATTAGTGAAATGGGAAGATATTCTATGTTCATGAATTGAAAGAATTAACATAGTTTAAATGCCCATATTTCTCAAAGTAATATACAGATTTAATTCAATCCCCATCAAAATCTCAATGACATTTTTTAAATAAATAGGACAAAAAAATCACCAGATTTGTATAGACTTTGAATAACCAAAGCAATCTTGAGATAAAAGAATAAAGCCAGACATAACACACTCCCTGACTTCAAATTATATTACAAAGCAACATGGTATTAACAAAAACAAAACAAAAAAAAACACACAAAAAAAACAAAGAGACACAAAGACCAATGGAACAGAATTGAGAGCGCAAAACTAAAGCCACATATATATGGGTAAATTGATTTTCGACAAAAGAGCTAAGGACATACAATTAAGAAAAGAAATCCCCCTTAATAAATCGTGCCTTATGAAAAAGCCACATGCAAAAGAATGAAAAAGATACTTTAGCACATTTTTATGACTGAGGATGTGGATGCATTCATAGAACAGATTAATTCCCTGTTCTTACAAAGCTATCTGAATGGTCCAATTAGTTATGAAAATTTAAAACAGAGACTTAAGGATACCTTATGCTATAATGCAAATATTGGAGAAAGAAGACATTCACAGCAATATTGAAACAGAAAACCAACTAATAGTCTTTTAATGAGTATGGCTGAGTAAAGTGCAATGCATTCATCGAATACTTTTTTGCCATAATTAAAAATAATGATCTAGATTTAAAATTACTAATCTAGAAAGATGTCTCTGAACATGAAAGGGAAGAGTGGGACTGATTCTACTTTGTACTGTGTCCTCCATCTTGTGTAACTGTGTCCCCTCTTCCAAGAAAAACCACAAGATGTGTCAGTTACTCAGCCCGCCCTAATTCAGCCAATGGGAATACAAGGAGAACTAACCTAAGGTACTGGCAGTTTTAGTGATGAGTGAGCTGGGGCCTGGGATTGAGGTCCTTTCTCTAACGCACTAGAGCAATGGTGTCCTCTTCACCCCTTTGAGTAGGAAATATAGTGATGAGATGTCACATCATCTCATGTATTATCCAAGGATTAATTGAATCCACATTGACCAAACAGCAAATTAATCTCCTCCTAGACACTGCAGAGCATGAAAGTCAATGAATGTCAGCTGAGTTTGAAGAAAAGAGTTTACATAAAGAAAAGGGGGTAACTGTGAGAATAAACAAGCCATCTTTTCTGTTAAAGAACAATTTAGACAGCTGCCATTTTAGACTGTGTGACTTGGCAGCCACCATGTTGGCTGCATGATGTGTAAACTTACCTGGTGGCTGCCATCTTGAAATCACAAAGACCAATCCCTTCCTTTGAATTAACCAATCGCGAAAGACTGTGCGCCTGAGCTCCAATCAAGAGCAAAGAACAGGTCACATGCATCAGGGATTATTTGTATCACTAGCCCCAGCCCTCACCCAATCAATCAGAATAAGCCAACTCAGCGGCCCGAGTATGCCCTCACCTCCTGACCCCTATCCCTATAAAATCATTGTGCTTGTGAAACTCTATCTCTTTTTGCATCCTGCCGCTGCGTCGGTGGAGGCAGAGAGCTTGAATAAAGGCTCTTTGCTTTTGCATTGAAATCGGCTCCCTGGTTGTCTTTGGGGATCTTGAAATCTGGGCATAACAAACACAAAGTTGAACAATACAAATGTCAAATTTAAAAGATATGATTTTATTCTATCAAAAGAAAAAAATGTCAATTATAAGCTTGTTTTGTGCCTTAATATGTAGTCTATCTTTGAGAATGTTCCATGTGTGCTTGAGAATAATGTATATTCTGTTGCATTGGGGTGAAATGTTCTGTAAAGCTCAGTTAGATCCATCTGATTTAGCGTGTCATTTAAGGCTTCTGTTTCCTTGTTAATTCTTTGTCTGGAAGATCTATCCAGTGATGTCAGAGGGTGTTAAAATCCCCTACTATGACAGTATTGCTGTCAATTTCTCCTTTAAAGTCTGTCAAAAGTTTTTTTATGTATGTGGATGCTCCTATATTGGATGCATATACATTTACAAGGGTTATATTTACTTGTTGAATCTTTCCCTTTATCACTTTTTTATGTTTACAAGGGTTATATTTACTTGTTGAATCATTCCTTTATCACTTTTTTCCAGGCCTGGATGGACCTGGAAAATATTATGCTAAGTGAAATAAGCCAATCTGAAAAAAACAAATATCACATGATTTCACTTATTTGTGGAATCTAAGGAGCAGAATTAATTGACTAACAAAATAAGACCTAAAGCCTGGAGGTAAGGAACAGACTTACATACCTCGATGTGGGGTTGGGGGATGAGAAGAGATAAACCAAAGAACTTCTGTAATTATAGGCATAGCTCATGGACACAAGCAATAGGGCAGTGAAGACATGGGGGCTGGGTCGGGACTGGGAGGAGGAAAGTAAAGGGGGGAAAAAGGAGAGATATCTGTAATACTATCAACAATAAAAAGTATACTTAAAAACGAAAAAATATCGGAGGAGAACCAAGATGGCGGCATAGGTAAAACACCTATCTTGCCGCCATACACAGCAAGTTTAAAACTACAACTTAACGAAAGAATAAACACCATCCAGAATTACCGGAAAGCTGGCTGAGTGAAAATTCCACAAATAAAAGTGAAGATAAGACACTGTGACTCAGAGGAGCAGCTGAGGACAGTGTTGAAGATACGTGCGGAGAGAGGTTTGGAGTGCGCGCACCAGTGGTTAGGGCAGGCAGCTGAAAACCGGCCAGTTTTCTCAAACGGGTGAGACAAAGATGTCCCAATGGACTGATTCTCCAGCTCTGGGTGAAGTCCAGGGAACCCACTATCTTACAGGGTAAAAACTGGACAGTGGGAGGGCACGCCGAAACTCGGGTGCTGCAGGGGTCTGCTGGCTTGTGGAGAAGGCGAGCTTGTGCGGAGTGCGCATGAACTTGGGAACAGCACAGCTGCCTGACTGCGCAGAGAGCACTCGTGACTTGCTCTTTCATTCGGGAAACCGTCAGACTGCATTGTTTTGTGACCCTAGGTGAGACATTGGGTGTGCAGACTCATTTGGGGAGAGTCTGAATTCTCCAGCAGATGGTGGAGCTCGGCAGCGGCTCTCTCTAAGAGGTGCTGGCGGCCATTGCCCCCAGCACAGAGTCCCTGGGGCAACATAGGGCAGAGCTGACGCTGTCTGCTTGGCCTGGAGACTCCGCCCATCCAACCTGAGCACAGCTGAACCTCACAGACAATTGCCCTGGAGGTCAACCCCTCCAAGTGCTAACAGCAATTAATCTGAGCTTAACTTCAGCAAGACTGTGCAACCCATATCCACCTCAGGTAACTGGGGAGGCTGAGCCACTGTCCCTTGTAGGACGTCTACCATACAAAGCTAATTGACCAACTCAGGGAAGCAGCCACCATGCAGAGACATGGAAAGAAATCAGATGTGAAAGAAATGGAGGAAAAAAAACGACTGGACATGGAATTCAAAACCACGGTTATAGGGCTTTTCAAGAGGCTCCTACAAAAGGTCGAGACCTATAAGGAAATAAGCAAGGCCTACAAGGAAATGAACGAGACCCTCAAGGATATGAACGAGACCTGCAAAGAAATGAACAAGAGCAACGTGGAAATGAATGAGTCCTACAAGGAAATAAATGAGACCTACAAGGATATGAAGGAGACTCTCAAGGATATGAAAAAGGACCAAGCAGAAATTAAGCATACACTGACTGAAATAAAAAATATTATACAAAGACCTAAAAGTACTCTAGAGCAGCCCAAGAACCAAGTTCAAGATTTGAAATACAAAGAGGTAAAATCCACTCAGCTGAAAAAGCAAGAAACCAAAAGAATCCAAAAAATTGAAGATAGTGTAAGGGGCCTCTGGGACAACCTCAAGCATACCAACATCCGAATTATAGGGGTGCCAGAAAAAGAGAGAGAGCAAGACAATGAAAGAAGAAATGGTGCACCGAACCCCAATATATAGGAAGCCTAAGAGGACCACACCAAGGCACAACATAATTAAAATGCCAAGAGCAAAAGACAAAGAGAGAATATTAAAAGCAGCAAGAGAAAAACAGTTGGTTACCTACAGGGGAGCACCCATACGATTGTCAGCGGATTTCTCAACAGAAACTATGCAGGCCAGACGGGAGTGGCAAGAAATATTCAAAGTGATGAGTAGCAAGAATCTACAACCAAGATTACTTTATCCAGCAAAGCTATCATTCAGAATTGAAGGTCAGATAAAATGCTTTGCAGATAAGAAAAAGCTAACGGAGTTCATCACCACCAAACCAATATTATATGAAATGCTGAAAGATATTCTTTAAGAAGAGGAAGAAGAAAAAGATAAAAGTGTAAATTAGGAACAACAAATACACATCTATCAACAAATGAATCTAAAAATCAAGTGAATTAATAAGCTGATGAACAGGATAAACTGGTAAATATAACAGAATCATGGACATAGAGAGGGAATGGACTGACAATTCTTGGGGAGAAAAGGGGTGTGTGAAGTGCAGCAAGAGACTGGACAAAAATCTTGCAGCAATGGGAGAGGACAGTGGGGAGGGGGAGGTGAGGGTGAGGGTGGGATGGGTACAGGGTGGAGGGGAGCTATAGGGGGAAAAAAGGGAACAATGTAATTAATAAACTGAACAATAAAGATTTAAAAAAAGGAAAAATATCTGAGGATAAATACATAGACAACTAAGAAACGATATGCAGCAAATAGTTAATATGAGTTATTACTGAGAAGGGAGATTTGCAGGGACAAAGAAGGTGTTCTTCCCTTCAGATTGTTTCAAAGCAGTAGCAGTATCAGTGGTTTTTATTTTTTGTTTCTAGGTATTTAAAAACATAAAACAACTAACATCACCTCATTGTTATTCACTAACTTGCAAGTTTGGCAATATTTTATTTCCAAAAATTTAATCATTTAAAACAAAATAGAAATATTCAGGTTAACATGGTGACTATAATGCTTCTCTTAAAATTTTCTGTAAAATATTCAAAAAGAGAAACCACATACTAAATATAGAAACGTTCTCCAGTTTTATAAATAACCATTACTTGTCAGATTGATGGAGATTGGTTTGAGGAGTCATTTATGTGTCTTACCTTCTACTATGTTCTTTGGCACTATCTTATCTATTGATTGCTTGGATCACCTCAGCCTTACTCCAGGATCCAAGGCTACATAAGCAAGAATAAAACAGGGAAACAACCCTAACAGCAGACAGATATTCTGAGCCAGCCAGCCAGGGGTGGTCTCACCATCCTTTAAACCCTAGGGAAAAGAAATTGTTCTAGTAAATAGGACCTGAGACAAGGAGGCCTTCATGTCTTTCTTCGGTTATTTATTTAGTGTCTACTGTATGCCAAAACCTATGTTAAATATAGGTGATAAAACAGTTAAAAATACAATGGCCAAGAACCTGGTCAGATTTCTTCATTATTAAGCTCCCAACACCTAAACTAGCACCTGCCATAGGTTAACACTGTATTTCTGGCAGGCCGACGAACAGGGAAGGACGGGGAAAGGAAACAAGGGAGAAAGAAAACTTAGAACCATATCAGATGCTCAAGCATTACAAACACAGGGAAACCACCTTCTATAATAGCAGAATGAGGACATCACTGAACCCTCAACTACTTTATAACAATGGAAATACAGGCAAAACAACTAAAATGAACTATTCAGAACTCTGGCAATTAACTCAAGCCACAGAATGAAGTGAAAATTGTCTATCCAAGAGAATCTCCTGACCCTTTGAAAGTCATTGGGGTCTGTGACGTTTTACTTTGGGATCATTCTTATCCATTCTTCCTCCTCAGTTCAATGTCACAGTAGCCAAAAGCTGACAGTGTTGCAGGTAATGGAAAGATCTGACTGTTTATTAAGGTCCATGAAAATTACCATTCTCAAAGTACAATCAATATTTTGTCCAAAGTTTCACCTCTCTGAGAAATCTATTCAGAGTGTTGGCTATTTTATTTGACTCAGAGCTCAGTTCAAGGTGGAGGCAGGGGTTTTCCCAGAGCATTACTGAAATAATAGCAAACTGCTGGAAACACCTAAGCTGTCTATGGTTGTAAATTCATTTGGAGCTTGGCAAGGAATCCTTGAGAACTGGGTTACTACAGGAAAAGGTTGAAAACCTCCAATAGATTCATGGTGATACCATTGTAATTCACTAGATATTCATACAGGAAAGGTACAAAAGGGAGGCAAGTGATTTGTGCAGCTTCACGAGGAAGCTGCAATTTCACACTCCCCGGGGAACCACTGGCCCACTCCCTACTGAGTCACTGGGAGGGTCAAACAAAGGGGAAATAGACACATGTGCAGTGAAGTTGAGGTAACATGGGGAAGGTACTTGCTGTCTGTCAGTAAAGCCTGAGAAACCATGGATTGGCTGGAGTAGGCAGGGCCATTACAAAAACACAAAAATTTGGGAACACATAATCCCTCAAACAAAGGAGCTCTCTCTTGAGTCTCTTGTTCCTTTGGTTTTGCTCCTGCTTCCTTGTACTCAGCTGCATGGCCCATGGACACGTGGACCCCACATGCAGTGAACTGATAGACTGCTGGTACAGATTCAGATTGCTAGCCGTCCCCTCCCCACCCCCCAAAAAACAAACAAACAAACATAAAAAAAACGAGTTTACTTTCTTGCTTACTCGTGCCAGACTCCTGGCTTGTGGTATTCTGCATTCTCTGTGGGCCATGTGGACCCCACACACAATGGACTAATGGGCTACAACTAGCCCAATTGATAAACTGAACCCAGCTCCAACATGGAATGGAAACTCTGGATGCTGGCTTTGTTTTTAGCTCTGCTGCATCCCCAGCTGCACCTCTTCCAGGGTTGGATTAAGGGAAATGGAAACTGGGGGATATAGTTTCACACAAATAAAATTTTCTGCTGTTGTAGACCAGAGAAAAACCAAGCAATGCTTTAGAGAAATGGAGTTACACAATTTATTACGCCAGTGGACTCAGTGAAATAACTTCCCAAGTCTGAGCAAAATAACGTGCAGAGAGCTTCTCTTATACTTTTGGGGGTATTTGTCCTCCAAATGTGGATTATGCTTCTAGACTTTTCATGAGCTTTGCAAAAACGGCCCCAGGTGTTGGGGGTCTTGAGACAGTATCTGATGGTCTGGCTTGGTGCCAGCACTAATAATGTCTCCTCAGGGCTGTGCACTGTTCATAGTTTATGGCCTCTGTGAAATGTGAGCATTTAGGTAACAGGTTCTGCAAGACCAGTTTCTGGGAAAGAAGCAGTGACTTCATTATAGGTTATCAAGAATGTACACAAATAAAAATCACTCATTCTCCCATGCAAGTCTTAGAAAATTTTTTTCACAAGACATCGTAAGAACCCACTCCTACCAGCAACAGAGAAATACCACCCATACATTTCTTAGATAACAAAAGGAGACATGAAGGTTAAGAGGTAGTTAGTTATCTAGGTGAAATGGGGAGAGGGGGTAGAAGATGAAGATCATATCATAGATGAATATATTTTAGATCTGAAGACAAAATACAAATGTGGTGCTTTCTACTTGGTGCAGCAAGACTGAAGGGGAGACTGGTTTGAGAAGAGGCAAGGGGCAAATAGGGGGAAGAACGTGTAGTCTCATAAGTCATGTTAAAAATCTTGAACATGATTCCAGGGGAAAATGATAAGTCATTGACGCATTTTAAGTAGGAAAGTTGTATGATCAAATTTACACTCATTCTGACTTCTCAGTGGGACACAGATGTAGATGTACATAGATGACAAAAAACTGCAAGTGGATATACTAGTGAATGGATAGACTTAGAGGATATCTTAAAAGTAAAATTGGTTAGAATTTGTTGGTGCTTACTAAGATTCTGTTGTGAGTTGTTTGGTACATGGTGGTTTTATTTGTTGGTAGGAAACACTGAGGAGGATGGTAGATTTTCATTTGGGATGGGTTGAGCTGGCCTTCTTTTGTAATTCAAGCATAAAGTGTGAGAAGACAGAAGGGACTAGGAAAGATTTCTGGGGAGAATCTACATGTTTTAAGGGATGACCAAAGAAAGTGGAGAGGAAAAGTAGGACTGAGAAAGAATGTTCCAGAAGGAGTAAAGAATACTAAGAGCAGAGGTGTCATGGAAAACAGAAGAAAATGCTCAAAAAGAAGGCAATGGCCAACAATGTTAAATGCAGTTAATGTCAAGTGAGATAAAACAAATAAGTATATGTTCAGTTAGCACAAGAAAATTGTTGCAAACTTGGAAAATACGTTCCCTTGAAGAAGTAGGAGGTAGTAAAATTAGAGTAGATTGATTGAGAAGGAAGTGAGAAAAAAAAACAAATAGGCAAATAGAAACAGCATAGATGAAAACTCAAAGATTTCAATTGCTGGAGGAAGTGAAATTAATAGAAGTAATTTGCTTGTTATTGATATAAGAGTGAGTGATACATGTTTAAATGTTGCTGTGAAATACCAGAATAGAGAGAGAAGTTGATGGACAAAGGAAATACTCAGTAGTGCAATTTCCTTGACAGGATAAGAATACATGATTAAGAGCAAAGGTAAAGAAATAGATCTTATAAGAGATATGCTGATATTGCCTCCTTCCTATTAGAATGTAGGTGAAGAGGGTGTAGATGAAGCCTGTATAGGCTTGCTGATATAATCAAGGGACTTCTGAATAAGCTTCTCTTTTACCTGTAAGGTAGAAGGTGGAGTCTTTTATGGAAAATGAATAATATTGTAGTGGACAGTTAGATAGATATGAGCAGAGGAAGGAGGATGGGCCAGGTATAGAAGGTCACCAGGATGGAAAGCTCTGGGTGCCTAGCAAATGTCATTGTAGGATGAGACCTTGCCCCAGGGTGATCTTTCCTCCCTAGAGATAACATCAAGGCCTCAGTTGTATTTTAGCTCCAGGCCCAGAAAAGCAGCAAAACCAGACCAGTGACCCCATGGCTGACCTCAGGACCAATTGCATTGGACAATGACCCCCTGCCCTGGTGAAGACAAATCAATCAGTGGAGACCTAGATTCTTCAAAGGATATACCTGGAAACCTACTGAATATTCTATTGAGATCTTAGCCTGGGGACCGCCCCTAAAACCTCTACCTTAAAACCATTAGGACAGAGGACCCAGCAAGGATACATCATGCTCTCCCTCCTGAGAGCACACCCACACCTTTTCTTTCCCTCTCTCCCTGTCCCAGATGCGTTACCCTTACCATCCTCACTTCTAACCTCCAATGGCCCTTCCTTTGCCTTGGTAACTGTTTCTAAGCCCATTTCTTCTATGAATTACTTGTTCTGCCTCTGTGACTTTAGAAATAAATGTTTTCTTATAGTTTGAGTCTTGGCTCTGAATTATTTCCTAGCCAGAACCCAAGTACTGAGGCTGCTGAAGCTAAGTAGGATCTAACCCCACCACTCTAACACCTGATCCATTCCTACAGCTTACAAATAATGGTGACTTGAATTGTGTGGCAGAATTCTGGGGAAGCCCATCCAGGGACATCTTGCAGATCCCGGCCAGTGTTAGGTACCATTATGTCCCACCAGCTCCTCGCTTTGCATTGGGTGGATGTGAATGAGTTTTTCTTGGAATTCTGGACTTCTTTGTTTTAAGGTAAGAGGCTGACTTTCTTTAAGCTATTTTTTGTGTTTTTTTTTTAAATTCATGTGGTGGAGCTAAAGGTTAGGGTTAAGAGACCCTTTGCTAAAGATAAGAATTGAGATAATTAAGAATAGGAGAGAAAGAAATGGATGGCTGCTTTTTAACTTAAGCTTTTCATTTAGAATGGCCTTATAAGGGTAAGAAAAAAACCTTTTGTTGAATAAATAAGAGCCTAAACTCTTTCTGCTCCAAAGAGGCCCAGTAGGGAGAGCTTCCTTCTTCCTACTGGGCCTCATAAAGGACCAGGGCTTTTGGGAACATGATAGATAGGGAAACACATCACTAGCCCAACTACTGGAGATCAGAGTTGTAGGATGATTTTCCAATGGAAGTGCCAGAGGTAGTAGGTACTCCTTGTATGGATAGATCTGATAGAGAGGATCCCCAGTAAGGCTGAGGCTGGTGGTCATTAAGTGAGCAAGGCCTGCAGGGTGTCTGTAGGTAGGGGCCTCATGTATCTGCAGGATTGGGGCAACGGGTGTCTCTAGGATTGGGGTGTGGGATGTCTGCAGGATTGGTGTGCTGGGTGCCTGCAGGTTTGGGGAACTAGCTATCTGCAGGATTTGGGGCACCATGTGCCTGCAAGATATCCCAAAACAACCCAGTAGGGACCCCTCTAACTCTCAGCTTAGAACATATCGGTCTCTCTTTAAATGGAGAACCAGTCCACAGTACCTAGAGATACCACTTTGGGATATATACTTTCCAACTGGAAGAAATATGACGCTGACCCTCTTCAGAAAAAGAGGCTAACCCCTTGAAACATGGCCTGGCCCCACTATAAAGCAGGCAATGGAGAGGTTTAGCCTGTTAATGGCACCATTAAGTTTAATACTCTGCTACAACTAGACCTGTTGTGCTGTTCCTAAGGAAAGTGGATGGAGGATGAGGCCTCCTTAGTTCAATGTGTCTTTTCCATATACACAATCCATTTTGCTCTTAGAGATGACCTTTAGCTATATGCTACCTATAAACTAGATCTCTATAATTGCTCAGAGCCTGAAAGAAAAATATACCCATATGGAAAGAACATTTCAAAACTGAATAAATGAATTTGTTAGTCCTTTGGCAACATTTTCCAATGCCTGAAGTATTAAAAATGACTTTCCTTGTTTTACAAATAAAGTCTTAACAGAGCCAGAGGTATAGCTTCAGAATATCAAAGCCCACTAAACCCGTTTACCTTCCCCTAGATCTCCTCTGCTTGGTTCAAAATGCTTATAGATAACTAGCTTTATAAAACCAACATCCATCTAGGACACTGTTGGGCAACCTTTTGAGCTTGGTGTGTCAAAATTCGCCAAAAAACCTAGCATAACTTGCGAGGTATGTCACTTCGAGAGAAAAAAAACATAATTTCACGATATTTGTAGTTCAAATAAGAAAAATGTATAATTGTAATATATAACTGTACTTAATGAACCAAAAACTAATTATTTAACTTACCTGCTTAGTAACTTCTTTGTTCATTTGTCAGTCAGTTTCTTTTGTTGGTCTTGATATTATTTAACTTGTGTGGGGTGCTGTGAACTAAGATAAGTGAGGGGGAGGGGTAATTCTTTAACTAACCTGCCTATTAATGACTTTTGTGTTGTTGAATTTCATTGGCTAAAACTTCAATTGAAGGTTGATATTTTATACACTTCAAGCCCAAGCAAGCGCTACTAACTTCATCTGTCAATCTATTTCTTTTGATGATTTTTATATTACTTAACGCTGAGAATAAGGTCTCACAAAAGTATGTAGAGGGGAAAATTGTGAGTAAAGCCATTGCTATATTTTTCAGGGTGCTAAAAGTGTCTGGTAATTGGTTCCAGGCACTCCAAATTTCCTGTTGGTAATGGCACTCCTCTTGATTCTCCAAGCAGCACCTTTGCAGATTCTCAAGCTTTGACCTCAAGTCAACAAACACCTGAGGCCAGATGCTATCTTGAAATTCTGCAAGTTGCATCTCCAAATCATCAATTTGCATCCATTGGAAACCAGTTAATTCCAAACTACTGTAGGCTACTATTTAGGGATACGTAATTATTTTTATGGTATGCTCTAGGCTTCTAAATTGAGTAAATCTATAACTGAACTGATCAGGTAATGAGTCTAAAACATGCTGGTACTTTATATGAAAGGGTTCCATTTCATTTTGTACAGTTGCACAGGCCTTCTCAAAACACTTTGTTACTCAAGGAAAATACTTATTTGTTTTAGTTTGACACAACATTAAAGATATCAATGCTTAGGTCACAGAATGTTTGCATAACACCTTACATATTTTGCTTCCTAATATACTTCTTTGCACTGATACAAATTTTATTAACTTTTCTCTCATTGTGAGACCATCAGAATATAGACCAACAATGACCAACTGAGCCTGTGATGCAACATCAATAGTTTCATTAAGAGAAATAGAAAATATTTACAATTGAGAGGGAGGAACCAAGATGGCGGCATAGGTAAACACCTATTTTGCTGCCCCACACAACAATTCCAAAACTACAACTTAACAACAAAACAAACATCCAGAAACACTGGAAAGCTGGCTCAGTGAAAATTCCACAAATAAAACTAAAGATAGGACACTTTGACTCAGAGGAGCTGTGGAGCGCAGCCTTGAAGATATGCACAGAGAGAGGTTTGGAGCCATGCACACTAGTGGAAAAGGGCGGGCAGCAGCAAACCTGGCTAATTTTTCCCAATGGGGAGGGCAAAGACGTCCCACTGCACTGACTCCTCAGTTCCCGGCGAGGTTCGAGGTCCAGGGTAGACACGCTAAAACCTGAGCACAGGCGTAGGCACAGCAGAGGTCTGGGAGCATGAGGAGAGTGCTCGTAAACTTGGAACAGCAGTTTGCGTGTAACCGCACAGAGAGAACTAGTGACTTGCTCCCTCATTTGGGAGACCAGCGGACTGCTTTGTTTTACAACCCTGGGCAAGACTTTGGTTGTGCAGACTCATTTGAGGAGAGGCAGAGTTGTCTGGCAACGGGTGGAGACCAGCAGTGGCTTTCTCTTGGAGGTGCCTGCAGCCATTACCACCCAGCACAGAGACTCACACGCTGCATAGGGCAGAGCTGACGCTGCCTGCTCAGCCCGGAGACTTCGCCCATCCAACTTGAACACAGCTCACCCTCTCAGCCAATTGGCCTGGAGGTCAAACCCTCCTAGTGTTAGCAACAATAAACTGGGCTTAACTTCAACAATACTGTACAACCCATAAAGGATTGCAGTAAGAGTATCCACCTCGGGTAACTGGGGAGGCTGAACCATTGTCCCTTAGAGGACATCTACCACACAAAGCTAATGGACCAACTCAGGAAAGCAGCCACAATGCAGAGAAATGGAAAGAAATCAGGTGTGGAAGAAATGGAGGGAAAAAAGACCTACTGAGTGGCAACTCAGATATTCTCTTAATAATTGCATCTTTATTATGCATATCGTGAGATAGAACTGGTGCACATCTTAGGAGAGTTTCTTTAATAAAATCTCCCTCACTGAGTGCTTTTTCATGCTGAACTATGGAGTGAGCAATGTTCAAACTTGCAGATGTTAAATTTGTAGAGCCTTTTATAAATTTAAGGGTGGAATTAGATTGCCTCTTATAAAGGTGTAGCTGCCTGGAAATGTATTCCTTCCTTTCATCCTCATCTTTTTTCAAGAGCTGGGAATGATTAGTTTCAAAATGTCTATTTATATTCCACATTCTGCTTACTACCATTTCAGTATATAGAATGCAAAATGATCTTCCATTTTTTTTTAAATAATGCCATACATCTCGGTCCATGTCTCTTGAAAAGGTCTGCTACTAAAAATTAAAGTTACCAAGACTGCAATATAAAATTTCCAAAAGCCCCCTTTAATAAAAAAAAAAGGGGGGGGGATAGTTGTGTAATATCATGTAAGGAAATTATCCTGTAAGTAAATTACATCTAGAAAATTTTTACCCCAGAAAAGTAACTTCCATTTGTAATGCCAACAGCAGGACACTCATGAAAAACGCACATGGTGTCAAAATAAGCCAAAGGAAAATCATTTGGGCAAAAATAGAAAGAATCCCAAGTCTAATTTACAGAAAAAATCTCTTTATTAACTTTTGGTTGAAAATATGTTAGTATATTTTCAGAAAACAACTCCAAGACCATCTGGATTCCTGCAACAAAGAAGAACTGACAGGTCTGTTCCAACTGTGAAGACAGTCCAGAGATGGAAGACACTGACAACACCTTGCCATGCTAGCAGTCAGCTGCCCTGGATCAAACCAGAGAGGGTGGAACCTGCATTGCCATCATATCTCCACCATCCAGATACCATCACTGACATATACACATAAGGAACTATTTGACATTGAAACTGGGACTCAGAACAGTTGGACATTGAAACTGAGACTCAAACAATTTTTGTACTTATATATTTATTTCCAGTATGTAGATGTAAGATCTTTTTAAAGAAAAGAATCAGGGGGAAAAGATTGATACAGAGGCAAAGAAGCATTGAACAGACTGTCAAACTGCAGGGGAAGGACTGGGGAGGCTGGGGGGCGGGGACTGTAAGAGACCAACCGAGGGACTTGTATGCATGCAGATCAGCATAACCAATGGATACAAGACTCTGGGGCGGGGAGGCAGGTGAGGACCTGTGCTGGGGAGCAGGGCAGGCTAGGTGGGGGACAATAGGGGGAAAAAGGAAAACATATGTACTACTATTTGTAATACTTTAAAGAATAAAAAAAATAAAAAATAATAATAAAAAAAGGTCCACTACTGCTACTACCACTTCCTTTACTTAACCTTGGTTTTTTATTTTTGGGGTTCTCCATCAGGGGGGCAGTGACAGAAGATAGAATTATAGATAGCCTTTTAGTCCTGGAGGCAATTAGGGGTTAACTAGCCTAATTGACAACAAAATGGCACATGTAACTGTCTTTTAGGAAACGGCAGGGTTAATAAGCAGAAATAGGAGTTAATAAGGATGCACAACAGTAATAGTGGTGAAATGGAGTCTGCACTATAAATTAAGATGGCTGCTGCTATTTCTAATGGCAGGAGACAGCACCCATAGCATAGGCCCTCGCCTCCTAGCCTCCCTCTCACTTATCTCAGTAATGATGGTCAATTAGAAATCCATGACACCCCAGAACAGTAGATTGGATGATTGTTGCTGTGGTTATGTGGTTGCTGGTAATGGCAATCACAGGGCCCCCAGAGATGTGTCCCCCGAGGCATTCTACTGCTCCCTGCTCTGCCGGCCAGAAGTAAGGTAAAAAATCCCCTAATGGCCTAATGGGAAGTCCCAGAACTAGACACTCTGTGCCAAAGTTCCTTTGCTTTGGCCTACAGACCTCCAGCACAGAGTGTCTACACTACACTACAGCAAATGTTTCATCCTCGGCTACTGCCTGGCCAGGTGCAGTAGCCAAGGATGAAACGTCCTTCTCGGCATGCAGCCCCATACTTCTCTGTATGTGACCACATGCGGCTGTGTGTCATCAAAAATGGCTACGTGTGTCAGTGCTGACACATGTGTCATCGGTTCACCATCAGGGATCTAGGAGAAGCTTACTGGTTTTTCCATGCACCTTTAAGATATCTATATCTATATCTATATTTCTATACCTATGTCTATGTCTATGTCTATGTCTATGTCTATGTCTATCTCTATATCTATCTATACCACCTATATACCTGGTTTCCTTCAAAAACACTTATCTGAGTCATCTTTTAAAATGCAAGTTTCTGGGAGATAATCTTTATTGAAAGGAAAATAATTTAGTCATTTGAACATATCAATTAACTTATTTCAGCTGTTAAATATTAATTACTAGACATGTCTTAAGTCACCTACTTTTAGCTTTTTAATACAAAGAAAAGCTAGAAAATAGATTTGGAACTTTTAACAAATGTCTTACACTTTATTAGAAGTATGTGTCTTAAAAGTGTGAATGTGTTTGTCAGTAGAGAAGTCTATGTTTGAAGTTATGAGATGTACTTACCAATCTAAAAGCTACTAATTGCTTACTTTTTAGTTAGCTAAAACATAAGTTTTCGTTCATTAAACAAAAAATTTAAGGTTTAAACATAAGTTTTAGTTCATAAAACAACAAAAACATAAGTTTTAGTTCATAAAACAAAAAAAATTTAAGGTTTTTAAGAGTTAAAAAAACTTAATTAATTGGAAATAAGTTGTATGGTTTTGATGATAAGGTATAAGCTATGAAAATATATTTTAAAGAAAATAAGAAAGTGAATTATTCTAAAGTGGCTATTTCTATATGAATAAGAAGGTTTGTAAAATTGTAGAAAGGTTTGTGAAGAAAAATCTTGAAAGGAAATTGTAATAAGTCAACTAATGAATTTAGTTAAGTGAATACATTTAAAAATCAAAAGTAAACTGCCCAGGCGGTGTGACTCAGTGGTTGAGCACTGACCTATGAACCATGAGGTCATGGTTCAATTCCCGTTCAGGACACATGCTGAGGTTTCAGGCTGGATCCCCCATAGGGGGCATTCAGGAGGCAGCTGATCAATGATTCTCATCAATGATGTCTCTATCCCTCTCTCCTCCCTTCCCTTCCTCTCTCAAGTCAACTAAATATATATATTCATATATATATATATATATATATATATATATATATATATATATATTACCATTACCATTGTTGTAATGGTAAATGGGATTGTTTAGTTTCTCTTTCTGAGTATTCATTATTGTTGTATAAAAATTCCATCAATTTCTGGGTATTAATTTTGTATCCTACTACATTGTTGAATTCATTTATTAAATGGAGTAGTTTTCTGATGGAGTCTTTAGGGTTTTCTATGTACAATATTATGTCATCTGAGAATTGTGAGAGTTTTACTTCTTCCTTTCCAATTTGGATGCCTTATATTTCTTCTTGTCTGATCTCTGTGGCTAGGACTTTTAGTATATGTCGGATAAGAGTGGTGAAAGTGGACTATTCTGTCGTATTACTGTTCTCAAGGGAAATGGTTTTAGTTTTAACCAAGTGAACATGATGTTGGCTGTAGGTTTGTCATATATGGCTTTTATTATGTTGAGATATGATTCCTCTAGTCCCACTTTGATCAGAGTTTTTATCAAAAATGAGTGTTGAATTTTGTCAAATGCTTTTAATGTGTCTATTGATATGATCATGTGATTTTTGTCTTTCAGAAAAGAGTGAATTGAAAGTAAAGCACGGATCAGGTAGACCTGTGGCCTGAATACATATCCTAATGGCCCAGCATATGGCATATAAGGACCAACCACCGGAAATAAGAGACTAACTCACAAAGACTTGAGACAGTAGAATTATTAGAATTAATAGTTATAAAATAACTAGACTTACTAGTTTTAACACTAGAGAAAACTTATATGAAAATATCTACAAGGAGATAAAAAACTCTAAAATCAAATTAACCAAGAGGCAATAAAACTAAAAATAAGGACTCATATTAAAACATATTACCCATAAATGAAGTCTAAATACTCGACTCTCTTTAGATCAAAGAGAAAACATTAAATTAAAACATGATAAAATATGAAATATTGGTTTAAAATAGCATCTGGCTGGCATCTCTTCACAGATTTTCCAAACTTTACAAGTTCCAGAAAAAGATAGGATATAATAGAAAAGTTAGACTGATAATGGAAGGAATCTGGAAGGAATATCTACAAACTACATAGCTCATGGAACCAAAGGAAAACACCCTGAGGCTTTGTTTCACTTAATATCTAAGAGTTGCGACTTAAAACAGACATACCTTTCAAAGAGATATTATGAAAATATTACATAATTCCATTACTTCCTTTTCATCCAAATATCCAATGAGAAAGACATATGTATTATACAGGGTGGGGTAAAAGTAGCTTTACAGTTGTTCATATGGAAAATAATACAATAGTTGATCTACACTAATAAAATAAAACATGTAAATTGACCATACCTCTGTTATGCCCATAAGCCATGCCTGCCAGCCAATCAGGAGTGAGTATGCAAATTAACCCAACCAAGATGGCAGCGGCCACAGAGCGAGCAGGAGGCTTGGGTTTCCCCAGCAATGGAGGAAACCAAGCTTCTCCAGCCCTGGCTTGCCCTGACCTCTGCTCAAGGCTACAAAGTTTCAATTATAGAAGATAAATTAATCCCAGATATCAGGGCCTCCTCTTGGGTCACTGAGGGGCATGGCCAGCCTGGAAACCACCACAGGCCCCTTGCTCAGGCTGCCCCACACCCTAAGGAAATCCCCACCTTGATCCAGCCACCCTTCAGGGCAAACCAGCCAGCCCCTACATGTACACTAGGCCTCTATCCTATCTAATAAAAAGAAATATGCAAATTGACTGTCACTCTAACACATAAGATGGCTGCCCCCACGTGGTCAAAGATGGCTGCCCCCATGTTGACACAAGATGGCCACCAAAGGATGGCCAGCAGGAGAGGGCAGTTGGGAAGGACCAGGCCTGCAAGGGAGGGCAATTGGGGATGACCAGGCCAGCAGAAGAGGGAAGTTGGAGGTGACCGGGGCTGCAGGGAAGGGCAGTTGAGGGGGACCCAGACCTGCAGGGAGGGCAGTTAGGGGCAATCAGGCTGGCAGGGGAATGGTTGGGGGTGATCAGGTTGGCAGGCAGAAGGAGTTACAGGCAATCATGAAGGCAGGCAGGTGAGCAGTTGGGAGCCAGCAGTCCTGATTGTGAGAGGGATGTCCGAATGCCTGTTTAGACCCTAAACAGGCATTCGGACATCCTCGAGAGGTCCCAGATTGGAGAGGGTGCAGGCTGGGCTGAGGGACACTCCTCCTCCACTCCCATCCCCTCTTGTGCATGCATTTTGTGCACTGGGCCTCTAGTAAATAATAATATAAGAATAAACTCTGAGTTCTGTGTACTTACAACTGTAAACCTATTTGTGCCTCCTTATACATGCATCCATCTTTTTCTTCTTCCCTGTCAACTACTTTCTGTTTTGCTTATCACAGCAATTTATCCAGCTAAAACTGACCTTTTTCAGCTAAACCTGCAATTAGGACAAGCCTTGTGCCCTCATAATATCCAGTAATGTGAACAGGAATTAAATGGATAGGATTACCAGGAAAACATAATTTTAGTGACCTATTCTTGTTGTATGTGTTTTTACCCATTTCATTTGCACTTTTCACTTGCCTTGCTTGTCAGAAGATATAGCTGTTAACTTGTGAGCCTAAGGACAAAAGCCTCATTCTAAGGATGGTAGAATAGGTAGACAGGAGTCAAAACCTGATGGCATCATTGTGTCTTCAGACTCACCCCAACTGCCTATGTCTACTTGTGGCCTTTTTGTTACAAGAAAACAATAAAAAATACATAAAACATGTGTCTGTGTATATAAAGTCATTGTCAGTTGTTTTTCTGATACTAGAGATGAACTCCTTTTAGAAATTATAAAAAGACTTCAACGAACACTGAAGTTATCCATCTACCATGTGAAGGCTACTTTCTGAGTGGACAGAGGTGCTCTGTCTCTCCAAACTACTGCCTCTTCGACATCCACTGCCATTGGAATACATTTCAAACTTAGCCTACATTCGAAGCTCTGCATAGTCAAACATACTCAACCTCTTTAATCATTTCTCTGGATGTTCCTTAGACTTAATCCACCATGTTTCTGCCAAGAATATTTCTTCTTGGGTTCTCAAAAAAACAAAGATATTTCTTACAGTCAATCTTTGCTCTCTCTCCTGTGAGATTTCCTGGACTATCTTGCTCATGTCTATTGCTCCCTTTGATGAATCCTTTCTTTGAACGTATTAGCAATATCACTGAAAAACTCTTTTACATCTTCTACAATGTTATTTACTTTATATGTATATATACTATATTTTTAACCAGATTGAATGTTTCCATAAACACATCTTCAACATCTAGTGTGCAGTGCAATGGGCAGGATATGTCTAACATTATTAACTAAATAAATGAAAGAATGATGACTAACATCTTTTCACATTCTTGATTGTAGTGATGATGCAGTTTCTTTTCAAAAGGCGTAAACTCCATGTTTCATGTTGCCTATTTTTACTTACTCCAAAAGAATATGAGGTATAATGTGATAATACATCCTAGTGAGTCACGTAGGCAACCTCATAATCACATCTTTCAGAATATTGGACACCTGTTGTTTCTCATTCTATCATATGAAACGTCCTATAAAAATAAAGAAAAAGGAATTACCATGTGGCAGCATTCATTGTTTTCATCTATGGGAATTTTGTAGTATTAAAATTATTCTAGAAATGTACATCTTAAAAGTATTTTTAAATTGGATATATATTACATAATGAAATGCAATAAAATAATATGCTTCATTTCTTCAAATAAAATAGAGAAATTATTGTAATTCCTATTTTAATTTTTAAAAACAATGTATAATTATACTAATTTACTAACGGTAACTAACATTTGTGAGGCATTTATAAAGTACTTTCACATCTATTTCATTACTTATCTTCTCAATAAGATAGTGACTATTTCCATTTGTAGATGAAGAAACTCCAGGGTGTTAAGTGATCTATAGGAACTGTCAAAATTGGAAGATGTTTACAGGTCTTATGATTCCAAACCCAAAGGGCATTTCATTATTCCCTCTGGGCTTCAAAGGAAGAACTTCCATTGAATGATAAATTTAAGTTTAAAAATAAAGTAGTTCTATGGGTTAAAGGTCCTTAGATAATGTAATTCCTTTTCTACATATTTTTGTGAAAGGAGCCATTACAATCTGACATAATATTTATTAAAGTATTTATTTATGTATTTATTGTTATTATTTTTATGTTTGTACATTTTATTTTCAGTTACAGTTTATATTCAATATTATTCTGTACTAGTTTCAGGTGTACAGCATAATGACTAAAGAAAATGTCCCCCCTGATATTTCAGTACTCATCTAGCCTCATACATAGTTATCACAATATTATTGACTATATTTCCTATGCCATAATTTACACCCCTGTGACTGTTCTGTAACTATCAACTTGCACTTCTTAATCCCTTCACCTTTTCTCCCAGTTCTGCAAACTCCTTCTCTCTGTCAACCATCAGTTTGTTCTCTGCATCTATAAGTTTGTTTTCATTTTGTTTATTTGTTTATTTTGTTCTTTAGATTCCCCATGTAAGTAAAATCATATGAGATTTGCCTTCCTCTGTCTGACTTATTTCACTTAGCATAGTATTTAATGGCATAAATTCTGTAGACAGAATACCTAGGTTTGAAGGCTTATTACCTATGGGATGCCAGGAAAGTTAGTTAACTCCTCTGTGCCTCAAATTCCTAATTTATTAAATTGGTGCAATAACAGCATTTATCTCATGGAATTTAAATGAATGGCAATGTGGTCACCACCATATCTAACATAGTCAACTTTCAGAATGTTATGACTGCGATTCTTTTCTTAAAGATGACTACTCTTAAGTTTGAATAATATTATCTCTATAGAATGTACTGTGCTTTGCATATTATCTTTGTGTCTCATTTACTTTTCCAAGTATTCATATAAAGATAGTAAAGTTGAGAATGTATTAGTAGCGAGTCCAAGGTTTCAACACTAGGTATTCTGCCTTGACTCAGCTAACCTCAACCCTAGTTTTTGCTCTCTCTGCCCACTGCTTCTTTGATTAGACAAATGGATGAAGTTTGGCAATGTCTTAGAGATGGTGTGTATAGTATTCCCAGAGGACACAGAGCTGTACTCCCCCAGCATGGTATCAGAGCACCTGTGTTCTCATTCAACACACAGACTGAATCAGGACTGCATGTGCTGGCCAAGTATTGTCCTAGGAGAAAGGTTGTTGTTCACTCCACATTCTCTGATCAATTTATGCAACTCCAATAAGCCACTGCTTTGGTCAGTGATTCTCTTACTCTGGCTAAAAGTAAGATCAGTCTGGGAGATGTATTTATGCCAAGAGGAGAATAATGAGCTTAATTTCTCCTTCTCACCACTACTTCCATCTAATACATACAATGCAAGTTTGTAAGATTGGTCCCTTTCTTTTTAATCAAAGTAAATCTAACCTTGTTAAAGAATTATTTGATAAGAAACAGTCTCAGTCTTAATGGTATTTCCCAAGGCAGCACAAGTCTAAGAAGTACCTGGTTGATGGGGCTTGGAAGGTAAAAGAAGGACCTCCAGCCTCGTGTGCATTATGCTTCCTATGGACATCCTCATTGTCAAAGCTGGTGTCTAAAAGGCCAGAGGGCCCTCGCTCTAGACTGCATGTATAAAATAGGAATCTTTGCCAAGGTAAAAAATAATGCAGCATCCCTAGATTATGTGGTCATCCCCTTCCGTGTCTTGTCTCCCTAAGGCATCAACATTATTAAGTGGCAGGACATCCTTGCTTCTTCTACTCCAATTCTTATCTATTTTCCCAACTTGTTTTATAATCTTAAAATATCATTCATTCTCCCTTTTAATTATCTTTGTTTCTTTCAAAGTTACTCCCTTTGCCTCAAAGTCAATAAACACATCTTTAATAAACTCAAATTTCACAGGCAAAAATTGTCCAGTATCTAACGTTAAGTGAAAATTAGCATGCCACAAAACTGTGGATGCCAATGAAAAAGTTTTTTGTAAAACTTATATATAAGTTTACATATTGAAAATAAAAACTAAAAAAAAAAAAAATACAATGAAATGCAAAGACCAGTAACATAGGAAAGTGGAAGATGTAACAGGAACACAGAAGAAGAAGCACTAACTTGACCCGAGGTGGTTATGGCGTGGCCAAGTTGTGGTTTTAACATCATGCTCAGTCAATGGCTAGAAGCATGCTTGGGGAGCATGTGACTCAGCTTTAACTCTGCAGAAGATCCAAAGGTATGGCTGATGGAGACAACCATACAACACTTGTCTTTGCTGTGGATTCTCCTAGAACCTAAGCAATGCACCTTCACTGCCTTCTACAGTCCACCCCTTGCTTGCACTGCAAAGATCCACAGATCTACACATGTTCAGGAGCAGCTCCTTTATGGTTTTGTGGGCTCCTCCAACTGAGTGGAAATTTAAAAGAGGGAAGTTCATGGGATGAAGTATAGCACACATTGCTGCAGTTGGTCTCAGGGTCACAAAGGACTCATCTTTCCCCTCCTCTACTATCTGTTCTAAATTTCTAAGTCAACCATGTCCTCAGCAGGTTGGGGATTTACCAGGTAGTGTGACCCAAACCTTCATTCTCGAACGGTCTGGGCCCTTAGTAGTAGTGTCCTTCTTAGGCCATGGTCGCTGCATGCACTAAAATTACAGTTGATGTGGGAGCTACAATAGGCATGAGAATTTACAGTTGGTGTGGGAGTACCAAGAGATGTCCAATTAGGTCACCTGGGCCCTGCCAGTGTTATAACCCTCATTATGTATAAGCAGCCCAACTTCCTCCTGTTGATCAGAGGCCATCATTTCTCCCAAAATAGTGACCCCTCTTCTCATCTGTGTTCCATATATAGTACAGAAGGAACCAAAGTGCAGTCAAAGCTGTACTTCAACAGGACCCTTAGTCCCCTGGCAAGCATGTGCTCCCTTAACAGATCAGGATACCTGAACCTGAATAGCTTAGAGTTGTTAGATTAGGAAACACACAATCTGCCTTGGACGTGGGTGGGGGGAGTAGGGGGCACAATTTCATTTTATTGTTATGCACTGATGCTGGGTCAAACGAATTCTTATGATTTAATTTCAGCAAAACTCTAATAGTAGCTCTAGATACGTGGTCAACCTGTACTCCAGTGTCAAGTAGTCTGCTTCAGTGGGGACCAGTGACATCTTAGAAGTTATTACTAGAAAATTAAATTCCACGTTAGGAAATTTTTGCTTATTCAGTCTTATTTGTGGATCACTTGATCAAGCACCTCAAAAATCCAATTCCAGGCATATTGCCTTGTCTTCTGTAGCATATTCTTGTAGCTCTTTTGGGATATAATCTTCCCTTTTTTTCAAAAGAGGTTTTCTTTATACATATTTTATTGATTTCAGAGAGGAAGGAAGAAGGAGAGAGACATGAATGATGAGAGAGAATTATTAATCGGCTGTCTCCTACACCCCCCGCCCCACACTAGGGACTGAGCCTGCAATCCAGGCATGTGCCCATGACCAGATTTCAAACCTGGGACCCTTCAGTTCACAGGCCGACACTCTATCCACTGAGCCAAACTGGCAAGGGCTAATCTTCCCTTTCTTATCAGGTTCATTCCATCTCAAACCAGGCTTTGCTGGGATTCAGTCTAAGTATAGGCCTGGCAGGCAGGAAAAGAGATGGGGATAAATGCTCTGAGGAGTCATCTGTTGACTTGCAGGAATGAGAAGTGTGTATGATCTTCCATACTGGGAAAGCTCAGGCTCTTATTAGGGATCCTGATTAAGTTCTGGGTTCTAAGCCAAATTTCTTAGGTAGCAACCCCCAGTTTCAGTGATACCTGGTTTTCCCAATCAGTGCCCTGACCTTAGCATAACAGATATTTCAAGACTGAGCATTTAAATTTCTCTGGAGCTCTGCAATTCTAGCTGTTAAAGTCTGAGCTTGCTTCTCAGTGGTGCTCAGTCTTCCACTGCAAGAAATGAGGGACAAAAGGCCTGGCAGTTCTCACACAGAGTCTTTAAATTTTTAACTACTCTCATTTTTTTTCATGATCCTTCTGCTAAGCATCAATGCAAGTTATTCATAACCAGCAACTCTCTATCCTTCCAGATACCATTCCAGCTACATTTTTCAAATGTCTGAATCATCTCATCAACAAGATTATTCCTGTCCAGCAGGACTTCTCGCCAGATCAACACGGGTGAAAGTTTTAGCCATTGGCCAATCACCTTGTGCTAGGAGTTTCCATGACCCATAGTCAATGGGATGGATTCCTTTTTGCCAGGTGGGTAGTGAGAGTGAGCCAGTGCTCAAGCCCCATTTTACAACTTGCTTTCTTGGGCCATTGCTCATATCATTGATATAATTCTCCAAGAAGATGGCAAAATTGAATTAGGCATGCAAGAGATTTATTGGGAGAAAATTCTTGCAAAAATAAAAGACAGAGGTAGCCAGGAAAGAGTGGGCAGAGAAAGCAATGATAGACTCATTCTGGGACAGGCACTGTGAGGGGCCCTGGCCTGGCTGTGGAGGAAGTTCTCCAATTAAACTTAGTTCCAGTTTCTGGAAAGAACCCCCTCATCCATGAGTTTTCATGGACATTGACTTGATTCTCAATTAATATCTTTTTTTTACTATGACCTCTCATATCACACATGAAATGACTACTAGAGATGATGCCTTTCCTGAGTGATAGTCAGCTTTTCTACAAGTTTGGGAGCTCAGAATTTATTAAACTGTCACAAACTTTTTCAAAACAGAATCATTATTTCTTTGGCAACACAATTCCCTAAAAATACTTAGTAAGTTCCAGAAATATTTGTTTCATTATACATAAGTTCTTTTCTGGACTAATATATACATTTACATTGTCTCCTTGCTCTCTTGCCCTAGACCTCTCTTTTTCCTTTAGTTGGCTTCCACTGAGGCCAGCTGAATATAGGCTTCGCTGAGAAGTCCACATTTCAATCCACTCTTTTACAGCAGGGCTGGGTCCTTTTGTTTTACTGAAAAGTCTCATGGAAGACATTCAAGCAACAAAAGTTCTCTCTCCTGATATTTGAGGTACAGAAGCTTTTCCAACCCTGCAAAGTCTCAAGTTCTTTTAGCCTCTGCTAGAAAACCTATCAATTCTTGATAAAGTTCTGGTTTTTTTCTCTTGTTACTTTGCTAAAAGTTACCAAGGAGCAGCCAACACAGGAAATTTTTATTTTTTTCAAAAACTTCCCTTAAAGCTTTAGGCCTATTAAGTACTCACCCTGCTTTCCAATTTATCATATGCAATTGACTTACCAAAAATTCTCCCACAACATCCAAGGATTGCAGGTTTGAAGCTTAACTGCTAATCCAATGCCACAGAATCTGACTTCCATGAACCAATTCAAGGTAATAGTAAGGCTGGTCTAAATTGTTGACAAAAGAATAAAAACAATTAAGTGGCTTAAGGACTAGAGAAGTTTCTCTTGAAAAATTCTAGTGAGGGAGTTTCAGGTTAATTGCCAATTGATAGTAGCTCACCATCTTCAACATCTTTCAAAATGGCTCTGAATATCACTATTTCAAGCCTAAAGACAATGGAGGCACACACATAGAAGTCTAAAACAGGCATATGTTACTTCTGTTCACATCACAGGTGGGGGAGTTTTGTCATGCGAGATAATTCTAAGGAACTTGGGAATGTACTACTACAATCTTAACTTAGCTACAATTCTGTTGAATGGAAGAAGGTGAGAATGGATTCCAATTGACAGCTTACTCTAACCTTTCTTCTGAGTGTCAGGTATTTCAAACTGTTTCTTCTCAAACTCAACATGTCTAGAACAGAACTCATTATTTCTTCCCATATTCAGCTCTTCATCTTGCCTTTTCTCTATCTCTCATTGTCATTCTTTTAGTTATCCCTTCTCAACATATTGGAGTGATTATTTATTGGCTCTTTCCTCTTTTTCATTACCCATATCTAAATGGTGACCAAAATGACTTTCCGCCCTTGGTTGGTGCCCTCCACATCTGCCTCTTCTTGCTGTCTACATATCACCAATCAGCCTCGTCGGTCTTCATTACTACTTACCTCAATGTGGTGCCCGCCTGAGTTGTCTACACAACTCCACATGTTTCCCCATTTTCCATATAACCTGATGAATTAATCTGCCCAAAACAAACCGCTGAACTATCAATTTTATGTTTGATGGTTCCTCAGGGCCTACACAAAATTAAATACAAATTAGCCTGCTATCCAATCTGAATAGACTTGTCTTCCACAAGGATGGCTTTTCCAGAAAACTTTCCAAAAAGGATTAGCTGCCAACCCCCAAATATATCTTGTTTTCCCACTTTCTAGCTTTTGCTAACTTAGTGATATGCTTTGAAACTCCCTCTCTCCTTATTTCTAGGAATAGCATAGTTTTAAACACAGGTTCTAGAGACCTGATTTCTAATCTCAGCCCCACCTCTAGCTAGCTCAGCCCTACCGTAAGTCATTTAACATCTCTGAGCCCTGTTTCATCTTTTCTACAACAAGGACAAAAACACAAGATTGTTATCAGGAATAAACACAATAACTTCAATAATGTATCTACATAGTATAATTAGTGTTCATAAATGTCAATTTGCTTTCTTCTTCTCTTTACTGAATTTTTGCCTAGTTTAGCTCTTACTTCCTCTGTTAAGCTATTATATTACGTTACAGTATTGCTACTCTTGTCACATATACATTCTCAAATATCAATGAACCTGTGAGGTTGGGCTTACTCTCTTATATCTTTGTTATTGTTCCAGAAAAGCATGTCCCAGGTGGTCCACTGATTCAAGTTGACCAAGAGACACAAGAAGTAGATATGAACACAATCTGTATCATAGAACCAAGCCAAGATTGTGGTCTAGCCAAACCTCATTAATCCATAAATGTAGGTGTGAGAATAAATAATTTGTTGTGGCACTGAGTGTGAAGTGGGCAATGCTAAACATAGTACATTTGACCTACGTGCAACACATTGTTCAAAACTTGATTTAAATAAATCACAAATGCAATCACAATAATGATCACCATGCTCCTTTTAAACTTTCCTTTCCTTTTTTATGTGAAAATGGTATCTGAAAAAAAATAACATAAGATCATTAGGTTTTTTTAATGTTAGAAACTAGTGATTCAAAAACTAGACTCTCAATGTAGCTGTTCTGTATATGTAAGTCATGCATTCTGAAAAAGGCAATAATGAATGAATGACATTGCAGAGCACATGTAGTGTATAGTATACTTCTTTAGAATACTCATGTGGAAGAAAATGGAAATTCAATTTTAACTGCATTTTGAAGTTGTATGAAATCCTCATAACAAAAATAATAAAGTTACTGTTTATTTAGCACCTCGTACATCAGATAACAGGATGCAATGATAGATAATTGTAATACACTACTCTTTTAAATTTAAATTACAAATTAGAACTATGAAATATGTATTATTTCCCTCACAGTTTAAATTTTGTCCTCGGTCACCAACTTAATACAGGTCAGAGCCTAGGTGCAAACATATATATGCCGACTCCAAAAGCCATCCTTTCCCATCATGCCATGGTGAGGAGAAAATTGAATTTATTTAGACTTAGGCAAAGTGGTGTCAAAACTATCCCCACGTAACTTTTTAAAAGCTAAATTGTGTCAGTGCTTCATATTTAGCTTTGATTAAACTTACACTGAGTATATACAGCACACCTGTTTAACTAGAGGCACTATTTCAGCAATCTCTGAGGTTTTTATGAATTCATTCATCTACACATTTGTAAACTAGAAAGTCGTTACCCTGATCATGTTTCACATACTCTTCCAGAAACTTTGGAGATAAAAATAAGAACCCATAATCCCAACTGCACGGAATTTATCTAATTGGAAGAGAGACATGCAAACAAATAATAACACAAACTCAACAGTAATTAGAAAAACGCTAATTAAACAAAATTTATACCCATGAGACTGGCAAAAAATTAAAATTCTGCATAATGCTAAGTATCAACAGTGATATGGGAAGCCCAAAGGTAGGATCATGACATGTCTAATGAAGAGTTTTGTTTTAGATATGTTAATTTTGAAATGTCCATGTGAAATCCAAATGGAGACAGCAATAAGAAATTAGATATAACAAGATTGGAGCTAGAAGAGAGCTTACCAATGGAAGTATAACTCTAGGAGTTTTCCATAGTTTTTGCCATGGAAGCCAAAACAAAACAAAAACAGACAAACAAAAAAACTAAACTAAAAGGTCTCTCTGAGTAGAGAAGTTTCATATTTTGGGCATGAGTTTCATGCTTATGGTGAAGTCTGGGTGAGATGTACTTATCACAGGTTATTACTATGCCAATCTAAAGAAGGGAATGTGGTTAATGAGGCCAAGTTCTAGATGGGAATATGCACATGAGAGATGGAGCTTTCAGCTGACCCACTTTCAGGCTGTCCCTAGACGGCAGTCTTTTCTTTCTTTGAATTATGAACTGCTATGAGAACTTCATGAAAGCCATAAATACTTCCCAAAGAAAAGCAGAAACACATTTCAGAGTGTTATGTTATCTTTTGACAGACCCCGGTTAAAAATACCTGGAAAGATTGAATATTATTGACTCTTTTCTCTTCCATTTTTTTCCCCTCTTCATCTAATCAGGTTGGTCCATAATTTATCAGCTAGAGGTGATATGCTTCATTGTAGGTGGTAGGAAAAGTGATCTTGGCATTAAGGCTGATTCCACTGTGGCATGAGCTCACAGCCATCCTAGACTGTCTCCTTAGGCTTGCAGTAAAAACTAACTGATCCTTGTCTTGTTCCTGGAAATGGATATACTGGAGCCCTAATTTTTTTTTCATTGTCTTGTCTTTGTGTCTGCATGATGTGTTAGGCTGCTATTTACAAAGCTAAACTATCTTCCAGCCTCCATTTCAGAGGTCAAGTGGCATAGTTATAGTGACAAAGAAACTGAAGGTGTTTCTCATGGATAAAAACTAAACTCATATGGAGAAATATTACATGGTAGATTTAATCCTATGGGTAGAGTGATTGCCATTCCAAGTAATGACAATAAATATAATACTGAAGCCTTGGTCATGAATGATAAAAACTCAACATTAAAAAAGTACTTTCCTCCTTCATAAAATTATGGAAATTAATGATAGGAAAGGACATTTAATCCAATGAACTTGTTGTCAATCCTTTATTATTATTCAAATTATTACATTTTAAGTCTACAATAATAGCATTCCAAATTTTCCACCTCAGTGTGTGTGTGTGTGTGTGGGGGGGGGAGCATTTACTTCTTATATTAACTAAAAAATATAACTAGCAGACATTTTACCTTCATTTATGTATGAAAAACTGGATACAATAGAGTGGAACTGGCACTAGATAGAAACCTGAATTTCTGCCATTCAATGCTACTCCAGGTAACAGCTGTGTATGTCGGAACAAGTCCCTCTACCTCTCCTATTTTTTTATTTGTAAACTGAGGACCAATGCTTGCTTGCTTATATTCTAAGGTTGTTACAAGGATCAAATGAAGTGAAATGTATACAAAGAATTTTTGTCAAGTTTTAGGCTCAATTTTAAATAAAGAAACTCATGATCAGCCAAATTGCCTTGAGCAAATACACAGCTTGTGATGGAGCTAGAACACTTGACTAATTCAACATTCACTATGGTAATATCTGAGCTTCTTTGGTACAGTGATGAATGGTTATACTTGGATAAATTGTTTGAAGGGCTTATGGCCCGGTGGAATGTGAGATCCTGGCGGAATCCCTGGGGACCAGCTGAATTAACATTAGGTAGTTGTTGAACCACTTTATAAAAATGGAGGACCCTAATAATGATAGTTTTGTTTTATTTTTTTATTTTATCTTTATTGTTCAGTTTATTAATTACATTGTTCCCTTTTTCCCCCTATAGTTCCCCTCTACCTGGTACCCATCCCACCCTCCACCCTCACCCCCCTCCACTGTCCTCTCCCATAGTTGCATGATTTTTGTCCAGTCTCTTGCTGCACTTCCCACACCCCCTTTCACCCCAAGAGTTGTCAGTCCATTCCCTCTCTATGTCCGTGATTCTGTTACATTCACCAGTCTATCCTGTTCATCAGCTTATTAATTCACTTGATTTTTAGATTCATTTGTTGATAGATGTGTATTTGTTGTTCCTAATTTACACTTTTATCTTTTTCTTCTTCCTCTTCTTAAAGAATATCTTTCAGCATTTCATATAATATTGGTTTGGTAGTGATGAAGTCCTTTAGGTTTTTCTTATCTGTGAAGCACTTTATCTGGCCTTCAATTCTGAATGATAGCTTTGCTGGACAGAGTAATCTTGGTTGCAGATTCTTGCTGTTCATCACTTTGAATATTTCTTGCCACTCGCGTCTGGCCTGCATCGTTTCTGTTGAGAAATCCGCTGACAATCGTATGGGTGCTCCCTTATAGGTAACCAACTGTTTCACTCTTGCTGCTTTTAATATTCTCTGTCTTTTGCTCTTGGCATTTTAATTATGATGTGCCTTGCTGTGGGCCTCTTAGAGTTCCTATATATTGGGGTTCGGTGCGCTTCTTGGACTCCTAAGTCAATTTCTTTCACCAGGTGTGGGAAGTTTTCAGTCACTATTTCTTCAAATAGGTTTTCATTGTCTTGCTCTCTCTCTTTTTCTGGCATCCCTATAATTCGGATGTTGCTATGCTTGAGGTTGTCCCAGAGGCCCCTTACACTATCTTCAATTTTTTGGATTCTTTTGTTTTCTTGCTTTTTCAGCTGAGTGGATTTTACCTCTTTGTATTTCAAATCTTGAACTTGGTTCTTGGGGTGCTCTAGAGCACTTTTAGGTCTTTGTATAATATTTTTTTATTTCATTTAGTGTATGCTTAATTCCTGGTTGGTCCATTTTCATATCCTTGAGAGTCTCCTTTATATCCTTGAGGGTCTCCTTCATTTCCTTGTAGGACTCATTCATTTCCACGTTGGTCTTGATCACTTCCTTTGTGGTCTCGCTTATTTCATTATAGGCCTCGATCTTTTGTTGGAGCCTCTTGAGAAGCCCTATAACCGTGGTTTTGAATTCCATGTCTATTCGTTTTTTTTTCCTCCATTTCTTTCACATCTGATTTCTTTCCATGTCTCTGCATGGTGGCTGCTTCCCTGAGTTGGTCAATTAGCTTTTTGTGGTAGACTTCCTACTAGGGATAGTGGCTCAGCCTCCCCAGTTACCTGAGGTGGATATGGGTTGCACAGTCTTGCTGAAGTTAAGCTCAGTTAATCGTTGTAGCACTTGGAGGGGTTGACCTCCAGGCCAATTGTCTGTGAAGCTCAGCTGTGCTCAGGTTGGATGGGCGGAGTCTCCGGGCCAAGCAGACAGCATTAGCTCTGCCCTATGTTGCCCCAGGGACTCTGTGCTGGGGGCAATGGCTGCCAGCACCTCTGAGAGAGAGCCACTGTGGAGCTCCACTGGCTGCCGGGGAATTCAGACTCTCCCCAAATGAGTCTGCACACCCAATGTCTCACCCAGGGTTGTAAAACAAAACAGACTGATGGTTTTTTCGAATGAGAAGGCAAGTCGCAGAGCGCTCTCTGCACGGTCACAGAGCTGAGCTGTTCATGCAAGCTGCCTTTTCCACAAGCTAGCAGACCCCTGCAGCACCCGAGCTTCGGCGTGCCCTCCCACTGTCCAGTTTTCACCCCGTATGATAGTGGGTTCCGTGGACTTCGCCCAGAGCTGGAGAATCAGTCCAGTGGGACGTCTTTGTCTCCCCGTTCGAGAAAACTGGCTGGTTTTCAGCCGCCCGCCCTCTCCGCTGATGCGCTCCAAACCTCTCTCCGCGCGAATCTTTCAACGCTGTCCTCAGCTGCTCCTCCGAGTCACAGTGTCTTATCTTCACTTTTATTTGTGGATTTTCACTCGGCCAGCTTTCTGGTGATTCTGGAAGGTGTTTGTTCTTTCGCTAAGTTGTAGTATTAAAATTACTGAGCATGACGGCAAGATAGGTGTTTTACCTATGCCGCCATCTTGGTTCTTCTAATGATAGGTTTTAAAAAATACATATTTTTATTAACTTCCAAGAGGAAGGGAAAGTAAGAGAGAGCTAGAAACATCAATGATGAGAGAATTTCTTATAGATAGGCTGCCTCCTGCACATCCCATACTGGGGACGGAGCCTGCAATCCAAGCATATGCCCTTGACCAGGAATTGAACCCAGGAGCCTTCAATCTGCAGGCTGATGTTCTATCCACTGAGCAAAACTGGCCAGGGTATAATTAGGCTTTTTATTTTGCAAAGCATTGTTTACAAACTTGTGTCCAGAGCAGGTTTGTTTGACGAAACAGTAGAGATAAGAAAAGCAGAGGGAAGGAGAGAAATTAATTTTTTAAAAATCCTCAATGGATGGTATGTTTTTGTTGAGAGAGAGAGAGAGAGAGAGAGAATGAGAACCATCAATGTACCTACCCCGACCAGGGATCCGTCCCTCAAAACCTGGGTATATGCCCTGACAGGGAATCAAAGCCACAATCTTTCCGTGTATGGGATGGCAGACACTCCAGCCCACTGAGCCACAACAGGCAAGGCTAAAGAAACAGTTAATTTTAGTAATTAAATACGTAACTGAATAAAGTGAAAATTATAAAATGGGAAATTGCATTAAGTTACTTGTGTAAGATCTATAATGTGAAATATTACAATTTCTCTTGTTCAGTGTTTTATGAAGTGGGCTTGCTTTTGGGTGAGGGGGAGAAGCAAGGCTGAGGCTGAACAAAACTGGAGGCCCCCCCTGGAGCCAGATGAAAAGAGTTCCATGAGAATTAACAGAGATAAAAACCTGAACACATATGTCTATATAAATATTAGTTATTATTTTATTGTTGTAACCAGCCACCTCCTGCATCTAAGAGAGAACAACTAATAATTTAGCTTATCAGAGAAGGGAGGAGTGGCTGTATTATAATATATAGGTCTTTCAACTCATCACCATAGTTACAATGCCTGTTTAGCTCTATGGAAAAAAAGGAACACATTCGATGTGTTCTAACTCCATCATTAAACTTCATTTTCCTCTCTATCTTCTCTCAACCAAAATATATCTCAGCCATACCTTAGAATGAACGTTATAGAAACCAAACTCTCTTCTCATTATAAATTATTCATTCTAACACATCTCAGCAGTGAACATCTTTCTTTGATAAGAAAGGCAGCATGAATCTATGGGATTAGTTTAAAATAAACAACAACCTAGACATGCATGTGAAAACTTATATATTGAAGCTCTTAAAATTTTGTGAATTTTATTTGAAAATAAATTTGCATTTATTTTAGGTTGTTCACTGCATTATCTACAGGATATCCAGCTCTACCTACTTTATATCCAGAACTGATGCTTGCTTTTACCTCAGTATTTCTGATTTTATAAAGTATTTGGCCACATATATCACTAATTTATGAGGCATATTGCACATAACTTTAAGACCATAGTTATTAACATAACGCAACACTTTCTTTTTATTGTGCCTTCAACCCTGAAAAGCAAGTTGATGAACCTTTGGACTTTTACAGGGACTGAGGCACTAATAGATTTAGAAGATAAGACTTTAGAGAGCTTAAACATACTGTTATGTGAGTGGCAGTTCTGCACAGCAAGTAATTGTCTTTTCCAAATGCCAGGATCACCTCATTGAGAGATACCCTTTAGTTTACTGAGAGGCTTACAGATCATGGAAAGAGAACTCCAATTTACCAATCTTGGACTCCTCTATATAAAGGACCACGATAATTAAACTACTACTGTGGATATTTTGCAATACTCTATAGGTGATGAGTAGGGAGTGATGTAGGAAATGTTCCAATGTATTGTAGCCAATCATACCATCATAGGCTTATAATGTTGGTTCACTTATCAGGGCCACCAACTATGCCAAGACCCACATCCACCATTACTACCAAATTAATCAGAAACCAAAGATTATTAACTGTTAGTTTTAAATAAGTTAATTCAGTTTCTCCTATTAAACCATTCAAAAACAGATAAAGGAAGTAATAATTTTATGTTGAACGATTAAAGGTAGTTAAAGAACATATTGTATGTCTCTTGATTGCTAAGGAAGGAATACTAAATGCAAGTAAGTTTTTGACAAAGATTATTTGGTAATATTCAGGGTCATCAGAAAAGAGTCCTTTGATCAATTACCAGTGACCACTATGGATGTAGGAAGTACACTTGTACTACATATTTTCCATTTGATTTATTTAAAAAGGTTCCCAAATTCCTTATAACATGTATCATAATTTTAATTATAATGAGTCAATAAAGACAATATATTACCATCAGATATTATTGTATATTGTGGTGATAATTGATGATGAATAAATTATTAAAGCAATTTTAATTGCTCATTTAAATATATCCCTTGATAGTGAAAAGAAGAATTAATTAGGGATATATATATATATATATATATATACAATCTTGATCAATTTAATTATTGTGGTTTGGGGAGTACAAAGCCTCACAAACAAAGAGTATTATTATTAATCTATGATCCATGACTCCTCTTCAGGAAAAAAATTCTTTGTCCACAATGTACATTTTCATTGATTCTTATCTTCCCACAACTGTAGTTGAGACTTTAAAAGTAATCACTTTAATGTTTTTAAAGCCAGGTTTTAAAATACAGGATGAGCTAAAGATTTTTGGTTTCTGACTTTACCAGAAATATTTCCCAGACTCTTCAAGGCCTGAAATTACATGAACTTTTCTTGTAGTTTAAGTAAATGCCTCATGAGACCCAAGATATTAATATTAAACACCAAAAAGGGTCTCAATGATCTGCTTCAATACCCAGTGGATTTATTAGTTTTAGTGATGATATTACAGATAGTGAAGAAATACATATAAAAGTTGATAAACAATGTATATGAGCAGCTATATTATAAAACTATGGAATTGGTTGGCAGTTGTACATAGTGACCTAGGAGTAGATTAGAAAGCTATAAATGAAAGATAAATGTTCTAAAATTAAAACATACTTGCCATTGGGAAATCAGCATAGTAGTGAGGCTTACTATGCCTTATTAAGGAGTAGTTACTATTCATTGTTAGACTGGTGAACGAAGAAGAATATCAGTTACCCAGACAGTGAGATGAAAACATCGTTACTCTTATTTATTATCATGTGAGTGTTGGCCACATACTTTCCATACCTCTTGAACTACTTCTGATTTATTCCCGCCACTTTACAATTTATCATATCTTTTAGCAAGTCCAATTATGTTTATCTACAGTAAGAGCACTGGAATTTCAAGAAACCAAAAAGAGATTTTATTAGGTGATTACCATAGTATAAATAATAAGTCAGAGTCTTTCTAAAAATATTTACCTAGAGATGAGGAAGTTTTGAAAACTTCTGAAAAAATATGTCATCTAGTTTGGGAATTATTAGAATATGATAAGAAAAATTTAATAAGGTATCCAAAGACTTTTACATTTGAAAATCATAACAATGCAAAGATCACATTATGGGATTTTTAACTGAAGGAATATAAAAAATGCAACTTGAAAATTTTTAACCATGAATCAAAATTTAGAACACACTGAACTAATTTTATGAAACCTTAGTTCAACGTTTGTTTTACTGATCTATAAAATTAATTTTAAAAATTTTGGGAAAAGAAAAATATGTATGAATTAATATATTAAAAGACATGTGAACCAAATCCAAATTATGGGTGTTTTGTCAGAATATTCTTCAAATCAAGTGGCAATAACATTTAATCTTGGTCCTGTCACTTACTAGCAGTGAAACCTCAGCAAAAAAATCTCTCTGTGCTTCAGATTTCTTAGCTATAAAATGGGCATTAACAGTGCTACTCCATGGGTTCTCTTGAGGATTAAATACACATACATACACACACACTAATGCACACAACAGATATCTTAGAACAATTGTATACTGTGTGCTATGTAACTGCTCTTTAGTATAACTGTTATTGTTGTTGTTATTATTAACTTTACATGTTTTACCTTAGGATGATCCAGACTTTAACTTTACTCTCTTCATCAGTGCCATAATTTTATTACATTACCTAATTCAATGACATTTGATCTATCTTTTTAATAAGTTTTACAACACCATAGCGGTGGATTACCTGGATGCACCCACCTATAGACAATAGGCTTTTTTAGTACAGAGGTTATCTTATACTCATTTTTACATCCCCAAAGACTAGTACTGGGCTTAGCATATGTTAACTACTCAGAAGATATTTACTGGAAGGAAGGGAGAAAGGAAGAAAGGAAGTGAATTTTTTCATTTTTGTTTCTATAAAGATAAGTGGTTCTCAAATCTCAGTTTCTGGACAAGTATGATTCTGACTACAATGCATCCCTGGATAAGTAAATAAAGGTTCTAACTGTCAGATTCTGAATCAAAAGACCTCATCCATAGCCAGTAATCTGTATTTAACAAATTCTCCAAGTAACAATGCTTGTGCATCTTCTTTCCTGAATAGGTATATTGCTAAAGATGTTGGAGCTGAAACCTAGCTCAGGCATAATTCTGTAAGCCAATAGTTGTGCTCTAGGAGAAAGGAGCACAGTTTCTAATATTCTCTCTATATATAAAAGGCAAATGACATGTGACTCGCTATGATACATGCTGACCATCAGGGATGGTGCGGAATGAAGGAAGGCCCTGTCCTGCAGCCGGAAAGCCCTGATGGGCCCTGATCACCAGCCAGACCTAGGGCCCTTATCCATACACAAATTTTGTGCACCAGGCCTCTAGTCCCAATTAATAAATAGTAATATGCAAATTTGACCATACCTTCACTATACCTACAAGACATGCCCACAGCCACGCCCACCAGCCAATCAGAAGCAGATTATGCAAATAAACCCCAACCAAGATGGCTGCTGTCACTGAGAACAGGAGGAAGGCTTGGGTTTCCTCGGCAACAGAGGAAGCCAAGCTTTCGGCCTGCCGTTGCCAGCCTAGGCCTCCACTCAATACTACAAAGTTACAATTATAAAAGATACAGAAATGGCGGCAGCCACTGAGCTGGAGAGAACAGAGGCTTGGGTTTCCCTGCCAATGGAGGAAGCCAAGTTTTCCGCCTGCCATTGCAGGCCTAGGCCTCCACTCTAGGCTACAAAGCTTCAAACAGAAATGGCTGCCGCCACAGAGTGAGCCAAAGACTTGGCTCCGCTCTAGGCTACAAAGTTTCAATTGTAGACATAAATTAATCTTAGATCCCAGGGCCTCTACTAGGGTTGCTGGGGGGCATGGCTGGCCTGCAAACCTCCACAGGCCCCTCACCCAGGCTGCCCCTCGCCCCAAGGAAACCCCCACCCTGATCTGGGACACTTTTCAGGGCAAACCAGCCAGCCCCCACCCATGCACCAGGCCTCTATCCTATCTAATAAAAGAGTAATTTGTAGATTGACCATCACTCCAACACACAAGAGGGCTGGCCCCATGTCATCTAAGATCCTGCCCCCATTGTGGCCACAAGATGGCCATCACAAGATGGCCAGCAGAGGAGGGCCGTTGGGAGGTTCCAGGCCCTGCAAGGGAGGGCATTTGTGAGAGATCAGGCCAGCATGGGAGGGCAGTTGGGAGGGACTAGACCTGCAAGGGAGGGCAGTTGGGGGTGATCAAGCCTGCAGGGGAGGGCAGTTAGGGGTGACCAGGCTGTCAGAGGAGGGAAGTTGGGGGGTAAACAGGCTGGCAGGGGAGCAGATAGACATCAATTAGGCTGGCAGGGCAGTAATTAGGGTGTTATCAGGCTGGCAGGCAGAGCAGTTAGGGGCAATCAGGGAGGCTGGCAGGTGAGCAGTTTGGAGCCAGCAGTCCTGGATTATGAGAAGGATGTCCAACTGCCCGTTTAGGCCCCATCCTACCAGGGCCTAAATGGGCAGTCGAACATCCCTCCAGGGGTCTTAGATTGGAGAGGGTGCAGACTGGGCTAAAGGACATGACCTGCCCCCCATGCACAAATTTCGTGCACTGGGCCTCCAGTATACAATAAAGCACTGTTGATGCTAGTGCGACTCTTCTCAGGGGAAGCTGAATTTAATTTAGTAATATAGAGGAATATATCTATTATAAAATGATTAACCTGTAACAATAAAGGGAAGTTCTAGCGACTTAAAAAATAAAACAATTAGGCAGTCTTCACTTGAGGATATTTTAAAACAACTTCTAGAGGGTAAGTTTTAAAGAAGATGTCCTTATACATTCTGGCTTCCAACAGACAATTGAATATAATTCCAAGAAATAATTATATTTATCTCTTGCTTAATATACTTCAGCTAAAATCCAGTACCCCAGAACTTGAATTATTATAACTTTTAGTTTCAAAATGAAGGTAGTATGCATATCTGTGATAACTAAAATTTTCCAATCTTCATGTCAATTTCTCACAATGGTATTCCCTCTGTATTTATTTAATTATTACTCAGATTTTATAACTGAAAATCTGACAAATGCTTTTAAGAAGCTTTGTGGATTTAGGTACTTTTTGTATGTCTGAATCTTCCAGGTGCTTTCACATGCCAATGCCTTTACACGTTACTCCTTTCACTTGGCCAGTTCATCTCTTCTCTCTTCACCAGGAAACATCTCAGTCATCCTTCAGATATAGATCAAATATGTGGTTATGTGTTAAAATATATGTGGTATTGTCTTATTGCTCTTATCAAAATAAAAGCAAATCTTTGAAAGAGGGAGGAAGAGTGGGAGAGGAGGGGAAGAGAGAAAAAAAGAGGGAGGGCAAGGGAGAGAAGAGAGGAAGCTGCTCTAAATATAAGAGCTTAAATGCCCAGATCAATGACGTTGACCTTGCTGAGATGATTTTTGGTAAAACAGAAACACAATGTCATGGAAATGAACACAGCATAGCCAAGCTGAACAGTAGTAGTACAACTGCAAGTTCAACATGCTAGAGTGGGAAGTTAGTCTCCGGAGCCAGACAATCTGTAGGAGTAGAACCTAGGATCTGACATTTATCAACTGTGGGAACTCAAGCAAATGACATAATATTTCTTTGTTTCAGTTTCCTTAAATTGAAAATGGACCTCGTTTTATGTGGTATGAGGACTGGATTAGACAATAAAGGTGAAGGGGTAGCCTATGTCATACTGGATGCAAAAGGATTACAAATAGCCAGTGGGAGATATTCAATGAAGTTAACCAGGAAGTGTCTTGGTTAAGGGCAATCTATTTTCAGTTCAGACGTCAGTGTCAATAATGAAGTTAATTTTCCCAGCAAAAAAAGCAATATTCCAGGCAGAATACAGAATGCTGAACAGATGGAATACACAGAGCATTTATATACAGTGCTATGTGGAACAAGTAGAAAAAAGAAATTTTTAAATAATTAATGTTTAAGTAGAGTGGGATGAAGAAAGCTATTTTTTTCCTATTGATAAAATTAATAAACTTCCTAAAATAAACTCTGAGAAAATTCAGAAGCTAAAAATGAGAATTTTTTTGGTGAACAAATTTTTAACAAAACCTGACAATCCCAGCATTTGTAGTCAACAATTATTCCACCTGCGAACTCCAATTGGTACAAGACTGCTGTACTCACGGAAAGAGACCCAAGAGGCTTGTGGCGGAGACCAGTCCAGGACACACAGAACAGGACTGGCAGAACCTGAATAACAAGAACAAAATAAAAAGATAAACCAAAACTATAACCAGAGTAGATCAGTCTATGTTCTTAATGTATACAGATGCAATCACTTCAGTTCAGCATAGCTTGTCTCGTGGTGATGGAAGGGGACTTAAAATTAACATTGGAACAGCTAGGTATATATAATTTGCCTTTCAGTTGTTTGATACAGTCCTCCTCAATCATCCTTTTGTTCTATTTTTCACATAATTTAAAGTGTCAAAATCTCTCTAATTCTCTATAATCATAAAAGCATAATATGCTAATTAGACCAGACAGCCAAATGACCTTCTGGACAAAGCCGGGACTTCAAGGGCCAGCTGAGGCAGCAGAGCCGAGAGGGCCAAGCTCCTTGCATGAATTTCATACATTGGGCCTCTAGTTGTTACATATTGCTCTCTGAACTAAATGTTCATACTTATCCATTGCAGTCATGTTTCTGGTTACAGGATACTTACACCAGCTATGCAATGTACAGTTAGAGAATATAGTTTAGAAAATGTTTATACCAGCACATCTATAAAGGTCTTTACAGTAATCTGGGGGGTGGGGGGAAGAGCTGTTAAATTATCAAGGAATATTAATTAGGTTTATTCATTCACATCCTTCTGTTTTATTATTGTAGAGCATATATTTTGCCCAAATTCCTAATTTCCTTACAGTGAGATAAAAAATGCTTCAGTGAAATAATAAGCTTTTAACATAGTATAGTATATACTTGACTAAATATTAATAACTGTTTCTATTAGAATCTGGGGCTGAAAAAAGTGGGGAAAATAATTTGGAAGTTGCCTGCATCATGCCTGATCTCACTTAATAGAACACCATGACCCAGGGCATTGAAAGACAGAAATATTTTAGGTAATTTGTTTTTTTAAAAATCACCAGCTTGTTTGGTTTGAAGCAGTTTTTCCTCCAACCTTACGTCATACAAATATATAGCACAAAAAAAACTAACAATTGCAAAGTAGGTTAGAAGAAGCCTCAAATGACTTTTAATGGAGCATCACGTGGCTAAAACACAGAGGTCTAAATTAGTAGCTTAAAATGTTGCATTTACCACACATCACAGAAAGTATGATTCTTCTTTTGGTTTCTTCACTTACATTCTTCCAAATCCTTGACCAGCTGAACTGCTTGTTACAGGTCATCAAACCCCTTAGTAAGATAGATTCCAAAATTCAGGCTTACAAAGGATATGGCTGGCTACATATTGCTGTCAGTTCACTTAGCAAAAAAATAATGGTACACATCAATCACACTCACATGTGCGCACACACATGCCAACCATGCCCATACATGATTCCCTTAGAAGTATGCAGTAAATCCAAATTACCCCTAGGGCAAATACAGGTATGAAGAGGAATTTTAACATGCCAACCAATATATGAAAACTATGCCAAAACCTGATTTAACTTTCAAAGTTTAAATTTTTACAATCTTTCCCAGTGAAGCCAAGTCATATCCCCTCCCCTCAGATCTCTGGCTGGCACATAGCCCTACATCTCTACTAGCTTTAGGTTAAATTTCATAAACCAGACTTTCTCCATACCAATGCTAAAAGAAAATCAGTACTATGAATTGTGAGGGGGGAAAAGAGTGCCAGAGTCAAATGGAGCAAGGCTTGGCTAAATATAGCCAAATGGATTTTCCTTTTTTTTTTCTTTTTTGCCAATTAGTTCGGTTCTCACAAACGGTAATGTGCATTGTTCATAAAATCTTAGTGTACATTGTGAATAAGGAAATGGACAAAAAGTCAATGCTAAATGTAGAGTTTAGAATTTCCCAATGTAATTTGAACATTTTATGTGAATCGTATTTTAAGGCAGATATGGATGGAAAATGTTACATTCTTTGTCTCCAGAACACCCCAGCTTTCCCTTTCAGAATCCTCTAACCTACCCGCTCATCTCCAGTTATCATTCTTCCCACAACTCCAACAGGTTGCCCCCATGCTGCTCTGGATGCTCCCAGGAGTAAAGCTAATTTTTCTTGAAATGTAGGCAATTATTAAATTTAATTATCTGAATATTTTTATCTTTATTTATAATAGTGAAACCTAGAATTTTTTGTTGTTTGCTATATGTTAAGCGAGGAACATGACCCATATATTTATAAATTAAAAATGCCATAATATAATAATTGACCCATATAAGAGAAGATAAATAACATGTATTCATTAAACATAATAATAAAAAGAATGTTGATTAATCCACCACACACACTAAAAATAAGAGCATAATAAATGTATCAACATCTATCTAAGTGTTCTTCTCCCCTCTAACCCTTCTGTCATCAGAGGTAACTATTATACTGATTTTAGAATGCTTTTTCCCTTGATTTTTAAACTTAAAATAGTTTTTCAAATATGTATTCACCCCTAAACAATGTTTGCTTTAGTTTATTTCTGTGATATATGAGTGCAATTATATTACATGTAGTCATCAATGATTTGAGTTTTTCACAAAACAATATTTTTATGTATAGCTGAAATTCATTTGTTTTTGCTGCTACATAATATTCCATTGCATGAATACACCACAATTTATCTACTTCTCTGTCGATAAAAAATTTAGGACATTTTTAGCTCTTTTGCTGTTACAAACAATAATAACACTACAAATATTCTTGAACATGTACAAATTTTTTAGGGTATATAATTAGACTTATTGATTCAAATGAATGCAGCAATCAAATTATATGAGACTTTTAAATTTTAAACATAAAGTTACATTGCCCTCCAAAGTCAACTGTACCAATTTACATTACCACCAACTTGATATATATATCAAGGGTTCTTTTTAGTCCTTTTCCTCAAGAACAACAGATTATTTTATAAGCATACAGAAATTTACGATTATAAATCCTAGTAATTTAAACCTGTTTTAATTATATCATGCATATATATACACACAAGTATATATCTCCTATTTATATTCTATACCAAAAAATTCATTTTATCAGAGATACATTTTCATAATATTAATATAGCTAATTTAGCTTTTATTCTTTTTTGATAGTATGCTTGTATATCTTTTTCCAAACCTTTATTTTTTGTCCTTACATTTCTAGGTCTTCAAAAATAATATATAAACTACTATCTTTCACCTGTCAGGTTTAAGCCATTTATGGTAACTATGGTCATTTATATATTTAGATTTGTTATATTTTGATATATTTGTTACATTTTACTCTTTTATTTCTACTTATCTTGCTTTTTATATGCTATTTTTAGTCCTCTATTTTATTTTTATTAAATGATTTTGGCTGTTTCTTTTGTAGTTACCCTAAAAATTATATGATTCATACTTACCATTAAAAATATAAAGTTATTCAGTATCTTAAGTCCTCAAACAATAAAAGGACTCTAGAATCTTGCTACTTAAATCATGTTGTCCATGGACCTTCACCACTGACCGTACCCGAGAGCTTGTTTAAAATATGCACATTCTCAGGCCCCACTCTAGACTAACTGTTGTTATCATTCTGCAGAAAAACTAAGGACCCCACCAAAAAATGTGGTTCAGATATCAAGTCTGATGATTTCTTACACACACACACACACACACACACAACACAGACAACACACACACACACACACACACAGAGACAATACACACACACACACATACACACACAGACAATACACACACACACACATACACAGACAATACACACACAGACAATACACACACACACACATACACACAGAGACAATACACACACAGACAATACACACACATACACACACAGACAATACACACACACACACACAACACAGACAACACACACACACACACACACAGACACACACAGACAACACACACAGACACACACAGACAATACACACACAGACAATACACACACACACATACACACACAGACAATACACACACAGACACACACAGACAACACACACACACACACACAGACAATACACACACACACACACACACTCACACACACACACACACACACACCAAGAGAGAATAATGAGACTTTCTGGGGAGAGTTGCATGTGTTCCAAGTCTGAAAATGGCTACCAAGAGACAAGAAAGGAGTTTGACTTGGAGTTTTTATGATGGTGTGGCCAAACCAACTGGCATTGTGAGCAGAATGTTTACACTATGACTACCACCACAGGCGTCTTTCTTCTCTTGCTTTGGCTTAGTAACTGAGTCCACTGACTGCTGGTGCGTTTTTTGCTTTCAGCTGAGCCACTTTGATCTATGTTTACTTGAGTCCTAATGAGCCTTTGTTGCAGTCTTAACTAACCTAACTCAAAAGTTGTAATTGGCATTTAGAGTCATGTTAATGTAGCCCTGGTTACTGTGCTTTGACCCAGACCTATTTGTGTGTCTTGATTTCAGCATAAACCATGTCTGATATATGGCTTAGGAAAATGATTCTTACTCTGGGAGCAATGGTTCTCTTTACCCTGCTCATAATTATAAGATTAGAGGAGCAGTTACTATGTAGCATGCTGAGGCCATACTCCTAAAAGCAGATGGCTCACTATGACCCTACAGAAATGCCTTTGTCACTACTATTGCCTATGCCTCTGTCATCCAAAAAGATTCAGACCTTCAAAATTATAGGGAAAATACCCATGGCATTCCTGGTTCACAGCCAATGGCTAATTCAATCATTTCCATGAGCTGGGCCTCTGATTTTGACAGTATTCTATCTAATAAAAGAGTAATATGCAAATTGATCATCCCTCTGTTACACCCACCAGCCATGCCCACAAGCCAATCAGGAGCAAATATGCAAATAAACCCCAACCAACAAGACTGCAGCCACTGAGAGCAGGAGGAAGGCTTGGGTTTCCCTGGCAATGAAAGAAGCCAAGCTTTCCACCTGCCCTTGCTGGCCTAGACCTCCACTCAATGCTGCAACGTTTCAATTATGGAAGATACATAAAACCCAATAGAAATGGTAGCAGCCACGGAGCTGGAGAGAGCAGAGGCTAGGATTGCCCTGGCGATGGAGAAAGCCAAGCTTCTGTAGCTCTGGCCAGCCTAGGCCTCCACTCCAGGCTACAAAGTTTCAATTATAGAAGGTAAATAAACCCAAACAGAAATGGCTGTCACCATGGAGCCAGCAAAAGGTTTGGCTCCACTCCAGGCTACAACATTTTAATAGCAGAATATAAATAAATCCCAGATACCAGGGCCTCTGCTTGGGTCACTGGGGGCATGTCCAGCCTGCAAACTACCACCGGCCCCTCACTCAGACCACCTCATGCCCCAAGGGAACCTCAACCCTGATCCAGGACACTCTTCAGGGCAAACCAGCTGGCCCCCACCCATGCACCAGGCTCTATTCTACCTAATAAAAGAGTAATATACAGATTGACCATCACTCCAACACACAAGAGAGCTGGCCCCATGTCATCAAAGTTCCTGCCCCCATGTGGACCCAAGATGGCCACCAAAAAATGGCCATCAGGCAACTGGGAGGAACCAGGCCTGCAAAGGAGGGCAGTTATGGGCGATCAGGCCAGCAGGAGAGGGCAGTTAGGGGTTACCAGGCTGGCAGAGGAGAGAAGTTAGGGGCAAACAGGCTGGCAGGGAAGCACTTAGACATCAATCAGATTGCAGTGGAGTGGTTAGGTGGTGATCAGGCTGGCAGGCAGAAGTGGTTAGGGGCAATCAGGAAGGCAAGCAGGCGAGCAGTTGGGAGCCAGCAGTCCTAGACTGTGAGAGGGATGTCCGACGGCCCTCAAGGGGTCCCAGATTGAAGAGAGTGCAGGCTGGGCTAAGAGACAACCCTCCTACCTCCCCAACCCCCACTCCCGTCCACGAATTTCATACACTGGGCCTCTATAAACTTATAATTATGAGCAGGTAAAGAGAACCTCACAACCTCTGAAATAGTCCAGTAACCAAGAGAAAGAAAGAAAAAAGGGATAAAGAAGGGAGGAAAGGAGCAGGGAAGAAAGGAAGACAGTAAGAAAGGAAATAAGGAAAACTGGATACAGGGGAAGGAAACAACAACAGTAAACTGATACAGATCCACAGTTTTACAAAATTAGAATCCCAAAATTCACCAAAAGAATTTATACAAAAAAATATAATTAGGTATTGCCCTAGCTGGTTTGGCTCAATGGATAGAGCATGGGCCTGTAGACTAAAGGGTCCTGGGTTCCATTCTGGTCAAGGGCACATGCTTGGTGGCAGGCTCAATCCCAGTAGGGGGTATATAGAAGACAGCCAATCAATGATTCTCTCTCATCATTGATGTTTCTATCTCTCTCTCCCTCCCCTTCCTCTCTGAAATCAATAAAAATATATCTATAATAATAAAAGCATAATATGCTAATTAGACCAGACAACTGAACAACCTTCTGGAGGTTCTTCTGGATGTCATTTCGGACATCCTTCCAGATGACTTTCCAGATGAAGCTGGGGCTGGAAGGGCTGAGGCAAGCCACCATAGCTGCAAGAGCTGAGCCCCTTGCACGAATTCGTGGTGCATCGGGCCTCTAGTTTAAAAAATATATATATATATATGTGTGTGTGTGTGTGTGTGTGTGTGTGTGTGTGTGTAAAAACAGGCACTGATTGGTTTTTGCACATCTTAATCAAGACTGCTGATTACACTTATATATGGGGTTTCTAATAAATTTAAACAAGGTATTCCCTGTAATCTCAGAAGAATTACTGAATATAAAATGGAGGATAAAGAGATATGTCTCATATCCAATATAATTGAAATTACTAATTCCATCTAATCAGCAATTGGTACACATTTTACTATTATAGACTTGGCTAATATGTTCTGTTCAGTGTCTACTTAAATACAGTTTGACTTCACTTTCAAAGGAACACAGTACACCAATTATGGGATGAATTGAGTTTCTCCAAAATTCAATAGTTGAAGTCTTAACTCTCAGTACTTATCATTTGACTATATTTGAAGACAAAGTTTTTAAAAGTTAATTAAAGTTTTAAAAATGTGGTGATAATATTAGGCCCTAATCCAATATGACTGATGTACTTACAAGAAGAGGAGATTAGGACATAGACAGAACACCAATGGAGGGAAAACCACGAGGGAACATAACCAAGAGGCAGCCATCTGAAAACCAAAGAAAGAGGCCTCAGAATATACCAAACTTGCTGACACCTCGTCCTTGGAATTCTAGCATTCAGAACCATGAGAAAATACATTTCCTTTGTTTAAGCTAACCAGTTTGTGATATTTTGCTATAGAAGCCCTAGCAAACTAATACAACACATTTACTCACCTGGTCAACAGCTTTGCCATTGCATATAATCTTTACAGGATAAAATCTTAAAGGCATGCAACTTTCTGTGGAACACAGATTGAAATTACCCTGCTGATATCATATCCTTGTCTGAAGAGTTATAATTGACACACTCATTAAGGACATACAAATACTTACAAAGTATCTCATAAAGAGGAGATAGGCCACTATCCCACACACGGTGCAAGGTGCTGGCCTCTCACTTAAATTTGTGAAAATTACTTGTCAAACAGAGCAGATCTATCCCTGACCTGCTATTGACCAAGAAACAGCTATTGACCCTCTTGGTAACCACAACAGCAAACAAGCACAACATAATTTAGGTCTTGTGTGGGTTTTGAAGGCAACATATTCTTTATTTGCAAAATTTTACTTAAGTTGCAACCTTACCCACCTCCAATGGCCCAAAATGTTGGGCTCTAGAATAAATGAGGCTCTCAATGGAACTTTCACCTCCCTCACTGGCCCCAGACAGCAACATAATGCTTACTTAAGCTCAAAATCTACTAAATGAAAAATAGTACATTTCAGTCATCAGTCATATGATAACTGGGATGAACTGTAATGAAGAGTCTGACTTCATTTTTGTTGTTTGTCATAGTTGCCTGCTGACAGCTTTTAAGCCTTATCTTCCCCCATCTGCCAGGCCACACATCTGAGCAAGCTGAATCAAAGAGAGCAGGTGCTCCTTCTTTTGCAACAACCCTCAAAGGAACCCTCATTTACCTCATCCCTACCACCATAAAAACGCAAAGCCAGTCTCTCTTTTTGGAGCTCTCAAACCATCTTTGGAATGGTTGACAGCTTCCCTGCTCTTTCCAGCAAGCCTCATCATGTAAGTAACATACCTTTCCATACCCTCTTGGTGAGTGTGTATGTGTAGAATCATCAATCTTGACATCTGAACCAAGTTTTGGGTGAGAGTCCATCCTACTTCTTTAGTCCATCCTACAACATCCACTAAATGAGAATCTACTTTTTAAAAAATGATCCCCAAGTAAATAGCATAGTAAGCACTGCTCTAGAACACTTTAACATCATTCTCTCCTCCCTACTAACATCTTGTTTTCCTTTAGTTCTGTGCCTTTTTTAACCTATAAATGGCTGTACCATTTTTATGTTTACCAATTTACTGAGTGACATTTCTTCTTCAACCTCCTGCTTTCTGTGTATAGTCGTTTCCTTCCCTTCTTTCCTTTAGCAGTTCTTATCTTATGGTTTCCACTGTTGTCATTACTTTGTAGATGACCCATCTTGTCTTTGTGACTAGTCTTAAGAGCTTCTCTTTGTTTTTCTGCTATTTCACCACAAAGTTTGAAGATGTAGTTTCTTTCTTTCTTTCTTTCTTTCTTTCTTTCTTTTTTTCTTTCTTTCTTTCTTCTTCCTTCCTTCCTTCCTTCTCTTTCTTTCTTTCTTTCCTTCTTTCTTTCTTCTTTCTTTCTTTCTTTCTTTCTTTTTAAATCCTACTTAGTGTTTACTTTTCTTCCCATATGCATGGATTCACATTTTTCATGAAACAATTTTCAGCCATTATCACTGCAAATATTGCCTCTCTTCCATTTTCTCTATTCTCATTTTCTGGAAGTTCCTTCACCTTACAGTACACCCATTTCCCCCTATACATTTCTAAAACTTTCCTTTATATTTCCACCATTTTGTCTTTCTCTGTACTATATTCTGAATAATATATTTGGATCTATATTTCAGTTCATTAATTCTTCCTTCAGCAGTGTCTGATCTACTGTAACCTATACATTGATTTTTTTCCTTTTCATTACATTTCTTGGGGGTAACACTGGTTAACAAACTTATGAAGGTTTCAGGTGTACAATTCTGTGTTGTATGTTCACCACCCCAAGACAAGTCTCCTTTCATCACCATTTATTCGCCTTATATCCTTCTCCACTTCTATTCACACCCCTCTCCCTAGCAATGAACACATTGTTGTCCTTGTACATGAGTTTTTTTTCCTCTTTTTTGCTCAGTCCCTCCATGCTCCCAATCCAGACCCCCAACATCCCCCCTGACAGCTGTCAGTCTACTTTCTATTTGTGAGTTTATCTATATTTTTCTTGTTAGTTCATTTTGTTAATTGGATTCTACATATGAGTGAAATCATGTATACGATTTTTTTATTTTAAAATTATATTCTCCATATACAAATTTATATTTTTCTTTTCAAATATTACCAGTCACTTTAAAAAACATTTTTACTTCGGAGAGGAGAGAGAGATAGAGAGAGAGAAAGAGAGAGAGAGAGAGGACAAAGAAACATCAATGATGAAAGAGAATAATTGATTGGCTGCCTCATGCATGCCTCCTACTGGGGATGGAGCCCACAACCCAAGCATGTGCCCTTGACCAGAATGAAACCCAGGACCTTTCAGTCTATAGGCCGATGCTCTATCAACTGAGCCAAACCAGCTAGGGTCAATATAAACAAACTACTAGATTTAATAAATAAATTCTAAAACATAACAGGATACAAAATTAAACCCCAAAATCCATAGCATTTGTATATAACAATAGTGAACTCTTAGAAAGAGAAATTTTAAAAAAATCACATTTACCATTGCAACAAAAAAATTTACTTAGGAATAAACTTATCCAAGGAGGTAAAAGACCTGTATTCTGAAATCTACAGGATGTTGAAAAAGAGATAGAGGAAGATATAAACAAGTGGAAGAATATACCATGTTCATGTATTGATAGAATCAACATAATTTCAATGTCCCTACTACCTAAAGCAATCTATAGATTCAATGCAATCCCTATCAAAATACCAATGGCATATTTCACAGACCCGGAACTAATACTTAAAATATTTATATAGAACCAAAAAGACCCCAAATAGCTGCAGAAAGCTTGAGAAAGGAGACCAAAATTGGAGGGATCACAATACCAAATATCAAGTTATACAGTCTCATCAATAAATGGTGTTGAGAAAATTGGACAGATACATGCAAAAAATGAAATTAGACCAGCAACTTTTACCATACAAAGAATAAACTAAAACTGAATAAAAAACTTAAATATAAGATGTGAAACCATAGAAGTCCTAGAAGAAACAATAGGGACCAAAATATCAGACATCTCTCATAGCAATCAATGTTTACTGATACATCTACAAGGACAAAGGAAACTAAGAAGAAAATAAACAAATGAAACTACATGAAAACAAAAAGCTTCTACACAGCAAAAGAAAACATCATCAAAATAACAAGAGAGCCCACTACATGGGACAATGTATTTTCCAACTATACATTTAATAAGGGGTTAATCTAAACAAATATATATGGCTGTAGATATATATCCTCACAGAGACATTATGTATATTAAGTTCTGTTTTAAAATGTAAATTTAACTGAAGGCCATATTTTAAGAAATAGAATTATAATTATACTAGTGGCCCAGTGCATGAAATTCATGCATGCATGGGAAGGGTTCCCTCAGCCCAGCCTACACCCTGTTCAATTGGGGACCCCTGGTTCCTAACCACTCACCTGTTTGCCTGCCTAATTGCCCCTAACCCTTCTGCCTCCCTTCCTGACCACCCCTAACCTCTCTGCTCACCTGCCTGATTACTCCTAACCACCTCTGCCTGCCAGCCCATTTGCCCTCAACTGCCCTCCTCTGCCACCCTGATCATCCCCAACTTCCCTCCCCTGCTGGCCTAATCGCCCCCCAACGCCCTCTTCTGCCACCAGATCATCCCCAATTGCCCCCGCCTGCCAGCCTGATCTCCCCCAATTGCCTTCCCCTGCCTGTCTCCTTGCCCCTAACCACCTCTCTCTCAGCCCTGCTACCATGGCTTTGTCTGGACAGAAGTTTGGAAGGTCTCCTGGCCTAATTAGCATATTACTCTTCTATTAATATAGATTATTTTTATACAAACATATTAAATACAATACAAAAAATATACAATCTTTGCATTACATGTGATTTATATGTAATAGTGATAATGTGATAATGTCCACATCTACTTGATGCAGAATATGATATTCAACTTTCCTGAATGAATTCATTCAACTTTGCTTGAACCTCTCCATGAACCTCAAAAGATTGTATTTGTTTTCAGGAAGCACATCTGCTTCCTGATGGCTTTTCTCTTGGTCCCACCACTTTCCTTCTTCCGAGCTGATATTTAAAATCATTTTTTTGTGTTACTTTCCTGTTTGCTTTCTTACAGAGCTCTTCAAACTCAACAGGCCTGAGTGTAGCTCCTAGGTCTATACTGAACAATAGAGATGTAGTCTGAACCACATGTAGTGAAAATTATTAGTTCTTTTTTAAAAAAACCTACTTTTTTTGGAAACTTTTATAAAATCAAAAGGGGCATTAACATCTTGAGAAACTCCTTACTATGAGTTCATGTAAGTTCAATCAACTATAATTCTTAATTGATACTTAATGGTCTCTTTTCTTGAACATCTGATCATTGCTAGGTAGCAGAGAAGAGTCATAACAGTAATTTGAGATTCCTTGACCTCATAATGCTTGGTATTCCTGATGTAATTCCTACTAATTCTACCTCCTTGAAAACAAAACTATAAAATTCTCCAGGCACAATTTGTAATAGAATGTAGTTAAAACTCATCATAAATTTACTCTTTGTCAGTGTAATTTATTCACATTGCCTCTATTTAACTCAATTTAAGGCCATTAAAACCTAAAATATGATTCAAATGCTTGTTTTTGATATAATTCATTATTCGTTTATGTTTTTAAGGTGAATACAATTATATTATCTCCCAAGCGAAATCAGTACATTCAATAAGCAATACAATATTGAATATCTAAAGTTTTGCCATTATGGCAAGGTCAAATGTGGTATTTTCTACTCTCTTGATTCACATTCATGACCCAAATGAGGTTACTGCTTATGCACAGAGTACAATTAAATCAAGGCTAGGCAAGAAGACCTTTCCAGTACTAGATAGAGGCCCATCTCCCTTGATTGGTGTCATTGTTAATGACATATTATCTAGTTTCCTAAATATTAACATAGTAGATCTTTTGCTCTACTATTGAGTTTAATTTCCTAAACTATTTATAGTGATAATTTTCAGTTATACTTAACTGTAGCTGTGTAATGATTTTTTTTATTAAAATGGAAAAATGTTCCTCTATAGTACATTGAAATTAGATGTAAAATATAAGCTCCATGGGAAAACTTGTCAATTTTCTTCTTGAAAGGAGCCAAGCTATAATTCTATTTAAGAATACGCTCTCACATTAAAGTTCTCACAGCTCAAATGATTTAAGTAAGTATGTGATAAACAATACTGATAAACTTCATTTTAAAAAAGAAATAAAGAATAATCATGGATTTAAATACATTTATATTTTTGAAAATATAAATATCTTACTATTTACATTAAGTTAGAATAAAGTACTAAAATATGTCAAACAATGTAATTTGGTAACTGTGTCATAGTAAATCAAGGCTTTTTTAGTTGTCTGGCATTTGTGTGTACATTAAGGAATAATTTTTCCTGTTGCTTTCCCATTATTTGGAAACAGAACTATAACATTACACAATTGGATTTGATGTTATTTAATGAATAAGAGTAGTGGATATTCTTGAATCTATATTTTGTGTTACAGTGAGATAAGTATATTGGAGTGAGTTAATCTAATTACACTTACACTGACCTTATTTGTTAAAAAAAAAACAGCTTTGAAAGCATATGACACACGTTGAACTATTCATTATTGTTTCAAAATTCTGGTTTTTCTGGACAGATATGTGTCAGTAGAACTGCAATGATGCATGATGCCGGCAACTGCTTATCTTAATGTCAGCTTTCACGTGAAAAACTATTACACAAATTCCACCATTATCAGAATGACTATGTGCCAATTCCAACACCAGGGGAATCATTTTGCTGCAGATTTTGAGCATTTCCTTATAGATATGCTGTCTTTTAACTCTCCATGTCCTCTGGATTTTCTAAAATCCTTAGTCCACAAGTATAGTCAAATGTGTCACTTCCTCTCCATTTTCATGGCCACTTCCCTATTCAAGGTCTTCACTAATTCATGTGTAGTCATAAATAATAAGTTCCATTTAAAAAATTCCAAATCTTTCTTTTAAAAATTTGATCCTGTTCCTGTTCAGATTTTCACTCAAAGCCTAGAAATCTTAACCTTTAAACTGATAAATGGTCCTTGAAAATCATAGATCAAAGAAAGGGGTACTAGCATAGTGAAAGTAGTAAAAAAATGATTAAAAAAAATAACTAATTTTTTCAGAGACAATGTTAGTTTATCTTTCTAACTGGAATGTTTGTGTTAAAATATCAAACAGGCTAAATAACTCGAGAGAAAAGAATAATATAGAAATTAGATAATGAGGTATAAGCATTTTCAATTCATTCTGGAAGAAGATAGAGGAAAAATGAAATAAGGGAGGAAGGAAATTAGGGTTAACTTAACTTTTTAAAAGTGTTTATATACACTATAAGTAATATTACAGTATATGTATGTAATATAATATATAGAATATTGCAATAAACTCTCAATTGGTCTTTCTACTTATTGGAATTTTTCTTCTTCAATCTATCTTGTACATGAATCTTACAAAACAATGTCCTCACACATTATTCTCAAGCTCACTATGCTTCATTGGTTCCTCATGGCCTGCAAAATGAAATAAACAATCCTTCAATTAGAATTAAGGCTTGCATAAACCTAACCTTCAGCCACTATTGTCTTTTTTTTACATTTTTAGTGTTACCCACTATATATATATATATACACATACATGTGTGTGTGTGTGTGTGTGTGTGTGTGTGTGTGTGTGTGTATTTGTGTTTATCGATTTCAGAGATGAAGGAAGAGAAACATCAATGATGAGAGAGAATCATTGATCAGCTGCCTCCTGCATGCCCCAACTAGGAATTGAGCTGCAACTGGGCATTTTCCCTGCCTGGGAATCAAACACTGACCTCCTGGTTCATAGGCTGACGCTCAACCACTGACTGAGCCACACCAACCAGGCAAGTCACTTTCTTAAGTGGTCCTAAACCGAATAAATCTTCTGGCTCCACTAACCTTTCTCTCCATAATCATTCTTCCAATCACAAAACTTAATATTTTGTGTTATTTTATTCCTCCACTTCTAATAGTGAGCTATCCAAAAGAGACTTTATCACTTGAGTCTATTTTCTCCAGTTGCATTGAAAAAGCACCCATTATTCCCTATGTTAGGTAGACTCTCCCTGACTCCTCTCTCTTAACTTTTTACCTTGCCTAGACCTTCCCCTGAACCTCTGAACAGCTTTCTCTATATTCTTCATTTATCTATCTTAAGCTTTTGGACTCTGTGTTAGCTTGACTTCACAGAAGTAGGAGTCTTTTATGTGTGTATATTCATCCTAGTTGCCATGGTTATTCTTTAGAGTTAATCGTTTCCTATTCTCAGCCTATATCACTGGCTTCTTCTTTGCACCTATGAAAACTGCTGGATGGAACATTTGGCTCACTTAGCCCACAGTACACAACAAATTTTCTCTAGAGCCACTCTCCTAGCTCTTTTTTGTCTAGACTTCATCATGTTATTCCTTCTACAGCCCCTGTATGAATGTATAAAGCACATTCATGTTCTAAGAGATTTAAAGCGTCTACAAACACAGTTTCTTTTTCATATCAATGAAAGCTGTTAATACATAAAATATAATCATTATTGGATTTCATTGATAATCCTCAGATAAATCCAACTACAAATGTCATATTTACTAACAATCTAAGTTTTAAAACCTCACTCAAATTCAACCCTTCTTCCTTCCATCTCAGTGTATGTTGAAACTTTTCTGGATTAAGTAGATTTTACTTCACCTTACTAGTTTAGTTATAAAAGAATGAGAAAACTACTGCTGCAAAGGATTCTGAATTTTTAAAATTCTGAGAAAATCTTGTTAGCTTATAGTGGCAGATACCTGGTCCTGATTAGTGCATTTGACGTGTAAAGCTGGTAAACTAAACAGCTGCATAAAAATCCAGGCATTACAATTTTTATATTACAATAAACATTCATCTTCAAAAGGGCTGATGGGGCAATTGTAGTGGCAGTTGTGCTAATGTTAGAATATTGATTTTCCTGGAATTTCATTTTTCTCTGCTTTGCAAGCCATAATTCTATTCTAATTTCTATTTTTAAGTCATATATAAATAAATATATATACATATGTGTGTGTGTGATTTTTTTTTACTAATGTTTTCATACCATATACTCCTAATTGTGACTGGATTCCTGATGCCTTGCTTTTTCTGGTCAAGGTAACATTAAGTAACCTTAGTAACCACGGTTACACACCTGGCACTAGATTTGATTCTCCAGTTTCTGGACCTCCTTTTCTTTTTCTGCTATCCAATAACCAATCATTCTGTCTCTGTCTTTGTTTGGCACTGATGCCTACCTGAGAACATGTATAGGTTCTATTTCATCGCTCTCCCCCCAATATGAATCTTCCTCTTATTGCTGATTTTTTTTAACAAAGTATGCATCATTCATCCTTTTTATTTGTTATGTAGTGATGTGGCTATTTATATTTAATTTCCCTATGAAGAAAATGGACACTTGTTAAAAGATTTAGCATATTTCATAAAAAGAATAAATAGAAAGGGAGAAGGAACACAGGCATAAAGAACAAAAATGGCAACAAACAAGCACCTATCAATAATAACCCTAAATGTAAATGAATTAAATGCTCCAATCAAAAGACATAGGGTAGCTAAATGGATAAGAAACATGACTCATATATTTTTTGTCTACAAGAGACTCACCTCAGAACAAAGGACTCACACAGACTATGTCAGAAAGTGAAGGGATAGCTCACACAGACTGATAGTGAAGGGATAGAAAAAAAATTTTCAGGCAAATGGAAATGAGAAAAAAGCAGGGGTAGCAATACTTATATCTGACAAAATAGACCTCATAGTGAAGGCCATAACAACAGATAAAGAGGGTCACTTCATAATACAAAAGGGAGCAATTCAACAAGAGGATAAAACTCTGGTAAAAATATATAGACCCAATACAGAAGCACCCAATCACATAAAAAATCTTCTGGAATATATTAAGGGAGAGGTTGATAGTAATATAATTATAGTAGGGGACTTTAATACCCCATTGATACCACTGGATGAATCCTCTAAACAAAAAATCTGCAAAGAAACATCAATCTTAAATGACTTACTAGATTAGATGGAAATAACTGACATCTTCAAAACATTTTACCCCAGCCGAGACCTGTTTGGCTCAGCGGATAGAGCGTCGGACTGCGGACTGAAGGGTCCCAGGTTCGATTCTGGCAAGGGCATGTACCTTGGCTGCGGGCACATCCCCAGTAGGGGGCGTGCAAGAGGCAGCTGATCGATGTCTCTCTCATCCATGTTTCTGACTTTCTATCCCTCTTCCTTCTGCTCTGTAAAAAAATCAATAAAATATATTTAAAAAAAAACACACACACATTTTACCCCAAGCCACAGAATATACATTCTTCTCAGGTGCACAGAGTACATTTTCAAAAATAGACCACATATTAGGATACAGGCAAAGTCTGTTCAAAATCAAGATTGAAATCATATCAAGCATCTTTTCAGATTTTAATACCATAAAATTAGAAATCAACTACAATAAAAACAATTTAAAAAATTTGATTTGGAGGCTAAATAGCATGCTATTAACCAATGATTGGGTTACTGCTTATTGATTTAGCCAAGAAACAGAGAGGAGCCAAATAAACAAAATCAGAAATGAGAGAGGTGAAGTAACAACCGACCCCACAGACATACTAAGGATTATAAAAACAACAACAACAACAACACTATGAACACACTATTTCAACAAGCTGGACAACCTAGATAAAATGGACATATTCCTAGAAAAATACAAGCTTCCAAAACTCAATCAAGAAGAATGGAAGAAAAAAAAAACATGAATAGGCCAATAACTATGGAGGAAATTGAAACAGTAATAAAAACACTTCCAGCAAACAAAAGCCCTGATCTGGACTTAACAGGGAAGTTTTACCAAAGATTCAAAGAAGAAGTAAAACCTATCTTTTCAGAGTATTCCAAAAAATTCAAGAGGAAGATACACTTCTAAGCTCTTTCTATAAAGCTAGCATTACCTTAACCCCAAACCCAGAAAAAGGACTACAATGAAAGAGAATTATAGGCCATTATCCCTGATAACATAGGTGCTAAAATCTTCAACAAAATTCTAGCAAATCAGATTTAGCATTACATTAGAAAGATCATACACTATGACCAAGTGGTATTATTCCGAGGATGAAATGTTGATACAATATCCACAAATCAATAAACGTGATACATCACATAAACAAATTGAGAGATAAAAATCACATAGTCATATCAATTGATGCAGAAAAAGCATTTGACAAAATCCAACACCCTTTCTTAATAAAAACTCTCAACAAGGTGGGAATAGAAGGATCATACCTCAACATAATAGAAGCCACATATGATAAACCTACAGCTAATATCATATTCAATGGGCAAAAACTAAAACCATTTCCCCTAGGAACAGAAAAAGGTAGGGATGCCCACTTTCACTGCTCCTGTTCGACATAGTACTAGAAGTGCTAGCTGTAGCAATCAGAGAAGAAAAAGAAATAAAAGACATCCAAATTGGAAAGGAAGAAGTAAATACTACTGTCATTATTCCCAGACGATATAATATTGTACATAGAAAACCCTAAAGACAACATAAAATAACTACTAAATGAATTTGGCAGGATACAAAATTACTCAGAAATCTATTGTTTTTTAATACACCATAATGAAATCACAGAGAGATTAAAAAATCCCATTTACCTTTGCAAAAAAAATTAATTAAGATACCTAGGAATAAACTTAAAAGATATGTACTCAGAAAACCACAGGACATTGAAAAAAGAGGTAGAGGAGGACATAAACAAATTAAAGAATATACTGTGCTCATGGATTGATAGAATCAACATTATTAAAACGTCCATACTACCCAAAACAATCTACAGATTAAATTAAATCTCCTTTAAAATAGCAACGGCATATTTTACAGACCTAGAACAAACTCTTCAAAAATTCATATGGAATAAAGAGGATCCCAAATAGCCACATCAATCCTGAGAAAGAAGAATAAAGTTAGAGGGATCACAATACCAGATATCAAGCTGTATTAAAAAACCACTGTTCTCAAAACTGCCTTGTATTGGCACAAGAACAGACATATGGACCAATGGAACAGAACAGAGAACCTAGAAATCAACCCAAGCCATTATGCTCAATTAATATTTGACATGGAGGCAAGAGCACACAATGGAGTCAAGACAGTTTCTTCAGTAAATGGTGTTGGAGAAAACTGAACAAATACATGCAAAAAAAAAAAAAAGAAAAAAGAAACAGACCATCAACTTACACCATACACAAAAATAAACTAAAAAAGGATAAAGGACTTAAACATAAGATGGGAAACCATAAAAATCTTAGAATAATTCATAGGCAGTAAAATAGCAAATATATGTCATAACAAGATCTTTACTGATATAGCTCCTGGGACAATGAAAACTAAGGACAAAATAGACAAATGTGACTACATCAAAATAAAAAGCTTCTGCACAGCAAAAGAAACCACTAACAAAACAACATGAAAGTCCACTGCATGGGAGAACATATTTACCAATGTCATCTGCGATAAGGGTTTAATCTCCAAAATTTACAGGGAACTCATACAACTTAACAAAGAAAGATAAACAAGCCAATAAAAAAATATGGACAAAGGACCTAAATAGACACTTTTCAAAAGAGGACATACAGAAGGCAAAGAAACATATGAAAACATGCTGAAAGTCACTAATCATCCAACAGATGCAAATCAAAACAACAATGAGGTACCATCTCACATCTGTCTGAATGGCTATCATCAACAAATCAACAAAGGACAAGTGCTGGTGAGAGTGTGGAGAAAAAGGAACCCTCATGCACTGCTGGTGGAATGCAGACTGGTGCAGCCACTATGGAAAACACTAGAAAGTTTCCTCAAAAAATTAAAAATGGAACTCCCATTAACTCAGTCATTTCACTTCCAGCAATATATCTCAAGAAGTAAGAAACACCAGTCAGAAAGGATATGAACACCCCTATGTTCACAGCAGCACAATTTACAATAGCTAGGATTTGGAAGCAGCCTAAATGCCCATCAGCAGATGAGTGAATTGAAAAACTGTGGTGCATCTATACAATGGAATGCTGTGCAACTGTAAAAAAGATGAAACTCTTACCATTTGCAACTGGAGAGCATTATGCTAAGCAAAATAAGCCAGTTGGAGAAAGATAAATATCACATGATCTCACTTATTTGTGGAATATAATGAACAATGTAAACTGATGAATAAAAATAAAGCCAGGGTCATAGAAGCATGGAACAGAACTGAAGAGGGAAGGCAGGGAAGTCGGGATGGGTAGGGGAGGTTTGAGATCAACCAAAAGACTTGTATGAATGCATATGAGCATAACTGATGAACACAGAGAGTATGGGGGTGAGGTCATGTGCTGGGGGTAGGAGTGGCTGGGAAAGGTCAATCGCGGGGAGGGGGAGAAGGAAACATATAATACTTGAAACAATAAAGAATTTAAATTTTAAAAAAGATTTAGGATATTTTCCCAAGTAATCAATAAAAAGCATAAAAATCTTGAAGTAAAATTGTAATTCAGAAAATATTGAATAGGAATTAAAATTCTGAAAGATTTTAATAAAAATTATTTTTTGACATGTAATTATGAATTGAAATAATAAAGTAAATTGATCATGTCAGATCTTATATAAAATACTTCCAGAAGAGCATAAGATACATTATTTGGATATGTTCTTGGTATTCATAAATTAGCTTGAAAATTTAAGATTTAAGATCTATATTAAATGACTTTAGCTAAATAAGAGAGCTTTAAACTTTATCTGTATTGTTTACCTGGATGTCATCTAAGGTTATCTGAAAGCTTCTTGATAAATCAAAACCAGGGATTTTCAGAGCTAGTTTTTTGTGTCTCAGCCTACCTTAAAACACTTTTCAGCCTTGAAACCACATCATTTCGTATCCAGCAGAGCTTCTAAGATGGCAAGAGAGGTTGTTAAGGATGTGTTAAGCCCCTTATGGTGCTGCATTACTATTGTAAGGGAATAGCAAGCCTCAACTCCTGAGATGATATAAACATGAATTTAAAAATATTTTAAGATTTTTCTTCAAAGGACTCCAAGTTTGGAGTTAAAACTGACCATTCACTATTATTACAATAACTAGAAGCCTGGTGCATAAAATTCGTGCATGGGAAGGGGGGTCACCTCAGCTTGGCCTGCACTCTCTCCAGTCTGGGACCTCTGGCTCCTAACCACACACCTGCCTGCCAGGCTGATCCCCCTAACTGCTCTCCCCTGACAGCCTGTTTGCTCTAACTGCTCTCCCCTGCTGGCCTGGTCCCCCTAACTGCTCTCCCCTGCCTACCTGATTGCCTATAACCTCATAACCTGATTGCCTTGGCCTCATCAACATGGCTTTGCCAGGAAGGATGCCTGGAAGGACATCCAGAAGGTTGTCCAGAAGATGTTCAGTCTAATTAGCATTTTACCCTTTTATTAGCATAGATACCACCTTGTCCTAAAAATGCATTGTTCCCAAGTTTTCCTATTGTGGAAGGGGAACTGGCAATAGCATCCTGGGTTCTGAGCAAGGCTTATGCACTTGTGCTTTATCTCAGCAGATGTGACTCCTAGAAGAAGACTCTTGGATATACCTTGAACATTTCTATAGAATTTTCCAAATCATCTTCCAAAAATGTTGAACCACTTTAAACTCCCACCAGCAACTATGAATGTGCCCTCCATCACACTTTGATGCCAATATCATTGATTTCTCCGTAGAACAGTGATGGGCAATCTTTTGAGCTTGGTGTGTCAAAATTTGCCAAAAAACAAACCTAGCATAACTCAGGTGGTGTATCACTTCGAGAAAAAAACAAAACATAATTGCATGAAATTTATAGTTTAAATAGCAAAAATGTATAATTGTATTATAATTGTATTTAATAAACCAAAAACTAATTCTTTAACTTATCTGCTTAGTGACTTCTTTGTTCATCTGTCAGTCCGTTTCTTTTGTTGGTCTTGATATTATTTAACTTGTGTGAGGTGCCATGAACTAAGATAAGTGAGGGCGAGAGGTAATTGTTTAACTAACCTGCCTATTAGTGACTTTTTGTTGCTGAATTTCATTGGCTAAACCTTCAATTGAAGCTTGGTATTCTGTACACTTCAAGCCCAAGCAAGCGCTATTAACTTCATCTGTCAATCTGTTTCTTTTGTTGATTTTTATATTATTTAACGCTGAGAATAAGGTCTCACAAAAGTATGTAGAGGGAAAAATTGTGAGTAAAGCCATTGCTATATTTTTCAGGACACTAAAAGTGTCTGGTAATTGGTTCCAGGCACTCCAAATTTCCTGTTCATAGTGGCACTCCTCTTGATTCTCCAAGCAGCACCTTTGCAGATTCTCAAGCTTTGACCTCAAGTCAACAAACACCTGAGCCCAGATGCTGCCTTGAAATTCTGCAAGTTGCATCTCCAAATCATCAATTTGCATCCAGTGGAAACCATTTAATTCCAAACTACTGTAGACTACTACATCAGGATACTTAATTATTTTTATGGTCTGTTCTAGGCTTCTAAATTGATTAAATCTATCACTGAACTGGTCAAGTAAAGAGTCTAAAACATGCTGGTACTTTCTATGCAAAGGTTCCATTTCGTTTCGTACAGCTGCACTGGCCTTCTCAAAATACTTTGTTACTGGAGGAAAATACTTATTTGTTTGAGTTTCTATATCTTGCTTGAAAATTTTAAGTTTACTTTCAAAAGCTTTTATGTATCCAAACATAACATCAATACTTTTGCCAAAAACTTGTAACTTTAAGTTCAGTTCATTAATATGAACAGAGAGATCTATAAAATACATCAGGGTATTGACTCACTTATCATCATTGAGCTGAGAAAAGTTTCCCAGATCCTTATCCTCAAGAAATACCTTAATTTCTTCAAAGCACTCCACAAAGGGCTCAAGAACTTTGCCTCAGCTCAGCCATCTTACATTACTGTACATCAGCAGTCCACTGTAGGTGGAATCAACCTCCAGTAAAAGTGCAGAAAATTCTTGCTTGTGAAGGGGGTGAGCAGATAATAAATTAACTATTTTTGTAACAACATACATTAAGTTGTTTAAGTCAGTGAATCCTGCCTTGGCACATAAAATCTGCTGATGGATAATACAATGAAAAGGCACAATCAGATGTAAACAATTTGACAAATTCGACTTTTTTCCTCCACCATATTTGGTGCCCTATCTGTCGTCACTGACACAACTTAAAATATATCAATATTTAGGTCACTGAATATTTCGCTTCCTGATGTACTTGTTGGTACTGATAATAACTTTATCAACTCTTCTCTCATTGTGAGACCATCAGAATACAGACCAATACTGGCCAACTGAACATGTGATGTGACATCAATAGTTTCATCAAGAGAGATTGAAAAATATTTACAATTACTTACGTCTCTCTTTAATTGATGTTGTAGGTTTGTGTTCAGTCTCATTATTCAGTCTTTTATGATATTCCTACTGAGTGGCAACTCAGATATTCTCTTAATAATTGCATCTTTATTATGCATATCATGATATAGAACTGGTGCACATCTTAGGAGAGTTTCTTTAATAAAATCTCCCTCACTGAGTGCTTTTTCATGCTGAACTATGGAGTAAGCAATGTTCAAACTTGCAGATGTTAAATTTGTAGAGCCTTTTATAAATTTAAGGGTGGAATTAGATTGCCTCTTATAATGGTGTAGCTGCCTGGAAATGTATTCCTTCCTTTCATCCTCATCTTTTTTCAAGAGCTGGGAATGATTAGTTTCAAAATGTCTATTTATATTCCACGTTCTGCTTACTACCATTTCAGTACATAGAATGCAATATGATCTGCCATTTTTTTTTCTGTAATGCCATACATCTCGATCCATGTCTCTTGAAAGGGTTGGCTACTGCTACTACCACTTCTTTTACTTAACCTTGGTTTTTTATTTTTTGGGTTCTCCATCAGGGGGGCAGTGACAGAAGAAAGAATTATAGATAGCCTGTTAGCCCTGCAGGCAATTAGGGGTTTACTAGCCTAACTGACCACAAGATGACACATGTAACTGTCTTTTAGGAAAGGATAGGGTTAATAAGCAGAAATAGGGGTTAATAAGAATGCACAACAGTAATAGTGGTGAAATGGAGACTGCACTATGCTGCAAAATGACATTCCTTATATAAAGTAAGATGGATGCTGCTATTTCTAATGACGGGAAACGGCACCCATAGCACAGGCCCTCGCCTCTCCCAGCCTACCCCTCACTTATCTCCATAATGATTGTTAATTAGAAATCCATGACATCCCAGAACAGTAGATTCGATGATGGTTGCTGTGGTTATGTGGTTGCTGGTAATGGCGATCACAGGGCCCCCAGAGATGTGTCCCCAGCAGCATTCCGCTGCTCCCTGCTCCTTGGCTGGAAATGAGGTCCAAGATCCCCTAATGGCCTAACCAGAACCAGTCGCTTTGTGCTGGAGTTCTGTTGTTTTGTCCTACAGACCTCAGGCACAGAGTGTCTACATACACTAAAGCAAATGTTTCATCCTTGGCTACTGCACCTGGTCATGCAGTAGCCAAGGATGAAATGTCCTTCTCGGTATTCAGCCCCGTACTTCTCTGTATTCGACTGCATGCAGTTGCGTGTCATCAAAAATGGACACATGTGTCAGTGCTGACACGTCTGTCATAGGTTCGCCATCATGGCCCTAGAAGCTTCCCTCCTGTCAGCCATGACTGCTTGGTACTTGAGTCAACCTCATTGTTCAGCTAGAGACTTGATAAGATAGAATTATGGAGGAGGAAAAATAGTTTTCCTCTACCTTTCTGAGTTCTTAGTGGAGGCCCTTGTAATGAAAGCCAGATCACCAAGAGAAAAACAAAAGTTCATTAACATGTGTACCTGGTGTATATGTGGGAGATCCTAGGGGAAAATGAGTAACTCCCCAATGTGGCTTTGAATACAGATTTAAATACCTTCTTCCTAGTGAAAGGGGACAGGAGATGAAGGCCTCCTAGAGGAGAGTAAATTATTTTTAGAAAAGATGAATGGGATTGGGGGGGAATAGTTTGTAACAAAGTTTAGGTATTATGTCAACTTCTACTCTCCTGTCCTGTGACAGCAGTCAGTCTTCTCTGCCTGATTTCACTTCTCCCGTCAAGGGGACCTAGTACATTTAAGCTCCTTTGCGGGGGGGGGGGGGGGGGGGGGGGGGGGGGGGGCTAATTTTAGGGAGATCAGGAGACTTCAGTGAAATCCTCTGCCTGCATTTGCTGTTTTTTAAGCATCTGCAGCTCAAGATCCTCAATATAACAACACATCATATGTTGGGGTGGCATGTTCTCTGACCTTCAGAATAAACCCAACAAAAGCTGCTTTCCTCTGTTAGATGATTTGCCATAGTAACATTATTCCATGGAGAAGGTATTCTGACCAGACCTTCCTGGGAGTGGTCATAACATACCTTGTGTTTGTAAAAAGATGTGGGCCACAGCACTAAATCCAGGGGCAGTTTTCTCATCTTGTGGAAAGGGAGATAAAGTTATGATAGTTTATCTCCCTTTCCACAGGTTTCCTTTGGGTTTGTATCTCTGCTGCCTCACCCCCACCCCCCAGCAGCCTGAGTGCCTCTGCCTTGGGCCTTGGGGCTGCTGGGTGTCAGGCCTGCGGATAGATTTGTGTCTCCAATCTACCCCCAAACCCCCAGCCTCAGGTTTGCCATGGCAGGGCTTGGGGCTGCTGGGTGCTGACCTCCCTGCTGGTTTGTGTCTCTGATCCAGCCCCCCACAGCCCCAGCGCGGTCATGGCAGGGCTTGAGGTTGTTGGGTGCCAGCCTCCCTGTGTGTTTGTGTCTCCCATCGGACTGGCAGCCCCAGCACCACCTGGCCAAGTATGGGCCTTGTCATCTTGGCTAGGTTAATTTGCATACTTACTCCTATTGGCTGGTAGCATAGCAGAGGCACAGTCAATTTGCATGTTTCTTTTATTAGATAGGATTCCTAAAAAAAAAAATGATCTCTTATAATTCATCTATATGATGGCATCATTGGCAAGAGTTAAAAGCATCAGTTATTCTTACCACATCAATCAGAAAAGTAAATTATTATCCATTCCTTATTTAATTGGCACAATAATCACATAGATAAGAGGTTAAAGACACATCTTTGGAATTTTCAGTTTTATCTCTTGTGGTCCTACAATTAGGCCCGTAGGCCCTTAGGTATTAGGCTTGAAAAGATAACTGAATTATAACCTTATCTACATTCTATATCGGATCAGGGTGTATGCCTGATTTGCTCACCTCTATACTTTAGTGTATAACACAGTGCTTGGCACATAAAGGAACTTAATAATTATTGTATGAGTAAGTGAATGAAGACTCATGCATTCAGACATAATAGTCTAACTAAAAAGAGTCTTCATTAAACATTTGGCTTATACATTAGGCAATAGTTTGCTAGATTTGAAAAATTCTAACTAAGATCAGAAAGGGTTCTGACTTCATTCTCACTAATTCTTATAATCTGTTGACCTCCCCAATATGTCTTCTTCTCCAGGAATCCTTCTCTGATCCCTTTTCCAGATTAGGCTAAGAGCTCATCCAATGTATAAATATAACTTATAGTATATGTGAGAAATTAAAATGTTTGGTATCACGCATAAGTGTAGGAGAGTGATATGAGCTGACACTGAGAGTTAGGCAGGGGCCCAGCCACAGAGAGTCTTGTCCCAGCGCAAAAAGACTTAAAGATCACCCTGTGGGTAATATAAAGCCATTAAAGGAATTTATCAAGTAGTTGCAGTAACATATTTTAATTCAAGATGAATGATTTGGAGAAATAAGAAAGACGGGGGTGGATATAGATATCATTTCAAGAATCTATATAAGAAATGATAGAGATGTTCCAGACAATAGAACAGGGGTAGAGAGGAAAGAACATATTAAATAACAATTTTATGGTTAAATAAAATGGACTTGATAATTATTTAGACATAGGGAGGAAGGGTCATTCTCATTCATTAAATTAAGTATTTATTTACTGTCTCCTATATTCCAAGTATTGTACTACATAAAAGAGATGGGACAATCAACAAGCACTATCCCTATCCTCAAGGGAGTTGTAGTCTAGGGAAAGAGATTCTAGTGTTGAGTTGAGCAAGGGGATGAGTATTGATGACTTCTGAGTTCCTGGACTGGACCACTGAATGGATGACAATGCTATTAATTGAGAAAAAATATTTAGGAGGAACAAGAAAACAAGATATGAAATATTAATAAATCAATTACAAGGCAACATATAAGTAGCAATCCTATATAATAAAGAGCTAATATGATAATTAGACCAATCAGCAGAATGACTGGACATCCTTCCAAAAGACACTCTGGATGACCTTCTGTAAGAAGCGGGGGCTGCAAGGGGCTGTGAGGACCAGCTGAGGCTGTGAGGGGCTGCAAGGGCTGAGCCCCTGCACGAATTTCGTGCATTGGGCCTCTAGTATTATAAACTAGAATTATAGAATATCAGTTCTTTAAAATTAATCTCCTAAATGTAACCCTCTATCATTCTATACTCTTTATTTATACGAAAACTCAGAAACCACAGTTTTAAATGAATATAAAAAAAAAACTAGATAATATTTCATCTTTTTTAAAAAAAAAAAACCTTTAATCTTTAACTTCTTAAATAAAATTAATTTCTAGGAAAGTTATTTTAAATGTTGAGCTCCCTCTAGTGTATGCAAACTGTTATTTACCTTGCTAATTTTAGAGCCCCACAAATATGTTTGGAAATTCAACCCTCCTTTAGTTAGCTACTACTAAATATTAAGGGAGCTTAGAACATGGGATGCATGAACATGACTGAGGGTGTGGAAAGTGGGAACAAGTTCAGAAATGGACAACGGCAAACGAGAAAGCCTAATTTTCTTGAGGTGGCCTCTGCAGTACAAACTAAGAAATTCAGATTTGATTTAATATAAAAAAGAGACTAATCTAAACAATATACTTTTAAAAATTATCATGGTAGTTATATAGAGGACGGAATAGGATTAGGAAGAGTTGAGGCAGGGACACTAATGCTGTGATGTAGGCAGTTAGATGACAGGATCATGAAGTGACTGAGCTGGGTAGTAGAGAAAGGTTCCGTGACAAATTATACCCAGGAAATATCATCTAGTAAAAGGGAATGAAACTTGTTCCAGAAGTGTGCTTACATTTTATAAGGCTCCTATGAGGCTATTTGGAAAATGTCACTCTTGATAGATGCTCCTTCCTTCACAAAGAAAACATAACAAAATCTTGAGATGTTGAAATTAATATGACGTTTCAGATATGAAATATTAAGAAACCAGATATCTCAGCCTTATGCGGCAGTATACTTGTCGAAGGCAGAACAAGTGATACGGCTTAGATCTGAAAGTACTATGTGAATATAAAAGCCTTAGCAAGATCACCTGAAATGACATCATGTTAGCTGCAGAAATGTTGAGGAATCATCAGAAAAATGATGAAAACATTTTCAGTTTTTTTATTGCATCAAGAAATGCCAGGTTTTCCAAATTAGTAACAGAGGAAATGTAAACAAAATCACAAAAGATGTCCTATAAATGATAATAGACTTCAATAGCAAAATATCAAGACACTTATGTTTATGAGGTTAAGTCAAGAGAAGTTGCTCATGTAATTCAACTATGTTGTTAAAAGAGAATGGTGATCTGGCACATGCATTTTAGAAAAAAATATACGTCAACTTGAATGTGGCTTGGGTACTCAATGTTAAGAATTACTACAGTCTGAAAAACACCTTCCTTTAAAATATGTCAAAACTTTCTTAATGGTGAAGACAGTGTAGATGACTTATAAGGTATCTACATGGTCGGTTTTTTTAGAACAAAGCAAATAAAGCCATGTTTATATTATCTGTGTTCTTAATAACACAAATAAAGTAAAGAAGTAAAATAGTTCTGTTGGCCTCAGCCCAGAAAGTTCTGTGTTGGCCAAATAAAGTATATAATAGATGGCAAGATAAAAATGTTTTTGTACTTTCTAAAATAGTAATATGATTACATAAAATATATGTTGTACCAACAAGTAGAAAAATACCTTTTTCATGTGTATGTTTCTATAGATTTAAAGACTTCATTTAGTATCTGAAGTGTGGCATGTAGCATTCCTAAAATATAAGGACCCTAAATAAATTAATGAATTAAAGATGTGAGATAATAAACTACTCTCTAGTGACTATGGAGAAACCTGTAATACCATGCTGTGTGTCTACAATTACATCAAAAAAGTTATAAATAGATAATTATCTTAAAATATCTAAATAAATATATACCAAACATCCTATATAATAAAAGAGTAATATGCAAATTGACCATCACTCCAACACACAAGATGCCTGCCTCCATGTGGACACAAGATGATTGCCACAAGATGGCCAGCAGGGGAGGGCAGTTGGGAAGGACCAGGCCTGCAAGGGAGGGCAGTTGTGGGTGATTAGGCCTGCAAGGGAGGTGTGTTATGGGTGATCAGGCCAGGAAGGGTGAGCAGTTAGGGGGGACCAGACCTGCAAGGAAGGGCAGTTGAAGGCGATCAAGCCTGCAGGGGAGGGCAGTTAGGAATGACCAGGCCAGCATAGAAGGGAAGTTGGGGACAACTGAGACTGCAGGGGGGTACCCAGGCTGGCAGGAGACAGCAGTTGGGGGGGAGGGAACAGGCTTGCAGGGGAGGACAGTTGGGAGGAACCAGGCCTGCAAGAGAAGGCAGTTGTGGGCAATCAGGCCAGTAGGGAAGAGCAGTTTGGAGGGACCAGGCCTGCAGGGGAGGGCAGTTAGGGTTGACAAGGCTAGCAGGGAAGCCCAGTTAGGGGCAATTAGGCTGGCAGGAAAGCAGTTAGGCATCAATCAGGCTGGCAGGGGAGTGGTTAGGGGGTGATAAGGCTGGCAGGCAGGCGAGCAGTTGGGAACCAGCAGTCCTGGATTGTGAGAGGGATCCCAGATTGGAGAGGGTGCAGGCTAGGTTGAGGGACATGCTCCCCCCTCCATCTGCCATGCACTAATTTTGTGCACTGGGCCTGTAGTATTACATAAATATAATATAAAATACAAGAACTCTAAGCACACACTGGTAGGAGAGTTGTATCAGACTGTGTTGATGAACTAAAGCAGTTATTCCTAAATGCCAAGCCTGGGCTGACCACATGGTCATGAGAGAAACACTTTAAAGACCAGATAATTTGGCCCTGTCCCAGATTCAGTAGGTCTGAAGTAGGACATGGAATTATGTATTTTTTAAAATCCCAGTTCAATTTTATCTTCAATCAAATCTGAGAGTCACAGAAATAAAGAACAGACTGAGTAAATCAAGGAAGTGTTATTAGAAAAGGTGGCCTTGAATAGTGGTTCACTTGCACAATAGTCTACCAAACATTACTTACTGAATAGTAACCATTTACCAAATGGTTATAAAACTAGTCCTAACCATAAACATAACCCAAACACTAGCCGTGACCCTAAAATTTAACCCTAACCCTAAACCTAGCCCTAACACTAATTCTAACCCTAACCCTCACCATAGCCCAAAACCTAATCCTAACCCTAACCCTAACCCTAACCATAATGCTAGCCCTAACAGTCACTCTAACCCTCACTGTAGCCATAACCCTAACTTTAACACTACCGCTTGCCCTAGGCCTAACTAACCCAAACCCTAACACAAACCCTATCCCTAGTCCTAATCCTAAACCTAACCATAATCCTAATCATAACTGAACCTTAATCCTTACCCTAAAGCTAGGCCAAGCAGTAACCCAAACCTTAGCTCTAAACTTAACCCTAACCCTTGATCTAGCCCTAGCCCTAGCTCTAAATGTAACCCTAACCATAGATCTAACCCTAGCCCTAACACTAGCCCTAGTTCTAAGCCTGTCCCTTACCCTAAAATTAGCCAAACCTAAACCTAACTCTAACCCAAACCCTAGGCCTAACCCTAACTCTAACTTTAGCTCTAACCCGATCTCTAACCCTAGCCCTAACCCTAACCAAAGCCCTAACTCTGACCCTAACCATAATCCTAAACCTAAACCACAACATAAACCTAGCCCTAATACTAACCCTAACCTTACACCTAACAGTCACCCAAACCCTAGCCCTAAACTTAGTCCTAACCTAAACCTGAAGTCTGACCCTCACTTTAACCCTAACCAAAGCCCTAACTCTGGCCCTTACCCTAACCCTAATCCTAACCCTTAATTTCACCCTAAATCTTATCCTAGCCCTAACCCTAATCCTAACCCTAACCCTAGACAAAACCCTACCCCTAAACCTAACCTTAACCATACTCCTACCCATAAACCTAATCCTAAACCTAACCCTAACCATAACTATAAACCAAAATATAACCCTATCCATAGCGCTAACCCTAACCTTAACCCTATTTGAACTCTAGCCTTAACCCTAACCCTAAACAAAACCCAACCTCAACTCTAACTCTAACCCTAGCCCTAACTCTAACCCAAAAACTAACCCTAACCTAACCCGAAACTTAACCATATACCTAGCCCTAACCCTAACCTAATGCTAACCCTAACTTACCCCTAAGCCGAACCATAACACTAACACTAGCCCAAGTCCTAGTTTCAGCCCTAACCTTAACCAGAACCCTAACATTAACTCTAGCCCTAACCCTAACACAAAACTAGCCCTAAATATAGCCCTACCATAACAGTAACCCTAAAGCTAACCCCAACCCTAGCTATAACCCTAACACTAATCTTAACCCAAGTCCTAGCCCTAAATTTAGCCCTAACCCTAACTGTAACACTGACCCTAATCAAAAACCTATCCCTATTCCTAACCCTAAACCTAAATCTTACCCTAACCCTAACCCTAACCTTAGTTCTAACCTTACCGAAACACACATCATAACACTAAACCTAACCTAGTCCTTATGCTAACACTCACCCTAACACTAACCCTATCCCTAACCGAACCCTAACACTAACCTTAAAACCAACCCAAACTCAATCTTATCCCTAGTACTAGCCCTAGCCCTAACTCTAAACCTAGGCTTAACCATAAACCTAACCCTAAATAAAACCTAACCCCAACCCTAACCTTAACCCTAACCCTAGCTCCAGCTCCAAACCTAGCTAGATCCTTATCCCTAAAACTAATCCTTACTCTAACATTAGTCCTAAACCTACCCCTTACCCTAGCCCTAAAAAAACCCTAACCCTAAACTTAACCCTAATCCTAACCCTAACCCTAACTCACCCCAACCTTAACCCTAACCTTATCCCCAATCCTAACTATAGCCCTAACCAAAACTTAACACTAACCTTTACCCTAACCCGAATCCTAACCGTCTGTTTCTATTAATTTTTCATGCATATAAATATAAACATATTTATTGTTGGAAAACAAAGAATAACCTCATATTTACAGCAAATTGTATAATAAAATAAAGAAAATAGAATTTCAGATACATCAAATAAATTTGATTGCAAAATCTTCTGTCTCTATTGCCAAGTCCATTATTTACAAATATGTTTTCATTTGTCTATTATTTAATCCTATATAATATAGAGCTAATATGCTAATTAGACTGAACAGCAGAACAACCATCCAGACTTCCTTCTGGATGACGTCCAGAAAACCTTCTGCATGAAGCTGAGGCTGCAAGGGGTTGTGAGGGCTGGCCGAGGCAGCCAGGGCTTCGGGGGGTGAGCCCTTCTCACGAATCTTGTGTATCAGGCCTCTAGTTTCTTGATAAAATTAGGTATTTCTTTAAAATTACAACATCTGAATTGAGATGGAATCATTATCTCCTCACCATATCTATTATTATGAAAACTCAGTTTGACTAATGCAACATTTAAAAATAGGAAACAGAATATATTCCTCATTATAAATAGCTCCCCACATACACCAGTTCTCACAAGAGAAATAAAAGTCACAGAAGAAGAAATAGCTTCAAGCTATAGAGGAATCCAAACAAGCCTTCCTCCTTCTCTTGATCTTTTATTTGCCCTTTCCCATTTATTCCTCAATCTGGTGGCTGCATTTTTGTTTTTCCACCCTAAGGCAGATTTTCTACTCTACTCTCACAGGCAGTTGGTACCTATAATTGACAGCTTCACTCTTAGTATTAAATCAGTTAGTATTCTACCCAAACACTTCTCATTGTCCTCTTCAAATTCGAGCATTGTTGGTGAAGATGAAAACCAGCTTAAAAAGAAATGGAAAGAATGAAAGAGTGAGGGGGAAAATTAATTAGCAGGTAAGCAGATAGTGCAATTATTTAAAAAGTATGACATTAGTAAACGAAGCAAAAATATTTTTGAGATTAAAATCTTTAAATAATCTTGAAATGGCTCTGAATGCAATTAAACTTTTCTTCTCAATATCTTTCTTCTATGAGAGCTTAAAATTGTTCACAAAATTATCGGTAAAATTCAAATTTAAAATGGAAATACCTATTTTCTTACCAAGGGCAATGAAATAGTTGGGAAATAGTGGTAAAGATAGAATATACTATTTTTAAAACATTGTAAATTATCCAAAACTCTGGCATATTATATAAATAAAAATAATAGTAAGATTTAGTACGTAATATTTGCATACTTGTCTTATAATTGTGTGAAAAAAACACTTCCAACACAAATGCAATTACCACACTGCTGTCCATGTCCAGGAGTGTTCTCTCTCTCTCTCTCTCTCTCTCTCTCTCTCTCTCTCTCTGTCTGTCTCTCTTCCTCTCTCTCTCTCTCTTTTTCTTAATACCCCCACCTCCAACTCAGAGCTGTCTGCCTGCTCTCTATGTATGAGTCTACCTGTCAAATCATCTTGATCTGGCTAATCTGATTGCCCAGGAATGCTGCTCTTCCTCTTTGCCATCATAAGGATGTCATTCTGAAGTGGGAAAGCATCTTTCTTGGGCTTACGGTAAACGAATAGTTGTATCGCTCTCTTAAATCTTAATTAAATTTCAGAAATCAACATAGCTCTTTCAGAGAATTATAAACACTGATTCATAATGTCACAATACTAATATATTTTTAAATAGTCCTATTTTCTTGATGTCAAAAATATTCCTTATTAATTATATCAGTATCCTCTATAAGCCTCATATATAATTTCTAATACCTATAGTTTAACATATCTATCTATAAATGGGAAGCTATCCATATATAGTTAAGCAACATATATAATTTAGCCTGAATAAGATTAGTACAAAATAATTCTTACTTTTTTCTGGCAGTAATTCATTTTTATTTCAAAATTTGATGGTAGAGGAAAACAGATGTCTAGCGAGAGAGATTGCATTGTTCAGGAAAAGAAAAGAATTTAATAGGTGATGTTTACAAAGGCACTGTTAGTTGAGTTCAGCAGGAAAGAAAAAAGCTCTCGTTTGTTTCCTTTCCTAAATTTACCACTTGTGTCCAGTTACCCCTGGTGAGAGAGTTCTCTCTACTGGAAAATATTATCCCTAGAGAAGCTGACTGAGTCATGACATCCAAAGCTAGAAAGACCATACAGATATTCTAGTCCAATTCTTTTATGACTAAAAAACAAAAACAAAAACAAAAAACAACAACAACAAAAAAACAGGTAGAAAACAGAAATGACTGGAACAGAGTATGTGTACCATAGGTGAACAGATGGTTTTGATCACCCAAATAATTAACTAAAGACTAGCTGGAGAGAATCTTGATAACCAAGGATGGAAAGTTGAGATGACATAGAGCCTGGTAAGAAGGGCTAAGGTACGAAATGGTTGACCAGGCTCTCAAAGACATCAGCTGAAGCTCCAGATATTTCAGCTGTAGGGGGTTGCCACTGAGAATTCTGGGGTCTAATCCCCAAGGTGAGCCACCTAGCAGAGAGTCCCAGAACTGAGAAAGGTAGCCATATAACATCTGGCTGTAAAAAGCCACATGGTAGCTGTCTACCAGAGAGAGATGCTTGAAAATACAGGCACCTTCTTAAACAGCCAATGCACAAAATTTTGTGTGTACCACTCATGTTGGGCTCCAACAGAGAGTGGGCAGAGTGGACTGAGCAGTGTAAGCATAAGCTTGGGTTGGGGGCTTTGGGGTTAGAGCTAAGAAGGCAGACACCCTGGTTTCCTGTGCTGAGTTATTCCCTCATGCGATAGAGGTCATCTTTCTCAGGCAGACCTATGTTATCCAGGTTGTTTTTGCCTGGGGAGAAACAGTTGACCCACCATACTGGAAAACCCCTTGCCCCACCCTGTGGAGTTTCTGAGGCCCATTAAGAGACTGAGAAAACAATTAGTCTCCAGGCAGATGCAATTGCCACACCCTGTTGGAAGACCTCTCATCCCACTTGTGGACAATTGCCTGAGGATACTCAGACTGAATCTAATCAGTCTGCAGGCAGATGCAGGTCTCTGGAGGTTTTGCCTGAAACAGCATTTGGGTTCCCACCACAGACATCACCCGACATGGGGCATTCCTAGAGCATCCAGCTCAGGTGAACAAAGGCACTGCATCACTGGACCCCTCAAGACACTTTCTACATAAGGCCATCCCACAAAGAATGAAGGCATACAGTTCTATCTAATACATAGAAGCAAATAAAAGAGCAGCTAAAATGGGAAGACAAAGAAGCAACTCCCAAATGAGAGATAAGAAGGAATCTGCAGAAAAAGGACTAAATGAAATGGAGGCGATCAATCAATCAAACATAGAGTTTGAAAAGCAAAGATTATAAAGATGCTTAAGGAACTTAGTGCAAATTACAATAGCATAAAAAGGAAAATAGAAGCCAGGAACAAGAACCAGACAGAAATGAAAAATAATACATCTGATAGGAAGAACACTGGAAGGTATTAAAAGTATATTGGATGAAGCAGAAGATTGAATCAGTGATTTAGAAGACAAGGTAGAAATAAATACCTAAGTAGAGCAGTAAATGTAAAAAAAAAAAAATTAAAAAGCAGGAAGGTAGCTTAAGAGAGCTCTAGGACAATATGAAATGTAACAACATCCGCATTGTAGGAATACCAGAAAGTGGACAGGGTGAGCAAAGAACATAGAACCTATTTAAAGAAATAATGAGAACTTCGCCAACCTGGTGAAGGAAAATGTCACACAAGTTCAGGAGACAGAGATAATTCTAATCAAGATGAACCCAGAGAGACCTATATACCTAGACACATCATAACTAAAATGGCAAAGATTAAAGACAAAGAAAGAATCTTAACGTCAGCAAGGGAGATACAGAAAACTACCTACAAAGGAGTTCCCATTAGAAAGTCAGCTTATTTCTCAATAGAAACACTTCAGGCCAGAGGGGAATGGTATGAAGTATTCTAAGTAATGAAAAGCTAGGGCCTAAATCCAAGACTACTGTATCCAGCAAGGCTATTATTTAAAGTTGAAGGTGAAATAAAAGGTTTTCCAGATAAAAAAAATAATAAGGGTTAAAGGAATACTTTACCACCAAAACAGCAATGCAAGAAATGTTAAAGGGACTGCTCTAAGAAAAAGAAAAAGAGATAGAGAGGTTCATAGCCATAGAGAAAGTAAATATGGCAATAAATAAATATCTGTCAATAATGATCGATGTTTCTCTCTCATCGATGTTTCTGACTTTCTATCCTTGTTCCTTCTGCCATGTAAAAAAAATCAATGAAATATATTTTTTAAAAATATCCTTAAATGCAAATGAATTAAATGCTTCACTAAAATACATAAGGTGAATGAATGGATAAGAAAACATGACCCTTATATATGCTGTCTACAAGAGATCCACCTCAGAACAAAAGATAAATATACAGAGAGTGAAGGAATAAAAAAATACATCCCATGCAAATGGAAAAGAAAAATAGATGGGGTAGCAATACTAATATTAGACAAAACAGACTTCAAAACAAAGTCCACAACAAGAGACAAGTAATGCCTCTCCATGATAATAACAAGAATGATTAAAAAAATGCAACCATTGTAAACATATGCACCCAATATAGAAGCACTCAGGTACATTAAAAAAAAACAAAAAACAAAAACAAAACAACTCTTGATGGACTCGAAGGGAGAGATTGACAACACTACAGTCATAGTAGGGGACTTTAACATCCCATTGACTTCATGGGATTGATCTTCCAGACAAAAAAATTAATAAGGAAAGAGAAGCCTTAATGACACACTAAACCAGATGGATCTAACCAATTTTTACAGAACATTGCACCCAAAAGCAACAGAATATACATTCTTCTCAAGTGCACATGGAACATTCTCAAAGATAGATCACATGTTAGGGCACAAAACGAGTCTATACAAATGCAAGATTGATATAATATTAAGCATCTTCTCAGATCACAGTGGCATGAAGTTATAAGTTGAGACAGAGGGCAAAGGAAATCAACTACAGTAAAAAAAACCTCAAAAGCTCTCAAATACATATAGGCTAAATTGCATGTTATTAAATAACGATGTGTTATTGATGAGATCAAGCAAGAAATTAAAAACTTCCTAGAAACAATACGCCCTAATGAATAAAATGAAATTGACCAACAAAATAAAGCATGGAAGCATGGAAGCATGGAAAAGGCTGTCATACCTCAGTGTAGGGTTGGGAGGATGAGAAGAGATAAACCAAAGAACATTTGTACTTATATGCATAGCCCATGCAAATGGGCAGTAGAGTAGTGGAGACCTGGGGCGGGGGGGGGGGGGGGGTTAGGGGTTGGGAGAGGAGACTAAAGAGGGGGATGGGAGATAACTGTAATACTATAAATGAAAAATATATTTTAAAAAGAATTTTTTTAAAAAAATTGCTCAAAGATGTAGAGCCATATACTTCATAAATTAATAGAAGATATAAAGTATCATCAAATAAATATAAGATATAAATAAGATCCAAATAAAAATTTTAGGACTGAAGAATACAATAACTGATTAATATTGAAATAAATATATTCTTAGAGAGAAAAAAAGCAACTAAGAGAATTTCTGCAAACAGATCTGGTCTTTAAAAAATGCTAGAAATTCTTCAGAATAGAGGGAAATAGCACCAGGGGAGATTTGAACATCAGGCTTTATGCTTCAGACTGACAATAGAAATTATAAATATCTGGTTAAATACAATAGATTATTCTTATCCTCTGAAGTTCTTTAAAATGTTTGACATGTGAAAACAAAAATTATAATATTTTCTTTTGATTTGCAATTCATATATATGCAATACATAAGAAATTATAAATTGAGACAGAGGATAAAGGAAACTATAAATTAATAAGACTTCTACATTCCACTTTGTGCAGTAAAATATTGATACTAAATATAATGACAAAAGTTAACTAATATTTTTTTTGCCCTAGAGAATCTATTTAAAAGAAGACAAAGAGAAATAGTCCAAAAAAAAGCAAGTCAGTAAGAATAAAATGCTAAAAAATTTTCAAATAATTAAAATAAGTCAGGAAAGGGAGACAGATACAAATATGAATACAGAACAATCAGAAATAAAATTTTTAAAGGATATATATATATATATATATATATATATATATATATCCAAACAAAAATATAAGTGGTCTGAAAACACCAATGAAACTGAGGATATCACTACTCAGGTTATCTGTTTGTTTGTTTTCATTTTAATTTTTTTCAAGAGAGTAAATTTAATCATCATAACTAAACTGTACAGATGTGAATGGTAATTATAAGCACAGATGATTTAATTTTTTAAACAGCATAATATAACTGTTTTAGGTGGCAGAAGCTGTACCAAGTATATGACTGGTGGGATCAGACCAAACCTGGATTCAGCAACCTTGGTATTTGGGTTCTGGCTAGGAGAGAATTCAAACTGTAAGAGAGCATTTATTGGGCAAATTACAGAGATAGAAAAAGTAATTCTTGTTAACTTCCTCACTCCCAAACTCCAAGGGTTCATCCTTTATCTCTGTAACTTGTTTTCTAAATCCATTTCTTCTAGGAATTACTTTCTCTGCCTCAGATTATCTATTTTTGTTTTGGATGAGTTTTGGTAGTATATGGTTTCTGAGAAATTGGTTTATTTTATTTAAACTAGTGAATTTATGTAGTTGCTCATAATACTCCCTTGTTGTCCTTCAATATCTGTTGGCTCTATAGGAATGTCTTTAATTTCATTCCTGATACTGGTAGTTAGCATCTCAGCTCTCTTTTCCTTCTCAATCTTGCTAAAGTTTTAGTTTAATGGATATTTTAAAGAACCAGACTTTGGTTTCAGTGATTTTCTATTTTGCTTTTCAGTTTCTAATTTCATTTATTTCTGCTCTTATCTTTTTTTTATTTCCTTCCTTGTCCTAAAGATGGGTTTATTTTTAACTTCTTGTGTTATTTTCTTAAAATAAAAGCTTAGATTATTTGTTTGTAACCTTTCTTCTTTTCACATATAAGTTTTTAATATTATAAATTTTCCTCTAACCACTGTGTTTGCTGGATAACATAAATTCTAATATGTTATATTTTTCATTATGTTCAAAATATTTTCTAATTTCCCTTGAGACTTCCTCTTTGACCTGTGGATACTTCAGGAATATTTTCTTTTAATTCTAAGTATTTGAATATTTTCCTATTATCTTTGTGTTATGATTTCTAGAATGATTTTATTACTGTCAGAGATCATACTTGTATGATTTCAATTCTTTTAAATTTAAGTTTTCTGACATAGTCTATATTCCATGTGCAATTGAAAAGAATGTATATTCTACTATTTTTGATGCAAGGATCTACAACATTTAAGTTGTTTGATGAGCTCTACATCCTTACAAATATTCTGTCTACTACTATACATAAGTGAGGAAGGAGGGTTGAAGTCTCCAGCTCTACTGTTGGTTTGTCTATTTCTTTTACATTCTTTCAGTTTTTGAAATCACTCTTATGTTCATACACATTTAGATACTGTTATGTCTTCTTGCTGAAATGACCCTTTTTTATTATGTAATTTTCTCCTTATTCTGATAATTATTTTTGCTCTGAAACCTAGTCTGTCCAATCCTATCTAATAAAAGAGTAATATGCAAATTGACCATACCTCCAATCAAGCCATGCCCATAGCCATGCCCATCAGCCAATCAAAGCAAATTATGCTAATAAACCTCAACCAAGATGGCTGCAGCCACTGAGAGCAGGAGGGAGGCTTCGGTTTCCCTGGCAATGGAGGAAGCCAAGCTTTCTTCCTGCCCTTGCTGGCCTAGGCCTCCACTCAGTGCTACAAAGTTTCAATTATAGAAGATACATAGTCTCAAAAGAAATGGCGGCAGCCATGGAGCTGGAGAGAGCAGAGGCTAGGGTTGCTGGGGTGACAGAGGAAGCAAAGTTTCTGCAGCCCTAGGGCCTAGGCCTCCATTCTAGGCTACAAAGTTTCACAAAGAAATGACTGTCGCCAGGGAGCAAACAGAAGGCTTGGTTCCACTCTAGGCTACAAAGTTTCAATTGTAGAATATAAATTAATCCCAGATCTCAGGGCCTCCACTTGGGTCACTGGGAGACTTGGCTAGCCTGCAAACCACCACAGGCCCCTCGCCCAGGCTGCCCCACACCCTAAGGAAACCCTGATACAGAACACCCTTCAGGGCAAACCAGCCGGCCCCCACCCATGCATCAGGCCTCTATCCTTTCCAATAAAAGAGTAATACGCAGATTGACCATCACTCCAATGCTCAAGATGGCTGCCCCCATGTGGTCAAAGATCCTACCCCCATGTGAGCAGAGATGGCCATCACAAGATGGCCAGCAGAGGAGGATAGTTTGGAGGTTCCAGGCCTGCAAGGGAGGGCAGTTGGGGGTGATCAAGCCTGCAGGGGAGGGCAGTTAGGGGTGACCAGGCCGGCAGAGGAGGGAAGTTGGGGGCAAACAGGCTGGCAGGGGAGCAGACAGACATTAATTAGGCTGGCAGGGTAGTGATTACTGGGTGATCAGGCTGGGAGACAGAAGTGGTTCGGGGCAATCAGGGAGGCAGGCAGGTGAGCAGTTTGGAGCCAGCAGTCCTGGATTGTGAGAAGGATGTCCGACTGCCTGTTTAGGCCCGATCCTACTAGGATGGGGCCTAAATGGGCAGATGGACATCCCTCAAGGGGTCCCAGATTGGAGAGAGTGCAGGCTGGGCTGAGGCACACCACCTGCCCCCCACGCACAAATTTCATGCACTGGGCCTCTAGTATTAATATAATCACTTTGGGTTCTTGAGTAGTGATTACATAGTATATATTTTCCCGTCCTTTTGATTTTATTCTAGACATATCATTATTTTTGAAGTGTTTTTTGTAGACAGCATAGCTTTCATTTTTGTTTTTGTATTCTAACAGTTTCTGAATTTGCATTGGTGTTTTCAGACAAATTGTATTTATTTTTGGGTGTATATATACCATTCTTTAAATTTGATTTCTTATTGTTCCCATTTCATTTTTGTTCCTGTTTCCCTTTTCTAACTTATTTCTAAATTATTTGAATATTTTAGCATTCCATTTTTACTTACCAACTACGTTTTGGATTATATCTGATTAAAGAAATTAAATAGTTAAAAATATTGTGAAAAAGAAATCACTGGACCCAGATGAATACATAAGCAATAACATCACATCTATACAATTCTCCCCAAAATATAGAAGAGGAAACACTTACAAACTCATTGTATTGGGCCAGCAAAACAAAGATGGTACAAGCAAAGAAAACTACCTATAAACCAAAATCATAAACAAAATACTTGCATTTGAAATCCAACAGTATAAAAATACTACTACTACTACTAATAATAATAATAATTATACACCATAATTTGGTGAGGTTTATTCAGGGAAAAAGAAGATTATATAATATTAGTGGCCTGGTGCACTAGTATTCGTGCATGGGGGAAGGGGTGTCCCTCAGCCCAGCCTACACCCACTCCAATCTGGGACCTCTCACGGGATGTCTGACTGCCAGGAGATGTCCCTATAAGATTGAGCTTAAACCAGTCGGACAACCCTCTCACAATTTGGTACTGCTGGCTCCTAACTGCTCACCTGCCTGCCTTCCAAATCACCCCTGATCACTCTGCCTGCCGGCCCGCTCACCCCCTGCTGGCCTGCTCACCCTCAACTCCCCTGACCTGGCTGGCCTGATCACCCCCAGCAACCCTCCTCTGCCAGCCTCCCTGGCCAGAGGCCCTCTGTGGCCAGAGTGGAATGCTTGCCTGTCGCCGCAGCAATGGAGCAAGCATTCCACCAGGCCACTCACGTTGCCTGCTCTCAGCGGCCACCCCCTGAGACTCAGGGGCTCCGGTGGGGCTAGAGGACCTGGGCGACACCATCTTGTGGCTATGTGTGCCACCATCTTTGTGATGAAGGGATGCTCAATTTGCATATTTTCTCTTTATTAGATAGGATTTGGAAATCAATCGGTGTCTTCTACCATAATCAAAGTCTAAAGAAAAATAAAATCACATGATTATATCAATCAATATTGAAAATTCATGTAGAGAGAAACTAAGCTGGTGGCATAGGTAACTAGCTAAACTGCTGCCTCGTAAAACAATTTCAAAACTACAACTAAAAGTCAAAATGGACATCATCCAGAACCACAGGAAGGCTGGCTGAGTGGAAATTCTACAACTAGAAGGGAAGAGAAAAGCACACTGAGACTCAGAGGAGCTGCAGAAGGCAGAAGTACTGAGACACGTGCATATGCGTGGAGACGACTGGTAACTGATTGTGTGGCTGGCTTTCTCAAGCAAGAGGGAGATAAAAGCTCCCAACTGCGCTGAACTCCAGTTCCAGGCAAGATTCTGGAGACCCAGAACTCATTCACCAGACTCATTCGGGGAGCAACTGGACTATCTGTCAGCAGGCAGAACTTGAGGGCAGCTTTCCTCAGAGTTCCTTGAATGATTACCACAGGATACTGAGACACCAGGGCCTATTACGGCAGAAGTGACAGGAAACCAATGCTGTCTGCTCTGCCCTGAGACTCCACCCAATCCAAGCTGAGCACAGAGCCTTCTACAAGTATGTCTCATAAGGGTGTCTCCAGCACAGAAGTTCTCCTAGTGTAGACACAGCTAATTTTCACAGCCAATTGGTCTGGAAGTCAATTCCTCTTAGTGATAGCAACAACAATCAAGGCTTAACTACAACAATACAGTGCACACAGCCCACAAAGGGGTGCACTAAGGAGTGCCCACCTGAGGTAACTGGGGAGGCTGAGCCACTAGGCCCAATAGGGACACCTAGCACACAAAGCCACTCTATCAACTCAGGAAAGCAGCCAAAATGCGGAGACAAAGAAACAGATCACAAATGAAAGAAATGGAGGAAAACAAATGAATAGATATAGAGTTCAAAACCACGGTAATAAGGGTTTTCAAGAATTTTCTAGGAAAGGACAATAAATTTAGTGAGACACAAGAGGATATGAAAAGGACCAACTAGAAATTAAGCATACATTGATTGAAATAAAAAATATTATACAGAGATCTAACACAAGAATCAAGTCAAAGATTTGAAATACAAAGAAGCAAAAAACAACCAGAAAAGCAAAAAGCAAAAAGAATCCAAAAATTTGAAGATAGTGTAAGGAGCCTCTGGGGCAACTTCAAACATACCAACATCAGAATTATCGGGGTGTCAGAAGAAGAGAGAGAGCAAGATACTGAAAACATATTGGAAGAAATAATGACTGAAAACTTCCCCCACCTGGTGAAAAAAATAGACTTACAAGTTCAGGAAGCGCACAGAATCCCAAACAAAAGGAATCCAAAGAGGACCACACCAAGACACATCATAATTAAAATGCCAAGAGCAAAAGACAAAGAGACAATATTAAAAGCAGCAAGAGAAAAACAATTAGTTATCTACAAGGGAGCACCCTAATGACTGTCAGCTGATTTCTCAACAGAAACTATGCAGGCCAGATGGGAGTGGCAAGAAATTTTCAAAATGATGAATAGCAAGAACCTACAACCAAGATTACTCTACCCAGTAAAGCTATCATTCAGAATTGAAGGGCAGATAAAGAGCTTCACAGATAAGAAAATGCTAAAGAAATTCATCACCACCAAACCAGTATTATATGAAATGCTGAAAGATATTCTTTAAGAAGAGAAAGAAGAAGAAAAAGGTAAAGATAAAAATGATGAACAACAAATACACATCTATCAACAAATGAATCTAAAAATCAAGTGAATAAAAAAATCTGATGAAAAGAATAAACTGGGAAATATAATAGAATCAGGGGCATAGAAAGGGAGTGGACTGACAATTCTACGGGGTGTGGGAGAGACTGGACAAAAATCATACACCTATGATGAAGACAGTGAGGAGTGTAAGGGCAGAGGGTGGGGTGGGAACCGAGTGGAGTGGAGCTATGGGGAAAAAAAGAGGAATAAATGAACAATCAAGATTTATTAAATTAAAAAAAGAAAATTCATGACACTCTCAGAAAACTTGGAATAGATGAAAACTTTCTCAATATGCTAAACATGTACTAAAACATACAGCTAATTGTACTTAATGGTAAAACAAAAAGCTGTTCTCTAAGAGGCAACTTGTTAAGGTAATTTTCTCTTGACTTCTCGGTTTCATTAATTTTTCTCTTATCTTTCTTTGTTTTTGCTTTGGCGTTATTTTTATCTTCTTGTATGTTTACTCATACTGCTCCTATTCAACATCATACTGAAAGTCTTACCCAGTGCAGTGCAACAAGGCAAAAGAAAGACAAAGAGGGAATGAGGAAGAGAGAAGAATGAAAGAAGGAAAAGAAGAGGGGGGTGGAAGCTATAAAGATTGTTAAAATAGTATAAAATTACCTCTATCCAGAAAACATTTAGCTATCTACATAGAAAATCTAATGGAATTTTTTAGAAGTATTAAATAAGCTTAGAAATATTATAAGATACAAGATCATCATACAAAGGCCAACAGCCTTTCTATATATTAGCAGTGAATAACTGGAAACCAAATTTTTAAAAATGCCATTTATACTAATACTTAGGCATGATATTTGTTGTTATAATAAACATGTACGGTATATATATTCTGTAAGCTACAAATTGGATCAAAGAAATTAAGGAAAACTTATACCAAGACAAACACATTGTGTTTGAACACTCAATATCATACAGATGATAACTGTCCCCAAATTAGCTTATAGATTTGATGCAAAATCAAAATCCCAGAAATATTTTTGTACATATAGATAAGCTGATTCTAAAATTTATATGAAAAGACAAATAACCTAGAATGGTCAAAACAACTTTGAAAAAAAAAAGAATAAAGCTGGAGGAATCATACTTTCTGGTTTTCAGAATTATTATAAACTATAATAATCAAATAGTGTGGGATTGCTAAAGAAATATATATGTATATATATAAAACAGTGAAACAAAATAGTTAAGAATTAGACTCTGACTTATATAGACATTATTTTTTTACAAAGATGCATAGACAACAGAAAGGAGAAAGGGTAATTTTTCAATAATGGGTGTTAGAACAATTCCACATCCCAAAACAACAAAACCAAGTTGGACTGAAAACTCACATGTTATGTTATAAATAACTCAAAATTAACTACAGTTCTATATATCAAACTTAAAACTATAAAATTTGCATAAGAAAGTGTTTTATTTGGGGTTAAAGATGTCAGATACATCATCAAAAAATAAAAAAAAATTAAATAAGTTTCACTTTATCAAAATAAAAGGATTTGCTCTGCAAAAGACATTTTTAAGAGAATAAAAATACAAGTGACAGATTAAAAGAAAGTTTTCACAAATCACATATAAAACAAAGAAGGGAATATATAAATAACTCTCAAACCACAGCACTAAAAGAAAGAAAGAACCAAGTTAGGAAACCTGCCAAAGACTTGAACAGATATTTCATCCAAAGGGTATAGATTATAAATAGATACATTTTTAAAATATTCAATATTATTAGCTATTAGGGAAACACAAACTAAATCCAGAGTGAGAAACCACTCCAGACCTAATACAATGACTAAAATAGGAAAGTACTTACAATACCAAGCATGTGGAACTGGAACTTCCATGCATTGTTGGTGGTTATGCAAAATGGCATAGGCACTCTGGAAAAGAGAATGGCAATTTCTTATAAAGTTACCTTACAGCCCAGTAATCCCACACATAGGTATTTATTCTAGAGAAATAGCTATAAGAAAACTCATCCCATCTCTGTCCCTAGAGAGAGAACTAACTCACGGACATGGTCAACAGTGATTGTGGGGGAGCAGAAGCCAGAGGTAGAGATGGAAGAGGGCCTAGAGAGGATAAATGTTGATTGGAAAAAATATATAAATAGATAGAAAAATAATGACAAATAAAATAATTAACACTGGTGATTTAAACAAATACATTGTTGCACAAAAAAACCTATTTACAGCCATTCTATTCATAATCACCCATGCTTGGAAACAACCCCAATATACTTCATGGATTAATGGATAAGCAAATTGTGGCATGGGCGTAAAATGAAATACTACTGAGGGAAAAAAATTAAGGAAGAATTATTGATACATGTAATAACTTGGATACATCTTAACGGCATTATGCTAAATGAATAAAGCCTACTTCAGAAGGTTACATACGATATGATTCAATTTATGGGAAAAAAAAACAACCCAAATCACCAATGATAACAACAGAAAACAGATTTGTGGTTGCCAAGGGTAGGGTTAAGAGGAGGGAATGACTACAAAGAAATAGCACTAGAAAAATTTAGGGGTGACAGAACTGTATCCTGATTATGGAGTGATTACATGATCTATTCAAGTGTTAATAGATCTTAAAGCTCTTTGGAAAAAATAAAGTCAATTTTACTGTATGCTAATTTAAATAAATAAAATCCTATATAATAAAGAGCTAATATGCTAATTAGAGCAGATGGCAGAATGACCTTCTGGAATGACCAGTGGGCGGGGCCAGAGGGCAGCCAGGCCTGCGAGGCAGCTGGTGCTGCAGGGCCAAGCCCCTTGCATGAATTTCGTGCATTGGGCCTTTAGTTTAAAATACCTAGGAGAGAAATTGCTGGATCACAGGGCAGGCATATGACCAGTTTTTTAAAATTTCCACATCTTTCTCTAAAGTAGTTAGATTTTTGCACATTGTATTTTTACCAACAGTAAATGGAAATTTCAGTTATTACACACTCTCATCAAAATTTGATATTAGTATTTTTAATGTTAGTCATTGGAATGGGTATGAAATGACATCTCATTATGGCCTCTATATAAATTTTAATAGTGAGTAATATTCCAGAATTCAGCAGTTTCACAATTAATTCAGACTATCCTGTAGTAGGTCCTTGACCTGCCCTTTGTACTTACACTTTTTCCCTGTAGAATTCATTGATCTTTTCAGTCAACACATGTGGGCTAGTTTTAATTGTTGTTATTCCAGAAAGAGGTGACAGAGAAAGTAGGATTGAAAACATGTATTCCTATCACCCTCTCCCACTTATTCAATTCTTAGGTGCCACAGTCAAAGAATTTTGGAGCTGTAAAGATCTTTAGTGGAGAAGAAACCTAGGTCCCCCGAGATATGTGATCAGTACCGGGACCCGGCCAGCAGGCGAGGGGACATCAAGGCAGGTGCTGGACGTGGAGGTCACGTGAGCATAGACCACAAAGGATTCAGAACTGAACCTTACATCACCCTGCTTGGCCCCGGAGGATGGCTGGTTAGCCAGAGATGGGTAAGATTCCTCAGGGAAGGAACAACCTAAGACAGGCACAGTCGCAGAGGGGCCAACAGGAGAGAACTAAAAGGGGGAGGGGGGCACAGACCCTCACTCACTAACCTTGCAGGGGCCTGAACTCTCACCCTTTCTGAGGGAGGTCTCCTGCCCCCACGGCTGCTTTGCCTCTCACGCACAGCTCAGATCGGGACCCAGGTTGCAGACAGAGTCTCAGCCAGCAACAGCTGCCCTATATCTAAATGCAGTCTAGTACCAGGAATGCTCAAGGCCTACTCAAGAATGCAAATAATCCTTTCCACTAATATTTACAGGGTAAACTAAGATTTTTGCTTGAGTATTAAAATTGACAGTAAAATAGTAATCAAGATTTCAGTTTAATTTAAATTGGCCAAGTGAAATAAGTGAATACTCAAGAAAATTTAAGTGTACTGGACAAAAAGCTGTTCCTAAAACATTAACTAAAATATATTAGTAGTTCACCTCACTGTAAAATTGCCTAATATCCAAAGAACCTAAAGCAGTCCTATTTGTGTGCAAAAATTAAAATTTAAAATTACCAAGACTGCAATATAAAATTTCCAAAAGCCCCCATTGATCAAAAAATGGGTGTGGGATAGTGGGGTAATATCATGTAATGAAAAATATCCTGTAAGTGAAATACATCTAGAAAATTCTTACTCCAGAAAAGTAACTTCCATTTGTAATGCCAACAGCAGGACACCCATGAAAAACACAGATGGTGTCAAAATAAGCCAGAGGAAAATCACTTGGGCAAAAATAAAAAGAATCCCAAGTCTAATTTGCAGAGAGGATCCCTTTGTTAATTTTTGGTTGAGAATGTGTTTGTGTGTTTTCAGAGAACAACTCCAAGACCATGTGGGTTCTTGCGACAGTGAGGAGCTGACGGGTCTGTTCCAGCCACGAGGATGGTCCAGAGATGGGGGACACTGATGACCCCTTGCCATGCTAGCAGTCAGCAGCTGTGTGTGGCTGCAGGTGGCTAAGGACCAAATCAGAGAGGATGGAACTTGCATTGCCACCATGTGTCCACCATCTGATACCATCGCAGACATGTACACATAAAGAACTATTTGACATTGAAACTGGGACTCAGAACAGTTGGTCATGGAAACTGAGACTCAAACATTTGTTGTTCTTATACATTTATTTCTAGTATGCAAATACAAGATATTTTTGAAGAAAAGAAACAGAGGAGAGCGATTGATATAGAGGCAGGGAGGCATTGAACAGGCTGTCAAGCTACAGGGGGAAGGCTGGGGAGGGTGGGGGGCGAGTGCTGTGGGAGATCAACCGAACGACTTTTATGCATGCATGTGAGCATAACCAGTGGGTGCAAGACACTGGGGTGGGGGGAACAGGTGGCGACATGTGCTGGGGGGTAGGGGAGACTGGGGGGCAGACAAAGGGGGGGGAAGGAAAATATATGTACTACTATTAAATCTAAGGTATACTGAAAAAAAAAATTAAAAAGAGAAAAAGAAGGTGGTTAAGCTTCTTAGGACAAAAAGCATTCAAAATCTTTGAAAAGAGAATTCCCATATTTATAAAAGTTTGGACTAGACCATTCAAGGTTATTTCCAATACAACCTTCTATGATTTTGATATTAACATTGTGTATTCACATAGTACCAGATGTATTTTATGTAAGCAGATATTATTTAAAGGAGTAGCCATTATTACTAAAACAACTCATAAAAAAAGAAAGAAAAACAGATCTTTAGAAATCATATTATCCAAACCCTTCATTTTTATAAATGTGTACATGAAGGCCACAGAGAATACACTGCTTTGTCTGAGTCATGTATTAGGACACTATTATAACATTTTATAGTTGAGAATCACATCTTTGATGTTATTGTGGCATTTACCAGGCAAAAAATATTTAATGAATCAAAAACTACTTATTAAGGACATTTTCCATTTATTGAGTGTCTCTCACTATGCTAACTTCTGAGGATGTGGAAGATACAGATCACATCTATCCTATCTAATAAAAGAGTAATATGCAAATTTGACCAAAACTTCACTATACCCAAAAGCCATGCCCACCATCCAATCAGTAGCAGATTATGCAAAAAAAAAAAACCATCCAAGATGGCTGCCACCACTGAGAGCAGGAGGAAGGCTTGGGTTTCCCTGGCAACAGAGGAAGCCAAGCTTTCTGCCTGCCATTGCCAGCCTAGACCTCCACTCTAGGCTACAAAGTTTCAAACAGAAATGGCTGCCACCACAGAGCGAGCAGAAGTCTTGATTCTGCTCCAGGCTACAAAGTTTCAATTGTACAACATAAATTAATCCCATATCCTAGGGCCTCCATGTGGGTTGCTGGGGGGGGGGCATGGCCATCCTGAAAACCACCATAAGACCCTTGCCCAAGCCACCCCTTGCCCCAAGGGAACCCCCACCGAGATCCAGGACACCCTTCAGGGCAAACCCCTTCAGAGCTGGCCCCGACCCATGCACCAGGCCTCTATCCTATCTAATAAAAGAGTAATACATAGATTGACTATCACTCCACCACACAAGAGGGCTGCCCCCATGTGGTCAAAGATCCTGCCCCCATGTGGACACAAGATGGCCACCACAAGATGGTCAGCAGGGGAGGGCTGATGGGAGGTTCCAGGCCTGCAAGGGAGGGCAGTTGGGGGCGATCAAGCCAGCAGGGGAGGACAGTTAGGGGTGACCAGGCTGGCAAAGGAGGGAAGTTGGGGGCAAAGAGGCTGGCAGGGGAGCAGTCAGACATCAATCAGGCTGGCAGGAAGGTGAGCAGTTTGGAGCCAGCAGTCCTGGATTATGAGAAGGATGTTCAACTGCCCCTGGTAGGATCGAGCCTAAATGGGCAGTTGGATTGGACATCCCTCAAGGGGTCCCAGATTGGAGAGGGTACAGGCTGGGCTGACGGACATTGCCCGCCCCCCATGCACAAATTTCATGCACCTGGTCTCTAGTCCTATATAATGAAAGAGAAACATGCAAATTTGACCATACCTTTGCTCCTGATTGGCTATGCCACCAGCCAATCAGGAGCAGGGGCGGGGCCCAGTGGCCCAAGCACCAGCCCCCGGGAGTGGAGATGAAACAGTGGTGGCAGTGAGCGTCCAGCCCCTGGGTCCTGTGAGGGGAAATGGCAGCAGCAGCAGTGGTGGTGGTGGTGGCGGTGGCAGGGAGTGCCTGGCCCCCAGGGCCAGGTGGTCACAGGCAGCTGGGGCTGAGCTGAGCATGGCGATGGCTGGGTGCCCAAGGCCAGAGGCTTTAGGCCTTGGGCAGGCTAGGGGTGATCCATCAATTGGACATCCCCTGAGGGCTCCCAGTATGTGAGAGGGGGCAGGTTGGGTTAAGGGACCACCCACCCCCAGTGCACAAATTTCATGCACCGTGCCCCTAGTATAGTATATAAAAGCCTAAGCAGTCGAAAGTCTGATTGAGCGGTAGCTATAATGTACACTGACCACCAGAGGGCAGATGCTCAATGCAGGAGCTTTCACCTGCAGTGCGCTCCCACAACCAACTTTCCACATTTGCCCAACCTCTTGCAGTCCCTCCCCCTGGCCAGCAAACACCCCGAGGTCCCTCCTCTTATCAGCCAGCCCCCTCAATTGGCTCTGATCGCCAGCCAAGCCAAGGGAGCAGCTTCTAATTCCTAATAAATGTATAAAGTCTGAAGATACAAATGCATCTCATTCAATTCTGCACTAGAAGCCATGTGCTGGGCACAAAATACAATGCAGTATGAAAAGTGCTACAATAGAAAAAGAAATTTTTTCTTTAATTGCATTGGGCAAGTCAAGGAAGGCTTCATAGAGGATGTGATATTTGATTTAGGCTTTGAACAAAGGAACAATACTTTTATTTAAGATGAGATATATTTCCAGTATAAACTTACTTCCAAATCTCTTGAGAGATAGTTAGCAGGAAAGAAATGAAATATTGAAAACAAGCTTGGGTAAATAAATTATTTTTGGGGGTGGAAGAAGATTAGAAGACATCCCAGTAGGGAAGAAAGCAATTTTCTTGGTTCATATATCCAAGTAATCATGAATTGTGGATTTTAAAAAATCATCATAAATGTAAGCACAGGCATCTCATTGTTTTCTTAATTCTAAAAAGGCATATATTTTAATTAAAATTAAGCCAAATGAAGTGCCATTAAACTTGTTCAGTACTATAATCAAATAGAAAATAAAATTAAGGGCATTGTTAATAACATGCTTAATTATTTATTTCTTCATGGCCATTAAATGCAACAAATCTTATCTAATAAAAGGGTAATATGCAGATTGACCATCACTCCAACACACAAGAGGGCTGCCCCTGTGTGGTCAAAGATCCTGCCCCCATGTGGTCACAAGATGGCCACCACAAGATGGCCAGCAGGAGAGGGCAGTTGGGAGGGACCAGGCCTGCAAGGGAGGGCAGTTGGGGGCAATCAAGCCTGCAGGGGAGCGTAATTAGGGGTGATCAGGCTGGAAGAGGAGGGAAGTTGGGCGCAAACAGGCTGGCAGGGGAGCAGTTAGACATCAATTAGGCTGGCGGGGTAGTGGTTAGGAGGTGATCAGGCTAGCAGGCAGAAGTGGTTTGGGGCAATCAGGGAGGCAGGCAGGCAAGCAATTTGGAGCCAGCAGTCTTGGATTGTGAGAAGAATGTCCTACTGCTCTCGAGAGGTCCTAGATTGAAGAAAGTGCAGACTGGGCTGAGGGACACTCCCCGCCCCCCTTACACGAATTTCGTGCACTGGTCCTCTAGTATTATATAGTCATATGTATGATGATTTGAGTATTACATTTACCCAATCAAACCAAATATTTCTAGATGCAGTTAATGAAAGGGAAGTGGTGAAGGGGAAAGCAGAAAGTTTATAATATCCCTCCTGAAAACTCAATATTAATTCAAACCAGGCACTCCACTCCTCTATCAGTAAGTAACCTTAGACTCAGAATCGCAGGATCTTTTTCGTCATCATCATCATCATCATTACAATATAATGAACACATCACATATCAGATATCAGACCAACTTTAGTATGTCAATGTATCCCTACATGAAACTTACTAGATATTGTCTAATCCACTTTGGAAATGAGGCAACAAAGAATTGAAATAACTGGACTAGAGTGATATGATAAGTAAAACACAGGAAACATTGTAAAATAAGTTTTAATTTCCAGTAAGACCTTGGTGGCAGCTCAGTTATGAATCATTCCATTCCTCTAGAAGGCCATAATTAATCAAGGACAATGAGAAAAATGTAAATTCAGCCTTCAACAAAGGCAAAAGTTAAGAAACACCTTCAAACTACAGATTTTGTGCATGAATGCTTCTATACACAGAATTGGAAGCAGAACCGAGCAGAAAACAATGATGGAGTTTTAAAGTCAAGGTAAGAGTAAGGAGAGCAGTAGAAAAATAAATAGCATCTCTCAAAAGTCATCAGCGCATACACAAACCCTGAAGAAGACCCGCTCAGAATAGGGACTGCTTTCAGCAAGATTGAAGAACACAGTGGGAGGCAGAGAGAGGACTCAGAAGTTACCCAGAGAGGTGAATCGTCAAACATATGTCTTCTACATTTAGGAAGGATCCCCCAAAAGGCCCATGGCAAGGGCAGAGGAGAACTTGTGGTGGCAAGGGTGGTGTAGAACCTGTAGAAGATTAGATATGGCAATAGAAACTTCCCTGAATACATCAAGTTCAAGAAGTAGCAGAGACCTGATGTGGTCACTAAAACACAAACTGGGACCCTTTGAGTTGTAGAAGTCCCAGATTACCCTAGTCTTCCTCTTTCTTCAACATGAGCTTTTTGTGCAAAGACAGCTCATAAAATATGCAATTTAATCAAGTATGAGGATCAGAAAAGGTATAAATACCACATCCACACAATACCATGTTTCTACAGCAGGGAAAGAGAAACAAAACATCCTTATAGGAAAAAAAATTCACCAGAATATTGTTATCAATCAGATGAAAATTGTTTAAGGCAAAACTTCTTGGAGATATAATGAAGTAATTACTATTCAGAAGGAAGTCCACAAAGCAGAAATACAAAAACTCAGGGAAGAAATGGCCAGAAAACAGTAGGTGATCATGTGATGAAAGATGAATTAAGAACTTGAAAAACTCAGGTAAAAATAAAAATAGAAAAAGGCCAAAAACTTTCATAATAAAGACTAAATTTGAAGAAAAATAGATGCTAAAATGTTTTTGACAAAATTCAGACTCATTCTCAATTAAAAACTCTTGAGAAAACCAGAATAACAACAGAATAGTGTTGTATGTGTAAACAGTGGATCCAACTGTAAATATTAATGAGAAAGAACACTATGAACATACATTATATTATTAAGTGAAGAGTACTACCTTTTTTATGGTTAGTAAGGAGAAATTTAAAAAGCAAAACTATCTGCTTACGCTTCAAAAAAACACAAGAAGGATAAACTGGAAAACAATAAATTGATTACCTATATGAAGTGGGGTGAGGATGGAAGGGACAGAGGTAGGCATGACATTTCTCTGAGTAAGGATAATTTTTTTGTAGATATGACTCCAAGAAGCATGTTAATGTTCTATATATCCTAAAAGTAAAATCACCAAGGAGTTGACAAGAAAAAATTGAAACTAGAACTGATAGCAAACTGAAATCAATGTATACAACTGTATTTTAAATGAATAACAATAATGAAAAGAAAATAATGGAATAAACTGGCAATTGGATATCCCTCTCCCAATCTGGGACTGCTAGCTCCTAACTGCTCACCTGCCTGCCTGCCTGATCTACCCTAACCATTCTGCCTGCCTGTGTGATGCCGCTAACTGCTCTCCTGCCTGCATGATCGCCCAAACCACCTCTGCCTTGGCCCCGCTGAGATGGCTTCGTCCAGAAGGATGTCTAGAATGATGTTCGGAAGGTCATGCAGCTGTCTGGACTAATTAGCATATTATGCTTTTATTATTATAGATATTTTGCAAGTTATATAGGTTATATTTTATACACTTTTGGGGGGATAGAGATTCCATTCCAATATCTTTTCAAATATTAATAATACACGGAGAATAACTACAAAACTAATAGAGAAAGCCTTCCTTTATGTTTTATGTAGTATAGCTTTAAATTTAAATTATCATTGCTCCTTATTTTAACCTCAACTATATAAATACTATTGATCTTCTTATAAACATCATGAGGAAAGTATTATTTCAGGTGATTAATCAAGAAAAGATATAGCTATTTTATATAACATTTATTGTTGTACAGTTTATCAAAATTAGCCAGAACAGCATCATATTCCTTTACCCCTTCCTATAGAGATAAACTTTAAGTTTATGTAATAAAACTTTAAGATAAATAGCTGGTATTTTTGATCCGTGCTCCTAAAGATCTGACTTCAGAATATAGTAAAAGAATTACCTTCTGCTTCTTAATCTTCATGCTCCTTCCCAATATCATAGTAGCTGTCTCTTTAATAGAATAACATTAATGAATATTCATTTTAATATGTATGAATGCATATTCATATTAAACAGTATCAACTATAGATTAACTGTGACATACCTTAATATTTAATACTTATATTTGCCAATCATTACTTATCCTATAACATCCCATCCTATCTAATAAAAGAGTAATATGCAAATTTGACCGCACCTTCGCTATACCCACCAGCCACGCCCACCAGCCAATCAGGAGTAGGGGGCAGGGCCAAGGCATGCCTGAGGCATCCTGCAAGCACAGAGTGGGTGGGAGAAGCCCTCAGGGCCTGGTGTTCACCAGCAGCCAGGGCAATGGCGGCCAGTGAGTGTGAGAGGCAGGGTGGAGGGGTGGCTGAGGCGCAAAGGGCGGGCCGAGCAGCTACAGCTGAGCGGTGCACTCGAGGTACCACCATGAGTGCGGGGTGCTCCTGGGGCTGGGTGGTCACCACTGGGGCTAAGGCCTGGGCTGGGGAGCAGGGTCGAGGCATCTGGCAAGCACAGGGCCCCAGGGGCCGGGCAATTGCTTGGCGAGGAGGCAGGGCCAAGGTGGCCAGGGCAGAGCCAGCCATCGGTCCCATTAAGGGGTCAGGTTGGGCTGAAGGATCACCCCCAGTGCATGAATTTCGTGCACTGGCCCCTAGTGTGCGTGTGTGTGTGTGTGTGTGTGTGCGTGTGTGCGTATGTGTATATATATGTGTATGTGTGTATATATATATATATATATATATATATATATATATATGAAAAAATTCCTAAAAATCATTACTTTTACATTAAAGACAGAAAGCTAAACTATAAATTGAAAAATTAAATATTTCAAATCTTTAATATTGGCCATCTATTAAACTGTATATAGCTCCAAGGATACAAAAATGCACCTATGTATAAGCTCTGTGGAGGACTTGATGCTAAACTGTAGACCCAAAGAATAAGGGGTACATCCCCAATAATTAGTGCATAAAGTTGAAAAATGCTCGAAGGTCTATAAAAAATACTTTGAGTTGACATAACTATGAAAGCAGTCGAATATGCCCTGGCCGGTTTGGCTTGGCGAATATAGAGCATCGGCCTGTGGACTGAAGGATCCCAAATCCCATTAGTGTCAGGGGCACGTGCCCAAGTTGCAGGCGCTTCCAAAGCCTGGCCCTGGTGGGGGCATGTACAGGAGGCAGCCAATCAATGTGTTTCTCTCTCATCAAGGTTTCTCTCTGTCTTTCCCTCTCCCATGCTTTCTGAAAATCAATGGAAAAATATCCTTGGGTGAGGATTAAAAAAAAAAAAGTCGGATATGAACTAATTGTTAATCAAGAACCAAAGATGAGTGTCCTCAGTTCTAAGGAATGAACAGATAGTGAAGGCAGGAACCAACATTTTTCTTCAGAAACTCCATTTCTTAGATTTTTAGAAATAGAGCAAATTATATAACTGGGGTAAATGTGTATTTTACTGTCCAAACTGGGATGCTATGAGAGTAAAAGGGAGCACTCGTAATTTTTCCAGGAAGAAATCATGCCAGACAGCAGACATGATGAGCAGGACCACAAGGGGTGTACACACCTGATATCAAGGCAATGCCTATCTGTTAAATGTTTCCACCTGCCTTCTTGAGCTCCCTGTTAAACCACATAAGGTGACCTCGACAGTGACTGAACACTGGACACTAACAGCAGTTCCATTCTCCTGAGACACATTGTAAGCAAAGAAACACACTCCCCACACTTAGGGGTTTTTGTATTTTTTTTTTTTTAGCATAAACCAATGTTTTAAATAGATGTGAGGAAAGAGTGTGCTTTGATTTCTAACAGAAAGAAAAAACAGCTGTAACTTAAATTATTTATGATTCATGTATTGATTTTACTTTCTAAAATATTGACATTAAGACAAGTTTACCATGTCTTGTTCATAAAACAAACTTCCACATCCTTGTCAGCACTTGTCGTTTGTTGATTTGTTGATGATAGCCATTCTGACAGGTGTGAGATGGTACCTCATTGTTGTTTTGATTTGCATCTCTCAGATGATTAGTGACTGTGATCATGTTTTCATATGGCTCTTGGCTTTCTGTATGTCCTCTTTCACAAAGTGTCTATCTAGGTCATTTGTCCATTTTTTATTGGATTGTTTATTTTGCTTTTGTTAAGTTGTTCGAGTTCCCTGTAAATTCCGTAGACTAAACCCTTATCCGATTATAACATTGGCAAATATGTTCTCTCATGCAATAGGCTTTCTGGTTTTATTGATGGGTTTTGGGTTTTTGTTGTTGTTTATTTGTTTGTTTTCGCCTGCAGAAGCCTTTTATTTTTATGTAGTCCCATTTGTTTACTTTCTCCTTAGTTCTATTGCACTAAAAGCTGTTATCAGTAAAGATAGTGCTATGACATATGTCTGATATTTTGCTGCCTGTGGATTCTTCTAAGATTTTTATGGTTTCCCACCTTAACGTTTAAGTCCTTTATCCATTTTAAGAGTTTGTGTGTATGTGTGTGTGGTGTAAGTTGCTGGTCTAGTTTTATTTTTTTGTATTTATCTGACCGATTTTCCCAGAACCATTTTTGAAGAGACTGTCTTGACTCTATTGCATACTGTTGCCTCCTTTGTCATATACTAATTGAGCATATGCTTGGTTCAATTTCTGGATTCTCAGGAACCCTCATACACTCCTATTGGGGATACAGACTGGTATAGCCACTGTGGAGAACACTATGAAATTTCCTCAAAAAATTAAAAATGGAACTCCCATTTGACCCAGTAATCCCACTTCTAGAAATATATTCCAAGAAAACAGAAAAACAATCAGAAAGGACATATGCCCCCCTATGTTCATAGCAGCACAATTCACCATAGCGAAGATTTGGAAACAACCTAAGTGACATCAGCAGATGAGTGGATTAAAAAACAGTGATACAGCTATACAATGAACTACTACACTGCTATAAAAAAGGAATTCTTACCATTTTTGCAAGAATAAACATGAAGAGCATTATGTTAAGTGAAATAAGGCAGTTAGAGAAAAATAAATATCACATGATCTCACTCATTTGTGGAATATAATGAACAACATAAACTGATGAACAAAAATAGATCCAGAGACAGAGAAGCATCGAACAGACCATCAAAGTTCAGAGGGAAGGGAGGGGTCAGGAGTAAAAAATCAACCAAAGGACTTGTGTGCATGCATATAAGCATAACCAAAAGACTCTGATACTGGGGTAGTGGAGGCATGTCTAAAGGGTGGGAGTGGCCAGGGAGGGGGTCGATGGAAGACAAAGGAGACATCTGTAGTACATTAAACAATAAAGAATATTAATCAATTAACTAAATTCTAGTACTCCTATGTTCATAGCAACATTATTCACTAGAGGCCCAGTGCATTAAATTTGTGTACTTGTAGGGTCCCTAGTAGTTGCAGGCTGCCAGCAGGGGCCTCTCTCCCTTCCCTTAGCCAGCCCCACACCCTGGTTGAACTCCTGGACACTTCCCAGTTGAGGGGTCAATTTGCATACTATGCTTTTATTGTATACTAGAGGCCAGATGCATGAAATTCGTGCACGGGGCCGGGGGGTTGTCCCTCAGCCCAGCCTGCACCCTCTCCAATCTGGGACCCCTTGAGAGATGTCTGACTGCCCATTTAGGCCCCATCCTATTGGGATCAGCCCTAAATGCGCAGTCAGACATCCCTCTCACAATCCAGGATGCTGGCTCCCAACTGCTCTCCTGCCTGCCTTCCTGATTGCTTCTAACTGCTTCTGCCTGTCAGCCTGATCACCCCTTAACCACTCCCCTATCAGGCTGGATTAATGCCTAATTGCTCCTCTGCCAGCCTGTTTGCCCCTAACTGCCCTCTCCTGCAGACATAATAACCCCTAACTGCTCTCCCCTGCAGAACTGGTCCCCTCCAACTGTTCTCCCCTGTAGGCCCGGTTGCCCCCAACTTCCCTCATCTGCAATCCTGGTAATCCCCAACTGCCCTCCCTTGCAGGCCTAGTCCCTCCCAACTGCCCTCACCTGCTGGCCATCTTCTGGTGGCTGTCTTGTATCCACATGGGGCAAGGACCTTTGACCACATGAGGGGAGCCATCTTGTGTGTTGGAGTGATGGTCAATCTTCATATTATTCTTTTATTAGATAGCATAGAGGCCTGGTGCAGAAGTTAGGGTCGGCTGGTTTGCCCTGAAGGGTGTCCCAGCTCAGGGTGGGGGTTCCCTTGCGGCATGGGGTGGCCTGGGTGATGAGACAGTGGTGGTTTGCAGGCCTGCCATGGCCCCTGGTGACCCAAGCAGAGGCCCTGGTGTCTGGGATTAATTTATCTTCTACAATTGAAACTTCGTAGCCTAAAGCAGAGCCAAGCCTTCTGCTCACTCAGTGGCTGCAGCCATTTCTTTTGGGATTTATGTATCTTCAATCATGGCAACTTTGTAGTCTAAAGGGGAGTCCAGGGCTGGCCAGGTCAGTCAGAAAGCTTGGCTTCCTTCATCTCCAAAGGCAACTCAAGCCTCCTGCTCTCTCCAGCTCCATGGCTGCCTTTTTTATTTATCTTCTATAATTGAAACTTCGTAGCATTGAGTGAAGGCCTGAGCCAGCAAGGGCAGGTGGACAGCTTGGCTTCTCCTATTGCTAGGGAAACCCAAGCCTCCCTCCTGCTCTCTACGGCCATAGCCATCTTGGTTGGGTTTATTTCCATATCCGCTTCTGATTGGCTGGTGGGCATGGCTTGTTGGTGTGGCAGAGGTCTGGTCAATTTGCATATTACTCTTTTATTAGATAGGATTATTATATACATGATAGCTAGGATCTGGAAACAGCCCAAGTAGATGGGTGGATAAAAAAAAAGTTGTGTTATATTTACACAATGGAATACTTCACAGCTGTGAAAAAGAAGGAGCTCCTACCCTTTGAGATAGCATGGAGGGACCTAGAAAATAGTATGCTACATGAAATAAGCCTATTTTTCATAGAATTAGAAATATCACATGATCTCCCTCATATGTGGAATCTAATGAAAAAAATACACTGATGAACAAAATAAATCCAGAGACACAGAAGCATGGAACAGACTGAGAAATCTCAGAGGGAAGGGGGACATGAAGAGATTAACCAAATAACCTCTATGAATACTAGTAACCTGGTAATCCATGCACATTGAGAGAAAATTAATTAGAAGGCAGCCAGCGAGGCAGAACTTGGCGAGATGGGTAAAACATGCTCTAGAGCCAACCTCCAGTGGGCCCTCCCCTGCCAGCCACACCTGGCGTGGTGCCGTGGTTCGAAAGGCATCTGCAGAGTGAGCAGGGTTCCTCCACCAGGTTGGTATTAGGCCCAAACTGGCTCTCCAACATCCCCCGAAGAGTCCCAGAGTGTGAGAGGGCACTCTGCAAAATTGCTGTCAAACACGGTGTGGAACATAAACCAAGTGTGCAGTAAACCAGATTTGGGGCCAACAGTGCCCCAGAAACAACATAATCCACGGCCAAAGGCTGAATCATACAGTCCCACAAAGAATTGGGCTCCCTCCTCTCTGGTTCTGGGGTGCATCACTCAAGAACCACCAGTGCCATGTTATTGAAGCATGGAAGTTCCTGCATTGAGCGTCTGCCTCCTGGAGGTCAGTGCGCATCAAAAGTACCAGCTGATAGGACAGTCGCTTAGCCTTTTATATATATAAATTATATGCATAGATTATATATGTTAATATGCATAGCCCATGGCCAGAGTCAATAGCATGGTGAAGGATTTGGTTGGGGTGGGAACTAGGTGGAGGGCAAAGTGGAGAAATGGGAGACATCTGTAATCCTATATAATAAAAGGCTAATATGCAAATTGACCGAATAGCAGAATGACCAGTCACTCTGAAGTGCATTGACCACCAGAGGGCAGATGCTCTATGCAGGAGTGCCACTTAGCCAGGAGCTGGGCTCACAGCTGGCGAACACAGCTGCAGTGGCAGGAGCCTCATCTGCTTCCGTGGCAGCACTAAGGATGTCTAGGGAATAGGCCTGAGCCATCAGTCGGACATCCCTTGAAGGCTCCTGGACTGTAAGAGGGTGCAGGCTGAGCTGAGGGACCTCCACCCCCACCTCACCCTAGTGCATAAACAAACAAACGGACAAAAACAAACTTCTGAAATGATAAACTCCAATTATGGAGCTAAGTCATAACATATTTTTTCAATCTTTACATTAGCCATGAGATTCTCACAAGTACATTGCCACAAAATAGTTTAGAAAAGCCATATAATAGTAAAATAAGAGATTTGCAGGGCAGGCAGGCAGCTGGCTCAGTTGCCGAAGAGCAACATCTGCTGGGAGCATGCCTAGTTCATGAGGTTGGCATACTGCAATGTGGCAGCCTCCTCACCCTGCTCTCAATGCTGCTCCTTAAAAACACTGTAAGGCATTATGGCTTTCTTGCAGCCAATCAAGTTCCCTGCTGTGACCTTCATCCCTGCTTCAGGGTCCTGGTTGAAACCACAGTACTGGGAGTTCTCAAGGGAAGGCAGGCCCTGCTGGATGGGCATCCAAATGTATGTCGCAGGACACAGCCAGGCAGAAGGTTTGTAATAACCCATATATTTCATCCTGGGACACGAATGAATGTAGAAACCCATATAACAATAGCTGAGTTGAGATATTTTTTCATAAAGTTGCCTAGTGAAAGCAATTTCTCATAGTACATGGTAGACACCCAAGGACAGAAACGAATAATCAGGATCATAGTACAAATACACAGAGGACACACAGTATGAAAGGATGTCAGTCACCCCACAGTGACGATCTTTCAGTCCAGCCAGTACTGCCGGTGAAATGAGCCATAGCCCACAATCTGGTCCTGTAGGGGGATTCTCTGCTCCAAAGGTGAGTGAAAAGGAATCCTGTGAACTGGCTGATCGTGGGTTCCTCGGGTAAGTGGTTGTGAATGTTTATATACCTGGCAACGTGGATATATCTGGGACGGCTCCAGCGCTGTGACTTTGAACTGAGAACTTGGTGATGATCTCACCACCCTCACCTCTAACTTATGTGGTGCATCCTCTCGGAAAGATTCAAAGATTTAGGCTGGTTGGGTTTGGCCTTTGGCTCCCATGGAGCCTGGAAGCCCTCAGGCTCTGCTGCATGAACTTTAACCTCTTCCTCTCCTTTCGGATTTCCTTTGCTTTTCGACAAGGAGGCTTACTCAAATCTGCCATTGGCTGGCTTAGGAACCATGCTCCCTTCCGTGTGCACTGTCTGGGATGGTTCCCCAGCGTCCAACCCCTCTTTTTTGTCTTGTGGCTGAATAAATTTGTTAGATTCCTCTTTCTTTGTGCTTTTTCCTTCCTTCTTTGCTTCCCTCTCTAAGCTCTCTTTGAGGTTATCACTGAGCTTTCTGAGGTCCCCACTCTATATCCAATTTATTTATTAATGCCATGTCACTGGGGGCGACATTCTCCATGGTGGGCTCCATAGGCTCATCCTCATAATTTCTTTTGGAAATTTCTCCTTTACGACAGAAATGTCAACATTTTTTTTAAAGCCTTCTGGTGATATTTTGATGGCTGGAACTCTACAGATCGGCACCTTTTTGTATACTGAGGACAACACGTTTGATTCATCACAGGCTTGTACACATATCTCCCACTTCTTTGCCACCATCGGTCTATCAGATCCCAATAGTTCTGCACTGTCATGGAGTGTGCCTACATGCCATTGGAGGGCTTCCCGACTCGTTCTTGAAGTAACGCGGCGCCAGGGGCCCGACCCAGATGTGTTTCTTACAAATTGAAGGGAAGACCTTCCATCAACAAAGTGATTATGACTTGCTTTATTACATGAGGGCTATTAAATTTATTCAAACATTAGTGTAAATTTCTTTCTCTGTTTAAATCAAATGTCATTTGGGATTCTGTGGGAAATTAGCCTTGGCATAATATCAGATACTGTTTCTTGTAATTCCGATTAGCCATATCCCTACTTCCATTCCTTTTAAATAGAACCCCAATTTTGTTCACATATTGGTAGCAAAGTATGCAGAGCTATACACTCAGCTGTAGAAGATGAATCACAATTACTCACATCAAATTCTCCTTTGAGTAACCAGTTTAGTGGTGAGCAGATGACCTAGTTCTAGACAATATTTTGATAGGATATCAGTGGGGTCACCTTCTGGATAAAGTTTTCTTGATTGATTTATAAAAAAAGAAGGCAAACCATTCCAGGAAAACTCTCTTTATGCCTAATTTTGGATGCACTTCCATGAGACTTTGATGGCTGTAGCTTCAATAGCCATCTTTGGGCACTAGAGAAAAAGAAAGAAAACCAAGCTTCTGACACTAGCTGACTGGAAAGGTGGAGAGTTTGGGACCTTGAGTATATTACTGAGCAACTCATTAACCAACCCAAGAACTATTTTCCTCCAGATTTCTTGCCATGTGAGATGTCTGTAATATAAATCAAAATTTTTTGTTAAGTACTCTATTACTTAGAGCCAAAATATATCCTGCCTGACATAGATATAAAAAGTTTACATTTGTGAGGGGTCAGTACATCTCTGAGGGACCTGCATAAGCCAAGACTTGTATGGGGCACTGGATTACTAACCCAGGGAGTGTGTCAAGTAGGTCAGTCAGAGAAGTGACCTTAATGTAATCACATCAAGTGCCAACTTTCAACTACAATCATCTCTTTGTAAATACACAACTCTATTTCTCAAAGTTGTATACAGAATAAAAAATTCCAAATCTAACCAAATCACTGGTCTGTGTGCACATTTCTGAATGTGCACATCTTTCTGTGGCCTCAGATCAAGTAAATGTTTCTACACTATTCCATGTACCTTGTCAACTACCCAACATCTTGAACTGTACAAAACAGAAACACAACGAGTAAAGTGGAAACAGCACTAGATTTGAAATCAGAAGCCCTAGTAGTGATTTCTGGCTATACTAATTACTAGTTCTAAAATTTTAGGTTTCAATTTTTTCATTTGCAAAAATGAGATAGTACTTACATAATGAAGTTTTATTAGCATTGAATGTTATAGTGTAAAAATCCTATCTAATAAAAGAGTAATATGCAAAGTGACTGTTACTCCAACACACAAGCTGGTTGCCGATGGACACAAGATGGTCACCAGAAGATGGCCAGCAGGGGAGGGCAGTTGGGAGGGACCAGGCATGCAAGGAAGGGCAGTTGGGGGTGATCAAGCCTGCAAGGGAGGGCAGTTAGGGGTGACCAGGCCAGCAGAGGAGGGAAGTTGGGGGTGACTGGGCCTGCAGGGAAGGGCAGTTGGGGGGATCCAGGCCTATGGGGAGAATAGTTGGAGAGGACCAGGGCTGCAGGGGAGAATATTTAGGGGTGACCAGGCCTGCAGAAAAGGCAGTTAGAAACAATCAGGCTGACAGGGGAGCAGGTAGGCATCAATCAGGCTGACATGGGAGTGGTTAAGAGGTGATCAGGCTAGCAGGAAGAAGTGGTTAGGGGTAATCAGGAAGGCAGGCAAGTGGTTAGGGGCAATCAGGAAGGCAGGCAGGGGAACATTTGGAAGCAGTCCTGGATTGTGAGAGGGATCCCAGATTGGAGAGGGTGCAGGCTGGGCTGAGAGATACATACCCCCATGCACGAATTTTGTACACTGGGCCTCTGGTGTATATATATAAAATAACATACAGAGAAAATTGTGTAACAACATACTGTAAGCAATTATTTGTAATATGAATGAATGACTCTCTCATTTGCTATAAAAACTGGAGTAGACTTGACAAAAGTCAATCATCTTTTCAAGTTTGAGGAAGCTTTCTTTGCAGACTATGCTCACTGCCATAGTGGAAACACAAAACCAAAAACAGCATATGCCAAAATATTTGTATTTGTGGAGACCTTAAATTTAATATTTATTTTATTCTATTAATATAAAAGTATGCCATTTATTTGTTGGGATTTATTATATAAAAACCTGACAGGCATTATAAGAAGAGAGAACAGACCAATATTCCTCATGAAGGAAGATTTTAAGATTGTAAACATGTTTTTAACTTTTTATATCTTAACTTAGTAGGGTTTATCTCAGGAATACAAGATAATAAATACAAGATTAATTTAACATTCAAACTCAATTAATGTAATTCACCATATTAATAAACTAAAAGAGAAAAAGAGTGAAATATCAATAACTCCACAAAGTTCATTTGACAAAAAACTGCATCTATTCCTAATCACCTGTTCAAAAACTAAAAATGGAATGATATTTCTGCAATCTGATAAGAGGAATCTATAAAAAAAGTCTTCAGGAATCTATGAAAAAATTTGTACCTAAAGATAGTCAAATAGACAATAAGGCAAAATGGAAATCATACTTAGTAACAAAAAACTGAATGGTTTCCCTCCACCCCATCCTTTCCATTAAATGAGGAAACCACTGGTCATGTCCACCATCATCGCTCCAATTAAAAAGTCAACTGTATTTCTTAGCACTAGAAATGTACAATATGAAACCAAAAGTAGACATAATTATAAAATGGACTCCAAAATTACCTCCCAATAGTGTACATGACTTATATAATTTCCTCAATTTCTTCACACTGGAATGTGAAGGACATTATCAAAATGATGGATTTCATCCATGATTAAGTTACACCTATGGCAAAAGTTAATTTGCAGATGTAATTAAGATCTCCCAAATCAATTTATTTTGAAATCATCAAAATGGAGCTTATCTAGTTGGGTCTGATATAATCAAATGAAACCTTCAAAAAGCATGAATACATTTCTCTTGTTGGCCTCAAAGAAGATGGAAGCAACCAGGAATTCAAAAGCTGCAAGGACCTGAAATCTGCAGCCCACCTGAATGAACTGGAGAAGCACCCTGAGCCTCAGATGGGAATGCAGCCTTGGCTGACCCATTGACTGTAATCATGTGAGTCCTGAGCAGTGGATTCAACTAACCCATTCCTAGATCTTTGACCCATGTAAACTGTAAGGTAATCTCTGTGATATTTAAGCCATTAAGTTTGTGGCATTATTTCTCAGCAATAGAAAACTTTTTATAATAGACACCATTTATAATAGCATCGAAAATATGAAGTAATTGGAGATATATCTGACAAAAGATGTGAAAGATCTATAGAGTGAAAGGTTCAAACTATTGCTAAGAAAAAATAAGCCTAAAGAAATAGAGATATACTAGTATATCTTCTTCATGGGAAGATGGAAAACTTACTTTTGATAAGACATCAATTCCTTTCAAATCAACCTATTTCAATTCAATCCCAATCCATATTACAGCATGCTAAAATTCATGTTGAAATGCAAGGGACCTAGAAAAAAACAAGCAACTTTGAGAAAGAAGAGTAAATTGTAGAGTAACACTTCAAGTATCCCAAGACCTACACAGCTATAGCAATTATACATAAAGATAGTCAAATGGACAATAAGACAAAATGCAAAGTCTAGAAAAACACCCACATATTTAAATAACTGATTTTCAACAAAGATACAAAGCAATTAAATAGAGGAAGAGTATTCTTTTCAGAAAATGGTGCCAGAACAAGCGTCTATCCATAGTCAAAAAAGAGGACTTTGATCTGCCCCTCACACTATATTAAAAAATAATTTAGCCCTAGTCAGTCTGGCTCAGTGGAGAGAGCACAGGCCCTTTAACTGAAGGGTCTTGGCTTCCATTCAGGTCAAGGTCATGTACCTCAGTTACAGGCCGGGGCCTTAGTTGGGGAAGTTGATCAATCAATGTGTCTGTCTCATATTGATGTTTCTCTCTCTGTGTCTCTTCCCCTCCCTTCCACTCTCTCTAAAACTCAATGGAAAAATATCCCCAGGTGAGGATTAACAGCAATATTACAACACCAACAACAAACATAACTTAAAATGATTCATATCATACATATATATACATGATTCATATCATATATACACACACACACACACACACACACACACACACACACAAACTAGAGGCCTGGTGCATGAAAATTCGTGGACTTGGGGAGGGGAAAGTGGTACCTCAGCCTAGCCTATGCCCTCTCGCAGTCCAGGGGCCTTTGGGGGATGTCCAACTGATGGCTAAGGGGGGAGTGGGCCTAAGCCATCAGTCAGACATCTTTAATGGTGGGCTGATAGGGGGATGGTGCCTGCCAGAAAGCAGCTGGCTCCCCCCTAATGCCCAACCCATCTGCGAGTTGCCATCCCCATCACCGTCCCCTCCCTCTTCCCACTGGCACCTTCCTTGGCTGGCCTGGCACCGCCCACTAACCAGCCTCACCTCTCTAGCTTTCCACTGTTTGGTCGATTTACATAATAGGTTTTCATTATATAGTATATCCTATCTAATAAAAGAGAAACATGCAAATTTGACCATACCTTCACTCCTGATTGGCTATGCTACCAGCCAATCAGGAGTGGGGGCGGGGCCAAGTGGCACGAGCACCTGGCCCTGGGGGTGGAGATGAAATGGCAGTGGCAGCGAGCGCCCAGTGCCCAGGCGCTGTGTGGGGAAGCGGCAGCAGCAGCAGCTATGGTGGTGGTGGCAGTGGCAGGGAGCACCCGGCCCCCGGGGTGCTATTAGCATAAGTGGCGGCAAGCACCCAGCCCCCGGGGCCGGGTGGTCGCAGGCAGCTGGGGCTGAGCTGAGCAGGATGATGGCTGGGTACCCAAGGCCTAAAGCCTCAGGCTTGGGGTGAGCCATCAGTTGAACATCCCCTGAGGGCTCCCAGTATGTGAGAGGGGGCAGGTTGGGTTGAGGGACCACCCACCCCCAGTGCACGAATTTCGTGCACCGGGCCCCTAGTATATATATAAATACACACACATATATAAATGTAAATCCTAAAACTATAAAACCAAAAGAAAACACAGTAGAAACTTTTCTTACCTTGGGTTTGGCAAAATTTTTAATTATGACACCAAACTCAGAATTAATAAAAGTCTGAATTGACAAATTAGACTATCAATATTAAACATCTGCTCTTCAAAGGACAATGTTGAGAACTTAAATATAAGGCATGGACTATGAAAAAAAATTTCCTAATCACAAATGTGACAATGGACTTGCTTCAGAATTTATAATGAACTTTCAAAATTCAATAATAAGGAAATAAAATTCAATTTAAAAAAATCAAACATGCCAAAGATAGGGAGAGGGCAAATAAGTACATTAGGGAAATGCAATTAAAACCACAATGAGATACCGCTACATACCTATTAAAATTGCTAAAATTAAAAATACTGATCATACCAATTATTATCCAAAATATGGGAGAATTAGAACTGAAATAAACTATTTGGTGAGAATGTAAGGTGATGCAACCAATTTGTTTAGTAGTCCAAAATTGTTTAGTCCAAAATTGTTTAGTAGTTAAATATACATCTATTAATTTATCCAGGCATTTCATTTGTAGGTATTTATCCAGGAGAAACTAAAACATATGTTGATTCAAAACTTGTGCACACAAAACTTGTGAATAGTAGCTTTATTTATAATATCAAAAAACTGGAAACAATCCAAATGTTCATCAACAGGCAAATGGATAAACAGTGGTATATCCATACAATGTATTACTATTACTACTCAGCAATAAAAAGAACAAATGAATGGCACATGTTACAATATAGATAAATCTTAAAATAATTATGCCGAGTGAAATAAATTAGATAAAAAAGCATATGCTGTATTATATAAAATTCTAAGAAATAAATAGCACCCAGATCTTCATATATATCATTTTCCAATAAATGGGTGATTCTTCAATTAAGGCAGGAAAGGCACAAGATGTGTCCAGAGTATCTTGTAATCCAGGAAAATAAAAATTAAAAATGCCCTGTCTGGTGTGGCTCAGTTGCTTGAGTATCATCCCACGCACCAAGAGGTCACTGGTTTGACTCCAGGTCAGCACATATGCCTGGGTTATGTGGGCTTGATCCCCAGTGTGGGACATGCAGGAGACAGCTGATCTATAATTCTCTCTCATCATTGATATTTCTAATTCTGTCTCCCTCTTCTTTCCTCTCTGAAATCAGTAAAAATGTATTTTAAGAAATAAAATAGCCCAGCTGGCTGGCCTCGGTGGTTGAGCATTGACCAATGAACAGGTGGTCACTGTTTGATTATCAGTCAGGGCACATGCCCAGGTTGCAGACACAATTTCTAGTGTAGGGCAGGCATGTAGGAGGCAGCCAATCAATGATTCTCTCTCATCATGGATGTTTCTTTCTCTCTTTCTCCCTTTGCCTTCCTCTCTGAAATCAACAACAAAAAAAAATATTTTAAAAAATAAATCAAATAGCCCTCGTTGGTTTGGTTCAGTTGGATAGAGCTTGGGCCTGCAGACTAAAGGGTGCTGGGTTTGATTCCATTTTAAAATGAGTGAACTATATGGTATGTGGATTATACTCAACAAAGCATCTTAAGTGGTCGAATCGGTTTGGCTCAGTGGATAGAGCGTCGGACTGCGGACTGAAGGGTCCCGGGTTCGATTCTGGTCAAGGGCATGTACCTTGGCTGCGGGCACATCCCCAGTGGGGGGTGTGCAGGAGGCAGCTGATTGACGTTTCTCTCTCATCGATGTTTCTGACTTTCTGTCCCTCTCCTTTCCTCTCTGTGAAAAATCAATAAAAAATATATTTTAAAAAAGCATCTTAAGTGGATTGGAAAGATGAAAGCCTAAAAACAGCAATAACAGCACCTACATAATAAAGAGGTAATATGCAAATGGTCACTATACAGTAACAGTAACGACCAATCATCAGGAGGGCGGAGAAGTGAGCCACGAGTGAGCAGGGCCACTAGTTAATAATAATAAACTAGTTCACCTCTCTAGCCTCATCTCCTATCCATAATGGCCTCATTCAATGCACTATGTCTCCTTATTGAGGTCCTGTGAACATATTATATCTGCTTCTTGGAATTCTCTGTACCCCTCCTCTACATGCCTAATCCTTTATATCTAAAATTAGTCAAAGTAAGCTAACTGCTGGAATCAATTCCAAAATCCAGTCACCTAACATCATATAGGTGGTATATTTCTCACCCATATAGACACTCCTCAGGTCATTCAGGGATCCAGGCTTTTTACCTCTACTGGCTTTGCCCATCCTGGAGTTTCTGTGTCTTCCACTGTACTCTGTACACCTGGCTGGGAGAACCTGTGGGGGCATTGGCAGATAGAGGACCTTGAGGAACTTTCAAATGATTTATTCAGTTTTGAACATGGTATATTTCATATGATGTCAAGATACCCAATGATCTTAGGTTTAGCACAGAGATTGTTAGTTTAACTCTGTATCTCAAATATATTGCAGTAATCTCCCCATCTCTATATAACATCTTTACGAATTAAGAGGTGCTGTAAAAACTCAAAGATAATTATTTTCAAGAATGAAAATATTGAAAAGAGAAAAAACTGTTCAATATTCTTTCAAGAAACTTATAATTTAGCACAGGATACAGGGGTGGGTAAAAGTAGGTTTATAGTTGTTTGTATGGAAAATCTATATATATAAAAGGCTAAGTGACCGACCATCTGTCTGTCCGACCACTCAACCGACTGGTTGGTACATATGATGCTCACTGGCAGTTAAAAAATAAACATTGACTTGTGTATGCATGATACATATAAAGCTCTTGCTGGACCCAATCTCAGGCTTGTGTTTTGATCTGTCATTGTCAATCTTGAATTTGGTTGTTTTTGTTGACATTTCTATTATAGAGAAGGGGCAAAGAATAATATTAAAATATTTCTTCTAATTAATATCCTTTCAATGTGCACAAATCTGTGCACTGGCAACTAGTAACACAATAATTAACAAATAATTGTACAAGAATAATCTGTTTCCCATGCTCAAAACTATAAACCTACTTTTGCCTACGTCTGTATAAACCAAAGTTAAAGGAAACTTCCCTTAAAGTGCTATTTATTAAAAAAACTGGAATGAATTCCTCAGGACCAATTAATGACAAACAACATCCAAACTTTCCTCATAGGTAGAGAGGTGTTGTCAACAGTCTTCCATACCTAGACTTCTGCCACATTGTCCCAGAGTGGCAGGACATGTTGACTGTGGTAAGAACTCACTTTTATGGCAGTTATAAGAAAGAGGGAGAACCTCATATATTACTTAGGTTCATTATTGATACATTTATTCTAAAAGATAATATAGCCAAATATCTCCTTTTATGTTAAGTTTTTACAAAACTGGAATCCATTTGTTTTTTCCAGTTAGATTGGGCATAATTTTTAATTGGTAGTACAAAATCTAATACACTGACGAAATGCCATCTCACTGCACCTGCTATTCAGAGTGGAATTCAGACTAGCGTTTGGGAATACCAAGTCCAGAATTTCAGATCGGGTCTGTAATTGGGGTAGGGAGGAGCTTTGGGCGGGGCTTCCAGATGGGGAGGAGTCATTATTAGAAAGCTGTGGACCAACCCAGAGCTGTCACTGCTCTCGAGGTAAACCTTGTATCATTTGAGTGAGCGAGGATCTGGGGTGTGAGCGCAGCCTTCTCAATGACAACGTTTCACTGGGCATTTGAGTGGAATCTGCAAACCTCAGGACTTGCTTGGACTGCCCAGCCAAGTGAGCTGCAAGCGAGCATTGTCGCCAACTACAGGGAGCCGGCAGAAACGCTGCTCTTCTCGACCCCGGGCTGTACCTGTGGTCCAAGCAGCCTGGGGGTGTCAGCGAGAAGGGCCGCGGAACGCAGTCAGGGCTTGGGAGCTACGCGGCAAGCACCGGTTTGAAGCCAGAGAAAAAGTCGGGAGATAGAGCCGCAACTAATTGCTTTCGAAGCCGCCGCCCACTGGAGTGCCGACTTGTGAGTACTCTGCGCCTCCAGTCCTCAGACTCCGGGTGGAGAACTCCCTTGGAGAAGTCTCCCAGTTAGCACACGAGATCCCTTCCATACCTGTCCTGCTCTCCCACTCGCCCAGGGACCGAACCACCGTCACCCTCCCCTGCCGACTACACGCAGGTCAAGGGCAGTCGCTAACCAGCGCCGCCCCCTGCTGACCCAGGAGGTGGAGTTCCCCACCCCCAACCCCGCCCGGTCCAGGTCCAATTCAACACCTATTTTCTCCTCCAGCTGCTCCTATAGCCCCGACACCCCCTCCTCCTTTCCAATATCCCTCCTCCCTAGAGTCAGGGGAGGAGAAAAGTGGAGTCAGGTCATGATGACAGAGCTGAAGGCCAAGGCTTCCCGGGCTCCCCACGTGGTGGGCGGCACGCCCTCCCCCACCCAGGCCGGCTCTCCCCTGCTGGGACGCCCGGACGCCGGCCCCTTCCAGGCGAGCCAGACCTCGGACGCCTCGCCAGGCTGTCTGGGCGGGCTGCTCTTCCCTCGGCCCTGCTGCCAGGGGCCCGACCCCGACGGGAAGGCGCTGGGCCAGCGGGCGCTGTCAAACGTGGAGGGGGTGTATCCCAGAGTTGAAGCCACAGGAGGAGCCGGGGGCGGCGGCTCTACACCCCCCGAGAAGGACAGCGGGCTGCTGGACAGTGTCTTGGACACGCTCCTGGCGCCCTCGGGTCCCGGGCAGAGCCACGCCAGCCCTGCCGCCTACGAGGCCAGCGGCCCCTGGTGCCTGTTTGGCCCCGAGCTTCCGGAAGGGCCCCCGGCTGTCCCCGCCACCCAGGGCGCGTTGCCCTCGCTCATGAACCGTCCGGAGAGCAAGGCTGGCGACAGCTCCTATAAAGCGCTGCCCCGGGGGCTGTCACCGTCCCGACAGCTGCTGCCCTCGGCCCCCGGCCCCCAGCACTGGCCCGGGGCCGCGGGGAAGCCGGCCCCGCAGCCCGCCGTGCTGGAGGCGGAGGAGGGTGGCTCCGAGTCCCCGGGCTCGGTGGGTCCATTCCTGAAGGGCAAATCCCGAGCCCCGAGAGCCACGGCGGCAGAGGGAGGAGCCGCGGCCACCGCGCCCGGGGCGGCCGAAGGAGGCGTCGCCCCGGTCCCCAAGGAAGATGCCCGCTTTTCGGCGCCCCGGGTCGCCCTGGTAGAGCCAGACCCGCCAGCGGGACCCGGGCGCCCCCCGGTGACAACCATGGTGATGGATTTTATCCACCTGCCCATCCTGCCGATCAACCCGGCCTTGCTGGCCGGCCGCACCCGGCAGCTGCTGGAGGGGGACGGCTCGGACGGCGGGGCCGCGGCGGTCAGCGCCTTTGGCCCGCCGCGGGGCTCCCCCTCGGCCACGTCCCCCCCGGGCGCCGCCGGCGACTTCCCCGACTGCGCGTACCCGGCCGACCCCGAGCCCAAGGACGACGCGTTCCCGCTCTACGGGGACTTCCAGCCGCCCGCACTGAAGATCAAGGAGGAGGAGGAAGGCGCCGAGGCCGCCGCGCGCTCCCCGCGCCCGTACCTGGTGACCGCGGCCAGCCCCGCCGTCTTTCCGGATTTCCCGCTGGCGCCGCAGCCGCTTCCTCCTCCGCGAGCGCCGTCGTCGTCCAGACCCGGGGAAGCGACGGCGGCGGCCGCGCCCGCCAGTGCCTCCGCCTCGTCCTCGTCCCCGTCGGGGTCCGCCTTGGAGTGCATGCTGTACAAGGCGGAGGCCACGCCGCCCCACCAGGGCCCGTTCGCGCCGCCGCCCTGCAAGGCGCCGGGCGCGGGCCCCTGCCTGCCCGCCGCCGCCGCCTCCTCCGTCTGCGCCGCCGGGGCGGGCCCCGCGCTCTACCCTCCGCTCGGCATCAACGGGATCCCGCAGCTCGGCTACCCCGCCGCCGTGCTCAAGGAGGGGCTGGCGCCGGTCTACCCGCCCTATCTCAACTACCTGAGGTGAGGGCCCGGCGGGGCGCCCGCGTGTCCGGGAGGAGCGGCGGCCCCGCGGCTCGGCCCTGCGCGCCGGCCACGGCTCCCCCCGAGTGGCCGCGGGAGGCTGGGTGGCCGGGGCGGGGCGCCGCTGGATTTTGGCTTCCTTTCTCTTCCTTCCTCAGCTCCCTTTTTTTTTGGGGGGGGGGGGGGGTGGACAGAAAGGGTGCTCAGAATATGCCATTTGGGGAGCGTGCCTCCCGAAAACATTTTTTTTCTTCTTCTTCTTCCGAATATGCGAGATTCCCAGGCAGGACGAGCCGTGACTTAAAATGCGCAGCGTCACTCCAGCTCCGCGGAGCCGCGTGGAGAGGAAAGGGTGCCGCGAGTCGGGGCTGGGCAATCAGGTTCTTCTTTTAGGACCTTTCCTGGAAATGCCCGGGGGGCACCTTTCCCCCTGCAGAGTGACACTTGATGGAGGGTAGCTTCCAGAACCCTATTCAATATTCAGACGAGTCTCCGGATTAAAATTAATTTTGTAATATGCTTAAATTGGAGATTTCAATATCAATCACTGCAGTGCGGTGTATTCTAATATGGGTTTGGATTCACTACAACTTTTTACACAGGTTTTCAAAAAAAAATGTAACTTACATAACTGGGGGGGATGGCATTTTAAAGAGAGAGAATCCGAAGTGCTGTGAATAGGCAAAACGGTGTCAATATGTTGAACAATATCTTAAAACGACACAGAAACTTGTTTCAGTAAACAATCGTTACAGGGTTGAGTTCTAAAACTCAAATTAAAAGCACTGGTAAGTACTATTGAGCTTTCCTGAACAAAACAAAACAAAAAGTATGTTACTTATTGTTCTTTTGCCTTAGTGCTACTGATGACAGGCTAATAATTTGTAAGTCTGATGAATCAATAAGAGGTTTACTTTGCAAATGTAATTTGCATGTCTTTTAAGTGTGTACATAATAGTTCTGTTTTTAAAAATCCCTTTCCATTCTGTCAACTCTGAGGTTAAGAAAACGTTGGTATTAGAGAGTGATGCACCTAAAAATAACTGCAGTACTTTGTTTTGCATTTCAAGGCCTGATTCAGAAGCCAGCCAGAGTCCACAGTACAGCTTCGAGTCATTACCTCAGAAGATCTGTTTAATCTGTGGGGACGAAGCGTCAGGATGTCATTATGGGGTCCTTACCTGTGGGAGCTGTAAGGTCTTCTTTAAAAGGGCAATGGAAGGTAGGCTCCTTTTCCCTGATCCTTTATTGTTGGAAACCATCTAATATTTTATAGATGTCAGTTATCACTTCCTTCTAAGAAATGGAGACATTTCCATATAATTTAAAACATGCCGGTGTTTTCCATATGTTTTTATTTGTAAATCTCAAAGTTGAATGTAGTTGGATATTATAATTGCATACTATTTGACTAACATTTTCAATACTAGGCACAAGTCATATTAATCTTGGGAACAATGCTATTATTGTTCATTAACTATTTAGCTTTAGAGAAACAGCTTTGTTCTTGTCATATATTTATATATATAGTATATGTTAAATTTTTGGTGAAAAGAAAAATGGTACAAATCAAAATTATATATATTTAATTATATATATATATATATACACACATACATATGATGCAGTTACAAATTTTCTACATGATTTTGTCTTTTCCCTACATGAATATTTATGTAATAGTTGAAGAATGGTAATTCTAAACAATTTCAAAAATTTTTTGTTTAGGATATTTTTGTAAGTGTGTGAGAACAGAGTGCACAGTTTAAAGAAAATGAAAAATTTGGACACCACAATAATACAGTTTCTAAAGAAGTATTTTGCTTTAAGTAAGATTTTCATATTTAATGTCATCTAAATTAAAATGTATCTAATGATTTTGAACTGGCTTGCACAGTGTATTTCAGACTTGTGCTTTCATAGAAAATGTTTCTTAATTTGTCTTTCTAGTTACACTAAATGCTAATCAGCCACTTACATTTATATTTGAAGATAAAAGTACATTTAAAGATCATTTCACATTTGAATTCTAACAATAAGTATTTTATAATGAGCTGAAATGAGTTTAGCGCTACCTCTGGAGTTCTGAAGTTACCCTTAGGCGAGAAACCAAAGATGTAAATGTCTGCTTTCTATTGAATGTTTGCATTTCAAGAATCTTGTGCTTATAAGTAGGAAAGGAGGGAGTGGGGAATTTTTATCTAAAAGGGTTATATATTTACACCAAGGTAATACTAACTTAAATGACATTTAACAACAACAATAAAGTTCTCTGTAGAAACTTAACAGCTGATTCTTTGCAACTATTATGCCTTTTTGATGAAAATGATTCTCAACTACTTATTCATAGATTTGTACTCCTCTTACTGAAATTAGGTGTTTGATTGTATTTTAAAATTAATTGAGGGACAGGGAAAAAGAGCACATGAGAAAATGGAACAACCTAGAGTGTCCTTAACTTTCCTATTGCCATCTTTTAGTCATTTTAGTTACAGTTGGAAGTAACTTCCTTTGTGTGGAAGTCACTTCTCCAGTGCATATTTGGAGTTACTGTTCCCATCTGACTTTGGTTCTGGTTTTTTCAGCATTAATATATTTTCCTTCACTCTTACAGTCACCCTAAAAGAGATTATTTTATAAGTGAATGACTGCTTAAAATTCCCTAAAGAACAGTTTATTCTAGCCCAGCTTCCTCTTATTACAGATAAGAAATTCAACATAAATCTGAGTTTCCAAAGGGCACACAAGTAATTAATAGCTGATTGTTAGTCAACATAGACATTATTTACTTACAATGCTTCTTTTTCAGAGATTATGTGCACTATATGATTAGATATATGTAGATATATGATTAAAGTAACTTGGAAGTTACTTCAAAAAGTACCTATAGAACCAAGTGCTCCCTAACTAAATTACAAATGCTTTCACACCATTATTATCAGACTAGCATCCAAACCCATAAAAAGATGCCTTCCCAAATTTACTCTTAAAAAGCATTTGTTGATCCTCTAATTTTGGCATGTCCTGTTTTAGTCTTGAGTAGTAGAAATGAAGCACCTTTATTTGGCAGTATTTACAAAGAGGGACTCAAGATAAATGTTGATACCTCATTCATGAAACTAGAGCAAGATTATAAAACTATATGAGTAAGTTCATTCACTCAGCAATTATATACATCTTATGTTTAGATCTGTGCCAAAATATTTTCTTGCCTTCACTTCTCTCCGCCTTAGACATAAAATGAGGATAACAGTAGCTTCTTCTTAAGGTTGTTTTAAGAATTAAATGAGTCAATAAACATGAAGTTTTAAAAGAATGCCTAGCATATTGTCAACTTCAATTGATGGTGTGTTTACCTTCAAGGAGCTAATAGAGTGGACTAGGTAATATATATGTATGTAAAAGAGAGATTCTCACTAAATGCCCAGGTAAGCAATTATGTAAAGTATATAAGATTTGTGAGTTTGTGTGTTTGGGCAGGAGGGAAGGTGGTCGTAGGATGGAATGTATATGTTCTAAAATGGTAGGAAAGGGCTTCCTGGGAGATGTAAATTTAATTATTAAAGGACAGGTAAAATTATCAGTCTCAGGGCATTGAAAGATTTTAAGAGGATGTGTTCAAAGAAGAGAGAAGAGATTAAGATTAGACTATTTAATTAAGACTCATATTAGGAAATTGTGAGAGTTAAAGCTTGCCAAGTTAGGTTGCTAATGTTTGGAATAATCTGGAGAGAGTTAGTGATCTAAGGCAAGAGAAAAGGTTCTGGGAATTTTCAAGAGTGAGAAGGCTAAGGAAGGATTTTTATAGTTAGAAATGCAACATGTGAAAACTTGAAGTAAGTTAGCTGGTGCAAGGTAGAAATATGTGTGGATGCCAATATGTCCAGAAGTTGAAAGTCTATAGTTAAAATTTAGATATTAATGTTACCAAGGGTCATCATGATAATGGCGTTTTAGAGTGCTTTCTAAGGTGCTAGTAATTATTTAAGTGTTTTATGGGTTTTAACTCATGCAATCCTTATAATGTAGATATTATTACTCACTTTACAAATAAGAAAACTAAGGCGCAGAGATGTTAAATTGCCTTAATCACAGTCAAAGTGTTAGTCAGGATTCAAACCCAAAGGGTGTGACCCCAGAATCTGTGCTCTTAACCACTGTACTTTCTTTCCCATAATAGCAAATGTAGTTTAAATTTCAAAGAAAAAAACAAATAAATGGGTGGAAGAAAATATGTGAGCCAAGTGATACATCCAGTAAGGTAAAAGTGAATACTAAAGAATAATGCAAAACCAAGGGTGATTAGAAGTAAGTCATATAAATGGATGGGTGATATTAACTTCACATTTAAGGCAGCTATGAGAAGACATGGTCAGGGGCCAAGAGTCTGTTTCCCCACCTGTGCTCCAAGTTAGGAGTGGGAGATGATAAAGCCCATGAAAAAGTCACCCAGGAAAACAGGGCAGCTGGCTTTCCTTAGTATTCGATAAAAGAGGGAAGAGGCAGAGAAAAAAGGAATCCACTCAAAAAGTGGGAATATGGGGTAGGGAGGGATGACTTGTTATAAGCTAAAAAAAGAAAGAAAAAAAAAAGAAAAGATAAAAGAGTTAGTCAAAAAGCAATAGGTTGAATTGCTCTTTACATTCCTTTACTAAGACCAGGAAGTAAGTGGTTAAGAATTGCCTTGAGACCTTTCAAGGAGATAAGTCATAATGATCTGTTGGTTCTACAAATGCAGGCTAGTGTGACATGGCATTAAGAAGGAAAGGATAATTTCTCATTGAATTACCTGTCTATGTACTGTGATTGGTGCCATGCTAGAAATATACTCAACATTCAATAAATAATTGTTTGCTAAATAAACCAATCATTATAACTGATGCCAAGCACTTAATTCTTTGGTTGCTTGACTCTATAACAGCATTTGTAGTGAATGTATTTCATGGAATAATTTAGAAGATACTAAGCTAAGTAAGTATTGGTGGGTTGTAAATTATATCATCTTATTATTCTCATTTTTTTCTAGTTTTACTTAGGTATAATAGACAAAAGTATATTTAAAGTGAGAACATGGTATTTATATATATAGTGAAAGCCATGCCCCCTCAAGTTATTTAACACATCTATCACCTCACATATTTCTGTTTTATCTTTCTTTCAGGCAAGAACATTAAAGCTCTATTTTCTTAGCAAATTTTATTATACAGTACAGTATATTCAACTATAGCCACCATGTTATACATAAGTTCCTAAGACCTTATTCATCTTGTAACCGAAAATTTTGCCAACCTCTCTAATTACTCTACCCTCTAGACCCTGGCAGCCACTTTTCTTCTACTCTCTGTTTCTGCAAATTTGACTTTATTTCTTGTTTTATATTTCACATATATGTGATATAATCTGGTATTTGTCTTTCTCTTTCTGCCTATCTCAGTATAATGTCCTCTCAGTTCATCTTTTCTGTTCATGTATTAATCAATGAAATATTTGTGGAGCAGCTGCCACATGCCAGACACTATACTAAGTGCTGGCTGAAATAGCAGTGAATCAGGACAGACATGGTGAGCTGCAGTTTCAGTGGAGTTTATGATATAGTGGAGGAAAGTGACATCCTCTCAGCTGGGCTACATATGCAATTGCGCAGACAACCAGAGAACTGACTCCTCTGTTAGAGGCTGGGGATGGTGGTAAAAGCCTTTCAAAATTTAGAGACTCCATTATCTGTAGACCATATAGGAAACTATACAGAGATTAAGTATTTGTTTACTCTTTCACCAATACAACACTGCCTGGGTTCCTGTAGCTTTATAGTAAGTCTGGAAGTCAGGTAGTGTCAGTCCTCCAATTTTATTCTCCTTCTTCAGGATTGTGTTGGCTATTTTGAACCTTTGGCTTGTTAATACCCATAAGATAATTTTCTGGAATTTTGATTGGGATTGCCTTGAGTCTATAAATCATACTGGGAAGAACTGACACTTTAACAATATTGATTCTTCCTATCTATGAACATGGACTATCTCTCCATTCATTCATTTATTTATTTATTCATTTATTTATTTGATTTTATTCACGAGAATTTTGTTTTTTCTTCATATAGACTTTGTACATATTTTGTTACATTTATGCCTATTATATTTGTGGGTGCTAATGTATAGTAATTGGTACTGTATTTTTAATTTCAAATTCCACTTGCTTGTTGCTAGTTTATAGAAAGTGACTTACTTTTACATAATAGCTTTATATTCTGCAACCTAGCCTATTAATTCCAGAAGTTGAGTTTGTTTGTTTTTTGTCAGTCTTCCTTATTTTATGCAAAGACAATCATGTCCTCTACAAACAGACGGTTTTATGTTTTTTTTTTTGCCAGTGAATATACCTTTTACATCATTTTCTTGACATATTATATTAGTAGGTCTTCCAGTATAATGTTGAAATGAGTGGTGACAGGGGACATTCTTACCTTATTCATAATCTAAAAAGGAAAATGGTAGTTTCTTACCATTAGTATGATATTGTCTGTAGGGTTTTGGGGTATTTTTTTAGACTCTTTTTAAAAATCAACTTAAGGAAGTTCCCCTCTATTCCTAGTTTACTGAGTTTATCATGAGTGAGTTGGGTTTTGTCAGATGATCACAGGATTTTTTTTCTTTTTAGCTTGTTGATATGATAGATTACATTTGCTGATTTTAAATATATATATATATATATATATATATATATATATATATTATTGATTTTAGAGAGGAAGAAAGAGGGAGAGATAGAAACATCAATGATGAGAAAGAATAATTGATCAGCTGCCTCCTGCACCACTCCTAATGGGGATGGAGCCTGCAACCTGGACCTGTGCCTGACTGGGAATTGAACCACAACCTCTTAGTTCATAGGTCTATGCTGAATCACTGAGCCACACTGGCCAGCTGATTTATTGATTTTCAAATGTTGAGCCAGCTTTGTGTACATGGGATAAATCCTTTATGGTCATGGTGTATAATTCTTTTTATAATTTTTTTTGGATTCTGTGTGCTAATATTCTATTAAGGATTTTTGCATTTATGTTTATGAAAGACTAGAGGCCCAGTGCATGGAAATTCATACACTGGAAGAGGGTGTCCCTCAGCTTGGTCTGCCCCCTCTCAGAGTCTGGGAGCCCTCAGGGCCAGAAGGCGATCCAGTGATCTGGGGAAGGCAGCACCCCCATTACATGTCTGCTGCTGCCACTGTCAGCAGCACAAGCCTCAGCTGGCTCTAGTTACCTGAGCTTTGGGTGGCCTTGGGCAGCTGGGCAGCCGCTACTGAGGTTTGCCTGAACCTCGGGCTGGCGCTGGGTGTGTGGGAGGTTGAGGAGACTGGGGGACTCTGGAGGCAGGCGCACGGAGTGACTGGGCCCACCTAGGGGCTGAGGGGACTGGGCGCCATCATCTTGTGGCTGTGGGCGCTGCCATCTTTGGGGACATGACAGTCAATTAGCATATTCCCTCCTTATTGGCTGTGGGCACACCATCTTTGTGATGGTATAAGGGTCAATTAGCATATTCCCTATTTATTAGATAGGGCATTGGTTTGGAGTTTTCTTGTAAAGTCTTTATCTGGTTTTATATTAGGGTAATGCTGGTCTCATAGAATGAGTTCAGAAATATTTTCTCTAATTCTATCTTTTGAAAGAGATCATATAAAGTTATTGATTCAACTTAATAGATATGGGCATCTTTAGATTTTCTATTTCTTCTTGTATGAGTTTTGGCAAGTCATGTCTTTCCAGGCATGACTGGTCCCTTTTATCCAGTTATCAAATATGTGAGCATAGAAGTGTTCATGCTATCACCATATATCCTTTAAAAAAATATCGTTATTGTTGGAAATATCACATATATCCTCCCTTTTCTCTCACTGACCGTTCTAGCCAGCGTCTGACTGCCCACTCCAGGCCTTCACCATTCTATTGTCTGTGCCCCCGGGTTTTGCATATATTAATACAGGTTCTTTAGTTTGATCTTTTCCCTTCCACCCATCCTCTCCTGACTCCCATCTGAGATTCCACAGTCTGTCCCATACTTCTATGTCTCTGGATCTATTTTGTTCATCAGCTTATTTTGTTCATTAGATTCTGAATATAAGTAAGATCGTGTGATCCTTGTCTTTCTCTGATTGTCTTATCTCAGTTAACATAATATTCTCCAGGTCCTTCCATGGTGTCTCTAAGGGGAAGGATCCTTCTTTTCTACTGCTGCATAATATTCCATGGTATAAATGTCCCACAGCATTTTATCCACTCACCTACTGATGGGCATTTGGGCTATTTCCAGATCTTAGCTATTATAAACTGTGCTGCTATGAAAATAGGAGTTCATAGATTCTTTTTGATTGGTGTTTTGGGTTTCTTTGTATACTATTATTAGTATTTCTAGAAGTGGGATCACTGGATCAAATGGCAGTTCCATATTTATTTTTTAAGGAAACTCCATACTGTTTTCCATAATAGCTGCACCAGTCTGCATTATCACCAACAGTCTATGAGGGTTCTCTTTTCTACAAATCCTTGCCAGCACTTGTCATGTATTGATTTGTTGATGGTAGCCATTCTGACAGGTATGAGGTGGTACCTCATTGTTGTTATAATTTGCATCTCTCTGATGATCAGTGACTTTGAGCATTATCATATGTCTCTTGGCCATCTATCTATGCCCTTTGGAGAAGAGTCTATTTAGGTCCTTTGCCCATTTTTCAATTGGATTGTTTTTCTTACAATTGTTAAGTTGTATGAGTTCTTTATATATTTTAGATATTATTCCTTTATCAGATGTATCATATGATAAATATATGATAAATATATGCCCATACAGTAGGCTCCTTTTTCATTTTGTTGATGGTCTCTTTTACTGTGCAGAAGCTTTTTATGTTGTTCAATTTGTTTATTCTCTCCTTTGCTCTAGGAGATGTATCTGTAAACATATTGCTATGAGAGATATCAGAGATTAGGTACCCACTGATGTGCCTCAGTGTGGGCCTCTGGGTTTTTCTTGCTCTATGCCTTCTGAACTTGTGTGGCTTTTTTCTTCACCAGGTTAGGGAAGTTTTCTGCCATTACCTCTTTATTCTCTATCCTTTGTTCACTTTCTTCTTCTTTTACACTTATTATGCGAATATTGTTATGTTTCATGTTGTCCCACAGATCCCTTAAACTGTCTTTCTGTTTTTTTAATTGTTTTTTTTTTTTCTTTTTGGTTCTCTGATTGAATTGTATTTTCTACCCTGTCTTCTTATTCACTGATCCAATCCTCAGCTTCCCCTAATCTGCTGTGTATTCCTTCCAATGTGTTCTTTATTAGTGCTATGTCATTCTTTGTTTCTGATAAGTCTTTTTTCATAGTTACTATCTTTTCTCATGTTGTTGAGCATCTTTGCCATCATTATTCTAAACTCCACACCTGATACATTTCTCATCTCCATTTCATTTAGCTCTTCTGGAGAATTCTCTTGTTTTCTCATTTTGAGATTGTTAGTTTTTTTTTTTGTTTGTTTGTTTGTTTTTTGTCGTTCCATTTGGCTGCCTGTTTGGATTTGTGTCTATATATTAGGTACATCTACTACATTTCCCAATCTCTAGTGCAGGAAAATGTCAGATGCTGTTTCTGGTTGGCCTTGAGTTCCCTGTTTAGAACTATGAGCAATCCAGAGGTTGTGCCTCCCTCTGCAGGGGCTGGGTGCCTTTAGGAAGGACCAAGTTGTGCACCAGGATCTTTTTTTTTTTCTAGCCCTGGGTCCAGAAGATCAGGCAAAAACTCAAAAGCTTCCAGAGATTGCCTCTGCTTGCAGTCTGATTGTTATTCAGTCTTAATTTGCCTTAGGCTATAGACTACAGGGTGGGGTGAGAAGTCTTCCATTGGATGCATTTCCTCCAGGCAAAAACCACCTGGATAGCAAAGGTCAGTAGAGAAGAATTTCCTCAGCAGTGTGAGGGAATGACTCAGCACAGGAAATGGAGGTATCTACCCTCCAAGCTCCAACCCAAGTCCCAAACCCTGGACTCTCCTTTAAATCTCCAGTACACTGTCTTCTCCCTTTGCTGGAGCCCAAGATGATTGGCTGCACACGAAATTTTGTGAGTTGGTCCTTTTAAAAGGTTGCCTGCATTTCTAGCTGTTTCTGGCTGGCAGACAGCAACCCTGCTGCTTTCCACAGCCAGAGGTTCTGTGGGCTCCTTTCTCAGTTCTAGTTCTCTGGGCTAGGGAGCGCAGCTTAGGGTTTAACCCAAGAAGTCTCAGTAGGAACCCCCATAGCTGAGATATCCTTCCAGACTTTCAGCTGCTGCCTGTGGGAGCCAGGCCAACCCTTTTGCGCCTCCATTCTTCCGACCAGTCACTATGTGGTCTCCATTTTCCATCTTTGGTTATCAGCGTTCTCTCCAGCTAGGCTTCAGTTGATTTTTTGGGGGTGGTTTTTCTGTATTTACAGTTTGGTCCTAGGAGAGTGTCAGTAGCTTCCACTTACTCTGCTGCTATTTTTAATTTCCTTTGCCCATATTATCCTTTTTTATGTTCATAGAATCTATAGTGATATCTCCTCTTTCATTTCTGATAGTAGTAATTTGTGTCTTCCCTCTTTTTTTTCTCTCCCGTAATTAGCCTGGCTAGAGACATATCAATTTTATTAATCTTTCAAAGAACCACCAGCTTTTGCTTTTTTATTTTCTTTATTGATATCCTGGTTATTATTTCATTGATTTCTGATCCAATTTTTATTATTTATTTTCTTCTATTTTATTTGGCTTAATTTGCTCTTTATTTTTTCCAGTTTCCTAAGTTGATTAAGAATTTTTTCTAATATATGTACTCACTAAGTACTGTTTTTGCTGTATATCACAAATTTTGATAATATGTCTTTTCATTTTTATTTCATTCAAAATATGCTTTAGTTTCTCCTGATATATTGCATCTCTAACCCATGTGTTATTTAAAAATAAGTTGTTAAATCTCCACATATTTTAAAAAGTTTTTTTAGTTGACTTTCTATTACTGATTTCTAGTTTAATCCCATTATAGTCTGAGAGCAGAGATTGTATGATTTTTATTTTTTAAATATGTTTAGTATATTCTGTGGTCTACAATGTTGTCTCTCTTGGTGAATGTTGCATATGAGCTTGAGAAGAATGTATATTGAGCTGTTTTTTGATGAAGTAGTATAAAGATGTCAATTATATCCAGTTGATTGATCATGTTTTTTAGTTCAACTAGTCCTTATTGATTTTCTACCTGGTAGACCTGTCCATTTCTGATGCAGAGATGTTGAGATCTCTTATTATAAATAGGGGGTTGATCTATTTCTCCTCGAAGTTCTATAAGATTTTGCCTTACAAAATTCTAATGCTCTGTTCTTAGACACATACATATTAAGGATTATTAGCTCTTCTTGGAGACTTGACCACTTTATCATTATGTTTATCCCTCTTTAAATTTCCTTGCTTAGAAGTACACTCTGAACATTCAGATTTCCACTGACAAATTTGTGAATTATTTTTTTCTGTATTTATAACTCTAAAAGGCTTTTTCCATCTTTTGTAGTCTACAAAATTATCCAACAATCCCTTCCACCATGATTTCTGTGATTAATATTGGGCGCCCTTAAGAAGATATTTTGCCAATAATCTTATTTATTTTTTTCTCCAATGGAGTCTACCCTATAAGCAGTTTCCCTGTTATCTTAAAAATAAACATGTAGTAATTCACTGGACTCCACTTTCTAACTATATAAAAAAGTCACAAACATCTACACTAATAAAAGAGTAACGTGCTAATTGACCGTACCTTTGCGACACCCACCGACCAATCAGGAGTGAGTATGCAAGTTAACCCCCTCAAAAAGGTGGGTTAATTTGTATATGCAGGTGCCGAACGGCTGGGGGTGGGGTGGCAAACTCACCATGGTGACAATGCAAGTGTTCTGCACCATCCCAGCCACTCCAGATGTCTGGGCAGCATGGGGAGGCAGAAAGACAGCTCCAGGCCGGAGCAAAAAGGCAGCTCTGGCCAGAGTGAAGGCAGTGCCAGCAGCCAGGGGAAGGAGGACCCCTTCTTGCATGAATCTTTGTGCATCAGACATCTAGTTATTAATAAGTAATAAATTTGATAATTTATTCTCAAGCTTCAGTTCTCTCAGTTTAAGATTTAAGTAGTATAAGTAGTATAAGTAGTAAGCTGGTTTTAAACACAATTTTTCATTATGACTTATTAAAATAAATCTTCACTTTGATAAAAAAAAAAAGAAATGGTGAGAGAGATAGCATTTGGTATAATCTGCTCAATATTTGGTTATGTAAGACTCCCCCATTATTAATGCTCCTTCAGAACTGCATCTTCTACCTTGTAAGAACCTGAGGGGGAAACATTAGTGTCAAAGCATACATGCTAATGCTAACCCCAGCCTTTGAATTATTGTACTTTAATTACTCAATTAACATACAATACATTCTCCTTTTAAAAATTAAAATATCACCAAAGACTTAGTCTTTGATCAATACTTCTAATCTGTTGACTTCTCTACCATTCCTCTATACATCTATCTCAGTCTGTCGTGCATGAGCATGTATGTGGGTGTGAGTATTGTAAAATATATTGCTTTGGATGTATTAGTACATAACTAGTATCACATATTGTACTTTGCATTTCATTTTTTATCCTATTTTTATGCAGTGAAGACTTGAAGCCCTATGTGTGTCTTTTTAAACATTCTTTAAAAAAATTTTAGTATGTTTTTTATTGATTTCACAGAAGAAGGGAGAAGGAGAGAGAGAGATAGAAACATCAGTGATGAGAGAGAATCACTGGCTGCCTCCTGCATGGCCCCACTAGGGATTGAGCCCACAACCTGTGATTGATTGCCCATATGGGGTACAAAATTCATGCCTGTACCTTCTCTAATCTGGGATCTCTCTTGCAATCCAGAACCACTGCCTCCTAAGTGCTCCACTGCCTGCCTGCCTGATGCCTCTAACTGCTCCCCTGCCAGCCTGATGTCCCTAACTACTCTCCCCTCCTTGTCTGAGCCCCTAACTGCCTATCTGCTCTCCATTCCTGGCCTAATCCCCCTATCTGCTCTCCCCTCCTGGCCTAATCCCCCTAACTGCCTATCTGTACTTCCCTGCTGGCCTAAGTCCCTTAACTGTTTATGTGCTCCCCTTTCTCTGCATCTTCAGACCCCAGCACAGGAGTGCTGAGAGCTCTCCACTGAGGCCCTGCCACGGGTCTGACGCGCCCCCACCCCCATTTCTGGCCTGGGCGGCACTGTGCACACTTCTGCTCAGGGGCCGCCCCCAGAGGCAGCCTCATGTCCTGGTGGCACAAGTTCCCACCCCTGTCTCTCCCCCTAGCTCCTGTGCATGGACACCCATTAGGACCAATTAGCATATTTCCTCTTTATTACATAGGAAAATCTTAGAGTGGTGAACCTTTTTAATATTGAGATGAAATCCAGAATTCAAAATTAAATTTGTTCAATTTTGCTACAAAAATAAATTTCAAACTTTATAAGTCAAAAAATTTGAAAATTAAAAGACAAATTGGGAAGCTATTTGGAACATATGTATAAAAGCAAAAGAATGTTACTGTATTTTCCGGCATATAAGATGACTTTTTAACCCAGGAAAATCTTAAAAGTTGGGGGTCGTCTGATACGCCGGGTGTAAAAATACCATAGCTTGCAGTTATGATGGGAGTTGCTAACTCACCAGGGACTTGCCCGACACTTGCTCTCTCTCTATTGTTTGAAAAGTTGGGGGTCAGTCTTATATGCCCAGGAGTTTTTTATGCCCAGTCATCTTATATGCCGGAAAATACAGTATTACTAATGTACAAAATATTCTAATAAACCACAAAAAAGACAGACATAAAGAAAAATGAACAAAAGATATAAAGATAATATGGTTTGTAGAAATGTGAAAAATGTTCAACTCACTAATAATTATTATAATTAAAATAATAATGGGCATTCTAGCAATCAGACTGATAAAATAAATAAATAACTAATTGAGTGGATGAGGGCAATGTGGTATTATCTTTTGGAATTATTCATTATTTTATCCAACAAGTTTTTCTAGAAACTGGTTCTTTAAAAACTAGTAATGTGTAGAAATACCTCTAGGTGGATGTTTATTACTACATTATTTGCAATAATGAGAAATCAAAAATAGCCCATATGTCTGTTAATAGGAGATTAATAAAATTTGATATTAAATCCTTGCAATGAAATCATCTGTATCATTAAACAGAGTGAGCTAGCTATCTATATTACAAATGTGAAAAGCTAGCTAAAATGTGCAATTTTGTAGAAAAGCAAGCAGTGATGTAATTTTGGGTAATATTAATATTACCCATTTGGTATGACTATGTGTAGGGAACAATCTGAAATACCAACACCAACTGTTGGGATATCCTATCTAATAAAAGAGTAACATGCAAATTGACCATATCTCCGCTACGCTACCAGCCAATCAGGAGCAGTGGGCATGCTCAGCAGACAGAGGGCGTGACCAGTGGACAGGAGGCGAGGCTGGCGGGGGTGTGGCCTCAGTGCTGTGGAAGCAAGCACCAGGCTGTAAGCTCTGCCTGCACAGTACTTAAGGGCTGGCGAGATTCCTCCTTACAGATACTGTGACTGAGTCGTGTGCTTTTGTGGTGACCTCAGGATGGTTAGGGGAATTTGATGCCATGGGATCCCCTCACCAGGCTCGCATGTTGGTTGCTCTGATAGTTAAGCTGTGCCTGAGCTGTGGGGTTTACCTGTCACATGGGACATGCAAATGAGCACTCGGGGCACCTTGGGTAATGAGTGCCAAGTGCGAGGCGGGGCTGTGAGTAGTCAGGCTCACGAGCTCTGAATCCAAGTGGCAGTTTGGATCCACGCCCCCAGCCCAGCGCCGATGACAGGGAAGCTGGCTGCTGGCCTTTGTGGCTGCCGCTGTGTGAGGCCCAGGGGTCCTTGCATGCCCCCCAGCCCATCATCCATGATGAGGCTGGTTGCTGGCATCTGAGGCCTTGGGAGACAGTGATATTCCCGCCCTGCCCCCAACTGCTTGCGCGTGCTCTGGCCCCAAGTGGCAGTACGGGCCCACGCCCCCAACCTAGCACACATGATGTGGGTGGGGGAGGGCTGGCTGCCAGTCTCTGGGGTGTGCGGAGACCCCGGTGGCCACCACCGAGTGGAGGAAGTTCACAGTCCTCTTGGTTCATGCAGAGTGCAGGGAGCACCAAGAATGCTGGGAAATGTAGTTCTGGTGGCAGACACACTGCCAGATCTCCTAGACACTATATCAAAGTGGGTCTGGAAGAAGTTACTGTTGTGGGTGGGGGATGGAGGGAAAGCAAAGGTTGGGCTCTCAGACAATCCACTCATGTGATTGCAAAGACAGACAGAAACTCCCAGATTGGAGAAGGGTCCTCTGAGGGTTCCAGATTTGAGAGGGTGCAGGTCACACTGAGGGACCCATGGTGGCCGGTGCGGTGTGTGGCGAAGTTGCTAAAACCATTAAAAAGGCCCAATTTCTTATTATTAATAAATGCACCATGGCATCCAGTCATGCTATAAATGCCATAGACAGATTACTAAGAGAAATTATGAATTTGAATGTTGCATTTGGTGGAAAAGTTCTCCTTTTCAGAGGGGATTTTCGACAGTGTGTCAGTATCGTGCCACATGCTATGCGATCGACCATAGTATAAATGAGTTTAAAGTACTGTGATGTTTGGAGATGTTTCAGAAAGTTGTCTCTTAACACAAATATGAGATCAGAGGATTGTGCTTAGAGAGAATGGTTAATAAAACTTAGAGATGGTAAACTTGATAGCGATTTTATTTAGGAATGGATGTTATTGAAATTCTCCATGAAATGATTTGTAATGGATCTATTATTGAAGCCACCTTTGGAAATAGTATATCATCTATAGATAATATTAAAAATATATCTAAACATGCAATTCTTTGTCCAAAAAATGAGCATGTTCAAAAATTAAATGAAGAAAATTTGGATATACTTGATGGAGATTTTCACACCTATTTGAGTGATGATTCCATTGACTCAACAGATGATGCTGAAAAGGAAAATTTTCCCATTGAATTTCTTAATAGTATTACTCCTTCAGGAATGCTGTGTCATAAATTAAAATTGAAAGTGGGTGCAATCATCATGCTATTGAGAAATTTTAATAGTAAATGGGGTCTTTGTAATAGTACCAGATTTATTCTCAAGAGATTTCTACCTAACATTATCAAAGCTGAAGTATTAACAGGATCTGCAGAGGGAGAGTTTGTTCTGATTCCAAGAGTTGATTTGTCCCCATCTGACACTGGCCTCCCATTTAAATTAATTCGACAACAGTTTCCCGTGATGCCAACATTTGCAATGACTATTAATAAATCATAAGGACAAACTCTACACAGAGTAGGAATATTCCTACCTGAACCCGTTTTCACACATGGTCAGTTGTTATGTGGTTTTCTTTCGAGTTCGAAGAGCATGTGATGTTAAAGTTCAAGTTGCAAATACTTTATCCCAAGGGAAATTAGTCAAGCACTCTGAAAGTGTTTTCACTGTTAATGTGGTATACAGGGAGATATTAGAATAAGTTTAATCACTTTATCAGTCATTATTTGCATCAATGTTGTTTTTATATCATGAGTTTGTTATTGTTATATCATTTTGTTATTATTTATTTACTTATTAATGAAATATATTATTTTCATATACATTGTACTCATTACCTTTTACCTGTCACACTTTTATTATAGAGGAAGGGCAAATAGCACTATTAAAATATTTCCTCTAATTAATACCCTTTTAATGTGCACGAATTTTGTGTACCAGGCCTCTAGTGATATAATAATATGCTTTGTTCTTTAAGCAAGAATTTCCTAAGGAGGCTATTATTCCTCATCATCTTGGTTCCTGATATTTTTCTGTATTAGCTCTGCATGGTCTAAGCTAGCCTCTGCTCCACAGTGCTCTCCAGTACTGTACACCACTTTTGTTCTTCAGGTACCCTCAGAAGTTGGGAGAGACCAACAAAGAAAGATACTTATGGCAGAAACATGTAAATAAAGCTTGAGGTCGTCTTGTATCATAAGTCAAGGTATCCTGCCTAACTAGGACCCCAGAACTGACAGAAGCCCACAGTTTCTTATTCGTAATTTCATAAGCCCTAAAAACAGTAATTTTGTTGTAGACACTTGTCTGTAATACCTGACCTGAATTCATTTGACAGCAGGAATTGACCAGAACTCACATTTTTATGGGCCTTGCAAATAATCACATACTTGGCTACATAAGTATTAATGTATTGCATTGTGCAGTTTCGTTTTGTATCATCTTTCTAAAATCTAAATAATTATGAAACATATCTGGTCCAAAAGGGCTTAGCTAAGAAATTTTGGACATATATTAAGAAATAAATTCATAGACTGTGTTGACCATGGTGTCTGCTGGAGTAGCAGCCCAGAAAACTACAATAAATGTTTTTTAAACAGTTATTGTCATTTATTCTTACTATGCTTTTACTAGCATGCTGGGTTCTGCAGAGGGCTACAAAAGGTAAATAAGCCATAACACCTAATCTCATGGACTTTTAAATTTTATCAGGGAAATAATACAACCCCATAAGTAAACATAACATAGGTAATATAAACTGAATGTGGTTTGGATTTTGAGGGAAAGGAAGTTTATATTTAAGGAGGCCAAAAAAATGTCTTTTGGGAAAGTAACATATTAAATGGACTGCTGAGAATGAGGTGATGATTTTACTAGAAAGAGTTGTAATAATGGCTGTTATAAACAAAACATATGGAATGAGCTGAAATACAGTTTAGCTAAAGCATGGAGTGTGATGAGGGATCTGAGAATCCCTTGTAATTGTATATGAAATTTTTGTGTGTTTTTTCTGGGATGATCACTCTCATAAGGTTTTTAAAGGGGTCAGTAACACCTTCTTCCAATAAAAAGCTACCTTTGCTATAAAGGAATAGTGAGAATTATTATTAAACAGAATGTTGAAAAAAATGTGAAATGACACAATGTGGTGTTTAGCATTTAACTGAGAAAAGAGTGAGAAGCCCCTAAAGATTTTTGAGCACTTTGATGACATATTAATATCTACTTTAGGAAAATTAATGTATCAGTAGTGTAGAGGGAGGATTAGGGCAGGGAAACTAGGTCATGAGATCAGTATGGGGACAGCGCACTAAGGAATTGAGCCCGGGTGGTATCAAAGAGAAATGGGTTCAGTGGGTAGGTCAAACCAAGCTGTGTAGGGTAATGAAAGTGCCACAAACAAATTTTGGGGGGTGGGGAATGTAGGTAGTGCATTTTCTACTTCTTTGACCTAAAGAAGTAGGAAGCACATGATTATTTTACCATTATTTTATCAACAGCATTGATGTTGAAAGCAGTATTTAAAGCGGGTTATTTCCAGAGCACCATGCAACATGGATTTGAACAATTATGTGAGGCAGAGAGAACACATGTAGAGCTGGTCCGTGCCTTATGAGATGTAGTTTAATTTTAAGTTGTATATATTATAGTCTACTTAATATACATACTAGGATATTGAAATAATATAATCTTTTATGCACAATAAAACTCTGGGAGAAGTTCTGGTCTGTTAGTCCACTCGTTTATTTGTTCATTTATTTATTCATAAAACAAAACCAAAAACATATATTCAGTGAATTCTTTATTCAAGGATTTGTGTTAAATATTAGGACTCAGAAATGAAGAAGTCACGTGAATAAGTCAAAAGAATGACTTATGGAGAAAGAAATGTAAGCACAATATTAAAATAGTCTATTAATATTCATAGAAGGAATGAACTACATATTGGAAGCATAGACTAGGGAGTAGTCATCTCTAGTGTTTATTTACTGGAGGTTGGGGGAGATAAGTTTGAATCTTATATAAGCATTAGGTTAAAAATACTAAAATTTTAAAACCCTTATAATTTCAGTCTGTGGCAGTGTTTGTGTTGTTAACAGGGAGTCCACAATGGCTGATCTTTTGTTAAGCAGAGCATTTCAGTGAATGTTTCTTTATTCACAGTCAGTCCAGAGCCCACTTTGGTTTGTGGGAGGGTGTAAGTAAGTGTGAAGAACTGAACCTCTCTGTGTACAATTGTAACATAAAATAGAGGGTTTTCAGCTGAGGCAGAGTAGGATATAGACAGTCTAACAACAAAGTAAGAAGCAAAGGCTGCAGGGGAAATAAATGCCTGTGAGAAATTCCCTATTGCAGGGACTGATTGGTAAATCTCTAGGAATGGTGACGTCTAACAGCAACTTTGGAATTATTTTACTGCCTTATGTTTTCATTACCTCCACCTACTCCCAAACCTTAAGTGAATTTTCTTTTTTTTTTAATGAGCCCTAGGCTAAGATTCTTTTTAAAATATATACATTTATTGATTTTTTTACAAAGAGGAAGAGAGAGGGTTGGAGAGTTAGAAACATCAGTGAGAGAGAAACATCAACCAGCTGCTTCCTGCATATCTCCTACTGGGGATGTGCCTGCAACCAAGGTACATGCCCTTGACCGGAATCAAACCTGGGACCTTTCATTCCGCAGGCTGACACTCTATCCACTGAGCCAAATCAGTTTGGGCCTTAAGTGAATTTTCTCTTCACATAAGCAGCTTGTATTATTGTTGCTTTGGGGAAATGAAGAAGGTGGTGTTTACTTTTATTTTTATTCAAAAGTAAGGAACGAATCGTTGATATCAATGATATCTGTCCTAGAACAGTTTCTCTGCGTCAGGGCATTTATTTCTTATGGAGTGCAAGGCCTCCTGAAGGCAGTGGCCAGGTTCCACAGCACAGAGACATTGATGAGCGCAAAGTCCTCCCTTATATATGGCCAAGTACCGCAGGTTATCTGGACCCAAAAAGAGCCTCAGGTTGAAGATAATATCAGTTAAATTAAGCATAGTAAACAAGAAAAATAGAAGAGTGGAAATATCTGCTATCTCTAGTAATAGTTACTCATTAGCCAGATGTAGAGCTCTAAACAAGATAATCAGATCTATCAGGAAATGGGAAAAAATAGAAATCATCAAAGTCATTTTGAAATATGGATTTATATTTATTATCATAAAAGATGAGCCTTGCTCTAAGAATATGCTTTGCTAAAAGATATTGACTAATAACTGTGTGAAACCATTATTGTAAACACTTTTAAAAACTTGGTACTTAGAACCTGAAGACAAACCTCTAGATTTTTTCAGCAATGTGTAAGGTCATGTGGCACACAACTTGGTTCTTCACAAATTTCACTTAACCTAAGGAACAGTGTTTTGAAGCCTCTTTTGAGAATCCTAAGTAAAAATCCATGTATAAAGGTTCTGTCTTATTTATTACATTGCACCTGATTTATTATCCGGTGTCTCTTTGTCCTATTTATTTGTAATAAAAGCTGAGTTATATTGGAGAGGGTTGAAAATTGCTAGCTGAATTTCGGGGGGAAAGATGGAACTGAAAAACAATTATGGTGACTAAGTGAACTGTGCGGCAGACAGGTCCCTCAGTCATTGTCCATGGCTTCTGGGTGACTATCTCCCATTTCCTCCTCCTCCTCAGCCTTCCGATGCTTGCCCACCCCCACTTCCAGCTGATCATTTTCCTTCTAATTTTCTGAGAAAATTTCATGAAACTGCTGCCACCACATGTTCTCATGTGGGAGATGACCCGGCCTTGACTTTTCCTCTGTTTTTCCTCCTGTTTCTAGAGATCTGGGCTCCTTTTCAAGGCCAGCCTCCTCCCCACATGCACTGGGTCAAGTCTCCTGTTGAATTAAGGGCAGATTGCTATACTCAAAATAAATTGCATAAATATGAGGGGGCATATTTACATATGTGTAAAAAGTTATAATCTTGCTTCAGAGTAGCACGGTGATTTAAATAATGCTATTGATATAATTTTGTAATATTTTCATGCTTCATACAGATGTCTTACATGCCTCCTTACTCAATAGTATGTGGAATTTTCTTAAGGTTAAAATAGTGGTGTGGTTTTTATGATTTTTATATGCAGTCTCTTATCTCCCCTAAATGCCTATTCGTTAGCTAAATATATAATTGGAAGTATAGATGTAACTAGTTAGATGCTGCATGCAATTTGTTGTTTTACAACTTAAAAGATATCTAAATAATTAGGAGAGAGTTCAGAAGAGGTCTCCAGAGCATTGTTTTGTCTATAAAGACAGCAGTAGGACTAGCTTTAGGAAGGAGAGATGAGAAACTGCTCCACAGTCAAAAAGAAGTTAAATTCAACAGAGATGAAAGGAAGAAAGAAGAGGAAATAATTTTGAATAGTAACTTGGAGGAGGATTTAAAAGAAGACTTAAATACTGGAATGTCACATGGTAGGATTCTACAAACTACTTAGTTCCTCTTTTGGAATATATCCAGAATATGACCTCTTATCACCACCTCCACTGACCACTTTGATTCAAACCACAATTATTCTCCTTTGGATTTACTGCAACAGCCTCTTAACGGGGCTCATTTCCACCTTTGTCCTACTAGAGTCTATACTCATCCTAGAAGCCAAAGTGATGAGTGTTAAAGCATATGCCAGATCATCTTACTTCTCTGCTCAAAACTCTGCAATGGCATTCTGTTTCTTTCAGAGAAAAATCAAAGTGTTCACAGTGGTCTCCAAGGCCCTTTCAGGACCTGAGTCCTGTTACTCTCTGAACTTCCTTTCCACTACTATTCTCCTTGGCTCCGTCAGCTCTAATCTTACTAGTTTTCTCAGACAAGCCAGGCCACCTCTCAGCGTCTTGAAAATCGGCTCTTTCCTCTCTCATTCCATTTTCTGACACTCCACACCCACTCAGCTCGTTCTAAGTTCCAGCTTTGGTGAATGTCTGGAAACATACCAAACTGCCAGTCTCTCATTTAACAGAGGTAGTCCCCCCGCCAGATATCAGTAATAAGTAGATGTGATTTTAGGAAAAATTACACTTAAATTTGATTTTCTAAAAGAAATAAAAGAAAAATTTGGCTAATAATCTACTTTGATGTCTAAAAACAAAAGATAACAGTGTCTGAGAAACAAGAATGAGTGTCATAGGAAATAATTAGATGAGATGAAAATGTAGGTGGATAAGATGAGAAAATACTAAAATAAGATTCAAAAAATGTAGTAGCAGAGTTAAAATCTATATGGGAAGCCATAAGGAGTAGAACATATAATCAGTTATGTAGAGTTCAGATTTAAGGAGTTATCACAGAATGAAAGAAAACGGGCAAATTGATGAGAATTTCAAGCTATGATTTATTGTTTTTACAATATTCAGTGTGCTGAATATTTCATCTAATTTAGACTCTTTTAATTATACTATAGTGTTTTGTTTATCTTTATTCCCATTTTATAGGTGTATAAACTAAGACTTAGATAATTTCCTCAAGGTTGAATTAGTTATGGACCTAGAATTTGAGTGAAACTGGTCCAAACCTTTATGTTATTCTGTCTTTAGAATACTTTGGCTTCTAGAAAACATGCACAAAATTAGAATAAATAGTAAGGCGAGGATCTATATTTAACTGTGAAAATGGTAGACATCAAATTTCACCTCTTAAGGTCTCAAAATATATCTCCTAAAGTCAAGAACAGTGGTCGGCAAACTCATTAGTCAGCAGAGCGGCAAACCGAGGTTCACTCACCGCATGTGGCTCTTGAGCATCCATTTGCCAATCACTGGTCAAGAATATTCCATAATATAATCACAATATATCAACATACCCCCAAATTCAACACTGATACAATTATTTTATCTATATTTATAGCCAGAATGCAAATTTACTCAATTGTTCCCAAAATATCTTGTATAGGTTATTTTTTCATGTTGGAGCCAGTCAATAACTATGTATTTCACTGGACGTTAGTCTTCTTTAACCTAACAAGACCTCTCACCATTTTTTGTCTTTTGATATTGACATTTTTATGAGGAGGCTAGGCCAGTTGTTATGTAGAAATACTCCACAATCTGGATGTCTGACTTTAAACATTTTGATAAGAATCTTACACATGCTAATAGTTCTAAAACATCTGGTCTCATGTAGCCTTTATATGCTTAAAAATTACTTGAATCCAAATGAATTGTTATTTGGATTATATAGATCAATATTTATCATCTGAGAAATTAAAACATTTTTTTGAAATCTTTTATTAACTCATTTAAAACAAGCAAATTTATTAGATGTTAATTTTTCATATCAAAAAAATGTAATGACAAGAGTGACATGTTTTAAATGTTTATAGGTCATTTAATGTCTCCCTTAATAGAATGCAGCTGTGTCTCATACCTTCGTCTACATTAATCTTTTGCAATATTTTGTTTTGGTTGAAGCATATGAAAAAAATGTGTCACACAGATGTCTATTTGGAAAATGGAGGAGTACTTTAATTGTCTTTTCAGATTTGACAAGTGGAGGTCATTTCATTAAGGATTGCAAAAGGATGATTTTCTACTATTATTCCTTCTAAAGTTATTGGCTATAAATCTTTTTTTAATAGTTCTTTCTCTCTTTCAAAAGTAATTTGGTAATCTTAAAACATAATTTTTCTGGAAAGCTTATTAGATGTTTAATTATCTCCCTTTATTAATCAATTTTTAAAGTAATGAGTTTATGCCTTAGCTGCCTCCAGTAGTTTCTAGTGAATTCATTTTTGTTTCTTTCCTTTTTTTCTTATATATTATATGTGCTCATGGCTTTTTATATAATCACTGTTTTAATCACTTAAACTAAATTATTTTTAATGTTTAAATTGTCTTATCTTTGGTCGGTGTGTCTCAGACAATTTTATTAGCTCTCAATAACACCAAATTACATCACAAAGTAACCCAAGCTCAACTTGTCCATTTCCAGTTCCAGCCATGTCCCCAAGAAGCCCTGTGTTATGCAAAGTGCTGAGGTCCCAGAAACCTCAGGGATTGGGATTTAGGTGCCATCTGGTGGTGGCCGACCAGTTAAGTTTAATGCAGCACTGGCTGCTATCAGTGAAGTTGTCCAGCTAAGTCTTATATGGACTGCAGATAGGCGACATTAGGGGCTGCTGGCTAGGGCTATTGTTTTGCTGCCAGCCAGACTTTCCCAGACAAGATTTTATAGAGTACGGAAAACAGTAAAACAGGGCCAGCAGGGGGGCGGGAGGCAGACTGCCCATGAGCAAGCTGTGTAAGATCAAAACGCTGGCCATTTACAATCCAGGTTCACCTCTAGAAGCAGTTCCTCTTTGGTCTTTCTTAGGCCCAGTTGCTGCCGCGGTCTTACAGGTGGCCTTCACTATATTTCCACAGGGTGAAGGAGGGGTTGGACATGGGAAGGGGCTCAGTTCCCAGTTACCATACACCCTGGCTCCTTTTAGATGAAAATATTAGACATGACAATCTGGATGCAGCATTTATTGCTGCTATGGTGTTCTTCTAGGCATTTTCAGTAGACAGTATCAGCAATTGTAATGGCATTTCAAGTAGATAAAAGGGATTATTTAAAAAAAACAGTGTTGGGACATATTTGACAAACAAATACTTGCTGACTGAATGGGATTTTGTGAAACTATACATTCACTTAACAAATATTAAAAAATGGATATTATGTGTCCTGTACATATAGGTTGGAAGGAAACATGAAAATGAAAACAGTGGCATGCTAATGAGATTATAGATAATTTTCGGTTTTGAATTTCCTTAATTGGCTACAAAATGTTTCTAATACAATTGTTTAAATTAAAAAAAATTTTAACCAGATAATTGCTAAGATCTTTTTTGTACATACCGAATTTCAGCTACCTGCAGAGAGATGGTCAGAGCTCAGGATGAGACGATGATGAAACTACCCATAGTGTACCGAGTGGAACACAACATATAGAGGAGAGGCAAAGGAAGAGGGATTGGCAAAAGGGAACTTAGAAGTCACTGTTGGAAAGACAGATGAAGAGTCATAAGAGTCCTGCTCTCACCCCCTCACCCCCTAAAAAAGGAAGGGGGCAGATGGGGAGAGAAACTGCCAGTGGCAAGTTATACAGAATGTCAAGAAAAAATCCACAGTATTTAGGAATGAAGAAATCTTTGACGATGTTAAGCCACGTTATAAGGACAGTGAAGAGTGGCCACTTTATAAACCAAATAACAGTATGCTGGGGAGTAAAGAAGGTTGGGTAATTAGAAAATCAAATGAAGATGACTTTTTCAACAACGTAGATGACAAAGACAGGGATAGAGTCAGGGAGAATTTAGAACGAGACAGAACTCTTTTCTCTGTCTCTCACTGTCTCTCGATGCTGGAATTTTTGGAATGAAAAATTTGAGGACATCACTGGATAGGGGAGGCTAAATATTTTAGAAGAGAAAGGGGGAAATTGATGGGGGAGATTTGAAAGCAGGCAGGAAGGAATGGTTTCAAGTACAGAAACAGAGCCCTGGTAAAGGTGCACTCTTTCTCTGAGGCATTGAAGGAGGTACTGTTTTAAATCAGTTAAGAAGCAGAAATGAGACAAGTCTGCAGCATTCCAGCTGTTGAGATTTGAGGCTCTTTTTCTGGGTATTTGTGACCTAGGAGCAGAGAATACAACAGCGTGCTTTCAAATAATAATTACACTCATGACCACTGTTTTTTTTAAGTTTGTTCTTTATATGTGATGGAAAACCTTGTTTCCTATTTTCTGTTCTCTCCTCTGGTGAGAAACCAGTTTAAATGAATGATAGATAGATAGATAGATAGATAGATAGATAGATAGATAGATAGATAGATAATAGATAGATTTTAAAAAAAAGGAAGGGAGGAAGGGAGGAAGGGAGGGAGGAAAGAAAGATTTCTTGGTTCTTAACATGACCCAAGCCATCTTATAAAGCAAGCCCACTGTCAGTTCACCATGGAAGAGGTGGGCCTGTATCACCTAAAGAGATTAATTTTACGTTTGGTAAGTGAGGGCATTAAGTCCTTTACTGCTTTGATTTATTCAGCTCTTACTAAGTGCATAATACCTGGCTGAAACCACCTGCGTTAGCACGTGCCACTTGGCTCTTTATAACAAGCCTCGTGGGCTTTTCCGTGAGGAGATGCACCATCTTGCTGTTGTCCAAAACGGGTTCTGTCTGTCAGTTCCCTTAAAATTTGTAGTTCTTTAGTCTCTCAGCACAGCTCAGGATTCCTAATAAAGAGAGTAAAATAGTATGTGTGTAGCATGTGAGCATAATTTCATGGAAGAAAAAAACACTTGTTCTTGGACCAAAACACCCATCTCGAGAACCATTTTGTTACTGGCTGTCTCAGAGACATGGCCTTGTTGCATTTTGCCATTTGAGAATATTCTGTCCCTCTGTTATTAAGCACACTTTTAAGGTACCTCTCTCTGTGTTCTGATATCTGAGTGAATCTGATTTTAATGTCAACTAATATAAAATACTATAGGAAAATCCCTTAATATTAAAAATTATTTTTCACATTTAAAAAGTCTAAGTAAGCTGATGATGTTAAAATACTAATGTCTATTTTATAGGAATTTGTTGGAAAATAAGGAGTGCCAAAGAAGTAAATTTTCCAGTTAGTTAATATTTAAATGTCTAAGCTAACAAGTTTATTTTTTCATTTTTGTTCAATCTAGATTGTTCCATGCCTCATTAAAGAGAACACATATTTTTGATTTAGAAAGTCATCATTGTTGGATATTAAATTTATATTGTGGACCTTTTGGAGGTTAAAATAGTTTCCCTGAAAAATGATCCCAGGGTCATATATCCATATTTCTTTTATACATTTTCTGTCCTCTCCTTCATTGACCACTTTTCATTGTTTTAAATTGTTCTCCCTTCTCATTATTTCTATTTATCTGTTTTCTAAATTTTGGCTAAACCAGGTGACCAAGACATTACAATTAGTGATATTCTTTGCATGCTATTAATAATCATTAGACCATTTAAAAGTGAACTAGCTCCAGGATTTTTCCATAGAATTAAACATAGGTTTATACAAAGTTAGTTTAAGAACTTATTTAATTTTTTGGTCTGAATCTTTTTCCTTGAATGTTTAGATTTTAGAAAAAAAAAAAAGGAGGTGGGGGGAGTTCACTAGAGTTTGACTGTTTTATATAACTAACTAGGGGCCCAGTGCACAAAATTCGTGCACTGGGGTGGTGGTCCCTCAGCCCAATCTGCTCCCTCTCACATACTGGGAGCCTTCAGGGGATGTCCTACTGATGGCTCACCCCTGGCCTGCCCAAGGATGGAAAACCTCTGGCCGAGGCTTTTCAGCCTCGGGCACTGAGCGATCGCCCTACAATGGGGCTGGTTGCTGGCTCCGCCCCGGCCTTGGGCAGGGGACCTCGGCCAGAGGACCCCCAGTGATTGCCCTGCAATCAGGCCGATGGCTGGCTCTGCCCCAGCCCCAGCCCCAGCCTGCCCAAGGCCGGAAAACCTCTGGCTGAGGCTTTCAGGCCTTGGGCAGCAGCCATCTTGGTTGGAGTTAATTTGCATATTGCTCCTGGTTAGTTGGTGGGCATGGCTTGTGGGAGTAGTGGAGGTATGGCCAATTTGCATATTACTCTTTTATTAGGATGCTTATCAGCAACTTGAAATGCCATAAAGGTCTAAGGCATTCTGATGATGGCACCATTAAGAAGATACACAAATCGCTGAAACCGGTTTGGCTCAGTGGATAGAGCATCAGCCTGCGGACTGAAAGGTCCCAGGTTTGATTCTGGTCAAGGGCATGTACCTTGGCTGCGGGCACATCCCCAGTAGGGGGCGTGCAAGAGGCAGCTGGTCGATGTTTCTCTCTCATCGATGTTTCTGACTTTCTATCCCTCTCCCTTCCTCTCTGTAAAAAAATTAATAAAATATGTCATTAAAAAAAAAGAAGATACACAAATCTTGAACAAAAGATTTTTAAAGAGCCATGAAATATATTTCTAAGCTGTGTTCACCTCAGTGAGGCTCCTGAAGGCACAGATAAAGTCCTGAGCAGGCATGGACTAACTGAGCAGGCGTAACTGAGCATTACTCATGTTCAATTATGCTAAGCAAGAGGATAGCTGAGATAGCCAGGCACTTTGCTGATGTGTACTTATCTTCTTTTTCAGTTGTCATTGCAGAAAGTTTCCACTGCTCTTTAGACATTGCCAATAATTTTTAACTTTTTCTATTTTAGGACAGCATAATTATTTATGTGCTGGAAGAAATGACTGCATCGTTGATAAAATCCGCAGGAAAAACTGCCCAGCATGTCGCCTTAGGAAGTGCTGTCAGGCCGGCATGGTCCTTGGAGGTAAAATTGGTGTTTTCATCAACAGTATACTGATACATCTGTGGGTCAGAAAATTTAAATTTTCTCATTCATCTTTGTTCTTTCTCTGCTTTTTCTATCCTGATTATTATTGTCTGAATGAAGCAACCAATACTATCTCACTAACTGTATAGATTCCCAGCATATCAGGTCTGTTATGAGAGGTAATAAACCCATTTGTCTATATTGCTTATAAATATACAGTATGGCCCAGCTGGTGTAGCTCAGAGGTTGAGCATCAAGCCAAGAACGAAGAGGCCACTGGTTCAATTTCTGGTCAGGGCATAGGCCCATGTTGTGGGCTTTGATCTCCTGTAGGGGGCATGCAGGAAGCAACAGATTGAAGATGTTCCTCCCTCCTTATGGATGATTCTATGTCTCTATCCCTCTCACTTCCACTCTCTGGGGAAAAAAATATCTAGATAGATAGATAGATAGATAGATAGATAGATAGATAGATAGAGATATATTTAGACATATAGATATATTTAGACATACATATGTATATAGACATGTACACTGATTGGCCAGATTATTATGATCTCTGAATGCATAATAATCTGGCCACTCCGTGTGTGTGTGTGTGTGTGTGTGTGTGTGTGTGTGTGCGTGTGTGTGTGTTGTGTGTGGGTCTATATATTAGAGGCCTAGTGCATGAATTTGTTTATGGGTGGGGTCCGGCCAGCCTGGCTAGGAGAAGGAGACATGGGCAGTTGGCCAGCATGCCTGCTGGTCGAATTCCTGGTCAAGGGGACAATTTGCATATTAGCCTTTTATTATATAGGACTAGAGGCCCGGTGCACGAAATTCGTGAATGGGGGGCAGGAGTATGTTTCCCTCAACCCAGCCTGCACCATCTCCAATCTGGGACCCCTTGAGGGATGCTCTCACAATCCAGGAGCTGGCTCCCATCCACTCATATGCCTTCCTGCCTGATTGCCCATAACTGCCAGCCTGATCACCCCTTAACCACTCCCCTGCCAGCCTGATCAATGCCTAACTGCTCCCCTGCTGGCCCGATTGCCCCTAACTGCCCTCCCCTGCCAGTCTGGTTCCCCCCAGCCGCCCTCCCCTGCAGGCATGTTCCCCCCCAAATGCACTCCCCTGCTAGCCCAGTTGTCCCCAATGCCCTCCTCTGCAGGCCTGGGTACCCCCCAACTGCCTTCCCCTGCTGGCCTGGTCACCCCAACTGCCCTCCTCTGCCTGCCCGGTCACCCCTAACTGCCCTCCCCTGCAGGCCTGATCACCCCAAACTGCCCTCCCTTGTAGCCCTGGTCCCCCACAGCTGCCTTCCCCTGCTGGCCATCTTGTGGTAGCCATCTTGTGTCCACATGGGGATGGCCATCTTTGATCACATAAGGGCAGCCATCTTGTGTGATGGTCAATTTGCATATTACCCTTTTATTAGATAGGATATACACTGAGTGGCCAGCTTTTTATGTGTTCAGAGATCATAATAATCTGGCCACTCAGTGTATATACATCCTATCTAATAAAAGAGTAATATGCAAATTGACCATACATTCACTACACCCAATAAGCCACACCACAAGCCACGCCCACCAGCCAATCAGGAGCAATATGCAAATTAAGACCCAATCAAGATGGTTGCTGCCCATGGCAGATGGGGCTGGGGTGGAGCCATCCAGTGATCGGCCCCATGGCAGGGCGATCACTGGGTGCTCAAGGCCAGGTAAAGCCTTGCCAAGAGGCTTTTTCTGGGCTTGAGCACCCAGGGCTGGGGTGGAGCCAGCAGCAATCAGCCCGATCACAGAGCAATCACTGGCTGGGGTCCCCTGGCCGAGGCCCCTTGCCCAAGGATGGAAAGCGTCGGCCAGAAGTTTTCGGCCTTAGGCAGGCCGGGGGTGAGCTGTCAGTAGGACATCCCCTGAGGGCTCCCAGTATGTGAGAGAGGGCACATTGGGCTGAGGGACCACCCACCCCCAGGGCACGAGTTTTATGCACCAGCCTCCTAGTATGTGTATATATATATGTATGTGTGTGTGTGTGTGTGTGTGTGTGTGTGTGTGTATGCATATATACATATGTATATATGTCTGTATGTTATGAGTGTTCACCAACCTTTCATTAAGTGATATGAGTTGTAGACCTGGCACTGCATTTATTGCCTGCATGACCTTGAGTAAGTCACTAACCTGTTCTGGGCATCAACCTCCTTGTCTGTAAAATGAGAGCACTAAAGAACCTTCCAGACCAAAAGCTGATTCTGTGAACTCAGAACATTAATATCCATCCCTGTCACTCTCCATCAACCCCTCCGTCTTCTCTTTATGTAACTGTATGTTGAACCCTTATACTTACTAGGTACTGTTTTAAGTTCTGGACTATAGCACCAAACCAAATGAACCAAATCCCTGCCCTTGTGGTGCCTATATTCAGGGTATAGAGGCAGACGGGAGAAGGAGCAATAAATATGTATGTCAAAGGATTATAGATGCTGTGGAAAATGGTAAGCAGGATGAGTTAATAGTGAATATCAGGGAGGGGAGTCACTCATGAAAACTTTGTTATTAATATAGTATTTATTTCACTTAGCTGTTTCCTAAGCAATGTTTCTGAAATTCCAAGTTTGATGTGGTAGTTGTAAATTTTCTAAAACACAGTTTAAATGTAACTATTTAAATATATGTTCAGTATACCACTTAAACACAGCTAATGTACTATGAATGATTTGTGTTACCTTCTGGAAAAGAATGTATTAGTGTCAATATATTTTTTTTAGTGTTAAGTACCTGCTGACCTTGAATGTGGTACAGCCTAATCCATAATAAAATAATTATCAAACAGAAGAGTCACTTAAGAGAGGTACCACACATTGCTAGCAAATAGAAAAAGGAAAAATTTAATTCCATCTGAGGGAGTAGGCAAAAGCTTCAGAGAGGAGATTCTCAAAGAATGAATAGAAAGTTTATAGTGGAAAAGGAGAAAAGAATTTAGAATAAAAATCCTGTGTCTAAAAAATGGATTCCAGTGATGATTTTTTAATTATTTAGTGGGAATAGCAAGATATAAAGCTTGAAAACTGTCTTGGGCTAATAACCAAAAGGAGATGAAGAGAGCTGGGGTCTGGAGTTTGAGCTCTATTCAATGGAATCTGTGATCTTTCTCGAAACCATTTGCTGACTATCCATGGAATAAAGCCCAGATTTCTAACTCAGGACATGGGCCTTTCATCACCTAGTGGTTACTCTCTTTCTCTTAGCCCTTCTCCCATCAATCCTGTGGGAGCTCTACAGAACTTTCACCTGTCCTTGCGTGCGCATTATGTTTACCTGCACCATTCTCCCTTCACTCCTTTTCTTACTCATTCTCAACTGTAAGTTCTAGCATGGCGTGTGTGTGTGTGTGTGTGTGTGTGTGTGTGTGTGTAGAGAGAGAGAGAGAGAGACAGAGAGAGAGAGAGAGAGAGAGAGAGAGAGAGAGAGAGAGAGAGAGAGAGAGAGAAACTTTCCCATCTCTCCAGGGGCAGGGGTTTTGTGGGGACATATTTGGGAGGTTGAAAGCCCTTGAGCCAGCCTGGATTGGATTGCCCTGACTGGACTTACTTCAGCATCCACCTCTTAAAATGGAGTTTTGACCAAATTGACTGAGTGGAAGTGATGAGAACCAGCTATGCTACCCTATTCCAGCCACATGAGGCATTGGGAATTCATTCCTATTCTCATTCTCTCTCTCTCTCTCTCTCTCTCTCCCCTTCATTATAATACTTACCTTCCTGTTTTATGACTATTTACAGTATTTGATTCAAGGACTTTCTACTCATCTAACATTGAGCTGTTTGAAAGCAGGATTTCATTTCAGTGTTTTTTATCGTGCAAAGCTTTTTCTTTGCAGCCATAGGTTTTAGCATGTGCTCCCTTCTCTGGGCCTTCTTTTGAGCTTTAAGTAAATCTTGGCTAAGTTCCGAAAAGGTTTTCTGCAGCTCCTTGGCAAAATCTAGGTTACGAAGCACTTCTCTACTGAAGCACATTTCTCTACTGCTTCCATTTTGTCTGGATTAAGTTGCTCTCCATTTTTCAGGTATGTCTTGTAATCTTCCAATTTGAGCTTCTTTTTCTCTATGTTTCTAATTTTGTGTTCAAGGCACGAGTCCATTGTCATTATAGATCTCATATGCTTGCAAAGAGGAGGCTCTCTGGCTTTCCTCTGACTGCTCACTTCATAGTCTCCTCTCTTCCCTCACTGGATGGCCAGAGGTAACTGACAACCAGAAGGAGGTGAAGAGAACAGTACCATTCAAACAGTTGAGGCTCCTCAGGCTGCCTAGGCCCCTGTGACTCCCAAAGCCAGTGGGAGACAAGAGAGCTACAGGAGGTGGCAGGTGCCACTCACCCTTGAGTCTCGTTTTCTCCTGCTCCTTCCTCTCCACCAGGGTACCTGCTGGCAGTGTATTCAGGAGAGAGCTCAGCCAAATCAGTGCCGTGGCTTTCTGTCCATCAGTCGTCATTTCCAGGACACAGAAAGAGTGTGTGGAGAAGAAGTTGACGTGTTCTGAAATAGTGCTTTCCACTTTGAAGAAGGGTGCATCCCTTGTAAAATGTTCAATCTCTATCCCCAACATAAGTCTGTTTACAATTAAATGAGACATAGTTACTAGTATCAAATTATATTACATGTTGCAATGCTTTATTTCTTTTTACTTCCTTACTAAAAATATGAATAGTCACTGTAATATTTTTCTAACACTATATTAATTACAAATTCCACTGGAATTTGTAGTGCCACCTCTGTTATATGTCAAATTTCCATATTTTTTGCTTCCCTTCATGGTTTCTCTATTTCCTATAACATTTTGGAGAACAGAGTATGGGTTGTGTGATGAGGTTGTTGTTTTCTTCTCCATTGCATAGCCCTAGAATACTACCACACGATCTGAAATAATGTAAATTTATACAACTTGAAAGCTGGTTCAATAATTCTCCCTAAGTTATATTGCTTTAAAATTGTCTTCCTTTGACTTTCTGAATTATTCCTTTAAAAGTAATGCTTAAATCCAAAGACAAAGAAGCATCAATCAGACAGTCCAACCTCAGAGGAAAGGTAGGGGATGGGAGGAGTAAGGGGGAGAGATCAACCAAAGGACTTGTATACATGCATAGAAGCCTAACCAATGGACACATGCACCAGTGGGGTGAGGGCATGATGGGGAGGGTGTGTGTGGGGAAAATGGAGGGGATAAGGACACATATGTAATACTTTAATCAATAAAGAAAAAAGATAAAATAATGCTTAAAAGAATTATTCCCAATAGCATCTAACCACATAAAAACAGGAGTTCTTACCCTAAGATTAGATATATGACAAATTTCTTTGCCTCTTTTTTTCCCATCAGATAATCTGTACAAACTTTACAAACTACCACTGATTGAAGTTATTTCAGGTTAACTTGTCTTCTCCAAACAACATATTGTCATTGAAAATAATTTGGGGCATTCAAAATATAGATGGTTCATAAGGACTAGCATATAATGCAGTATCTTTTGAGCAATAATTTTGGGATAAAAAATAAAATAAAAGCCCTTATTCTATTTCAGGATTATATAAAAGAGAAATGGATTCAATTCTAGTGTCATCTTGTGGTCAGCATCACTGAGAAATACAAGTATAAATATGGTGCATTTATTTCATAAGTAGATTTTCACCGAGGTTTATTGCAAAGAAGCTGGCAAAACACTCCGTATACCACGGTCCTGCTATTATTCTGCCTGGGAGAGTCAATGGCAAAAGACTAGTCTGGAGGATCCAGTTCTGGTAAACCAGGAAGAAGGTAGTCAGTTCATGGGATTAGATTCTAATTGCTAGTCCTGTACTAAATTTCTGGGGTGGGGTGTGTGGGGGCATATTTGTAGCCTACTGAGAATGAAAGCCTTTCTGGAGAACAGAGTATGGGTTAACCCATGATAATCAGGGTTTCTCATGGTTGGATTCTTCCATAACTAGAAGAGTTTCTCTAAAATAATAATTACTTACTACTGAAAATGGAGCCCACGTCCTCTTCCCTCCCCATCCCTCCCTTTTCCTCCTTTCCTGTTTATTACTCCTTCTTGAGATTTCTCATTTCTGATATAGAAATAATTTGAATAACAAAAGATGAAAGAGGGGAAACACTAAAAATCATTTTGAAGATTTAATAAAAACCATGGTAGAATATCAGAGGTCAAAATATCAATGTTTTTTGGTGTCATGATGTAGATTTTGCAGTTTGCTCTTCATGGGCTTCAACAGCTACGTTCTTATAAGAATTATGTTTGAGTTATTTGGTCTCTTAGTTGCATATGATTCTTGTTTTTAATGAATCACTTCCCTTACCTTTACCAGGTCACAGTGAACTTTTGCATTTTGTTTATGGCTGTATAATACTTGAGCAGAAAAGATAGTTACACCCTGAAAGATGGCAATATATCTTCTAATTTAGATGCTCCGCTTCTGACTTCTTTCCTTTAAAAACATTTTTGTGTAATGACTCACATTTTTTTAATGAGTACAGCTCTATGTTTTGCATTTGTGATAGAACTGCCAAACTATTATAAAGGTAGCTAGCTCTTTCAAAAATAAGTAGCTTTCTATATAAAGGAATGATTAAGTGCATAGTTATGTTTGCTGACATTTTTTTTAAGCTGGAGACTATTTTTATAGGGTTGTTTATTTTATTTTGGTAGAGAGCATTATCTTACAATTGTAAAAGGTTATGTTAGAAATCCAGTTTCCCTCCTTCCTCCTCCTACATCTAGATTCACCCCCAATTCTCTTAGCAAAGAGAATAACTTTTGGGGCTACAGAGTATAGTGATATAATAAAGTTTTGTGTATTTTTTCTCTTCTTATACTTGAAGCCAAGAAAGCCTCAATTCCTTTTCTGAAGGATTCAAAAACTCGAATTTGGGACACTCAAAAGTAGCTTTTTGGGGGAGTACAAACTTAGTCTCTGCCTTTAATTATTATAAAAACTGAAACTATCTGCTCTCTCTTTAATGCAGGAATTGCTGTGAGTGTTGCCTGTCACCTACTTCTTTAGACTCCTCACAATCCTCCTCTCATGAGCATCTCCTTTTCTACCCAATCCCTTAAAATCAGCATCCCCCTCCCCCAACACAGTACTTCTCACACTGCCCCATAGTTCACTACATTGAAGACTCCAGCCAGACAAATAATGTCTTCTGGTCACTGTCTGATTATCTACCCTAAATGCCATCCTACACAACTGGAATAGGGATAATCTTTAGAATATTCATTCTTCCTTGCTTAAAGCTACTGCTCTGGGCTTGTCAGAGCATGGTCCCAATGGACTGATCCCAGTACCATCTTCCTTTTGCTAAATCAAAGTAACAACATGTAACTGGACATAATTTCTGACAGCTAATGTTGGAATAATTGCCTGTAAATCTACCCAAACTGCAGTAATTCTTATTATGACCCTCATGTCAAAGGATTTGCCCCATTCCTTAATTACCTACTTATCTCTACCCTCTATTTCTTCATCTGATTCCCAGAAAGCCTTCTGGCTGCCATAAAACTTACATTTTAATATCTAACATAATATTTTCCCTTTGCTTCTACACAACAGGTCACATAAACACCTTATGTCATCCAACATAAACACATTTTTCCAGAAGTAAAAACAAACAACAGAGAGGTCATTGCAAAGTAAATAGCATTCATTTCAGAACATGATCCAGAATTAATAATCATTATTATTTTATTCAGTCTAATAGCTTCACCTATGTGTTTACCAATTTTTTTGTTCCATTTTTTTTTCACCTCAACCTTTTATTTCATTTTCTTATTTTAAAATACATTGTTTTATAACTTCCTTCTGTGGATATTTTTTAATGATAAAATTATTTTTTTACACTGAAAATACCTTTTTTTATTGTTTAAAGTATTGCATATAGTAGTACATATATCTTATTTTTCCCGCAATTGACCTCCCCCCAGCCTCCCTTCTTCCCCTGTTGCATGCCCTCATCCCCTCCCCGCCAATGCTTGTGTTCATTGGTTGCGCTTATATGCATGCACACAAGTCCTTTGGTTGATCTCTTTCCTCCCTCCCCAACACTCCCCAGCCTGCCAGCTGTAATTTGACAGTCTGTTCTGTGCTTTACTGCCTCTGTATCTATCTTTGTGTTCATCAGGTTATAATATTCTTTATTTTACATAAATGAGTGAGATCATGTGGTATTTTTCTTTCATTGCCTGGCTTGTTTCACTTAACATAATGCTCTCCGAGTCCATCCTTGCTGCTGCAATTGTAAGAATTCCTTCTTTTTTATAGCAGTGTGTATTTCATTATGTAGATCCACTCATCTGCTGATGGGCATTTAGGCTGTTTCCAAATCTTAGCTACGGTGAATTGTGCTGCTATGAACATAGGGGTGCATATATCCTTTCTGATTGGTGTTTCTAGTTTCTTGGGATATATTCCTAGAAGTGGGATTACTGAGTCAAATGGGAGTTCTAGTTTTAGTTTTTTGAGGAAACTGCATACAGTGGCTGCACCAGTCTGCATTCCCACCAGCAGTGCACTAGGGTTCCTTTTCCTCTGCATCCTTGCCAGCACTTTTCCTTTGTTGATTTGTTGATGATAGCTATTCTGACAGATGTGAAATGGTATTGCATTGTTGTTTTGATTTGCATCTCTCAGATAATTAGTGACTTTAGCATGTTTTCATATGTCTCTTGGCCATCCTGTCTTCTTTTGAAAAGATTCTATTTAGGTCCGTTGCTCATTTTTTTTTTATTGGATCATTTATCTTCCATTTATTAAGTTGTATAAGTTCCCTGTAGATGTTGGAGATTAAACCTTTATCAGTGATAACATTTGCAAATATGTTCTCCCATACAGTGGGCTTTCTTGTTGATGATTTCTTGTGCTGTACAAAAACTTTTAATTTTGATGTAGTCCATTTGTTTATTTTCTCTTTAGTTTCCATTGCCCTAGGAGCAGTATCAGTGAAGAAATTCTTTAGGCATATGTTTGAGATTTTTCTGCCTGTGGATTCCTCTAGTATTTTTATGGTTTCCTGTCTTATGTTTAAGTCCTTTATCCATTTTGAGTTTATTTTTGTGTGTGGTGTAAGTTGGTGGTCTAGTTTCATTTTTTGCATGTACCTCTCCATTTTTCCCAACACCAATAGAGTCCTGACTCTATTGTATATTCATGCCTCCTTTGTCGAATATTAATTGAATATAATGGTTTGGGTTGATATCTGGGTTCTGTATTCTATTGTATTGGTCTATATGTCTGCTCTTGTGTCAGTACCAGGCTATTTTGAGAACAATGGCTTTGTAATACATCTTGAAATCTGGTATTAAGATCCCACCTACTTTGTTCTTCTTTCTCAGGATTTCTGTGGCTATTTGTGGTCTTTCTTTATGCCAGATGAATTTTTGGAAAGTTCTTTCTAGGTCTGTGAAATATGCTGTTGGTATTTTAATGGGGAGTGCATTGAATCTATAGATTGCTTTGGGTAGTATGGACATTTTAATGATGTTGATTCTCCCAGTCTATGAATAAGGTATGTTCTTCCATCTGTTTACATCTTCCTCTCTCTCTTTTTTCAGTGTCCTGTGTTTTTCCACATATAGGTCTTTTACCTTCTTAATTAAGTTTATTCCTAGGTATTTTACATTTTTCGTGTGATGGTAAATGGGATTGGTTTTTTGGTCTCTCTTTCTGTTGGTGTATAGATAGATATGCCATAGATTTCTTGGCATTAATTTTGCATCCTGCTACATTGCCGAATTCATTTATTAATTCTAATAGTTTTTATGGAGTCTTTTAGGTTTTTTTATGTACAAGATCATGTCATCTGCAAATAAGAATAGCTTTAGTTCTTCTTTTCCAATTTGGATGCCTTTTATTTCTTCTTGTCTAATTGCAATGGCCAATACTTTCAGTACCATGTTGAACAGGAGTGGTGAGAGTGGGTATCCCGGTCTTGTTCCTGTTCATAGGGGAAATGGTTTTAGTTTTTGTCATTGAGTATGATATTAGCTGTGGGTTTATTATATGTGGCATTTTATTATGTTGAGGTATGATCCTTCTATTCCCACCTTGTTGAGAGTTTTTTTTTTTTTTATCAAGAAACGGTGTTGGATTTTGTCAATTGCTTTTTCTGCATCAACTGATATGACTTTGATTTTTATCTCTCAATTTGTTTATGTGATGTATCACCTTTATTGATATGTGGATATTGCACCATCCTTGCACCTCTGCTGAATCTGATTTGCTAGAATTTTTGTTGAGGATTTTGGCATCTATGTTCATGAGGGTTATTAGCCTGTAATTCTCTTTTATTGTGATGTTTTTATCTGATTTTTGTATTAGGGTGATGCTGGCTTCATAGAATGAGCTTGGAAATGTTCCTTCCTCTTGAATTTTTTTGGAATAGTCTGAGGAGGATAAGTTTTAGTTCTTCCTTGAATGTTGGTAAAACTCCCCTGTGAAGCTGTCTGGCCCTGGGCTTTTGTTTGCTGGAAGCTTTTTGATGACTGCTTCAATTTCTTCCATAGTTATTGGCTTATTGAGATGTTTAGATTCTTCCTGATTGACTTTTGAAAGGTTTTATTTTTCTAGGAATATGTCCATTTCCTCCAGTTTGTTGGAACAGAGTTGTTCATAGTATGTTTTAATAATCCTTTGTATTTCAGTGGGGTCTGTTGTTATTTCACCTCTTTCATTTTTGATTTTGTTTATTTATGTCCTCTCTCTTTGCTTCTTAATGAGCCTTGCTAGAGGTTCATTAATCTTGTTAAAACTTTCAAAGAACCAGCTCTTGGTTTTGTTGATCTTTTATATTGGTTTGTTTTTGTTTGTCTCTATGTCACTTATCTCTCCTCTGATCTTTATTTTTTTTCTTCCTTCTGCTTACACTGGGCTTTTCTTCTTACTCTCTTTCTAACTCTTTGAACTGTAGGGTTAGGTAATTTATTACCATTGTTTCTTGGTTTTTTTTTTTTTCAGTAGGCTTGTAGAGCTATGAAATTCCCTCTCAAGACTGCTTTCCCTGTCCCATAGTTTTTGGATTGTTGTGTTTTCATTGTCATTTGTTGCCATGATTTTTTTTTTGTTTGTTTGATCTCTCTGGTAACCCAGTCATTGTTAAATAGCATGCTGTTTAATCTCCATGTGTTTGATTTTTTTGGATTTTTATTGTAGTTGATTTCCAGTTTTATGCCACTGTGATCTGAGAAGATGCTTGATATGATTTCTATCTTCTTAAATTTGAAGAGACTTTGCCTATGACCCAACATATGATCTATCTTTGAAAATGACCCATGTACACTTGAGAAGAATGTATATTCTGTGGCTTTGGGGCGAAATGTTCTGAAGATGTCAATTAATTCCATCTGGTCTAGTGAGTCATTTAGGATTGATGTTTCTTTGCTGATTGTTTGTTTAGAGGATTTGTCCAGTGGTGATAATGGGGTATTAAAGTCTCCTACTATGATTGTATTGCTGTCAGTCTCTGCCTTGATATCTTCCAGTTTTTTGTTGTTGTTGTTTTTAATGTATTTGGGTGCTCCTGTATTGAGTGTGTATATGTTTACCAGAGATATTTCTTCTTCTTGCATTGCTCCCTTTAGTATTATGAAGTGGCCTTCCTTATCTCTTTTTATGTACTTCATTTTGAGGTCTAATTTGTCACATTTAAGTATTGCTACCTGAGCTTTTTTTTTCATTTCCATTCACCTGAAAAACCTTTTTTCATCCCTTCACACCCAGTCTGTGTGTGTCTCTTTTTCTGAGGTGGATTTCTTGTAGACAGCAGTTATATGGGTCATGTTTTCTTATCCAATCTGTTACCCTATGTCTTTAGATGAGGCATTAAATCCATTTAAATTTAAAGTTATTAGCCGAGACCGGTTTGGCTCAGTGGATAGAGCATCAGACTGCAGACTGAAGGGTCCCGGGTTTGATTCCGGTCAAGGGCATGTACCTCGGCTGCGGGCACATCCCCGGTAGGGGGCGTGCAAGAGGCAGCTGATCGATGTCTCTCTCTCATCGATGTTTCTGACTTTCTATCCCTCTCCCTTCCGCTCTGTAAAAAAATCAATAAAATATATTTAAAAAATAAAAATAAAAAATAAATTTAAAGTTATTATTATAGGTACTTTTTTGTTGCCATTTTTATAGTTTTCTCCTGTGTGTGTCCCTTCTTCACTTTCTTTTCTTTCTTCCTTTCTTTTCTTCCTTTCTTTTCTTTCTTTCTTTTCTTCCTTTCTTCCTTCCTTCCTTCCTTCCTTCCTTCCTTCCTTCCTTCCTTCCTTCCTTCCTTTCTTTCACAGCAGACTCTTTAGCATTTTTTGCATTGCTGGTTTGGTGGCAATAAACTCCCTTAGTCCTTTTTTGTCTGTGAGGCTCCTGATTTCTCTCTCAATTTTGACTGATAGCCTTGCTGGGTATAGTATTCATGGATTCATACCCTTCCTTTGCATGAATTTGTATATTTCATTCCATTCCCTTCTGGCCTGATGTGTTTCTGTTGAGAAATCAGTTGCTAGTCTGATGGGGGATCCTTTGTAGGTAACTTTCTGTCTCTCTTTGGCCACTGTTAAGATTCTTACTTTGTTGTTGGTGTTGTCCAATTTAATTATAATGTGCCTTGGCATCAGTCTTTTGGGGTTCAATTTGCTTGGGACTTTATGAGCTTCTTGATTTCCCTATATCAGGGAAGTTTTCTGTCATTATTTCTTCAAATGGGTTTTCTAGTCCTTGCTCAGTTTCCTCTCCTTCTGGCACACTTATTATGCAGATGTTGTTTTGTTTCATGTTGTCCCAAGTTTCCCTTAGGCTCTCCTCCTGCTTTTTAATTTTTTTTTTTTTAGAAGCTGCTCTACTTGGGTATTTTTTCTTATCTTGTCTTCTAGCTCACTGACGCAGACCTCTGCTTTTTGTAGTCTACTCTTGATTCCTTCTATTGAATTCTTTACCGCAGCAATGTCACTTTTCATTTCTTCTTTGCTCTTCATTTCCTCTTAGTTCTTACACATATTGTCGAATTTGTCTTCTTTTCATGAACCTTATGATCATTTCTCTGAATTCTTTCTCTGACAGGTTGCTTGCCTCCATTTCGTTTACTTCCTTTTTTGGTGATACCTGCTTTTCTTTCATATGCAGGCTGTTTCTTTTTCTCCCCATGATCTCTCTTCTCTGGGTGTCTGGTTATGTAGTTCTCTCTCTCCTTTCTGTGAGGGAGTATAGAGCTCCTCTGAATCCACGTACTTGCATCACTTGGGCATCATTGTTCTCTGGTTCTCAGCTGTTCAGTGGGTGCTATAGTTATAGATTCCCCAGGCTTTGCAGGTTTTCGATAACATCCACTTTCCCTTCAATATGGTGCAGTATCTGTGTTCTAGCCCCATGATCGCAAACCTGTGACTTGCATGTCAGCACTGACATGTGTAGCCATTTTTGCTAACATGAGGCACATGCGGTCACATACAGAGAAGTATGGAGCCCCATGCTGAGAAGGACATTTCATCCTCGGCTACAGCCTGGCCAGGTGCAGTAGCAGAGGATGAAACATTTGTGTTGTATAGTGTAGGCACTCTGTGCCAGAGGTCTCTAAGCCAAAACAATAGAACTCCGGCACAGAGCATCTAGTTCTGGAACTTCCAGTTAGGCCGTTAGGAGATCTTTGACCTCATTTCTGGCCGGAGGAGCAGGGAGCAGTGGTATGCCACGAGGGATGCATCTCTGGAGGCCCTGTGATCGCCCTTACCACCAACCACATAACCACAGCAACCATCATCCAATCTACTGTTTTGGGGTGTTGTGGTTTTCTAATTAATCATCATTACTGAGATAAGTGAGGGGGAGTCTGGGGGAGGCAAGGGCCTGTGCTATGGGTGCCGTTTCTCACCATTAGAAATAACAGCAGCCATCTTAATTGATATAAGGAACGTCATTTTGCAGCATAGTGCAGACTCCATTTCACCACTATTACTATTGTGCATTCTTATTAACCCCATTTCTGCTTATTAACCCTGCCCTTTCCTAAAAGACAGTTACATGTGCCATCTTATGGTCAGTTAGGCTAGTTAACCCCTAATTGCCTACAGGGCTAACAGGCTATCTATAATTCTATTTTCTATCACTGCCCTCCTGATAGAGAACCCAAAAAAAAGGTTAAGTAAAGGAAGTGGTATTAGCAGTAACCGAACATTTCAAGAGAAATGGACCGAGATTTATGGCATTACAGAAAAAAATGGCAGATCATTTTGCATTTTATGTACTGAAATGGTAGTAAGCAGAACATGGAATATAAATAGACATTTTGAAACTAATCATTCCCAGCTCTTGAAAAAAAGTGAGGATGAACAGAAGGAATACATTTTCAGGCAGCTTCACCTTTATAAGGGCCAATGTAATTCCATCCTTAAATTTATAAAAGGCCCTACAAATTTAACATCTGCAAGTCTGAGCATTGCTCACTCCATAGCTCAGCATGGAAAAGCAATCAGTGAGGGAGCATTTATTAAAGGGACTGTCCTAAGATGTGCACCAGTTCTATTTCACGATATGCAGAATAAAGATGCAATTATTAAGAGAATATCTGAGTTACCACTCAGTAGAAATATCATAAAATACTGCATAATGAGACTGAATGCAAACCTACAATATCAATTAAAGAGAGACATAAGTAATTGTAAATATTTTTAGATCTCTCTTGATGAAACTATTGATGTCACATCACATGCTCAGTTGGCAATTATTGGTCGATATTCTGATGGTCTCACAATGAGAGAAGAGTTGATAAAGTTAGTATCAGTGCCAACAAGTACACCAAGAAGCGAAATATGTAAGGTTGTTATACAAACATTCCATAACCTAAGCATTGATATCTCTAAAGTTGTGTCAGTGACGACAAATGGGGCACCAAACATGATGGGGGAAAAAGTCGGATTTGTCAAATTGTTTATAGTAGCTATTGGACATCTGATTGTGCCTTTTCATTGTATTACCCATCAGCAGGTTTTATGTGCCAAGGCAGTATTTACCGACTTAAACCACTTAACGTCAGTTGTTACAAAAATAGTTAATTTATTACCTGCTCACCCCCTTCACAAGCGAGAATTTTCTGCACTTTTACTGGAGGTTGATTCCACCTACAGTGGACTGCTGATGTACAATAATGTGAGATGGCTGAGCCAAAGGCACAGTTCTTGAGCGCTTTGTGGAGTGCTTTGAAGAAATTAAGGTATTTCTTGAGGATAAGGATCTGGGAAACTTTTCTCAGCTCAATGATGATAAGTGGGTCAACACCCTGATATTTTTTATAGATCTCTCTGTTCATATTAATGAACTGAACTTAAAGTTACAAGGTTTTGGCAAAAGTATTGATGTTAAGTTTGGATACATAGAAGCTTTTGAAAGTAAACTTAAAATTTTCAATCAAGATGTAGAAACTAAAACTTATAAGTATTTTCCTTGAGCAACAAAGTATTTTGAGGAGGCCAGTGCAGCTGTACTAAATGAAATGGAACCCTTGCATAGAAAGTACCAGCATGTTTTAGACTCATTACTTGACCAGTTCAGTGATAGATTTAATCAATTTAGAAGCCTAGAACAGACCATAAAAAATAATTAAGTATCATGATGTAATAGTTCACAGTAGTTTGGTATTAAATGGTTTCCACTGGGTGCAAATTGATGATTTGGAGATGCAACTTGCAGAAATTCAAGACAGCATCTGGTCTCAGGTGTTTGGCGACTTGAGGTCAAAGCTTGAGAATTTGAAAAGGTGCTGCTTGGGGAATCAAGAGGAGTGCCACTACTAAGAGGAAATTTGCAGTGCCTGGAACCAATTACCAGATACTTTTAGCACCCTGAAAAATATAGCAGTGGCTTTACTCACAGTTTTTCCCTCTACATACTTTTGTGAGACCTTATTCTCAGCATTAAATAATATTAAAACCAACAAAAGAAACAGATTGACAGATGAAGTTAGAAGTGCTTACTTGGGCTTGAAGTGTACAAAATACCAACCTTCAATTGAAGGTTTAGCCAATGATATTCAGCAACAAAAAAGTCACTAATAGGCAGGTTAGTTAAAGAATTCCCTCTTCCCCTCACTTATCTTAGTTCACGGCACCTCATACAAGTTAAATAATATCAAGACCAACAAAAGAAACTGACTGACAGATGAACAAAGAAGTCATGAAGCAGGTAAGTTCAATAGTTAGTTTTTTGTTTATTAAATACAGTTATATATTACAATTATACATTTTTGTTATTTAAACTATAAATATCGCAAAATTATGTTTTTGTTTTTTTTCTCGAAGTGAGACACCACCCGAGTTATGCTCGGTTTTTTGAAGAATTTTGACATACCAAGCTCAAAGGGTCGCCGATCACGGTCCTAGCTGGTTGTTCTGGGAGTGAACCCAGCAGCAGTGGGGGCTGCCCAGTCAGGAGAGTCCCGTCCAGCATTTTCCCACAGTCTCCTGGAGTATAGCTGTACTTCAACCCACCAACAAACACTCCCCGTGCGACCACACAGTCTCCTTTTGTTTTGTCACTCACACACTATCCAGCAGTCTGCTTTCCCGTTGGCAGCCATCTTCTTTTCTACAAATACCTTTATTTCAACCTCATGTTCCTATCATGATTTTGCTGATCATAACATTTCAGATAGACTTTTTTCCCCTCCCTATCTATATTCTAGCTTGTATCCTTTGTTGTTTTTAAGAACTCTCCTGTAGATCTAATAGTTTTTTTCTTAAGGCAATATTTTCCTTATATTTGTATACAATGTTTTTAGACTTAGTTCTCCAATTTTACTTAATGTAACCAGTTATAACTTTAGTTTTATTTCTACTTGGAATTCATGATTTCTAAATCTGAGATTGTATTTTTCATAGACACCAGGAGGAACAAATCTATCCCAGTAGTCTTCAAATATTGTTTCCCTCTCATTGCCTCTTTCTTCCTCCAGAAGACTTATCAGACAGTATTAAGTTAGCCTGTTTATCTTCCACATCTCTTTGTCCTATTTAATATTACCCATATTACCTGTATTTGCTATATTTTGTGTAATCAGTTCTTTCTTCCAGTTCACCCTAGTGACAGAATTTTTAAAAGACATCCTACTTGGTATAAGTTTGTCTATTTCTTTTTACTAACCATTCCCTTTCTTGTTTTTAATCGTTTATCATACATCTTTAATAATTATAAACATACTTATTACAAATATTTGTATTCAGTAATTCCAAAGTTACATAATTCAGGATCTAGGTGCGCCGTTGTGGTGTTGTGGTAGGTATAAAATAACATTTTGAAAAAGGGCATTGTTTATAAGGTTTCCCAATGATTGTGGTGTAAATATTCCCTTATATAAATTTTAGGCTACAAATGGTTTAACAACTGGTTTTAAAATTTTCTGAATAAATATAACACACACACACACACACACACATATACACATATATATGTAAAATTCTGAATACTTAATAACTTTTTATAAGTCAATATGGACCAAATCCAGCACACAGTTTATTGTTTCTGCTACTTCTCACTCATTGTGTCCTTTATAGTTTTTATTATAAACACATGTTTGGCAAAGTTTAATATAATTTTTTGAAAACTGGCTGGTCTTAATTGCGGGAATTTCTATCTAAAGATAATTTTCATTTTATTTTTCCAAGCACCTTAGGGATTTCATCAATGAAGGACCATTTCTCATATTTACTTTAAATCTAGGTTTACCATACCTTGCTGGTAGAATAATTTCAAACTACAAGTCTGGATGATGGAGACCTATAATCTTATCTAATAAAAAAGAAACATGCAAATTGACTGTACCTTTGCTATGCTATCAGCCAATAGGAGTGATATGCAAATTAACCCCAACCAAGATGGCGGGTGGGCCCCTTCTGCCCCAAGCTGGCTATGGCCACACTGGGGCGGCAGGTTCTTGATCGCAGCCCCAGATTCAGCTGGGGTGGCTGGACCTGGACCCCCTCTGCCCCAAACCCAGCCATGACCAGTGCTAGTCCGGCGGGGGTCTCAATTGCAGCACCAGACTCAGCAGGAGAGGCCGGACCCGGACCCCCACTGCCCCAAGCTTGGCCATGGTGGTGCTGGGGCGGCGGGGATCCAGATCACAACTCCAGACCCAATAGGGGAGGCCAGACCCGGACCCCTGCCACCCAAAGCCTGGCCATGGCAAGCCTGGGGCTGGGGGTAGGGGAGTGAATTAAAGACAAAATCCTCCAGGCCTGGAACCCAGCAGCCCCAAGGCATGAGGTGGAGGTGCTTGGGTTGCTGAGGGGTGTGGGTTGGGGCAGCAGAGACATAAACCTGCAAGAAATCTGTGGAAAGGGAGATAAACTATCATAACTTTATCTCCCTTCCCACAATATGAGAAACTGCCACTGGATTATTTAGTGCTGTGGCCAACACCTTTCTACAAACACAGGGTAGTGTTATGATCACTCCCAGGAAGGTCTGGTCAGAATACCATCTCCAGGGAACAATGCTACTGTGGCAAATCATCTAAGAGAGGAAATAAGCTTTTGTTGGGTGTATTCTGAAGGTCAGAGAACATGCTACCCCAGCATATGCTGTGTTGTTATATTGATGATCTTGAGCTGTAGAGGCTTGAAAAACAGCAAATGCACAGGGAGGATTTCACTGAAGTCTCCTGATCTCCCTAACATCAGACCCTCCTAAAGGAACTTAAATGTCATAGGTCCCCTTGATGGGAGAAGTGTCATCAGGCAGAGAAGACTGACTCCTGTCACAGGACAGGAGAGTAGAAGTTGACATATAACACCCATTTATCTTTCCAAAATATCATTTACTCTCCTCTAAGAAGCCTATGTCTCCAGTCCCCTTTCCCTAGGAAGAACGTATTTAAATCTGTTTTCTATGCCAACTTGGGGAGTTACTCATTTTTCCCTGGGATCTCCCACATATACACAAGGTACTCATGTTAATGAACTTTTGTTTTTTTCTTGATGATCTATCTGTCTTTCATTACAAGGGCCTCCACTAAAAACTCAGAAAGGTAGAGGAAGCTATTTTTCCTCCTCCATAATTCTATCTCGGGAAATCAAGTCCCCAGCTGAACAATGAGGCTGGCTCAAGTACCAAGCAGTCCCAGATGACGGGAGGGAAGCTTCTAGGGAGAAATCAATGATATTGGCATCAAAGTGGGATGGAGGGCACACCCATAGTTGCTGGTGGAAGTTTAAAGTGGTTCAACATTTTTGGAGGATGATTTGGAAAATTCTATAGAAATGTTCAAGGTACATCCAAGAGTCTTCTTCTAGGAGTCACATCTGCTGAGATAAAGCACAAGCACTTAAGCCCTGGTCAGAACCCAGGATACTACTGCAGGCTCCCCTTCCACAATAGGAAAACCTGGGAACAACCTGCATTTTTAGGACAAGGTGGCATATATACTAATAAAAGGGTAATATGCTAATTAGATTGAACATCTTTCGGACGACCTTCTGGATGTCCTTCTGGATGTCCTTCCTGACAAAGCAGAGTAATCCTTAATATTACCATCAAATATTTTTTGTTTCTTGTTTTCTTTCCATTTTCACCCCCAATAACATCTTTATGTTGCCTTTCTGTTTTCCACATCTGTCTTCTTTTCTCTACTCATTTTACTTTTAATTCTTTGATACTCCCATAGGTGATTTTTCTCAAAACCTCAAAGTCTGAACTTCATATCACTGGTTTATTTTATTTTATTTATCTTTATTGTTCAGTTTATTAATTACATTGTTCCCTTTTTTTCCCCTATAGCTCCCCTCCACCTGGTACCCATCCCACCCTCTGCCCTCACCCCCCTCCACTGTCCTCTCCCATAGTTGCATGATTTTTGTCCAGTCTCTTGCTGCACTTCCCACAACCCCTTTCTCCCCAAGACTTGTCAGTCCATTCCCTCTCTATGTCCGTGATTCTGTTACGTTCACCAGTTTATCCTGTTCATCAGCTTATTAATTCACTTGATTTTTAGATTCATTTGTTGGTAGATGTGTATTTGTTGTTCATAATTTACACTTTTATCTTTTTCTTCTTCCTCTTCTTAAAGAATATCTTTCAGCATTTCATATAGTATTGGTTTGGTGGTGATGAACTCCTTTAGCTTTTTCTTATCTGTGAAGCACTTTATCTGACCTTCAATTCTGAATGATAGCTTTGCTAGGTAGAGTAATCTTGGTTGTAGATTCTTGCTATCATCACTTTGAATATTTCTTGCCACTCCTGTCTGGCCTGCACAGTTTCTGTTGAGAAATCCGCTGACAATCGTATGGGTGCTCCCTTATAGGTAACTAACTGTTTTTCTCTTGCTGCTTTTAGTATTCTCTCTTTGTCTTTTGCTCTTGGCATTTTAATTATGATGTGCCTTGGTGTGGTCCTCTTAGGGTTCCTATATATTGGGTTTCGGTGCGCTTCTTGGACTCCTAAGTCAATTTCTTTCACCAGGTGTGGGAAGTTTTCGGTCACTATTTCTTCAAATAGGTTTTCATTGTCTTGGTCTCTCTCTTTTTCTGGCACCCCTATAATTCGGATGTTGGTATGCTTGAGGTTGTCCCAGAGGCTCCTTACACTAGCTTCAATTTTTTGGATTCTTTTGGTTTCTTGCTTTTTTCAGCTGAGTGGATTTTACCTCTTTGTATTTCAAATCTTTAACTTGGTTCTTGGGGTGCTCCAGAGTATGTTTAGGTCTTTGTATAATATTTTTATTTCAGTCAGTGTATGCTTAATTTCTGGTTGGTCCTTTTTCATATCCTTGAGAGTCTCCTTCAAACCCTGAGGGTCTCCTTCATTTCCATGTTGGTCTTGATCATTTCCTTGCAGGTCTCGTTCATATCCTTGAGGGTCTCGTTCATTTCCTTGTAGGACTCATTCATTTCCTTGTCGGTGTTGCTTATTTTCTTATAGGTCTCGACCTTTTGTAGGAGCCTCTTGAGAAGTCCTATAACCGTGGTTTTGAATTCCATGTCCAGTCGTTTTTTTTCCTCCATTTCTTTCACATCTGATTTCTTTCCATGTCTCTGCATGGTGGCTGCTTCCCTGAGTTGGTCAATTAGCTTTTTGTGGTAGATGTCCTACTAGGGACAGTGGCTCAGCCTCCCCAGTTACCTGAGGTGGATATGGGTTGCACAGTCTTGCTGAAGTTTAAGCTCAGGTTAATCATTGTTAGCACTTGGAGGGCTTGACCTCCAGACCAATTGTCTGTGAAGTTCAGCTGTGCTCAGGTTGGATGGGCGGAGTCTCCGGGTCAAGCAGACAGCAGTACTCCACCCTATGTGGCCACAGGGACTCTGTGCTGGGGGCAATGGCTGCCAGCATCTCTCAGAGAGAGCCTCTGCCAAGCTCCACTGGCTGCCGGGGAATTCAGACTCTCCCCAAATGAGTCTGCACACCCAATGTCTCACCCAGGGTCGTAAAACAAAGCAGTCTGACGGTTTTCCAAATGAGAGAGCAAGTCGCGAGCGCTCTCTACGCAGTTACGCAGCTGCACTGTTCCCAAGTTCACGCGCAAGCTTGCCTTCTCCACAAGCCGGGAGACCCCTGTAGCACCCGAGCTTCGGCATGCCGTCCCACTGTCCAGTTTTTACCCCGTGTTACAGTGGGTTCCCTGGACTTTACCCAGAGCTGGAGAATCAGTCCAGTGGGACGTCTTTGTCTCCCTCGTTCGAGAAAACTGGCCAGTTTTCCACCGCCCGCCCTATCCGCTGACGCTCGCTCCAAACCTCTCTCCGCGTGAATCTTCAATGCTGTCCGCTGCCGCTCCTCTGAGTCACAGTGTCTTATCTTCACTTTTATTTGTGGAATTTTCACTCGGCCAGCTTTCTGGTGATTCTGGACGGTGTTTGTTCTTTTGTTAAGTTGTAGTTTTAAAATTGCTGTGTATGACGGCAAGATAGGTGTTTTACCTATGCCGCCATCTTGGTTCCCCTTGTTCTTTTCCATGGTTTATATATTCACACTTGTAGTTTTCTTTTTATTCTTCAAAGAAGGTTTTTTAATCTATAATGGCTCTATTTATTTATTTTCTCTACCACCTCTCATTTTATCTTACATTTTAAAATTTATTTCAACTTTCATTTAATTTTGTATTTCTCTTTGATTTTTTGAAAGTTAGATGCCACTTTATCTTTGAAACACAGTGAAAAGATTGCTTAAGTCCATCCTATCTAATAAAAGAATATGCAAATTGACCATACCTTTGCCACATCCACCAGCCACGCCCACCAGCCAATTAGGACCAGGGGGCGGGGCTAAAGCAGTCAGTGTGCACTGGCCAGTGCAAAGAAGGGGGGGAGGGAGGGCTTGGCTGGCACAGAGCCAGCCATTGGCCCCATTGCAGAGCGATGGCTGGATGCCCAAGGCCTAAAGCCTCGGCCAGAGGTTTTCGGCCTTGGGCAGCCTGGAGGTGAGGGGTCAGTAGGATATCCCCTGAGGCTCCCAGTATGTGTGAGGGGTCAGGTTGGGCTGAGGGATCACCCACCCCCAGTGCACGAATTTCGTATACCAGGCTCCTAGTTTCCTATAAACATTCTTCCTCCAACTTGTATTCATCTGATTTTTGCTTTTATCTTCTTTAAAATATTTTTGCTTAAACTCCATACATTTAAGTCTATATAATTATACCTTGGCTTGCTATTTGACTGAGTAGTTGTTAGCTGGAGCTGGTTCCAATTGGCTTCTTTCCTATTTTGATTATTCACTTATAATTTGAGCTAGAAGACTTGAAATCTCAGCTATTTTAGTTTGGTATTGAAGAGAGAGAGAGAGAAACAGTGGATGAGGACATAAAGGTAACTCTGTCAAAAAGGTGTCAGCGACTGAAGTTTTCAGGCATATACAAGCCCCAAACATTTGTTTCTCAAAAGACACTTACTAGGTTGCTTTCCTATCTTGGCCATTGTAAATAATGCTTCAGTGAACCTATGGACATATGTATCTTTGCAAATTTGGTCATTGGATTTTTCCCAATAAATATATCCAGAAGTGGAACTGCAGGGTCACATGGCAGTTTCATTTTCATTTTTTGAGTTACCACAATGGCCACACTAATTTACAATCCACCAACTGTGCTTGAGGGCGCTCTCCACATCCTTCGCCAATGCCTGTTTGTTGATTTATTGCCGATAACCATTCTGACAGGTGTGTGATGACATCTCATTGTTATATTTTGCGTTTTCCTGATTATTAGTGATGTTCAACATCTTTTATATGTCTGTGGCTCATCTGAATGTCCTCTTTGGACAAATATCTGTTCAGGTCCTTTGACCTTATTTTTAAAATCAGATTGTTTTTTTTTGTTTTTGTTTTTTTGTTTGCTGTTAAATTGTATAAGTTCCTTATATATTTTGGATATTATCCCCAATCAGATATATCATTGCCAAATATCTTCTCTTATTCAGTAAGTTGTTTAATTGTTTTGTTGATGGTTTCCTTCATTGCATAAAAACTTGTTTGTTTAATGTAGACTCATTTGTTTATTTTTTATTTTGTTTACTTTGTCTGAAGAAGCATAGCCAAAAAAGATATTAAAGACAACTCTTGTGGAGGTTGTGGGAGTGTTGAGGGGTTGAGCAAAAAAGAAAAAAAAAAGAAAGAGAAAAATCCTTGGGTCAGGGTGTGGGGGAGGGGATAGTGGGTAGGTGGACGTGGAAGTGGTCATAGAGGGGATAAATGGTGATGGAAAAAAATAAAATAAAAAAGATATTGCTATGACTTATGTCTAGTTTTTCCCAAAACCAGTTTCTGAAGATACTAGCCTTTGTCATAGATTAACTGACTGTAGAGGTCTGGGTTTATTTCTTAGCTCTCAGTTCTGTTCCATTGATCCTTGTGTCTGTTTTTATGTCAGTATCATGCTCTTTTGATTATTATAGCCCTGTAGTATAATTTGATATCAGTAGCATGATATCTTCAATTTTATTCTTTTTTGTCAAGATTGCTTTGGCTATTTGGGGTCTTTTGTGGTTCCATATAAATTTGTTCTAGTTCTGTGAAAAATGCCATTGGCATTTTGATAAAAATTGAATTGAATTTATAGGTTGCTTTGGTAGTATCACATTTTAATAATGTTAATTATTCTTATTTGTGAGCATGGTTATGATTCCATTTAGTTGGATCTTCCTTGTTTTCTTCCTTCTATGTCTTATAGTTTGCTGAGTAAATTTAACCTCTTTGGTTAAATTTATTCCTAGGTTTTCTATTCTTTTTGATGTAACTGTAAATGAGATTATTTTATTAATTTTCTCTTTCTGGAAGTTTTTTATTAGTCTATAAAAATGCAACAAATTTATGAATATTAATCTTGTATTCAGCTACTTACTGAATTCATTTATTAGTTTTAATAGTGTTTTTCATAGAATCTTTAGAGCTCTCTATATATGGCATCATGTCATCTACAAATAATGATAGCTTTACTTTTTCCTTCCTAATTTGTATTCCTTTTATTTCTTGTCTGATTGCTTTGCCTAAGACTTCCAATACTATCCTATCTTATAAAAGAGTAATATGCAAATTGACTGCACCTCCGATCAAGCCATGCCAACAGCCATGCCCATCAGCCAATCAGGAGCAAATTATGCAAATAAACCCCAACTAAGATGGCTGAGGCCACTGAGAGCAGGAGGGAGGCTTGGGTTTCCCCGGCAATGGACTAAGCCAAGCTTTGCGCCTGTTCTTGCTGGCCTAGGCCTCCACTCAATGTTACAAAGTTTCAATTATAGAAGATACATAATCCCAACAGAAATGGTGGCAGCCATGGAGCTGGAGAGAGCAGAGGCTAGGGTTGCCCAGGCAATGGAGGAAGTCAAGCTTCTATAGCCCTAGCGCCTAGGCCTCCACTCTAGGCTCCCAAGTTTCAATTATAGAATTTAAATAAAACCAAACAGAAATGGCTATAGCCACAGAGTGACCACAAGGCTCGGCTCGGCTCCAGGTTACAAAGTTTCAATTGTAGAACATAAATTAATCCTAGATCCCAGGCCCTCCACTTGGGTCACTGGGGAGCATGGCCGGCCTGCACACCACCACAGGCCCCTTACCCAGGCCACCCCACGCCCCAAGGGAACCCCCATCCTGATCCGGGACACTCTTAAGGGCAAACCAGCTGGCCCCCACCCATGCACCAGGCCTCTATCCTATCTAATAAAAGAGTAATATGCAGATAGACCCTCATTCCAACACACGAGATGGTTCCCCCCATGTTGTCAAAGATCCTGCCCCCATGTGGACACAAGATGGCCACCACAAGATGGCCAGCAGGAGAGGACCATTGGAGGTTCCAGGCCTGCAAGGGAGGGCAGTTGGGGTCAATCAGGAGAGGGCAATTAAGGGTGACCAGGCCGGCAGTGGAGGGAGGTTGGAGGCAAACAGGCTGGCAGGGGAAGCAGTTAGATATCAATTAGGCTGGCAGGGAAGTGATTAGGGGGTGATCAGGCTGGCAGGCAGAAGTGGTTAAGGGAAATCAGGGAGGCAGGCAGGCAAGCATTTTGGAGCCAGCAGTCTTGGGTTATGAGAAGGATGTCTGACTGCCTGTTTAGACCCGGCTCTACTGGGATTGGACCTAAATGGGCAGTCGGACATCCCTCGAGGGGTCCCAGATTGGAGAGGGTGCAGGCTGGGCTGAAGGACATCCCCTGCCCTTTGTGCACGAATTTTGTGCACCAGGCCTCTTATCTATAATAATAAAATCATAATATGCTAATTAGACTGGACAGCCGAATGACCTTCCAGAAGTCATTCCATATGAAGCCACCATGTTGGGGGCTGATGCAGAGGTGGTTAGGGGCAATCAGACAGGCCAGAAAGCAGTTAGGGGTGATCAGGAAGACAGGCAGAGTGATTAGGGGTGATCAGACAGGCAAGCAAGCAGTTAGGGGTAATCAAGGAGGCAGACGAGTGGTTACAGGTGATCAGGCAGTCAGGCAGGTAGGTGAGCAGTTAGGAGCTACGGGTACTGGATTGCAAGAGGGTGCAGGCCTGGATGAGGGACCTCCCCTTCTCTCCCAAGCACGAATTCCATGCACTGGGCCTCTAGTGAATAAAAGTAGTAAAAGTGGACATTGTTGTCTTGATCCTGATCTTAAAGAAAAAGCTTTCATCTTTTCACCACTGAGTATGAAATTAGTTCATATATGGATTTATCATATTTTGGCCTTTATTAAGTTGAGCTTGGTTTCCTGTATCCATTTTGCAGAATTTTTTTTTAATTCTAAATGAATTTTGGATTTTATTAAATCCTCTTCTCTATCTTTGTTATGGTCATAGGCCAGCAAGGACAGGCTACATTTTGTTTAATTGGTGTATCATAGTATTTTAAGATTGGAATAACATTAAAAAAAACATTTAGTTCAGCTTTGTGCTCTTGCCTGTAGTCTTTTCCAGAGTCCCACCAAGTGCAACCCGTTCCTGAAATTCAAGCTTTGTATTCTAACACTGGGCTGGCCATCTTCCTTCCTCTTCTATTTCTCCATCTATAAATAGAGTTAATAATACCTACCTTTCAACACTGTTGAGGCAAAATGATATAAATAAAAAATTCCCAGCAAATAATAGATACTCCGTGTTACTTTAATTGTGCATTTTTCTAATTTTGTCTAGACATTTATTAGATATAATTAATCATTTAGAGTAGAGGAGCTAGATAAAGTAACAGTAGTTAAACTTTTTATTTGCCTTGATCTAGCAGCTTTTATTTCTCTTAAAATTCCCATACTCTCCAAATGTTACTTCCCATCCCTCTAGTGATTCATTCTTTCCCCAGGGAGTCCAACTGATCTCTGTGAACCATCTGCATCATTTTTATTTATTGACACTGGCATCTGTTCTCCTGTCGCCTACAGGTTCTGGCTCAACTCCTTGGGAACTTTATAGCAAGTGTTATCCTTTTCTTTATGGAGACACCTAAGTTTAGAAATCACAAAGGCAAATAAATGCTCAGAGAGACTAGGCAGGTGACATCATTGAGTAGAGTAGCAAGACTGAAGAAAACTGACCAATGGCCTACGACCAGTTTGTGGTAGGAACTAAGATATATTGGAGTGTCCATGCACCATTCAAAAGCAGCAGCTGCAATTCAGCACTAACAGATTACTGCCTTCAAACCAATTCAGAGATGTTTTCATAACTTTGGAAAACATTGCATGAGCTAAACAAAATATATCTATGTGCCAGATCAGGCATTAAAGCCATCAGACTGCAACCTCTGTTTAGATTGTTGCAAACAGTCATCATGCCTTTCTTATCGTTTTTTCCTGTATAACAAACACAGCCACTTCATACTAGTAAGCAGTCTATGCCTGGCATAGAGCAGGTGGAGGCTGAAATCTAGCCTGTCCTCTGATCACCCGGACTTTCTCTAATTCATTTCACCTCAAGGCTTCTGTGGACTATCATCAACCCAGCTGAACATCCTGGTCCCCTTCAACCACTCTTCATGACACAGATTTTTTTATTCATCTCACCATCGGACTCTTTTTTCTTCCTAACACATCACAATTCATCAAAGTAAAATTTCCAAAAATTGTCTAGAAATACGAATGTGGCCTAATCAGCATGGGATTGAGACTTTCTCTTCTATAATTTAGAAAAGAGATGATTAATCTGGGGTTTTAGATCTCACAATAATCTCTATATTGGCTTCAAGGCATTTAAATGGGAATCTATAAGCCCATTTAAGATTGCATACAAGATTTTGTGAAGTTTGCATATGTATATGCATATTTTTTGTTGTTGTTAATCCTCACCCTAGGATATTTCTTCCATTGCTTTTTAGAGAAAGTGGAAGGGAGGGAGGAGAAGGGAGAGACAGAGAGAGAAAGAAATACAGATGTTAGAGAGACACATCAATTGGTTACCCCCTGCACATGCCCCGGGGCCAGGGAATGAACTCACAATCCTGGTACGTGCCCAAACCCAAGACACTCTAACCACTGAGACCACAGGCCAGGCTTTGTATGCATATTTTTTAAAGAATAAAACCCAAAAGAATATTCAACATCTGTGAAAGACAGTTTCAGTTAATCTGTAGCATTAGCTTTTGGGAGGCAGTCCTGTCAGACTATTGACCAATATTGAGCTTAGTCTCTGCTAAAAGCCATTTGTCTTTTCATATACCGTATGTTACTTACTACAAAACCCCGTAACTCCCTCCTGAATACCGCACTCACTCGATTAATGCTGCTATCACTGATTTTTCAATCTCAGTCTGAATAAGTATCAGTTTTACTTATTCAATTTTATTTTATTAGAGTGGTGCTAAAACCTATAATGTTATGATTCTAAGACTTAAGACAAATAATATTCTGCTGGAAGATTCAATTGACATGTTACTTACATTAACTTTTTTTTTCTCCTCTGTAGGTCGAAAGTTTAAAAAGTTTAATAAAGTCAGAGTTATGAGGGCACTAGATGCTGTTGCACTCCCGCAGACGGTGGGCATTCCAAATGAAAGCCAAGCTCTAAGCCAGAGAATCAGTTTTTCTCCAAGTCAAGACTTACAGTTGGTCCCCTCGCTGATCAACCTGCTAATGAACATTGAACCAGACATGGTCTATGCAGGACATGACAACTCCAAACCTGATACCTCCAGTGCTTTGCTGACAAGTCTTAATCAACTAGGCGAGAGACAACTTCTTTCAGTAGTCAAGTGGTCTAAAGCACTTCCAGGTAAAAATCATTTGCAAATAGTAGCAAGTAACAAAAATATTATTATGTTTGTTGTACCAGTCAACTGTTAAATAAAAGTCTGTGCAGTAATATGGCGGGGGTCTCCCTTTTCCAAATCCAGCACAGAAAGAGAGATGAACCAGTTCTGAATAGAGGTGGCTGGGGATTGAGAAATAAAAGAAAGAAACAAGATGCAGAGATAGAGAAAAAAGCTGGGAGCCCAGCGGACCACTGTTCTCTCCAATGAGGGACAGGGACCCAGAAGTATCACCAAAAGTTAGGATCAAAGGAGATTATTTTCATTCTTGAGTAGGTCCAAGCATTCTTGGAGCTTGACTAGATTTACATATCAAAGTCACCCTACCCAACACTTGGACAAAGGTAAAAGTCAATACTGATAACACATCTGCCTTTTTGGTGAATGTATATCCAAGACGAAGCTCTGCCCATGTGCCTTTCCAGGCACTGTCTACACAGTAAATAACATGGAATGTAAAAAGCAGCTTATAATATGTGTTTTAGCAGCTCAAAGTAGTTAGGATCCTAGATTATGTTCTGTTTGTCTAGGACCCTACTATATGCCATTGGAGAAGCAAAATATGTAGCTAACACTCTGATTCTTATTAATGAGTCAAGAATTACATATATCAAACAGTTAAAAAGCAGCATACATTTATGTTGAACATAGACATGTAAGTAGTTCAAAGAAAGACACATTGACCATCTTCTTAAACATGTCTAGTTCAGTTGGTTGATAATAAAACTAGATGAATCTACTATATAACACATCAAAATAGTATTCAGAGTACAGCAGGGTATCTACAGGCAACCTAGAAACAAAAGTTCTAAACATAAATAAATAATTTTCACAGAGAGAAATCAATCTCCAGTCACTATTTTCTCTGGTTTATACCAAACCAAGGAGGTGACAGTTTGAATTTAAATCATATCATCACGAAAGGATTTCAGTTATGTAAGCTATTTTTGCTCCCTCAGCACCACTTTACAGGAGCTGAGAGGTTGAAAGAATTACAAGGACGCATTCTCCCTTGGCTAAATCTTAGACTGCAGAGCCAAGAGAATATGTGGGTAGCAATTGCTTTGTGGAGGTGTTAATCTCGTACTTAGAAATAGAACTCTTTTTAAATTACATTCCCTTTACACCAATAATATCCTTATACTCCTTTAGACAAATTTATTTTTCTAATACGTAATCAAGAATTAAACATGTTATTTTAGCCTCCAAGTAAATTCAGTAGCCTTTTAAAAATATATTTTCTTCCCAGTCTGCCTTAATATATTATCAGACATTAGTCCATCTGAAAAGGTTGAAATGCAATAGATGAATTGTTATTGAAAATTCAAGGTTACATGAAACATAGAGAAAAACAGATTTCTGGTTGTTGAATATCATTTAAAATATATACGTTGAGAAAAGTTAATAAAATTCACTTCTAATGAAGATAAAGTAATTTTATAGAAAAATATTAGCTTCAATCTTGCTGAAAGGCCTTGGGCATGTAATTTGTTTTTTATTAGAAATGTTCTAAATGTTTAAAACTTACAGTAAAGTAGTTATGAAATTTGATAGACCTTTAGTAAATAAAAATATTGCAATAAAATTAACTTTTTCTGTTTAAAAATGAGTGTTTAAATGCATGTTTAACTTTTATCAGTTTTTCTGATAATTAGGAAATGTGATTTTTTAAATTTTTGTTAATATCGCTCATATTTTTTTGTTTGTATTTTGGAAGTTCTTTATTGTTTAAAAAGATTTTACTATCAGCAAAGTAAGAAAATAACCAGTTATAATTTAAAAGATAATTTTATTCACCTTGGATATAAGCTGAATTTTTTAAGTCAAAATCCTATTAAAGATTTTTAACCTCTGCACACTCTCCAATAAGAGTGAGGAAAATTTTTACATTGAATTTGGTGGCAACATTTTTAATGCTGCAAAATGTGAAAGTAGATAGGAATGATGGCATCACTCATAATATGTGTACTATTACTGCTTTCATTAACTGCACAATAAGGAAAGCATTAAGATTATCAAAGTATTGTATGACACATAATCTTTTAAACAATATTTGTATAACCTGCATTCTGGGAGTAACTCAATGAATGATGAAAATGATTAATTAAACAGAGTGAAAGGACTTGGATAGACATATGTATGTAAAGTAATCTGATATCATTAGCTACTAAACACTTTTCAGTTGAGTTTAAATGAGAGTATAGGTTGTATTTATTTGATTCATTCAGTAAATGCTTACTGCATACCTGCTGTGTGCAAGACCTAACAATTGAACAGTGGTGTGAGAAAGAGAAGGCAGAAGCCTGTGCTCCTGGTGTGAGTATATTTTGATAGAGCACACTCTAGCATTTGGTTATCAGTTTTGCACATAAGAGAAACTTATTTTATCCAGTCACTCACACTTTTTAAAAATTTTTTTCATGGTAGTTGGCATATAGCATTATATTAATTCAGACGTACAACATAATGATTAGGCATTTATATACCTTATAATATGTCCAGTACCCATATGACACCATACATAGTTATTACAATACTAGAGGCTCAGTGCATGAAATCTGTGCACAAGTAGGTTCTCTAGCAGCTGCTGGCTGCCAGCCGGGGCTTTCCTTCCCCAGCTGCTGGCCAGGGCTGTCCTTCATTTCACACTGCCCCCTGGTGGTCAATGCACATCATAGCTAGTGATTGAACTCATGGTCTATTGAACTCCCGAGAGGACACTTTGCATATTAGGCTTTTATATATATACTAGTGGCCCAGTGCATGAAATTTGTGCAATAGGGGTGGATGATCCCTCAGCCCAACCTGCCCCCTCACATATACTGGGAACCCTCAGGGGATGTCCTACTGACTGCTCATTCCTGGCCAGCCCAAGGCCTAAAGCCTCTGCCTCTGGCCCAGGCTTTAGGCCTTGGGCACCAAGCCATCGACCTGCTCTGCTCAGCTCCGGCCTTAGCCCCGACCGCCTGGGGGCCATGCGGTCGCCACTGGGTACCTCAGCTCCAGTCCAGGCCTTAGTTCTGGCTGCCTGCAACTGCCTGGCCTCGGGGGCCGCGCGGTTGCCACCACCACCTTGGCTCTGCCTCTAGGGGCCACACGCTCACCGTCGTCACCTTGGCTCCACCCCCGGGAGCTGTGCAGATGGGGCTAAGGTCTGGACTGGAGCTGAGGCACCTGGCAGCGAGTGCACAGCTCCCAGGGGTGGAACCAAAATGGTGGCTGCCACTTCGGCTCTGCCCTTGGACCCCCATGGTTTCCGCTGCCACTTTGGCTAAGCCCCCAGGGGCCGCGCGTGCTCACCATTGACACCTTGACTCCACCCCCAGGAACTGAAGCAGCCAGCGGCAACCGTGCGGCCCCTGGGGCTAGGTGGTCACCGGCAGATGGGGCTAAGGTCTGGACTGGAGCTGAGACGCCTGGCAGCGAGTGCACAGCTCCCGGGGGTGGAGCCAAGACAGCAGCTGCCACCATGGGTCCCTCAGCCTGACCTGCACCCTCTCTAATCTGGGAACCCTCAGAGAATCCCCTCCAATCTGGGAGTTTCTGTCTGTCTGTGCAATCACATGAGCAAATTGTCTGAGACCCCAACTTTTGCTTTCTCTCCATCCTCCATCCGCAACAGTAACTTCTTTCACACTCACTTTGATATAGTATCTATATGCCACGACATTTCCCAGCATTCCTGGTGCTTCGCCTCTTGGGGCCAGAGCACCTTGCGCATAGCGATCATTGCCCAAGGTGCCCCTGGCACTCATTTGCATGTCCCACGCGACAGGTAAACCCCACAGCCTATCACAGCAACCTGCATGTGAGCCTCGTGAGGGGATCTCATGGCATGAAATTCCCCTAAGCGTCCCAAAGTCACCGCGAAAGGTCGCGACTCAGTCAACAGTAACTATAAGGAGGGAGGGATCTCGCTAGCCCTTAAGTACCATGTGGGCAGAGCTCATAGTGTGGTGCTTGCTTACATGGCACTGTGGCCACACCCCTGTCTGCTGGCCATGCCCACTGGCAATGCCCCCTGGCCATGCCCCCTCCTCCTGATTGGCTGGTAGTGTAGCAGAGGTATGGTCAATTTGCATGTTATTCCTTTATTAGATAGGATAGGCTATTGACTATATTCCATATTTAGTATTTTACATCCTGTAACTATTTTTATAGCTGGCAGTTTGTATTTTTTAATCTCTTTAAAAATTTTCAGCATTCCCCCACACCTTCTATCTGGCAGCTATCAATTTGTTCTCTGTATCTTTGAGTTTATTTTTGTTTTGTTTCATTGGTTCATTTATTTTTCAGTTTATATTCCACATATAAATGTCTTTTTTCTGTCTGACTTAATTTGCCTAACATAATACCCTTAGGTCTATCTATCCATATTGACTCAAATGGCAATATTTCATTTTTTTTTATGGCTGAGTAGCATTCCATTCTAAATATATACTGCATTTTCTTTACCCTTTTATCTATCATTTAGGGGCCTGGTGCACAAAATTCATGTGGGGTGGGTGGGGGGGAACGTCTCTCAGCCTGGCCTGCACCCTCTTGCAATCCGGGACTGCTGGCTTCTAACTGCTTGCCTGCCTGCCTGCCTCATTACCCCTAACCACTCACCTGCCTGCCTGATCACCCCTAACCACTCGCCTGCCTTTTTGATCACCCCTAATTGCCTCTGCCTCAACCCCCACTGCTATAGCTTTGTCTGGAAGGTTGTTCAACTGTCCAGTCTAATTAGCATATTACACTTTTATTATTATCAATTGACACCTAAGTTGCTTCCATATCTTGGCTATTGTAAATAATGCTGCAATGAACACAGCATTGTGGAATTGTTGAGTCATATGGTAATTCTAGTTATTAAATTTATTTTAGGTATCTTATTGTTTATGATTCAATTGTAAATAGAATTTTCTTAATTTCTCTTTCTGATATATCATTTTTATTGTGTAAAGACACAAATAGTTTCTAAATATTAATTTTGTATTCTGTATTTTACTGAATTTATTAGTTATAATAGTTTTTGTGAAATCTTTAGTGTTTTTTAATAGAATATCATGTCACCTGCAAATAGTGACAATTTTACCTCTTCTTTTCCTTCTGATGCCTTCTATTTTTTTTTCCTTTCTGATACTAAGGCTAGTACACCAATATTATATTGATTACAAATAGTGAGAGTGGGCATAATTATCTAGTTCCTAATCTTAATAAAAAGTTTTTAGCTTTTGATGCTTGAGTATCATGTTAGCAGTGGGTTTGTTATATATGACCTTTACTATGTTGAGGTATATTTTCTTTATTCCCACTTTGCTGAACGTCTTTATCATAGAGTTATATTTCATCAAATATGTTTTCTGCATCTATTGAGATGACCATATAATTTTAATCTTTTGTTTTGTTTGTGGTATATTATGTTAATTGATTAGTGGATATTAAACCAAACTTGCATCTTGGAATAAATCCCACTTGATCACGGTGTATGATCTTTTTAATGCACTGCTACATTTGGTTTGTTAATATTCTGTTGAGGAATTTTTCATTTACATTCAAGGAATGCTGGACTTATAGAATGAGTTTGAGAGCCTTCCCTCCTCTTCAATTTTTTGGAATAGTTCAAGAAGGTAGGTATTAATTATTCTTTTGAATCTTTGGTAGAATTCACCAGTGAAGCCATCTGGTCAGGACTTTTGTTTGTTGGGAGGTTGGTTGTTTTTTTTCTATTACTGATTCAATTTCATTACTAGTAATTGGTATGTTCACATTTTCTGTTTCTTCCTAATTCAGTCTGAAAGATTGTATTTTTCTAGGAATTATCCATTTCTTTCAGGTTGTCCAATTTGTTGGCATATAATAAACCTCTTTCAAATTTTTCTTATAATCCTTAAAGGGTTTCCCCATAATCCATTCTATTTTTGTGGTGTCAATCATCACTTCACCTATATCTCTGATTTTATATATATTGTGCTCTGTTTTTCTTGATGAGTCTGGCTAAAGGTTTATTAATTTGGTTTATTTTTTTAATTAAAAGTTCCAAGTTGAATTGATATTTTTTATTATGTTTTAGTCTAATTTCATTTATTTCTGCTCTAATCTTTATTAATTTTTTTTCTTCTATTGACTTTGGGATTTATTTGTTGTTATTTTTCTAGTTACTTTGGGTGTAAAGTAAAATTATTTGAGATTTTTGTTTGTTTGTTTCTTGAGGTAGGCCTCAATTGCTATGAATTTCCCTCTTACATCCTTTTGCGGTGTCCCATAGATTTTATTATTGTGTTTCCATTTTCATTTCTCTCAAGATACTCCTTCATCTGTTCACTTACTAATTCATTGTTTAGGAGCATGTTGTTTAGCCTCCATGTATGTGTTTATGTTTTTTCTAGTTTTCTTCTTATAATTGATTTCTAGTTTCATACTATTGTGATCAGAGAAGGTGCTTGATATGATTTTAGTCTTTTTAAAGTTACTGAGACTTGTTTTATGGTCTATCATGCGGTCTGTTTTGGAAAATGTTCCATGTACACTTGAAAAGAATTTATATTACGCTGTTTTGGGGTGGAATGTTCTGTAGGTGTCACCTATTAAACTCATCTGATCCTTAATGTGTCTTTGAAGGATATGGTTTCATTGTTGACTTCCTGTCTGAATGATCTATCCACTGATGTAAGTGAAGTGTTAAAGAACCTACTATTATTGTATTAATGTTTATCTCTTTCTTTATGCCTGTTAATATTTGCTTTATGTGTTTATGTGGTCCTATTTTGAGTACATAGATGTTTACAAGAATTATATCTTTTGTTGGGTTGATCCTTGTATCATTTTGTAATGCCCTTTATTTGTCTCCTGTTACAGACTTTGTTTTAAAATCTATTTTGTCTGAGTATTGCTAACCCAGCTTTTTAGTTTTACTTACATGAGAATCTTTTGATCTGAAGTGAGTCTCTTATAGGCAGCATATGGGATGCTGATTTTTTAAATAGTAAGCCACCCTATATCATTTAATCCATTTACATTTAAAATAATCATCTCTAGTAATAAAAGCATAATATGCTAATTAGACTGGGTGTCCTTCCGGACAAAGCTGGGGCTGCGAAGGCCAAGTCCCTTGCACAGATTTTATGCATAGGGCCTCTAGTTAGTTAATAATAAGACAGGTATGTAGTTATTGCCATTTTATTAATTGTATTGGTTGGGATTTTTTTGTGGTTCTTCTTGGTTTCATTCTTTCTATGTTCTCTCGTATTTTGATAACTTTCTGTAGTTTATGCTTGTATTTCTCTCTATTTTTTGTACACCTATTGCAAGTTTTTTGGTGTATGGTTGGTATATGTGGTTAACAGATGGTTATGTTTATAGCAGTCTATTTTAAGTTCATGATTGTTTAGGTTCCAATGCATTCTAAAATCCCTACATATTTTACTCTCTCCCATAGTATGTTTTTGTCATTATTTTTTACCTCTCTTATGTGTGTATCCCTTCACTTATTATTGTATTCATACATTATTTTACTATTTTTGTCTTTTAAACTTCACATTACCTTTATAATTGGTTGATCCACTATTTTCACTGTTTGTCTTTTTTAGTAAGATTTTTGTTTTCCTATATTTTTTTATTTTTAGTTTTGATGTTTTATTTTCTTTTTTAAAATATTTTATTTTTGCAGTATAACTTAGATTTAATAGTAGTACATATGTTTTCCTTTTTCCCCCCATTGTCCTCCCCCCAGCCTCCCCTACCCCCCAGCACATGTCCCCCCCGCCCCCCTCCCTGCCCCAGTGTCTTGCATCCATTGGTTATGCTCATATGCATGCATACAAGTTCTTTGGTTGATCTCCCACAGCACCCGCCCCCCACCCTCCCCAACCTTCCCCCTGTAGCTTGACAGTCTGTTCAATGCCTCCCTGCCTCTATATCAATCCCTCTCCCCTGTTTCTTTTCTTCAAAAATATCTTGTATCTGCATACTGGAAATAAATGTATAAGAACAAAAAATGTTTGAATCTCAGTTTCAATGTCCAACTGTTCTGAGTCCCAGTTTCAAAGTCAAATAGTTCTTTATGTGTACATGTCAGCAATGGTATCCGGATGGTGGACACATGATGGCAATGAAGGTTCCATCCTCTCTGGTTTGATCCTGGAACGCCTGCAGCAATGCACAGCTGCCAACTGCTAGCATGGCATAGTGTCATTAGTGTCCCCCATCTCTGGACCATCCTCGTGGCTGAAACAGACCCGTCATTTCCTCCCTGTCACAGGACTGACCTTTTATTTTCTATTTGAAGTCCCTTTAACATTTCTTGTAATGCTGATTTCCTTGTGATGTACTCCTTTATCTTTTTGCTTGTCTGGGAAATTACCTCTCCTTAACCTTGTTGCATAGAGTATTCTTGTTATAGATTTTTCTCACTCATGAATTTGGACATATAATGACAATCCCTTCTGGCCTTTAAAGTTTCTGTTGAAAATCAGCTGCCAGTAGTCTTTTGGGAACTCTCGTGTATGTAACTAGCTGCTTTTCTCTTGCTACTTTTAAAGTTCTCTCTTTGTTTTTAACACTGCATTTAAGTTATAATGTGTCTTGGTGTAGGCCTCTTTGGTTCATCTTGTTTGGGACTCTCTGCACTTCCTGGATTTGTATGTCTATTTTCTTCACCATGTTAGGGAATAGTCTCTGTTGCTTCAAATAAGTTCAGTACCTTTCTCTCTTCTCCTTCTGGGACCCCTATGAGTCCCCTATAAAGTTGGTAACTTTATATCCTTTAATATCCTTAGACGTCCCTTTAATATCCTTATTTTTTCTTTTTACTATTTTCAATTGGGTGTGTACCCTACCTTTTCTTCTAGATTGCTGATTTGATCTTCCACTTCATCTAATCTTCTTTTGATTCCCTGTACTGTATCTTTAAGTTTAGTTACTGTATTTTTCATTTCTGATTTTTTTTATTATTTGTCTCTGTTGAGTTTATCTTTTTCCTTGAATACTTTGAGCATCTTTATTACCAATATTGTGAACTCTTTACCTAGTATATTGCTCATCTCCATTTTTTTTTTTTTTTGGTGGAGTTTTGGCCTATTCTTTCATTTAGGACATGTTTGTTTCCTCATTTTGGCTAATTCTGTGTAGTTATTTCTATGTATTAATTGAATGTGCTACGTCTCCCAGGCTTGAAAGAATCGTCTTACATAGAAGGTGTCCTCTGGGTCCCAGTAGTAGTACAATGCCCATGGTCACCTGAGCCAGATGCGTAAGATGTGTTTCCTGTGTTGTGTGTGCTCTCCTGATACAGTTGGGCTCCACTGCTGCTGGCACATCTGTGGGTGGGGTTGACCCTCAGGCCAACTGTTTGTGAGAACTAGCTATGATTACATTGGATAAGCTCTTGTGTGGAGGCCAATTCTAGGGAGTGGGAGTCATTTTAGCAGGGCTCTAGTGCCATCCATGCTGTTGCCAGTGTTTCCGCTGTGGAGCTGCTTGGGTGAGGCTCTGGTACAGTCTGAAGCCAGCTGCTGGTTGTGTAGAGCCTGGAGTCTCTTACTGGGCTCTTGTGGGGGCCGAGGTCAGCTGCTGCTTTTCCTGAGTTTGGGGCTGTTTGGTAGGAGGTAGAACATAATCTGCAGTTGGTCACTGCTTATGCCAGGCTTGGAGTGGCTGGAGAGAAACTAAGATGTGAGCTGAGCCTGGGTACTACTTGTGCCAGGCCTAGGGATACTTGTTGGTAACTATAATGCAAGTTGAGGTTAGCCACTGCATGTATGAGGTTTGTGGGCCTTTGGGAGCATCTGATGTACTTTTTGACACTTGTGTGAGGTTTGTCAACCTTTGGGAGTGTCTGCAGCAAGAACCTAGTCCAGGCACCACTAATATGGATGGTCTAGAACCACTAAAAGAGGCTTTGACTGGGCAAGCAGGTAGGGCAGTGTCTCAGGGAGATACCAGATCTGGGCAAATGGTGTTGGTTGGGCAAATGGTGTTATGTTAATGGACAGTGACAAATTTGGTGTGGGCCTTCACAGGGCCTAGTGGGTGATAAGAGAGCTCAATAAAAGAACAATCGTGCCTGCTAGCACTTCCATCTCCTGAGAGTTCGCCCAATTCTGTCCCTCCAGCCTTCACCTTAAAATTAGTCAATTTAATTTTTTCTTGAACTGCTGCCCCTGCCCTAGAACTTGGGGAGAGTAACTAAGTGTGTGAATCCTCTAATAGCAGCATCTCAATCTCCTGCAGCCTTTTGTTTCTCTGGGATATAATTCCTGATGGTTTTCAAAGCCAGATATGATAGAACTCCTCTTCTTGACATAGAAAAACCAGAATGGGGTTTGGACTCCTTGCTCCTTAGGTGGACTTACATAGCCAAAATATCCCTCCCATTTATTAAGTGTCACACCATGGGTATGGGATCTGTCTGCACCATGTCTCTGCCCCTCCTGTCCATCTTGATGTGGCTTCTTTATATCCTTACTTATAGGAATTTTATTAAGTTAATCTTTGGGAGGTTCTTAGTGATGGTGGTTCTATAATTTAGCTGTGGCTTTGATATGTTTGTGGGAAGTGGTGAGTTCAGAGTTTAACACGTTAAGTGCCCAGCCTGTTTTGTCTTCCAGGCAGAAAGTATAGTGTCAATCACTGATGAATGACTGGGCACTTCATGTGTTAACTTCTCTGCCCCCCCCTGTGTTTTTTTACTCTGAATTTCCATTCATTCACATATTATTGCTCTATGAAAAATAAGGTTGACAAAGCCCACACAAGACTTTGTTAAGAGGAACCAAGATGTCAGCATAGGTAAACACCTATCTTGCTGCCCCACACAACAGTTTCAAAACTACAACTTAACAACAGAATGAACATCATCCAGAATCACCGGAAAGCTGGCTGAGTAGAAATTCCACAAATAAAAGTAAAGATAGGATACTGTGACTCAGAGGAGTGGTGGAGGGCAGAGTTGAGGATACATGTGGAGTCAGAGGTTTGGAGCCGTGCACGCACGAGCAGATAGGGCGGGCAGCTGCAAACCCGGCTGGTTTTCCTGAATGGGGAGGGAGAAAAAGGCATCCCACTGCACTGATTCCCCAGTTCTGGGCGAGGTGTGGGAAATTCACACTCATATGGGGTGAAACTGGACAGTAAAAAGGAAGCACACTGAAACTCAGGCACTACAGAGGTTTGTGAGCTTGTGGAGAGAGCAGGTAAACTTGGGAACAGCAGAAGCATGTGAGCGTGCAGAGAGGACTTGTGACTTGCTCTCTCATTTGGGAAACCACCGGACTGCATTATTTTACAAACCTGGGTAAGAATTTGGGTGTACAGACTCATTTAGGGAGAGGCTGAAATGTCCAGCAGTGGGTAGAGCTCAGTGGCAGCTTTCTCTCAGAGGTGCGTGCAGCCATCACCACCAGGCACAGAGACCCAGGTGCGGCAAAGGGCGGAGCTGATGGGAAATCAAGTCTGCCTGCTCAGGCCAGAGACTCCACCCATACAACCTGAGCACAGCTGATCCTCACAGCCAATTGGCCTGGAGGTCAAACTCTCCTAGTGCTAACAATAATAATCTAGGCTTAACTTCAATAAGACTGTGCAACCCATAAAGGGCTGAACCAAGAGTATCCACCTCAGGTAACTGGGAAGGCTGAGCCACTGTCCCTTAGAGGACATCTACCCACACAAAGCTAATCGACCAACGCAGGGAAGCAGCCACAATGCAGAGATATGGAAAGAAATTGGATGTGAAGGAAATGAAGGGGGAAAAAATTACGACTGGACATAGAATTCAAAACCACGGTTATGAGGTTTTTCAAGAGGCTCCTAGAAAAGTCTGATGAACTTAATGAGACCTTCGAGGAAATGAACGAAACCTTTGAGGATATGAACGAGACCCTTGAGGATATGAATGAGACCCTTGAGGATATGAAAAAGGACCAACTAGAAATTAAGCATACACTGACTGAAATAAAAAATATTATACAAAGACCTAAAAGCAGTCTAGAGGACCGCAAGAATCAAGTCAAAGATTTGAAATACAAAAAGGCAAAATCCACTCAGCCAGAAAAGCAAGAAGCAAAAAGAATCCAAAAAATTGAAGATAGTGTAAGGAGCCTCTGGGACAACCTCAAGTATACCAACATCCGAATTATAGGGGTGCCAGAAAGAGAGAGAGAGCAAGATAATGAAAGCCTATTTGAAGAAATAGTGACTGAAAACTTCCCACACCTGGTGAAAGAAATTGACTTAAAAGTCCAAGAAGTACACAGAACCTCAAGCTATAGGAACCCAAAGAGAACCACACCAAGACACATCACAATTAAAATGCCAAGAGCAAAAGACAAAGAGAGAATATTAAAAGCAGCAAGAGAAAAACAGTTAGTTACCTATAAGGGAGCACCCATACGATTGTCAGCGGATTTCTCAACAGAAACAATACAGGCCAGATGGGAGTGGCAAGAAATATTCAAAGTGATGGATAGCAAGAATCTACAACCAAGATTACTCTACCCAGCAAAGCTATCATTCAGAATTGAAGGTCAGATAAAGTGCTTCGCAGATAAGAAAAAGCTAAAGGAGCTCATCACCGCCAAACCAGTATAATATGAAATGCTAAAAGGTATTCTTTAAGAAGAGGAAGAAGAAAAAGGTAAAAATATAAATTATGAACAACAAATACACATCTACCAACAAATGAATCTAAAAATCAAGTGAATTAATAATCTGATGAAGAGGATAAACTGGTGCATATAACAGAATCATGGGCATAGAGAGGGAATGAACTGACAATTCTTGGGGAGAAAAGGGGTGTGGGAGGTGCAGCAAGAGACTGGACAAAAATCAAACACCTATGGGAGAGGACAGTGGGGGGTGGTAAGGGCAGAGGGTGGGATGGGTACCAAGTAGAGGGGAGCAATAGGGGGAAAAAAGGTGAACAATGCAATTAATAAACTGAACAATAAAGATTAAAATATGTAGAGAGAGACTTTGTTAAATGAAGTTTCCTAATACACCAGAATGTCAGTTTGAGTACACAAAACAACACTGCCAGGAAAACATATTGCATATTCAGGTCATTCTTTCACAATAAGAAAATAGTATTTGGGAAGTCAGATTAAGATCAGATTTAGAATGATAATCATGACAAAGGTGACAGCATGCCTGAGGGCCTCAAGGCACATATCTGAGGTGCATGAGAGGATTCTTGTTGCAAGGTCAAGACTTCTCATTTGTTTTTTTTTTGTGTCTGTCTGTGTGTGTGTGTGTGTGTGTGTGTGTGTGTGTGTGTGTGACTAGTTCTTCTATTTTCTTGGGCCTGTTACAATAATTTCAGTTTATCTAATGTCTTTTTCATAATATTTCAGATATCTTTTTTCTGTTATTGAACAAAACAACAATAACAAAAAAACTATTCACAGCTGAAAGCATCCCTGAAAGAAAGGGTGTATTTAGCCAGAGTTAGGTAGAAAAGGACTGTGCCCTGGGGTATGAAGTCTAAACCACCAGTAGCAGGGCCAGTTGGAGAATACATGTCCACCCTCCTAGAATTGATGGCTCTTATACATTACGTAGTCAGAAAGAAAGATGTAAGTTGTTTTTGAAAGAATTTACACTGGCAACAAATAAGGGGGAGTGTGGGAAAACTTGAAGCAGGGCAAATTCTAGTATAGGTGCACAATCCGTAAAGGAAGAATACTTAACTACTTTTGATTGGCTGTTGCAACAGTCCTGCAAGTTCATTGCATAAGCTGGATGAGGTAGTATCTGACTATTTCTTTTTCTTTTTCTTTTTAATATTTCTTTATTGATTAAGGTATTACATAAATGTTCTTATTCTTCTATTAAGCCTCCCAACCCTCCCCCTACTCATGCCCTTACCCCCTTGGTGTTCATGTCCATTGATTAGGCTTACATTCATGCATCTAAGTCCTTTGGTTGAGCTCTCCTCCTTCCTGGCTATTTCTTTTTAAATGGCCACCTGGAAGTTGATTCAAAGCTCCAACATATATTTCAGAATGTGAGTAGTATATTAGTTAGCCTGCAGCTACTAATTAGTTTGTCATTCTTGCCTCTTTCTCTGCCTCTCTGGTCCACTGTAATTTACTTGTACATTTCAGAATTTTCCTTTTGTCATTATTTAATGGATGTTTGAAAGATGCTTTCCTCATGGCAGCACATTTACAAATGACCTGTGAGGTTACATTGCATCTATATATGAGTGATTTTAAATAGGTTTTTTTGCTGTAACTTCAGTGAGTGAAGCAACACAATAACTGCAAAATTTAAAAAAATGAACAAGACATATTCTTTCTGTTTAAGAACTTTCAATCGGTGGGATAGATAAGATACAAAAAAAAAAAAAAACACCAACATCAACAACAAAAAACTATAGTGAAAGTGATATAGATACAGATATAAAGAAAATGGGACAGAAGAACATTTTTGGCTTCAGGGACAAGAGAAGGCTTAAGACGAGGTGTCAATTAATTAATTGCACCTTCAATTAGAAATGAGACTTTAGTAACTCATGATAAGAAGAGAAAGCATTCCAGATAGAAAGAATTGTGTGACTAATGATACAATGAGAATAATAAATAAACCAGTATAAGAATGGTTCCCAATTTTTTCAAGTATGAGTATTCATTAGTAGCATAAAATATAACTTTTTAATAGCTGCTGATTGAGAAAATATATTTATGCAAATAGTTTCTCAAACACTGCTCAAGTAAGTACTGGCCTTCTAGGGTTTTCATCACTCAAGTATTAAAAACATTACTGAAAATAAATTTATATTGGAGAGATTAGCAGAAAATAAGAGCTGTAAATTTGGGGCTGATCAAGCAGTCTTACAAGTCAGGGTAGGCTTTGGAAATTTATAATAATAAAGTGTAATATGATATTATACCAGACAGCCAAAAGATCTTCCTAACATCATTCCAGACGTCCTTCCAAACGAAGTCACGGCAGTGAAGGCTGAGACAGAGGCAGTTAGGGGTGATCAGGTAGATAGGCAATGAGGCAGGCAGGTGAGCAGTTAGGGGCTTCAGGCAGGTAGGCAGAGTGGTTAGGGACAATTAGGCACGCAGGCAGAGGCCGTTAGGTACGAGTAGTTAGGGCCATCAGGCAGGCAGAGGGGTTATGGGTAATCAGACAGACATGCAGGCAGGCAAGCGGTTAAAAGCCAGTGGTCCGAGATTGTGAGAAGGATGTCCAATTGCCAATTTAGGCCTGTGGGATCAGGCCTAAACCAGCAGTTGGACATCCCCCAAGGGGTCCCAAATTGAGAGAGGGTGCAGGCCGGGCTGAGGGACCTCCTCTCCATCCCCATGCACGAATTTTGTACATCGAGCCTCTAGTTAAATTAATAAGTACTCATTCACAAATCAGTTTAACCTTTCAATATTCTTCATCCTGTATATCAGGAATGGGGAACATTGGCCTAAGGGCCATATAAGGCCCTCAAAACCATTTGCTCTGGCCCTGTTAAGGCATTAGGGGTAAGATGATTAAATGTTCATCCAGACATAGCAGGCTAATTTTTAAGTTGATAATTTTGTATGGCACATGAATGATGTTAATGGACCTTGGCAGAAAAAAAGTTCCCCACCCCTGCTATATCAATCTATTATAGCAGAGGTGATGTGACAGAGAGGTTTTGGGAAAATATTTCCTTTTTATAATTTTGTCTTGATTCTTTTTATTTAGTAAAAAAAAAAATCTACTTAGGTCAATGATTTGTCATTTTTAAACATTGCATTTTTAAATAAATACTTCTTGGTTTCAGCCAGACTCCTTGCAGTTGTCAGTAGCAGGAGACTGAGTCACTTTCTGCCTTTGAAGTATGTCAGAATAGCTTTTGAGTCAGTGACAGCTCTTGCCTATGTAATAAAAGGATTTTTTCTTTATAAATAAATCAAATTACTTCCCCCCAAAAAAGTGATGGAAAAGAAATGAGATTAAGCTAATAGGAGTAAAGTTAGGCTTTAATAATATTTTCAAAAATGATTTTTCTAACATCTTCCACTGAAATTATTTACCAAATCAAATAAATACTATCAGTCATTACCATGTTTCACATGCCCTTGAAGCCACTGATAAAACCATTTGTTGCTTAAACTCTTTCTTTTGCATGCACTGCTTCCCTCCAGGTAGATAAGTTTCTCTCAATGTACATATTTTCTGTCTCCTTTGTAGATTTGTTCTTCCACTCACGCCATAAATATGGCATTAGTTTCTCACTCTATAATATCTGAATGAACTCATTAAGAGCCTGTCTTCAGCAACCATTACATTCTGATGACTCCTAAGTACATAGCATCAACCCAGACCCTCTACTGAACTTATTAGACCATGAATTTCAACTGCTTGTTATACCTGGATTAAACTTCCAAGTCAGCATAAACCTATTCCATAAAACTGAAACTATTTTCTATATCTTGGAATAGCATCTGGGATAGACTCCTGGATATAGTCCTCTGCTCACTTTTCTCTATCACCTCCTGTCCAATGAGTTATCAGATTATATTATTTCTACTTATTAAATAAACTAGAGGCCCGGGACACGAAATTCGTGCATGGAGGGGTTGTCCCTCAGCCCAGCCTGCACCCTCTCCAATCTGGGACCCCTTGAGGGATGTCCCACCACCAGATTGGGTGGTGAGACATCCCTCTCACAATCCAGGACTGCTGGCTCCCAACTGCCCTCCCCTGCAGGCCTGGTCTCCCCCAACTGCCTTCCCCTGCAGGCCTGGGTCCCCCTCAACTGCCATCCCCTGTTGACCTGGTCTCTCCCAACTGCCCTCCTCTGCCAGCCCGGTCACCCCTAACTGCCCTCCCTGCTTGCCTGATCACCCACAACTGCCCTCCCCTGCAGGCCTGGTTCTCCCCAACTGCCTTCCCCTATAGGCCTGGGTCCCCCCCCCCCCAACTGTCCTCCCTTGCTGGCCTGGTCTCTCCCAACTGTCCTCCCTTGCTGGCCTGGTCATCCCTAACTTCCCACAACTGATCTTCCCTGCAGGCCATCTTGTGGTGGCCATCTTGTGTCCACATCGGGGCAGCCATCCTTGACCACCTGGGGGCAGCCATCTTGTGTCTTGAAGTGATGGTCAATTTGCATATTGCTCTTTTAGTAGATAGGATAGTTCATTATACAAGCTTCACTGCTACTGACTAAACTTAGTGTAGTTCCTCATCATTTTTTTTTAGATTTCTGCTGTATCCTCCCTTCCCCCTGACACAGCTTGCTATAATAGTATCACACTGTCCCCAAACAACCCTGTATTATGCCTCCAAAATCATTTTTCTAAAACAATTATAATGAGTTATGTTATTCCCTTTCTTTTTCAGAACGGAAGTCCAAAATTCTTCACCTTATCATCCAAAGCCTATCTGTGATCTGGCTCCTGAATTTGCAATGTTACCTCCCACTCTTCCTCTTCAAACAACTCTAAGATTCAGTTCCCACAATGCTCTTTGTTCAGTTTCCTGCTTTCTTTTGCCCATATTGTTCTCCTGACCTGGAGACCTTTCTCTTCTATATTTTCCACTGGCTGGTCCCTAATCTGCCTTCAGGATTCTAATCACCTGTTGTTTTCCCTAGAATTTCTCTGGGCCTTTCCAGACTCAATCAAAGGCCCCTTGCTCTCCTGCATCACCCTTGCCTTTGTCAATCACACCACTATTACTCATAGTTAAATTATGTCCCTCTTTTCTGTCTCACCAGTGTTAAAGACAGAAACAGCATCTTTCCAAACTTTATGCCTTGTTTCAAGCATAATGCTTCATCCCAGATAGGTAAATGATAGAAATTTAAATTATGGCTTTAATATGAAAAGAACTATGCTGCCTTAGACCACTAAACATCAAGTCTTTGTTCTTATCTTAATAAGTCATCAAATATATATTAGTGGTTGTATTTAATTGTGCTAATGCTTTATTGTGCTCCTAAAAGTTCATATTTTGTATCAGAAGCTGCTGAGGTATTTAATGCTCTGCCTTTGTTGTTGATTTAATGTTTCAATACATGGCAGTTTCTACAGAAGCAAAACCTATATATTTTATGAGAACCCTCAAAGATAGAAGAACCTATAAAGTTATACAGGCCATGTCTTTATTGTACTCTTAATTTTTTTAAGCAGTAAGGATTGCACAGTTTGTAACAGGGCTTTTGTCAAAATTATCAGGTCAAGTCACATAAAAAGAGAGGGTATTTTTCTTTACTTCTTAAACACAATTAGGGGCCATCCATCACTCTCTGTGTGAAGGTTTCTATTTTGATCAGCATCTCAAATGTACTATGTTTACCTGATGGTTATCATCAATGGGAATTTGATCTCAGTGTTCTGTCTTTGTTTCAGTATGAAATAATGAATATTACAGTTAATTGGAGAAAAATTGCACTTCTGGACCAGGCATGTTCAAGTCAATTTAACCTTGTACATTTATCACAGATAAGCTCCCTAAAGGTTGAATAAATAAAGCTATTTTTCTGAGTTGGATTTCATTTTGTTAAATGGAAAGAGTATACTTTCTGCTATAAATATTGGTAATTTCATAAGTTATTTCAGCAAGACTGTCTTTTGTAAGTTTTTCATAATTTCTAGTCCTTAATAATCCCAGAATGCAAAACAAATTGTAAAAAAGGGTAAAATAAATGCAAGTATATAAGTATAAGTCAAATCTGTTTTTTAAAGAACATATGAAATAACTTAATTTTATCATATTTTAAAACTGCTCAGAAATTAATATAAGCCCTAGAATAAACAATATATAGTATAGTAAGTAAAATGCTTAATTTTATATAATGTTTTCTATAGAAAGTTATAGCATTGATTAAGAAAGGTACAGGTAATAAAAATACATCAGGGAAGATAGTGATAAAAGCTAATCTTTAATACATCTAATTAATTGAACCTAATTTGCTACCAGTCTGCCATTTTTCATATATGTGAAATAATAATCATTATATATCTCTAATAACATATGAAATATATTCTGAATACATATACTTGACAAATACATATTTGTTGGTATATAACATATATGAAATGTATACATTTCTACCATTCACATGAAGATGGGGCTATGTGAAGTGGATGGAGAGACAATAACCTTTTCTGCCACTGACCTTAAGATGATTAACAGAATCAGGAAAAGTCTTTCAATCTTGAGATTTAAGAAATTAAGCTTGCATTGGTTTTGTTTTTTAAATTGGTCATTTGTAGGTGTACTTCAGTGGATCCTAAGGGGGAATATATGATGTTATTAAATAGCTCGGTGGAAAGTGATTGATGTTCTAAGACATTAGTTTTCCTTGGTGCCTATAATAAAAGATTTCCTCCACTCTCATTGTTTTAGCTACATTCAAATACAAATAATTTCTAAATTTATATTTCTAGCTCAATATTTCTCCATTATTCTAATTTACATGTCCAACTGCTATCTGGATATTCCAGAGTTCCTTCAAATATATCCAAACTTACTATTTATTCTCTAGCCTATTTCTCCTTGTTGATTTATTATATTAATGTTGTTACCATCATCCATTCAAGTAAAATACTGGAAAATCTATTTGCAACTTTCACCTCTTACCTACATACAATCATTTGCAAAATTATCTCTTTTTCTTATAGTGCATTTTTCCTGATCTTCCAATTACCTGGTGTATTTCCTTAACCTTTTCTATCATTATACTGTGAGCTTGTTTCTCCTATTGACTTATGAGATTCCTTTAAGGGCAAGGATTTTGTATTACCCACTGTTGTAACCCCAGCATTTTAATGGCCAATACATAAATAGCTCTCAATAAATGAGTGTTACATGAGTGAGTGGTGGACAATTGATTCAATTAGTTAATTCCCAGAATGCTAAGTCACAGTGACTATTTTCAATGCTTTCCAAAATTGCTGATTTTTAATCTACAGTGTATTAAAATTGAAAATATTTTATTATTCTACTCACATTTTAAAATGTCTATATATTTTTAGCACAAGTGACTTTGTGATCATTTTATTCTTTAATTTGTTTTGTAGGTTTTAGAAACTTACATATTGATGACCAAATAACTCTCATCCAATATTCTTGGATGAGCTTAATGGTGTTTGGACTAGGGTGGAGATCCTATAAACATGTCAATGGAAAGATGCTGTATTTTGCACCTGATCTAATAATAAATGAGTAAGTAGTAACTTGACTTTTAAAGTTCTTATTAACATAAGTATGTATGTAGGATAATCTTGAAACTTACAGTTCAATATATAATTATAGATTTAGTGTGCTAAGTAATATTTTTCTTGAAAGATTTCTCAGAATTACCTCATACTGATTGATATTGTTGCACATCAATTATAGCTTGACAATATTAATATAATTATACTAGAGGCCTGGTGCACAAAATTTGTGCATGGGCAGGAAGTGTGTTCCCTTAGCCCAGCCTGCACCCTCTCCAATCTGGGATCCTCTCACAATACAGGACTACTGGCTTCCAACCGCTCACCTGCCTGATTGCCAACCACTTCTGCCTGCCAGCCTAACTTCTCCCCTGCCAGCCCAATTGCCCCAAACTGCCCTCCCCTGCTGGCCTGGTCACCCTTACCTGCCCTCCCCTGCCAACCTGGTTGCCCCTAATTGTCTTCCCCTGCAGACCTGGTCACCCCTAACTGCCCTCCCCTGCTGGCCCAATTGCCCCTAACTGCCCTCCCCTGTTGGCCCAGTCACCCCTAACTGCCCTCTCCTGCAGGCTTTGTAGCCGCCAATTGCCCCCCCTACAGATCTGTTCCCCTCAAAAAAATTTTCCTCTACAGGCCTGGGCCCCTCCTGCAACTTTTCTCCCTTGCAAGCCCGGTTCCCCGCAACTTCCCTCCCCAACAGACCTGATCACCCCCAACTGCCCTCCCTTGCAGACCTGATCCCTCCCAACTACCCTCCCCTGCTGGCCTGATTGCCCACAACTGCCCTCCCTTGCAGGCCTGGAACCTTCCAATGGCCCTCCCCTGATGGCCATCTTGTAGTGGCTATCTTAAGTCCACATTGGGGCAGCCATCTTTGACCACATGGGGGTGGCCATCTTGTGTGTTGGTAGTGATGGTCAATTTGCATATTACCTCTTTATTATATAGAATCATTTTATCAGTTAATTTGATATTTGGAGATTTTTCCTTTTGTTTCAAGGTATAGCAATTGTTTGAAATGCAATTTTTTTAAACTTTAAGAATGCATCAAGAAATATACTTAAAGACAAAATTAAATGTTTATTTATCAAATTAAAATTTCTTTGGTGCTAATGAAGATAATGAATTAAATTATAAATAATTTGCTTGAAAGTACTGATTTACCTTCAAAAGGTAAAGACATCACTCATCAGAGGAAAAACAACACTGAGGATTTATTTTTAAAATTGAAAGATAAATATTCTAACTTACTTGATTATATTTAAATTTCTGTAATTAATGTTCTATATATAACCTTTAAATAAGAATCTTTTCATGAAAATACTTATACTATTTTAATGGTGAATGTTGATTGAGAACTATATAACATTAACTTACATAAATCTTGACAGTTTATAGATAACTTTTGTATATTATAATCAATTTTATATCCTATTATACTTTGAAATTGAAAAGGAATGAATATCCTTTATTTTACAGTTCGGGAAACTGAGGTTCAGAAGAATTACATAACATACCTAAGGATCTGAGTCACAGTCTCAATTAATTCTCACTTTTCTGAGTTAAAATCTAGTTTTCATTATCCTTCTTAGCATTATGCAACTAATGTGAATATTACAAAACAGTACATGGTTGAGAAAATGGTTTTTAAAAATGTCCTCAACCTTTAGAATTTGTGTTTGATTTTGTCAATTATTTAATTCTTCCTAATGTTCTTTTTTTCTGTATCACTATACATTTCCCCTAGAATAGTTCACAATGTAACTAGTGCATACTGAATGCTCTGAACTGCACACACTGAACTGTTCTATACTTTCTATGATGTAAATCCATTCTCCTATTGAACTGCACACAAAAATTCAGGTGTGTTTTTTTTTTTTCACAGAAAGAATCCATCAGTAAATAATTTATTTCTTGAGCATTCCTTACTTCCACATTTTCTACTCCTACAACTTCTTGGTTTAGGTTTTTAAACTGTGATGATAAAAAAAAAAAAAAGAAGAAACGTTAACCTTGGTCATTGCGTATTTACTATGATTTTCTAACTTTAAAATTTCTTAACCTCAAAAATTCAGCGTTGTGAAAAAATTTTGATGTTTAAAATTCCAAATATTATTAAGTTTCTTCATGAAAATTATTTACTAAATCTCATATTCTGTAATAAATCATATAAACTGGCTAATATACATGTATGAATCATTTTCCTGTTACTTTTTCTTCTGGTGTTGTGTATGATGGAAGACAGCGGATGAAGGAATTATCATTCTATTCATTATGCCTTACCATGTGGCAGATTCCACAGGAGTTTGTAAAGCTTCAAATTACCCATGAAGAGTTCCTCTGCATGAAAGTATTGCTACTTCTTAATACAAGTGAGTATAAGTAACGTAATATAAAATACTTACTTTTTTATTTTTTTATATATTACGAGAGTTTCAAATAACTATATGATCATATGATTATACGGGAGGTATGAATCTTCTATTCTAACTGCAAAAGAGAAAAACCCATTCTACTGTCATAGACATTAATAAAGTTTCGTCCTATTTCTCAGGTTTTACTTAACACATAATACTAAAATAACCCAATTTAACCAATTCAATTTTTTTATAAAACATTAAATGATTTTTTTATGTTTACCCATTTAGGTCATTATAAACTAATTAATATTGCATAGACATAAACTATACTTCTCTCTACCCAACCCCACAGAGGATTTACTATATAAACTACACAATTTTGTTTGGAATTATTCTCTATATTAGGATAGGCTTTTCTAAGAAATAACTACCAAAACAAAAAACAAAAAAAAACCCAGCAGTATAATACAATAGCAGTGTATCACTCACAGTCCAGTAGGTTAGCAAGAAAACCAAGTCTCCTTTCTTAGAAGGACTCCCCCCTTTCCTAGCAGCTTGGAGTATGCCACCGGGTCTGACTAGAAAATGAACACCGAGTGAGAAAAGTTCTGGAGGCGAAACTGGAAGTGCCATATGTCATTTCCACCTACTTCCCATGGCCCACCTTAACTGCAAGAGATGCTGGGAAATGCACCGGAGCTATATGAAATCTTCATTTTTAAGGGTGTAGCTTTTCTGCCTTATATAAAATCAAGAGCTATATAAAATCATTGCAAAAACAGGGACTGATTCAGGATCTGAGGATTTATAGCCTTATTTTCCCCTTGAAAACCCACTGGAGCAAAGACCTTTAAGCCTAATTTGATGAGGTGCATAAAGTGGACTAAAGGTATTGCTATGAGATTGGCCAAGAGGGTCAAATGGCATAAATTTAATATTACGGCTGTTAATTTCTGCCCTTCTCAACAGAAGGAATCAGTTCTGCCGTAGATGATCTTATATTATCTCCCAAATTATTTTGAAATCTTAAATAAGGAATATCTTTTAAAAATAAATGCAGTGATCCCTGGCTGGTGTAGCTCAGTTGGTTGGGCATTGAACTGAAAGGTGGTTGGTTCGATTCCTGGTCAGGGCACATGCTTGGACTGCCTGCTCTGTCCTCAGGAGGCGGGTGTGCATGTGCAGCAGGCAGCCAATCCCTGTTTCTCTCTCTCCCTTTGCCTTCTTCTCTTTCTAGAAATCAATTTAAAAAACATGTTTACAAATGCAATAAGTAAGTTGGCAAAAGGAAGGTTTGATATTGGATGCATAAGAATTTAAGCCTCCCATTTTCATTATAAACTAAAATACAGATCTTCAGGAAAATATGGCAGGTTGAACACATGTATTTTTCCATTGGTTCTTCTAAAACTACACTAAAATATTAGCAACGGAATCTTTAAAAACAATGGGAAGAAAATGAGAGAGGAATCAATAGCAATAAAATTTTGTAAGTTAGCAAACACAACTAATTTAGCATACCTAAGCCAGAAGTAAGAAAATTCAAGAGCACCTTTATTTGTATCACTGAACCTCTAGCATGTTGTTCAGTTGGTGACATTTTTGAATTTTTGAAAGGAGAGCGAAGATAGAGATAAAAACTGAATTCTGTTAAAAGTCTGTTTTCAAATATCACCCAACCGCTAATTATTTCTCACCAACTCAGAGATTTTAAATTATTTCCTGAAGAGGATGTAACAGAAGAAAACTATATTGGTGAATCACACATACTGTTGAGGGTGAGAGATTCTATGTTGAAAACAGATTAAGATTATATGCCAGATATTGAGACAGCATACTTCTCCTACCTGTCTCCCAGAACCTTGCCTTCCAAATTTATATCCTCCAGATATGGATAATGAAAATGTCTTCTCTGCAAAATCTGTTCAGCCAGAAAGAAAAAGAACTAAATAATAGCAAGGATTTCTCTTTGAAATATCTCAGCCAGATTTCCTTGCAATAAAATTCAGTCAGTGAGCATTATCCATTCAAATATAACTATCAATCAGCTTTTTAGTTTTCTATTCTTGAATATAAATAAACAATGAGGAATACTTTTGACATCAAAGACAAAGACAAAACAGAAAAGAACTTGAAGGAAACAGAGACCATGGAGACAAAAACTTCAGAAAAATAGAAAAGTTAACCTCTCCTTAGAAAGATAAGAGAACATATTATACTCCATGAAATTAAGAATTGGATACTATGAAAAAAGAATAACATGAAAAGGAAGGTGCCCTTGAAAATTAAAATTATTTATATGTATATGAAGAATTTAAAAGTCAATAGGAGCATTGGAAGACAAAGTTGAAATGCGTCTTAAAAGTGGGGCAAAATACTAAAATTTTTGAAAAATCAGAATCAAGAAGGAGATCCGACACCCAACTTGTTGGAGATCTAGTAACAGTAAACAGTAAAACACAAAAGAAGAAATCAACCAGGGCATCTCAGACAAGTGGCAACAGGACCTATAGATTTAAGAAAAAAGATGTAGATAAATTGACAATGAAAATAAGAGACTTAGCCATAAGAACAGGAAGTTGTGTCTAGAATTTAGATATATGAATTAAAGATTTCAGAGGTAAATATCTAAAATACTAGTTAACATATAATAAGAACAATTTCCATTAAAATCAGCAACAAAATAGGAGCATTTGTCATCACTGTTATATTTACAATTCTGGAAGTTCTGAACAATGCACTGAATCATGAAGCAGAAATAAAAGCTACAACTACAATTATGCACTACTTATAAGAACATTGGGTGATTTCATCATGTATGAAAAATAGAGTGCAATTACCCAAACTGTACACCTAAGCTATATGGGATCTAGCCTACTGTAAGGGAGTAAAAATAATTTCCCCTCTACTGAGCTTGGTTCTTGGCTGAGACATCCCTGTAATAAATGACAGGAGAAAAACAGAAGTGTAATAACTTGTATACCTCCTGAATATATATGGAAGAGACCTAGGAAAACTTAGTAATTTGCCAAAATAGCTGAAGCTACACCTTAAATTCCATCTTCAGCTGCAGACAAAAGAAGCTTATTGTGGAAGGGAGGCAGTTTTTGGAGGTTAACAGGAAAAGTAAAGTCAACAAGTTAAAGGTTGTTATGAAGATTTAAGTCATTGTCTTCTGCATTGATAAGAGTTTCTAGAAATAAAGTCATCCCTCTCTTCCTGATTCAGAGCTGAAGACACCCTGTGGAGATGTCCCTTAGAAATGTAAATACCTCTTTCAAAGAGTAACTTCTACTGGGTTTTCAGAGTTTCTCCCATGTCTATTGTTTCTTAAAATTAACCAACCTAAAATAATTCTTATACCAAATAGACATATTTGGGGTGACAGATTCTTCCCCTCTATCTCCTGGGCTACAAATCTGTACAGCATGTTACTGTGCTAAATACTACAGGTAATTGTAACACAATATTAAGTATTTGTATAATGTATTGCATTAGAACATCACTAGGCGATAGGAATTTCTCAGCTCTGTTATAATCTTACTAGTGGCCCAGTGCAAGAAATTCGTGCATAGGGGTAAGGGTATCCCTCAGCCTAGCCTGCACCCTTTCCAATCTGGGACCCCTTGGGGGATGTCCGACTGCCAGTTTAGGCCCGATCACCTGACTGCTTGCCTAATCACCCGTAACCACTCTGCCTGCCGGCCTGATTGCCCCCAACTTCCCCCTCCCTGCTGGCCTGCTGCCTCCAACTGCCTCCCCCAGCAGCTCCCCTCCACCTGCCCCCCCCCCGCCAGCCTGCTCATTCCCACCTGCCCCCCCCCAAACTCCCCTCCAGCCTGCTTGCCCCTAACTGCCTCTGCCTCAGCCCCACCACCATGGCTTTGTCCAGAGGATGCCTGGAATGTCTCCCTGTCTAATTAGTATATTACCCTTTTATTAGTATAGATGGGCCCACCATTGTATATGCCCTCTGTTGTTGACAGAAACCTCATTATGTGGTACATGACTGTACTGGAAAGAGGAAAATGAAGGTATTATTTGAATACAGTATTGTTGCATACCAAGAAAACAAAAGGTAATCAACCCCAAATTTAGAATCAAAATATACATTTAAAAATATAAAAACAGAATATAACCAGGATATGTGGGAAAAATTCAAATAGCAATGGTTTTCTCCCATATTAATAGGAAAGAGTTAACAACTTCACCTAGGTAATGCTAAAATGATAAATTATCCAGGAATAATACAAAAAAACTACAAAATAATACCAAAAAAAGGTAAATTATCCAGGAATAATCTTAATGAGAAATACTTGAGATTTATATGATATTGACATAAGAAACATCAAAATCTACAGACCACTGTACAAGAGTGTATTTGAGCCAAAGTAATGACAATTGCCAGGAAGCAAATCTTACATGCTCCAGAGAGTCTGCAGTTTCTTTTGAATTAAGGAGGAAAGGTAAGGAAGATTGCATGAAGGTGTGAGAAAGCAAGACAGAGATTGGATTACAGGTCAGTTATGATTATGTGCTCTCTTCAGGGTGGTTACAACTTCCAAAGTGTCTGAAGAAGAGGATTAATTCTGGCATTTCAAAGGTGTGTTAAGGTTGTTGCCCAAGAACAATGGACAGGGCTGGCTTAAAAACTTTTCAACAAGGAAGTCATAATCTTGGAAATGACTACTCACTCTGACCTGCCCAGTTAGGAATTTATGATCAGATCACCCTGTAAGGTCCTTCTGTTAGATTTATTACAGTGCTCCTTCTTCATCCATAGAACACAAGACTCCACAGAGAAATCCAAGTTTTTGCTAAAAGGAAGGAAAGAAAAAGCCTACATGCTGTTGTAAACTTAATCAAACCAAGTATTTGAGACAAAACTGTAGAATACTGTCAGGTGCTCTTTTAAATTCTAATTTTTAAATACAATTGATGCAGCTCTAAAATAGGTAAGCTGAAATGTTGTTTATCTTACCTACTTGTTCTTATTTTCTTCCAAGTCCCAGAAGGTTATATGTCCTAAAAGTATTGGTAATACTATTTATTTAATATGTTGTGTATAGAATTACATATAAAAAAATCATCACACAGTCCCAAAATTTGTTTTATAAACCACTTGTCTCATCATTTTAAACATAATTGACACTTATAATTATCTTTCTACAGTTCCTCTAGAAGGACTAAGAAGTCAAAACCAGTTTGAAGAAATGAGAGCAAGCTACATTAGAGAGCTCATCAAGGCAATTGGTTTGAGGCAAAAAGGAGTAGTCTCTAGTTCACAACGTTTCTACCAACTTACAAAGTTTCTTGATAACTTGCATGATGTAAGTATTTCATTCTCTAGAATATCAATGAATATTTTCTGAATTTCTAACTTTTTAAATATTAAATCTAAATTTTACTGTATATGGTTTCCTTAAATTTATAGTTGTATTTAATATTTTAAAACAGTATTTGCATTATATTGCTCAGAATTTATATTTTGCTTTGTTCATTTTTATATAGATCACCTAAATATCTTTTTACTAGTATTTCTATAATTTGGGGGTAACCTAATAGTTAATAGGAATTGTGATACATTTTCCTGAATATGTTCTAAAATATTTTTGCCTTCAGGTGGACAAAATTTATAGGAAAAGCAAAAATATGGATGTGGAAAATAACACTCTCATAGCATTTTTGATGGAATTATAAGTTAATAACAATTGAGGAGGAAAAAAATGTTCTACCCTTCAAGATTCTTTTGGCTGGTCTAATCATTAAATATACAAGAGACAATAACCCAATTTAATAATAACTTATATACATATGGGAACCCCACATGCATGAAAAAGTCAGAGATATCACATACAGTAAATGTTCAGGGAAAGAAAGTTAAAATGAGGTGTAGATGGCAATATGAGTCAAGAATGAGGCGAGGTGCCTGGAGCTTTAGGGGAAAGGAAGGTAATTGAAGAACAATCAGAATAGCAGAGGTTCAGTAATTAGTAGTTGTGCTGCCATATACATAGGCCAAAAAGGTTATATCTATAATTTCTTATTATGGGCAAAACCATTAATTTAAATTCTTATAGGTAGTTAAGGTTGGGGAGTACAGAAGGTGTCATAGAGCTTACCTCAAATACAATCTTTCTCAAGGACACATAATTAGAAGATTCAATTCAAGAGCAATGTAAATGGATACATCAGTACATTAATGGTGCTAAGTAATCATTAGTCTAGATTGGAGAAGTAATACATATATGAAAGAAAATGTAATATAGAAGGAAACAATAAAAATCTTTATAATGTAAATGTTGAATATTGATTTAGCCAAAAAACTGAAATAACATTTAAGAGAATTTAGTGTAAAGAAAGTAAGGAGGGAGATATGTAGTATAAGAACTAAAATCATCATTTTTAATACTAGAAACACAATCAAATTTGGAAAACAAAATTTATTAGAAATCAGAGATAAATTTTGGAAGTATGGACTAAAAAAGTTGAAAGTGATTGTATCTAGGGAGTTGGACTATGGATGGGAGGAAAAACTCCAGGAAACTTCTGGGTTTTGTTGTTGCTATTTTTTGTTGGTTTATTTTGCTTTTTGTTTTGTTTTGCTTCTTACTGTATTTCTGATAAATAATTGATATATAGCACTATATAAGTTTAAGGTATACAGCATCATGGTTTGATTTACTTATATTGTGAAATTATTACCACAATAGATTTATAGGTTTAGTTAACACCTACCAAATATATATATATATATGATGATGATATGTAATATATCATATATATAATTAGAGGCCTGGTGCATGATATTTGTGAATGGGGCATGTGTGTGTGTGTTGTGTGTGTATGTGTGTGTTTGTCCCTCAGCCCAGCCTGCACCCTCTCCAATCTGAGATATCCCTCTCACAATTCACGACTGTTGGCTCCCAGCTATTTGCCTGCCTGCCTCTGCCTGATTGCCTCTAACCACTTCTGCTTGCCAGCCTGATCACCCCTAACTACTCCCCTGCAGGCCTGGTCACCCCCAACTGCCCTCCACTGCAGGCCTGGCCCCCACCCCCCACAACTGCTCTCCCCTACTTGCCTGATCTCCCACAAATTCCCTCCCCTGCCGGCCATCTTATGGCAGCCATCTTGTGTGTTGGAATGACAGTTAATTTGCATATTACTATTTTATTAGATAGGATAAAAGGGGGGGGGGGACATTTCTCCTTGTGATGATAACTCTTAGTTTCTACTTATTACCTTATCTTTCCTGTCTATCATACAGCACTGTTAACTATAGTCACCATGTTGTATATAAACATCTCTAGTATTTATCTTATAACTGAAAGTTTGTTCATTTTTACTATCTTCCTCCTCTTATGCCCTTCATTTTCCCACTCTGGTAACTAGAAATCTGATTTTTTTTTCCTATGAGTTTGGTAGGTTCTTTTTTTATTTATTAGATTCCACATATAAGTGGGGTCACATAGTCTTTGTTTGACTTATTTCACTTGGCATAGTGCCCTTATAGTCCATCCACATTATTTCAAATGGTAGATTTCTTAATTTTTTTATGGCTGAATAATATTTCATTGTGTATATATTTTATATACACATTCCATTTTCTTTATTCATTAATCCATTGATGAACATATAGGTTATTTCCACATCTTGTGTATCATAAATAATGTTTCTATGAATATGCAGTTGCAGATATCTTTTTTAGTTAGAATTTTTGTTTCCTTTGGATATATTCCCAGAAGTGAATATATCTGGATCACATGGTAGTTCTATTTCTAAATTTTTGAGGAACCACCATACTGCTTTCCACTGAGGCTGTACCAATTTACAATTCCACCAACAGTACGTAAGGGTTATTTTTCCTCTACCTCCATGCCAGCACTTGTTACCTCTTGTCTTTTTACTCAGGGTCATCCTAACAGGCATAAGGTGATATTTCATTGAGGTTCTCATTTGCATTTCCCTAATGATATATTTTCATGTACCTGTTGACCATTCGTATATATCTTTTTTTTGGTAAAAATATTCAGGTCTTTTGCCATTTTTTAATTGGATAATTTGGGTTGGGTTTTTGTTTTGTAGGGGTTGTTTTTTTTTCTACTGAGTTATAGGAGTTCTTTATATATTTTAGATAATAACCTCTTACCAGTTATATGGTTTGCAAATATTTTTCCCATACCTTTAGTTGTGTTTTCACTTTGTTGATAGTTTCTTTTGCTGTGCAGAGGCTTTTTCGTCTGATGTAGTCCCACTTTTTGTTGTTGTTGCTTGTGTTCTAGGTGTGATTTCCAAAGAATCATTAACAAGACTCATGTCAAGGAGCTTTTTTTCTCTATTTTCTACTAGGAGTTTAATGCTTCTGGTCCTACATTTATTTTTCCTAATATATTTTTATTGTTTTTAGAGAAGAAAGGAGAGGGAGAAAGAGGAAAGCATCAATGATGAGAGAGAATCATTGATCGTCTGCCCCCTACTGGGGATTGAGCCTCAAACCCAGTCATGTGCCTGACTGAGAATCAAACCATTACCTCCTGGTTCATGAATCAGTGCTCAACCACTGAACCATGCCAGTTGGGTGGTCCTACATTTAAATCTTTAATTAATTTCTATGAGTGCTGTAAGAGGAGTCAAGCTTCATTAAGTATTCTTGGCTCCCTTGTCAAATGTTAGTTGAACCCTCGCCAGGTGGCTCAGTAGATTTTAGCATTGTACATACAAACAAAAGGTTGTAGGTTCAGTCCCCAGTCAGGGCACAGATGTAGGTGGTGGGTTCCACACCTGGACAGGGCATGTATGAGAAGCATCCAATTCTTCTCTCTCACATCAATGTTTCTCTCTCTCTTTCTCTTTCCCTTCCTCCCTTCCTCGCTTCCATTTTCTCTAAAATTAATCAACATGTCCTCAAGTGAGGATTTTAAAACATTTAGTTAATTATCCATATTCTGGTTTATTTCTGGGCTCTTGATTTTGTTCCATTGGTTTGTCTGTTTTTATCACTATAACTTTATTGTATAGCTTGAAATCAGGAAGTCTCCTGCTTTGTTCTTCTTTCTCAGGATTTCTTTAGCTATTTGAGGTCTTGTGGTCGATTTAAGTTGTTCTTTCTATCTGCTCCGGGAGAAGGCACAGGACACATCTGCCATTTTCCCCTCCACCTACTTTCATTTTTTAAAATCTTATTTTACTATTATAACATTACACAGTGTGTGATATTTTATATATTCTAGAGAGTGGAGCTAGTTACTTTTATTTTGATCAGAAGAAAACATCTTGGCGAGTATTTATATTTTTAGAAAAATAAGTTGCCATGCTTGAATAGTATATGAATTTATTACTATTCTTACTTTTTTTTTTCATTTGTTAATTCAACAGCTTGTTAAACAACTTCATCTGTACTGCTTGAATACATTTATCCAGTCCCGGGCACTGAGTGTTGAATTTCCAGAAATGATGTCTGAAGTTATTGCTGCACAATTACCCAAAATCTTGGCAGGGATGGTGAAACATCTTCTCTTTCATAAAAAGTGAATTCCATTTTTACCTTTAAAAATTAAATTTTTCGGTATGTCTGTTTTTGTTTAGGATTATGAGGTCTCAAGTCTTACAACGTTCTTCTCAAAGCCTTACATTCATATCATATCATTCTGTATAAATTCCAGAGAAAATTGTGAGATTTTAACTGTTTTCATTTATATGATATAATTAGAATTTTAAGTGTTTTATGTACCCATAGTTTCTTTAATAGTTTACAAGATAGAAAAGGTACTAAAATTGATGGTTAAGGTAAACTTAATCTTATCTATATTATTTCACATCTGCTTCAGAATGAAAAAAAAAATCTTACATGTAATACTAAAAAGCTATTATATAAGTTTCTTCTAGGCAGGTCCTTTTGTCTCTGATTATATTTTTAAAAATGGACCTTTAAAATGGTATGCAAAATTTTGTCTACATGAGTGTATATACATTTTTGTTAGAAGGAAATTTATAACCTTTAACAGATTTTCAAGAGTTTTTAAATGCAGAAAATACATACAGAAAAGGAGTTTAAATTTTTGAAATAGATTGATGTTCCTCAAACTAGGAAAAGTAGCTCATATATAGGACTGTTTCCCAGTCTGTGGACATAAATCTCTAAAGAAATTATTAAGTAAAGCCATAGTATTATGACAATAGTATTGTGGGTTTTATAGTTTTTTTTACTAACTTTTGGGAATTGTCTTATAGTAAGATATTATGAATCGAAATGGGAAGTCAGAAGAGTTGATGGCCTAATTCCACTCCTTACTTGAGAACATGTGGAAAGTCACTTTACTGATTCTCAGTTTCCTCACCTTTAACCCTGGTGTAATAATATCCTTATTGCAAAATGTTCCTTTTGATCAGAGCTTCTTATTAACATCTTCTCTAATCCAAGAAGCCAAAAATGGAGGGAGGGAGGGAAGGAGGGAGGAATGGAAGGGAGAAAAAGAGAGAAGTATTATTTTCTTACTCTACTCAGTGAAGCATAATAGGGTAATCACATGTTGAAACTTTTTGAGTGCCTTTGATCTAATTCTAAGAGAGATACTTCAGGGAATACTAGATACTGTCTTAAAGTAATGCAACCGATTATAATAACTAGAAAACACAATTTTTATTGTCACATGAATGGAAAATATTCTTTTAGATGAGTTCTTTCTTGAGATGACTCACTGGAGATCTATTTTTTTCAAAGAATATATATATATATATATATATATATATATATATATGTGTGTATATATATGTATATATATACATATATATCTATATATATAGATATAGATATATATGAAGAACTAAGTACTAAGTTCATAGCACTGGTAAAGTTCAATTGAAATCAATCATTGTTTTCAAATAAAGTAATTTATACCAAAGGCATAACTATTTGCCTATTATAGATCATGTATATGCTACATACATAATTTTTAACAACCCAGAGAATCTAGTAGACCCAACTCTTTTTTGAAATTTCTTCAGTTATACTTATCTGACAAATAAAAATATCACCTTATGCAAATTAATAGTTGTTAATGAGAAAAATCAAAATAACTTCTAAAACAATATAGAAAGTTTGATTTTTTAATGAGTTTTTAATTACTCATTCTATTCAACTGATAAATACTTGCAGTTTAACAAGGGACACAAACATAGAATAATATTCAGGAATGTTAGTGTGACCTCCAAAACAAGATAAAGTGATTTCATCTGATTCAAAAATTGGCATAATTGGTTTCTTTTACCAATGATTTCTTTAGTTTACAAAAGAGAAATAGCTGTAAGTATCCATAAATAGGGGATTCTCAGAAGGCATTTGAAGTGGGTATTAAAACAAGCTCCAGCCAGGGCCTTTGCCTTGAGTTCACTGGATGTATCTGGCAAATATAACAGATAATACGCAAATCAGACAACTTTTGGCTATAACATTGATTAACCGTTTAACCTAAGTATTCCAAATAGTCTCAACATTAGTATAACAATGGTCTCTTTCTTAGTATGTCTATGTCATGTCTTTTCTGTGAATGCATGTGTATTATAATAGACTGTACTGGTATTCAGTTCTTCAAAGTATTTAAACACCCACGCACTCATTCTCTCTGCACTATCCAGGCCAAAGTTATCTTCCTTAAAAGGATCTAATTATGCTAATTCCTCACTGACTTCCAGTCACTTATTATAGTGATTCTCAACTATAGCTGCACCTTAGAATCTCCAAGTAAGCTTTTCAAAAACACCTTTAACTGGCCTTCTGTCTCAGAGATTATATTTTATTTGGTATACTTTTCTTATTAATGGCAGCACATAATAGTAGGAGACTAAAATGGTGTTAAAGCATCAGTTCTTATAACTTGCTTCTCTTTGTCCAACACTGTTATATATTCATCTTATATTCCAGTCATGTAAATCAATTTTCTACCCAAATTTTCACCCTTGGATACCAGTCCCATTAATATCTCAACCTTTAACACTCAGCCAAACATCATTTCTATGTCTTCCCTGCATCTTCCAGGCAATTATTTGCTTCCCCCTAAGGTTTACAATGGATTTTGTGCACATTTTAATTGCAGTAGTGTGTTGTTCTATAATTCCAACTCTCCTACAAGTCTGGGAGGTGAGTCAATAGCATTTCTTGACTGAAAGTTTAATAACTTGTTCTTTCTATATTTTTGGTATTATTGTGGATCTCTCTCACTCTTTTGTTGCATCACTCCATGTCTCTGCACACATGACTTTATCACCTTTCCATGATCCTTCTAACTCTTCATTTCTCTTGACCTTTTTTTTTTTTTTCATATTTTATTGATTTTTTACAGAGAGGAAGGGAAAGGGATAGAAAGTCAGAAACATCCATGAGAGAGAAACATTGATCAGTTGCCTCTTGCAAGCCCCCTACTGGGGATGTGCCCGCAGCCAAGGTTCATACCCTTGACTGGAATCGAACCCGGGACCCTTCAGTCCGCAGTCCGATGCTCTATACACTGAGCCAAACTGGTCTCGGCTCTCTTGACCTTTTTTTAATTTTCCACATTTTCTTTCTACTTTATGAGATCTCTCCTTGTACTGATTATAACATAGGAGAATGTATGTACATTTTATATTTATTAAGAACACTTAATGCTCCTTGTTCTAAATTTTTAAATTGAGTGAATGGAATATCATTTCCCTCCCTAAGGAAAATTCAGAGAACAAAATTGTTTCTTTATAGTTAAGCAGCTCTAAATTGTTTGTATTATAAAACTCAATATATAAATTTTCCTCATTTCTGATGTCATTCAACAAATATTTATTGAGTACCTGCTATTATCACCAAAAAAGTGATTATTCTTCTGTGTGATTGTTCTTTGTATCTCAAAAAAGTTACAGTATCTTAAATAGGAAGCACTCAAGTATTTGTTGAATGTACAAATGAAAAATACAATGTGAATGTACAAATGAAAAATACAATGTGATTTTTGATAGTTCAAAGGATTGTTATGTATAACTTGACTGAAGCAAATGCAGCACAAAATAAGATACTAATTTTAAAATAAATATCAAATAACTCCTTAGTTTAGTCATATCAGAAATTCATTTGCATTAAATCTGTGTGTATATTTGTTGAAAAAGCTTTCAATGTCTTTTCCCCAACAATTTCAACCCAGTAAATGCATTTCTAAATTTCATGTATAATAAAGAAAACCTACCAATGTGGGAATGGTACCTCTCAGAATGAATTGTGTAACATACGTAAATGAATGTAGGTTTATCCAAAAATAAAAACAATGTCATTAGCCTTTCACACTCAAGTAATGGACCCAGGAGAACAGTTATTGATGTGATCATTTTGTTATCTGATCTTTTTGCTTTGAATTAAAACAATATTTTTACTTCAACACAGATTTAAATTTCAACATAATTTACAAAAATTTTTTACTTGATTTTCATTGTCCTGATTTCACTCACTATGGGAGAATAGAATGTGGTGCTCAGAAAAGTTGGATTTCCTTGTTTTGCAAGCTCATAGGATGTTTGATATTTTTTATGTTGTTCTTTATTCATAAAGTTAATGTCTAAATACTAGGCTTTTAATATTTTATGCTAATCTAAAAAAAACAAAACAAAAAACTTGTGAAAAACAACATGACATCACCAAATGGAAGTTATCTAGTCTCTAAATCTTTTGCTCTACAAATTCCTGACTACTGATATCTCTTTTTATGAAGTCATTATAAACTTTATTTTATAGGTCACATTCTTTGTGGTAGCTCTAAAATGAAATTATATCATAAAAAACAGGTTATATATCAGAAAATACTTGAAGGTTACTCAAATAGACTATTGAGTTAATGAAATGTTTCCCTTAAAAAGGCTTGAGAAGCTATTTGAGTCTGAAGCTATTGTACCTCTAATATCAGTTTTTATATAACAATTTTTGTGTTTTCATTAAAAATGATACTTTATAATTAACCAACAGTATTATTTTTCATTTATTTAACATTAAAATAATTTATTGCTGCACAGATGATAGACAATATGTTTCTGCCAAAACAATGCCTTTTCTATAGTTAGGGCATATCAACCTCTAACTTGTAAATTACCCACAGCTGCAATGACATAATTTATAATGGATACTGTGGAAACAGCAGACCTAGGCCTGTGCCCCACTTCTCTGGCATTAACTGTCTGGATGAACTTGAGCAAATCACTTCACCTCTCTGATTAAACCTGCCTTTGCTGAAGCTTTTTATGAAAATAGAAAACAAAAAAGTATACAGGTGTTTAGAAATGGTAACTGCTATTATGTTTTCATTAAGCTGTAGTTCTAGCTATAACTTTACCACATTAATTTGGTATATTCTATAGTAAAATCAGGGGATCTAGAAAATTCAGTTTGTTATCTCTATGTACATATGAATATTTGATGTATTTGATTTGAAATTAAAGCTAGAAGTATTCAATTAATTTCTTCATAGTCTTTTGAGTTTGGGGTCTATTTCATTGAAAATCTAAAGAGCCTTTAGATTTTCTTATAAATCTATTAAGAATAATGATACTGATTTTGACATTTTTAAAGTATCTCTTTAAAATATAGAGAGCTGGACTAGAACACAGCCCCTCCAAAATTCAATGTTATGAATTGCATGCTCAGACCATTTTTACTATGGTACTAATTCCACAAAAGGAAATAATGGGTCTAGAAATTATGATGAAGTCATCAACCCAAAAATAATATTCCTATTCTTAAGAAAGTTATAATACAAAATATCCACAAGAAATTTTCATGTCTGTCTTGATCTGATATGTTGCATCCCTTTGGCTATTAAATTTCTGGAGTTTTGTTTTGCTTTGTTTTGTTTTATTTTGTTTTATTTGCTGTGAATACCTAAGTGATATCTCTCATCTATACTATCTTTTACACACCAGATTTCAGAATAGAATATGAATTTTTAAAAATTACCTTGACATTCTCCAAAGCATTGTATATAATCCCTCAACACCAAAGAAAAATTTTCCCAAATTTAAATTTGTCTCCTTTTCCTATTCAAGAACTAAACAGCATGTCTCCACTGATAAAGTGAAATGGAGAAGCAGACACCCCATGGAATGACATTACTCTCTTTTACCCAATGTGTGCCTTTTAAATAGCTTTTGGATATTGGGAATTTTGGCATCCCTTAAATTTTACAGGGAATACATGGCCACATAATCTAGTAAATTTGCCAGTCTCTGAATTGCTTATCCTCACTAGACTGTCATGTAACGATTTTAATGAAAATATTGCTCAGGGCCTATGGTTTGATGGTATTTTTCTCAAATTTTGGTGAAAAAGACAGTCTCAATCTCTATGTAACATGTGGCCTCTATTTAATGTACCGTTATTCCATACTCCCTGGTCCTCATCAAATCAAAAAATTGAACCAAAAGAAGTAAAATAATTGATTATGCACCCAATATTATGGATCTGATCTAACCTGGATTGGTTTTCATCCATAATCTGGATCCAGCCTGGATGGGGCCCAGATAACTACATTCAGTCTGAATCACATCCATCCCTATTGAAACTCAGAAAAAAAGGCGCTGAAGAGCTTATGTTACCTTGTGTTAAAGGGCTAAGAGGACATATAGCTTCAAAGTTAAGCCTAAAATAAGGTGGTCAGAGAAACATTGAAAATAAGAAGCCAAGAGTAGATTAATTATTTTGTCTTCCATGTCATTGCAGAAGATTTAAGAATTTTGGAGGTATTGGTAATAAGTTAAAAAAGCAGAAGTTCAGAGCAGCAGTGACTTAATACATACACTACCTGAATGCCCTGTAGTCAAAGCAAAGAAACACGTACAGGGATGGATCTGCTCCTCTCCTTGGAGTTGGCCACGTTCCAAGGCAGAGTTCCGGGCCCATGCCTGGAGGCTGTGCCCTGGCTTGTCCACCGCCTCGAGCAGCTGTGGAGTTTGGAAGACTGTGGTTGGATTAGCCCCAGAATGTTAACCTCATTTTCAATTACTGACTCTTGTTCCTTTATGTCAGGCTGACCTTACTGTTAAACACAAGTTTGTTTGCTTTCTTTCCACTCATGGAGAAATGGGGAAAGCATTACTTTTAAGCCAGTTGTAAGTTTTAACGGACAAAGCGCTCTCAGGGAAAAGTGAATTAAGCAGCGAAGGAAGCATACCTTGTCCATTTCTTTAAAGAAAATGTATGGTATTATTAACCCTGCAGTGTGACATCAGCATAATGGTCAATATGTAGAGAGATATGTGCAAAATATTTAAATGGTAATGTAAATAGGTATCAAGTCATATACTATAGCTTATTTTTATAATCTTTTGAAATTGCTCTCAAACATCAAATCCTGATATATCCAATTTAGCACAGAAATGATTCTAAACAAAACCCACTTAAATATGTTTCCTTTAGTCAATTATACATAAAGCTTAACATTTCTTCTTCTAATATGTCTACTTACTTGTGAGTTCTTATTGATATGAATTATTTCTAAAAAATAGTTGCTTTAGCCCTGGCCAGTTTTGCTCCACAGTTTGAGCTTCAGCCTGTGGAGCAAGGGGTCTTGGCTTCTATCCCTGGTCAAGGGCACAAACCTGAGTTGCAGGATCCCCACTTCAGTCCACTGTGTGCAGGAGGTGGCCCATTGATGTGTGTCTCTCACATCTCACATTGATATTTCTCTCCATCCCTCCTTCCCTCCCTCCCTCCCTCCTTCCCTCCTTCCTTCCCTCCCTCCCTCCCTCCCTCTTTTCCTCCCTCCTTCCTTCCCTCCCTTCATCCCTCCTTCCTTCCCTCCCTGCATCGCTCTCACTTTCTCTGGAGAATCAATGGAGGAAAATCCTTGTTTGGGAATTAACAGAAGAAAAAACTTTAAAAATGTTTTTCCACTACAAATACCATTTACTATCTCCTCTCAGAAAAGCTTATATTTTATAGTATCTCCCTATGAAAGAAACTATTCCTATTAAGAAATTATTATTTTGTTTTCTTGTTTTATTTTTAAATGACATATAAATTCAAGCTGTTGAGGAGTATAACAATTAATTCCTATTGATTTGATATATCTTACGCAGCTTTAACTTAGTATTTACAAAATTGAGGGAGAGGAAGGGGGAGATATTAGCAAAATATTCAATGGACATCTATCATAGCTTTCTTAAACTAAGTTAAGAGCCAGAGATTTGAGATAATAATATATTATTTAAAAGTAAGTCTTGTTCTTCTAAAACCTTTAAAACTCACGAGAAAGACTGAAACTGTTATAGGAAAATAATGTAAGCATCCTGTATTCTTGTCAAAATAAAGATACACAGCTCTGCTTGTTCACCATGAGGGCAAAAATACTATCCAAAATTTACTGAAAATGGTGACCCCTATATTTGAGATAGGTAGGGGTGAAAAGAGATTTTCACAGACTTTAGAATTCATCACTTTAACCAAAAAGTATGTCCTTTTGACCTGAGTATTTTGTGCCTTTTAACTTTTTCGATATGTGCGTATTCACAGGAAAAATCAAAGTAAAGAGATGTTTTTTAAACTTTTATTTAAATTTTTTGGGGAAAAACAGGAGAAAATATAAAAAGTTCTTTATATTTTGGAAGGGGTAAATAGTACTTACAAAAGTGAAATAAAATCTCCTCTAAATAATAGCTTAAATATTTTTCCTTGATTATTGAGCAAGCAGATGGCACAAAACATGGGTGATTACAGTAATAATGAGGCTAAATGTTAAAGAAATTATTCACGATCCAAACTTAAAATGTTAATATGCTCAGAGACTTGCTTTTTGCTTCTTAAGAAAGTTCTTCATTTTCTAATTTAAGTCTACATGGTTTCGGAGGGGGGTGGGTCATATTCTCTAAGATTCTGTTTGGTTGCCAATTGGATGTCTTAACAGAAGGAGATAAAGATAAATGAGAAAGATAAAAGAAAGAAATTAAGAAACAGAAAGAAGGAAGGAGGAAAGAAAGGAGGGCAGGAGAGAGAGAGAGAGAGAAATAGGCAGGCTTTCAACTCTGAAACTTCAAATTTCTGTTAATAGTTTAAATCAGTACAAAATACTCAACTACCTATGTTAATAGAAGATGAGGCTGAAGAAGAAAACAAGGTCCAGATAGATCATCAGCGGTTTTGTATACCATGTTAAGTTGTGTAGTCTTAATTCTGTTGTAAGCAGGGATGCAGTATAATTCAGATTGGTATATAAGAGTATTCACTCTCACTGCAAAATGGAGAATAGTTTGCAATGGCTAAATCCAGAGGCGGAATTGTTTTTAGGAAGTTGCAATATTTTGATGAAAAGTTATTGTCCTAAACAATGACAATTTAGAGATGATCAAAACCTCCTCCCTAATTTTCCAGAAGTTTTAAAAACATAACTTAGAAGTATCGACAGAAGTTTTGAACATAGGTGATATATGCCATATACATTTTCAAGCACAAGTTCAGATATCTACCCTGCTGCTGTATTGAAATTTTTGACTTTTTTAATCAAGAAAGACAAAACTAAGAAAGTTTACTAAGTGCATGAATCCTTTCTAACCAAACAATCTGTAGGCTTCCCTAACATCCCCACCTTTGCATCTCTGCTGAACCTCGTGGCCCCCTGTGTGCACAAAGGCAAGACTAACAGCTCAAGACTCAACAAATGGGAAAGAAAGGGAAACTGAGTTAAGCTAGTAAAAAATAAACATATCCTTTACATAGATTCCTTCTTTAGATGCCATTTCCCAGTATATTACAAAATGGTACAGACACAAAATGCTTAATTCTCTGTAAGGGACCTTGACTTCATGAATTCTTCACAGAGTGTGGGGAGTCTGGTGGCTGGTAGAATGGGGAGCAAACCTGGCATTAAAGAGTATCCATATCTTTAGTTTCAAAGAGCCTTATTTTTTATTACCTCATTCCATTTCCACCACGGATTGTTCTTCCTCTCCCATTAACCAATGGCAGCTAAGTAGAGAAAGGAGCTTATAATATGCAGATGGTGGCAATGAGAAGGGGCTTCTTTCTCCTGGTCCTCATGGGCCTCATCTGCCCCTTGCTGTGCCTGGTCATACAATCACTGCTGTCACTCCATAGTCAAGTCTATATGGCTTGTCGACTCATCTGTCTTCTCTTCTTCATGACTGCAGGGAGCTGTAACTTATCTAGCTTGATACCTTCCATTTTATGCTGGCTCAGCATGGCCTTTTTAGGCCCAGCTGCTTTCCCCATCTGGCCTCTGGCTGGGGACACTTTGCCCCAGGACATGTACTGTGGCTCACCACTTCACTACCTGCTAAGCCTTCACCCAGCTGGCACCAGGCAGAGTTCAGGTCTCTCTGAGATGTTTGCAGATTTTACAGCCATGCACAAAAGCCACAGTTTTCTTGGACTCCTCTTTACTTGTCCAGATGTTATGTTGCCACCCCCATCTCCTTCAAAACTGGGACACTGTCATCTGACATCCTTACCTTACCCCTGCCTTCTTCTGAATAACAAAAGCCTCTCACTTCCTCTTCCTGCTTGTCTGAGTCTTCCCTTGGGTCTTACACTGAGTTCTCTTCACTTCTTCGTAATAACTCTCATTTGAAGTTACCTCTTGAGGATATCTTTGAATTTTGGAAGACCATATTTTCCTTTTTAGAAAGCAGCATTTTCCAGACTTGTCTTGCTCTGATCTCAAAGACCAGTGTGGAAGTTAGAAGCTGAACATTGACTTTCTTTCAGCATTTCTGCTACAACAGTCCTAATTTTCCTTAGAGCAACATGGCTGCTTCCAACTGAGCAGGAAAAGGGTCAGGTGACAGACAGAAAAACAGAGTGATATATTTCAACAAATACATTCTTTGGAGGTGCTCTGGGAATCCAGATGAGATTTTCTTGCAAACTGTGAGGTTCTCCATCAATCAATGTGTATGCCTAAGAGTTCCCACAATGGCAACATTACCCCATACTTATTTACAATAGAATGTTTTATACCCACCTGAAATATTTAGCAGACTTCTTTGCATATAGCAGATTTTTACATTTTGTTATGTTGAACTTGATGAAATATTCAAAGTTATCCACTCTGTTTATTTTAAATAAAATGAGTGTAATGGCCCTTACTGGGTAGCTCAGTTGGTTAGAGTATTGTCCCAATAAGCCAAGATTGACGGTTCAAGAAGCAACCAGTGAATACATAAGTAAGTAGAACAACAAATTGATTTCTCTCACTCTCCCAAATCAATAAAATAAAAGTAATGTAATATTTGGCAAGTGATGAAGAAAATCATCATTCCCTTTCTTATGACCCTCACCTCTTTTGGTTCTCATTGCTACTACTCTACTTAGAGTATATAGCAGGACAGTAAGTTCATACACTGGACTTATACTTATATTTAGCCCCTATACTTCCTGAGCAGTTTCACACACCATTTCTTAGGGCACGGCAATATTTGAAAGCACACTGGAAATTCATCTGAGGCTAATGTCAAGAAAGTGAGACTCTCCCATCCATATGCAACTGGCACTGTTTAGAAGGCAATGGTTGGGTCACAAGTACAAAGCTGTAACAATTAGGTGATAGTGGGCACCTAACATTATCATATACTTATTTTCAAACTAATCGCTATTTTTAAAGGAAAGGTGGATTTTGGAAAAATTATTTTGCAAGTCACATCAGAAAACTGAGTCAGTCTTTTCTACCTGACAAGTATCTTACATTACATTGGCTGGTGGTTTGAAACGGATCATCTTCAAATAATATATTTTCTTTAAAATAATTTACCACCAATTCTTCTTCTTATTATTATTACTATTCTGTGTGATAAGAAAGAATAACTCATTTCTAAATATCTCTTTATTAATGAATTAGAGTGCCTCAAACCTCAATACAGTTATACACAAGATACTTAAGAATCATCAGTCACTAAATTTTTAACTGACACTTTAGTTTTTACAATAGTTTACATGGCATAAGATGATATATTAATATGTGTAGTTTGGCATTATGTAGAAAATATCCTTGACTGTGTGTACATTTTAATGAAGCAAGTAATGAATCTCAGAAAATTAAATTAAATCCAACTAATTGTTCACAAAGTCAATACACCCATCTGGTATCTAGTAAGTTTCAATAAGCACTGTTTTGCTTACTCAGATTAGTAATGTGAAAAGATTGATATTTTTATAGAAATATATAAATTTTCTTATGAAATTTAAATGCACTTAATGTTAAAGTGAAAGAGAATGTAATCTAATTTAGTAGCGAAGTATTTCAGGTTATAGTGCATTGGTTTCATTTCTAGAATATAATTTTATATATTTTATATATATTCCAATATAATACTGAAAATATGCAAATGTTAATAAATAAAATAAGTGCCTAAAATGTATAAGGGACCTCATGTATAAGAATGTAAGTGGAACCTATACAAGGCCTTAAATGCTAGGCATTTGAAGATACAAAGATAAACGATTAGAACAAATCTTATTTTTAAGTTCCAAGTGATAAAGATGTCAGATACTGTTTGAAACTTAAACACACATGTTTCTTATTCAGTCAGCTACATTTGGAGTACACTGGAGAAACCAGAAGTTTTTATTGGATTATTTGACCATGAGAATGTTCCTATAATATTTTTTAAAAGTTATTTCATTTATTCTGCAATGCTGTTTTCAGTTTTAAAATTAAACATGTCCTCATATTCATATTTACAAACTTAAATGATGTTGAGAAATGTATGTTGGTCTATAAACCACTATGCTATGTTTCTTGTAAACATCTGATTTTGATAGTTGGTGGAGTTTTTCTAACTTACGTTTAAGTTAACTAATAAATAAACAGAAAATGTGTTAAATAGCTCTGGATATAAATGCATGTGACACTCTTCCCTGGTGTCAGTCACTATAACAAACTAATGAGTGTATGTATCATTCTACCTGCTTTTCAAAAGCAACATTTTATTTAAATAAAAGGATTTCCATCCTAATAATCAGATGAGGTGAAATTTCAATTTATAAATGATCTAAATGAAGTGAATAGAATATTTGACTTTATGACATGAGGAATATCTGTGATCAGTTATTTTGAGCAGTTTTCGAATTCATCAGCTTGAAAGAACTGAACTCTGTATGAAAAAGCAAACGGTTTTCATATCTGAATGGAATCAGCTGCACACCGTCATGCTGTGATGTAAAAGGAGCCGGGTAGCACAGCGTCGGACACCTCAGATTCTGGAGCCTCTCTCAGTCTGCTGATAGCCTGCGCCATTTGCTAACTTCACCTCTCTGACTCAGTTTCCTTATTTGTAAAATGGGCATAATAATAGAACCTCTCTCACAGGTTTGTTGAGAGGATTAAATAAATTCCTATAAGTAACTTGCCTGACATATTACACTGTATCTCAGTATTTTGTCCAACGCAAATGACTTTTTCTTTAATATATGATTAAGGATTCAGAGGGCATTTAGGTTGTTATCCTACATAAAGCTCATAAACAATAGTAATTTTAAATTTTGACATCTTGTGAAATTCAGTAGCATGGTACTCGTCAAGGTGAATTTTTTCAGCATGTGAGATTTAGACTGGTTACAAATGAAAAATGATCACATATAATTCAATAAAACTGTCTACTAGCATAGCCACAATTCTTCAGTTTCTGTGTTTGAGACAGTTTCCATTTAAGGTAGATTGAACTCACCAAATCTATAGCAACACTACTCCCTCTTCCCAATAAATAATGTTTCTTTGAAAAGAAGTATGTAGGAAAAGAAAGAAAATAATTTTTTAAATTTATTACAATACTTAATAAAACAATAATTCTGGAAAATATATTTGTAAAATAGTTAAGTTTAATTTTAAATTATAAATCTAAAATTTTATTCTGTTAGCATTAAAGGACTTCAATATTGTTTACAGTATATCTCAAAAATTACTATGGACCAAAAAGTAATGTCCTTATTTTGAGAATGTTTTGTATAGTTTTTGTTCTATCACATTCTGGACAACCTAGAAATTTTAAGTATTTAAATTTTTTTTCAGAATTTGTCATATAACTGAATAAAATATGTTTAAAGGAGAATAAAATAATATCCAACATTAACCATTTTTAACAATTGTGTATGATAATGTGTGTGTAGCATATTTCTTATGTTGGTTAGTACATTTATTTTCTTCCTATGGTGGAAGGCAATTTTAATGTATTATTATTGATTTTTCACATTTTAAGATCTCTAAACCTAGGATGCATTTTATAATTTATGTTACATTACAATACCATCAGCCAAGTGGAAGTCATAGTCAGTCTGTGAAAACCTTCCCTTGACACCTCCTGGTATGGATCAAAAAACATCCCTAACATCAAGGAAATATGGTGTGTACATATACTCACTCCCCATTCATAAAATTTAACTACTTTTACTTCTTTTAATCTGTGTTAATATTAATTCCTATTTATGATAGACCAATAATCAATATGCATTTGATAGGTATTACTGGGGATTTTTTCAGTTATTTGAATAGCTATGCACCAGGTCTTACACTAAGGAGAAGTTCTATGTATATTATCTCTAGCTCTTACAATAATCTTGCCATATAAATATTATAACTTCCATTTTAAAGAAGAGGAAATACAGGATCAGATTAGTTAATTACATTGAAAAACAATTTCTTACACTATTGCTCTTCCAAAAAGAAAAGGGGTTTCTGTCACATTTTTCCAAATTAAATTATTTTTCCTAGCATACCTATTAAATCTTTTACAACAGTTTTTATTTGAAAAAATAAGAAATGTGAGATAATCAATAATAATAAATGGGCTGCCTGTTTAAGCCAAATTTAAGTTTTCCTTAAGAAAACTACAAAAAGCTTTCTAGAGGAAAAAAAGTCAATTTTCTACAGAAATCAAAATATAAATAGTTCGTAGTTCCCAACACCATAGGCTGTGCTTGAACATATGTAAATTTTGATGAATATATATGTACTAGAGGCCTGGTGCATGGATTTGTGCACTGCTGGGATCCCTTGGCCTGGCCTGCGGGGACCAGGCTGAAACCAGCAGCCCAGCATCTTCCAAGGGGTCCTGGATTGTGAGAGGGTTCAGGCCAGCCAAAGGGACCCCACTGGTGTATGATTAGGGGTAGGGAGACACCACAGGAGTGTTCCAGGGCATGTCTGGCCTGTCTTGCCCAGTCCCAACCTACTGGTCAGAGCATCTGCCTCCTGGTGGTCAGTGCGCATCATATCCACTGGTCCAATGGTCAAACAGTCAGACACTTAGCATTAGGCTTTTATAGATAGATGATAGATAGATAGATAGATAGATAGATAGATAGATAGATAGATAAATAGATAGATAGATAGACCATGAAAGTCAAAGTTTCACCCTGCCAGTTTCTCAGTGGTTAGAGCCATGGACCAAAGGGTCTCAGGTTCGATTTCCTATCAAGGGCATATACCTTAGTTTCGGTTCAATCCCTGGCTCCAGTTGGTCAGGGTGCATGCAGGAGGCAACCATTTGATTTGTCTCTCTCACATCAATGTTTCTCAATTTCTCTCAAAAAAAAAAAAAAAATCAATGGGAAAAATATCCTCTGGTGAGGATTTTTAAAAAACAACAACAACCCACCGCTTTCTCATATACTAACAGTGAAACATCAGAAAAAGAAATGAGGAAGTCAAAGTTTCTCTAATTTGTTGCTTATAGCTTCAGGATAGCCACAAAAGCCTTGGGAAAAGTGTTTTACAAGAGGTAGAAATTTGAGGATAAATTCATACTGTCAATATTGCCATTATTATATTTACTAAATAGTTCTGATAAAATTGATGCCTTAATGCCTGTTGTCATTCTAGGCTTTCATTATTTATGTTTTTATTCTATGTACCAGAAGGTTAAGACAAACAATCATCTCAGACTACATCTGAGACAAATGTAGATACCAAGTATTTTTGTGAAAAATGCTTTAAATTGGGCCACAGGAGAAAAATGCAGTACATATCAGATTATTTATAAGTTCATATTTAAGTTTTGAAAATTATTCTTCTTTACTTTATTAGAATAATTTTAGCAGAAATGCACAATAAAAATATTTTCCTTAAATAAGATTTAAATCTGAACAATATGGATGCTATAGAACAGATTTATTTTGATCCTTACAAACCTTACACATATCCTAATGATCGCAATGCTTCAAAGAGCTAGTGCTCTTACTAAACCATTAAAGTTATGAAAAATTCACCAGAGAAGAGTAATTTTATGAACTTGAATCAGTGTCACAAAATGGTTAGATTTTCATAAAAATGTTTATGATTTACAAGCAACCTATTATAAAGTTATTCAAGTTCTTAAGTGACATTTCACTTGTTGAAATTATGCATAGTTAAGGAACATCATATAAATTATTATAAAACTTGAGAAAATATATAATAACTAAGGTGAAAATCTATCAACTATGTAACAAAATTCAAACTGAGGGGAAAATTTTTATGTCATATCCATATTAGTTTAGACATTTACATTAGCTTGGTCAAGTTCCCGAATTTTGGTGGAAGTGTTTTGTTGATTTTTTTAAAGGTATAAATTCTCACTGAGAATTTCTAAAACATATAAAACAACAATAATCTGGCTGATAAAAGATTAAGGCGCAAGACACGGGGGGTGGTGGTGAGGGCATGTATGGAAGTTGCGGGGGTGGCAATTGGGAGCTATGGACACGTGATTCCTTAATTAAAAAATTGGAAATAAAAAATAATAAAAGAAAAAGAAAAAGAATGGAGATGGCTAGTGAAGCAGACCACGCACAACTGTAAATTGCCCAGAGCTAGCCTAAGCACCAATTCAAAAGATTGTTATTAGCACTCAACTACACGTAGTAAAGCAAACAACAGTCAGTACTCCACTCAGTTTTACAAAGTAGGTTTGTCACATCCATGAAATGCAATACATTGTGATTTTAGGAATCTACCTTCATTCTCTGAACTTCTGTATCTTTACCTATCATTCAGAGATTATATCAAAAAAGAGCATTGCATTAAATGAGGTAGTGCCTGTAATATTTCTTCACACATTATAAAACACGATGCAAACATACTTTTTCTAATTCATAAAAATAAGCATGTGCTAACAATCCTTAACAGTTAAAACATATGTTCTACAATGTTAATTAATAAATTAATCGTAGTCACTAAATGTATATGATTTTTAATAATCAAAAACACTAACTGTACTGCTACAGCTATCTGTTTAAAAGCCCTAAAACACTATACCTTTCCTCCTAAAATTAGAACGCTGGTCTGGCAGAGAAGCCATGGCACCTGGGAGAAGGCAGTGGTATGGAAGCCCATCAGGAGGATGGGTCCCAGGTCCGCTGTGGCCTGCAGCCCGCTCACTCTCCTGGGCAGCTCCACGGTCACTGTCCCCGCAGCCCCGGGCCCTGCAATGGGAGATCGCTGAGGAGCTGAGGCTTGAAAAATGTGAGGTCACAAATGGTTGGTTGCATATCTGTATGAATTTTTAAGTTTCCTCCTTCCAAGTAGAGACTCGTAGTCTTGACTATGAAGAGATCTTCCTTTTAAACAAATTTTATGAAAAGAAAACATTTCATATTTAAAAGTGGTATAGCCTTTAAAACAAAAATTCCCTGTGTAATAGCTGTTGATAGAGTATTTTCTGAAGGAAACTGGCCCACAGAGAGGTGATCTGGTGGCAGGAAGAGGTTATTGTTTGCTCCCACATTATCTGATTTGGCTATCGAAAAGGGCCTGAATTCACCTGATTTCTTGTCCTAATACTGTGTAGATACAAAATATATTTCTTCAAGAACTGAGAAAATGCTGAACTTTTATTTAACAGTTAATCACACTTCACATAATTTTCATATTTAAAAAAAAATGTTTACATAGAATTAAATTGCATTTATCACTTGGAACTATAGTTCTTCAACATTACTATCCCAAGTTATCTCTACTTAAAAAGGGCTTACACCGAAATTAACCTGGAATGGGAAATGTCTATTCTTGATTCTTTGTGAATGAATGAGTGCAAGATTACGTACACAGAAATCTAGAGAAATGTATCTCTTTTACAGGAGGACAAAAGTTATCAAGCTGGCTACAATACAGGGAGCTTGGAAACTTGGTTCTAAGCTATACTCTAACACTTCTTACTGAACAAGTGTGGGTTACCTACCCTTTCTAAAACTGACTTTTCCTCTCTGAAAAATGAGGGCACGTGGTATCTCAAAAATCTATTCACTTCATTTCAGACTCCTTAACTATGTCTTTCTTTATATTGAGATCTGGAGAGCAGTGGCTCAATCTAAAACAGATTTTTATTTTATTTATGTCATAAATGCTTGTCTTTGTTCAAGTTCATGCAATTTCAACCTGAGTGTTTTTAATTTTTTTTGGGGGGGAGAAACATTTATCCTCCTTTTATTTTTTTACATATCTATTAACAATTTGAAGTAATTTGTGGTACTTACAAAATTTTCAAAATGCTTCATGCTGGTTTTATGCATTCAATTATAAAATTGATTAGCTTTTAGTATATAACATTAATGATTCTTAAAATATTAATACTTCTATATGTGACTTTCAAAGTCAATGTTTTTCCCTGTATTGAATCCTATTTTTTCTGTACTCTATTTTCACTAATTTAACTATCTTCTAAAAAACAATTCTTGTTCAATAATCAAAAACAAATTTTCTTTGTCTTCCAACTCCTATCTACCCATTTCCTTTAAGTAGTGCCTTTGATTCTGAAAAATAAATCATGTTTTCTATTATACTTTCATATAATTGAATTTAACATTACAATTCAAAATGTTAACTTTTAATTCTTCCCAGCTATATTCAGACAATGCCATTGTTTGCTTGTTTGCTGTTTAATGACTATATGTTATTATTTCCTTGGTCAACTTTGTTTTTCAAAGGCTTTTCAGAACAACTGAATCACAAAAGTATGCTTCTGGATGACACTTAAGATACAGGTTTTAACTCAGTGGTAAAATTATGTTAATTATAAAAACAAAAGACAATACCATTGTTTTAACTGTTCAAGATAATAAGCAAAAAACTTTAAACAAAACCACAAGGATAAGCTGTTTAAACAAAAATAAGGAAGTTTATTTTATTGATTTAACCAAAATTAATTGGGAAGTAATTTCAACTGAAAAGTTTGACAATTGTGCATGATAAATGTAAAAATTAGCCATTTAAAAATCATCTGCAAAATATGTATTTCAAATAATAGTGTCTTCTGTATTAATTTGAAAGTCACTATGTTTTAACTTGTTCTTTGAATCTATGACATTTTTGAATGACACAGAAGAACCCGTACCCCTAGAGGATATGTAAGTTAATTCATCTTGTAGCAGTCAGCAATTTGTCATTTAAAACATTACTGTTAAAAGGAAGTTACTGCTGATATATTTTATCCATTTCTGTATAACAAAGTCATTATTTTCACCAAATTTCAAACTCCACAATCTAGTGTCTAAACTGATTCCTCTTAATCAGTTATGTGTTGTGCTGGAAATACCAAATTGCTTATAAATATTATGTTTATTCCTTTGTCTGTTTTTTTTCTTCTTCTCAGTATACTGTTTAAGCTGATTTAAAATAAAAATACAGGCATAGAGTCATAGAGACATTAGAATTACACAGACCTAAAAAAATCATCTGGTCCATGGGTTCTCTATCAGTGGTCCAAGGACTGGCTTTGAGGCAGCTTAAATCCCAAAATATTTTGTTTACTTTTAGTGTCTGTGTGTACATGTGTTATCCATTGCTTTCATTAACTTCTCAGAAGGATCAGCAACAAAAAACACATTAAGAAACAAATCAATCCCACCACCTTGTTTTACTAATAAAGAATCTGAGACTCAATTAGCATGCATGTCATCCAAAGTCATAAAGGATATGAATGTAAGACTTAGATCCAGAAACTGATTTGTAGGTTGATCACAGAACGTTATTGACCTGGTAGAGCTCCCACCAGAATTGGTTTTCAGCTGACATAGAGGTTGGACAATTGTGGCTTCCCCTTAAGTTTGTCCACATAGAACTGAAGTAACGAAGTTTACCTCCCATTTCAGTTAGCATCACAATATTATTACATTACAACTATAATGCAATTTATTATCCATATTTTGTGCCTTAAAATGCAGATTTATGGAAAATTTTAAGTGAACTGTCATATTTCTGCAATTACATGGAACTTTTTGGGAGCGCAATAAAACTCTGATTATTATTTTTTTTCTCAGCCAAAAGAAATAATAGAAGTAGGCATTTCTGCACCTCTAATTATGCTCTTTAACCTGTTCACTGGGAAATGTGTGTAATCTTTTCTTTCTTATTCTTTGGAGTTAGAGGGGAGACAAAATAAAAACAAAAGTCAGGCCCTGGCCAGGTGCTCAGTTGGTTGGAGCATGGCCCCATACACAGAAAGGTTCCAGGTCAGGGCACATATCCTGGTTGTGGGGGTTAAAACCCTTGTCATTCTGCATGCAGTAGGTAACTAATCAATGTTTCTTTCTCAGATCTATGTTTCTCTCTCTATCTCTCTTCTCTCTCTCTCTCTCTCTCTCTCTCTCTCTCTCTCTCTCTCTCCATTCTCTCTCTCTAAAAATCAATTTAAAAAAACCACCATATCCTCATGTGGAGACTAAAAAATTGAATAAAGAGTTTATCAGTTCTGGAACTTTACATCTTATCTACATATCTCATCACTCATTTGTACACAACTCAGGGGGATGATGTCAAATATACAGTGAAGAGAGGAATGATTTCTAGAATACCCATTTTGTTTCAAAATATCTCAAAGCATAGTTTAGAAGGCCTGAAAGCAGTCTGAAGCTGCATTGTCTTTCAAGAGGAAGGGATGGGCAAACATCAATGATGAGAGAGAATCATTGATTGGCGGCCTCCTGCATACTCCCTACCAGGAGTTAAGCCTGCATGTGCCCTAACCAGGAATTGCACTGTGACCTCCTGGTTCATAAGTCGATGCTCAACCACTGAGCCACACCAGCCAGGACAGCTTATCATATAAATGCTTCATCTGATGATCATTAAAATCAGATCTTATTTTAATGAATGAAGACCTAAATTAGGTGAAAATGATGGGAGGAATATAATAGAAAGTATTTTTTTTCAGGCCAAATAAGGTCCTAAAAATGACAGGAATGTCCCTCACTGTTTTCTAAGGCACTATAATTCACATACATTGAGCTCCTATAATGTAACATCTGAGAATTTACAGGGTTATCTAAGGAGAAGGCAATGCTCACCCATGAATTAAATCATGGTCTTATTGGAGATGAAAAATATTGCACACATGAGAAATTCAAGGAAATGTAAGAATAACATAAATACACCTTAAATCATAGGCTTTAATTGTAGTGTTGGAGTTCAGAAAGGAGAAAGGCTGGTGTAGACTGAAGGAACCTAGCCTGGGGCCGAGTCTATTGGGGTTGGATAGGTTGACTAACCTGGAAGTAGCAAGTTCAAGTTACAGCATGAACTCTATATTTGACATCATCCCACTGAGTTTTGTATAAATTAGTGAAGAGATATGTAGATAAATGTAAAGTTCCAGAACTCATAGATGCAAACTTTCTTCAAATTAATGAAAGAGCCAATAAAAATAGAAAACATTCCATTGGCTGGGCAGCTCAGTTGGTTAGAAACGTCCTGATATGCCAACTTTTCGGGTTTGTTCCCAGCTCAGGGCACATACAAGAAATCAACTGATGAATGCATACATAAGTGGAACAAATTGCTGTATTTCTCTCTCTCTATTCTTCTCTCTTAATAAATAAAAAATTTTAAAAATAGAAAATGTCTATTTGAGAACTTCATATTATAAAAACCTACAGTGAAGTTAATTTAGCAAGAAAGAAGGGGTTTAAGACATCTTAAGTAGGAAAACAGCTATGGTTTGATAATATCATTAAAAGACGTCAATTAAATAAGAAAAATAGAAAATACTGAATGAGAAAAGAAAACTTAGAACTTGAAAAATTAAACAGGAAATATGACATTAAAAATGCCACAGTAAGGCCGAAACCAGTTTGGCTCAGTGGATAGAGCATCAGCCTGCGGACTGAGGGGTCCTGGGTTTGATTCTGGTCAGGGACATGTACCTTGGCTACAGGCACATCCCCAGTGGGGGGTGTGCAAGAGGCAGCTGATCGATGTTTCTCTCTCATCGATGTTTCTCACTTTCTATCCCTCTCCCTTCCTCTCTGTAAAAAATCAATAAAATATATTTTTAATAAATAAATAAACAAAAATGCCCTGTAAGTAAAACTTGTCCTTGTAGCCATCTGCAAGGGCATTTCACTTAGGAATTATTTAATAGCTATTTCTTTCTCAAATATGTTGCCCCTATTATGACTTATTTTTAGGTTTCCTTTTCAAACAAATATTTCAACCTCTGAGGAACTCAATCTATAGTAAATCAACAGAGCAGCAACTCACTTTATAAAGACAGCTTACAGAGAGAGAGAGAGAGAGAGAGAGAGAGAGAGAGAGAGAGAGAGAGATTGATTTAATTCACTGCTAGGAACAGCAATTGAAAAAAAATACAATTCAGCTCCTCCATTACATTAACAAAAGTTTCAGCTTCCTATGTACAGTATTTTTAAGTTTTCTCTGTGTTCTAAATCCAAGGGTTAATGAGCATTCCCATGAGTCTTTGTATGTTTATATCAAAAGTACAATGTGAACTTTGGCAAAGGATGTGGCTCTGGGTTAGCTGGGCTTTTCAGGTTGTTAGTGCAAATACAATGGAAAGCTTGCTAATTTCACACTATTGCTAAAGAATTAAAGAATAAACGGCACCCAAAACCTCAGATGAGTGATTCATCCCAGGGAGAGCTGTGAAAGTGCAGATTTCATTTTTCACCCATAACTTCTTAGTTGTCTCCAATTCTTCCTTGGGGCACCTTCCCCAGGTGTGTGGGGTCCTTGTGAACTGAGTCAGCCCCAGGATGCACCGGCCTCCCCACAGGCTATTTGCCGCACACCTTCACCTGCCCACACTCACCCCTGCAAACCCACACTCAGTGAATTGCCTCCTTAGAAGCAGCTGATCAATCAATACTCTAAGAAGTAAGTAAAAGAGTTTACCTTCCTGGGGCATTTGTCTATCAAAAGAAAACATGCTACATTCATCCATAGAGAAGGGTGTGTTTCTTATATCAGGCATGAGCCTTTTGGAGAAGTTTTTGGGTGGTTTTTAAAAAGGTGGATTTTTTTAAAGGATTATAGTTTTTTGTGAATGATAGTAACTATGTCTAGGAGTTGTTTGAGAATGATTTAAGTCTACTATGTCTCCAATTACAGCTATGAGAGAAGATGAAAATATTTTCCAATGAGACTCTCCGCGTTGCCCATACCTATGTATTCACATCCACAAGAGGACCCTGATGGCACTTCCACATAAATCTGTATTGATTTCTGAGAGGTCTGTCTGAGATCAGAGAGATAAATGAGGCAGTAAATGTGTTTGAGAGTCCACAGTTCCTGTTTATTTTTTGAAGTGTTCAAACACCTTATTAATAACAGGCTTTAGGGCAAGGAAGATTTGGGACCATTCCTTTGTCTTTTTTGTAAGAAATTTAAAACTTTAGAAGGTTTTGAAAGAAACCAACATCAAACCTGGCCTTTTACCCTGGAGAGGTTTGAGGGTATAATGAATTGGGTTTTGAAGGAGCAAATATAGTCCAGAGTGAATCAGTATGCTGCTCAGAGCTCCCTGAGGCTCACACACACCTACCATCTGCTGCATCCCTGGAGCTTCTGGTGAGCTGTGTTCCTTTTATTTTTTATTTTGGTTTGTTTTTGAATTCCGCTTAAATGTCCAAAAGAGGTGCCTCAATTAGAAATATTCTTTTAAAAAGTACCTTAATTCAAGTAATACTTGTATTTGGCTACACAAAAGTAAGCTCTAACAAATGTCAATTGCTCAAGTGATCAAACAAATTATATAAATGAGACATACTATAAATTAATAATTCTTAAGATGAAAACAGGGAAAGAGAAATAAGAACAATGACATCAATGGTAAAAATCTCCTATGTCAGCATACTTACGTACCTCACCCTTCGTCGTTGGCACTTAGAGTGTCCTCCTCTGCTTTGCTTTTAAATTGTCTTCATCCTTCAAGGATTATATCAAAATTTCCTTTCCTATGATGACTTTATTAATCCTCATAGTAATAAATGATCTCCACTTCCTAGGACGAGCTCTTTAAATATGGCAGCCACAGAAAAATTAACACAGAAGATGAAGGGACTCTATAGAGACTTTGCTGAGAACTACAGGGCAAACTCCTCGGTCAGTTTTGCTTCTAAACAACATGACTCTATTAAAATAACACATGAAATATCTATTAAACAGGAAAATGTTTTAGCAAACATGATTCTTAGCTTGGGTAAGAATTTTTTAAATTTATAGAAATTTATAATCTAAATACTGAAAGCTCATACTATGTCCTACCTCATACTATGTCTTTTACTCATCTATTAAAATTATATTTGCTATAGGATTACTGTTTTGTTCATAACAAGGCTCTGATACCTTGAGGTATAAAGCATCAGAAATAAAAACAAAATATTAAACCTTATAATGAAACAGAAATAGTAATTCAAATTATGGCCCTAAGTAATGCCTATGGGGATCATACCATTAGGATAGAAAATAAACTTACTTTGCCTTCTTTGCTTTTTTTTCAAGCTGCAGCTAAACTATTAAAACCTCCTCATATTTGTATTGACCTCTACCACTTGTAAAGTTTCCACAACCACTGTCTCAGGTCCATTAGCTCATCTGGAGAAGCATCCTTGGGAGAAAGCAGGCATTTATGACCACTGCATTTTCTAAAAGCCAAAAGGAAGCCCCGAGAGGCAGCATGCCTTATCACAAGCAATAGCTAAACTGGAGAGGGAAAATGTGGTCTCGGCCACTCTCCTGGCCACTTCCCTTCTCCTGCCAGCTGTACATTTGCTTAGAGGTTACACTAGCCTCTTCCTTTTTAGAGCAAGGCAGTTGAAAACCAGTAAGAACTCTATTCTGAACTGTTACGGAGGCACTGGCTACCAGTCACAAGCTGCCTCCTACAGAGATTTAACCTATTAAATTGTTTTCCAGAAATTTTTGCAAATGACTAGAAAGCCTTTGAACAAGTATACCTAATTTTGGAATTCTGCTATTTGAAATTATGTTTCTTCATCTTTGCTGTCCCACCCAGCAGGGCTATCAACAACACGGAAGGTTCTCTTTAGTGTCTTGGATCCGGCACCTGAGCATGCACACCTGTTAAGTTGATATGTGGAACTGCACTGTGAAAGCAAATCATTTGCTACCATCAAGAATCCAACACACCATCAGCCTAGTTCTAACATCCCCATGAACAGGAAAACTGTCATCAGTCTCAGTGGAAACCCTGTTCCTTATCTGGGGTTAAAGAAGCAACAAAAATTAGTAAATGCCCATGAGAGGCATTGGTTCTGAAGGAAAAAATAAAGGGAGTTTAAAATTAACGCGGTTTCTTATAATTGCAGTTTCTTTAATTGTTTCCATATGTGTAAAATTTAGATGACACCTATTTTCCAGGGTTGACATAAGAAACTAAATGATAATAACAATAATTTCTACTCTTCATTAAGGACTATTTCATATTTTATGTAATAATAACAACCTATGAGATATCTTATTTGTATCCCCATGTTACAGGCTGGGAAACTGAGGTTTAGAAAAACAGAATCAAATCCAGAAAGTGAATTTTCAGAGTTCAATTCTGACTCTGTCTGCACCCTGTAAGAGAATATGCTGGTATAGGGTAAAACCATCACTATAGGTTGGCTCTTGAAAGAAAAAGAAGAAGAAGAAAAAAAAAAGCGCAAACGAATTCCATCGAAATGTAAAGACAAAGGAATTCTCATCCAGAGAACAGAGTTTCTTCTTTTTTCTTCTTCCTTTTTTAGTATCGAGCACTCCTATTGTTGTATAAAGAAAGAAAGAAGCAGCGTACAGAGTTTCTTCTCTTGAGCAGGAGGGGTCCCAGAAATCCACATTCCGGAAGGGAAATTCTCACAGGAGCTGGACTAGCACTGGGCCTGGGACAGTCAGCCCTCCTTTCCCATGGCTACTCCCCTTACTCCCCACCCGCCACTGCTCCAATCCTACTCAGAAACAAGCAATTCCACACACCATGAGGAACCTGGATTTTCAAAGGGGTGATTCTAATACATTTAATCTATGATTAGAGAAGCATTTGCAAAATCCTACTTCAGCATAGGTTTGTGGTCTCCCTGGTCAGAACAAAGCAACAGGACAGAAAACTCTCCTCTCCCCTGCGGCGGGCGATGCTTCTAAAACTAAAACATAAATAGCGATCAGGATTACAGTGTCCAGGCAATAAAATTACAATGAATGTGCTTCATATTCACAAAGACATAGTGATATTGACTACCACTGGTCCTAAACCTAAACTCTCAGACCAAAAGATGCTGGACATTGGGTAAAATATTCATGTGTTGTTTTCTTAAGCCCTCAAAAGACTATTTTAGATGACCTCTTTTAGATGTCCATATTCTTGGTCACTTTCTGACCTTATCCAATCATCCTTACTTCAGACTTGGAGCAAATACTTGCGTAGTCCACTCATTGTTCCAATGAAATAATGCAACTGCTCCACACCTTCAGATTGTGCTGAGCACTCCTGTTCATTAGCAGCTGTCTTGATTTGACACTGTCAGGAAGACAATTTGTTTTCTAAATGGAGTCTGATTTCTTGTAAGGCAAATGAGGAAGCTGTATTGAGAAGAGCCTCAGATATTTGCAAGTTTCCTCATCCAAGAGGACCTACCTATTCTTTAGCCACAAGAAAAGTGTGTTTCTTAAAATTCACCGAAACCCAAGATCACAAACTGATAGCCCCACTAGCTACATACAGAATTGTGTTTGGGCCAACGGATCATTTAACATGCTGAAATATTTTGAAAGCAAGAGATGACACACAGACACCCAGATTTCTGGCATCTGTTTAAACATCAGAAATTATAAGCCTGGTTTTCGCATGGCAACAATCAGTTGGAAGTTCATCAATCTGCCTTTCATCACTGCCTTACTTGGCACACTTCACACCTTTATATTACCTGCCTGGACTAGTAGGCATTTGCATGCAAAAGCCCTGTTGACTCATGCTGTCTTGGCCATACCCCCTGTCCAATGTTTTTATGTGTTTTTTTTTAAATAAACTTTTACGTGTTTTTATTCATTTCAGAGAGGAAGGGAGAGGGAGAGAGGTAAAAACGTCAATGATGAGAGAGGTAAAAACATCATTGACTAGCTGCTTCCTGCACACTCTCTACTGGAGAGCGCTCACAACCCCGGGATGTGTCCTGACTAGGAATTGAACTGTGATCTCCTGGTTTATTAGTCGACACTCAACCACTGAGCCACACTGACCAAAGTTCCTATCTTTCGTCTCCTCAAATTTGTTGGGGAATGTGATGGGAAGAGCAGTGAACTATTTTACAGACTAGTTCGTAATAAACTATAAGGTAGATATTATCTCTATTTTTTTTTTGCATGGAAAACAGGGTTATAGTTAAGACTGTACAACAAGGTCTATGGCTTAATCAAGATTCCAGCTAGGTTTTCTGAATCCAAGCCCAGCCCCATTTCCATTCAGTTACAATGCTTGTTGACCAGTGAAGTTTTAAGAACCAAATATCCACAAGGATAAGCCGGTTGTACATTTAGAGAAGTAGAATAAAGAATAAAAGGCAATTTATACTTAGCAATTAGAAAATTGGAATGTTATGGGAAGGTAATGAGAAATGCATGCATTCCTGGATGATGAGTAGCTGAGGCTGTGCCCAATCGCAGGGAGCATCACTAGACAGAGAGCTCAGGGTGGGTCCAGACCCTCCATGACACTCCTGCACGCTCTCACTCAAAAAGGTCCTGCTCATGCTGAGCCTCCAAGCGTGAACAGTATTTGATGGCAGGCTTTGGTCATCGTGGCAGCATCCCCTGGTCAGGGTCCTCTGCTGAGTCCCTTATTTCTGTCACTCTGCTCCCCCTAAAAGTCCCCTTCTTTTCCCCTCATCTCTGTTGTCCCCCAAATCAACCTTTTCCTATCCTACATTTTTCTTGGGCTTTCTGTCCATGAGTCTATCTTGTCTATCTCATGTAGGGCAGCCCTCTGTAGAGTATTTGGCGATGGATAGAGAAAGCATTTAGTATATAGAATGCACTGTATCTAGATGAACTATGTAGCTATGAGCCATGTTGTGATACATAGCGTTTAAAGCAGATTGTATTCTCATGAATATAATCTCAACTTCTAAATGGAAGTTCTTATTATGAGTAAAACGTTCATTTTTAAGGTTAACAAGTTTATAACTCTTTATCTTTGGATTGGTGATTTGTAGCCACTGAATATATAAATGGGGAGAAATATGACTCAGGGAAGGTCTAAAATGTGAACATTTATATAGCATACATAGATATGGCCAGTCATAGCTCACAAATACATGCCCTTCTAGCTCCTGGTTCCTTGAAAGACATAGTGAAATTAGCAATTTTCAGTACCAGCCTGTTTGGCTCAGCGGATAGAGTGTTGGCCTGCAGACTGAAGGGTCCCAAGTTCGATTCTGATCAAGGGCACATGCCTGAGATGTGGACTCAATTACTAATAGGAGGCATGTAGGAGGCAGAAAATAAATGATTTTCACCCTTCATTAATGTTTCTATCTCTCTCCCTTTCTCTCTAAAATAAAAAAAAAATATTCTTAAAAATTAGCAATTCTCAGCCACCATGTATGTTAAGTGTGACATTTCTTCATGGTTGATATTCTTTAGTTCTGCAAATGGTTGGGATTAGTAAAACAATGAGAAGGCAAGGTATTTCATGTGGCTGACTGTAACTGAAACTCTACTACCAAATATGGGCTTTTTCTCATAAAATGGTCCAACTTGGAATTAATTAGTCCAGGTTCAATGATGACATAAGTGTCTCAGGTTCCTTCTTGCTTTCATTTTTATGGCCACAAAATGGTGCTCTACCTCCAGCCTTTCATCCATTTCCAGGCAGGAAGAATAATAAGAAGATAAGGAAAAAGGGGGTAGCACTTATTATAAGAAAACAAAACTTTCACAGAAATTTTCCACTTCTGACTTTTACTTATATCTCAGTGGCAAAAAAATGTATTGCAAAGCAGTCTAATAAATATAGCTCTTTAACTGGATATATTGTTACCTTAAACACAACCTAAGTTTCATAAAGGAAGAAAGGAAATCAGATTTGGGGTAGGCAACTTACACAGAGCCCCTGCCCAGCCTATAGCACATGATTTTATGAAGCTCACAATCTAATGGACCAAACATGGGTGACAGACAGATACAACCCAGGTATTAGATGCTTTGATGGTATATGGCAGGGCGTGAAGCAGACTCCTGAATGGGATGAGATCCGGAATCCATTGCCTGAATTTAGCACACAGTAAAACTGTGCACACTCAGCTGGAGGACACAGCTCTTCTTTATCTGTGAGGATTATACTTGTTAGTGACTAACTCTCAACCTAGGTAGCCAATCATACCTGTTTCTAAGTATCTCCCTTGGCAGTACTTTGGCTTCATGGAAAGCTACTAGGTCAGCCTTTGTAACCCTTCTCTTGGAACTCACTGTTTCCTACAACTGCAGATCTGCAGAAACCACACAAGTTCAGCCACATGTGTCAGAGAACAGAGATTTTAAACAAAATATTAGTTCCTCTTTCATGTAATAAGCAGGTTGTCTAGGAGGATGGCAGTTCTGCTCCAGGAAATCATGCAGGGTCCCAAGCTTCTAATTTGTCACTCTATCAAACCTAGAGAGTACACCTCTCTTCCAAGCAGCAGGGTAAAGCAAAGAAGAGTTTCCCTTCTATCTTTTAAAATATACATATATATTTATTTATTTAAGAGAAATAGGAAGGGAAAGAGATAGAAAAGTTTTTGAGAGAGAAACATCTATTGGTTGCTTCCAGCACAGCCTCCACAGGTGATTGAGCCTGCAACTTGGGCTTGTGCCCTGACTGGGAATCAAACTGTGACCTCCTGGTTCATAGGTCAATGCTCAACCACTGAGCTATACCAGCTGGGCCCTTCTATTTTTAAGAACCAACAAGGCCCTGGCCGGTGTGGCTCAGCTGGTTGGGTGTCATCCCATGCACAGCAGTTAGACTCGGGGCTTATGTCTTGGTTATGAGCTTAATTCCTGGTAGGGGGTTCAGAAGGTAGCCAATAGATGTTTCACTCTCACATTGACATTTTTCACTTCCTGTCCTTTCCTCTCTTTCTAAAGATCAATTTAAAAAAAAATCTTTAAAAACTTAAGAAGAAAAATAACCAACAAGAATGTTGTACGTAGGTTTCCCCCCATTGCTTGGAATTTAGCCACATAGAACACCAAAAGAGGCTAGAAAATATAACACCATATCCTAAGCTGTGATGTCACTAGCTAACATGGTTCCTGCTACCATGAGAAAAGGGAGAACATTGGGCACGTGGGAAAACAGCCAACAATCTCTACCTTTCTCAGCTCCAAACCAGAAGAGTTCAGTGATTTCTAATGCCATGGTCCCATGATCATTATTTTAATTATTTATTGTTACATAACAAACTATGCCAACATGTGGTGGTATAAAAAGAGTTATTGTTTTTCATGATTTTATGTGTTAAGATGTGGGCAAACTCATTCTTTATTATTGATCCTTCCTCAGAATCCTATAGACATCTGAGACACTTTGGATTCCCCTATGTGACTCATTCAAAACAGAGGCTGTGCCATGTCACTTTGACCTCTGAAATGAGTCATTACCTTGTTTGTCTTTCCTAGGGTTACTGCAACATTCCCTCTGGGCCCCACTCCTGCATTTCCCGGCACACACTCACCCTTGAACATGTACTTACTCCACTTCAGACTTCCTAAAGGTAAAGCTGATCATGTCATTCTTCTCCCTATACACTCTCTACTTCCTCAGATTGGCCCTCACACAATCATTCCTGCTCATTTTTACCTTATACTATCCTTCCTCAAACTCAGCCAAGACATCAGTGCAAGCACTCAACTTTCCAGCTACGTAGAACTAGATTTAATCCATGGGAAACACCATGGGCTCTGGGTCTTTGCTAACTTCATTCCCTCTTAATGTCCTATCCTTTAAGGTCGGCTTAAGATGTTTCCTCTTAGGTGTAAAACGTTCTCAAGATCCCTACCTGCCCTCCCCTTCTTCCTAACCCCTAGGGTAATAATTAGTCCTTTCACACTGTCTGCCTGTAGCCTACTTACCTCATTTGTTCTGTGCTTTTTAATCCTTATGTCTGCTTCCATCATTAAGTTATGAATTCATTATGAACAAAGACCATAATCTAGTTCTTTTTTTTTTTAAAGATGAGCAACTAAAGAGTGCTTGGCACTATGTTAGTTGAAAGGATGAAAACATGAAAAAAAAGAGTTAATGCAGCCCATCCCAGCCCTCCCCCATCACCACTTATTCCTTCCCCTTCCCCAACCCTCTTTAAGCCCCTTCCTCTGCATAAGGTGGAGGAGTTCCAATGTATTGCAGAGCATCTACTCCTGTCAGCTTCTCACTTCAGCCAAAACTTGGATGATGACATCATTCTCCCCAAAACAGTCATTCCAGCCTATCTTCTTAATCACTCTGCCATTTCCTGAATTCAGAATAGTGCCCTTTCTTTGCACTCCTGCAGTACCCGATACTTATCCTTTTTAGCATATGATCATATGACATTTCTTTGACTTTTAATTTTCTGTTACCCTCAATAAACATGGTTCTTTTGAAAGGAAGCGTATCTCATGTACTCAGGCTCTCCAAGGACTTGCACAGGTCCTGGTGCTTAGTAATTGTCTTTTGAGACTTGTCTAAATACCAATTGAATTTTTCTATTTCTGCTATGAAATCCTGACGAATGATTGATCATGCAGACACACCTCAACACTCCCTGTGATGAAAAGCTGTTTCCTGAGTTATATTTTTAGACTTAGTGATAACTTATCTTTTTAAAAGCTAAATCTCAATTTTTGTGAGATTTCCTCCAAGGGTGCTCTTACCTTTGGCCTTTGAAATAAGATGTCAGTCTTGTCTTTTCTTGCCATCAGATAGCCCCAAAGGCCTCAAAGCTCTGTGCTCTTCAATCTGTATTGTTCATACAAATCATATTGAAATCTTGTTACAATGCAGAGTCTAGTTCAGAGGATCTGGGATTCTACATTTTCAGTCAGCTCTTAGATGATCCAAAGGTCACCCCTGGAGTAGCAACGCTACTCTGATCCAGAACCCTTTCCCAGGATAGGGCTCACAGTCTCCTCACCACCTTCATCTTTCTTCCGGAAAAGGGTGAGTGTGCCCAAGGCCTCTTTCAAATGTGGTGGTACATAAAGCTTTACCATCCTCCGCTTAGTGTGGGGAAAAGCTGTTTCATGGTCAAGAGCCCTGGCTTTCAAAGCAGCACACCTGGCCTTAGCCCAACCTCTGCCACCACCCACTATGTGACATTGGATTAAGTCAGAGAAATTAAACTTTCAATCTGTTTTCCTTTCACATCCAGTGACTGCATCTAATAGTTGGATCAAAGGATTGACTGTGTGACAGTGTGGGGGAAAACACGAGATTTGCGGCTACATACCAAAAATTTGGGAGCCATTATTTAACTTCTGTTACTGTGATTTAAGGTTTCACTAATTCTTCTGTCATTTGTATCAGAAAGCTGCAGTCGATTATAAAACCTCTAAAGTCTTAATAACAGTTGCTAGTTGCTACTTAGTAATACCTACTATGTATTGGGCTAGATATTTTATACCTATTTTCAAAACATACATATAATTCTCAAGGATGACTAAATCTTACCTTTTGCCTTCTTGCTTTATGTATACCCACTAGGGGAAATCCTTTCCAAATAGTTAGATTCTTCAAGGACCCAAGTGTATGAGAAGTTGTCTGCCCTCCCCATACATTACAAAAGTTAGTGGTCAGATCATAGCAGAGATTAGAGTATATGATTCTGCTGAAAACATGGTCATATGACCTTCAGTTTCCTAGTTAGCAAAATGAGTGGTTTAGCCATTGGTCACCAACCGGTCATTTCCAATCCTTACTCTTAAAAGCCTAAGGCTTCCACAAAATCGCCACAAAGGCTGTGGGCCGGATGGAAGAAGAGAAGGCATTTCCCAAACACACATGTAGAGCTTGGCCTGTATTTGTTCCAAATAAAATTCGTTTGCAGAAATGATTGTGCCAGTTTTTCCAAAAATGCCTGCAAGTTGCCAAGGCAACTGAAGGCTCATTTTGTGAAAAATCTGCTTCTCGGTGGATAAGTGACTCAGTGAATAGTAAGATCTCTGATGTGAATTGGGAGATGTTATCATTTTCCTTTCTCTAGCCCAGAGTGACCCTGGGATTTCCTTTTAATAATCTGGCTCCTGGAAATTTAGAGGAGTAGCATATTTCAGATAACTTATTTCTGTCAATAAGTAGAGTTGTGCTGAATGCTATGCCTGGCTCCTTTACCCAAACCACCCAGAAACAGCATCTGATCAGCATTTGGGGGATTTATGTTTCCAAGAGTATCCTATACAATGAGATTTCAAATGTTCTAATCCACACTTTATTTATTTATTTATTTATTTTATTTTTTAAAAAATATATTTTATTGATTTTTTACAGAGCGGAAGGGAGAGGGATAGAAAGTCAGAAACATCGATGAGAGAGAGACATCGATCAGCTGCCTCTTGCACGCCCCTCCTGGGGATGTGCCCGCAGCCAAGGTACATGCCCTTGCCGGAATTGAACCGGGGACCCTTCAGTCCCCAGTCCAACGCTCTATCCACTGAGCCAAACCGGTCTCGGCCACACTTTTTTTTTTTAATGGCAAAGAACTGTTACATAAGAAACTTGGATAAGATTTTTGCTTCTTCATCTTTGACTGTGCAAAATTTCAAATTTAATAACATTACTTCTTTGGCCCAAGAAATTTAACTGTAAATTTATCATAGCTTAATTTTTAAAAAATTAGGATGATTTTATATTTATCTAGAAACAATTTGTGTGGTGGGGCTGGGTGGGAGGGGGAGCTCAGCCCAGCCTGCACCCTCTTGCAATCCAGGACATTCATCTTGCAAACTGGCTCCTAACTGCTCACCTGCCTGCCTGGTCACCCCTAACCACTCTGCCTGCCTGCCTACCTAATCGCCCTTAACCCCTCTGCCTCCCTGATTGTCCCTAACAACTCTGCCTTCCTGCCTGATTACCTCTGACTACTTGCCTGCCTGCCTGATCACCTCTAACTGCATCTGCCTTAGCCCCCACCACTATGGCTTCGTCAGGAAGGACTTCCAGAATGACATCTAAAGGTTGTTCAGCTGTCTAGTCTAATTAGCATGTTATGCTTTTATTATTATAGGTGGTTTAGAAGAGTGAGTTCTTCAATGTCACGCCCAGCTCCTCAACCAAGTTTTAATAGGTCTAGCAGCAAGAAGAGCAAATCTGTGTCTAATTTCTGCTTTAAGTACATGTACTGTTCATGTGTTTGGGGATATGTTTTTCCCATCAATATAGAAAACTCCAGAATAAAACTGTGCATTAATATAATGTTAAAGAATAGATTCCATGATTCTTGGACAAGGAGATACAAAATAAAAACAATACAAGCTGCTCTACCTGGTTTGGCTCAGTTGGTAGAGCGTCAGCCTGTGGACCAAAGGGTCCCAGGTTCAATTCTGGTCAAGGGCCCATGCCCGGTTGCAGGCTCAATCAATGATTCTCTCTCATCATCGATGTTTCTTTCTTTCTTTCTTTTTTAAAAATTATCTTTATTGTTCAGTTTATTAATTACATTGTTCCCTTTTTTTCCCCTATAGCTCCCCTCCACCCAGTACCCATCCCACCCTCTCCCCTCCCCCCTTCCCCCACTGTCCTCTCCCATAGTTGCATGATTTTTGTCCAGTCTCTTGCTGCACTTCCCACACCCCTTTTCTCCCCAAGAATTGTCAGTCCATTCCCTCTCTATGTCCATGATTCTGTTACATTCACCAGTTTATCCTGTTCACCAGCTTATTAATTCACTTGCTTTTTAGATTCATTTGTTGATAGATGTGTATTTGTTGTTCATAATTTACACTTTTATCTTTTTCTTCTTCCTCTTCTTAAAGAATATCTTTCAGCATTTCATATAATACTGGTTTGGTGGTGATGAACTCCTTTAGCTTTTTCTTATCTGTGAATCACTTCATCTGACCTTCAATTCTGAATGATAGCTTTGCTGGATAGAGTAATCTTGGTTGTAGATTCTTGCTGTTCATCACTTTGAATATTTCTTGCCACTCCCGTCTGGCCTGCATCGTTTCTGTTGAGAAATCCGCTGACAGTCGTATGGGTGCTCCCTTATAGGTAACCAACTGTTTCTCTCTTGCTGCTTTTAATATTCTCTCTTTGTCTTTTGCTCTTGGCATTTTAATTATGATGTGCCTTGGTGTGGTCCTCTTAGGGTTCCTACATATTGGGGTTCGGTGAGCTTCTTGGACTCCTAAGTCTATTTCTTTCACCAGGTGTGGGAAGTTTTCGGTCACTATTTCTTCAAATAGGTTTTGATTGTCTTGCTCTCTCTCTTTTTCTGGCACCCCTATAATTCGGATGTTGGTATGCTTGAGGTTGTCTCAGAGGCCCCTTACACTATCTTCAATTTTTTGGATTCTTTTGGTTTCTTGCTTTTTCAGCTGAGTAGATTTTACCTCTTTGTATTTCAAATCTTTAACTTGGTTCTTGGGGTGCTCTAGAGTACTTTTAGGTCTTTGTATAATATTTTTTGTTTCAGTCCGTGTATGCTTAATTTCTGGTTGGTCCTTTTTCATATCCTTGAGAGTAACCTTCATATCCTTGAGGGTCTCGTTCATTTCCTTGTAGGACTCATTCATTTCTACGTTGGTCTTGATCATATCCTTGAGGGTCTCGTTCATTTCCTTGCTGGTCTTGCTTATTTCCTTATAGGTCTCGACCTTTTCTAGGAGCCTTTTGAAAAGCCCTTTAACCGTGGTTTTGAATTCCATGTCTAGTCGTTTTTTTCCCCTCCATTTCTTTCAAATCTGATTTCTCTCAACGTCTCTGCATGGTGGCTGCTTCCCTGAGTTGGTTAGTTAGTTTTGTGTGGTAGATGTCCTACAAGAGACAGTGGCTCAGCCTCCCCAGTTACCTGAGGTGGATATGGGTTGCACAGTCTTGTTGAAGTTAAGCTCAGGTTAATCGTTGTTAGCACTTGGAGGGGTTGACCTCCAGGCCAATTGTCTGTGAGGTTCAGCTGTGCCCAGGTTGGATGGGTGGAGTCTCCAGGCCAAGCAGACAGCGTTAGCTCCAACCTATGCAGCCCCAGGGATTCTGTGCCAGGGGCAATGGCTGCCAGCACCTCTGAGAGAGAGCCGCTGCCGAGCTCCACCGGCTGCCGGGGAATTCAGACTCTCCCCAAATGAATCTGCACACCCAATGTCTCACCCAGGGCCATAAAACAAAGCAGTCTGATGGTTTCCCGAATGAGAGAGCAAGTCGTGAGTGTGCTCTACGCAGTCAGGCAGCTGTGCTGTTCCCAAGTTCACGCGAAATCCGCACAAGCTTGCCTTCTCCACAAGCAGGCAGACCCCTGTAGCACCTGAGCTTCAGCGTGCCCTCCCACTGTCCAGTTTTTACCCCGTATGATAGTGGGTTCCCTGGACTTTGCCCAGAGCTGGGGAATCAGTCCAGTGGGACGTCTTTGTCTCCCTGTTCGAGAAAACTGGCCGGTTTTCAGCCGCCCGCCCTATCCACTGGCGTGCGTGCTCCAAACCTCTCTCTGCGTATCTTTTCAACACTCTCCTCAGCTGCTCCTCTGAGTCACAGTGTCTTATCTTCACTTTTATTTGTGGAATTTTCACTCAGCCAGCTTTCTGGTGATTCTGGAAGGTGTTTGTTCTTTTGTTAAGTTGTAGTTTGAGTATGACGGCAAGATAGGTGTTTTACCTATGCCACCGTCTTGGTTCTCTCTCTCTCATCATTGATGTTTCTAGCTCTCCCTCCCCTTCCTCTCTGAAATCAATAAAAATATATGTTTTTAAAACACCCACACAAGCCTGCAACTGCATTCTCTAACTTCTGAGAAAAATGACTCTTCCTTTCTTAATAAATTCACTCATTTAATGAGAGGAGCTGACCAGACTATATACCAAGCTCTGACCTAGGGCCTGGGACCCAGAGGGGAATATGTCCTGTGTACAGATCCTGATTTACTGGGGAAACAAGTGAAAGTATTTAAGTCTTGAATAAAAGCAACTAAACTTTAGACTTTATTTGGACATCCCAGTTTTACCATTTCTATCTTCTTTCCTCTCTAGGATCCAATCCAGGATCCACATTGCACTTTGGTGTCTGGTCTCCCAAGTCTCCTGTGACCTACAATAGTTTCTTAGTATTTTCCTATTTTTCATGATCTTGATTCTTGAGAAGTACTGGCCTAGGATCTGTCCTATAGAATGTCCTTCATCTGGTATGTCTGATGTCTTCCTTCTGATTAGACTAAAGATATGAGTTTTGAAAAAAATATGCTCTTCTACCACTATCACATCATATTATGGACTAGAGGCCAGGTGCATGAAATTCTTGCATGGGGTCAGGGATGTGCCTTAGCACAGCCTGCACCCTCTCCAATCTGGGACCCCTTGAAGGATGTATGTCTGCCCGTTTAGGCCCGATCCTCTAAGGATCGGGCCTAAACGGGCAGTCGGCCATCCCTCTCACAATCCAGGACTGCTGGCTCCAAACTGCTCACCTGCCTGCTTTCCTGATTACCCCTAACCGCTTCTGCCTGCCAGCCTGATCACCCGCTAACCACTACCCAGTCAGCCTAATTGATGTCTAACTGCTCCCCTGACAACCTGTTTGCCCCCAACTTCCCTCCTCTGCCAGCCTTGTCACCCCTAACTGCCCTCCCCTGCAGGCCTGATCACCCCCAACTGCCCTCCCTTGCAGGGCCTGGAACCTCTCAATGGCCCTCCCCTGCTGGCCATCTTGTGGTGGCCATCTTGTTTCCACATGGGGGCAGGACTTTTGAACACATGGGGGCAGCCCTCTTGTGTGTTGGAGTGATGGTCAATCTGCAAATTACTTTTATTAGATAGGATAGAGGCCTGGTGCATGGGTGGGGGCCAGCTGGTTTGTCCTGAAGAGTGTCCCAGATCAGGGTGAGGGTTCCCTTGGGGTGAGGGAGGGGCTGCCTGGGCGAGGGGCCTGTAGAGGTTTGCAGTCTGGCCATGCCCCCAGCAACCCAAGTGGAGGCCCTGGTATCTGGAATTAATCTGTCTACAATTGAAATTTCGTAGCCTGGAGCGGAGCCAAGCCTTCTGCTTGCTCTGGTGAGGCAGCCATTTCTGTTTGAAACTTTATAGCCTAGAGTGGAGGCCTAGGCCGGCAATTGCAGGCTGAAAGCTTGGCTTCCTCCATTGTCAGGGAAACCCAAGCCTCTGTTCTCTCCAGCTCAGTGGCTGCCACCATTTCTGTATCTTTTATAATTGAAACTTTGTAACATTGAATGGAGGCTTAGTTAGGCAATAGCAGGTGGAAAACTTGGCTTCCACTCTTGCTGGGGAAACACAAGCTTTCCTCCTGCTCTGTGGTGGCAGCCATCTTGGTTAGGGTTTATTTGCATAATCTGCTCCTGATTGGCTGGTGGGTGTGGCTTGTGGGTGTGGCAAATGTATGGTCATATTTCCATATTACTAATTTTTTAGATAGGATTACAAGATAACTACATGATACTCTTAATGTTAATGTTTTCCACTCTCTATTTTTTCAAGTTAGTCACTGAGTCTAACCCATCCTTGTATGGAGACGGTGAAATTCTATCCCCTAAGTGGAAGAGTAATGCAATTCCAATTATTTCTTTAACTTCTTCTCTAAAGAATATTTCTCTCCTCTCCTACTGTACATTTATTTATATAAATGACATTTGCCATTTATATTAGTGTAGATTTATGGATATTTTATATTTTGGGTTATAATCCAACTACCCACTAGTACATAATGGTTTTGCTCAAATCATTCCAGTTTTGGCTATTAGGAGCTAGTTTACTTTTATTACTTCTAAAAATACTAGTTATAAGGGCTTCATCTAGGTCAATTCCTTTTAATCCAACAGTCTGAAACAGTCCTTTCCTAATCATACTGGAAATTATTCATATTAATCTTTTTATTTCAACAGGTTTTATGTCATGATTTTTATTTTATTTATTTATATAATTATTATTTATTTTATTCTTGCCTCTGGATGTATTTATTGATTTTTAGATAGATAGCAAGGGGGAGTGAGAAAGAAACATTGATGTGAGAGGGAAACATTGATTGGTTGCCTCCTGCATGCGCCTCTATCAGGCGTCAAACCCACAATCAAGGTATGTGCCCTGACAGGAAGTGAACTCAGAACATTTTGTGTATAGGATGATGTTTCACCAACTAAGCCATCCAGCCAGGGCAATTTTTTACTCTAAATATTTTGAAATTTCTCAATTGCAATTGAAATACTATTATATTAGTTTCAGGTGTACAGCACAATGATTAAACTTTATAAAAGTAAATGATTACCTCAATATTTCCAGTATAACTATCTGATACCATATAGTTATTACAATATTATTGACTATAGTCCCTATACTGTACATCCTATGACTATTCTGTAACTATCAAGTTGTACTTCTTACTCTCTTCACCATTTTCACCCATTCCTCCTCCCCATATGACAACCATCAAAGTGTTCTCTGTATCTATGGGTCTGTTTAGGTCTGCTTATTTTGGTTTTTTAGATTTATTTTATCTGGTGTAAGTATTGCTACCTCAGCTTTTGTTTAATTTTCATGAAATATCTTTTTCTGTCCCTTTACTTTCAGTCTATGTGTCTTTCAATCTGATGTGAGTCTCTTGACAGCTGTATGGAAGGGTCTTATTTTGTTATCCATTTAGCCTACACGTAACTTTTGATAGCATTCCATTCATTTGCATTTAAAGTAAATGTTGATAGATATGCATTGCCACATTATTATTCATATTTTTATCTTTTTCTTCTTTTTAAAGAAGACCCATTAACATTTATTATTATATTGGTTTGGGGTGATAAACCTCTTTAGCTTTTTCTTGTTTAGGAAGCTATCTTAATGATTTTAAATAGTAGCTTTGCTGGGCAATCTTGGTTGTAGGTCCTTGCTTTCCACTACTTTGAATATTTATTGCCAGTTCTTTCTGGCCTGCAAATCAACTGACAGTCTTATGGGAGCTACCTTGTAAGTAACTGCTATTCTTTTACTGCTTTTATGATTCTCTTTGAGTTCAACTTTTGACACTTTAATTCTAATGTTTTGACGTGGGCTTCCTTGGGTTAATCTTGAATGGGACCCCACACTTGCTGGACTTGTATGTCTCCTGGACTTGTAGGTCAAGGCTTTCAATTCCTTGCTCTCTCTTTTCTCTTTATGGCACCCCCATGGTGTGAATGTTAGGTATGCCTGAAGTTGTTCTGGAGGTTCCTTATACTATATATTTTTTAACATGCTTTATTCTTTCTGTTGTTCTGACTGGGTGTTTTCTGCTTTCTTATCTTCCAAATCACTGATTTGACCCTTGACTAAATCTGTTCCACTGCTGACTGCCTATAATGTAGTCTTCATTTTTGACTGGATATTATGTTTTTAATTTCCTTTTTCTTTTCCTTTGTTGAAGTTCTAAGTTCAACTACTCTTCCTTAAGTTCATTGAGCATCCTTATAACCAATCTGCATCTAGTAGATTGCTTGTCTCCATTTGTTTAGTTCTTTTCCGGGAGTTTTGTTTTGTTCTTTCATTTGGGTCATTTCTTTGTCTCCCCATTTTAGCTGCTTCACTGTGTTTGTTTCTATGAACTTCTATGTCTCCTGAGCTTGGTAAAGTGGGCTTACTAGTAGGTGTCCTATAGAGTGGTGGCACAGCCTCCCCAATCAGCCAAGTTGTGCTCTCTACTCATGTGGGCTATACCCTTATTTTGTATTTGACCCTTGTTTGCTGTTGGCACATCAATGGGAAGGATTTACCTCCCAGGCTGATTGGCAGTGAGGCCTGGCTTCGATCACCACTGAGGATCAGCTGTGCAGGGGTGAGCCACATAGAGCAAGACTTACTTGTATCTATTGAGTCCACCCCTTGAGTTTGTACCTTGTGGAGGAACTTGGATGGTCTGAAGCTGTTCACCCAGTTTGCTTGCTCTAGAGGCCTCCTGGAATGTGTAAGTCAGCCACCACTTGTGCCCTGCCTGGGGCCATCTGGATTGAGCTACAAAGTGATCTGCAGATGGCTGCTATTTGTGCTTGACTTTGAGTTGCCTAGGAGAGGCCAAGCTATGCACCAAGGCCAGCTGTTACTAGTATCAGGCTGGAGCCACTTAGCAAGGGGTGCAAGGCATGCCAAGGCCAAATGCTGCTTGTTTGAGAAATTTTAGGCAAATCCAACACGAGAACTATTTCCATACAAGGCAGGCTGTTTGTATGTATGGAAAAGTCATTGGAATCTGCTTGGGTGGGCCCACAAGTTGGGTGTGGCAAAATTTCAGGGAATCACCCTGGTGGGGCAAACAGTACTGGCCAGGTTGATGGAGACTTAGATATGGCACCCACCTGTGGCTTGGGGGCTGGGGGTTGGGTGTTGAAAAGGAACAATGGCCTTTACCAGCACTTCTCTCTCCATCTTCCACTCTGATGCCAGATAATTTAGTTTCTCCCCATATGTCCCTGGTGCTGGAACTCAGAGCATAAAGTCTGTGCTTGGACCCTTTTTAACAGAAGGCCAGGGACTTCAGAGCCCACCACCTAACTCAGCTTCAATCCCCACTGCTTTTTTCAGCCAAATATTATGGGGACTTCTCTTCCTTATACTGGAACCCTGAGTTAGGGGGCCTGGGCTGGAGGACTTCTGCATCTGAGATATCCATTCCCATTTTTATCTGCCACACGTGGGTGGGGGACCAGGCCATCTCCATCCTTCCTACCAGTCTTGATGTGGCTTCGTCTTTATATCTTTAGTTGTAGAGATTCTATTTAGCTAGATTTCAGGCAGTTCTGAATGATGGTTGTTCTGAAGATTAGTTGTAATTTTTAATGTGGTTGTGGGAGGATCCAAATACCACACTTACCTACACTGTCAGCTTAATGAGACCACATCCTTATATCATGGTTTTATTGTTTCTCCTGATAATGATGAAAGCTACAATCCACTTGAGAAAATCAGGTTGTATGCCCAATGGTCCTATTAACTTGTCAGGCTTAGTTTTTGGTAGGTAATGTACTGCACTCAATCAATTGAGCAACATAAAAGACATTTTATTTGTTGTTTTTTACACAGGAAAGTAAAAAATTGAGCTAGAAGTCAAATAGTGACCAAAAGTTTCATAAAATTAATAAAAATCTAAGGGGGTATTTGTATGCTGATACTTCTTCCATAGCATACTTGTAAACTTTTGCAAACATATTTCAGATAAGCCTGCATATCTATTATAATTGGTATTTTGCTTATGGCCTATTTATTTCTTCCTCCCATAGATACGTACATTATTAACAGGTACCAACATTAACATTTTCCTTATCTTTCATAATGCCAATTTTTTGAGAAACAGTTCCATTTTCAAGAAAAAGTTATCAGTTCTGCTGATCTTCCAGTCAGCCACGCCCAATGGCCAGTCACACAGTACCTGAAACTTTCTCTCCATATGAACCCAAGACTGCTGCTCTCCAATGCAATAGGTCTTCCAGTACAAAGACTAAATTAAAATTTGCTTCCATCATTTATTTTTAAAGAAATTTAAAATACAGTGTAAACATACATCCAAGATATTGTGGCAAATTAGATTAGAAATAATATGAGGTTATTTACATGTTTGTATATGTGTGTATATATGTATATATACACAAAGTGCAGATAAATACAGAAACACTACAAAATAAACAAAAAATTCAATATGATAATTTACTGACAATCATTTTCATCATATTTATTACTTAATGTATCATGTTAATGGATGCAAAGAAATTCCTAGTACTAAAATATAGTATCTAAATATTCAACTTTTACATAAACTATAGTACCTCAAATTTTAACAGTATATAAATAGGATTCTGAATTAAAAAAAAAAAAAACAGTCATCTTCCCTGACAAACTCCCTATTTATTTGTAAAGGTTTCAGCTCAGAGTTCAAGAAAACTCTTGAAATCATGGTTCTCAATACGTGGTGATACCTCAGATTTTAACAGTGTGCTCTGTAAAAGACAGGTGAGTGAAGATACAGAAGCAGATATAAAACCTCTAACAGTGCTGTCACATACAGAACAATGCATATTGCAAGTTTAGAGACTGAGTGGATTCAAGAAGCTGAAGCTGGGTTGTCTCAACCCCGGAAGGAAAAAAAAAAACATGGGAAACACTGCTGAGAAGTGGCAAATACACAAGGTGAGAAAATGGTCTTCTAATTAACATGGTATTGGCACCGTCAGCCCCAACCAACTTCCAACACGTAAATTCCTCACGCAGACCTATACATGAACATCTATGATGAGGGAAGGTATCTATGTTTGTAATCATTGTAAGTGGCACCTGTCCATTGGGACTCCCCAGTAAACACACTGACTCCATCTCTCTCTATAGTACCAAGAAATATTCAGCTTTGGACTTGGCATCTCTCTCATGAGTGCCAGAGGACAAGTGATGACCTATTGGATCCCTACCTCATACAACTGCTTCTCAGCATTGGTCTAGAATATGAAGATCGGTTTTCTGCCTGGCTTGTTGTGAGTACTGCCAGCATTCTTATTTGAGATTCCTTATTTAAAACGATGGATGCAGCTGCCCTACACATTTTTTAAATCCTGTTTATTGATCGGATCCTCTAAAAGTCCATGTCATTCATAAGTCTAGGTTTGTACAAGGTTACCACCAAGTGGGATCTGCACATGTGAAGCAGGAGGACATTGGTAACTGTGATGGATACAATGACTGTGTTCAGGAGATATGAGACTAGGTAATAAATACCTGGTATTAAGTCTGTGGATTAGCAGGAGACAGCCAGGATGAGATATATATTATTCAGAAAGATTAACCTCATTTGTAAAATATATTTTGATTTTGGAAGATAAGGGGCAAAATTAAACAGCAACTTCTACCCTAAGTGACAAACCTCTAGTCAAGAGCAAAATAACTTTCAGACACTGGCCAAATCTCTTTACTAGGAGATATATTTTTCGGTCTCACTCAGTGTTTTTAGGTCAGAGTAATAACTACAAATTAGAAATATATGTTAAAACCAAAGAATAAAATCTGCTCCTAAATTGCTCTGCCTCTAACTTCAGTCAATAAAGTATAAATCAAATTGGGGCTTTCGATGCTAATTCAAGGGGTTCGTTAACAAAATGAAGGTGTCTGAAGAAAGGCTCTGCGGGTCTCTTCTGCAGTGGCATCCACATGGATGGTCTCCTCTCACATCAGACACAGAGCTGAAGAAGAGGCTGGCGGGAGGCCAGCAGGAATACCCTCACTGGGTTAGCGTGCCAGGCTTATATTTCTTATAACATGGCGGAAATTGAGAAAGCATGCCACAAAATGCAAAACCAAATATCTAGAATAAGAACAAAGTCATTCTGTGCCTTTATTTTCCCTCTTTGGGAACCTGGCTCACTGGGGATCGTAACGTAACGTACTTTTCCCCCCTCCATCCTCCACCATCCTCGAAAGAGCCACAATCGAGCTATTGTTGAGAAACCTGGCTGCACTCATTCATATTACAAAGCGCAGAGTGCTGACTCAAACCACTCACATCAAACAAGGAGCAATGAATGGCACTGCCTCATCCTTCGTGGGCTCTACAGGAATACAAGCATCATTTTACTGTTCAGACATATGTATTCACATAGCAGCATAAGCCTTCAGTGGATGGACTAGTCTCTTTCAACTCGGTAGAGTATGGCACAAAAAGAGTCACCTGTTAAATACACAAATGTCTGTCCTTGGGGACATTTTCACACAACACACAAGATGACTGACTTAGACTCAGCAACCTCACCTTCATACTGATTATACTGTAACCAGTGATTACAATCCACATGTGTGCCTGGAGGGTGTGGACGTAGCAATTCTGACAACTTCACATTGTCTCTGAAAAGCTCAGGTTTCATCACTGAAATGCTGTTACATGTTGGGATGTGATCTTCCAATGCTTGGCATTACCTTCTTGTGTAATTAATATTATTTGATGTAGAGCCCATGTTTAGCTGTTCTATATGCTCATAAAGACCTTATCTGCAGAAAATACATTTCTTGAGAAAAGCAGTTGTAGTCTATCTCCGATATACAGGGTATCCCCCAAAATGTATACACACACTCTGAATAATTAATTATAAAGGCAGTGTTTATTAAAATACATTTCATTTTCAAAATTGAGTTATCAGCTATTAAAGTGCGTACACATATTTTTGGGACACCCTGTATATAGTCATGATTTGCTTACATGTGTACTTGGCATGAAGAAAAAAAAATCATCCTCAAAAATCTGTAAGATTAATACTTCAAACAAAAACACAATCTGAAAAGCATTTTTGAAGCTTGTTTAAAAAAAAAAAAAGACCACAGCATGTACTGCCACAGATACACCTCACCAGGAGAAAGAGCTTCATGCCACAGCCTAGACCAGTGGTCGGCAAACTCATTAATCAACAGAGGCAATTATCAACAGTACAACGATTGGAATTTCTTTTGAGAGCTAAATTTTTAAAACTTAAACTTCTTCTCACACCACTTTTTCAAAATAGACTTGCTCAGGCCGTGGTATTTTGTGGAGAACCACACTCAAGGGGCCAAAGAGTTGCATGTGGCTCGCGAGCTGCAGTTTGCCAACCACTGTCTTAGACAGCAAAAGCTTAGTTCCCGAATGAGCGAGCGGTGGGGGAATTAGCTCGCAGACAGCTCAGAGGCAGGAACACTCTGGTCTGTGTGAAAATACAATGAAGGGCGAGATTTCCTTTTGCAGCAGCAAGTGAAGTAGAATTCTGAATCTCTTTTTGGAGTCGGGTTGGTCTTTGAAAGAAAATCAATTTGCTTTTAAGAGGTTCTAATTGGCTAGGAGGCCAGACGATGGCCAGGGTGGTCACAGTGACAGCGCTGCAGAGACTAAGGAACTGGCAGGTACTGGGGAAAGACAACCTTCTGTTCCAGCAGAGGGTGGTCGAGGGTGTCAGTAAAGCTATTATTACTAACAAAGGCACCAAGGGCCTACAGATCAAGAAGCTCTAGCAACACCCAATTATCGCGTACAAAAAATGAACAGCAGGAGGAAAGCAAAAAAGAAAAAAAGAGAGGAAACATTTATCAGATTTTTTTCATTATATTACTAATTTTTATAACATTAAATAGTTTTTCATTCCAATGCACTAATATTTATTTCTGGTTGTGACCCCACCTACTGTTATTCTCTTTACTTTTAAATTCTACTCTATTTTTCCATGTTTAATTTTAAAAGCATAAATGCTCCAAGGCATAGTGTGTACACGTGTATCTGTGAGTGTATATTCTATTAACTCTAGAGACATTAATTTAAAGTAGAAGAGACTGAGATTTCAGGTTATAATATCACATAAAAAGAGTTTTATACAGTCAATACCTGAGTGTCTGTACAGTGGAGAACTCTGAAGTAACAAGTAAAATATAGCCCAGTGGGCCCGCGCTGTGGCAGTTAAATGACAGGTAACCAGCTTTTTGAAATCTTGAGAAGAAAGGCTCTTTGCCACATGCAAATATTTATAGAACTAATATATTAGAATTACGAAAATAGAATTATTCAAACAATAGAAATGCGTGACCAGCTGTTGATGGCATATATAAATGGGGAGTAAATTTCTATGTTCTATAAATTCAGTGAAATTCCTAATAGACTGTAAATTGAATGCCATTTTAAAAAATCAGGTACACATTTTATTCCTGCTAAAAATGATAAAGCCATTTTAAAATTTTGTGGTTCAAAGTAATTTAAGAATCCTTGTACCTTTATGCTTACGTTCTGTTTCAACTAAGCACAGACTTTAGGAGGCATAGCTTCTCACTAGCATCTTAAACGTTTCTTGCTCATTTGTAGAGAATTTCTCATTAGCCAAAATTAGGTGTCGACAGAATTCTTTGACACGCATGTTACAAGTAGCATTTAAGTTGTATGCCTACACTTTTACATTGTCTTCCTCTTACAGTAATTATGCTTTGGTGATGCTATTATGATGCTACTATGTGCATATAACTTATCAGTATTTATGTGTAATGTGACATTTCATAGAAATCCCTAAGTAATAAAGGTAGTTTTACACATCCTCTAAACCAGGGCTCAGCCACCCGTGATCCATGAGTCCCATTGGACCTGCCGCCTGTTTTTGTCTGATCCAGCAGCCGAAAATGCCACAGGGAACTATTTCGTGTCGTGGTAGTCATGTGATCTTCAGGTTTCAGGGTCCATATATAAAGCTGTGTTTGCTCACAGCCACACTTATCTGTTTCCTTATTGTCTCTGGCTGCTTTCTGTTATGATGGCAGCGACACATTGTGATGGAGACTATGGGGCTTGCAAAAGACAAGATGTTCACTGGCAGGCCTTCACAGAAACAGTTTGCTGGTCCCCCCTCAAGGCCTATGGAAGGCGTCTGGAACGCTGGATGGAGTGTTTCCAGTGGACTCAGTGTATGACTTATTTTACAGGCATATATACATCGTTGCTTTTGAGTATTATCATCTTACTGGGTACACAAAAATAGTTACAGGAAAAACAACTTATTTTCTTGAAATGTTTAGGACCAGCAAAACAATCATATATAAAAGCAGTACATTTTTTTTTAAAAGAAAAAAATCATAAATGAGCAATTTACATTACATTTTTAAGTAACAATTTCAAGGTTTCTCAGAGAATGCCAGACAGTTAAGGGCACATCCCAAAATCCTTATATCAAATTTCTAGTTTTCAAATTTCTGGGATATAGTGCTTATACAGTATTTGAGATTCTCAATTGTTATGGAGTCATTGTGAAGACTTTCTTATCAAAAGGAAAGATGTTTTAAGATAAGAAATCAGTAAAAAAATAAAAAGAATGACAAACAATTTGAACGTTTTTTTCCTTTTCCATTAATAGGGAGCTACACAGTCTGCTGGTGTATGACTTGATAGAAATTGTCTGTTTTCATTTAGTGGGCTGATTGCCATATCTGTGTCAGATAAAATCATAGCACGTATTATTTGTTACCATGGATACCATGAAGATACTGCCATCCACTAAATAGTATTAGAGGAAGACAACATAATTTTCTGGGACTAGTCCTGTTTTGCCTTCATAAGTTGCCTTCAACCACCCTGGTTCCACTGATGGGTACACTGGAAAAAAAATAAAAAGTTAATGTGACTCATCCAGCATTAGCTTCAAATAATTACATAGACTAATAGGTAAGAATCCACCCACATCAGACTGCATGAATCCACAAAACAGTGTCACAGATTCTTTAAAGATGGAAATGTCCTTTGCATTCTTATAATCAATCAGCCAATTTCTCCCATCCTCCCTCCACCCTAGATCCAGAGGCCTTACTCCTCCTTCCCCTAACGCTTCCCCCCAAAAAAAAACCCCAAAAAACAAAACAAAACAAAACAAACAAAAAAAAACAACCAAACACACACAGGGGAGGAAGCTGGGGTCCAGAGGAATTTGATGTGTTCATTTGTGCAGGTCATGAGGGGCAGGACCTCACTAGATTCTGAGTCTCCTGGCTTCCACTTTAGATTCTGATCTCTACACATTCCTTAAAGGGAGGCACTGGGTACGCTTACCATTAGAAAAGACCGCCCCCTGTGGGAAGGAGAGCTCGTGGCTGTGCTCTGCTTGACAGGAGTACATGGCTTTGGCTTGGCTGAAAGAGCAAAGGGCGAGTTATAAAATCTACAACTCAAAAAATAAATACATTTATAGTTCAAATAATTTTAAAAATGGTTTTAGTTTTACAAGGTATACAAAGTATAGTAAATGAGTTAAGTAAGCATGAGGGAAAGTTGATGGTAAATGGCCAAAAACAGTGGCCTCGTTGTCAGGGCGGTGATGGAGACAGAGAGAGGCTCTGCAATCAGGGAGCATACCCATTTCTTAGGAAGGGAAGCCAACACAGCTCTCAACAGCTGGACCCTATGGGGATTCGGGTTCCACACAGCCAGATAGTCTGGTTTCCCAAGAGAAGCCCACATTTCAGAGTTTTCTATAGGGAGCTACATAGTCTGCTGGTGTAGGACTTGGTAGAAATTGTCTGTTCTATTTAAAAGCACTTGAGCCAACGCTATAAGGCCATCATCCGAGGCCGCTAATCAAGTCATCAGCCAAGTCATCTTTACTCTGCAACATCCATTTGCTTGGTAAGACAGGAACTCCACTGGGCCCCACCTACTTCTCAGCATCTCTACCACCCACATGCCAAAATCATGTGTGGGGTGACTCACTGACTGATTGGCTTCCCACTGCCCTAAATCCTCTAGGCTTCCTATTCTGTCGCCTTGCAATCTATCCTCTACAGGGCAGCCAGAGGGCAGTTTGGAAAAAGGGTCTGAGCATCATGCTGCTTCCCAGAGAACAGCTTTTTAATGGGTGTCCAACTCTAGCTCCATTCCATGCACAGTCAGGTGCCTTTCCATTCTCCTGCCTCTTCCCTGCCTCTGCTCACCTGCTGGGCTCCAGTCCCCCATGCCCTCCTCAAACAGGCCAAACTAATCCCCACTCAGGCCAGCTGAGCCCTGGCTCTGTGATGTTTTCCTCTTGATCCTCAGGTGCTATGCACTTCTGCTCACCTTAAATTTACTGAGCTTTGCAGGAGGTCATGTCTTCCCAGCGCACAATCCAAAACAGCTGCCTGGACAATTATCAGACCCTCCCAAGACTGCATGGCAGCTGTATCTGCTAGTCTGTTGTTTTCTCTTCTAATCAGAATGTAACCTTCATGAGCAGGTGCCATGAAGCCTGGTAGTAAAACTTCATTAAATATTTCTTGAATAAATGAGTAGGAAAAAAAAGAGGGGGAGGGGATGCTCTGGGCCCTTTTTCTACGTGACGAGTCCTTTTAAACAGTCAAGGCCCTTGTCTTTCTTTCCTTTGGCTCCAGCACTTCATCAGCGAGCAAGCATCAGCAGTACTTGCCACGCAGATCGCTTAAAGCACCAGCATTACAGGATTTCTTTTCCCTGTTGGAGCCTGACCCTGAGTCTAACCTTTACACTTCCAGATGAGCCCAGGTCATTGAGACCAGGGTTCCCAAATGGGTATCTGATGACTGGAAAGCTTATGGAGGAAAACTCTAGCCCTGCCCCCAGCTTCTGCTTCATAAGAGGTAAGGCTCAGGCCGTACTTTAGAAAGCTGGCTAGGGGACCCCACAGCAGCCAGCAGGGGGAATGACCGCTAGCCCACATCCCAATGAACCATGGCTTAAGGGAGAATTAAGGAATGCAGGCACCCAGAGGAGACAGGGCTTTACCCTAAAGAAGAGCTGTGTGTGCGTGTGCACTTGCATGTGCATTGGCATGCACATGGTTGTGCTGGTTGACATGGGTGGGAAGTGGGGGTAGAGGATGCTGCCAAGTCCTTAAGACTTCCAAGAATCAGAAGAAGGTAATCTCAAGTAGGAAAAAATATTAGTTTTATTCTTAATAATCTTCTAGTCAACTATAATCATTAGATCCAATATCTGATATAATTAAGGGTTGCAGAGCCATTTCTTTAAAAATATGTAAATATTTTACAAGAATTCAAATTTCCTGAACAATAGCAATTTCCTCCAATAAACACAAAGTATTATAGCTTAAAATAGAGATGCATAAGGAAACAATGTCCAGAGTTACAGAAATGACCTATACTAATAAAATAGCAATATGCTAATTAGAGCAGACATTTTCTGAATGTTCTTCTGGACAAAGCCACGGTGGTGGTAGCCAAGGCAGAGGCAGTTAGGGGTGATCAGGCAGCAGGAGAGAGCATGCGGGATCGGGCCTAAACTGGCAGTCAGACATCCCCCAAGAGGTCCTGGATTGGAGAGGGTACATGTTGGGCAGAGGAACCCTCCCCCCAACCCCACCCCCATGCATGAATTTCGTGCACCAGGCCTCTAGTTAAGGTATAACAATCCTTATAATGTTATAATTTTTGAAAGAGCACCTTAAAAGGCAACTAAACTATTTTTTGTAATACTTCAGCCATTTTATAGGATTACATGGTGGGAGGAGGCAAGCAGAAATAATTATATCATGAAATAAATGGATATTGTTAAATGTGTCAAAAATACAAAGTACAAAAAATACTTGTCGTGACTTTTCAATTATCTGTGCATGTGTCTAGACGGGTGTAATTTTCTCTGCTGAGCTCTGTAACTGCAGGTGTTAACTCAGCAGAGAGCTCTGATGATTTAATGCAGACTTCTGTGACAGTGAAGTTTTCTCTCCAGGTGCTAATGCTGCCTCTTTTGCTGCCTCAGTACACTGAAGAGGATGTGAAATAACAATGCCAGCTACCGAGTCGCCCTTCAGAAGTGTCTGATACACTTTGCAAAGGATTTTGAAATCCCTGCTTCTTAGTGCATGGCAGAGTAAGATAATAACATCTACTATCCTGAAAGTCATTTCTTCCCTCATCCTATGGAAGATGCACTGATCACAAGTCCCATTCCAATGCCAAATGCTGCCTAATGCTGATGGGTAGATTTACAAAGGTTTGATAGGGTCAGTGTGCAAAATTTACAATGCTTACTTAACTATAAGCAAAATAAAAGTCACCAAAAAAGGAACTGATAGTGTTTTCTGGAGAGTCACTTAATGATAAACACACATATGTACTCACACATTTCACTGCTGAATGAAGTGGACATGCACACAGATAATACTTTTTAAAATCCAAGAAGTAGGATATGTCTAAGGGGTGAAAATCAGTGTCCTCTTTTAATGGTCTTCTTACTTTTTGCAGCTTCTACCATTTTGATGATACCTGTTGCTTCTGACCATTCCTTCACATTGTTCTTAGCTACATCTTTAAATGAAACCATTCCCCTAAAGACCAATCAATGCTCAAGCATTTTTCCTTTACACTCAACAAGCCCCACCTTCCTCTACACAGAGAAACTGAGAAGTCTCTCAAATGGCAAACTCCACACCGTCTAACAGCTTCTCAGTGTTCCCCAGGCTCCTCAAAAATTATGGCCACAACTTTCCTCTCTTCCGTTTAATCACAGGCTGAGATCAGACACTAAACTGCCATTGTTTCTGACACTCAGTCTCAAAGACTTGGAACCTTCATCACCTGTCTTTCACTCCCAGTATCAAAGCAGTTGTCAAACCCTGATCCTATCCAAAAAGTTCTCCTTATTGCTTTTCAAGCTTTTGTTACTGCTCTATGTAAGGCCTTTAAATCTCACCAATTCCATCCATCTTGGTTGACTGTACTCTCCTCTTCACAATTCATAGAAAATCCACCTGGAATGATCTGTTGGGGGTATCACTGATTAGATCACCCCTCTGTTCAATGACTCCCAACGCACCTGTGGTGCTCCCAGAGATGTTACTTTTCTGTTGCTCAGGATCATGCACTTGAATCTCCTTACTGGTCTCTTCCACAAAATAACTAGTCTTCCTACTACTTACTACTGGTTCTAGTGTTCTTCAAGGTCCAATTCAAGGGTTACCCTGAGTTCCCTAGAAGGGCCAGGAAATAAGCACTGTAGGACCTTAGTAAGGGAAATGCTGTCAACTTTCTGTTGTTCAGCTGTATTGAATGGTACCAAAAAGTATCAGGTTAACTGTTAGAGTTAATGTTTAAGTACTATTAATATGTTAATTAGAGGCTTGAATATCTTCAGTAGTTTCAACAAAAATTATCATAACAATAAGTTGTTATTATAAAGATCATCTGTGGAGAACATGCCAAATAGATTGCTTTGCATTTGACATTTACAACAACTTGGCAAAAACAGAATTGTGACTTGCATTTTACAGGGACAATAGATTTCTTCTGTAACTCCACGGTTATACACATAGGAAGTGGTGGGATCAAGAACTGAATGTGAAGTAAATTGTATTCCCTCAGCCCCTGTCTCTGGGTGAAAAGTTACATGGTCCACAGAGCTGTCGACAAAGACCGTAATTGCTGACAGTATTTAGAATGTAAAAGCATATTTAAAATGTACAGACTGATTGTTGAACAGTTGAGGACATCTTTATGATATGACAGCATTCTGATTTACTTCCATAGCTGGCTGTTTGAAAGCTCTGTGGGATCATCTCTGATTACAGGACTTGAGTTAATTGTTTAAGAGCTTCCTAATAAAAGGGCTCCATCTAGTGGAGCAATTCAACCTTGTAGCTGCACAGACTACAAGTAGCAAAATTAAATCCCTCCCATTTAAGGCCTAAAAATGATGACAGTTTCAGAGATAAATGACATTGGCTCTGACAGGCATGGTGCCTAGTCTTCACCATGACTTGATAAAGAAGGAAGAAGTTAAAGATTCTAAGCAGAGGTAAGATCCATGCAAACAGTCTGCAATCTGTCATATGAACGCAATGCACCGACCAACATCCTGAAAGATACCAACTCTGGGGACTTTAAAGCACTAATATGTGAAGGCCTTTCTAGGCTTTGGAAATAACAACAACAACAACAACAACAACAACAACAAAACAGCTTCTAGAAAAACAACAACAATAAAACAGCTTCTAGAAAAAGTTCTATAATTTCAAAGTCAAGTATATATTTTTGAAAAATTTCCACAGACTGTTGCCAAAGTAAGTCTTTGGTGTGCAAAAGGTTACAGAAACTTGTGTCTTCTGGAAAACTGTTTCTTTAGATCTCTTCCTTTATGAAGATTTTAGCAAATGAAGCATCACCTTCACAGTGTAAGACACTAAATACTGTTCTCAGACATGACCTCTTCCACATAAAGAGACAGTGAATGTGGACTTGACCATCTCAGAAAGGGGGCAGAGCTGTCAGAGATGACCCTCCATGTCCACACAAGGCAACAACCTCACCACTAATTTATTTGCTTTTTACTTTGTTTTGAAGACTTACCGCCCAGAAGAAACTGGCTTAACTGAACCAGCATTTTCAAACAGTTGGGCTTTCGCTGCCACACTGAAAAATAATTTGACAATGCAAGTTTCATTAAATCAATTAGAAAATCATTCAGTTCAAAATGAAATTCATAGTTATCAGTTCATCAAAACAAAAGTGATGACTTAAGAGCTACCCCCAAAATTTGACCTGACTTTTCATTGTTTTAAGGTGTAATGTGGAAGAAAGTTTCAGTTCCGATCTCCAGCTAAAGGAGTATCAAACTGTAATAAACCTAAAGCTACCCCCTCTGGGGATCTTAGTGTCCTCATTTTTTTCTACCACAGAAAAGTGGGAGCAGTAAAAAGGAACATTTTCTCTCTACTTTGCTCCTGGCAACAATATTATAGACTGCTGTGAATCCACAAGAGAAAAAGCAAATCTACATGATAAAGGAATTGTTGCTCATTCTGATAGCTGAGACAAAACTAATTCTAAAACTACTTCGTGTATCCTTTAATATTTGAACATAGTTCCCATAACATGGGAAGAGATAACTCTAAAAATATGGCCAATAAGTAAATTGGTGGATTCAAATCTTGTTTCAAATCTTGGGGTGTGTGTGTGTGTGTGTGAAGACATGATAAAAATTAGGTAGAGAGTGAAAAAAAAAAGAAAACTAAGCCACCTTCAGTAATTAGAAATGTTTCTATCTATATCAGAAGAGATATCAAATTGTTTGGCATTTTAGATTTTTAAAATCTATTTTATTTCTTTCAGAACCTAACACAGAACATACAATCTCATTAATTTCATCTTTTACTATCAGTAAAATAACAAAACAGAAGCTCTGCTCTTTCCTTCACAAAGGGTAGAGTTTATATTCTCCCATCTCCCTCAACATATTAGCTTAAAATGTAATTTCCTTAGTGGCTAGCACCACACACACTGGGGAGCAGACAGACTTATCAATATACTTGTCTATATCATGGAAGTTAAATTTCTGACCCAGAGAGATAATGTGTGTTAAACACACTCTGAAACCAAAAGGTTTGTGTCAGAGAAAGGGAGGAACACATGAATTTAAGATACTTTGTATGGAAACAATCTCAGGAAAACGTCTTACTGGACATTTGAGGGAAAATTTAAATGTCAGGAATACCACGATATTGAAAATGGGCATAATATGTAGAGCACAGATTCAAGTGAGGAACCCTTGGTTAGGAACCCAGCTGTACACTTACTAGCTGAGAGTATGTGGATTGGTCCTTAAATGCTCTTTTAAAATTTTTATTAGTATTTTTCATTGAATTAACTCAATGTGCAATATTGTGAAATCCTTAAATTTTCTGAGTATCAATCCCCATGTCTCTAAAATGAGGTTTATACAACCCAATGGATGCAGTGGACAATAACATGCGTCAGTGATAGCCAATACAGCACTCAGAAAGGCTCAGCAAAAAGCCTCTTTGGGTTTTGCTTAGTTGTTTAGGAAGGTTCCCATTTTTTCCCCTTGGACCTCCTTTCTGCTCACCTCTGTGTACCCTACCTTCTCAGTCTCTCTACACTTCCGGGTTTTTTTTTATGAGAAGGACTGACTTCTTTTGTCTATCAAATTTCTTCTTCTCTAAGAGCTTGTTTAAATCAGTTGAGTTCTCAGATGGGGAGACATATGACCAGGAGTAGAGAAAGTCCACCTTCACAGCCAGAAAGCAGTTTATTGCTAACAGAAAGGATGGGCGGGGGGAGAAGGGACTGTTATCTGGGCCTGGCACCGCAGTGTCCTCAGCTGGCAAGCTGATGTTTAGCTTTGATAGGAAGGTTTCTAGCTTTGAAGCCCATGGCTACATCTATTTTCATGTCCTTAAATTAAACCATAGTTCTGCGTCTAAGAAAAGTACGTGGTGTGCCTGCCCATGAGGTAGGTTGGATATACCCTCTGTAACTTCCATATCACGTTTAGAAGACATTAGGGTCCTACAGAAGTTGGCTACATCCACTCTCCAGATGAGACATTCAGTAGTGGAAGCGCCACGGGGACCACTGGACACCTCAGCCCCACGTACCCCCTGCAGACCCAGCAAACACACTCTCACTCACATGGAGCCCGGCCGCTGGTAGCCATTGCTCGAGGCAGTGTCTAGCCTTAACCTTCTGTACATCTTTGGAGGCAGGTCTGGGTTTGGTGGGGCTTTAGGCGTCTCTTTGGAACCTATGGACGTTAAGCTTTGAGTGGAACCACTGTAGCTCTTGTTTCCTAGAAAAGAAACCCCCCCAAGAAAACAGGCAAGGTGTTATTAGACAAAATAATAGCAATAGCACAGTCCATGCGTGTAACAAAAGGAAGCATTATTCTCTGAGCCCAAATGAGACGGTACAGAATGTTCTTCTGCACGGCCGCCCATCACTCAGGGAGACCAGAATCGACAGCAATTACAAAGACAGCACCTCACAGAGATAGAGAGAGCCAGGGAAAAAGTCTCAGCGCAGAAGAGTCTGAAAAATCCAGCTCAGGGACAAACTAGATAAGCATCATTCGTCCCTGCCCCATTAACTTCTCCCTTGATTAATCACACGGAACACTCTGGCAAGCTGCACGGAGCTAATGACATCTTGTGTACGCTCCACTCCGGCTCACCTTCAGCTGCAGCGATGGACCTGAGGAAGGTAGCTGAGGCTCTTTTCTGTCCTGAAGTCCCATGAGAACCTTTCTTGGACAGGTCTATCCCTGGGCTGGTGACGGAGGCCACGCTCTGGCAATCTGATTCTGCATCTGTTTTGGTTGCATCTTCTCTAGAACTGGACTCAGGACTAGTTGTCCAGAGACCAAGACTTTTCTGTCCATTGGATGGTGACGGGGATGCAATCCAGGGGATCCCTCCAGACTTCTCCCTGGGCTGGCAGGAGGTGGACTTTGTCGTGCTGTTTTGTTCAGAGGAGTGAGAGGAGAGGGACTCAATGCTCCCCATAGGCGTGCTGGCTGGGCTGCTGCTATAGGAGTCGCCTGAGCAGTGGCGGGAGAGAGAAAAGGACAGAGGCTCTCTGTTGAGAACAGCACAACCAAAACCCTTCCATTCTCCAAGTCACACAGGGTTTCTGGCCACCTGATCCCACTGAAGTGATGGGCCTTCCCCTGGCCTGGAGAACTGTCCTCAGGCTGGAGACAGCCTTTAAGATATGCATTTGATCTTGGTGAATGCATTTTTCAATACTATTCAAGGGGGATTTAATATGTGCCCTGCCCCTAAGAAATGATGTTACTCCTTATAGCTTGAGTGGGCTGACCTGAATTCAGACAAAATTCTGAAACAGGACTCACAAGTAAGAAAAATGATTCCATGATGATATTACTTAAAAAAAAATCAGTGAAAGGGATATTGAAAACATATTTATGACTTTTTTTTTTTTTTTTTTTTTTTTTACTTTTCTGATCTTAGGTGGTTCTGAATTACAATGCATCCAAGTCCTCCTCCATTCAAAGGCACCATTAAATGTCAGCTGCAAGTTACAAGCTGCTCTCAATTTAAAAGAGAGGGCTTTTCCCATTTCCTGTTAAGATTATAGCAATGTAAGAAACTGGCTGTTTAACTGGGTGTATTTTTTTAATGTTCCTAAAACTAAAGTATAAGAAAAAAAATCAGAGAAATTGTAAAAAGTGTTCAAATATGTCTACATTAAAAAGTAATGGTTTCTATTAAATATTGATTGTGGAAAAATTGGGGGGTTTATGGGTATGAAATAGAATGAAAATGGCCAGTTTAACACATCTTATGGGCTCAAGGTGCCTCCACCTCATCTTGGGGCCTGGCTCAGAACAGTAAGTTAGTGATAATGCGTGGTATAGTTTCACTTACTTCTTTTTTCCCCCCTCTCTTTGAGATACTTTGATACCCAAGAGATGATGCTTTAAGAACACAATGTGAGAAAAAGAAAGAAAATGCTTCAGCCAGTCTTTCTCTGGCTTTCTTCTCTACCACTTTGACAATGGGACAAAAGCTTCCACAAAGTAGCACCTCATGTACTTAATCACAGCTGCAGGAAAAAAAGGTGGTGGTGGTGGTGGAGAGCACTGAGCAAACTAATTATTTCCTTTGTAGCAGTAATAAATTTGCTTGTCCAAAGTACCTTGCAACTGTACTGACAGAGAACATACAAATGTTAGAGGTGGGGGAGGTTTTGGGGTGATAGCATCAGTGAGAACCACTTCTATTTCTACCTAATTAGCGGTAGAAAGTCTGGATGAAAGAATGAAGAAAGCCTCTCCCAAAGGCTGAAATACTTACTATCAGGTTCTGCCAAGCACGGAGTGTACCTCCCTCTGGGCTTCCGGGAACCTGTGGAGAGGCAGATTGCTCGAGTCCTTCGGGACCCAGACCGTGACTGAGGCTGAGGAAGAGGGATGCTTGGGTCTGGGGCAGTGTGAAAAATCTACATGAAAGAACGATGGGCCACAGTCAGCAAAAGGGAAAAATTGCCATTTTCATCATAAAAGAAGCTTTGAGACTTATATGCTACTTAATCTTAGAATTATATGCTACTTCATCTGTTGTATGCAAGGGATGCTTGATACCAAAAAATAAATATATTCAGTGAATCCCAGAATAATGACACCTTTCTTTCCCATTTTCACTGAGGAATGTTTCTTCTCTGGGTTTTCCTTTAGATGCTTTCCCAACAGTGAGTTCAGATTTCCCAATCATTTTAAGAAACCTTTCAAATAGGAACAAATGTCCATGTTGAGACACATTGATTGTTTTTGTGTGATAACTGTCTTTCCCTCTTTCATGCTAAACATAGCCTTTGGGTTGTACCATTTCCCCAGCAGAATGGGCCCATTTCTTAGGAGAAGGGGCCGCCATGCTGTTGGTTCTGAATAGTCAAGGAATGTACCAGGTCTCAGCACAGCTACAGGAGGCAGCCACGTGCTCCTTGGCGGGGAGGAAGCCTCCAGGCTTAGCTAGGTACTAGGGAGGGACCGGGGAAGGAGAGCGAGGCACAGTCATTCTCTCACAAGGACTAGATCTTACACAAAGGCATCACAAAATGTTTAGACCTTCAGTGGTTGACTTTGTTAATAATGCAATCAATTTGGCTTCCCCAATTTCTAACTTCCATAGATTCTAAGATCCCATTCTTATAAAGTCACCCTCCCAGGGGACTGGATAGAGATGACTTCAAGATTGCTCCAGAATTTTTTCTTTGGTTTTATTTAGAATATCACCTCTGCTGTATAATTAAGAGTCTAATTCCAGAGAAATTAAAGGGTTAAAATAGACTTATACACAAAGTTATTCTAAAGTATTATCTGAATATGTGCAAAAACTTGATTACATAAGTGCTCTGGAAGAAAATCTTTTTTATTTTTTAAAATATATTTTATTGATTTTTTTCAACAGAGAGGAAGGGAGAGGGATAGTTAGAAACATCAATCAGCTGCCTCCTGCACACCCCTTACTAGGGATGTGTCCATAACCAAGGTACATGCCCTTGACGGGAATCGAACGTAGGACCCTTCAGTCTGCAGGCCAATGCTCTATCCACTGAACCAAACCAGTTAGGACAGAAGAAAATCTTTAAGAGTAAATGATGGAGAAGGAAAGGAGATCACCTGGGCAGAAGGTTTTGAGGAGGATTTAAAAAATGAACAAGAAAAAGGGAAATCAGAGTCCTTACAAAGAACTAATTCATAGAAAATTTACAAGACTTACATTATACAAATCTGACTTTACAATGTGAAGCTACCAGATGATGCAAATGAAAAATCGAGATGATACGAATGCAACATACAAAATTTGACACTCCCACCTGAAAATTCAGCCTACCTTCTCATAGTGCTCTATCAGAATTTCAACGACAATATTCTGAAACTTAATATTCATCATAGCAGCTACCGTCTCTTCCTGTGCTCTCATGAGAGTTGGGCCAAATATGACACCGAGGTTTGAGACAGTCATGAGATTTTGTTGGCTATGTAGTGATACTCTGCAAACAAGAGCAACAAAGATATCTTAATTTAAATGTTTAGAAATTATAAAATGTTCTCAACTACCAAATTTGGGACATAATAAAATGTAAAACAAACATTCCATTGCAGGCTAATTTTCCCAAATAATCAGGTTTAGTCACTTCCAATTGTCATTAATGAGTATAGCCAAAAATGACATAAAAAGTTAACAGCCAAAGTAAAACATAACTATAAAAGTTAATATATTGAAGAGGAAAAATCTTGATTTCGTAAAGTGAGTGCAATCACCCTGAAGAGATAGTATCTTCTACAGTGGTATCTTCTTTGGTATCTTCTACAGTGCTCTACTTCTTTTATAACAGAAGGTTTAGAGTAGGCTGGTTGTAATTTTATTTGGATTCACCAAACATATTATTGAAAACATACTGCCAGGCACTGTCAGTTATTATTGCATTTAATTCTCCCAGGAAGTCAGGTTCTCTTATTGTACAAGTAAAAAACCAAACTTCCTAAAGTAAAAATGATGTACTTGAGGTCACAGCAAATTAGGAGCAGAGATGCTATTTGAATTCAAGTCTCCTAAAAACAAGTCAACGGTTTCCTTGAGCTCCCCACAGAAGACAACTGGCCAATGCATTTTTCTTCCCTCCCTCCCCACCTTCATCCCCCTCTCCCTCCCTCCTACATAAGACAACTGGCCAATGCATCCTCCCTTTCTCCCTCCCTCCCTTTCTCCCTTCTTCCCTCCCTCTCTCCCTCCCTCTTTTCCTTCCATCTTTCTAAGGCTTTCTGAGTGCTTCTGTAGTGCTGGCCACTGTGCTGGAAAACAGTAAGAAGAGGAAATAGGAAGAGGAAATCAGTGCTGGAATGAAACAAAAAGCCTGATATTATTGACCTGAGCAAAGTAATCTTGGTAGCTATCAGAGATGACTTTGACTAATTAACTAATTTAGAAACTGGATATATTCTTCAGAGGAAAAAAAAAACCTCATTCATTTGACCACTCTCCTAGGTTAGCCACTGCCTTTTCTCTGTTACTTTCAGCCAGGTTTTTAGAATGGAAAGTTCTAGGAAGGAGTGTAACACACAAGACTATATTTATATATGAATATGCATCACTAACTACATCCTAAAACCAAAAATAAAATGTTATGGGGAATCCAGGATGTTGGTTACCCATGCAATTCCTAGTACAAGATAGGGCATGCGAACTATCCCACTGACTGAAATGTCCCCTGTGCCCAATAGAGAACTATCTAAGAAGGCTCTTGGTTAAACGAAGAAGAGTTTCCATTCCAAGTTTCCTTCTTGTATAACCAAATATTACATATTGATTGTGTGTAATATATATTAGAGAATGTACTAAGAGAGTAGTCTGCAAAGACAGTGAGTCTATCTGGAATCAAAGCACGAACCCATCCAACTTGAAAGTGGGGTGTAGTCAGCTTAGTTATTTAATAGCTTTAGGCTTCAGTTTCCTCATCTAGTAAATATAGCAACCTTTATAGGGTTGAAAAATGAAATAATCAATTAAGTGAAATAAGATCTCAACATAATATTCCTACTGTAATTAAATTGGCTTTAGGAATGATTGCTAAAATATAAAAGTTCTTGATAGTGTAAACTGGACAATGATTAATATTAAGCTCACTGGAAATACATTTAGAAATCCTAAAAATATGCTCTATTTGAAAAAGGATAGTTGATGACTGTGTCAGGAGAGAATATTTTGATGACCAATTTACTCTTCACTGAATTTTCCATCTGCTGGGCTCCTGAGTTAACACCGACCCTTCTCACCTGCATTTCATCCATTTCTGCACCGTACTCCCTCAACTCCTATAGGTAACAGACATCCAGTTGCACTTCTGAATATTTAAAGTTAGAATCAAAGAAGAATCACAGATGGCCATGTTTTAAGAAAAAAAAAAAAGGATCCTCAGAAAGGAAGCAATCCTAGATAATAAAACCCTAATATGCAAATTGTCCCCTTAACTGGGAGTTCAACTAGGGGGCGGGGCTGGCCATCCAATCCCAGGAAGGAAGGCCTCCGCCAGCGGGAGGCAGCCAGGGGGAAGGGAGGTCCTGGCTGGCAGCCAGCAACTGCCAGGGATCCTACCTGGGCATGAATTTCATGCACTGAGCATTTAGTGATTTATATAACATCTCAGAGCTAATTAGTGGAGATTTGGAATTAGTCATTAAGTTGTTGTTTCTTTAGGCCAGTGACTAATTCAGGTCACAGGTCTAAAATTCTCTTGGTCCCTAAGGTTGCTAGAGTTTATAGTTTACCTGAGTCATAAGATTGCCAGGAACCAAGAGTGTTATTAGTTGTTTATAATTTACTTAAGTCATTAGAATACACATTCTACTATATAAAAAAAACACTAACTAGAAAAGATGCATGCACGCCCCTGTTCACTGTGCACTATTTACAATAGCCCAGGCATGAAGACAACCGAAGTGTCCACTAATGGATGAACAAATAAATAAATTATGGTATGTATTAACAATGGAATATTACCCACACATAAAAAAGAATGAAAACTTTGCCATTTATGAAAATATAGAGGAATCGCAAGAGTATTATGTTGAAAATTAAATGAGTCAGACAGAGAAAGACAAACACCATATGATCTCCCTCATATGTGGAATGTTAAAGAACAACAACAACAAAACATACAACAAGCTCACAGATACGGAGAACAGGCTGGTGGTTGTAAGAGCATGTGGGCTCAGGTATGGGGAAAATGTGTGAACTGTTGTTTTCTAATTGAATAAAATATTTTTTAAAAATAGAGACTTTATAAAAGTAGTTTCTAAAAGTCAATAAACAAACAACAGAGAGAGAGAAAAAGAAAAAAGATAAGAGCCAGGAATGGTGGTGAAGGATGAACAAGAGAATTTTAAGCACTTTTTTATGGCCAGACACCCTGTCCTGCTATTCCTTGTTAGCTAAACAACACACAATCAAATTAAGGGTAAAGCTTGTGTTCATCAGTACTCTGGGTAATTAAGCAACAACATTCATGTCAATTTAAAAAAACACATTACTAGAAAAAATAGCTTGAATACAACATGAGAATGACCAATAAATACAGTGTGGTTAAATTTCATAAAGAAGCTATACACAATTCAAAAACAAGACTTAAGACTAATTCTAATCAAGGATGAGATTTTGTTCATTAACAATAAAGGTATTGCCATAGGCAACAGTTAAAGATGAACTTGAAATTATGCCATTCCAAGTGAATTCTTGAGGGAATTTAATATTATCTCAAAGCCTGCATATTGAGAGTTATTAATAGATTATGTAGCACTATTTCAAATGTGCATGATTAAAATTAGCATAAGTTGGGTTACTACCTCTAGCAAACAAGGAAGGAATTAATTATTTGATTATGAATCATGGCATTCATTAAGATGCAAAATGTCTAATGGTTTTTACGACAGTGTGGATGGACCTACAGAACATTATGCTAAGCAAAATAAGCTAGTCAGAGGAAGACAGGTAAGTACCATATGATTTTACTCATATGGAATCTAATGAACAAAATGAACCAACAAGCAAAATAGAGACAGACTCATAGGCACAGAGCAGTCAGACAGCGCTGGGTGTGGGATGTGTGTGTGAAGGGATTGAGCAAAAAGGAAAGAGAAAGAATTCATCAACACAGATGACCACGTGGTGACTCAGGGGGAAAAGAGGAAGAGCAGCCGGGAAGTGAAAGAGGGGTATATGGGGAATAAATGGTGACAGAAACAAAACAAATTAAATAAATTAAAAAAAAGTAAATTAGAGAAAATGGAAGAAACTGTAAAGGGATTCTGAAATAAGTTTAAAATGTGAATTTGGACTTTTGTTTCCAATAAGGTGGCAAAAAAACTTCTGGAGAGAGAGAGAGAAAGAGAGAGGGAGAGAGAGAGAGAGAGAGAGACTCACAGATAAATATGTGATGGTTAATTCCATGGCCACATTTGTGACACTACAGTGCCCACATATTTGGTCAAACATAATTCCAGCTGTTTCTGTGAAAGTATTTTTCTTCTTACATAAGATTAACATTTAAATCAGTAGACTCTGAGTAAAGCAGATTAACCACCATAACTTGGGTGGGCTTTATCCAATTAGTTGAAGGTCTTAAGAGAAAAAGAGTAGGTCCCCTGAGAAAGAGGCATTTGGTCTCTGGACTGCCTTGGATTCCAGCTGCAAAATCAACTCTTTCTGGATCTTCAGCTTGTGGGGATCAGGCTCCCTCCTGTCTGGATCAGGCCTGCAGGGACCAGGCTGAAAATGGCTATCTGACATCCCCCGAAGGGGTCCCAAATTTCGAAAGAGCACTGGCCAGGCCGAGGGACCCCACCAGTGCACAAATCTGGGCCTCTGGTATATATACAGTATGTGTATATATAAACACAAACATCCTATTCATTCTGTTTCTCTGGAGAAACCTGACTACTGTGATATCTATCAAGATTTTTAAATACATCAATGACTTACAGCAGAATCAGAAAAATCTTCAGAAACCAAGAGATCCTATGAGCAAAAAAAGGAGTGGAAGATTGACATGGTAGGACCTATTGACCCTATTAATATGGTGAGCTCATTTTCAAACTTAGGGATCAAAATGTATTTAAAAGAACTGGGGGGAAACTATATACTTTCACATATGTTTTTAAGCTGACATGTAAGTTTTTCATTATTAGTTTAACCAAGGAAAAGGATATGATTATTTTCATATTGTACACATACCCAGGTGCATACACATGTACATACAGATGTATCTCAAAATTAGTCATTCATTTTTAAAGCACATTCTACAGACTCTCATGACAATACCGATGTCCCAGCACCATCACACAATTAAGGTGACACGGACAAGCTTAACTTTAACAGCTGAACAAGTAAAGCGAACAACAGAAGTCAGAGAATTACTTGACCAGGTGCTTTATTAAGATGTCCAGCATCTCTCTGTTTTTCTCTGGCAATTTGTGTACCAATGCATGTACAGCTTCCACCCGGTAGTTTTGGTCATCAGATTCTGTAAGATAAAAAGGTTGCAAATCTCAAGTATTTTTTTTATATATTTTCATATATTTTATTTTTTAACACTTATAATTTTGCAAGCTAGCGTAAAATATTATCCTCAATATTTTGTTAATTAGCACTGTATACCTTTTAAAGCTAACGGGAACATTGTTTCATTGTAAATGATTGTAAAATAAAAGGATCATATTAAATGCCAATTAGTCTCAAGTAACATGCGAACCATTAATTTTATCAATATTTTTGGCTTTATGCACAAAGATGTATTTCAATGATGAACTTAATAGTAAAATCAGTTCTGTCAATCTAACAAATCAAAGTATCACAGTTAAAGCAATATTTAATCTCTGAAATTATATAAAGAGGCATATACAAAATTGAGAAATCAGCTATAAAAAAAAGATACTATATAACTTTATGTAGAGTTCCTTATTTCTTAGAGAAATGAGGAAAATTCCATGGCACAAGTATCAATTACACATGGTTTTGTACATGTTGGTATCTTCCTGCTTTACTTAGAGGAATTTGGCCTTACCAAAAAGATATCAGAATGTTCAGGGTAATTCAACGGACAGCTGGAAGCCTGAAATAAAATTGCCCAGTGCATAAGATCCCAAGCCATTCATATAATTTTAAATGGAAGCTCAGATATTTAACTCCTATTTGTTTCCAACTAAAAAAATCTTCTGAAAATATGGAAAAATACCTAATTAATATATTCAAATTACTTCTACACATTAAAAAAGGGGGATTTTTTATTTCCTGTTTTGTGATAAGAGCATTCTTCAGAGCTATGGGGTTAAGTTCTAAGCCATCACTGACTGCTTACTAGCATGCCTGTTTTGCATACCAGTAGAATCCAGTCCACTTTTGCCATTTGTGGATAACTATGACAAGATACAAAAGCATGTGTATGCCATAAATAGCTCTGGCTAACAGCGAACTGCTCACACTGAGCAGATCAAATTCTCTATAAGGAGAGCAGTGTGGACCACAGCCAAACCCCACTCCTAATGTTTAAGACTGCTACATCAATTACTTTTTTCCCGATTTGTAAAATATATTAAGAAATAGTAGCTAAAATAAAAGTCCCTAAATATGAGAAGTATTATTAAACTTGTGAACATTTTACAAATTATTTTTATTATAATCAAATACACAAGAGCTTCCTGCTTCTACTACTTAACTACTTAAAAATGTAAACGTGAATTAAAAAAAATAACTACCCTAATTTATCCAAAGAACAAGTCAGGTATTGGAGAGTATGTCAAAGAGAAAAAAAAAAAATCTGATTTCCATATTAATACATAAATAAACCAATGCTTATAAAAGTATCCCTCTATATTTTATATTAGTTGGCTTTAGGATAGTATATCTTTTTAAACCAAATAAATCCAACAAAACTGGAAAATACCATGCATAAATGTCGTACGAAAAAATTCTTAAATGATCAATGCCGAGATTACTAATAGCTGTTTGCTTCACATAACATTTGCAAAATGTCCAAGGAAAACAAGGCAACGTTCCATAACATGCCACAATTTTTATTGCAAAGTGGCCAATTTTTGTGAGGGTGGGAGTTTGATCTCAAAAACAACGTTCCATTTAAGGCTCTTTTATACAGAAATTGCCATCATGACTGATAAAGTATCTTTAGTGTTGCAAGACTTACATGGTAAGCATAAAACTCCTACCTACATTTATTTGGTAGTGTACACTCAATGGAAAACAACAAGGCATTAATAACAGCCACTTCTTTTCAGAAGATATGCAGGTAACAGGAATGAACACTGACTTACTAGGGTAAGTTGATGACACAGTTAACAACTTAATTGGCATTCTTTTTGAAGGTGGGAAGTTAAACTCAATACAAAAAAAAAAAAAAAGTGCTTTCAATGCATAGTGTTATATCCGTGCTGCCATGTCACAGAAACAGGCTTGCCAAGGCAGGTGTGGTGTATGAATGCTGGAGCCTCACAGAACTGCAATCAAATGCAACTATAAAAATACTGAGTAAAGTTTACCATCTGACCAGTGGATAATACTTTCAAGGCATTCAATTAGCTTACCCTTTGCAGTACCCTAAGCTATTCACATTGACAACCACATTCAGGGTAGTGCTTGCTGCAAGGGAGGCAGGTAACCAGTTGTTTTGGCTACAATTTCATGGGAAGGCATTCCTTGGGTTCTACATCAAAGTGACAGTATTACACAGTCTAATGGCAATCACTGATAGGCTGCTTACATGAATGATATTTCCTTCATCCATTGTGTTGGAAGGACCCAGTGGGAAGAGGAAAAACAAAAACAAAAACCTAATACTATTCCAATTGACTGAGCTGGGGAAATGGAAGTTCCTTAAGATCCACATGGCACTTGACTTGTCATTATTTATAAGGGTTTTCCTTCAAGTGAAACTACTACGTTGCCTCCCAATTTCTCTCCAAGTGTTGAACGGTCCTTTAGGTCATCCAAGCCATTTACTTGCCACTCATGTTTAATACCTGTAAATTTCTTCTTAATGGCATCTTCAGAGCCAGCATAAATCATCTTGCTTTTTAAAGGTGCACTTTCAGGAGCCCAAGATCTGCTTGCTTCCTCTACAATTATTTGTCTTTTGTCATCGCTTAAACAGAAGAGAACTTTCTTTTTTTGATCTCTTCTTGTGTAGAAGATTTCCTTACTTTCATATCATTAAAAACTTTGATGACTTCATCATTCACTGTAACTCCAGAAGCCATAGTGCCCTCGGCTGTGGCTGCGCGGCTGGGCTCCGGCTCGGAGCGGGGAGGAGGAGGAGGAGGGGCGGGGAGCGGCCAGTGCGGGGCACACCTGGAGCCGCAGCCCGGGAGGCCGAGGTGGCGGCGGCCGGGGGGCGCAAATCTCAAGTATTAATTGCATTAAAAATGTATCCATAAACATTAATCATCAGCACAACCACACCCACCCCGTCATGACCTAAAAGCGTTGTTTCAAATGGTTATTACCACGTATCATTCCCTAAGACTGAGAGAGGCTCAGTAACTTGTCCACGACCATAAAGTTAGTGAGAAAAGAAGGTAGCACCCGGTTCTATCTAATACCAGCCAGTGCTCTTAGCCACACACTATGGCCTGCTTTGGTTTTGCCAGGATTACAGACTGCCTAATGTGTGGTCAGGCACTATGACTAATGCTTTATCATACTGAAACCTCCAGCGACTCCATCAGACTAGAGGAAGCAGGCATTCCTTTCCAAATTTTACAAATTCTAAAACAACCAGGAGTTCTTTTGCTGGGGGGTTAGAATCATGGTGCAAACAGAGGCCTAGTCAATTTTAAGCCCGTGCTACCAACAGTGCATCTGAAGAGAGAAATCATCTACAGCAAGTGGCATCTGCCAAGCCAAAGCCAAGATGCAGACTTGTCTGCTAGAGAACCTTCTAATCCTTCAGAATAAGGAATCTATTTAACATTCTTTTACTGCATTAAACAAACTCCGGGGTGACTGCCCATCCCACCAAGCCCTTTCTCAGCCTAACCGATAGGGCTTATATTATGGGACCACCATTTCTTCTAGGCACACTGATCTGGAGTGAGGAAAGGCTGGCCAAATAGAGCTCTCTCTCTCTCAGGAGTTGAAGTGAAGTTACCAAAACTGACCTGTCTGATGAGTATATGGAAAGGTAGACCATGTAAAACCAGGGCTGCCGGGACCTAATGTGCTTCATCCATCTCAAGAAAGTTAGACTGAAAGAACAGAGATGAGAGACCTTCCAAGTAGAGTGGGGAGAGACGTGTCAGTTCCCAGCTCAGGTTCCTCGTTGCAGACCCCTGGGAGGCCTGACCCTTTCTCGGCCAAGGAGTTCGGTGAGATATTGCTTCCTCTCTAAATAGCCTCCCCTTCTTACTGAGCTGGATTTCTATGGCTTGAAACCAAAGAATATCTAATTTTATTAACTTAACAGCTAGAAAATAGGATTACCTTTGACCCAGACAAAAGATGAATTCTTACAGACAAGAACACTTGTTAATGATCATGATCGTGAATGATATGATCATGTTTGCCAGAGAGTAAGTGTAGAAAAAAGTCTGACAACCAGATAGATGTTTGTATCAAATGTATCAGCAGCTGGTTGAGTCATTTCAGCTAAGTGGTTCACACACCATTTGTTATAAAATACATTATTTTACAAGAAAGAGTTCTAGATTAAGAGTCTAACAGACTGGCTTGTAACCCTGGTATTGCCATGAATTTACCAGTGTCCTTACACAATGCCTTTTACCCAGTCTGGATCCTGACTTCTTAATCAATGAAATGACGAAAGTCTTGTTCATTTCACTAAGGCAGATTTTCATGAAGAGAATGTCGCGTGGGGAGCTTTCAGGAGGAAGCTCAGTAGCAGAGTTGTACATATCTATTCACAGGATCATGTGGTCAGCCATGTATGCAGGACTGAAAACCCAGGCCACTCAACTTTATCTGACACTGTTATCAGCAGACAACATTTCCTGTGGCATTACAATGTAGTAATAAAATAATGCAAAATTTCTTTCTTGGTTTGTGAAAAAAACAGTTGTTCCAGGCACACCTCATACACCTTAACAATGAAATCCCAAATCCTAATTGTTACAACGCATTGTGATGCTGTCAGATGGCGCCCTGGGACTAGGATCCCAATGTTTTAAAAGTAGATATTTCTAACTCCTCAGGTTACACGTTTCTCACAGACACCCTCCCCTTCCTCCCCTCAGGTTTTTAATTAAATGTATCCACTGATCTAAAGAAATGACATAAATATGTAACCAGCAATTACTACAAACATAATATGGGGGAGGAGCCTCTTTCCTGCCAAAATATCTGATTCTTCTCTCCAGATTTGGGAACACAGTTTCTTCCCTCCAGATTTGGGAATAGTATGTATGTGTACGGTAGTAGCATAACTGTACATTTCTGTAGTCTTATATATCTAACTATGAAGTTGTTCTTGTAAAAAAATAACATCATTAATCAAGTAAAATGTAATTAGAGTAAGTCCTCACAGCTTTTGGTGATCACACCAGAATGTCACTCCAATGAGGTCTTATTAAATGACAAAATATTTAGTTCATCCTGTAATTACTTATCCTCTCTAATAAAAGAGTAATATGCAAATTACCATACCTCTGCTACACCCACAAGCCATGCCCACAAGCCACATCTACCAGCCAATCAGGAGCAAATATGCAAATAAACCCCAACTAAGTTGGCTATGGTCACTGAGAGCAGGAGGGAGGCTTGGGTTTCCCTGGCAATGGAGGAAGCCAAGCTTTCTGCCTACTCTTGCGAGCCTAGGCCTCCACTCAATGTTACAAAGTTTCAATTATAGAAGATAAATAAATTCCAGATACTAAGGCCTACGCTTGGGTTGCTGGGGGGCGCGGCTGACCTGCAAACCACCATAGGCCCCTCACCAGGCTGCCCCATGCCCCAGTGAAACCCCCACTCTGATCTGGGACACCATTCAGGGCAAACCAGCTGGTCCCCATCCATGTACTAGGCCTCTATCCTATCTAATAAAAGAGTAACATGCAGATTGACCATCACTCTAACACACAAGATGGCTGCCTCCATGTGGTCAACAATCCTGCCCCCATGTAGACACAATATGGCCACCACAAAATGGCCAGCAGGGGAAGGCAGCTGGGAGGGACCAGGACTGCAAGGGAGGGCAGTTGGGGGTGATCAAGTCTGCAGGGGAGGGCAGTTAGGGGTGACCAGGCCAGCAGAGGAGGGAAGTTGGGGGTGACCATGTCTGCAGGGAAGGACAATCAGGGGTGACTAAGCCTGCAGGGGCGGGCTGTTGAGGGAGACCAGGCCTATAGGGGAGGGCAGTTGGGGGCGATCTGGTCTGCAGGGAGGGCAGTTAGGGGTGACCATGCCAGCAGAGGAGGAAAATTGGGGGCAAACAGGCTGGCAGGGGAGCAGTTAGACATCAATCAGGCTGGCAGGGGAGTGGTTAGAGGGTGATCAGGCTGGCAGGCAGAACAGTTAGGGGAAATCAGGAAGGCAGGCAGGTGAGCAGTTGGAGCCAGCAGTCCTGGATTGTGAGAGGGATGTCCAATGTGGATCAGGCCTAAACAGGCAGTCAGACATCCCTCATGGGGGCCCAGATTGGAGAGGGTGCAGGTTGGGCTTAAGGACACCCCCCCATGCACGAATTTCATGCACCGGGCCTCTAGTTTGTTAATAAAACATATTGTAAAGTATTAAGTATCACATTGACAATTTCTTAATATGTAGAGAAGTCTTAACTAGCTGGTTTAAAGTTATACCTCTAAGTAATACAGCATAAAATGACATCAAAGGAAGCATACTTACTAACAGCAAGAATAAAATCTTTGTGCAACTTGTAAGTCATTAGTGGTTCTGCAAGGCACCTGCAACAGAGAAGGAAGAATACCTTACAATGGCAGTATCTCTTTATTTCTCTGGACATGTGGTGCTTCCGGGAACTGGTGGTCAGGCTGCATTGCAAGATAAGTTCTAGTAGGGAGGCTGCAGGCAGTGCTAAAACAAAGACCTCAGAGATCCAATGCAAAGACCTCAGAGATCCCTTAGCACTTCTTGCCACAATTATGATGTTAAAAAAGGGAGGCCCAAGGACCATTTTTTCACTTTGTGAGCAAAATTCCTCTCAGATATGGGGATGATATTAAGAAAAACAACTTTCAATTTCAGCTTACTTGTAAGAAATACATGCGATTCAAATTTACTATGAAACAGCCCTGGCCAGTTTGGTTCAGTGGATAGAGGGTTGGCCTGCAGACTGAAAGGTCCTGGGTTCAATTCTGGTCAAGGGTACTTGCCTAGGTTGCAGGCTTGGTCCCCAGTAGGGGCATACAGGAGGCAGCTGATCAATGATTCTCTCTCATCATTGATGTTTCTGTCTCTCCCTCTCCCTTCCTCTCTGAAATTGATAAAAACATATTTAAAAAAAATTACCATGAAACAAATTACTTGGTATTCATGAGATACTTCAACCTTTTGAGTTTATTATTTGAGAAATCAAGGATAAGTTCCAGAACACTAAACACAAACATTACCACCTCGTGGTCTCACTTGCAGCAAAGGGGCTGTGCTGAGGAGTGGAGTCCACACACGGGGCATGGCATCCCCAGGTGACTGTCCGAGCCAGGGAGATGTCACCGCAGAGTGTCTGCAGTTAACCCTGCTCACCTGAGGTAGTTTTTTAGTCCACTTGTTATTGTCTTGTTATCCCATAGTTCAATATCAATGTCCATATCAGGAGGGGATTTGGGAGCTAAAGAGAATAAAAATAAAATATTTAGATCGTTCAATTAAAAATACCATTTGCACCATTAAGAAAACAGGGACCAAAGTAAGTAGATCAAACAAAGGGGCACTAAACCTCAACTATTTCTTGTGAAATAATAGTTTCCCAAGTCAAATTATTGCTAAAGGCTAACATCACAGAGCGTCCACCATGTACTGGGCATGCTTCTAAGTACTTCATGTGAATTAAAATTTCCAGTCCTCACAATTCTCTTTTTTTTTTTTTAATATATTTTATTGATTTTTTACAGAGTGGAAAGGAGAGGGATAGAAAGTCAGAAACATCGATGAGGGAGAGACATCGATCAGCTGCCTCTTGCACGCCCCCTACCGGGGATGTCCCCGCAGCCAAGGTACATGCCCTTGCCGGAATCAATCCCGGGACCCTTTAGTCCTCAGTCCGATGCTCTATCCACTGAGCCAAACCGGTCTCGACGTCCTCACAATTCTTAATGAAGCAGGCACTATTATTATCCCCAGTTTATAAATGAGGAGGTTGAGGCACAGAAAGGTTAAGCAAATTACCCATAACCACAAAGCTTTCAAGTTGGCTGAGCTGGATTCAAGCCAGGCAATCTGAATCCAGCAATGATAAATCTCATTGCAACTCTAGCTAATCCAGGGACACGACAGAGAAAGTCCAACATCATAAAAAGCCCCCCTCTCAAATTCTGATTGTTCTTCCATTATAACTGAACATTGAAATTTGAATAAAAAATATTACTTGAAAATATCCAAGGATAAGCAATAGGTCATGTCTCCAAACAAACAAACAAACCAAACAAAACAATACCAACAAAAAAACCACCTATGATTTGGACTCTCTGTGAGAATACAAAAATTAGGTAACTGTTTCATCCCAAACTTACAAAATGTCGTGTTCATGAGTTTCTGAACTTTGGAGTTCACTCCTCCTATTCGGTAGAGGCCTAAAATTGTGATGCCTAATGGAAAGGAAAAAATCACAAGAAAACGACTTGAGACAGGTTCCGAAGTACAGAATGTTAAAAACTCAGACATATGCCTACACATAATCTGAAAGCTGCTTATCCAATTTTGTGGTCTCACTTTTGCAAACCTCCCCTGGAAACACCCACCAGACATATATTTCTCAGCGCAGACACTGAACAGTGATTTGAAAGTCTTTGAAGCTCTTCAAAGTAGCGAAGTACGCCTGCCTACCCCCCACCACTTGAATATGAATATGAAATAGCGTTGCTCATCTATTTCTTCGGTCACGGAGTTCTGCATGTTGAACAGTTTTGTGGCATTTTTATCTTCACTGTAACAGTGAGGAAACAGATTCAAAGAATATAAGAAACCTACTTAACGCCTCAAAACTTCTAAGTGGCAGCACCAAAATTTGAATATAAGTTTAAAGAACTCCGCAGTCCAGTATGAGTTTTGCTTCAGACAGGTTTTCCTGAAACTGTGATAGCCTATCAGACCACTACAGTGGGCTTCAGGAGAGAGGTCATGACCAGAGTGAGGAAGGCGCTGAAATCCTCACAGTGACTGAAATCACTGAAGGAAATCATATAGGGAAGGAGGGGCTGAACACAAGCTACTTAGGAATCTTACTGACCTCCCTAAAGCAGAAAAAAACACACACACACACAAAAAAACTTAAGGGGTACTTACAATAATAAATATTTGCAAAGTCCATCAATATCAGTAAAAAGTAAACTGAGACTATGTGGGAAGATGTGACCAAGTATATTTATAGGATGATTTTTGATTAACTGAAGCTCAAAGTAAAACTATGTATTTATATAATCACAGAGTTTCTTAAATTAATCTCATGGTAATGGCTAAATACACCTCATTTTCTGAGCATTTGTACATAAGAATGGACCACATGACAGCAGCGATATAGTGTCAGGTGTACTGACCTCTTGTTTCCACAGCTTGAATGCATTTCCTCACAAAGTTGAACCCTGCTTCATTTAAATACACTGAAAAAGAAAAGAAAATCATTTTAAGTGTTCATGCTGAAATTACATTTCCCCTTCATTGGCCTCTGTCGTTTTATGGTTTAACGATGGGTTTGGATAGAGTCTGATTTTCATATGTGGTACAAGCTGAGGAGGATGGTTCACACTTACCACAGTTATTACAATGAACTTGCTTCATTAGAAACACAAATCCTTTCAGACAGTGAATATGTTACATTGATCCCTTCCATTTTCTCTAAAATTACCAATATCCTTCATTACAGGTTTTCACAGATGATAAAAGCAAAATGTAATAAGAATGAACTTTTATTGTATGTAAGTAACTCTATTACAAAGCCAGTCACATGGGATTCTCAAAAAAAAAAAAAACACATGATGATGTAGAGAGAAAGCTTTAATTTTAAAATGATTCTCTGGGTTGCTGTAAACTTCACTTTCTTTGTTCTAAGCTCTAGAGCCAGAATTCTAAACTTCTCGATTCCAAGTCCAATGATCCTTCTTATTATATTTGTACCATATTCAAAATAATTCAAAATAACTTTAGTCAGTCCACTAAAAATCTCCCAAAGATTTTTATTACATTGTGAAATAGCATTTTATTTTCATTGCTTTATGCTAGATTTTCCTAAAATCAGGTGTTTGTGTTTTTTTCCCCCCAGTTTTATGGCCTAATCAAATTAGATTACTTGTTTAAACAGAAAGGATTTAATAATATTAAGTAAAAGTGACAAGAAAAACTCAAAATAAATTTTTGTACTATAATAAAAAATTTCATCATATGTGGTGGAGATAAGGAATAATATTTCCAAATAATAACATATGCAGACAATTCAAACTAATCAAAAATTAAAACTTGCTTCCATTTAAAGATGATAGATTAAACATATCCATGCAGCTCAACATAGATTCAAGATCATATATCCTATCTAATAAAAGAGTAATATGTCAATTAACCATACCTCTGATCAAGCCAACCCCACAAGCCATGGCAATCAGCCAATCAGGAGCAAATAAATCCCAACCAAGATGGCTGTGGCTACCGAGAACAGGAGGGAGGCTTGGGTTTCCCTGGCAATAGAGGAAGCCAAGCTTTCTGCCTGCCTTTGCCAGCCTAGGCCTCTGCTCAATGCTACAAAGTTTCAATTATAGAAGATACATCCCAACAGAAATGGCAGCAGCCACAGAGCTGGAGAGAGCAGAGGCTAGGGTTGCCAGGGCGATGGAGGAAACCAAGCTTCTGCAGCTCTAGCACCTAGGCCTCCACTCTAGGCTACAAAGTTTCAATTATAGAATTTAAATAAACCCAAACAGAAATGGCTATCTCCACAGAGCAAGCAGAAGGCTTGGCTCCACTCCAGGCTACAAAGTTTCAATTGTAGAACATAAATTAATCCCAGGGCCTCCACTTGGGTCACTAAGGGGCGTGGCTGGCTGCAAACCACCATAGGCCCCTTGCCTAGGGCGTGCCATGCCTCAAGGGAACCCACACCCTGATCCAGAACACTCTTCAGGGCAAACAAGCTGGCCCCCACCCATGCACTAGGCCTCTATCCAATCTAATAAAAGAGTTATATGCAGATTGAGTATCAATCCCACACACAAGAGGGCTGCCCCCATGTGGACACAAGATGGCCACCACAAGATGGCCAGCAGGGGAGGGCAGTTGGGAGGTTCCAGGCCTGCATGGGAGGGAAGTTGTGGGTGATCAGGCCAGCAGAGGATGGCAGTTGGGAGGGAGCAGGCCTGCAAGGAAGGGCATTTGGGGACTATCAAGCCTGCAGGGGAAGGCAGTTAGGGGCGACCAGGCTAGCAGAGGAGGGAAGTTGGGGGCAAACAGGCTGGCAGGGGAGCAGTTAGACATCAATTAGGCTGGCAGGGTAGTGGTTAGGGGGTGATTAGGCTGGCAGGCAGAAGTGGTTAGGAGCAATCAGGGAGAAAGGCAGGTGAACAGTTGGAGCCAGCAGTCCTGGATTGTGAGAAGGATGTCTGACTGCCCCTTTAGTCCCGATGCTACTGGGATCAGGCCTAAACGGGCAATCGGACATCCCTCAAGGGGTTCCAGATTGGAGAGGGTGCAGGCTGGGCTGAGGGACACCCCAACCCCCCATCCCCCATGCACAAATTTCGTGCACTGGGCCACTAGTATAACATAAATAAATAAATGAGAAATCAATGACTAATTTTCATTTTTAACAATAAACAGAGCCCCAAAAATGCAGCCTTAGGAAAAAACAATGCATTAGCATTTTTGTACCAATTAAAACTGCAAGTTCTTGACATTTATAATGTTTGTTTCTTAAAGTCACATTGTTCAATTTTTCAATAAAATAATTTTAAGAGAGAAAAGCATTTAAAAAAATTTAATAAAACTTGGCTATGGCAAAATGAGTGAAGATAAAGGTGATATATAAAAACAGAATTTAAGTATTCATTTTGAGAAAAATAAGCAATAACCAGGCTACATCTTGAAAGTATACTGGGCTGTTTGGCAACAATACCTCCAGTCTGTTCTAAGACACAGATCTGACAGACTCATCATGAAGAATACAATCTTACAGACATTAAGTCTGCCTGCCAGGTCGTTCCATGGTACTGCTGTCGTGATGTGTCCATGGGCCTTGTGCTTTAGTTCTATTCACTTCAGTAAACAAAACGCTATCAATCAATTTAAAGATGTGGAAGAATATCATATGTTGGTGAAGATAACCATGCATTTCTCTTGTTTCTTTTCTGTGCTTTAAAAAAAAAAATCTTTATTGCCCCCCCACCCCGCCCACATACACACATTGCCCTACTTCACCCAGATCCTACCTGCTCTAGGCCTTTACCACCCTATTGTTTGTGCCCATGGGTAATGCATACATGCATATTCATTCTTTGATTAATCTCTTCCTGTTCCCTTCTCCCCTCTTCCCTCTGAGATTTGTCAGTCTGTTCCATGTTTCCATACCTCTGGTTCCAATTTATTCATCAGTTTATTTTGTTCATTAGATTCCTTGTTTGTTTATTTTGATTTTTAGATTCCATTGTTGACAGATATGTATTGTCATTTTATTGCTCACATTTTTAATCTTTTTTTTTCTTTTCCTTCTTCACTTTTGTTGTTGTTTATTTTATATCCTTTGCTACCACCTAAAAGAGTATAGGGAGGTTCCATTGTGTAGAGATGGCACCCAGCTTTGCTTGGAGCCAAGGAAGCCTGGGTTGGGTCTGGTCTAGTTCACTGTATGAATGGGAGTTTGCCCATGAACTTCTATGGACTCTAGTTCTTTCATTTATAAAATGAGAGAAATAATATTACAGGTTAAATGTTTGTAGTAAGATAAAGATAAAACCATACGAGGCAGTGAAGAGCTCCTAACCTAATTAATGCTAGTTTCCTTCTCCATGTGTACCTGTCCACACATCACAGCTATCTGAATGAAAACAGAGGAAATGATGAAAGGGACAGTGGTCACTCTCCCACTTATCAGTTGTTTCATAGCTCAGTGCCTCAGTTTCCTCTTCTATACAGTAAGGATAACAGCAGTAAATCTTCAGAGGGCTATTCACAGATAGAATACAGTAACATCTGCACCAGTCATAGAGAGAACAGTGCTTAGAATATACTAAGTGCTACAGAAGTATTGGCTATCACTATAACCATCATTATTGGCCATGGGAGAATATAAAAACCTACACGTGTAAAATACATGGGCACAGCTGCAGTCACTGGGGCTTGAAGAACTGTCTGTCAGGAGTGTTATTTTTCAAAGAGGCATACATATTACTTATGCTAAAGTATTTGGGGCTAGAGCAATGATCTGTTTCTTTTTCTTAAATATATATTTTTTTATTTCAGAGAGGAAGGGAGAGGAAGATAGAGACAGAAATATCAATGATGAGAGAAAACCTTTGATCTGCTGTCTCCTACAAGCCCACTACTGGGGATGGAACTCACAACCTGGGCATGTGCCCTTGACCAGAATCGAACCTGGGACCTTTCAGTCCATAGGCCAATGCTGAATCCACTGAGCCAAACTGGCTAGGGCTGTTTCTTTAAATAAACACAGATCAGGCATAACCCATTCGGGCCCATGAATCTAGCTGATCACTGGAAAAAAATAGGTGTATATTAAGAAATGTCCCTACACTCATTATACTCAGCAAATCACAATGAAGACATATATCCTCTCATTGGAACTGAATAGACTGAAGTCATTGGAATTACTGTCCACCTATATATGTTGCCCCTTCCTGTAGGAAGATCACATTATTCAGCTCCCTGAAAGTCAGCTTGCTCCTGGGATATGCACTAGCCAATGAAATATGAATGGGAGTGACACATGTCATTATCCAGCAGACACTGAGAATCAATATGTAGCCTGCCAGGTTCTTTCCCCCTCTGGCATGAGATCAACAACGATACTGGGAGAGGCCCCTCCATGAGTTTGGGTTCTTGTGTGGACACTGTGTACCCGATCTGGAGCCACAGCTGACCAGGATGGACCTGCATCATGATCAGCAATGAAGCCACTTTGGTAAGCCTCTGAGATTTGAGGATTATCTGTTACCACAGCAGAAGCTGGCCAGTCTGATTTGATAATGTATAACTTACACAATTTGCTATGACAAAAAGGACTAAATAAATAAAGGCAATGCCACAGTTAACTTTTCCTTGCTTAACTGGAATACTACATCCATTTTTTCCTCGGCTACTGCCCAGTCAATTTGTGTAATAGGCAGCAAAGGGCAGCAGTGGCACTGCCCATTCCTGGCTGCCTTGCCAACTACTACTCAACAGCGCCTTCATACAAGCACCCAGAACTTTCTACTGAGGGCCGAGAAGAGGGTAACACGGCATAAACAGGCTATGGCACACTGTCTCCCAGTGGCTGATATAAAGCCAGTCACATGGAGTAGTCAGGAGGACGGCAGGGGCAAACACAAATTGCATAAAGGAAAACAATCAACCTTCCAAAGGCATGAAGGGGTTAGTAGACTGAGAATTCAACACAAGTTATGTTCTCTAGAACTCAGAAAGAAAAACTAGGAACTCCTTAGTGTTCCAATGAAATGCCAATGGAAAATGTTCTTAATAAATCAAATCACACCTCACACCATGACAGAGTTACAATTTACTGTAATTCTCATTGAGTAGAGGACAGGGTGTTCCAGCTGCAACAGTAGAGGAAGGTTGAGTATGGATTGCTGAATCGTGGCTCAATGCTGACCAGAACAACAGACGGCGAATTATGCTTCCTGATTGATTGTTTGGTAGTTGCTGGCTTGCTCATGTGCCCTCTCTGAGGCTTCCAAAAGGGTTAGAGCTTACCAGAGAATGGGAGCTACTTTATCACCTCCTCACTGGGTCGCCACCCCAGCCCTGCATCTCCCTGCTCCAGAGAGGACCAGAGGGAAATGCAGAATGCAACTACCCCCAAATTCCTGGAATGGAAATCCTATAAAATGGATGATACTTGGCCTTCAGAGGTAGAAGGAGAAGACAGGCTAAATTTAAAAAAGTCATTTATTCAATTGAAAGTTAAGTGTAAACATTGTGTGTGTGTTTCGCCTCCTCTGGAAACTATTCAGGGCCAAAGCTTTTATTGAAAACAAAGTTTCTATAGGCAGTTTGGCAGTATAAAAGCTATTAATTTGAAAAGAATTCAAACAGCAATGAGAGGGGGAAAAAAGAATAGTCTTCCATACAACTAACAAAGCAAAAGTCCTTGTACCTTCCATTTCCCAGTAATTAAAAACCCAGAATGTCCTTACAGATGTAATCTACTTGGCCTCACAGTACATTCTCAGGGTTGACAAAACAAAGCAACACTTGTCTTTAGTTTCTACTTCACTTTTCCAACCTGCCATTTCAGATTAAAAGGCCCCTTACCACAGGCAACCATATTACATGGGGCTTGAAAGAAACAGAAAAGAGAAATGAGTGCCTTTACTGGTGTTTATGATAAGCAAAGAGCCCTTTCTCTTCTTCCTAAAGGATAAGCAGGTGGCTCTCCACAGCCTTAGCCCGGACGTTCTCTCGCCCTGGCCCTGCTCATGAGGAGCACTTTGGATCTGGTCTCAGTGATAAAAACAAACTGCATTTGCTCAAGGGCCGGGAGGAGAATGTGGTGAGGGAAGAGGCTATCACCAAGGGACGTCTGAGAATTTCCAGAGTAAACTGTCTACACAGCAGTAGGAAGTTCAAAAGCATTTGTGTCGCGATGTCAGTTCCCGAGGACGCGCAGCATGAGCTTAATCTCTCTGTTTATTGCTTGGGCACACTTCCTAGGGACTCACGGAAAATCACTGAAACACACAAGAGGCAGAGATTTAGAGCTATTGGGAAATTTTGCAAGTGTCTTCTGGCCCAATCTCTTTGATTCTGTACATGAGTACTGAATGTTAGTTGACTGTCATTACACTTTTATTATGACTTTTATTAGCAGAAACTTCATTTGAAAGGAGCTCCTGTTACCTATTCACAATGACTGGAATAAAGCAGGTATACAAAGGAATGCTGCTGAACTGAATTGCATGAGAAAGAATCTTTTCTTTCACAATTGCCACCTTCTCCAAACCTATGGTAGAAGGACCAGTAAAAAGCCATCACGCAAAACTTACGTTTGACTGGGAACATGGCTCAGGGCACCAACAGGGAATACCAGAGAGAGAAAGCCTACAAGAAGAGAAGTGCCTCTGCCCCTGCTAATAATTAGTCCCAAGATGGAAGTCTTGGAACAGAAAGGTGTGTCAACAATGATTATTTGTTTCTTTGAAAGATGGGCTCAGCCGAGAGCGGTTTGGCTCAGTGGATAGAGCATCGGACTGTGGACTGAAGGGTCCCGGGTTCGATTCTGGCAAGGGCATGTACCTTGGCTGCGGGCACATCCCCGGTAGGGGGCGTGCAAGAGGCAGCTGATCGATGTCTCTCTCTCATCGATGTTTCTGACTTTCTATCTCTCTCCCTTCCACTCTGTAAAAAAATCAATAAAATATATTTTAAAAAAATACATATATATATATATATATATATATATATATCTCCTTAAAAAAAAAAAGAAAGAAAGAAAGATGGGCTCAAATGCAGAATAGTGAAGAAGTAATGGTAAGCTGTCCTTTAACAAAATATCCCCACTGGCATGGCTTGAGGAACAGTTTAGTTCTCACCTTAAATATCACCTGTTTAATATCGATGACAGGCATTACTATTCTCAGGATGAATCAATTCTCAGTCTTACAATTCCAAGAAAAGGGTATGGGGATATATTTCACAACCCAGGAAAGTGTATGTGAATTCAACATCTTATAACTGATTAATATTAGGTTTTGTACTTCATGCATTTTTCATTAAGATGAGTCAAACTTTCCTTCTCTGTTAAATTACGCTAGTTTTATTTATGGCATCTTTACTCTGAAAACAGTAAGTGAAAAGTAACCACAAAGTAGAGAGATTTTCCATGTTAGACTTGTAAGAGAGACTCATTTCTCTATAATTTTAGTTTTATTATTCATTTCATGGTAGATGTTCTCCGCATATTCACAGTATGTCCCTGTTTTAGATAGTTCTTAACCTGTTGCTTTTGGGGTTTTCAGCCTAGACATTATAAAAACTTTTAATGGTTGACACTGAAAACAAATTTTTACCCGAGTTTTCTATTTTGTCATTATAAGCTTCATAATTATCTCCAGCAGTTCAAAACATACATTCCATACCAAACTGAGATTTCAAAGGAAAAACAAGATTATTTTAAGATAAATAGGATCCATCTCAATGATAAGGCTACATAAAAGCATTCTCAAGTTGGAAAATGAATCAAAGTTAATCTGGTTTCAAATATGGATTGTGAGAGAAACTGACATACTGAAATTGACATAATGCCATTTCTGAGGTGTCAAATGTGAAAAGGGGAAATGGAGATCTCAATAAACAGGGCAAACATAAAGATATAAGCTGCTCTGAACTCATAACATGACGACCTCACATGATTTATTCAAGACTTAGAAAGAGGTCTTAGTCCTAGCCGGTTTGGTTCAGTGGACTGAGCATCGGCCTGTGGATCCGAGATCCTCACCATCTCTGGAACCTAATTTTGAACTGAAACAAGTAAAATTCTGGGTATGTTGCTAGGAAGAAAACAGGCTGCTTTTCTTAATTTAACAGAATCACGTTCTTGAATCCGGAATATTTCCAAATGTTCAGATATATCCTATGAGTCATCACTAGATATCCTAGGATACATCACTAGAAAAATAGTATCCTCCTGCTATAAGACACTGATAGAAGAGAAAGGAGTAAATTTGCAGTCTGAGCAAGAGATTCTCAGTGCCATTAATACATTTTAGGTCTTTTTATCAAAAAATATTTTTATTGATTTCAGACAGGAAGGGAGAGGGAGAGATAGAAACATCAATGATTGATGGGAGAGAATTTGAGGAATGAGTCTCTTTACATGCCTCCTGCATGGCCCCAAACTTGGGATCAAGCCAACAACCCAGGCATGTGCCCTGACCAGGAATCAAACCGTGACCTCCTGGTTCATAGGTTAATGCTCAATCACTGAACAATGCTGACCAGGCAATTTTAAACCATGATGTAGTAGACTATTCACAACTACATGCAAAAAGAAATTAAATTCTGAGGACCTGGAAAAAGAGGCAGTCTGAGAGGCAGGTCACTTTAGGGAAAGCTTCTTCACTGCTGCCTGGACTGAGAAATGCTGAGAAAGCCTTGCTTGTTCAAGCTGACAAGCCCCAAGTCGCCACCTACAGGAAGCTCCATTAGTCTGAGTGTCTTTAATTGGTGGCACACACCTTAGTCCTGACTTTTCCACTGAGTGGTGTATTTTATTTGGGTGAGAACATTTGAATCTCCGAGAATGTATAAAAACAAGTAAAAACAAGTGCGATTTTGAATATGTAGTAGGCTTTATGGCATGTAATAAAACATTTTGAAATCACTACATAATTTTGTGTGTGATTTATCTAGAATGTTTAAAATGCATAAAAGAATATTAATCTCTGCATTTATCAGCCAATTTACTAGATTACAGAAGTTGCCAGGTGGTTAGGAAGATTATATTAGCCAGAATCACAAATTTGTTTTATTAGGGTCTTGCATTTAGATATTGAAATTCATTAGTTTTATACTTATAGCTTGATCTATAGAAGTTTATGGAAAAATTAACTAAAAATAACTTATTTTTTAAGTTAGTTTACATTGATAATTTGAATAAGATCTGTATGTTGATTAGAAACAGGCTTAAAGAAAAAAATATAGCTTAAGATAAATAATAAAAGGAAAACTTACAACTAAAGTTAAGTTTTATAACTTTGAGTCCTACCTATTAATAAAGCAAAGGGAATTGAAATATTCCTTTTAAAGATCAAAATCTCTCCTTGGCAATCAAAGTCTACTGGCACTAAGAGTAAGAATAACAGCCATTATGTGCTGAGCACACATCCCTCTGAGGCCCTGTATTGAGTACACTAAGGAGAGATGGGTTCTGTCACACTAAGCCTAGAGAACTGGGTAGGAAACTAATGCATCATACTGAAAGCCAGAATGTGGAAAATGCTACAGATGCATGGACTTCAGGACACACCATCTTATGATTACAAACTAGAGGCCCAGTGCACAGATTCGTGCACCAGTGGGGTCCCTTGGTCTGCACTATTTTGCAACCCCTCAGGGGTTGTTGGAGAGCTGGTTTTGGCCCAATCTCCATAGGCCAGGCTGAGGGACCTCACTTGTGCATGAATCTGTGCACCAGGCCTCTAGTCTTATATAATAAGAGGGTAATATGCAAATTGACCCTAACGCCAGAATAACCGATTGCTATAATGCTTACTGACCACCAGGGGGAAGATGCTCAATGCAGGTGCTTCCCCCTGAAGGTCAGTGAGCTTCCACAGGGGAAGTGCCACTCAACCACAAGCCAGCTCATGGCTGGCCAGTGCAGTGGCAGTGGCAGAAGCCTCTATACCTCTGCAGCACCACTAAGGATGTCTGACTAACGGCTTAAGCCTGCTCCCCACCGGAGGGATATCTGACTGCCAGCTTAGGCCAGATCGCTTGAGGAGTGGGCCTAAGCCATCAGTTAGACATCCCCTGAGCGGTCCAGATCACGACAGGGCACAGGCTGGGGTGAGAGACTCCAAATGCATGAATTTTCATGCACCAGGCCTCTAATCTTATCTAATAAAAGAGTACTATGCAAACTGACCAGACCTCTGATCAAGCCATGCCCACAGCCATGCCTACCAGCCAATCATGAGCAAATTATGCAAATAAACCCCAGCCAAGATGGCTGCCGCCACTGAGAGCAGGAGGGAGGCTTGGGTTTCCCCAGCAATGAAGGAAGCCAAGCTTTCCGCCTTCCATTGCCTGCCTAGGCCTCCACTCAATGCTACAAAGTTTCAATTACAGAAGATACATAATCCCAACAGAGCAGCCAGGGGGCTGGAGAGAGAAGAGGCTAGTGTTGCAGGAGCAATGGAGGAAGCAGATGATCAATCTGTGTATTACTCTTTTATTAGATAGGATAGAGGCTTGGTGCATGGGTGGGGACTGGCTGGTTTGCCCTGAAGGGTGTCCTGGATCAGGGTGAGGGTTCCCTTGGGGTGTGGGGTGGCCTGGACGAGGGGTCTTTGGTGGTTTGCAGGCTGGCCACGCCCCCCAGTGACCCAAGAGGAGGCCCTGGGCTTAATTTATGTTCTACAATTGAAGCTTTGTAGCTGGAGCAGAGCAAAGCTTTCTGCTCATACCGTGCCAACAGACATTTCTGTTTGAAACTTTGTAGCCTAGAGTGGAGGCCTAGATTAGGGCTGCAGAAGTTTGACTTCCTCCATTGCCCCAGCAACCCTAGCCTCTTCTCTCTCCAGTTCTGTGGCTGAGGCCATTTCTGTTGGGATTATGTATCTTTTATAATTGAAACTTTGTAGCATTGAGTGGAGGCCTAGGCAGTCAACCACAGGAGGAAAGCTTGGCTTTCTCCGTTGCTGGGGAAACCCAAGCCTCCCTCCTGCTCTCAGTGGTGGTAGCCATCTTTGTTGGGGTTCATTTGTATAATCTGCTCCTGATTGGCTAGTGGGCATGGCTTGATAGTAGGTACAGTCAATTTGCATATCACTCCTTTATTAGATAGGATGGTGGCACAGAGATGTTTCAGGTGGCTAAGACCGTAGAAACACTGATTTCCAGAAGAGAAAGTTTTCATGGAACAAAGAAGTACCTTTTCCCTCCATCACAACATGGGTATATTTGATAACTTCCTTATTTAAATGTCCTAATTATGACAGAAACCCAAGTTCCTGAGATACATTAAGTATCAAGTATATTCTAACTTGACCATTTCTCCATTCAAAAGCCTTGTTCAATACCATATATAAGTTCAGTTGTTTTTGAAGAAAGATTCATCCCTCAGTAGATTGTCTTTATAATGGATATACAACGAGGCCAATGTTAGAAAACACATTTCAAACTCTACTCAAATACAAATCATACAAATTATTTTTTAAGTAATTGTTTAGAATTAAAATTCAGTACTTACAAAACTCTTAATCCATTGGTTAATGTTTCTGTGATTAGATACAAGTGGGTAATGAAAGATTCTATACTGATTTCTTTGATTAGAATTAAGAAAGAAATGTAAGAATAAACCCTGAAAGTATTTTTTAAAATCTTTAATATTAAAGTTTATTTTAAATTATGCATTTTCTTTTGATGATTTTTTAAGTTAATTACTAAGAAGGATTTAATTCAGTTAAAATTAGGCTTTTTCATATACTCAATATTTATGATTTTCAAATGATCGCTTCCCCACTTTTTATATTTATTCCACTGTTTTAACAGCAATTTAAAAGCTAAGATTATTAAGTCTGTTTTAAAAATAAATTTAGATATCATGAGAGAAAGCCAACTGAGTGAAATAAAACTTGAAATTGCTTTAAAAGACATACAAATAACCTTAGAAACAAACATACAAACTAGTTTTAAATGTCAAATAATCTAATGACATAAATATACATAAAAATATACTAAAATAATCAATGGTAAAAGAAGGCAAAAGGTGGAGGATAATGAAAGAGGATTTAGAATGTAATAGAAAACACATACAGTGTATCTATTAAGAATGGTTTGATGTGAAGGATTCAGTAATAATACAGTGACAACATATGTTCCTATATATCCCATGTGTTATGACAATGTCCTAACATTCCACATTCTTGAGCACAATCTCCTAAAACTAGCATAAAGTATTCAAGTCTTTAGTCTTATAGATTGGAGCAAAGAAAATAAGATCAATAAGCATCCCTTACTGCCATTAAAAACAACAAAAACAAACAAGCTAAATATCAACTGCCTCAAATTTCTTTCTGCGATTTCTGGAGCAAGTAAACACCAAAGAAAGAAAACTTAATTTTGGTTACTATAATATCAGTTGTTAGTAGTTTTAACGTGAGAAACTTCTTTGAATGAATTTTATTCACCATCTGATCAAAGATGTGTTAATATCATTTTTTTTCTAGAGTTAACTCTTAATATCACATAATAGCTTTGTGATTAAAAACAACTGTGATAAGAAATTTAAATACTTATCAAAACAACTTACTTTCTTCTTTCTTGCTCATAATGGCAGGCAGGGTATAAATCTAAAAAACAAGGGAAGTCCATCAGTTACTTGCAGTTAATGATGCAGTATAGACAATTACAAATTAAATTATTAAAAATGCATAATTTAAAATAAACTTTTCATCCCTGGTTGTCCTGCCCTGGATAGAGTTCTATCTCCTTCTATCTGATTTACGAGTCTCATTCTATTCCCCAACATAATTCATATTAGCCTTTCTTGAAAAAGTATCTCATGATGGATTTTACCTGCTTGCTTCTTACTCAAATGATCTGCTTAGTGTAATCTTTCCAGCATGCACAATCCTAATGTGTACTTGCTGAGCTACCACGCTGTCTTCTACATTTGCTCTCGGTCAGCTCTTGCCTCTCAGTTAAGTGGTGAAAAGTCTAATTGTTTTGTTTAATTTTCAATCTACCATTGACTGCTTTACAAATCGCCGTGACCCACAGGTTGAGAAACGCTAGCAGAGTCACCTAAGACCATTGAAAAACATAGATATTTACATTACAATTCATAACAATAGCAAAATTATAGTTATGAAGTAGCAACAAAAATAATTTCATGGTTGGGGGTCACCACAACATGAGGAACTGTATTAAAGTGTCGTGGCATTAGAAAGGGTGAGAACCACGTTGTTCATAAAGAAAACAGTGATTAATAACTTATTTATTTTTACAGAGAACTCCCTAATAACTGTAAGTTATCATGCCAACACCAAAATAACTATTAGAAAAATAAGGATATGGATGAGAAGAAAATGTCAACTCATAGACAGTTTTACCAAGTAAGACTATGGGGTTAGATCTTACCCGGCACCTTATTCATCATGCCCATTACAAAGACCGTGCAAAGACTGGGCATTCAAAATTATTATCTGAAGAGAATAATCCAATCAGTGAAGCCAAATTAATTATTAGAAGTAACTTTTAATAAATAATTTTAGGGTTTTAGTTCTGAAAGTCCTCCTGAGAAACAAATTACAAATTTGGTGCTGTGTGTCAGTGAATGAGACAACACCAGAAAAACAGTTAAGTTTCTACGCCTCAGATTTGCTATTTTAATGTTTTCAAATATAATACAGACATATAAAAAATTCAAATTTTTCCCCAGACATACTTTGTAATTATTAGAATAAACCTAAATAAAATGTGTTATAGTCTTACTGGTTCTTTCCCATCCATGGCTTCGAGCCAGAGTTTCCGATTTGCTTCTGAAAAGGCCTGCAACGTGATGATTCCATGCCTAATAAAAACAAATATTTTATATTTTCAAATTATTCCAACTATGTATTTACATATTTACAATTTTTAAAATTCTTACTTAGCTATAAAATTTGAAGAAAAATTAGGAAAGAGAAAAAAAATAGAGAGAAAAGAAAAAGATAGAAAGATAAAAAAAGAAAAAATTGACCTGCACAGATCTTTCAGAAAAATCACTGTATACAACCACATCCATACACAGATATTTTTCATTCTAATGATCACAGGTAGTAAAATAATTTAGCGTTCCAAGTACAAGTCTGTCTGAAGAAGAAAGTTCCAGATTATTTCCCCAGAAATGACTGAAATGGGTGATAACTACATTCACCCAAGTTCAAAACCACCTAAACATTCTACAAAATGAGGATAACTGAGATTATGACTCCAACGTGGTACAATCTAGTCACTAAAAATAATTAGAATGACTTTTAGCAATGTGGAAAGCCTCAGATCATAACTAGTTATTTATTAAGAAGGTCCTAAAACAGAAAGGTTTATCTATACCATGATCACAATATTAAAATTACTTCATTTAAAAAATAATTATCTCCCAAGAACTCATGCTGAAATAGAATGTACTTTAAGAGAGACAGAGCAAGCAAAGGGAGGGAGGAATATGATATAAGAGAAAAAGATATGAAATCCAAAAACAAGGGGAATTAATCTAATTAACAGGAAATTTCATTTAAATATTGTATATTTAAAAACTTGGAATGACTTAAAACTATGACAAATGCATACATCTCTGCTGTGAATAGGGAAATAGGTCAATAGACATGAAAAGGAAAACATATATAAAAATCGAGTTAATTTTATCTTTGAACCAGTGCTAACAACAAGAATAAAGTAACAATGATCAGTATTTTCTAGCTGTTTAGAATGTGCCAGGCATTGTGTTGTTTCCTTTGAGGTGGGTAATTATTATTTTTATTTTACATGAGACTACTAAAACATACTTTAACCATGTGCCCCGAAGTTATATAACTAGAAAAGGCTTAAATATAAAAAAAGAGAGAGAGAAATCACTAACATGTTGGTGTTTGTCTACATAGAAAATCAAGAAATTCCTATTACACAACTATTAAAACCAATAAGTTCAAAAACCAATAAGTTATCAATTATTATATAAACAAAAATAATAGCCTTTCTAGACAGTAGTCTGAACCATTTAGGAAAAAAGTTTCAATTAATGAAAATAATTCTAGCCAAAATTGTAATAAAAAGAAAATACCTAAGAATAGATCTAAAAAATAATATGTAAGTCTTCAAGGAGAGTTCAATTCTCCATCAGTTAGTTAATAACTTAACTCCAGTAAAAAACTGCAAGGGAACTTTTTGAAGAGGAAGATAAACTTTATAAGAAGATCTATCACATATAACACAGGGCCACAATAGCTAACACATGTTAAAGAAGCATAAGAATGGGGGTCTTGCCCTACTAGATAGTTATAAGCTATGGTACTCATAGCTATAGTATATACCATATGTAAGACTATATATATTATGTCATAGTACATATAAAGCCCACACACAAAACTAGAGTATTGAGAAAATATGACAGCAATGCAGGGGGAGAAAAACAGACCATGGAATATTTTAAAAATCAAGAAGTACACCCCTTTTCATTTTGTGTCTCTTCTGCTTGTATTGATACAAGAAAGGAGTAAAGCTAAATATCCCCATTAAATTATAAATTTGGGTGCAAAACATTTGTCTTTTCCTATATCCTGTGGCTGAGAGTCCTGGACAATGCTTTGGAGAGGGCACACACTCCCTTTCACTGGCTGACGGAATTTATGACATTCTCCGCTAATTCTTCCTTGGAAGCTAGGCCCCCAGGCTCCATAGACGTCTACAAACAGGCTGACCCAAAAGCCAGGGCCACGCTGTTGGGCTCCAGTGTGATGAGGTCCCCAAGTCCCCCGCATGTACTTTCCCCTAATGCTGTCATTTATACTGATTTTCCATATTCTGTTTTGAGTTATGTTACTTTTTTGCTCGCACTCTGTGTCTGAATATTTTTTAAAGAATCATGTAATATGTATTTGTCAAATGAATATGTAAAAAAAATGGAATAAATATGCACACTGTTTTTAAAAAGAGATTGGAAAACAAACACTTGTATACTGTTTTGTATTTATATTTAAACACTAGAGGCCTGGTGCACAAATTTCATGCTGGGGGGGCAGTCCCTCAGCCCAGTCTGCACGCTCTCCAATCTGGGACCCCTTGAGGTATGTCCCACTGCCCGTTTAGGCCCAATCCTCAAGGGATGTCCCACTGCCCATTTAGGCCCAATCCAGAACGTGCCTAAACTGGCAGTGGGACATACCTCTCACAATCCAGGACTGCTGGTTCCCAACTGCTCACCTGCCTGCCTTCCTGATTGCCCCTAACTGCTTCTATTGGCCAGCCTGATCACTCTCTAATCACTCCCTTGCCAGCCTGGTTGATGTCTAACTGCTCCCCTGCCAGCCTTATTGCCCCTAACTGTCCTCCCCTGCAGGCCTGGTCACCCCTAACTGTCCTCTCCTGCAGGCCTGATCACCCCTAACTGCCCTCCCCTACAGGCCTGGTCTCCACCCAACTGCTCTCCTCTGCAGACCTGGATTCCCCCCAACTGCCCTTCCCTGCAGGCCTGGTCGCCCCCAACTTCCCTCCTTTGTCAGACTGTTCACCCCTGCAAGCCTGGTCTCTACTAACTGCACTCCCCTGCTGGCCATCTTGTGTCCACATGGGAGCAGCCATCTTGTGTGTTGGAGGTCAATTTGCAAATTATTCTTTTATTAGATAAGATTAGATAGGATAGAGGCATGGTGCACCAATGGAGGCCAGCTGGTTTGCCCTGAAGGCTATCCTGGATCAGGGTAGGGGTTCCCTTGGGGAACGGGGTAGCCTGGGAGAGAGGCCTGTGGTTTGCAGGCTGGCCACGCCTCCCAGTGACCCAAGTGGAGGACCTGGTATCTGGGATTTATTTATCTTCTCTAATTGAAACTTTGTAGCCTTCAGCAGAGGCCAGAGCAGGCCAGGAACCTGGCTTTCTCCACTGCCGGGGAAACCTAAGCCTCCTGCTTGCTCCATGGCCGCAGCCATTTTTATCTGGATTTATTTATCTTCTATAATTGAAACTTTGTAACCTTGAGCAGAGGCCTGGGCCATCCAGGGTGTGCAGGAAGCTTGGCTTCCTCCATTGTCATGGAAACCCAAGCCTCCTGCTCACTCCATGGCTGCAGCCATCTTGACTGGGTTAATTTGCATACTCACTCCTGATTGGCTGGTGGACATGTCACCAGCAGAGGTATGTTAATTTGCTTAGATAAGATAAGAACAACTAAATATGAAGTCAAAAGAAAAGCACAAACCTTTCAACTACTTCTATGTCAAAGCAAAATCGTTTGTCAATTGAATCTGTCTTTCGTCGGATACAAGATTTTAATTTAAACATTTCTGGTGAGCTGGTGACAAGGCCATTCTGAAACAAGAAAGGGAGCACATGTTATCATGATGACAAGGTAAACTGAGAAACAATCAATCTTCCACCTAAAAGCATGGCACAGATTATGTATCCAGGTCATACTCACACCATATCCTATAAACATGTAATTGAAATTTAGAGCACAGGTTATGTATCCAGGTCATATTCACGCATGTCCTATAAACAAGACTTTCTGCCAAATGTCAACTGCCCAATTATAATATTCCAAACTGTTCATTAATAAGTTCATTGCGTATATGTGTTTCATTCAAAGGATTCTGTGACATGGCTGTCTAGTCCACCTCAACATCTATATATATAAAAAGCTAGAGACCATAATGGCCATAATGACCCTAACAACTGGTCATTATGATGCCCACTGTGGCCAGCAAACTGGCCCAATCAAGGGGTGGGGCTGGCTGGCCAACCTCATGGTCCCTCCCCCCTGCCGACCTGCCCCTAATTGCAATCCCTACTCCAATGGGGGGGGGGGGCTGGCTGGGCAGCCAACCTCCTGCAGCCCTTTTCCAACTGGCCATGCCCCTGGTGGACCCCGACCACTCTGATTGGCACACAGCATCTCTCCTCATGGTCAACCACCCATGGTCCCTCCCCTAGCGCGCTGGCCCCCATCAGCACACCCACCCATTTGGGGATGGGCTTAGCTGACCCACCACCTACAGCCCTTCCCAAAGGCTGGCTCTGCCCCCAACCGGCCCCCCAACCCCATTCAAACGTGGGGATCACTGGCCAATCACCTGCAGCCCCTTCCCCCAGTCCCTCAGCCCTGATTGGGCTTGATTGGGGTGGGCCTGCTGGCCAACCTGCCGTCATCTCCTCCTCCCAACAGGCCTAGCCTGATTTGGCCAGAACCCACCTGTGCATGAATTCATGCATTGGGCCTCTAGTATCTATAATAACAAAAAGTGTAATATGCTAATTAGACGAGATATCCCAATGACCTTCCAGACGTCCTTCTGGATGACCTTCCAGATGAAGCCAGGGCTATGGGGTCGAGCCCCTTGCACAAATGTGCATTGGGCCTCTAATTTATTTATAATGTTAACTTGCACTCCAATACACATGCCTTTGGAGTTCAATTTAGAAAAGGTGGGAAATTACAGTTACAGTAATATCACAACCAGATATCCAGAATGTTTGTCAGGATACAACACTGTTGCTCTGAATAAAAATTTCGCAGATTGCTAAGAGATTAGTATTATGTGTCTTTGTGTTAGAGCCTTATAATATTAAATGATAGCTGGCTGAAAACCTCAAGAGAGCGACTAAAATAATAAAGTTCAGGTCTACAGTTGCTATGATGCTATTGTTATCATACACACCATGTGATTGCTCTGTTGGTAACCAACTGCTCCTCTGCTACTAACACTAAAACTCTTGGGATAGGATCCAACATAGGTTCAATAAATAAGAGTTTTCTTCTATATGTGACACGCCAGTCAATTTTAAGGGGAATGTTTGTGTAATGTCTAAATCATTCTTTTGTCTATTGAAAATATCATAGATTTACTAACTGAATTTCGATGGGTATATTTGATATTAGCTCACAGGCTGCCACATAAACTAGCTTTCTGGCAATAGCTTTTCTTATGAACATTTTTCTTTGGCATGTTGTCCTTTATTTTATGTCTCTCCCTTTGAATTATTAGACTCTAATGAATGCTCAAGCACAATAAGTTTCAACTGATGTTATTTGCATATGTGTCAAGGATTAACATTTGCCCGTCATGATCTGTACCCTCGTGGCCCCTCACAAATTAGCTGGGTGAGTCACTTACTTTCTACCATCTTGATTTTCTAATTGGTTAAAATAAGGCCAGACTAAATAATCTTTTAAAAAGGTATACTATGTTCCATATTGTTCACTAGCCGTGTGAGACATTCAGTGGCCAATTTACTTTTGGGGGGAATGAGCATTGGTCAATTTCTTCTTAGAAACTTTGCGAGGCCAGCAGTTCAGTAAACAGTACACGGGGCATAAGATGAAAAGGTTCCCGGGGCAAAGGCAGCCTCCCCAGAGGCATCTGGGAACAGATGCAGATTTGGGTCTGGTCCAGTCCCTGGCAGCCCCTCCTGGGCTACTGGCCAAGCAACAGCAGAGTAACAATCCACTACCAGGGTTAGTAGATGGCCCTCAGGGCCCCTGCCTGTCACCCAACTGCTGGAAGCGAGCCACGGCCTTGGTAAAGGAAAAGCCTGCCACTCTTTTCAAGTCATCGAGGTACCAAGTGAGAGAAACTTTTCTGGCTTTTCAATTTTTTAAAATTGTGTACATGTTTATTAGAAAAGCAAAGGTTTTTTTTTTTTATTATTTGTTTTGCTTCCAATTCTTTCTTGTTTTTAAAACTGTGTTTTGTATTCTTTTTAAAAAATTCTTTATTGTTGAAAGTATTACATATGTCCCCTTTCCCCCCATTGACCTCTTCCAGCCACCCCCCCCTGAGGCCTTCATTACCTTAGTATCTGTATCCATGGGTTATGCATATATGCATACAAGTTCATTGGTTGATTTCTTCCCACCTACCCACCCTCTCCTGCCTTCCCTCTGATGTTTGACCGTCTGTTCAGTGCTTCTTTGTTTCTGGGTCTATTTTTGTTCATCAGTTTATGTTGTCCATTTCTTAAATAATAACCTCAATTTAAAGTAAAAACAAAAACTCACCATCTTCCCACTGGATTTCATTTCTGAAACACTCATTGTAAATGTTTTGCTCCCTTTATCATATGTACAATAATGTTTAATCCATGTAAAACCAAGTGGTCCTAATGCAAGGAAACAAACATTACAGACTGTTAATAAATGACTAGTTTTCACATTTGACCAGTTTTGCTTTAAAAATATATATATTCTTATTGATTTCAGAGAGGAAGGGAGAGGGAGAGAGATATAGAGAAACATTAATTATGAGAAAGAATCATTAACTGGCTGCCTCCTGCATGCCCCACACTGGGGATTGAGCCCGCAACCCAGCACGCGCTGACTGGGAATCGAACTGCGACCTCTTAGTTCATAGGTGATGCTCAACCACTGAGCCACACCAGCTGGGCTGTAGTTTTTGATGCTACAATATACAATTAAGTATTTCAACAAACCATGTAAGTTTGGAACTTTTATTGAATGAGAGTGAAAAGGGCAAGTATGGAGAGTGAGTGGTGTGGGATAGTGTCTTAGAATTGAGCAAGGTGGCCTTACTTGAAGCTTTGACTATAAACTCAAGAGTTCCTTTAGATCTGACTTCAGTTGTCTCATCTTAGAGTGGTACTTATATCTCATAGAAGTAGGAAGCATGAGTAATAACAGTCTGAGCTGCTATCACCAGTCTCCTTCTAGCCCTCTGTTCTTGAAACTGCTAAAAATTAAGCAAGGTCATGTCACCCATCTGTGGGAAACCTTCTAGTGGTTTCCCTTATTACTTCAGAGACAACAAAGATCCGGTGACTACCCACAAGGCCCCTCCCTATGGCTCTCACCTCACATCTTACTATCCTTTGCTTCATGCACTCCGCTCCAGCTACACTGGCCCCTTGCTGATCCCTAAACACAGTGCATGCATTTCTACTCATCATCTGAGGCAGCCTGCACTCCTTTTCCTCCAGAGATTGGCATGGCCTGCATGTCGCCTCTTTCAGAACTTTTCCTAAATGTCTCCTTTGTAATACCGACTTTCCCAAGACAGCTCACACAGCAACACCCTCGCCCGACATTTCTTGCTTTACTTTCCTCTTCTCCTAAGTTATCATTAAATTCTACTGATGTATCCTACTTATTGCTTGTCTCTGCCGCTAGACTCTAATTCTCTAAGAGCAGGAAAGCGTGATGTTCTGCTGAGTGGAACATTCTTAATCTGTAGAACAGGGCCAGATACATAGTTGTCACTCAATAAATATTTGACAAATGAAGGAAAAGGAAAGAATCACTCATCTTTCTCTAAGACTTTATTGATCGTAGAGTTATTTCCTTCTTACTACTAATCTGAAAAGAAACAGGGAATTTAAATAACTTCTTAAAATGATAATGTTTCTTTCACTATTTATACTACAACAAGTTTTACATGGATAATGCACCCTTCCCCTCCCCCCTAAATACTGCACAACCCTTTCCCACAGCACCCACTGTTACAGTCCTATATTCTCCTTAAGGAATGCAACGCAGCTGCTTGGCCAGGATGGAGGGAGGCATTGTGACCAAGGTGGGCGAGCTTCAGTCTTCACACAGGGAGGCCAATTATCCTGTGTCCAAATGCCACAGGGCCCAGGGCTTTGAAGATGGAGCTTGATTTCTAGGCAGCTTCTATCCTGCTTAACACCTGGATCTTTCTAGCAACAATTATGCACAACATTATTGCTCCCTTAGCCTCATAACTATATATTCAAAAGCAAGAAATGTGAATGTGAACGTGCACCTCTTGAGGGAAGTGCTTCATGAGCCATTTGAATTTATTTTTCCTGCAGTAACAGTGCCCTCGGTGTCGTGTGGTGTTAATGCTTAAACCGCTCCAGATTTTGAAATGATGGGGTTTGGCGGTACACTTTGTCATCACAAAAGATTTTTGCAATTAACTTCAATTCTGTTTGGGGACCATTTTACACTATAACACTTAACAATACTTGTTGATAATTCTGTTCATGTGGTGTAAAACACTTAAAGGCTTAGAGCTGATTAGCGGGAAGTGGCTGGATGGAAATCCTTCCAGTAACTTTACTACTCAGTGACGTAGGAGGCAGTATTAGCCATCAAGTACAGCCACAGTGATGTTCTGATGACATTTGAGGCCTCAGTTTAGTTTTTCTGTCTTGCCTGCACCATCAGTTCAGCATCTCAAGCATTTAATCTTCAAATCTGCTGCACACTCCTGCTGCTTCCTGGACGGTCTGCCTGGCACTGGGCCCAGGCAGATGTTGTCACACCAACAATTCTGAAGTCCTTAACAGACAGTCTCGGAAAATAAAAATTTATTATAGCTCCAAAGTAGCAAAATAAAAATAAAAAGTTTAAGTATCTTCACCAGTAATCATGTGAGGTTGCGGAGATGATGTTTACAAGATGGAGGAAATGAACATTCGTGGAATACCTATTAAGCGCCAAAATTTAACCTAAGAACTTTTTAAAAGTGATACATTATAATGCCATTTTACATATAAGGAGACAGAGCATTAGAACTGCCGATGATAATTACTTCCTTCATCAATAAGGCATGGGATGGGAGTTGTTCTTTTTAGGAAATATTATCTCTCAAGAGTTATTTTAAGAATTATAAATGAGATAAATATAAATTGCACGAAGCAGTCAGAGCTCCTGGTATGCATAATAGTCATATTATGCGCCACCACTATTAATAAAGACATTTTACATACATTATCTCCAAGTCCTGTCCTTACAAGATAAGTGTAAATCTCCTTCTTCTACAAATGAGGAGAGTGAGCTCAGAAAGCTGTCCGCCCAGCATCCCCTAGTTAACAGGGGAGCAGGCACGACCTTCCAGCGCAGTTCTGTCTGACTCTGGAGCCCCGGCTATCCTCAAGCCTATTAGAATGCAATGTAATGTGTGCCTAGAGATGGGTAACATAGCAACCGCATCTCCAGACAAATGGGAGGTCTGTGTCCTATCTGCAATGATCTGCCCCTGCCCCATCCCGGCCACCTCCATTTGTCACTCCATTTACAGCTCTGATAGCTACTATTGATCACTGACTGCTGACTGCGTGAGCTTGCCTTATGCCTTCCACTACAGAATAAACACCCCGAAGCCATTTCTTCATCTCATTTTCTGATCCCCTTATCCTCTGTGAGAGCAACAGCCCAACTGATAGGTCTTGGTGGACTGGTTGAATTTTTGTATTATAAATGCTTTCAACGATTCCCAGTGGAAAGGGTCTTTGAATATCTGTCCCTTGTGTAAAAATAATTCCAAAGGCTTATAAATCCCTGAGTTTTTCTTTTTAAATCCCTATGTAAGGGGAAGGAGGGCGGATGGTCAATGGGGAAAGGAGGAGAGAGGGATTAGTGTTCTCGGGGCTGGAGAACACTTCTGAAGGCTGAGTGTGGTAATGGTATCACAGCTGCATACTTAGGGCAAAACTCTTCAAACTGTACATTTTAAGTATGTGGGATTTAATATATGTCATTTGTACCTCACTGAAGCTGTGCAAAATATTGCAGGGGATACAGAGAAAATCGAGAGAGAAAGTGTCTTGGGGGCAAGAAGGCAACATAAAAGAGGAGGATGGATGCTAAACAGAGAGGGAGAGTCTGCCTGTTAGAGTCTTGAAGGCCACACTGTTTAGGGGCCTTCCTAGGAGGGGCACTAGAGTTAATTTCAATATCTGAAAATAGACTTGTCAAAGTGGACAGTCATGAGAGAAACTCCCAGAACCCAGTTCACCTAAGTCAGCAGCCCTCTACCATCCAGTCTACACAGCAATGAATGTCGGCCACGTCTGTCAGATCGAATTGTTATTTTCTTGCATACGACACACCAGCCACTGAGCATTACCAGAGCATGTCAAATACACACTGGGTTTCATTTTAGTGATCATGTTGCTCTGTGTCGAAATGCTTACAGCCGACCTGATATCTCCAACTTCGCCATTCCAAAACAATTCCATCACTCTCTTTTGTGCAAATAGGGATACTTCACAGCAGTGCCATTTCATATGGGGGTCCCAATAAATTGTAAAAAATACAGAAAGTATAAATAAGCATTTCAGGGTGGTTTATGTGTATGTGTGTGTGTGTTTTGTTTTTGTTCTTGTATTTTACAGAAAGTAGACATTTCTGCAAAATCCATGCACATGCTTTTGTATTTTACAAAGACAATGAATGGTCCATGATGGATTGGGAAAAAAAAAATTGTTTCTTCACCACGAAGAGTATGAGAATGGTGCTTTAGGGCATATGGGATTTAAAAGTGAGTTATTTAGACTGGTCCCACTTAGTGACAAGTATCATTCAGGAAGGATCCTTGTTAAACATTTTGAATGGCGTTTTATTTATTTTTGTAAGATAAACTTTCTTAGTGTGAGGCAATGATAATAATGCTCTATTGGGTCTGATGCTTATTTCCTAACCTCAAGAAGCAAAGGGTGCAGTCTGACATTACACAATTTTTAATGTTATTCCTGGAAACTGAGAAAACACACAAGTCAATGAAATGACGTGGTTGGAAGGGAACACTTATCACAGTCACCAGGATGACTCATGCTGAAAAAGGCTTTGATTTTTCATTTTCCACCAAACTTTAAATTGAGATTAGATATCCCAATAAATTATAAAACTAAATCCATGTTACCCCATCATTAGCAAACGGTTGTATTAGTAAGTTCAACAATATAAACTTAGAGATGCTGAAGGTGATATGTGAGAAAAGCTTCCTTTCTTTGGTGGTGATGGTGGCTGAGCTGGCTAAATACCATAAATTGTAAGGGATTTCCATCTCTACTTAAAGGAATACTAACCAAGTCACATCTCGTGGAAACAGAACGTGAAATGGCACTGCTCTAAAGTCTCCCTGTCTGCACACAAAAGAGTAATGGAATTGCTTTGGTTAGTAAGAAATAGAGACATTAAGTTGTGTTTTTGTGACTCACGTTTCTCCTGGACGTAAAGGTAGCCTTCCATTGTCCACTGGCTGGGTGGTCTGTAATCTTGGTTGGCAGATTTCATCCTTTGCATCAACCGCTCTACCTCTTGTCGAGTACTTTCAAAATTATTCCTTGTCTTGAGTAAATAAAAATAACAGATTCAGTCTTTCTTTCATACCTATTTTGAGGAACTCAGAACCTAAAGTTTTAAAACTGCAAATTATGCAAAGGATAATCTTGATTCTTTCAGCACTACTCACCTACCTCCATGACACTATATGTTGAGTCCTATGGATGATGTTGAATGGCTTTAGTGAAACTTTTGCATGTTTCTCAATCTCAATCTGTGTGTGTATGTTTATGTGTGTGTGAACATGCACGCACACATGCGTGCATGTTGTATGTTTCTTCCCATTTCCCACTCTAATATTACTTAGTGGCCAATTACAGCATTTTAAATTATGTAATATTTACTCAATATAATTTTATAACACTAATGCTTGAGGTTAAAAAGCAGATATATAGGGACTTATATTTATTTTGGGGGAATAAAAACAAATTAAATTCACACTTTTATATATGTAGACTTATTTAAAACAAAGTACATTGCTCTTGTTTCAAATACTTTTGAAAAAAATTGCTTAGCTTACTTTCCAGAAATCCTAACATAGTTATCATGTGGTCAGTATATAAACAAACTCATAAAAAAGGATAAGTTTGCTAGAAATAGTTTATTCACATTACAGCAAATTTACTTAAGGTAAAATATGTTTTGTAATCAAGCCACGCTATCTCAACAATACACATTTAGAAACATAAAAATCATCACTACCTAACTTAAGACTTTGTTATGACCCATAATAAAATAACTGAATTTTCTTAATTGCCACTTTTCTCTTTTCAACATAAGGATTACAATTTTTTTCCTATTCCTTACCTGTTACCAAATCCCAGGAATCTTAAGTTAATGATGCTTAATATGAAGAGAAATCATAAAAATATTTTAACTATAATAATTGTCTCTTTTAATATTTACTGAAAAAGCTAAATGCATTCCATATTGAAAAACAATGGACTGAATTGCATATGAGATCAATTCTGCAAGAAAATCTAGGTTAAATAAAAAGCTAAAACTCAAAACACAAGTAGAATAAATCCAATCCAAATTACATATTGCTCCTGGGACCCTCCAACTCAATAGGTCTATTTATTGGACATACTCACAATGGCAAAACTCAGATCAACAGTGAAGGCCAAGTTTTTTATTGAAAATTAAGTAAGTGCCAATTTATTTTAGCTACAGAGCGCTAGAAATAATTTTTCACTTCTACAAAACCCTGAACAATTGGAAGGTCTTTATTTGTCAGGCTTTGACAATAAGAAAATGTGTTGGCTAATTTTTTAAATGTGGTGTTCAGCAGCTATATAATTCTATAACTCTGTAATCAGATATCAAAAGGATTGATTAGTCAACTTTACAAGAATAAAGCTTGACAGAAATAGATAGGATGTTTGTAAATAATTCCTACTTAAACTTTAAAAGTTACTTTTGATCATTTCAAACCATGTTCAAATTTATTATCTGAAAGTAATAAATATCAATTTATTATATGCAACTTTATACATGGATGGGGCATCAGAATGCTACAGGACAGCCTTCCTTTCATAAATAAGTGCTGCCTTCTCAGAAAATAAAACATACCTAAGTTCACCCAGTTAGGAAATAACACTGGGTATAGGCTAAAGTACCCAATGCCCAGGTGTCTGTATCTCAACAGTATTTATCTTTATATTTAAACCCTAAGTGACCTCAAGTAAATGGACGACTGAACAGGCTGCGTGGGGCGACCAGGCTGGCAGGGGTGGGGGCAGTTGTGGGTGAGCAGGCTGGCGGCGGGGGGGGGGGCGGGGGCGCGGGCAGTAAGGGGTGACCAGGGTGAGCAGGATGACAGGGCAGTAAGGGGTGACCAGGCTGGCAGGAGGGGGCAACTAGGCTGGCCAGGGGGGGACAGTTGGTGACAACTAGGCCATCAGTGGGAGGCGGGGGGGAGTTGAGGTGATCAGGCCGGCAGGGGGGGCAGTTGAGGGCGATTAGGCAGGTAGACAGGTGAGCAGTTAGTAGCTAGTGGTCCTGGATTGTGAGAGGGATGTCCTACTGCCGGTTTAGGCCAAAAACAGGCAGTTGGACACCCCCTGAGGGGTCCTGGATTGAAGAAGGTGCAGGTTGGGCTGAGGGACCCCCTCAACTCCCGCACACGAATTTTGTGCAACCTGCCTCTAATTTTATAATAAATATTTTCTTGTATACATTTTCCTAATATTAAGATTTGCTCCTTTCTGCTGTACTTTCAATAAGCAGTTAGAAATCAAAACATTTTAAAATAAATTTATAATGTGGCTTTTCTAAATCAGTGAGGTTTTACTGTATCAGCTAAGGTTTGGAAAGACTCCCCATTTGGCCTGGTTTGAACCTAGTTGATCTGATTTACTGAAGAGGCAGTGAGAACAGGTACAGCCTTACATTCTGCAAGTTGAACTGCAGCTGTTGTTTATATGGTGCAAATTCCTGGGCGAGTTCATATCCCTCGTGGTAAAAAGTAAACAAACCCTGAAGGAACGACAAAAGCTGCAAGAATAAAAAGATAAAGAAAAACCATGAATACGTGTTTTAAAAAAACACGACCATCAAACATAATAAACTGGGGAAATGACATTTCATTCTATACCCTCAGCTAATAAAGTTTCAATCTCTTTGGCAAAACCGACACTAAAATGATGGATGTGAAACAGAAACCACGAAAGCCAACTGTTAATTCCTTTTTAGTAGGCAGTGATTTAATTTTTTAGTCTTGTCAGGATAGCTGTCGTATTAACTACGCGGATATTCAGATGCATTGGCTGTTGAGGAGGGACCGTTAATGGGGAGAAAAACCAAAGACACGTAGCTCCTGCTCCAGAAGAGCTTCTAACCAAAGCGGGGAAATAAAACATGCAGATGTGAGGACGACAAAGCAGTGAGATACAGAGCAGAGACACCCAACAGGAGTTAGGGTTTGACCAGATGAAATTAAGGAAAAATTCACAAGGTGGCAGTACTGACGTGGGTACTGAACAGACATTTTTGCAAGGCGTGGGAAGAAGGCAAACCAGGGAAGAGGGAAGCAAACGCAGGGAGACAGATACAGACCTTTCATATAAAGATTAAAGGAAAGTCCTTTCTAGAAACGCACAACTTTTATGATCCTAGCCTTCTTACGTGCTTATTTATGGTGCTCTTGTAGTAAGAGTGGCTCTCCATGCAATTACAGGACACAATTGTTGACAAGTTATAACCGAAAAATAATTCTTTTTTCCCCCCATTTAATTCACTGCAATTTCCCCCCACAGGCTTGTCCACCAATTCAACCTCTTCCTCAACTTCTTCTAACAATGACATTGACAATATTTTTGAAGCCCCGGCCAGATAGCTCAGTTGGTTAGAGCAGTGGTCAGCAAACTGTGAGGCTCGCCAGCCCCAGTTTGCCGCTCTGTCGACTAATGAGTTTGCCGACCACTGGGTTAGAGCATCATCCCCATATGCCAAGATTGTGGGTTAGATGCCAGGTCAGGGCACATATAAGAAGCAACCATATAAGAATACATCAATAAGTGCAACAACAAATCGATGTCCCTCCTCTCTCTCTCTCTCTCTCTCTCTCTCTCTCTCTCTCTCTCCTTTCCTCTCCTCTTTCTCTAAATCAATCAATAAAATATTTCTGAAAAAGTTAAAAATATTTTTGAGAAGTGACTAATGATTTTATAATTCAAATAGCATAGTATGTCTGCAAGCTATTACTTTAAGGAAAAAACAATTTTACATCAACGGAAAATTAATAAAATTAAATACTCAATAGATTGTCCTTTATTAAAGAGATGACATAATATTTCTCAAATTAACCAGTAACTTTTTTTAAGTTACTGGTTAATTTATGAAATGGGACTACAAAATTATTTGGGGCTTGGATATGTAGGTTTACAGGTTTTCAGAGACAAAATAAGAAAATACTTTTGAAGTATAAAGAAAACACTGGTGTTCTAAATATCCAAATAATAGGTAATGAAGTTGTTAAAAGGAGTGTTGCTTCATATTTTATAATTAGTCCAAATTTAAATTGTCTTATGAACTGAATTCAGCACAATGAAAATGCTATTCTAATATTATCTTAAGGACAAAGAATTAAATTAAATTTATAAAAGAGTATCTGCAATAAATTTTTCTATAGACCACCCAATTCCCCAATATTCATCTAATAACTCTTTTGCCATCTTCTAGATATTTCAGATGCACTAAGTAGCAGACAAATGTATTTTAATCTCACAATACATGCATAATACCCAGTAAGGAATGTATTAAACTTGGGAAAGTATAGAAAAAATTATATTTAAAGAACCACTCACCTTTCCCTTTTGTTTCATATCTACTTTGGAAATAGGTTTGGAGAAAGTATGATAAAGGCAGCATGTGTGAAATAACTGCCTCTAGATGATACCTAAAGTTTTTTTAGGTTTGAATATACACTAGTTCATTTTATCCGAAAAGAATTCCATGACGCTAAATTAAGGGAACATTGCAAGACAACCTGAATCTTTAAGAATTGCATTTCCCATGTGTCATTTTCTGCCTGAATGGGGACAGTTGTGTGGGAAAGACTACTGTGTCTCAGCTTGGTCTTAAGCTAATCCTGACCTTTAATGTAACAACAACAACAACAACAACAACTATAAATTACTAGATAGATTATGTTTTAATATTAATAAATTCACTTTTATCATCAGGAAAAGTCATGTAGCAGTATATTATTCCCAAGAATTTTAGAATCAAATTAGATTTTGTCACTCCAATAACCTGATCAAATGTGGAAATTGATACTGCCATTACATATATAAGTAATCATTTAGAAAAAACAACCCAGCAAAGAAATGAATATTTAAAATGTCCCAATCCATTTATCATTAGGTTTCAAGCCTTAAGAGCTCACAGGTGCCAGTGATACTGTGAATGGCAGAGAAAAGCGAGAAAAAGGGGTTGGGAAGGGAGGAACCCCAAAGCAACTGATGCAGTAATTTCAGATGACTGTTGCCCAAACTGAGCAGAATAAGTGGGATGTAAAGGCTCTTATACTGATGTGATTCATTCCCCATCTCCTAAGAAATTAATCACTGAAAATACCAACAAATCCACACAGACACACACACACACACACACACACACACTTATTATATACTAGAACTAATAAGTTTAGCAAAGTTGCAAGATACAAAATGAATATACAAAAATCAACTATATTTGTATACACTTGCAATGAATAACCTAAACCTGCAATTTAAAAACAATCTCATTCACAATGGCTTCAAACAGAATAAAATACTAAGGAATAAATTCTTTAAAAATAAGTACAAAATTTATAATTTGCGAAGTACATTAAAGATATTAAAGAAGGGCTATATAAAAGGAAAATATTTCATGTTCATGGATTGGAAGACAATATTGGTAAGATGGCAATACTACCCAAATTGATGTGCAGATGTAATGAAATCCCTGTCAGAAACCCAGCTGACTTCTTTATAATAATGAATAAGCTGAGCCTAAAATTCATATGAATAGCAACAAACCTAAACTAGTCGAACTAATGTTGAAAAGGATGAAAAAAGTAGTTTATTTCCGAACTTAATGCAATGCAATAGTAATCAACTGTGCAATATTAGCTCAATGACAGTACTATAAACAATGAGAGAATTGAAAGAGAGTCTAGAAATAAACCCACATAATCTATGGTCAACTTATTTTCAAAAAGGGTACCAAAATGAAAAAAAAAAAAAAAAAGAATGAAGAATAGTCTTTTCAATCAGTGATTCTTAGACCACTGTATAGACAAATGTAAAATAATGAAGTTGGATGCCCACTTTACCCCATTATAAACATGAACCAAAAATGGGCACAATGTATGCCAATAACACTGTTTTAAATTAAAATAAAATAAATACTTCCCATATGCAAAGCACTGGCATGCTCTAGAACCATGGTAGGCAAACTGCGGCTCATGAGCCACATGCAGCTCTTTGGCCTCTTGAGCGTGGCTCTTCCACAAAACACCATGGCCTGGGTGAGTCTATTTTGAAGAAGTGGCATTAGAAGAAGTTTAAGTTTAAAAAATTTGGCTCTCAATAACCAATGAATGAAAGACACTGGGGCGGGGAGGGGGGCAGGTGGGGACATGTGCTGGGGGGTAAGGGAGGCTGGGGGGAGGATATTGGGGGGGGGAAGGAAAACATATGTACTACTATTAAATATAAGTTATATTGTAAATAAAAAAATAATTATTAAAAAAACCTGTCAAATAAATATAAAATAAACCTTAAAAAAAATCTGGATCTCAAAAGAAATTTCAGTTGTTGTACTGTTGATATTTGGCTCTGTTAACTAATGAGTTTGCTGACCACTGCTCTAAAAGAAACAAAATTCGTATCCAGCCCTCTACATTTGGCCATTGAAACTCTGAGAAGATTGGGAAAGTAGAGCAAAGGCAAGGCATCAATTTTCACAAGTGCCGGGCCTTTCGCTAAGCCTGCAGTCTCTGCTGCTCCTTACTTAGAGAAAACTTAGAGGGAAACACCTTTTTAATATTAAGAAATTCACTTTTATCATCAGGAAAAAGTCATGTAGCACTATATTATTCCCAAGAATTTTAGAATCAAATTAGATTTTGTCACTCCAATAACCTGATCAAATGTGGAAATTGATACTGCCATTACATATGTAAGTAATCATTTAGAAAAAACAACCCAGCAAAGAAATGAATATTCAAAATGTCCCAATCCATTTATCATTAGGTTTCAAGCCTTAAGAGCTCACAGGTGCCAGGATAGCCTCAAAATGACTATGAAGCACTTTAACTCTAATATGTACATGTTCAGAGGAGATTATTGAGTGTGAATGAGGGAGTATCAAAACCTAACCAAATAAATGGGAAAACGCGAAGAGAAAAGAGGGCCACGGGTAGAAAGAGCTTGGTCAGCTGTGGCCTGGGCTGACAACGTCTAAAGCAGGGTGATGAAAGAAGGATGGAAGAACAAATGAGCAGACAGATACGTAACTGATTCAATTCAATTTCAAAAGCTAAAACTCGCCCTAACCGGTCTGGGTCAGGGGACAGAGCATCGGCCTGCAGACTCAAGGGTCCCAGGTTTGATTCCGGTCAAGGGCATGTACCTTGGTTGAGGGCAGATCCCCAGTTGGGGTTGTGCAGGAGGCAGCTGATTGATGTTTCTAACTCTTTATCTCTCTCCCTTTCCTCTCTGTAAAAAATCAATAAAATACATTTTTTAAAAATAAAAAAATAAAAAAGAAGCTAAAACTCTCTGAAGTGTAGCAGTGAAGAACCACTGAAGTCCCTGAAGGCGATGTCTACACATTCAAAGGAATGGCATTCAGATGTAGTGGCTGGACACAAACTTCTGTGGGAAAGGAACAGAAGTACTGAGCAATACAGTCAGCTTATCTCTTTAGATCAGTTGGAATGAAGGAGGCAATGCAGGCAACAGGGTCATTAAAGCTCAGCTGACCAAGCCTTCCCATGACTGAGTTCTGAAAGGAAGTTCAAGGGATGAGTCAGCCACACAAACAGAATGTATTTTTCTTACTTTTCCAAAATTTTATTAACTGTCTAAGAAGTAATACTAAAAATTGCAGATGTTTTAATAACAGGACCTAGAACTAAACAGAAGGGCCATCGCATATTTTATTTTAAGGTATATGACCTAAAGAGAGATTTGTTGTTTCATTTTTATAGGATGAATGCACTTCGATTTTCATCAGGGTCGCAATTTAACTTTTAGTCCTACAGAGCTTTTAAAAAATGACTGTCTAATTTGCTCACATTGATTTACCTTTAAATTAAACTTTCTATATGAAAGTTAACCAAACATATTGAAAAAGATTAAACTTTCAAACCTACAGATGTAGTTCAGATGTTGTTTAAAAATATGTAAATGTCCCCCCTTTTCCATGTTTTGGCATTTTCCTCAAGCTTTCCCTTGAAATAATGGCCCTGTATAAATATTTATTTCTAATACCACTTATATATTCTGCAGAAGTTTTATCACAAGTAGTGGGGTCTTGATATTAATTGAAACAATATAAAATAATCTCAAATGCTCATCATAAAGGAAGTTAGTTAATGATTATCACCAGGAGTATTTATATTATCTACTGTTACCTTATAATCTCTGAGATAAGACACATCTCTGGGGTATTTTGCTTTACTATAATCCTTGATAAATAAATCTGGGCTACCTGGAATAGAGTGCTGGGTTTGTGCAACATGAACAGGGATGCTACAGGAACTGGATTTCTGCAGAATAAAAACTGCAAAGATATTGAAGTATCTTCATGTGCTTTTATGTTCTTCACTCCTGGGAGCTTTGTTTTTGAAATTTTAAAAACTCTTTTCCTCCAAATTAATTTGTAAATGCGTAACCTAAAGAGCAAATGCCCCATGTTTCATTGCTCCCATTTCTATTCTTCTTTCTCATTATTGAAATGGAAATTAAGTAAAACCCCACGGAAGAGGCTTTGCAGCTAGAAATGAAAACGAGACTAAACTGACAGTACTGTTTGGTTTGGCCAGACATTCTAATAGGAAAAATACAGCAGCCAAGAAAATATTTTGGAAGAAAGACAGATTTAAACATCGATTTTGATTGTGGTGTCACAAGAAAGGCATGCATTACAGAAGGCTTCAGACCATCCCAGTTTGGGAAACGATAGAGAAGAAAGAAAACTCATTTCAACCGGAGGACAGTTTCCCCTTTCCTACATGTATTATCGCGGCAATTCACAAATTCTTACCATTCCTTCTGTCACACAATTTCACAGCCTTCTCCTTATAGACCTGATGTCACAGGACAGAATAGTCTAGCTCACAGTCCCCAGACAAGGTGGGCCATGAAGGGCAGCTAATGAGAAAATTGGCTCCTGCATGCGCCTCAGAAGCGGGAGAGGTATTCCAGAAGTACAAGGATGAGTGCAGGTGTAAAGGGGTCACTCCCGGTGAGGAAGGACCGTGCAGCACAGGAGCACAGTATGTGAAGGCAATGAGAACAGGAAAGGAAAAAGTATGAAGGAAAACGATCAGAATGAAGGGGATACTCCAGCAGTTTACTGTCAAGAAGAGCTAAAATTCGGAAATCTCAAGAAGCCACCCTCCAGAAGGAAGCCCTCTAGTGAGTAGAGGGGCTTTAAAAACCCTGGTAGGATTTGGAGGCAGAACTTAGTCCATGAAAAGGGAGTAGTAATGCTAAGTACTGGCGATCTTCCCAGCCTAGGGGCTTCTAGGCTGACCAGCTACCCATAAATCCCAGAGGAGCTTCAGAAGGCTGCCGAAAAGCTGAATCGGATCCTCAAAGCATCTACTAAACAGAGGTTACCAATTCACTCCAAAGGGTTTAAGGACTAAGCTGTCTGGCAATCAGAACTTGAGGCTAAGGTTGCTATCTCAAACAAGAGGTAAAAGTTAATTCCCTGAGCCTGCATGTGGCTTCCAGTTGCCTAAATCTCTTTAGCTGAGGCACGCAGGGGCTGGACGCTGCCTAGCCTCCGTCATCCTTAGGGCATCACAGAAGGGTTTCCATTGGGAAATACATTTTGACAAATATATTTGGAAGTGTGTTTTTCCTTCCCTTTTCCTTATCACTTCCTCTAAAATAGGAAAAATGTGTTTTGTGATTACAAATATCTAGACTGTAGAACTTACCTTTATTCATCACAGATGCTATCTCCTGAATATGCCCACATAGCCAATATTGCAACATATTAGGGTATTACTTGGGAAGAAAATGAAGTAAGCCTATAAAGACCAGCCACCTGTTCATTTCTGTAATGCGGTTTGCATTAAAGAATCCATTACTTTTCACACTGACTTAGCAAAAACAAATGACTTCATTGGAAAGTCAGACAAGTCCCAGCCTTGCAAGGCGGTGGCGGGAACAAAGGCAGAAAGAAATGTGCCCTATGCTTCTCCCTTCACCTAAAGCGTCGGCATGTGGGTCACTTTAGTGGTGAGGTGTAGCTGTTTAGGTGTATGTCATAAACTCCCTTCTATTCTTAATTTTTTCAAACCAGCGGGCTATTTTACAACAGTTTTTAGTTTATATAAATATTGAGCAGAAAGTAGGAGCAGAAATTAGAATGCCCATATAGTCCCTTAGGCCCTATTCAAACAGTTTCCCTGTTATTAACATCTTGCATCAGTGAGGAAAACTTGTTACAAATGGCAATCTAGTACTGACACATCATTATTAATTAAATCTAGAGTTTGCATTAGGGATTCAGTCTGTGTTGTACATTCTAAGGGTTTTCACAAATCTGTAATGACATGTGTCCACCATCACAGTCTCACACAATGGTTTTTCTGACCTAAAAGTGCCCACCTACTTGCTCTTCCCACAGTCCCGTCTCTGTTTTTATTTTTAAAAATCATGTTTCAACAGAAAAACACTGGAATATTTTCCCACAGCATATACTGGACTTACTATTTTATAGGGAAATTAAAACTTACCGGTTCGACAAATTCAAACTTCTTTTTTTCTTGAACTTCTTGAATTTTAAAGACATACTCTAGTGATGCTTCATAGAAGTTTTGATGTTCTCGGTCAATTTGTGTATCTGCCTAAAGAGTGCAAAAAGGCAAACCATGACACAGGGAGTAATTATTAATGGCTCTGTGTTAGAGAGGAGCTCAAAGCCTGCCCCGTTCTGAAATCTTTATTAAAAATTAAGTCCTGCCAAAAGTTGTAATGCAGCAATTATCACTATGTCCTGGGAATACAGAGACTAGGAAAACACAGCCCCTGTCCATAAGAACTATAGTATATGGGGTGGGAGGGGAGAAACAACAGAGTAAGCCTACAGCAGTCAGATCGTTTAAAAATAATAATGTAGAAGAGGTATATAAAAGTATTTGAAAACCTACAGAATCATAAAAAGAAGAGAGCTTTAAGTTCTGGGAGAAAATGGTGGTGGTTTGAGTTGATTTTTAAGATTAACAACTGGCAGTGAATAATCAAAGATTTTTTTTTTTAAGGAGTCACTCCCATAAAAAAGTAAAGAATCATGAATAAGTTTGATACCATTTGCCAACAGAGTAAATAAGTGGAGGGAAGGAAGGAGAAGTAAGATTAGCATCACGCTGTCAAAGACCTTGAACACTGCATAGCAAATGTGGATCGAACCGAGAAGAAATTATCTGAGAATATTAAGCAGCAAGCCACAGCATTAGGGAATCCCTTAGAAAGATAATACTGAGAGCAGAGCCAAAACATGTCCATGGTTCTAACCGAGTGATTCATACTCCATCAATGCCATGCACATTTATTCTTCATGAACACAGTAAGGTTCGATTGATAAAGTGTTATTGAGATAATTTCATTTTCTTTTTTATGTCACCTCTCTCCCCTCTTCTATGCCCACTACCACCCTCACATGCCTTTTTTAAAACTGATTTTTAACAGAGAGGCATGCCCTGGCCTGTGTGAATCAGTCAATTGGAGCATCCTCCCTTGCAATGGAAGGTCATGGGTTTGATTCCCAGTCAGGGCACATACCCAAGTTGGTTTAAACCCTGGGCAGGGAGCATACAGGAGGCAACCGATGATGTGTTTCTCTCACACTGATGCTTCTCTCTCTCTCTTTTTCTTCTCCCTTTCCTCTATCTACAAAAAAAAAAATCAATTAAAAAGAAGAGTCATGATTTCACTTTTCATGCCACTACATACTCCCTGCTGCCAGCTGAGATTACTAAAAGCAGATGAATAAAGGGGGGGGGGGGGGACGGCCGGGAAGGGGGCCCTCTGGAATACAAAGTATCTGCCAACAACAATTTGGGAATAGAATATAACTTTGGAGCTATTTTATAATGACAATTTCACAAAGAGAAGCTTTAAAAAGAAGATACAATTAAGTTCACTGGCTTGGACATCACAGTATCTTAAAACTTCACTTGAAATGCCTTTAAAAATAATTATATATACTTACTATGCATTTATTAGTATAATTAAAAACAACCCAGTATTATAAGAAGCTCAATAGGGAGTTTTTTAAAGTTGAGTGTTCCAACTATCTAAACTAATATACAAAAAGAACATATAAATCAGGTAGGAAATGTGAACCAGAAGCTTCCAAGCTCCCAAAGATAATTTCTAAATAAGAAAAGATATACACATCAACACAAAGGCAATCAACATTTTACACAAATCAGGCATTTTCTTACCACAGCTTACAAGAGCACACTATTTATAGAAGGAAGGGTAAGGAGGTATAGTTAGTGGTATGCTAATAAATGTTTAGCAGCTGGCTTGGGGGGAGGGGGGGATGGATTTGCAGTACTGGCTGGTTTCTGTGGTGTAAATATTCCCCAAACAGCCAGTTCCAAACCACAAACCCAACATCAGTGAATGAGGGAGTTAGAAAGAAATGAGAAAATTGGCTCTCCAAAAGGGAGCTCCAGGACACCACTGGCGGAAAGGCCACAAGAATATTTTTAGTCTCAGCGATAGCATTCGATTCCACGTTACTTCTGAAGGCTTTACTATTTACTTGAAAAGATAACGGCATGGGTTGTGTTGACTAGCGCATGGGAACAAACTAGAATGTCGGGCCACCTTTACGACGTATGTGATTATTTCTGGTCAACAAAGCTGTGAAGCAAAGCACACAGCAGGCGCGGATGCTGTCCTGCTAGGCCTGCTCCCAGCCTGGCCCTTGGCTGCATCTGGGAATGTTGATTTTGGGAGAGTTCCCACCAGCCTAATTGATAAGAGCAGTTCACTATGTCAAAACAATTTGTGCAAACAATATGGTTTATTTTAAACACCTGCATTTCTCCTGGGACTCTGGAATTTGGGACCATGACAAGCAGAAGGAGCCTATGTGACCAGCTCCCAACGGAAACCATGGGCACTTGGTCTATATTGAGTTTCTAACAGATAACATTTCATGTGTTTTCTCCACAACGTATTCTTAGTGGATTATTAGTGTATCCTGTATGTCTCCACTGGGAAAGGGCTCCTGGTAGCTCATGCCCAGAATTCACCCTATGAATCTTTTGCTGAGTTTCCTTCATATCTTTTCACTGCAAGAAACCCTAGCCGTAAGTCCTAGCGAGGGAAAATGATTTAAGCTGGACTGAAAAATGGGGAGTTTAGAGCAAGTGGAGATAAAAGGAGAAGAATCTGGGTGAGGAAACATGTACAAAGAATAGTTTATACCTGTCCAGAAAAGTTAGGTTTTGGTTGAACAAAAAGTTTAGTCAGAAATGAGAGTTAAGTCAGAAAAGAAAGAATGTGTGCAAACTTTATCCATAGACGCTACAATAGCTTGAGGAAGCTGTTGATGAGATCAAAGTAGAATTCCAGGAAGATTGAAATCTGGGAGCAGTAAGTCATTTTCTGAGAGACTCATTTGCCTTGCACAAGTCCATCTCGTCAAAGGGGTGTGGGTCACCAAGAAAGATAAAAGAGGAAGGATGACTCTTGCTATCTGCCAATTATAGATATTTCCCATCACCTCCAATCTAGATGAATTCCAAGCCTGCTTAAATTCCCATCGTCTCAAATCTAGATGCATTTATTGTACCAAGCCTGCTTTGAAAGGCCATCTAGAATATACAGAGGTTAGAGAATATAACAGCTTAATTTCTCTTCAGTGCAAGATTTTTTGAGACATTCTTTACTTGCGATGAATCCCATTAGTACTTCAGCTCATATAGTGTGTTATTCACTAGTAGACAGTTGCTTATAAACCCACTGGCAACTGTTGCTTTGTATTCTGTACTGCATAAATAAGATAACCATATAATTTACTGTCCAAAGTTTTTAAATGGAAAGGGAGCACCAGTAATAATTATGCCCAAACAGGTATAAACTATTGTTTACAAAGCAAAGGGGGACAGGAAAGTCATCCGAGTAAGAAACCAAGTTAATTACATAAGAAAACTATATAGTTCTGCAGAAACCTAAATTACTCCCAATCTACAATAAGCAATTTGATTCAAAATAGAGAAACACACACACACACACACACACACACCCTCATTCTCAGAGGGAAAATGATTTAAGCTGGACTGAAGAATGGGGAGTTTAGAGCAAGTGGAGATAAAAGGAGAAGAATCTGGGTGAGGAAACATGTACAAAGAATAGTTTATACCTGTCTAGAAAAGTTATGTTTTGGTTGAACAAAAAGTTTAGTCAGAAATGAGAGTTAAGGCAGAAAAGAAAGAATGTGTGCAAACTTTATCCATAGACGCTACAATAGCTTGAGGAAGCTGTTGATGAGATCAAAGTAGAATTTCAGGAAGATTAATATGAGGACAGTAGAGAATATACTGATTCAATGGTGCGGCTGGGTGCCTGTGGCTGTAGGGAGACCTCTTATTTAGTAGGGATGAAGATGCTTGGTGTACCTCAGTAAAAAGAGAAGCTGAAGGATGTGAGAAACAGGACATGGGTGTGAGAAAGGAGGGGGAAAACATAAAAAATAATTTTGATATGAGGGACACCAGCATTAACAGAATTAAAGAAATGAGAAGTAGGAACAAATTTGAGAAAATGGTGATATGTGCGATTTCAATGTGTCACTAATAAGTGGTCAAGTCTTGAGCAGTGGGAAGTTGATAAGCATGACGAAATCATGCTCTGAAATGCTCATTGGGATGTTATAAGGACAGTATGGAAATGAAGGAGATGTTGGGGACACAAACTTAGGGATATGAATAGAGGAATAAGGGTAGAAACTAAGGGATTCCCTTTCTTTAGGAGGCAGGGATAAGAGGACCCTGCTCAAAGCATATCTAGAGATACGTGAAAACCCAATTTCTGGGTTTCTTAAGGGGTTTCTTCTCTCCTAACTATACATAATTATAGATTCATTATTATAAGTTTACTCATTACTATAACAGAGAAATGTAAAGATTATAAGAATCATTCTTCTTCTTTTTTTAACCCTCACCCAAGAATATGCTTACAGAGAGGGAGGGAGGGAGGTAGAGAGACAGACAGAGAGAGAGAGAGAGAGAGAGAGAGAGAGAGAAACATTGATTGGTTGCCTTCCACACATTCCCAGACTGGGGATCAAACCCACAACCCAGGTATGTGCACTAACCAGGAATCAAATCAGCAACCTTTGGGTGCATAGGAAGATGCTCAGCCAACTGAGCCACACTTATAGCTAAGCCCCAATCATTCTTTTGTACCATGTCAGATATTTCTAAATTTTTGCATTGCAAGAGTTATCTTACATCAACACCACAATTTATTTTTATGCTCATTTTCACCATTTCTCTTGGGTAAATTCCTGTCAACAGAAATCATTTCAACTATATTTTACATTTCAAATTTGTTGAAATATGTCATCAAATATACTTCAAGAATCCTATATAATAAAAGCCTAATATTCTAAGAATGCTAAGTGTCCAGTTATCTGGTCATCCATTCAACCAACCAAATCATAATCCTATATAATAAAACCCTAATATGCAAATTGACCAAACAGCATAATGACTGGTTGCTATGACACACACTGACCACTGGGAAGCAGACACTCAACATAGGAGCTGTTCCCTGGTGGTCAGTGTACTCCCACAGGGGGAGCGCTGCTCAGCCAGAAGCCTGGCTCATGGCTGGTGAGCATAGCAGTGGTGGCAGGAGCTTCTCCCAGCTCCATTGCAGACGGATGGTAAGGAGTGAGGGTACCTGGACTGTGAGAGCCTCAGACTGTGAGAGAGATGTCTGACTGCTGGCAGGCAGACATCCCCCGAGGGGTCCCAGACTGCAAGAGGGTGCAGGCCAGGCTGAGGGACCCCCCCCCCAAACAGTGCATGAATTTCATGCACTAGGTCTCTAGTAATTGAATAATTTTGTTTCTACCAGAGAAGCAAAAGTGTGCTCATTTTCCCATACCATCATTAACAGTGGATACCCATATAATAAAGAGGTAACATGCAAATTAACCCTCACACCCTCACAAGATGGCTGCCTATGAGAAGCGACCAGGCCAGCAGTTGGAGGTGATCAGACAAGCAGGTAGGTGAGAAGTTAGGAGCCAGCAGTCCCAAATTGTGAGAGGGATGTCCTCCAAGAGGAACTGGATTGAAGATTGTGCAGGCTGGGCTGACAGAACCCCCCCCCCCCATGCATGAATTTCATGCACCGGGTCTCTAGTAGTATATAAAACAGTATGGTATTAGCATAAAAACAGACAAACAGATGAATAGAACAGAACAGAGCCCAGAAATAAACCTATGAATAAATGGTCAATAAATTTATGGGGGAAAAAAACAAGAATATACAATGGGGAAAGAACAGTGTCATCAACAAATGATACTTGAAAAACTGGACAGCCAGATGCAAAAGAATAAAATTTAATCACTATCTTACACTACTCCAAAAATTAGCTTCAATGGATCAAAGACTTGAACATAAGATCTACAACCATAATTGCTTAGTAGAAAAGCATAGGTGATAAGCTCTTTGACATAGATTTCCATGATGATTTTTAAAATCTCAAACCAAAAGCAAAGGCAACAAAAGTAAAAACAAATAAGTGGGACTACATCGACCCAAACCAAGCTTTTGCACAGCCCTCGCCAGTGTGGCTCAGCTGCACCAAACGGTGGCTGGTGCAATTCTGGTCACGATATATGCCCTGTGTTGCAGGCTCGATCCCAGGTAGGAAGCATGCAGGAGGCAGCCGACAAATGCTCCACTCTCACATCGATGTTTTTTTTCTCCCTCTCCCTTCCTCTGTCTCTAAAATTCAATAAAAATATTTTTTCAAAAGCTTCTACACAGCAAAAGAAAAGGCAATGTACTAAATAGAAGAAAATATTTTGCAAGTCATATATGCGATAGGGGCTAATATCCAAAACATATAAAGAATTCATACAACTCAAGAGCAAAACACAAACAATCCCATTACAAAATTGATCATCTGAATAAACATTTTTACCAAAAAAGACATACAGATTGATCGACAGAGACATTAAAGATGCAAAACATCATTAATCATTGGGGAAATGAAAATGAAAATCACAATGAGATATTACCTCATACTGGTTAGAATTGTTATAATAAAAAAGATAAGAGGTAACAAATGTTGGTAAAAATCTAAACTGGTGTAGTCACTATAAAAAAATATTATGGAGGTTACTAAAAAAATAAAAATAAGATAAAAAAAACTACATTATGAATCCAGCAATTTCACTTCTGGAATTCATCTGAAGAAAACCAAAACACTAACTCAAAAAAATGTACGCACCCCCATATTCATTGAGGAGTTATTTACAACAGCAAAAATATGGAAACAAACTAAATGCCCATAGATGGATAATAAATAAATATTGTGAGCACTGGTCAGCCAAAATAAGTAAATAAAATCTTACTATTTTGATAACCTTGATGGAACTTGAGGGCATAATGTTAAATGAAAAATCAGACAAATAAAAAAGAGAGAAATACCATATGATATCTCTTATATGTTGTACCCCCAAAAATAAGTAAATAAAAGTTCACATGTAAAGAAAACAGATTGGTGGTTGCCAGAGTCAGGGGGGCAGGGGAATGGGAAGGGATAAAATTTAAGGAAAAAGGAAGGAAGGAAGGGAGAGAGGGAGGGAGGGAGAGAAGGAAGGAAGGAAGGAAGGAAGGAAGGAAGGAAGGAAGGAAGGAAGGAAGGAAGGAAGGAAGGAAAGGAAGGAGGAGGGAGGGAGGGAAGGGAGGAAGGGAGGATGAAATGATGTAGATTTAATAAGAGCTTTCCAGGTAAAACAAATAATAAGTGCAAAGGTCCTGAGGTATGCCCAGCCTTGAATAATTTGGGCCAGACCAAAGGTTAATATAACCAAAGCATGGAGTAAACAGAAGAGTCAAGAAAGCAGGGGTGGGGGAGAAGGGAGAGGGTAGAATGGAGGAGAAGAAGTAATAGTAGTATGGGACATGTCAATAGAATATTAAATTGTAAATATACCTCATAAAATTAAATATGCCATTGAAAATTTAAAATATTCATTTTTATTAATGACAGTTTTTTTACTCATTTCATTTAATTACAAAACCTTTTCATGGGCACACAATTATATGTTCAATTATCCTTTTTTAATAGCAGGTGCAGGTAACACAATATAGGTTATAATGAACTCATGTTTAAATAACGAAACTTCCCAATATGGAATATATTTAAATGAAAAAATTCAATTTCCTCAATGAAAGTGTAGAAAAAAGGAATCAGAAGCAAAATAAGCCTCCCGTGTCTGAATGCGGAGGTAAGAGAAATAGCAGAAAGAATACAGAGAGCAGAGGACCGGGGTGCATTGGAGAAGTGCTCACTGGCTTCGCTGGTCAGGATAAGGCATTCAGAAGCGGTTCTGGACAGTGACGCCGCCAAGTACAGAGAGAGGAGGGAGAAGAGACTGGGAGACTCTGAGTGGCAGCCTCCCGTGACTCCCTGTGACGGTGTGGAGCCCAGGATGCGACACCTGACTCCCACCTTGCAGCTCTGAGACAACCATGGTAGAATCAGGGAAAAGCGTGATGGAGTCAAGATTTTTTGTTGTTGTTCATAGGATGAAAATTACAAGAAAGTCCATTAAACAAACAAACAAACAAACAAAAAAAAAAAAACAAAACCTCATCTCCCATCAGAACTGAAACTGCATTATGCCTTGGTAAAAGGACTACAAGATTTTACTGATTATAGTTAAAACACTAACAATGAAAAGGACAGATATTTCAGAAAGAAGGAATAATTGGACTGCTCATATGCATACAGTTTAGTAAAATATTTCTGTTGCCTATTCTTTAAGATAATCGATGTAAAATAAATGAATTTCTCCCTCCACCCTAATGTTGAGGCAACGTTTTAAAAAAAACATATTTTCAACCTAACATAAAAGCTATAACAAGTATTCGGTAGGTTCCACCATTAAAATATGCCCAACAGCTGAAACTGGTTTGGCTCAGTGGATAGAGCGTTGGCCTGCAGACTGAAAGGTCCCAGGTTCGATTCAGGTCAAGGGCATGTACCTTGGTTGCGGGCACATCCCCAGTAAGGGGTTGGAGGCAGCAGATCAATGTTTCTCTCTCATCTATGTTTCCAACTTTCTATCCCTCTCTCTTCCTCTCTGTAAAAAAATCAATAAAATATATTTAAAAATAAAATATGCCCAACAGAAGAAAATGAAAAAGTTTTGTTTCTTTCTTACTGTTAAAATAAACACTATTTTTTCATTTGGAACTGTTAATATTAAATGTCATAAGGCATGAAAAATGTTTAGCACAAGGCCTGTCCAGAGTAAATGCTCAGTGAACTAACTACTTTTAAATTAAAGAATAGCAGATTCTGAGATACTGCTATCTTTGCACATTTGGACTTCACAGGACTTAATGCTAATGCCCTTTGTCTATGAGAAAAGCTTACCTCTTGCAAATGAGATTCCTTTTTCTTTGCAGACAAATTTAAATGTTTGTCAAGAATAGAATAGTATTTTTCACTCTCCTTGTCAAACTTCTTCTTCCCATCCTGGGGATAACAATAAGAAGAAAAAAACACACCCATAAACATTCAAATTAGAGCCCCAAGAAAACCTCAATTTCCACCACTCTCATCAAACATCAGATAAAATAAGGATTAGCGAACTCCAAATACAGGTAAAACTATATGAAGCCGAGTAAAAAGGACATGAAACAACAGTCATTGGCATATGTATTCTCCCAAAAGTGGGCATGGAATTATCTCTTATGGAGGGGCCAGACTGGCTGTAGCAGACTCCCTTTGAGCACTGTATAATTGATTCTCAAATAAAGAAAATGTCTCCTTTAGGCCTTTTAGTGATTAGGTTGAGATAATATATGGCCAGTTTAGAGAATCACGGGCATAGCCTTTTCCAGAAATCATTATTTCCCAGCCACAAAAAGATATTTGATATTTCAGATAACTCATTCTTAACAAGGAAGAAAACAGACTTTTAAAAGCATAAAATCATTAAATCAGACAGCTTAAAGTCAAATCAGAGGGATTAGCAACAGCTGTATCACATACTCAATATAACTAATAACTTACCTTTGCTTATGCCTAAAAATTATGTTTGTGTTTTGAAGAGGTAGCTGTAACCAAGAGGGCCTTTTGAGGAGAAGGAGGATAACTACTAGTACCTTTCATTCTATCAGATGCTTCTATCGAAATGCAAATGTAATAGAATCCTAAAAGGAACAGGACATGCCTGGGCATATAAACTTCTCCAACCATAAATACGCATGTTTTCTCCATTCATGAGACCCTCTGAAATAAATACCAGGTAACCATACTAAAATTTCATGGGCCAGAGTACTACTACTCTTTGCTTTTATTTCAGTGTTTCTGGAAAGACAATCTCTGAACCACTTTAATCAGAGTCAGGTATCTTTAAGCCTATTCAAAATGCAGGTTCCTATTTTTCCCATCCAGAGATTCAAGCAGCATTATTTTTCACAGCCTATACTATATTGTACACCTTAAACTAATATGAGCTTGTGTGCCAACTGTAATTAAAAAATAAAATTTTAAGAACATTTTTTTTTATTGATTTCAGAGAGGAATGTGCCATGACCAAAAATTGAACTGGGACCTCCTGGTTCGTATATAGGTCGACACTCAACCATTGAGCCACACCAGCTGGTGAAAAATAAATTTGTAAAAATCAATCTCCACAATTATTATGCATAATGTTTTGCTTCATTATTTGCATAAGGATTGGGAAAAGGTAAATTAAAAATAATGGATGTCCCCTATCCACCCCCATTAACCTCTTCCAGCAAAAAAAAAAAAGGGGGGGGGGCGGAGAGACATATGCATTCAACAATAAAGATTAAAAAAAAAATAAAAACAAACAATGGATGGATGGATGATGGATAGATGGGGCAAGGAGGGGGGAAAGGGAAGAATGGAGGGGAAAGCTTGCATTGAATGGAAAGAGCAAGTAGGCTTCTGCTATAGAAGTTCAAATCCCTTTTAGATCATTTAAGAAGTACCGATAGGTCTGTACTTTACAGCACTATACCTGTAAATGAGGGGGACAGGTATAAACCCTCCAAGGATTCTTATTACTTAAAGAGAAAATGCGGTCCTACTAAGAGAAACACAATTGAAAATAAATCCAAAAGAGGTCTCTTGAGGAACTCACATACCAAAATAAGCAGAACAGAAAGGAAGCGAGGAAGCCCAAGGCTCAGCCAGGAGAAGCGTGCCCTCTCCACTGAGGGGACAGACACCTGGGTGAGCACTGCATCTTCTACTCTTAAACTGGCATTTCATGCCCACAATTCACCTGCCCGATTTACTTCTCCAAAGTCCCTCTCAGTAGCCCCTTTTGAGCTCCTATCCTTTTCTTTTTTCTCCCCAGGCCATCTTCCCTTTGACACAAATGCTCATTTCTTCCAATTTCAACATATTCAAATTATATCTATTTTTAGTATCCAGCTCAAATAGACATCATTGACAAGTCCCCTCCACCAACTCTCTCTCTCTCCCCCTTGTGAACGCTCATACAGCTTTATACATGGGTTTCTTATGGTGTTCATGTTCTACATTGCAGCACAGATCTTTACATATACCCTATCCTCCTTAAAATTGAATATCTCAGAGACAGCTCAAGAAATATTTAATGAAAAGATGAAATTCTTCCTCTTATAGCACTGGCCACAACAGTCCCTCATTGATACTCCATTTGATCAAAAGTCAATAGCCATGTTACAAGAGAATATTCTGCAGAAATGGTATTAATTCAAACCCAATGGCACATTCTCATTTGGGGGCAACCAGCTGCATCACAGTATAGCACATAAAACTGATTCAGTTTCATCTTAAAATTTCATCTTAAAATGCAGGCTTAAAATTTCTCACTGTACATAAAAGAAGAAACTGAAGGAGAAGAGAACACAGCTGTGGTGACTACACTTGAATCTTTGTTTTCAGTCCGTGTTTGATGGCATTTTTAGAAATGTTAATTCAGGGCCAACACATCAGAATTCCTGGCAATTTAAAAGTTATTCCCAGAAGCACTTCCTGGACTCTTATTCAAACCCTGGCCCTTCACACCACTGGGCCAGCAAAAAAGATCTACTCAAAGGTTCCAATGATATAGACAACAAAAACTCACCCAGATGGCACATAAAATTAAAGAGTTGTGTTTGTAGAGCAGGCCACATGAAGGACAACTATAATCTAAGGAAGCATGTTTCTGAAAACAAAGCACGCTTCTTGCAACTCATATCTCCCCTAAGAAGTCATGATTTATTGCTCCTGTAAGCCAAGTCTATTTAACCTTAACCACTTAACACCATACAGCTAACTCTTGGATCTGTTTACTTGTGAATATCAAGCTAAGCATTTTCTCTGAAACTAGTGCTAGAGAGAAGAGAAAAATAACCCATGAACCTTTACTAATGCTGTGCATGATGACTAACTTCGTATTTTTATTTTATTGATCTTAGAGAGAAGGGAGGAAAGAAAGGGAGGGGGAAGGAGAGTGAGAAAGAGAGAAACATCGATTGGTTACCTCCCACACATGCCCCCACTAGGGACCAAACCCACAACCTGGGTATGTGCCTTACCCCAAAATCAAAACCAGCAACATTTTGGTATGTAGATGAAGCTCCAACTAACTGAAACACACCATCCAGAGCCTATCACATCTTCCTACTGTCTCAGAATGATTCATAAAATGCTATATTGTAATGGTACATTTTCTGTAAATCAATGGACACTGCATTTGCAGTAGATAATCATTAAAAATGAAGACATATATAAGAATGTATGTGTGATAAGTATCCTATCTAATAAAAGAGTAATATGCAAATTTGACCATACCTTCGCTACACCCACAAGTCACACCCACAGCCATACCCACCATCCAATCAGGAACAGATTATGCAAATAATCCCCAACCAAAATGGCTGCCACCACTGAGAGCAAGAGGAAGGCTTGGGTTTCCCCGACAACTGAGGAAGCCAAGCTTTCCACCTGCCATTGCTGGCCTAGGCCTCCACTCTAGGCTACAAAGTTTCAAACAGAAATGGCTGACACCCAGAGTGAGCAGAAGGCTTGGCTCCGCTCCAGGCTACAAAGTTTCAATTGTAGACATAGATTAATCCCAGATCTCAGGGCCTCTACTTAGGTCGCTGGGGGGCATGGCCAGTCTGCAAACCTCCACAGGCCCTCACCCAGGCCGCCCCTCACCCCAAGGGAATCCCCACCCTGATCTGGGACACTCTTCAGGGCAAACCAGCTGGCCCTCACCCATGCACCAGGCCTCTATCCTATCTAATAAAAAAGTAATTTGCAGATTGACCATCACTCCAACACACAAGAGTGCTGCTCCTATGTAGTCAAAGATCCTGCCCTCACATGGACACAAGATGGCCACCACAAGATGGCCAGCACAGGGGGTTGTTGAGAGGTTCCCAAGCCCTGCAAGGGCGGGCAGTTGTAGGCAATCAATCAAGCAGGAGAGGGTATTTGGGGGTGACCAGGCCAGCAGAGGAGGGAAGTTGGGGGCAAACAGGCTGGCAGGGAAGCAGTTAGACATCAATTAGGCTGGCAAGGTAGTGGTTAGTGGGTGATCAGGCTGGCAGGCAGAAGCGGTTACGAGCAATCAAGGAGGCAGGCAGGTGAGCAATTTGGAGCCAGCAGTCCTGCATTGTGAGAAGGATATCCGACTGCCCGTTTAGGCCTATCCTACCAGTATCAGGCCTAAACGGGCAGTCGGACATCCCTTGAGGGGTCCCAGCTTGGAGAGGGTGCAGGCTGGGCTAAGGGACATTCACCCTCCCCCCGCCCCGTGCACGAATTTCATGCACTGGGCCCCTAGTGTATATAATAAAATACTTAAATATAGATCATCATAAAGGACAAATTAATCTCCAAGCCTAATTAGAATTGGAGAAAGTGTAAGATGAGTTCTGGGTCTTTATTATGTTTTCCAAGCTATGCTGATTTATTCTGAGCATAGTGATCAGACTATTAACAAGCTTTTAAGTTTAGCAACTGTGGTGATGTCACACACACTGAAGTGAGGAAGGAGAGGAAATCATTACAGCATCAATTCCAAGTGCCAATTTTATTCTCAAAGTTATTATATATAATAAAAATGGTCAAATAGTTATAGCTACAAGCATATTACAGATAAAAATATTAAATTATACACAATTGTTAAAAAGAAAAAAAGACCAAACCAATGCCTTCACTAACCACAAGAGGGTACCAAAGATAAAGAATAGATTTAACCACAACATTTAAAGAAAATCACAAAAAGAAATTCTAAGTGTTATCTAATTGTACTTTTTTTTCTATAAAAGACGACTGCAGTTTTGTTTAATCAATTGCCTTAGTAACTTTTATTTTAATGTTACCATGATATAAATTTTTAAAATGAAGTAAGTAAAAGATTTTTTTTTCTTTTAAATAATGGAGCACATATTTAGGATTTATGCATCAGACTTTTCTAATGTTATGATAGCCACAAAGGATACTGAAAAATTTCCTATACAAATATGTTATCATGTAAGTGTAATAACTATTAGCTAATTAAGTACTATGTGTACCAGTATATTTTGAAAACTCCTTCATGAGACTGCATAGTAGTAGAAAAAGTAATATGAAGAGTACTAAATACCAATAGCTACATTCCTATTTAAAAAAAATGTGGAATTCTCATAATTGGCACTGCAGTGGACATTGAGAGGATATGAAATAGCCCTGACTATATCCATCCTGGCTAGCCTGCTTCCGCCCCTGCGGTGAGATTTACCCTTTGCCTAGAACAGCAGCCCAGGGTGACATCACAACCTCTGAGCCTCTGAAGGACCAGATGCAAGGATATTCCAACCACATATTGTGTAGGAGTTTCCTGAGGCCCAACTGATTCCTGGTGTTCAGAAACCCCAAAACTATCGATAATCTTAGCAAAGCTTACACAGCAACATTGCCTTGTGGGTGACTGCATCCAACCATCCCCCGTCTCCTCAAGCCATTCTCCAACCAGACCCTCCTCCTCAATCTGCTCAGATCTAGACATTCCAAAAGGGCTCCTCCCAGGTGAGTTGCCCTAGCATAATTCACACATCCTTCCCCTTCCCAATGACCTCACCGCTGCCACACCAGGTGATCATATTCATAAGAAACAAAGGTTTCATATTTGGTAAGGATTTCACAAGGATCTCCTACAGACTACACACAGAAAAACAAAGAGAAACAGATGTGAAAATAATATGAAGAAACAATATACAGAAGAGGAAAGCATAAGAAGAGTTTTTCAAATCATAAGTAGTAAGAGAAAAGCAAATTAAAATATTAAGTTATCACATCATATCTATCAGATATTGGCAAGAGTTAGAAAGCTGAATAACACTACATGTAGAGTGGAGATACAGGAACTCTTAGGTACTATGGGTTGGCTGCAGGGAGGTACAATTGTTCTAAAAAGAAGTGTTAAACTACTAAGTAGCAAAATGTGTGTTCTAAGAACCAGCTTCTGTGTGTACATTACAAAAAGATCGCTACAAAAAAGTCCGTAAGGAAACAGGAATGAGACTATGCATCTGTGGGAACAAGAGATAGGGTATTCATTAGTGGACATAAAATGAATTAGATGTATCCTATGAATGCTATACAGAAGTCAGAAGAAAACATTACAAGTGGATGGATCTTAAAACACAATTGTGAGGGGAAAAGAAAAAAAACAAAATTATTTATGTAAGTTAAAAAGCCATGCATACAAAATGATACCATTTTTGTAGGAACATAAAAGAAAAATACACACATTGTTGCTATGTGAGAAACATGTGAATGAGGTATAAGAAAATTAATAAAACACACGGAGAGGGCTGTAAACTAAAGAAGAAAAGATTTTCTTAAAGATAAGACAATTAGATTTATCAGAAAGCCCAACATCTGACTAATAGAATTAAACGTAGCAAAGGAATTACCTAAAACATACATGAGAATTTCCAGAACTGATAAAAATAAGTCTCCACATTAAAATGTCACAACATGTACAAAGCACAATAAATGAGGGAATACCCAAAAGATATAAAATATTTCAAATCCACGGATAAAAATGGAAACCTAAAAGCAGAGGTCAAATAAAAACCATCAGAAATCGGAACAGGAGTGAGTGGACAACAAATTCCCAGGAAGTTATAAAACAAAGAAGCAGGGCCTTCAGTCCGCCAGTGGGAATCATCTCCACCTCCATTTCCATGTCCAGACAAACTGTCAGTCTGGATTGAGGTTAGAATAAAAATATTTATAAACAGAGGGACTCAAAAGTTTTACTAGCTAGGTATCATTTCTCAGGGAGATTCTGAGGAGGTGCTCCACGACAATGCAGAAATAAACCAGAAAATAAGACAAGGGACCTAGAAAACATCAATTGAAGGAGGCAAAGAGATCTCCCAGGATATTCCAAGCACATGCCTTGTAGTAAAACTTCCATGAAAACAGACAGACTAATAAGCCCATGAACTTTACTTATTTTTTAAAATATATTTTTATTATTTCAGAGAGGATGGGAGAGGAAGAGAATGGTAGAAACATCACTGATGAGAGAGAATCATTGATTGGCCAACTCCTGCAAGCCTCCCACTGTGGATCAAGCCTGCAACCCTGGCCTGTGCCCTGACTGGGAATCAAACTGGGCTCTCTTGGATCGTAGGTCGACAATCAACCATCGACCCGCACCAGCCAGCCGGGCACGCCTATGAGCTTTCAAGCAACCAGTTTAGGTTAGCATTCAAAAAGGAAGCCCCCTAAAAAATAAAAGAAAAATGAAGAAGATATCTAATGTGTTTGAACACATTAAGATGTGTTTGCTCTTATATCCATATATTTGGGAACAGAGAATTGTATGCAAATTTTAAAAGTAAAACAGATATTAACTCAGGAAATATAAACATGCAAGAAAGAAAATGTAACCAATATAACCTAGCATGGCTCCTCTACGAACAATAATTCTGTGAACGCTGGCCTTCTGATTTTTAAAAATGTGACTTAATATATTTGGAGGATGGCAGGAGGGGAAATATATATATAAAGTAGTGTTGGTTGTGGTATGAAAAAAGGTGCTAAATATTCACGTTCTATAGTATGTATGTTAACTTAATTAAAATCGAAGAAAGAAAAATGAGAGACGAGTATATTATTTAGCAAAATGAAGGCAAATTTGAAACCACTTCACAAATTACAAGTGGTTGGCTTTGGTGAGCAGAACTTTGGAGGAGAAAGTGGGAGTAGAGATTATTTGTTTTTTAATTAAAAAAAAAACTATACTAATATATGTCTTCAATAAAAATTAAATTCAGTCCAAAAGTGGGAGAGGAAAATAGAAATTACTTAAAGACATGAGCTATGTATACAGAGAAGGAGAAATATAAAAGTTGGAAGGATACTAAGAAGAGCACAGAAAGTAGATTACAGGAAGGAGGAAGTCTTCTAAGGGTATACTGACAGTTTATCTACAAATCAGTATTTTATGAGATCTATCATTAATTTTAGCCATTATTAAATGATCATTTTGTGACTAGTTACTGCTGTCTGGGTTAACCAAGACTGAGGGTAAAAGTGAAAGAAGGAACCAACCTTTCTTAAATGGCTATAAAGTATTTTGCATACCAGATCCTATCTAATAAAGAGGGAATATGCAAGTTGACTGTCATGCCATAACAAGATGGCTACGTACCAAGATGGCTGTGCCCACAGTGGAGGCTGAGTTCCTGTAACAAGCTTTAATGAGCAATCAGCAGAGACCTGAGGCTGTGTGGCACAGGGCTGAGGCAGGAGATGTGAGGCCGTGCCCCTTGCCCTGTTGGGCTTGACAGGAGACCTCAGGCCGTGCCTCTATCCAGGTGGGGCTTGATGAGGCTGGGGCCAGCTGGGTCTGGAGCTAGCCCAACAGGAGTGGGGCCGGCTGGGTCTGGCTCTCGAGCAATTTCGAGGAGCACGTGGGTGGGCGGAGACTTGACTCTGATTTCCATGACGTGGCCCAGACTCTGACAGGAGGAAGATTTTTCATATATATTTTACTAATTTTCTTTCATCTCTGACACATTTATTCTAGAGAAAGGGCAAACAAAAATATTAAAATATTTCCTCTAATTAATTCCCTTTTAATGTGCACAAATTTCGTGCACCGGGTTACTAGTAGCTATATAGAAATCCTGTAAGTGGAGAATAATTATCCTCATTTTGATAAAAGTCTTATCAAAGAAGAAAAGCAATCTGAATAAGATCAGAGACAAAGTGGATAGCCAAAATCAATTGCCTCATTTCAAAGCTCATGCTATTTGTACAGTAAAATGTAACCTGAAGAAGCGGAAAATTAAAACTATAGCACTTCATTTTAACTCCCTCCTCCCACCCCCTTAAAAACAAAAGTAGGGGGTGGAGGTATGAAGGAAACAAAGAAAATAGAAGGACTTCTGGTTTCTGCCTATCCGTTCCTAACAAGTGAAAAGCTGAGAAAACTGAAAGATTAACAAAGACCCATCAGAGGAGTGAGGTCATGGTGCAAACCACTGCCTCTAAAATTCAAGAGCCTACTAGGCAGATTCGGAGAATTATAATTCCCGGAGCAGAAATCCCCTCAGGAATCTGTACTGGGCTAGGAAAACCTGAACTTAATTAGAGAATTGCAGGATTCTGAGTGTGGATAAGTCTGAGTGATAAAAACTCCAGAGAGCCCCTGATACACAGCCCCCTAACAATTTTGTCGGTTTTACCTCCAAGAGCTCTTTGCAGTTCTCACAGTGAATATGAAAGAAAAATACCCTCCTGCTTCCTGCAGGTATAGCAGGAAAGGTAACTATTTAAAAAGTTATCACTTGAAATACAGAGAAAATTTTGTTTTTCTGTTCTCAGAACAAACATGGTGGTATAAGATCACGTATGACAACTACTGTATCTCACTGAAACAGAAGAGGTATTTTTCCCCCTTAACTCTGAGGGTGAAAGCAATACCACGTGATAATTAATTTCTTATATTAGATACAATACTTTAGTCCAAAATTCCTGAAAAGCCACCTGAGGCAAGGCTTGTCTGCCAAAATCCTTAGGGAGCAAGAGTGATGAAAGTGGGAAGAAAAGACAAGGAGAAATGGAAAACACAAGTGTTTATCACTGAACTGACCGCAGAAGTAGGAGGAAAAACAGCCAATTGCTTAGACATTATGGCACATCCCCATTCAGGTTTGACAAAACCAACACACCTTGGGACATATCATTGGGTAAGCAAGGAGGAAGCAAGATGTATCTGCCAATCGTTGGTCAAAAAATTCACTCCATGGGATACAAGCTCTCTGGCACTTCAGACTGTCTGTCATCCAGCCCCCTACAGTAGTTGTGGGAGAGGACAGAGTTCAGGATGCTACTCCATCAAGAGTCTAAGCGGTGCCCTCGCTGGTTTGTCTCAGTGGACAGAGTGCTAGCTCGAGGACTGGAGGATCCGGGCTCAATCTGGTCAAAGGCATGTACCTTGCTTGCAGGCTTAATCCCAATCCCTGGTCTGGGCACGTTGGGGAGGTAGCCAATCGATGTGTGCGTCTCTCTCTCACAATTGATGTTTCTTTCTCTGTGTCTCTTCTCCTCCCTTCCACTCTCTCTAAAAAATCTGGAAAAATATCCTCAGGTGCAGATTAACAACAAAACAAGAGTCTAGCCACAATGGGAGGCGCCGTGGAGCCTGTGCCAACTAGTGAGGGTTGGTCACACCTAACCCAATAAAACTGAATTACCCTGAACAAATTATTTGGCAGGGCACATTTAGACAATTGTTCAGCATGTAACAGTGGATGACTAAGAAAAGTTTCCTTTATTTTCACTGGAATACAACCATTCTACAATTCAAAACTGTCACTCACAAATAATGCTGAATTCTTTCTTATATCATCAAAGAATACCAAAGAAAAACAAAATAGATTTTGGTTATTAGAATGTGGGCTTATGATGCAAAGCATGGAGGATTCACCATTTCCTGAAAAACACTTAAAAATAATTTTTTGACATGTAATCGAATTATGAGAATTAAAACAACCATGTGGTGAAAATGAACAATGGAGAGAAGCTAAAATAAAATTTTCCAGCAAGTATGTACACCACTGAAAAAATAGGGTTATTCTTTACTCTGGAATTTACCAACTAGAATTAGCTAAAGTAATTCTTAAAAGCTTAGTCCTGTGGTCACAAAAAATTCAAAATTAATTATTACTAATAATTAATTTCTTCCAACTATTAACACACCAATCAATATAAATACATTTTAGGTACTGTCATTTTCACAGATTTAATTAATCCCTAAAGACATTTGTTTTTCAAAGGTAGTTACATTTCATACTAAAAAAATATATTAATTTTCTTCCAGTCAATTAAACTGAATAGAATGACCATCTATACTGTTTGCCAATTATTTGTGATTCTCAATTTTCCTCACTTTCATTCTTATGTATGGCCTTTTGATCATTAACTGAAGTCATCTTAAATAACCTTAAAAGGAAATTTTGGGCCCAACTTAAATCTATTTTGCATATTATCAACAAAACTCTAGAGTTAATTAGAAAGTTCATTTTAATGTAAAGGGGCAATCTATTTCTTTCTCTTTCTTTCTTTCTTTCTTTCTTTCTTTCTTTCTTTCTTTCTTTCTTTCTTCTCTCTCCTCCCTCCCTCCTCCTCCTCCTCCTTCCTTCCCTCCTCCTTCCTTCCTTCCTTCCTTCCTTCCTTCCTTCCTTCCTTCCTTCCTTCCTTCCTTCCTTCTTACAATCCAAATAATCTTTTTCCATACCACCAAGTACAACTTCAACCAATGAATTGGAACATCTGAATAAGTTAATTTACAATAACAAAGGTGAAATTTAAAACCGCAAGACTCAAAAGCTCTAATTCAATCCCACAGACATACACACATAGGCACACACACATACAAACATGCACACACAGCCTAAATATTCCTCTAAGGGCCATGTTGCCTGAATAAGGATGTTGTCGTTTCTCATAACATGATGCCTCAACTCTCTATGGAAATCTTGTTATTCAAATGCTCCTGGCATTCTGATGAGCATATGATAAGCACCAGGAGGGAAATCCAAGGTGAAAGAAATAACTTACAAGTTCATTTAGTTGCTTGTAAAATCCATGTTTGTCACATGGCGACCACCTGTTCTCCTTCTCCAGTTGAGGAAATAGCAGAAGGAAATGGACTGAACCTGAGATATTTAGGTTAGTCCTAGGGAAGAATTTTAAACTCCTTGGTATACCTGACTATGCCAGGAGACATGAGGTAATAACATTTAAGTAATGTGATATGACCAAGTAAGCCAGGAATCTTTCCTTCCTAGAGCTCAGTTATAAGATGTATATGGAAAACCAGAAGTAAAATGTGCTGCTGTGTAAAGGGTAGACAGAAGTCAATGGCTAACTTGCCATTGTTTGGGAAATAGAATAACTGACCAGTAACTTGACATGTTAAGTCTTTCTAGAAGCATCTAAAAGGACTTCTTCATGAAGTCATTTTCTTCTCTATTTTGTCTTAGATAGATATCATGTATGTATAATCAGTTCCATCTGTATTTATGAGAATAGCTTCTTTTTGTCACATTTCTAATCACAGGCCTAAAAGAGCAGACTTTACACTGTGAATTAAATATAAACCTACAGCACCACTTTTTAAACATGAATCAATATAATATAATTAATTAATTAGCAAACAGAATATTCAAAAAGCAACCAGCTATTGGTTATAATCTGATACACATCAAGAGCCACCAAAGTACACCAGGTCCTTGAATAACATAGTTTTGCTCAGTGTTGTTCCATTAGAACACAGACAAGATGCTGTAGGAGTTTAACTCTTGTTGATAGCAGTTAGCCTATCGTAAAGTTGGTTTCATTATATGTGTTTGTTTTTTCACCGCAGTTTCAAGAATCTATCGACAATGTTAAGAGAGGACTTACTATATATGTTTTCTGAACAACAGAATATTCTTAGGACACAGCTAACCTGCCCAATAGTTCTAGTTCCAAAATATATAATGTGGAAGGCCTATTTCTCACATGCTTAGGTTGTTGCAACTTGTCTAGCGGCTGCACAGGTTACTTGGGGCTTTTGGTTCAGGGGCATTTTACTATATGTGTTTCCTTTAATGCTTTTTCTCCGGGTGATCTAAGAAAATCTACCCTTTTCCCCTAAACACCCTGATTTATTCATTTGATGAATAATGAACATCCATAACATTGAGACATGGACAAGAATAAAACATACTGCCTATGCTGGAGGTCTTCATAGTCTGGTGGGGGAAAGACACAAAGTTAGCCAAAAAACACAATGAAATGCATCATTCAGGCAGCAGCGTCAGCTCATGATCAATGTAAATAAGACAAGGCCAAACAATCATTAAACTAGTTACAAGTTCAAAAAGGCAATTTGGGAAATAAATGTATGTTGTCAAAGAATAACATTACTGTGCATCTTTAAAAGTTTAAGGACTAGGCCCTGTAACTTTATATTTAGGTCATTCAGAATTTGTTTGGTTTTTACTGAAAGGGAGGTTGAGGGACAGAGAAAGATCAGATTTATTTTAAAGGAGATTCCTTTGGAAACATTTGAGGGGAGGTACAGGCAAGAGATGATAAGGCCTGAGTTAAAATATAAGATTAAGTACAAAGGTACCGATTCATGAAATCGCTCATGACTTGGGGACTATATGGCCATGAGGGGTTACAATAGATGTGAAGGACGACAAAAGGCTTCTAGCTAGAAAACAAGAACAGGAACATTTTTACGGGTCATTCTATGAACTAGGGAAACCTGTCATTCTTTCAGACTCTTCCCTTTCTCTAAACATTCACACTCAGAAATTCTCCCCATGATTTTGCTTCCAAAATATATTTCAAATCTTTCTTTCACATCTATGTTTCAAAAACCGCTGCAATAATTTAGGGCTTTAATGTCTCTCAGCTAAAGTATTTATTTATTTATTTATTTAAAAAAAATATATACTTTATTGATTTTTTTACAGAGAGGAAGCGAGAGAGGTTGAAAGTCAGAAACATCGATGAGAGAGAAACATCAATCAGCTGCCTCTTGCACACCCCCTACTGGGGATGTGCCCACAACCAAGATACATGTCCTTGACTGGAATTGAACATGGGACCTTTCAGTCCGCATGCTGACGCTCTATCCACTGAGCCAAACTGGTTTTGGCTCAGCTAAACTATTTAATTAACACCTACCTATTCTTCTCCTCATTCATTGTTCATACTGTAGTTGGAATAATCTGCAGTGGAGTCTTACTATCACATTCTACATGAATGGTTTTCCAAAGCTACAGAGGAAAATCCACATCCCTTAGTCAAGCAAACAAGGCCTTCAGTAACACAGCCCCTTCCATATCTTTTGATCTCATCACCAACACTTCTAACTTCACCTTTTTTTGCTCTAGCAATGCCACTGCACCTGCAGTCCTTCCCACATATCATTACGATCTCTTGCCTGCTTTGCCTGCTATCTGTTCTGCCACAAAGTTTTCTCTCCTGGATAACTCCCATTAGTCTATCCATACTCACCTCAGGCATTACCTTTCCAGAAGTTGGCCTTCCTCATTAAATCAAGCACCCTTTTGTGCCCTCAAAGTACATTGTATCTACATACTTATCTCTCACCCTGCATCTATCATGACATATACATAAACTCTCTCTACTTCATCTATCAAATGACTCTGCTAACTGAGTTATTGCCTGCTCATCATTTTAGGGCCTCCAGGATCTAAGAAAAATACCTGCCAGGTAGAAGGTAAATAAATATTTTTAGACCTAATAATAAGAAACTGCATATAAATAGGAGCAATACGCATGTGGAGGGATGGGGGAAGAGATAAGGAACTTGCTCTGGGCCACACAGAGTTTTGCTCCTGATTCTTCTGTGAGTAAAAGGCCTATGAAATAATTACTTGGGACTAAGATAGAGCCATGTTTCCTTTCTGAGGGTTGAAAGTACTCTCTCTTCTCATCTGTCACACATGCCTCAGAAGAACTGGAAAACCAATTCTTCCAGAAAACAACTTAAAATCCAAGGATTACTGTGGATAAGAAACAGCATCCCACGGCTCATCTACCTTGTCTGCCTGGGACGCTGAGTGTCCTCTCATGATCAACCACACATCCTTCTGGAGAGTACTTGGTGATGCCAGGACATGGCTGTGAAACACGGGCAGCCTCCCCAAACTTGGAGCTCTTGCTCAAAAAACGGCCTCCCTCCACCCATCTCTAGGATACATCTAGATACAGTTGTGGCTAGTATCCTTGGTAACCCAGTATCCCATTCTCCATCCATAAGAGCACAGGTTAGGTCCAGCAGCATTTTAGCCAACTTTTAAAAAAACAACAACAGATCAGTCTGCCTCATTAATTTCAGAAAATAAAGTAATGCTTAAATATAGTAAGTTATAAATCTATACTATCCTATATAATAAAAGACTAATATGCAAATTGTCCCATCGGCCAGGCATTCAACCAGCAGGCAGGCCGGCCAATTGCCCATGTCCCCTCCCTGTGGCCAGGCTGGCTGGATCCCACCCATGCATGAATTCATGCACCAGGCCTCTAATCCTATCTAATAAAAGAGTAATATGCAAATTGACTATACCTCTGATCAAGCCACACCCATAGCCATGCCCATCAGCCAATCAGGAGCAAATTATGCAAATAAACCCCAAGCAAGAAGGCTGCGTCCACTGAGAGCAGGAGGGAGGCTTGAGTTTCCTCAGCAAAGGAGGAAGCCAAGCTTCCCTCCTGCCCTTGCTGGCCTAGGCCTCCACTCAATGCTACAAAATTTCAATTATAGAAGATATATCCCAACAGAAATGGCAGCAGCCATGGAGCTAGAGAGAGCAGAGGCTACGGTTGTCCAGGTGATGGAGGAAGCCAAGCTTCTGAAGCCATAGGACCTAGGCCTCTAATCTAGGCTACAAGTTTCAATTATAGAACTAAAATAAACCCAAACAGAAATGGATGTCACCACGGAGTGAGCAGAAGGCTTGGCTCTGCTCCAGGCTACAAAGTTTCAATTGTAGAACATAAATTAATCCTAGGGCCTCTGCTTGGGTTGCTGGGGGTGGGGGTGTGTCTGGCCAGACTGCAAACCACCACAGGCCCCTCGCCCGGGCCACCCCATGCCCCAAGGGAACCCCCACTCTGATCCGGGACACCCTTCAGGGCAAACCAGCTGGCCCCTACCCATGCACCAGGCCTCTATCCTATCTAATAAAAGAGTAATTTGCAGATTGACCATCACTCCAATGCACAAGAGGGCTGCCCCCATGTGGACACAAGATGGCCAGCAGGGGAGGGTCTATGGGAGGTTCCAGACCTGCAAGGGAGGGCAGTTGTGGGTGATCAAGCCTGGAGGAGAGAGGAGTTAGGAGTGACCAGGATGGCAGAGGAGGGAAGTTAGGGGCAAACAGGCTGGCAGGGGAGCAGTTAGATATCAATTAGGCTGGCAGGGTAGTGGTTAGCAGTTTAGCAGGCTGGCAGGCAGAAGCAGTTAGGTGCAATCAGGGAGGCAGGTAGGTGAGCAGTTTAGAGCCAGAAGTCTTGGATTGTGAGAAGGATGTCTGACTGGGATCCCATCCTATTGGGATCAGGCCTAAACGTGCAGTCAGACATCCCTTGAGGGGTCCCAGATTGGAGAGGGTGCAAGCTGGCCTGAGGGACATCCACCGCCCCCCATGCACGAATTTCGTGCACCAGGCCTCAAGTATAATATAATAGATTACATATAACCATCTTTAGTGGTAGTCATATAGTCTAATTCCAAATTCATCTGACCACTTATTTCCATGGGGTCCTTGACAGTTTGTTTTGTTTCCAGTTTTCTTCATCTGTATAATGGGAATAACAATAGGACTACCTAATAAAGCTGATAAAAGGAATAAATGAAACAATCTCTTGTAAATTATTTACTACAGTTCTTAACACATAATAAATACTCAATCCTCATGGAACTTATTAGATTAAAAAATCAAAAACTATTAAACTGGGAAAGGAAATAAATACAATATAACTTTCAAAAGACTACTTCTTGGAACAGCTTGCGGAGATTAAACTCAAAGAGTCAAGTGTGACTCACTTGGTTGAGTATCGTCTTATGCACCAAGTGGTCGCTGGTTGGGTTCCTGGTGTAGGCACGTGCCCAGGTTCCAGGCACCATCCCCAGTAGGGAATGTGCAGCCAAGGATGTTTCTCTCATTGACGTGTTTCTCTCTCTCTTCTTTCACCCTCCTTCCCTCTCTCTCTAGAAATCTTTTTTATTGTTTTAAGTGCCAGAGAGCTAAGTTTTAGCCCACGAAGGGACATCAACGGAGGCAGAAACATGGACTTAAAAAAGATGTGGCTGCATGAGGGAAATCTGTCCCAGATCCCCCAGAATTGCCATAGATGCTGGCTCCATCCCTTAGGTCTTCTAAGTCTTTGGAGTTGCCCTGCATCTTGTGTCTTATTTCTGTGTATTTGTTCCTTAACATTCCATTCCTTTTCTGACAGAGAATGCCATCCCTTTAGCCTGGTAAAGTCATAAAAAGCAGGCCTCGGCTATCTGCCACTTGACCCATATCTAAGAAAATGAACTCTCAAGAATGGTTAGGACATGGAAAGGTGAAAAAGGAGGGCCAAGAATTAAGTCAAGAGCTAGGAAAAGCAGCATGAGTGTGTGAACAAACAGAGAGATGACAGAGGAGGACATTGAGAAAAATCATTTCCCATGTTTTACTGTCTATAGGCTGATAGGAATAAAAGCACTGATTAAATCAGAAAACCGGAGTGTAGACCAGACCACTTATCAAATGTACCAATTAAATGAGGGTTGACTTCTTTGATCTTCATTTGCCTCATTTGTAACCATGCTGATCAACCCAGCCAGCCACCTCAGTGATTCATTAAATATTTACTGAACATTTACTAGGTCCTCTAATTGTTCTATTTAAGACATGGTTTTTGCTGCAAAGATTTTATCATGAGAGGAGAGAATATAGCACATAAATAGCCACAAGGCAAAGTAGAAACTACTATAGTAAATGCCATAAGAAACATTTGGATCAAGTCCTTTGGAACTCAGGTTGAGCTTGGCTTCTGCTTTTGTGATGTTGGAAGTCTTGTTAGAAAAAAAAAAAAAAAAGGGAAAACACCACACCCAAAAGACTCTAACACAATCCTATATAATAAAAGCCTAATATGCAAATTGTCCCCTAGACTGGGAGTTAGACCTGGGGGCAGGCCATCTGGCAGCCAGCAGCTGCTAGGGACCCTACCCGTGCACAAATTCTGTGCACTAAGCCTCTAGTATAGCAATATAGTGCAATTGGAAGCCACCACTAAGGTCATCATGCCTGTCATACTATCTTACTAGCACCTGCCCACATATCAGGGAGATTTGCTGTCGCATATTTTACATTATACATTCTTCAAGAACTACACTAAATCCATCTTCCTCTATTAAGAGCACTGGAATCAATTATTTTTGTAATTCTGGAAGGTAATTTACCTCGAGTAAGTTATTATTTTAAGGTTTGTTTGTTTTTTTTAATGAAGAAAACAGAAAATTGTTTACTTTTCGTCAACAGAATTTTAAATGCCACGACATGAATGGTAATTTATTTACTTCTACATGAACTTAGCATATCTTAGTAACTAACTGAAGAATTTTAGAGATGACAGGAACAAGAGCATACACAAACACACCAATACACACACATCTCCTTCCATACCTCCTTGCACCCCCCACTTTGTTTTAGGGCAATGATTCCATTCTTCCCTGTGTAATACTTTACAAAACCACACTTTCCTCTAAAATGAAAGTCTAAATTCTCATTTTGAAGGCACTTACAGGGAATAAAACTATCACTTCCTCATAAGCAGTTTGGAGCTTGGGATACATGCCAAATTCAATTAAGAAAGGCCGTTTTCCATGGCAGTCAAAGAAGCTCCAAATGATGCTTGATGCATCAATCTAATGGCCACATGTACCTTCTTATGTGAAATGCTTGCATCTCTCCTTGTATTTAGCCTTTTCACTCTGAGAAAGATTCTACTCCGAAAATAGGCGTTTTTGTTGCTTCTTGTTAATCCTCACGTGTGGGTATTTATTCCATTGAGTTTTAGAGTAGTGGAAGGGAGGGGGAAGAGATAGAGATAAACATTGATATGAGAGAGACACATTGATTGGTTGCCTCCCCCATGATCCAGGATCGAGCCTGCAACTGAGGTACATGCCCTTGACCAGAGTCGAACCTGTGACTCTTCAGTTTGAGGGCCAATGCTCTAACCACTGAGAAAAATGGGCTAGGGCTGAAAATAGCCTTTAAAAATACAATTTTTAATAAAATATAGGGCTTGAGGTGATAATAAAGCATTTTTTATAAACTGTGTTTCTCTAAAATCAGGATTGGAGAGAGGAAATGTGTAACTGTGATGTCAGGAGGCAAAGCCTAGACTCATGCAGCGGGTATACTGGAGCTAGAACCATCTATTAGAACTGTCTAGTAGTGAGGCCAAAAGGTTGCACCTTTTCAGTCCTGTCCATCAACCACTGGGTGTGGGCTGCCTGCTGACTATAGCCTTCCTAGGGCAGGGACAGCTAGTCCTCCCTGAAGGGAAGCCGGTGGGGCATCTCTGTCTATCACACAATTATATTGCATCCTAGCTCACACTGAAAAAATTAAGATCACCATTTAAGAACCATAGGGAATTTTGAGCTAGATAGGCTCAAAATCTCCTCATTTCAAAAAGTAGAAAATAAAGATGAAAGGCTTCAAAGAGTTCGAATAAAGGTTAGGAGAGAATCTACAAATCTGATAGGACATCATGGGCAACAGCATTAGGCTCTATCAGTAAATGAGCTGAGCTTCATCTGAGCCGGGACTGAACAGAAAGTGAGGACAAGCATAGTATGTATTATCATCAACGCATGTCCAATACTCAGCATAGTGTTGGCCCTGTAATAGGGATGGCATGCTCAGTAAGGAAGAACTATACAGGGCTGTGCATGGATGAAATGCATGGCCTCAGAGGTAGTTTCTGTCTCACTGGCCTAAATACAAGACAGGGTGACTGCTAAGGGGAGGGTTTGTGAACGGCTTTACATGTCAGGCAGGTATTTGGACTACAGGGTAATGTCCCTCAGGTTTCTTTATTACTAATTAGTGCTTGTCTTTTAAACTATCCAATTTAACATTACTCCGAGAGAGATAACTTTCATTTAAAATCAAGGACAGTCGCTGAAACCGGTTTGGCTCAGTGGATAGAGTGTCGGCCTGCGGACTGAGAGGTCCTAGGTTCGATTCTGGTCAAGGACATGTACCTTGGTTGCGGTTACATCTCCAGTAGGGGGTGTGCAAGAGGCGGCTGATCGATGTTTCTCTCTCATCGATGTTTCTGACTTTCTATCCCTCTCCCTTCCTCTCTGTAAAAAGTCAATAAAATATATTTAAAAAAATAAATACAAAAAAAAAATCAAGGATAGTCAACATAAAGTCTAAGTCTAATTTAGTGTTTCGCCCACTATTTTTTATTTCTTCTCAAACAAGTTAAACTATCATTGCACTCCTGCAAATACTGGTGTCTTTCGTTAATTTGGCTTTAGGTGGGTTATCTAGTGAGTATACTCACCGATGAACAGTCATTTCACATGTAACTATCGCAATAATATGTAAACTCCAAACAGTAACATGAATTTCATTGTGCTAAGTAAAATTAGTCCACATACAAAAGGGATTTCTTTGTGATTATCATTTAAAAAATAAGGAATGAAGAGCTACTTTCAGAAGTCCTCTGATAATTTCCAAACCAAGGAATAGCAAAATGTAAGATTTTTCTCAACTAAAAATAAAGCAATCAAAGAACCCTAGAGTTTGAAGAAAACGAAGAGGTCATTCGGTCCAACTCTATGAAGAAATGTTAAATATTCTCCACAGATATTAGTCAGCCCCTGCAGGAATTTTTTTTCTTCACCACTTTTCAAGGAAGCTTGTTCCCTTTAGGGTAGCTATGCTTTTTAGATGAAAACAAATAAATAAAAAATGCCTGTTTTGAAAACAGAAAGCTGGAAGTAAGTTCATTTTAAAGGGGGAAAAATAACAATTGGATAGCACTTCAGATTTCACAACACATTTTACATTGGATTCTTTCAAAATACAAAGAGATGGCTATGAACTATATCCTTTAACACTGACTTGTCCAACTACAAAGTCTTAGAATGAAAAATGCAGAGCTCAAACTTCTAAGGATCTGAATACATACAGGAGACGCCACCCACTGAAGAGATAATAAAAGCCAAGAGGATTTAAACTTACTCTGCTGAGGGTAAGTTCAATGCATGATGTTTTCAGAGAGAAACAGCACTTACTTTCCCAAAGCACTGACTTAGTAGTTCTTTTTGTCCAACTCGAAAAGTATTTACATTTTGTAATTAGAACCATGTCTACAGACACCTATAATTTAATTTTTATTCTAGTCATCTTATCTTATTTTAAAATATTTTATTAATGATCTCAGTTTTATTTATGCAAGTGCAACAAAATTATTTTTAAAGCCGGCAATGACAGTTTTTAAACAATGAGGCTTTTTTTCTCTTAAAATTGATCCAAGCATTTATATAGGGTAAGTCAACAACAAAACCATGTTAAATAAGTTTTTAATCTTCACCCGATTATATTTTTTCATTGATTTTTAGAGAGAGTAGATGAGGGCGGGAAAGACAAAGAGAAATATGGATGTAAGAGAAACAGATCTACTGATTGCCTCCTGCATGTGCCCTGACCAGGGCCCGAGCTAGGTAGGAGCCTGAAACCTGGCTCGGGCCAGGTTTCCTTTATGCTCTTATCAGGCATAAAGGAAAATGGCTGCAGAAGAGCAAAGACACCACTATTTGATAAATTCTCTCTCATGTATGATCAAACCAAGCCATCTAGGTACCTGACTGACAGGAATAGCACCTGGGATCCTTCGATCTGCAGGCCAAGGCTCTATCCACTGAGCAAACCCAGCTAGGACAAGTTTTTAGAAACGTGGTTATGAAAAAAAAATTGTAAATTGGACTTCAGAGCCAATTTCAGATTTAGAGGCTCAAAAGCAAATAAAGAGTATTTTTAAATTAAAAAAAGGAAAATAAAATGGAAGACAGAACAAAAGTTCCTGATATTGCAATGAAAATAATACAAATCATTCAAACCAATTCATGATAAATGGAATTGGATTCTTGCTTTATACAAGTTCCAGACAGCAAGACAAGTGCTATTTAAATAACCCAAGAAAACTGTTGTCATTAAAGGTCCTGTAAAATTCTATAGGAAATCAACTCAGTACGGCATAACCAATACATGTAACTCCTGAAACTCTCTGGTGGCAATCAAGGTAATGAAATGCGATAAGCCAGTCTTTGGGCTGTTCACCTTGATTTGCCCACTGTCTTATCAGGCATAAAGGAAAATGGCTGCAGAAGAGCAAAGACACCACTATTTGATAAATTCTCTCTCATGTATGATCAAACCAAGCCATCTTTGAGTGCTGTCAGATCTCACAGGGCAACTGAGATCGATGAGGTAGGAAGCGGTTCCAAGGTAAGCCAAGCCTGCACCCACATCTCAGGCTCAGGGCCAGGAAGGAGTAGACAGGAAGAACTGGGATCTGCAATGACACTTGCCAAAGGATATGTAATCCCCAAGTTCCCCATATTTCCCTGACATGACCACCACACTCTCTATCTACTTTGGCGTTTTCAAGATTCACTGTTGGTTAGCATTCTTTCTGGGATGGGCCTTGCAGTTGAATTCCGTTTCCTTTGTACCCATAGCAAAATCCAGATCTCTCCCCAATTCAGAAATTGCTTTGCCTCATTATTACTTCTCTAGAGGAGAGTGTCTAGGAAGGATTTAGAAATGCTCTGAAATGTGAACAATACATTTCACTACAGTAAAGGCATAATGAATGGGTGGGGGGAAAACTGAGAGAGGTCGAACAGGGGGACAGAACCTGCAAAGTTCCGCCGCTCTGTTTCGCTTCACTGGTGACATTCTCGTCTTCCTGGCTTCATCTCAACTGATTCCATTCTGGCTCCCATTGACATTTTTGCAACAATTTGCTGGCTAGCATTAAATTATTCCTTTCAACATCTTCTGAGTTGATTAGGCTTATTAGATTGTTTATGAAAATGAATTCCTGGCTCCTAAATGTTGACCCCTTGAAAATAAACACGAAAGAGTCAAAGAAGGCAGCACCAAGGCCTTGGGTTGGATTTGGGGGCAGAAAAGAGTAAAAGGACTGATGTGGCTAATTTTAAACCACAACCGTTAACAACAAAGACTTTACTGCTTTGAAAACAAGTTTTAATTACTATTGTTATATGTTTTCCTGAAATGGTAACTTGAACAATTTATAGTAACTAGAGAAAACCAACTACTACAAACCCAGAGGGGTCGGTTTTTATGTTATGTTCAAGAAAGTAAACCATCCCTTACATTCTACAATGAGGATAATGAAAAGACACATACAATGGCATGACCACATACTATAAGTGGATAAAACAAAAGGGGAAGTGCAGGGATGGAAATATCTACCATCCAAGTTCTCAGTCTAGTGATACCTAAGGTAACATTACTGATGAGATGAACTTTATGAATGAAAACCAGGCACACAAACTATTGTCATAGTGTTCAATTATTCACATCAAAATGTTTAGTATTGTCCAGACATGGTAATCTATCCTGGATATTAGCTTCTAAGAACATACTGCATTCTGAGGACCACTCAGCTCTGGGGTTAGTCAAGCACCCCATGAAGACCCACAGGGGGCCCTCCCCTTCCTTCTCAGAAATCCTAATGACTAAGTATGCCCTCTCTTCCTGCATGAATAACTATTTTTATTAACAATCTTTTTTATACATTTTCCCAAATCAGGCATCCAGTCTTCAGAATTTTGCTATTAATTGAGCAAACTGATAGGATATATTAATTCCAACATTTATACTGTGTTGCTCCATCATACTAAGTTCTGCTATTCTCTGTCTTAGGAAGAAACCCACAGCAACATTGAGGAGCACTGACTATTTTTACCAAAACAAAACCAATGGCCTTTTCTGAGGAGTTGCCAATTACAATCCACTCAGAGAGGACCATGGTATAGGCAGAGAGGGTCCCATCTGTGGGGAAATGACTGACAGGTAAGCACAGAAGAGAGCAGTCCTCATGAGTCGCCCCTCTGGAGTCATGCAAGTACTTTCCAACCCAGGGATGGCCCCCAACATGCAAAGGTCCACAGTCCTCATTAGAGTTGTGGATCCAAGTAAGTGATACAGATCAACACTTTTCAGGCTTTCTTGTGCATATGAATTGACCAAAGATCTGGAGAAAATGAAGAAATTGACTCAGTAAGTCTGGGGTAAGACCAAAGAGGCTGCATTTCAAATAAGTTCCTAGCTGATGCTGCAGGAGTTCCTTTTGAATAATAAGAATGCGGAGGACCCTTTTCACCTGCTACCACAAGAAAAACGGATGACAGGGACAGAGAGGACCAAGCAGGGTACCTAAATATATTCCAAAAGCAGGGACAAGGAAAAGCTGGGATTTGTCCACTGTTGAAATAGAATGAATGGAAAATTGACATTTATTACCAAATTTGCACTGCGCACCTTCACACACACATATTTACTCTCACAAAGCACAGATTATCACCTTTTCACTGTAATGAAAGTTAAGGAACTATCCTGAAGTCATCAAGATCTCACACGGCAGAACCACGACTCAGACCAACCCTGTTGGACTGGAAAGCCTCCCAAAACAGGTGACTCCCTGAAAAGCCAAGTCTGCGACAGGAATGACAGAAGAGCCAGGAGAGTCTACAGTCTTGTCTTTTCTAAACATGGCGGACGAAAAGGGGGCTATGAAGCAAACCTGAAAAGCTCAGGGGCTACCTGGCAGGCCTGACAAGTTCAGTAACCACAGAGGATGATCCGATCACAAATTCCTACCTGGGCAGGTCACGGCGGGTAGTCATGCCCCATGCCTATGGCTTCCTTAGCAAATGTCAATCTCTGCTAAGTGAGCCCTGTCTGTTCATTGTTCTTACACAACTAGGAGAGCATACCTTTGAAATGGCAGAGTAATCTCTTTCCCAGAACTCTTGGAGGCATAACCACCAGCACAAGACCACCAGAACGGGAGACCACAAAAGTATTCATTGTTATCTTGTTGCCCACATACCAACTCTATTTACTGTAAATGTTAACTATCCTATACCTACCCATGTAAACTAAGTGCCTCTCCATTTTGCTTTTTATCCAACCCTACAAATGTCCCCAGGTTGCTTTCTCTCACCTCCTTATTAATGAGTTTCATGTATCTTACTTGTTTTCTTCATTGATTCTAAATGTATAAAATGTACTGTGAAACAGCCACTCTCTGGAACATTTTCTCAATCCATAAGATCTTGCCTCTTATATGTCCTCAAAATTTGGCTCAAATAAACTAACAATTTTTTGTAGGTTTGAACATTCCTTCATCAACAACATGAAGTGCTACTTAGCAATAAAAAAATGTAATTAACAGATTCTGTCCTAAAATTCTAATGTATAGAGTAAATTTATGAAAGCATAAATAAAACTATATTAAAGCCAAAAAGTAAGTGTGAGTGTGCTTTCTAAAGTAGTCTTGTTCTTCAAGGCATAAATTAACCCCAAATCCTCCAAAAGTTAAGTAGGATAAACAACATAATAAACCAGAAAATACAAACAAAACATTTTTAGTGTCAACGCATTTGAGCTTTAATTTTCAAAATGGAATACTGTCCTTTCAGATTTTATTTAGTCCATGACACATCAAGAAAATTTAAACAAATGCCATTTAACACTAATTCTAATGGATAAAAAATACCAGAATTTGGCTTAAAGAGACAGTACCACTCACAATGAGTTCACCAGCATTACCAGCTGGGACAAGTTAACCACATTTACCAAATAAGGCAAGTTTTTTCAATGTTTGAAATCTTTCTACAGTGAGCTCACTTCACTTCTCCCTGGGTTTTCTATAGTACTTGTAGAGGTCATCTCTATAATTCAGAGTCAGTAAATCACCAGGCACTCAATGGGGATGTGGGCTGCCTGGTCTCCAGAGAGCATTCAGTTTGGCTTCGTATTATGACTGAGTATATATAGAAGGGAACGATGCAAAATGTAGTCTAATGGTTGAAGGGTAAGAAGCTGTGTTAAGCCAAACCTACTAACAAGGTCAATGAGAGATGTTTACTCTTGTGAATAAAAATGGCAGACTTACTTCTCTCAATATGCGTTTCAAAGTACTTCTGGTGATCTAGCACTTAGTCTATGCAAATATCCACAAATTTCCATAATGTTGGCTAACAACTGAATCATCTACACATCCCCCCCCCCAAAAAAATAATTTTTCGTTTATTAATTGACTGCCTTTTTTTTTATAGTGTAGAAACCATGGCACATGGACAAAAAAAAGGGGGGGGGGGAGGATCTATATGAGATTTAGCACATTCTTATTTAAATCAACATTGTTGGATTATCCACCACATTTTGGAGTTCATGATGCAATTTGAAACATAAACAAAAACATTTAATTGGAAAATGGTTTTCATGTGGCCTTGTCTTAAATACAGTCTATTTAAGAAATATATATATATATATATATATATATATATATATATATATATGATCTTCTTCTAAACTTCTTGTTTGCAAAACATTAGCCCTAAACTGAGAATATGTGAAAGGTAAAAGATATCCATAAAGATACAAATATTGGAAGTAAAAAATGTCAGTGTTTGTTACAGTTTTGACTTTCAGCTATCAATCTGTTCAAGGCCACAGCCAACTTAACCTTACTATAAATTCTGTGATTTCCCAATGTAGAAAGGCAAGTCATCAAATACACATGACTAAGTCTGTGATATCAGAGAAGACCTAAGAGAATCAAACCTGGGAGTCTTCAGTCCACAGGCTGATGCTCTATTCACTGAGCCAAACTGGCTAGGGCCATTTTTGAGAAACTCTCTCTATGTTTACACACACACACACACACACACACACACACACTCACCCATAATGGGTTTATGGGTTTGTCTTTGATTGGTAAGAGTTAATTTGTGATGAAACAAGTGTGGAAAATGCAGATATGACTTACAATTGATTCTCTCTGGGAGCAAGAAGGAGAATTCCCATATAATCAATGAAATTTATACAAAAAGTGGGGGAAGAAATAATTCGTTCTGCTCTGTTATAATGCTGCTCTCGATATATTCATATTGTGAAAATTCTAGCTGGTATTAACAGCTCTGAATACCCAGTGCCACTTCCACTCATTTCTAGAATTCAGTTCAGCCAAATTGAAGAAACCGAACATTCCATCCCATACTCTGACACAGGCAATGGCCAGGCCTGAAATACAGTTTCATTCTGGGAACACCATTAGACTCAGAACCCTTAAATAAATACATTCTTGACAACTGTTTATAGATAATTCTCCTAATCTTTACTCACAAAGCAGGCCCTACCTCCTCTGTCCTTGAGTTCCACGACCCCAGCATTAACCTTTTCTAATGTCTCTCACAGATGCCTGGTGCTTTTTCCCCTCAACTGGAACTCACTCAGAGCCTCCATAGCAAAGTATCAGGTGTCTCAAAGCTCCTAGAACACACTACAAAGGAAACATTTGTGGTCCATGGCCTTGATCCACTCCAGTTAAATAGGATCATCTGGTTGTGAGGATAGGGCCACTTTGACTCAGCGTTTTCCAATTGGACCAAGTGAAGGAGGTTGCTGACTGCAGTGGAAGATTCTACACTTAATAGACACTCTTGCCTTCCAGCTGGCTCCTGGGCCTGAGCACGCTGTGGAAACCTCTACTCTAAATTAGACTGTGGAGAGCAGCGGAGTGTCTTTTGTAAAATTAGCTTTATTTACCAAGTGAGAAAATACCTAAGTAAAACAGGGAGCAAAGCAATACAAAAAAAAAAAATTTTTTTTTCTGCAAGGATTTTTACTTCTACCACAATATTTTTGCAATACCAAAAGAAAAAAGGACTCAAACATTTATGTCAGAAGAAAATGCCTGTTCTTATTCATTTTACTAAAAAAACAACTACTTAGCAGCTAAGAAACAATTTAGCATTAAGAGCATCAGGCAGATAAAATACACAGAATCACCATTACCAAGGGACCAAGTACAATAATCTTTATGTTCAAGATTTCATTTGAATTCATTTAACCACAGGTTTAATCTTCCATTGAGTGGACAAAGGCATAGTATACTATTGTGTGTTCTCAGTTGGTGTGTCCAAGAAGTAAGATGTTTTAAAAATAAAATGGGTGTAACTGCTCACTCAGCTACAACTATAGCTAATCTAAACCTTCATATAAGAATGATCCAACACTAGCTGGTTTGATTCAGTGGATAGAGCATTGGCCTGAGGATTAAAGAGTCCCAGGCTTGATTCTGGTCTAGGACATGTACTTTAGTTGCAGGTTCTTTAGCTTTGGTCAGGGTGCGTGCAGGAGGCAACCAATCAATGCATCTCTCTCATATCAATGTTCTCTCTGTCTCTCCCTCTCCCTTCTACTCTCTCTAAAAATCAGTGAAAGAACATTCTCGGGTGAGGATCAACAAAAACAACAGTAACAACAAAAAGAATAATCCATATACAAATGAAATACACTATTTTAGGTGGGCCAGAAAACTTGGAATATCCTGCACTATAAAAAAGGATTTTTTCACAAAGCTCTTTCATAAAGTTTTGTAAAAATTAATGAAGTGAAATGTTGTAAATCAAGGCTGTGAAGTAAAAAGGCTTGACTTTAGCTCCATGGTCTCACACATCATTTTCCTCATGGTAAAACAGGTGTAACACACAGGGTGCTTTGAGAATTTAATTAGGTCACAGACGTAATAGTTCAGTGAAAATCACTACAATGTAAATGTCAATAAAGATCAGCTATTTTTATTCCTGAAAAGACTCTTCCTTGATCTGGAATACCACATTCTTGTTATTTTCTTCCTTCTTCTGCACCTTCTTTTCACCATAGAGTTTTTCTCTCCATAAACATTAATGTTGAGTTTTCAGATTATACAGACTGTAGGTCCTCTTCTTGCTCTGTTCTTTCCCAGTGGGATCTATTCTACTGCCCATGATTTTAATTACCGCCTAGAGAACAGTAACTCCCAAGGGTGTATTTCTAATTTAGATCCGATTACGCACCTGACAACTCAGAGGAACCTCAAATTCACTATATCTAAAAAGCCAAAATCACCATCATGCCATCCAAACATAAACATTGCCTATCTCCATAAGTAGCTGTAAAACCACAGGAGTATGCTACCCTGGGAGTTACCTCGGAAATGTCCTGTCCCTCACTTCTAACTATGTAACCCATTTCCACCCCTTTCCATTTTACCTCTGAAATATGCCCCTTGTCACCACCACTACTATCACCTTCTGAATCTAAAGCCACTGTCCTACACTGGTTTTCAGAAAAACAGTCTTGCCTCCTCCAATCTGTGCATGACATGCAACTATAGTAATTTTTAACAATGCACAGGTCCTCCATTCTTCCCATAGTCCTCTATATTCTGAACACCCTGTATCTTTTTCCTTTAAAATGCCAGCTTCTCTCCTACTTCGGGGCTTCAATTCATCCCCACCTTGTTCCTTCTTCAGGAAGGTATGGAAGGTCGTTCCTTTCCCACTCCTGTATGCCCACAGCTAGCTATTTCTGTCTCACCCTTTATGTATTTCTCTGCTTAACCAGTCCCTCCTCCAGAGAGCACGTCCTGGTTCTCAGGACAAGGTCAGTCCCATTCATTACCCTCTTGGGAAGCACCCTGCACTTCTGCATCAGTGCCTTTGCTATTTATTACTTTGGTGTCTGTTTTCCATAAAAGATAATTAGGGACACGAGTGCAGGGAGCATGCCTATCTTGTGTATAGTTGTATCCCTTCATCTCAAACATCAGGATTGCCACAAGGAGGCCAGCCAGGACATTGGTAAGCATTTGCTGTGTTAATTAATGCAAAAATAGTTCTGGCTTAATCCTCGACTTGATGCTTTTCATAATTGGTGAAGAAATGTATGAAAAATTAATTCAGGGCAGATTGTGATAGCTTTTTGCAGGAAATAAACATAAAGACTACTGGATTCTATGAGGGGGGAGGGGATCAATTCAGGGAGAGGAATGAATGAGTCCTATATACGGGAGGCTTCTTTCGGGTGCTGGATGATCAGCCATGAAGAGTTAGCACCACCTCAAAAAGGGGGAGAAATGTTCAGGGGAGAGAGGAAGGTTGAGCAAATCCATGGACAGAGATTGGTGAGCAGCCAACTGTGCCCGAGGAGGGAGGTATAATAAATGCAGCAGATGGGTGAGGTGTGGAGTGTGTTCCTTATCAGGAGTAAACTATCTCTCAAAGAGATCCCCTAGCCAAGAATGACAGACAGGAAGGTAGATAACAGATTAGGATGTGCATGTGGAGAACAACTAGTAAGCTATTTCAATATTTCAGACAGAAGAGAAGGTGGGAAGGAGGAAAAATAATTCTGCATTAGAATGGATGGTACTGCTCGCATGGGGAAAGGCTATGTCCCTGACTATATAGAAAACCAAAACATTTTGAGAAAGAATGGGTGAAATGATGAGTTCTGTTTTGGAAACCCTAAAGTTTATGTCCTTACATAATGTGCAGGTAGTTAAAATGCAGATCTAAGAAAAAGGGTGCAGGTAAATTTCAAAAAAATATTAGGCTCAGGGAAATTTTAATTGGTATATAATCAACTGAACATTATTGCAAAGGCTTGATAAACATGTGGAAGGTTTTTCCACAAACACGTTTTCTTTAATAGTGAAAAATACAATCTATAATAATAAAAGTATAATATGCTAATTAGACCAAACATCCTTCCGAACGAAGCCGGGGCTGTGAGGGAAGCCTGGTCCCGGGTGCCAGCAGCCAGGGGAAGGAAGGCCTACTCCTGCATGAATCTCGTGCATCAGGCCTCTAATAAGTAATAAAAGTTCTTTGGTAATAACTGTGTGAATTTTCAATATGTCCTCTGCCTAATTTTTATTTTATAGATGTTAGGAGCAAAGCTCATAATTTTACCATAACTTCACCCCTCTCTTCAAATACTTCCCTCCAATTGTGGTAATGGAAGGAATTCACTGATGCTGACTTTTTCTCTATTCAGTAGAAGATCTTTTATGTTTAAAGAAATGCTGGTCTTTGTAATAGGCTCAGTGCAAAAGTTAAAAGTGACGTAGAGAATTTTTAAAAGGTCATTCTAATATCAAAATGTTAACATCTGAAATTATGTCATCTTAATTACCAGGAGAATATCTGAAGAATAATAAAATGGAACACTTACTTTTGCTGCGCCTATCTGTTCTTTTCGAAATTTCTCAAGTGGCGCAATTAATACATCATTAGCGTTTTGAATCTGAAATTAAAAATGCAAATTAATTAAATTATGTTCATGCAAATATTGATCAAAGATGGCTCATTTATTCACCTTATTTAAATAAACAGCTTTTTTTCTCTTGTTCATGTCTATAAATGAAATAAAAATGCCTCACATGTATTTTTCTACTTTATAATTAAATTGTTCTCACAAATTATGTTACTTGGTTCTAACATAATACAAATAATGTGAAAACAAGTACACATGGTAAAATCTTAGTTAAATATTTAACTTCCTTATTCTAAGACATAACTAAGAAATAGCATATTGGATAGTAAATTTACAAATACTTTTAATTATACTGTTTTAATGTAGTCAGCTCAAACATCATTTTAAAACTGAACCATAAAAAAGCTCTTCCATTTTGCCATTAGAATATTATAGTTCTACAACTACAAAATAAAATAAGGGTCATTTTTCTTTCCTATTTCAGTATAATTCTTACACTTGGGATTTGCCGGAATGTTCTCATATTTCCAACTCTTCTAAAATAGTATCTGATTTATTTTCAATGAACAGTATTTTAGCCTCAAATTCCAAATTGGGATTCCCCTAAAACTTTAAAACATAAATCTTTTAATATTAATCTGTAAGAATACTGTGAGAGGGTTCAAAGTATGGGGGCCAGGGACTGAATGCAAGGAGACAGATATTTCTGACAATAACATTATGCTGGAAGAATATCTCCACTTAAAAACCCTTTAGGAAGCATTAAAATTAAGCAAAGGATCTTAAATATCTCACCACAAAAAGAAATGTTAATTATGTGACAGGCTGGAGGTGTTAGCTATGGCCATGGTGGCATCATTTTGCAATATAAAATGTATCAAACCAACGTGTACATCTTGAGTTTACACAGTGTTATATGTCATTTATATCTCAACTAGAGGCCCGGTGCACGAAATTCATGCACTTGGGCGAGGGGTGTGACCCTCAGCTCAGATTGTGAGAAGGTGCAGGCCAGGCCAAGGGACCCCACTGGTGCATGATGAGGGTTGAGGGAAGATATGGGAAGTTGGCCAGCAGGGAAGGGAACGCAGGAGGGCTCCAGGGCATGTCTGGCCTGCCTTGCTCAGTCCCAATGGGCTGGACCCCAGCAGCAAGCTAACCTATTAGTCAGAGCATCTTCCCCCTGGTGGTCAGTGCATGTCATAGCAAACAGTTGAGCTGCCTCAGCATATTACACATTGATTGGTTGCATGGCCAACTGGACACTTATTAGACTTTTATTATATAGGATGAAACCTGGTGGCAGGGAGCAGGCCTAGTTAACAAAATCTTTTTCTACCACTGTGATAACAACTTGACCTATTATCCTACATAATAAAATGCTAATATGCAAGTTGACCAAGTGGCAAAATGACCGGTTGCTATGATTGTACTGACCAGGAGGCAGATGCTCAACGCAGGAGCTGGCCCCTGGTGGTCAGTGTGCTCCCACAGGGGGAGCATCACTCAGCCAGAAGCCTGGAGCTGGCTCCCTAAGGGAGCAGGCCTAAGCCATCAATGGGACATCCCCCAAGGGCTTCTGGACTGTGAGAGGGCACAGGCCGGACTGAGCAACCTCCTTCCCCCCCAGTGCACGAATCTCATGCACTGGGCCTCTAGTATAATTAGAAAATGCTAACATTAAAAAAAATTAATACATTACTCTTTTTTAAAATAGGTTAAAGGGTATACAGGAGTTCCTTATATTATTCTCATAACTTTTCTGTATGTCTGAAATTATATAAAAAGTTTGAACTTCCAAAAGGGTTTTACTTATTTTCACTAAACTGGTTATTCTCTAGTCAAGTCTTATTTCTTAAATTCCAGAACCTAAATGCACTGAGATTGTATACACAAAAATAAAAACTAGAGTGTTAACTCCTCCCACGGTTCTGTCATTCTCCAATTTACAGAAAAAAATGAGATAAGAGATCTTAAAAACACAGCCTAAAATCCTGTGCTGTGAAAACACACAAAATAGATCAATATTCAAGATTCTTTAGAAGACACTGAGGGTCTGGACCCATCCATCACCTGCTTCCCTCTGTGAGCTCAGGCAGGCATCGCTGCAGATACACTGCAGGCCTCTAACGAGAGAGCTGATTGGAAACAGTAGCAAAGCAGCTCACTTTTCATTCCCACTCTCTAAATCCTCGGCACCCTCATGAATGCCCAAGCACATATAAACACACACATAGTTCACAGACATAATAGCTGATTCTGCCTTTAAACTGAAGCTTGCATAAGGGGGAAAAAGACATGAACGGTTCAGTGTAAATTGGAAAATGGCAAAATTAAAGGCTAACATGTACTGAAAGTTTATACTGGAAACAAAAGCATGATCTGATGTATTTAAACTTGGCGAACTTCAACAGGGAGATATTTCTCAAGGGCTGAAAACTCCAGCAATGAGGCTGAAGAGGATGACAGACAGTAGAGGGCGGAGAGACACGGGTTTAGAGTAAAAACTACCTGGGTTTAAACCAGGTTCTGTTGCTTACAAGCTGCTAGAGAACCCTTCTAAGCGTCAGCAGCATCACCCACCCAACAATTTCCTTCTAAGAACTAAGATGATGAAGATAACACTTAGTGTTTTGTATACCATAAGTGCTCAAAATGTACAGCTTTCGATCTCGCCCAAAAAACAGATAGTGAATGTCATTCTGGATTTACCTACTCATCATACTTCTATCTCTGAATCTTTTTTTGCCCCTTTTCATTAAAGTATATCTATGTGCGCGGTATTAAAAAAGTGTCTTCTCAGGAAAATTCCAAACGACAGATGGCTTGGACTCCCCTCACATCACTGAGATCTGTGGGGATGAGAAGAAATTAAGGCCTGGGCTAATCCTTCCAGAAAGTTCATGTTTGCTTGAGAAGGGGAGAATGTATCCATTCAAAAAAAAAAGTATTTGATGCCCATAAAGCACTGTTAAAATTTTTTTTGGAAAAAGTGGAAGACAAGGGAGTTACAAGGCAAACCATGCCAAACTCCTTATAAATACGTTGGTATTCTGACAACAGGGAAGATCCCCGAGAACTGAATGAGTCGAGGCAGTGTTTGGATAGTGAATATGAACTGGATACACCAAAAGGGAAAAATACATTCTAGGAAGAGAGAACACCATGTACAGAGTCAGAAGGGTAGCGTTAAGCATGGCATGTGGGAAGCGGGGGGCAGCGCAGAAGAGAGCATTTATGACGCCCTCATTGGGAGTCGACCTTACTCCTGAGTGCACTGACCACGTTACAGCCCTCATTTAACGTTTTACAATTGGGAGCAGCAGAATGAATGTGAAGCATGCCGAACAGTGCTGGCACATAGCAGGCTCCAAAGAAGCAATATGTCATTATTATTAATGACTAAGAACATTCTCTAACTGCAGAAAAGAGTATACATTATTAGTAATTCACTCAATTGGAATAAGTACGGAAAGGGTGAATTACACCCCAAATCAGGGGAAGCAGCCTGAACATTAAAATGACTGTTGGCTTCGGAACAGAGGATTTTTAAAAGTGTATCTTTATTGCTGAAAGTATTACAGATGTTTCCTTTTTCTCCCCCTTGATGGCACCCCCACACAGACCTCCTCCCCCAGGCCTTCACCACACTATTGTCTGTGTCCATGGGTGATGCATATATGCATATAAATTATTTGGTTAATCTTTCCCCCTTCACTCACCCACCAACACCTGCCTTTCCTCTGAGATTTGTCTGTCTGTTCTATGCTTCTATGACTCTGGGTTGATTTTGTTGATCAGTTTTGTTTTGTTTTTTTTTTTCCATTAATTCCACATATGAGTGAGATCATGTGACACTTGCCTTTCTCTGACTGCCTTATTTTGCTTAGCATAATGCTTTCTAGGTCCTTCCATGCTGTCTCAAAGGGTAAGAGATCCTCCTTTTGTACTGTGCATAGTATTCCATTGTGTATCCACTCATCTGCTGATGGGCACTTGGGATGCTTTCAGATCTTAGCTATTACAAATTGCACCGCTATGAACATAGGGGTGCATACACAGTATTCCTTCTAATTGGTATTTCAAGTTTCTTAAGATATATTCCTAGAAGTGGGATCACTGGGTCAACTGGCAGTTTCATTTTTAATTTCTTGAGGAAACTTCATACTGTTCTCCACAGTGGCTGCACCAGTCTGCATTCCCACCAGCAGTGCACGAGGGTTCCCTTTTCTCCAGATCCTCGCAACACTTGTCATTTGTTAATTTGTTGATGATAGCCATTCTGACAGGTGTGAGGTGGTACCTCACTGTCGTTTTAATTTGCATCTATCTGCTGATCAGTGACTTCGAGTATGTTTTTATATGTCCCTTGGCCATAATCAAATTTAAAAATAGGCAAAGGATTTAAACAGACACTTCTGCAAAGTGCACATACAGATGGCTAGATGATATTTTTTTAATGTTAAAAAAACCTGTTCTAAGAAGCCAACCCAGTAATATATGGGGTACTTTGAGAATGAAGAGATAAAGGTATAATATGCCAATTAAAGGCTGGGAGAGGAACTCAAGCTAGAAGTGGTGAAGAACCAGAGCAGGTGCCTTGTTGACAGATGAGTAGCAGGGAATTGAAGGGAAAATAAAGAAAGAAGAATTAAAAGTGACATAAGGTTTACATCAATGCTTTTTTTCTGCCCCGCCCCCCTTTTCCTCTCTCTAAGCATATCCTTGAATGAGGATTAAAAAAAAAAAAAAAGAGGGAGTATGTTTAGTGGAGTAGAATTAAGGCAATGAATTTCACTTTGGAACTATTAGTTTTGTGCTATGGGAAGACTCAAATAACTACTTTGGCAGGATATTCCACCTCAAAATTGTACTAGTACAACTAATCAATATGAATGAAATGTTCTTTATTGGGATGGGAAGGATTAGGAGAGAAAGTGGGGAAGTATACCAAGAAACTGGCACCCATATTCATATCCAGTAGTTTCAATCTTTGACAAACCCTTATGTTGCTGTTATATACATATTACCTGAGAATAAAACAAAACCTGAGGAGATATACCAAATTAAATGTGATCATTATCAACCATCCTGTGAACAAGTATGATTTCCTATCTCTATTCCGTATTTCTTTATTTTTTCTGTTGTTTTTGGACTTGCTCATATTTTTTCTCTTTCTTCCTCCTCTTATCATTCTATTAGTCTAAAACTGAAAGATTTTTCTTTAAATAAAGTTCTGGAGGCAATAAACAGACAAAATGAGAAAGGGAACATATAAGAGTGATAGATAACAATAGATATGATTTATTGACTATTTACTATATACCAAGTACTATGCAAAGCTCTTCACAATATGGAGATTAAAGTCAATTCTATGTGAGAAATGATGTTTGAAATCTAAAAGCCATATGGAATGTATTAGGAATGTGAATGTTAAAATTAGCCAGAGTTCCATTTGAATCTGGGCACCAAAACCACGAAGACTCAGTATCTTCATCCCTATATTTCTTAAGGTTTTTATAAAAATTAAAGAAAAAAATATCTTACAAATAACAAGCATAGACTTGGAATATTATAGACTTTCTTTTTAAATTTTTTTATTATTATTAGACTTTCAATAAATGTTCGCTTCTTCACAGAATTCTCAATACCTATCTGCTATGTGTCCAAAATATCGTAAGCAGCCTCAGAACTTCCCAAGAAGATTTCAAATGTGGTTAATTCAAAGGTAGAAAAGAAAATCCAAGTTAATTGAACAGAACAGTGCCTATTCAGAGTACCATCGACAACAGTAGATAAGCAGGGGCCTGATGTTTCCAAAAGCCATTATAGCGTATGTGTTCTCACATCTGAACTATGACGCTTCTTCTGGGTGCAGTCAACAGGCTGCTGCCCACAATATGTGAGTCTGAATCCAAGAGATCAAAATGGAAATGCCAACACTTTCAGGCACAAAATGGATTTACAACCCAATGTGGCTGCCTCTGACCCTGGGTCTGTGTATCCCCAGGAAACACAAGCCTTTCGTCCCCACACACTGTCCCATCACGTGGGCGGAATTCTTCCATTCTGAAGTAGTCCAAGTGTAACATGAAGGAGGTGTTTTAAATTTTGGTAGGTTATATAGGTTTATTGTTGCTACTGAAAAATAAAACAATATACAAAATGGTGGAAAACCATCATCAAAAAATGTGAATCAGGGTGCAACCCTGGTGATTTCACATTCACAAGAATTTCTTTTTAAAAAATCTAGAGAAATGCCCAATCTTGGCTCTCACAGAACTCTTTCTCTCCAGATTTACGCAAGAGGTTTGATTAAACTCCTTCCAAAAGGTAACTCTATGGGGAAAATCAAATCACAGAGTTCAAGAGATTCAAGATCCCATCATATCTGTGGAATGTGTTACTTTGCATGACCTTACTAAGAAAGACCCTTTAGGAAAAATACTAAAGCAATTTCAGTACAACTCTCCCCAGATAATGATCCTGTAAGTTCTTGTCAGATCTTTTGACTGCACCCAAAAGAAGCATCATCGTTCAGATGTAAGAACACATACGCTATAATGGCTTTTGGAAACATCAGGCCCCTGCTTATCTACTATTGTCGATGGTATTCTGAATAGGCACTGTTCTGTTCAATTAACTTGTATTTTCTTTCCTACCTTTGAGTAACCACATTTTTAAATCTTGAAAAGGTCTTGTTTCAGTAATTAAGATACAATTAATTTATTAAACTATTTTTTAATTTTTAACCATTACCGAAACCTTGGGTTTAAAGAATTTCTTTTTATGGATAGTGCTCCACTTTAACTTCAAAAATAATTGCCAGCTATTTCACTTATTTTGTATGGCAGGGAAGCAACTCTGATACTGGATAATGGTTTACAATACCACGTTAGCTCACAGACACACTGTAACTGTGGGTGCCTTACCTGGAGCCAGGCAACTCGGTTTCCTGCCACTTTTCTTTTGCTATTTCAACTGGTTTTAATAAATAGCCGCGAAGGAATGCTCATAAATGACTCAAAAGCAATGGCTAGCAATGTTTTTATGTGGTTAGATGGATGATTCTCCAAACATGTTTGGGGTTTTATTTCTCTAGGCTAGGTATACATGAATTACAATTTTCTCTAGAACATGGGTTTTCAAGTGCTCACCTATTGGAACTTTCAGCACTTGCTGTTCACTGCTGAGAAGGTTAGCATGACGTGTCTGTCCAACAAAGCAAGTGGTGACGCACCAGGAGAAATCTGAACGTACCTCTCGTTCCACTTTTACTTCTCACCCCTTCCCAGGCAATGGGCTCCAGTGCTGGTGCCCATCGAAGCTCACCACTAGTCAATGGCTACAGTGTCCCAACAGCAGGCATCAGACTCAAATGCGCCAGGATGTTAAGCTTACAACTCTGTACCTCAAACTTTCAAAGCATTGAGACTCCATCTAAGGTTTTAAAGAGAAGATGTAGTGCTACTCCGCAGTGCTATCTAAAGCAACTGTTTAAGAGGCTACAACAGACACGCAATTTACACAGCGATATGGATGGTATAGTTCATTGCAAAAGTAATTTCTTGTTGAGATGTCTTTGCAGCCAATTCACTAAATGGAAATATCACAAAGGTATGTGATAATGAGTGGATGAACCTACCTATAAACTGTCTCTGAGGTAAGAACAGCTCATTTTCCCACTGTTTGCTGCAACTGGGAAAATCAGATCAGAGTCCTACTTTGGGAATTACAGGCAAGTATCTCTGCCTTGTTCCAACCCCTGTCCCCTCCATTCCAACCCCTGTCCCTCCATTCCAACCCCTGTCCCTCCATTCCAACCCCTGTCCCCTCCATTCCTACCAAACAGCTTCCAGGGACGAAGCTCTGGCAACTGTTCGAGGGCTCAGTAGCGGCTCATTCCTGGACACTGGTCACGTCAACTCTCCACAGCTTTGCAAGAGACACTCTCTCACTAGGTCAGGACACCCACAGCTCCTCTGAACTAGAACGCACAGGCCCAAACTCACGTCAGCTGTGGAGGATGGGCAGGTGAACGAGACCTTCATAGAACAATGGGAGGCCACAGATTAAGTACATTTTACTTCAGATAACTTATTATGAGCAAATTACTCTTTTAAAAAGTATTTATTTAAAAATTATCCCTCCCCCCCAAAATTTTATGTGCTATGTAAGGTTATCTGGGTAACACAGTCATCCATTAAATTCTACCTTGAATGTCACTCGCTGCTTCCATATTGAATGTTTTTGTTCTACTTATTAATCTAGAGTTCTATTATGATCCTCACTCCATTGGACCACATAGGTTTAGATCCAACTTAAATTTAATATTACTTTCATCTTTTCCTTCCCTTTATCAGTAATACCACTTCTCTTATAAGAACATAATAGGAAAAGAGATTATGTTTTTGAAGAATGGCGCTATATGAATCCCCTTTTATTCCAGGAGATGAGTGTAAGGAGTACGTTCTCCAGGAGAGTACGCTAATCTGTATTTAACTCTTGACAACTGTGCACTCTTGATTGAGTTATTCAAACTCTCCAAGTCTCAGTTTCCCTTTCTATATAATGTAGGTGATAATATGAATTTATTTCATAGCCTGTTACAAAGATTAAAACTTATGTTTTATGAATAATGGTAATAAGAGCTTATTAACATAAAGTGGCCTTGCTTCCTATTTAATTCATTCTTCTGAGCAGGCCACCATTAATGCAAATATCATTTTGTGATGCCTACAAGGTTGTGGCTGGAGTTGTGCAGTGTGAGGGAGTGGAATCGCCCCAGCATATACCAGATGCAAGGTTTCCTCAGTGGAACAAGGTGGTCTCAGGGCAAAGAGCAAGCAATCCTCTGCTTCCAGGGTTTACAACTGTCCTGGATAAAAAGTTTGCTATTTCTTAATAAGACCATCTATGCACACCAGATAAGTGAGTAGTAAAGCATTCATCCAAGACAGAATTGACCATTTTCACAGAATCTGAGAGAGGAGTAAATTGCAAAATTTCATATAATCCGCTGTGCTCTAATAATGTCATAACTCTAGGTTGCACCAAATGAAATTTTCTGAATACTGTTATTTGAACCAGAAAGATAAGTTATTTATTTTAACTTGTTTGCTGCTCTGAAACTACTTGTGCTTCATTCATCCTACCCGGCAATCTCTAATGGGAGGTTAAACTAGGCATAATGTAAAGCATTCAAGCATTGTGGAAAACATTCATAAACACCAGCTATAACCATAACGCTGTCTCCTCGCAAACCTGTGTCTACTTATGGCCATCCCGATTACTACTTGTTCATTTATACTTTACAATAATGAAGTCTTTTTAAAATCCAGTGCAAAGGGTCAAACTGCTTTTTAGCTATAAATAAGATATATAAAGGGTCAAATTAGAATTGACATCTTAAAAGCTACTGGAATTACTCACTCCCCAACATCCTGCACATACATTCCTGTAACAAATACTTTTCTATTGATTTTGACCAAAAAGTTTATATTTAGCAAAGCACTTCTACACAACATGTGGCTACATTATACTTCAAAGGTCACACAAGGACAATGTTGAAGTTAAATTGACCTTTGAGAATATAGGCTCCAAAAGATATAATAAATGTTATAAACTCACTTCTTTCAGAAGATTAATTAGCCACTCCTGCATTTTGCAAAGACACTGGTGTGGTTACTTCATCCAATCCTGTACCATTGGACATTCTCAGGAAACTCCAGATCTGAACCTGTGTCCCTGCTATTAGGCCCTAATGCCGCTCTCACATTCATTAGCACTGTAAGAGATGGCTGAAGATTTCCCCATAGCACAGCTGTCCCATGTTTATCAATGTCCTCATTCAGATGAAAATACGACTCTCCTCCCTCTTCCAAAACCTTAAAATTCAGAAACACTATATACTCTGAGCTGAGCCAATTACATCCTCAAGATTTTTTTCCTGGTCTTATCTCCTAGCTTTGAGAAATCAAAGTGACTCAATGTCTGAGGACAGGTGGAAGGACCTTCAACAAATTGATAATTTATGCAATTCAATGTTTACTCCCTCTACTTTTTATTGCTATTTCTTCTTACTATTATCCCTGTACCCTCCTTGGTATTCAGTACTAAGGCTATCTTTGGAGAGAAACTAAATCACTCATCTGTTTTAAATTCTTCATTTGTGAATTTAAGCAAACATCTAATAGTCTCTGAGCATTAATAAAAAAAATGAAAATTCATTGAATTCCCAGTAGGTCATTTTACAGCCATTACATTTTAAGAGCTGAACGTTAATGTGTTTGAATCATTATTACTCAATATTTATGTAATGCAGATTGTTAAAATCATAGGAAAAATTTAAGATATCCCAAAGTATAAGCAATTCTTAAATTTTACAATGATGAGGATGGGATGGAAGGACAGAGGAAGAGAGGAGAGAGGAGAGAAGGGAGAAAGGAACGATATAGGATGGGGATGCACCTACACTAGAGGACGAGGACCTAACCGATTCAGGCAGTAAGATGGGCTGGGGTCTAGCAGAGAGCTGGGCAGGCTCATAGCCGCTCTGGAACCATTGTGTGCATCTTTCCCACCTGCCATCAGTGAGCTGGGGGGAAATCAACTGATGTGGGAATATTTGCACCATGGAAATCAGCATTGCAAATCAGAGTTGCGTGCGCGCGCGCGCACACACACACACACCTGAGTGCTTGATGGCAGGTGATGTTTCATCAGCACATCACTGCTTAGAGAGCTAAGCCTATATATTTACAAGACACAGATATTAAACCACAAACTATAGTAAAAAAATATTCACTTTACAAGATTCCCTTTACCTAACTATTAAAGCATTTTTTTGTATCTGTGGGCTTATAACATTTCCAATTTATTATGTCTTTCCTAACACCCAAAGGATGAAATTCATTTCTACTTTTTTACACTGAAACTAACTTTTACACAAAATCCAAGGATTTTGGATTTCTGGCCTTATACAGCAACACCCTGAACAAACTAGTACTATGCCACTGACGACAAATAATTTTAGCTTCATGAGTCCACTTGAGTAACAACAGGTCCCTGTGCTGCTGGGTTGAGAACGATTCTGAAGCTGAACCTGAACATTGAAGGAAAGTTCACCAAATGCTAGCTATAAACATCTCTTACTAACAAGAGTGACAGACTGATGCTGCATGTTATTTATTTTTATATCTCTATACTTCCAGCCCTGCAAATGTGGAGATGATGATTTTTTTAATAGGCATTGCCTAGCAAAGTGCCCTGCCATACATATAGCAACATGGCATTGCTAAATTGATGAAAAAAGTCATTTCTGATAGCCATGATTGGTACCTGCAATGAGTTATTGTAATAAACACTGTTACTCCTAATATTACTGAGCATGGCAACCAACCTGTAGGAAGCTAAATATTTTTTAAAATAAGAAAAGTATTTCTATAATATGTACTTTGACACATGTGGTATAATATAGGTAGCAATCTATATATTGGGAGCAATATGAAGCTAATAAGCTCATTGATAGTATCTTTAGGAAAAATTCAGTCATAAAACAACAATAATTTATGACACATTCATACAAGATCCTTTACTTATAAATTGGTTTTGGAAAAAGATACCCTATATAATAAAAGGGTAATATACAAATTGACCCTAACAGCAGAACAACCAGAATGACCTCTGGATAAGTCACTGTGAGACACACTGACCACCTCACCTCTGGGTCCCTTCTGGCTGTCAGGCATCAATCACCCAATGGCGATTGGGGAACTAGGGGTGGGTGGCAGCGGGTGGCAGGGCCGGCTGTGGGGAGCTGGGAAAAGATGGCCCTAACTGTGGGCCAAGCCAAGGGATGATTCATATGAATTTCATGCCGGGCCTCTAATATATATATATATATATACACACACACACACTATTGCACTTAAAATCAAACTTCAGAGGGCTGACCACTGTCATACAAATGGCCATTAAAATGAGAAGAGCCATAACCCTGGAAAGCAAGAGATACCAATCTCTTCCAAATTCTCCCTACTCTTTATTTTATTTTATTTTATTTTATTTTTCTTGACTACTCCTTCTTTAAAGGTTGATGTCACTCATGTGCTGAGCTGAAAATTTGAAAAGAAAATAATATGGCGTGTTAAATTTTAGGTGGGAACCAGAAAAGGGGTTTTAGGGTAGGAGAGTAAGCTATAAACTAGCACGCCTAAAAGCACAGAGGAGAAAAGCAGACAGGCCACCCCCATCAGAGAACTAGGGAAATCAGTTACAGAGTAGTAGGCACATCACAACGATTATTGAGAGTTCTCCTTCAACTCTTACAACAGCTCTGTGGAAAAGGTACTAATTTTCAGATAAGGAAAGGGAGACCCAAAGAAGCTAAGTAACTGGCCCAAGACCATAAACATGAACTCAGGCAGCCTGACTTCCAGTCCATATTCCCAATGCTCTACTCTACCAATCACACCACTCTCAGATAATAAAGAACACACTGCAGGGCCAAAAATGAGTCTTGCACCCAAATAAAGTCATAAGAAATGTGAGTATGGTTATCATTAAAAAAGTGAAAACGAAGTATAATAATAAGTAAACAAATAAGTAAAAAGCTATGGTGTTAATGATGAGAATTTTTATTTTCTAATTTCTAAAACTGGAAATGTAAATATTTTCCCTACTGCAAATACTTTTTTTTTTTTTTGGAACAGTGATAAGCACTTTTGATTGCGTCCCCAAACAGCTTCACTATTGTGCTAATGCCATATTTATGTGTGATAAAAAGTCAAGCTGAGATGAGTAATCACGATCTTTCTTGGCTTATGAAGTGCTTAGTTGTAAAAAATGTAGTGGTGAGGTAAGAATCAGCGTGGACACAGAGAATTTAGAAAGAGATTACTTCAATTATTAACTAAAATAGGGGCACTTCCCACACATAATTCTGCCCAATAAAAGTTTGGGAATGAAAAAAAGAGGGTATTCTTTCTGAAACATAAACAATAGTAGCACTGTTTTTCTAGTTCACTTCCCTGGTACAACACTTCCTCGGCTGTTTATGTCACATACTATCTTGATATAAATAAACACAGGAAACATTGTAATTGGAAGTCATACAGTAAAAAAAAAAAAAAAAAAAAACAAGCAACAACACTGTACCAGAAGCTAATGCACACACACAAAGTATATCTTTCCTATAAACTAACTCTGTAGTGACTGCTTAAAGTGAATATCTTAAGGACCTCTGGGGGCTAAGGGAAGAAAACATAATCTTTTTGAAATAAATAATCCCTTAATGGAATAAACCAACAAGTTGAATCACAGGATTGTTAAAAATAAAACCTGGAAAATTTAATTAAAAGAGGAAACTTTAGAGCTTTCATATAGAATTATAGAAGTCCACGAGTTCCCCAAAGTTATCTAAGTCCTACAATTTACCAAACAAGAGATATGATTTATTTTGCAAAGCTTTTCTTTTAAACTTTCCCAGGAATTTGAGCACAGGCCATTAGTCATAGCTAGGAATTACTTCTCAAATAAGTTCCATATGTTATAACTCTTGTCCTTGGTCTTTTCCAAAGCCAGGTCTGCTCATAAACTCCAGGGCACTTTTCCACACTGAACAGCTGTCAAAAACCATTCTTACCCAGCGAAGCAAAGACCCTCTCTCCGCCCTTTCTGTGAGGTCTTATATCATGTGCAATGAGTGCTGTCAATACCAGAGAAGTTCTTTGTACAATGCACGGCGTACAACATAACAGTACACTTTTTCTTATCTATGAAAAGCATGTCCCGGCAGAAAATATAATCATTTAATAAATCATTAACATCTGACCTCTTCGGACCTTCGCTCAGGCTATGGCTTGAATTACTTTCAGGCCATAGAACTGCCTAAAAGAATGTTTGAGATTCTTGCCCAGAAAATAAAGCTTGGAAACTCCTCTCCTCCTGACAGCAGCAGGCGGACCGAGACTCTCCGACGCTGGCGCATCTGTCATGATGCACAAGACCAGATAGAACGCCAAGTGGCAGCGCCTTGCTCTAGGACGCCTAAGTCATCCTATATGATTAGGAAACAAGCTCTTCTCTCTGTTTATGCTTCTTCTTTAAACATTAAGGGATACTGTATTTAGTGGAGAAGAAAAGTTAGCTCCTCAGATGTCCCGCTGACATGCTCAGGGAGTCTTGCTGCTGGGAAACCTACTCTTTATCTGGACAGTTCCCAGGGACCTTTTGATCTAATCAGCGTTCAGGAATTCTCTTTCGGAGTAAAAGAGGCAAAGGCATATTCAGCTAACTTACCTTTCTGCTACATTTCAAGATAAAAGAAAGCTCTACACCCCCCTCAACCACCTCCCAGCCACAGGTGACCTACGTAGTTTCATGCTTCGGCTATCAGGTGAAGTGATGGTGTACCAACAGTGTCTCTGGCCCAGACCTGCTAAGCTCTCTGTCTCTAAGCCAAGTGTTTGTCCAATTCCCACAGTCATCTTATAAACACACAGGTCCCTGCCTTCTCCAATCTCTCAATTTCTCTCCTCTCAGTGAATGACACCAAATTCAGCCATCTGCCCCACATTCCAGACTACAGCCTCTCCTTGGTTTTTACCAAACTAACCCATGATCTGCCCACTGCCTAACCTTGTACCCCATCACCTCACCCAGGATTATGGCAACATCACCTTACACACCTCTCAGCACCCACTTTCCCACCCCACCAGTATTTAATTTGCCACACAGTTGCCAGAATGGTCTCTATACAACTCACTTCACAGCTTTTATCATCTCTCTACAACCTTCAATATAAAAAGCCTTTCCTTAGCCCAGTCTCCCAAGATTCTTAATGAAGGGTCCCTGTCCTTCCTCCCACAAAACTTTCTTGCTGCCATGCTCACATAGGAAATCTTCTCTTTGACCACATAACAGGACTTATAAACCCTAGATCCCACTGTCTCCTTTCCATAGTTTTCCCTGCCTGGTTCATTTTCCCATTCCTCATCTACTGGGTGTACCAGTGAATAATGCAGATTTTTTTCAATAGATGGAGTTATACGTGTGTGTGTGTGTGTGTGCGTGCGCGCGCGATTTAATATGTATTCTATTTTGTTGTATTGACAACAAGGTTCAAAATTTCATATGTCAAATTTGCTGAAGGTGCTAAACAACATAGGTATTTTTACACTTAAAAATGTCTAATTTCATGCAAAAAAAAAAGAGCATTTGCAGGAAGTTTTAATCCATTACTTTTGAAGAAAAGTTATCGTATACTTCAGGAAGCTCATATGAATATGCTCCATCTCAAGATACTTGTGAACACTGGTTTAAATGCTTTAAAAGCGATGACTTCTATGTGAAAGACAAAGAATATCCAGGTCAACCGAAAAAGCTTGCATTATTGGATGACCATGCGTGTTAAACTCAAAAACAACTTGCAGAAAGATTAAACGTTGCTCAGCAAATAACTTCCAATCAGTTACAAGAAATAGGAAATATTTTAAAGAAAGGAAAATGGATGCCACATCAACTGAATGAAAGACAAATGAAAAACCGAAAAGTCATCAGTAAATGTTGCTTCAACAGCACGAAAGTCTTTTTTGCATCAAATTGTGACTGGCGATAAAAAGTGGATTTATTTTGAGAATCCAAAATGCACAAAATCATAAGTAGATTCAGGTCAACCAACAACATCGAATGCAAGGTCAAATCGCTTAGGAAAGAAGACAATTCTCTGTGTTGGTGGGATCAGAAAGATATGATGTATTATGAGCTTCTAAAACCAGGTGAAGGTGCAAGGAGGAACCAAGATGGCGGCATAGGTAAACACCTATCTTGCTGCGCCACACAACAATTCCAAAACTACAACTTAACGACAGAACAAACATCATCCAGAATCACTGGAAAGCTGGCTGAGTGAAAATTCCACAAATAAAAGTAAAGATAGGACACTGAGACTCAGAGGAGTGGCGCAGGGCAGAGCTGAAGATACTTGCGGAGCCAGAGGTTTGGAGCTCTGCGTGCGCGCCAGCAGCGAAGGCGGGCGACTGCAAATCCGGCAGGTTTTCTCCAACGGGGAGGGCAAAGGCATCCTGCTTCACTGATTACCCAGTTCCAGGCGAGGTCCGGGAAACCCACACTCATATGGGGTGAAACTGGACAGCGGGAAAGCATCTGAAGCCCGGCGTGGCAGAGGTCTGCGAGCTTGTGGAGAGGGAGACCTTGAGGAGAGTGGCGTAAACTTGGGAACAGAAGTGTGCAACCTCACAGAGAGGACTCATGATTTGCTCCCTTGTTCGGGAGGCCACCAGACTGCATTGTGTTACAACCCTGGGCGAGACTTTGGGTGTGCAGACTCATTTGGGAAGAGGCAGAATTGTCTGGCAGAGGATGGAGATTGGTGGCAGCTTTCTCTCAGAAGTGCATGCAGCCATTACCACCCGGCACAGAGACCCTGGAACCGCATAGGGCAGAGCTGACGATGCCTGCTCAGCCCGGAGTCTCCGCCCATCCAACCTGAACACAGCTTACCCTCACAGTTAATTGGCCTGGAGGTCAAACCCTCCTAGTGCTAACAACAATAAGCTGGGCTTAACTTCAGCAATACTGTACAACCCATAAAGGGCTACAGCAAGAGTATCCACCTCAGGTAATTGGGGAGGCTGAGCCACTGTCCCTTAGAGGACATCTACCACACAAAGCTAATGGACCAACTCAGGAAAGCAGCCACAATGCAGAGAAATGGAAAGAAATCAGGTGTAAAAGAAATGGAGGGGGAAAAAAGGATTAGACATAGAGTTCAAAACCACAGTAATAAGGTTTTCCAAGAGGTTCCTAGAAAAGGTCGGTGAACTTAATGAGACCTACAAGAAAATGAACAAGACCTACGAAGAAATGAATGAGACCTACGAGGATATGAAAAAGGACCAACTAGAAATCAAGCATACACTGACTGAAATAAAAAATATCATACAAAGACCTAAAAGCAGTCCAGACCACCACAAGAACCAAGTAAAAGATTTGAAATACAAAGAAGCAAAATCTACTCAGCCAGAAAAGCAAGAAGCCAAAAGAATCCAAAAAATTGAAGATAGTGTAAGGGGCCTCTGGGACAACCTCAAGCATACCAACATCCGAATTATAGGGGTGCCAGAAAAAGAGAGAGAGCAAGATGATGAAAACCTACTTGAAGAAATAGTGACTGAAAACTTCCCCCACCTGGTGAAAGAAATGGGCTTAAAAGCCCAAGAAGTGCAAAGAACCCCAAAATATAGGAATCTAAAGAGGACCACACCAAGACACATCATAATTAAAATGCCAAGAGCAAAAGAAAAAGAGAGAATATTAAAAGCAGCAAGAGAAAAATAGTTACCTATAAGGGAGCACCCATACGATTGTCAGCAGATTTCTCAACAGAAACGATGGAGGCCAGACGGGAGTGGCAAGAAATATTCAAAGTGATGAATAGCAAGAATCTACAACCAAGATTACTCTATCCAGCAAAGCTATCATTCAGAATTGCAGGTCAGATAAAGTGCTTTGTAGATAAAAAAAAAGCTAAAGGAGTTCATCACCGCCAAACCAATATTATATGAATTGCTGAAAGTTATTCTATAAGAAGAGGAAGAAGAAAAAGGTAAAAATAAAAATTATGAACAACAAATACATATCTATCAACAAATGAATATAAAAATCAAGTGAATTAATAATCTGATGAACAGGATAAACTGGTGCATATAACAGAATCATGGGCATAGAGAGGGAATGGACTGACAATTCTTGGGGAGAAAAGGGATGTGGGAGATGCACCAAAAGACTGGACAAAAATCATACACCTATGGGAGATAACAGTGGGGGGAGGTAAGGGCAGAGGTTGGGATTGGTACTGGGTGGAGGGGAGGTATAGGGGGAAAAAAATGGAACAATGTAATTAATAAACTGAACAATAAAGATTTTAAAAAAACACAGGTGAAACTATTAATACTGATCTCTACTGACAACAAATAATCAATTTGAACCACACTTTGATCGTAAACAACCAGAATGCACCAGAAGTCACAGCAAAGTAATTCTGCTTCATGATAACACACTATAACACACTTCAAAACCAATTAAAGACACTTTAAAAGATCTTGCCTGGGAAGTATTAACCCACCCACCGTATTCACCAGACCTAGCTCCTTGAGATTACCACTTGTTCCAATCGATGGCACATGCATTTTCTGAGCAGCACTTCAAAACATACAAAGAAGGGAAAAATTGGGTCTCTAAATACTTTGCCTCAAAACAAGAAAAGTTCTATTAGAACGGTATCCACAAATTACCTGAAAGAGGGGGAAATGTTTGGCTAGCAGTGGACATTACTTTGAATAGAGCACTTCTGATGTTTCTCTTGAAATTATTGTGTTTTGTTGGATTACAAAATCTGCCATTATTAACCTGTACATCTAGTAAATGTCTCTTAGTTATCCTTTAAACCTCAGCCCAAGTGTCATCTTTCCTAGCATTCCGAGTGCATGTTTTAAAGGGTATTCTTCAAGTCCCCGCAGGATTGTGATCAGACCACTCTCAGAGCACATCATAGAACTCTGCAGGCCCATTGTGCAGGGCTGTCATTCCAAACAAATGATGAGTGCTTCTGAGAAAACGCCTGTCTCAGCTTTTGTTTCTGTACTCTACAGAGCGTAGAGCAGAAACTGAGGCAAACTGCTATAGACCAAAAACATTTCTTGGCACACTCCCGTTGGCTGAAAGTGGAGGGTGCAAGTGGGAAGGAATTGGAAGGGAAGTTAGAGACTAAAAAAATGCCAAAATCAATGGAATAAAATGAACAATACTGCACTTTGCATTCATGCAAACTAAATGTCATTTTCCTATTCATATACTGGTTTCAGTCATAAACAGTAGTCCATTCATTCATGTGCTAATTGAATGTGAAGTGTTCTGAAACCACTGAGGAAGAGAAAAACCAAAGTGTAAGGATTTCAATGGTAAGATCTCCCCACCTCACCTCTTTTGGGGAAAGTGAGGATTTAACAGACATTAAATGTAGACCAGGTTATAGATTTTCACTATCCATGCAAATAAAAAATTATTAATATCACTAAATTTTCAACTTCTACTTTTTAAAAGATGAATGGATGAGATTAACTTCTGGAACTTATTAGGCTTCTTTATCAACTCTGGTCACAATTTTGGAAATGAATCTTGCATAAGCACTGGGGATAGGGTAGGGCGAATGGGCAAGCTAAGTGCTATTTGACAAAACACCCTATCCCTAGATATTTACTAGGGATGAATAAGCAATAGCCTGCTGTCTTATCACTGGAAGATGACTCCCTACCCTGTGCCAAAACTTCAATTAGGCTTATAAGCACTCTTGAAAGAATGAGGAATGAAAAAAAAAAAAAAAAAAAAAAACCACAGCTTCTCGGGGTGTTTGAGCTCACCGGCCAGGGAACATACTATCTACATTACTAACGTACTAAATTACATTACTGTGGAACAATGAGAGCACTTGGGCCAAAAGGCAAAAACAAGGGCAAGCCTAGGTCAAATTCAAAAGCAGTTTCAGAAACTTCTACCACTTCAGTTATCCCTAAGTAGGCTCTGTTCAGCCTTTTTTCTCCTAGTGAGTTTATTTAGGTCACGGAGCACCATTCCGTCTCTCCCCTTAGGAGCCCTCACCAAGGACTATGCTCCCAGAGGACCTGAATCCTAAATATTTTCAACCATTACCATAGACTTTGGTCCACCAATAAAATACTACTTTTATGATTTCTTTCTTTCATCAACACCTTTCTCCATAATTCCTAACAACTAGTAAGTGTGATTTACTGACAAATACTCAGCTGCTTCTTGCAGTCTAAAAGCTATCTGTCCTTGGGACATGTAAGACAGCAGGACAATCCAATGATGATTATTTCAGTGTCATGAGTGGTCCAAGGAGAGATAGAGAATAGGGTTGGTGAAAAAATAGTTGTCTACTATATCTATATGTGTGTCAAATGGGAATAGGATCTTCTTAAAACTAATGACAATGTTATTATAGTTCAGGTTTATATCAAGCATCCCATGGTACTAATGCCTTCATTCTCAGTGTACATATGTAGATGGCAGTGAATGCAGGATTAATAGGTACATACCAGGGAAGGGTATTGTCCAACCAGAAGCAACATAGTCTATTATTCATAACTTCTCAGGTGAAAATTTAAAATTAATCACAAATACATAGGCTGTAAACCAAACCTAGAAATTTCCAATGATTTAGTTTATGATATTTCAACCATTACGCTATAATTAATAAGTAAGTTTAAGCAAATATGTATCCTGGAATGCAAAGGTCCTACTCTGATAGCACCACTATAATTCAGAAAGACTGTCAAATGGGCAAAAATTATACAAGATAATACCAGATAGTGAAGAAAACAAATGCTGATGGCAGCAGAGATACTAATTTAAATTGTGTGGTAAGCAAAGAGCTCAATAAAGAGGTACCTGGGAAATGAGTTATTATAAAGAACTCTCCACCTCCTCCAAATGCCACTCAAAGATCTAGAAGAGTTTCAGGCAGAGGAAACAGCGAATGTAACTATCCTCAGGCAGAAACATGCTTGACATGTTCATGGAAGGAAAAGAAGGTCAGTAGTCTAAAACATAGAGAAAGGTCTGAGATTAAAGAAGAGTCCAGAGCATGGAAAGCCTTCAAAAACATGTTATGAACTTCAGATTTTATTCTATGTTCATTGTTGTAGAAATACAGACTGTGATAATGACAAAGAAATGCAAATTAGACTGTCAACAGACTTCATACTTGCACTACGTGCCATTACCATTCATGAAAGTGCTGTACCCCTTGAGGTTTTTAAAGCCACTGTCACTGCAACGAAGAGTGAAGTCCACTGAGAGTTGAAGGGAAGTTCTGCCCCTAAGTTGAACTCAACTGCTGCACAAAACAAAAAACAATAAAAAAGAACTATGGAAAAACCCTTTGGTATTAACTGCTAAGAACTTCCTATCAAATAAACCCAAATACTCACAGATCTTCTCTATGACTGTACACAGACAAGAGCTTACAAAGTTAAAGCAACTGCTTTCTAGGATGAAAATAAATGGGATTTTTATATCTGAATTAACCTGAGTGGTGACTTCTATTGATCACATTCAATGTCATCTAATTATAAAGTAAATGTACACAGAAAAGTGTGTATGTCCTGACTTGTCAAGAGACTATTTTATAGCATATCTACAAACTGAATCTATTTTTCACAGGTCAGTGCTAAACTAGATAGAAAATAAATGTAGGGCTAAGGAGAAGCACTGAGCTAACCAGACCTAAGATTGTCCGTTCTAGAAGTAAGGAGATTAAGTCCAAAGAGCTTTAAATTGGCCAAATAAATAATAGCAGAACAAACACGAACTTAGTACTTTGTATCTAGTTGAATTGGAATAAAAACTAATATTTCTCTTTAATTTAATACAAATTTAAAGATAGCTTTAAATACTCTTCTATATAATCAAGAAACAATTAGGCACTTTATTACATAGCTTTACACAAATTCTGCACATATATATATATATATATATATATATATATATATCGATCCTAAAAGATGAATGCCTCAGCTACGCTGCTTTAAAATACTCCTCCCACCCCCTTACCTTTTTTAAAAAACCCTTCCAAGTGGCAGTATATGGGGGCCAAAAGGTAGATATGATCCTGGTCAAATTTTCTCTTTTTCAAATGTTCTAAAATTAAAATGTAAAGTAAAAGGAGTTTTTTGTAAGCATCAAATAGTAAACATTAAATTATTCCAAAATAAGGTTAGCATTTTTTAAAAATTTTCTTTTTGTTTGTTTTTGGTTTGTTAACCCAATGATATTTTTCCATTGATTTTTAGATAGAATGGAAGGGAGGGGGAGAGACAGAGAAAAACATTATCGATTGGTTGCCTCCCACAAGTACCCCAAACAGAACTGGGGATCAACGCTACAACTAGGGTGTGTGCCCTTGACTGGAATTGAATCCAGGACTGTTCCGTCCACAGGCCAGCACTCTATCCATTGAGCCAACCTAGCTCGGGCTATAAATTTTCTCATGAAATATGAGAAACTTAAAACCAAAAATATTTTACCAGAACCAATACTTAGTTACCTCCAAAGAATAGAAAATAGAAAGCAATCAGTAACATTCAAGTTGTACACAAGTGACAGGCTGAAAATAATAGCATGGTGTTTTAAGTTCTAAAAGTCATACAGTTGGTGCATTTTTAAAAAAAATGTATGTATATTTTGAAGTTTTTCATTTAGTTGAACTTAAAGAACACTTACATGTCTTAATCATGTTTTATATTTAAAAGAAAACCCAAACCATTCTACAATAAACAATAAAGTTTTACAAAGCACCATTTATAGCAAAATTTACCTATAATTTTAAATAAGTGGGAAAGGCAGAGTGAAAAATGGAACATAAATTCCTACTAATTTAAAAGTGATATTTTCCAACTATACTTCACATTTCTAATTTAATTCAGAGTTCTCCTAACATCATAAATATTGAACGATGAATTTCAGACCTAAAAATTGACATTTAACCTAGCAAAGGGCTGATATTCCATGACGGAAAGTTTTGTGTTCTACCTTTAAAGGTCTAAATAATGTACCATTCTAACCTTTTCTCAGGAACCAATAGCAAGTTTTAATTCACTGCTTTATACTACCTATAAAATTTCATTAGCATGAAAAACTAAAAGATGATCTGTGAATATTTTAGGAAAAAAATCTGGGTTATGAAATCAGATGATTCAAGTCTACTCATAACTGGCTGAATGATCTTAGGAAAGTCTCTAGACCTTTCTGACACCCAGTTTCTTCATGTATAAAGAATGAGATTTGAGCCAGTTTGACTTATTGGATAGAGAGCTGATCTGCTAACGAAAGAGTCCCAGGTTTGATTCGGGTCAAGGGCATGTATGTTGGTTGCAGGCTTCTCCTTAGCCTTGGTCCTGATCAGGGCATGTAAAGGAGGCAACCAAGCGATGTTTCTCTCACATGGATGTTTCTCTTTGTTTTTTTCTCTCTCTCTCTTCCACACTCTCTAAAAATCAAAGGAAAAATATCTTCAGATGAAGTTTTTTTTATAAAAAAGAGTGAGATTTTACTGATTTCTCACATGTCATTTTCAAAGTCCTAATGATTTGTCACTCTTTTATGTATGCTCTCATCTACTATTTTGTCTTGGTTTTCATGAATGACCCAACATCTCATAAAAGATTTCTTCCTTTGGCTGAATAATCTCACTTACTATGTAATTACAGGTGCAGTGTAGCCCTGGGATTACACAACAAAACATATATAATAAGCAACATTCAAATATACAGTTAAAATTCAAAGTCAGATTTGTTTTTGGCAAATGCAGGTTTAAACCAAGGCAGAAGAAAAAAAACAAGAAAGAGCAATTAAGCTCTTGTTATCAACTAGAAATTCAGTCAAATATGTAATATAAAATATGTGTAAGTACATATCTAAATCACATCCCTTCTGGGATAGTCCTTCTCATATATCTGTACTACAATATGTACTATGTTTGTTATATGTATAGTTACTATGAGATTCCATATCAACATCATTGTATCTGAGAATCTTATGTTAATCTGTTGAAATCTCTGAAATAAAATTAGCCACAAAGAAAACTTGATCTTAAGGAGAGATACAATACAAAGCAATGTTTAAGAATAATGAGCACCGTCAGAAAACCCATGCAAAAACGTGAGGCACAAAGTGAAGATCACCTTAGCCTTAGTAAGGTGTGGAAGGAAAGAATCTTTACAGATTGATTAGATTATACTGTTCTTGTATAACTGTGACTAAAGAGAGTGTATATACAGAATATAAAATGATGACTTGACAGGTTTAAATGAGAGAAACTGTAAAATGCTAAGACAGTGCCTACCATGTAGAAAGCACAGACCTGGCCAACTATCAAAAACTGAACAGGTAAGGGGAGGAACCAAGATGGTGACACAGGTAAACACCTATCTTATTGCCCCACACAACAATTCTAAAACTACAACTTAACGACAGAACAAACATCATCCAGAATCAATGGAAAGCTGGCTGAATGAAAATTCCACAAATGAAAGTAAAGATAGGACACTGTGACTCAGAGGAGCTGCGAAGCGCAGCATTGAAGATATGCACAGAAAGAGGTTTGGAGTCCTCCACGTGCCAGCGGAGAGGGCAGGTGGCTGCAAACCCGGCTGGTTTTTTCCAACAGGGAAGGGTGGAAGTGTCCCACTGCACTGATTCCCCAGTTCCGGGACAGGTCCGTGGAGCTCACACTCATACGGGGTAGAAATGGGCCGTGAGAAAGCTCAGCGCGGCAAAGGTCTGCAACCTTGTGGAGAGTGTGGGAGACCCCCGGACTCTATTGTGTTGCAACCCTGGGAGAGACTTTGGGGGTTCGGACTCATTTGGGGAGAGGCTGAGTTGTCTGGCAGTGGGTGGAGATTGTTGGCAGCGGCTTTCTCTCGGAGGTGCGTGCAGCTATGACCAGCCAGCACAGAGACCCAGGTGCTGCATAGGGCGGAGCTGATGCTGCCTGCTCAGCTCAGAGGCTCCGCCCATCCAACCTGAACACAGCTTACCCTCACAGTCAATTGGCCTGGAGGTCAAACCCTCCTAGTGGTAACAACAATAAGCTGGGCTTAACTTCAGCAATACTGTACAACCCATAAAGGGCTGCAGCAAGAGTATCCACCTCAGGTAATTGGGGAGGCTGAGCCACTGTCCCTTAGAGGATATCTACCACACAAAGCTAATGTACCAACTCAGGAAAGCAGCCACCATGCAGAGAAATGGAAAGAAATCAGATGTGAAAGAAATGGAGAGAAAAAAAACAACTAGACATAGAGTTCAAAACCACAGTAATAAATTTTTCAAGAGGCTCCTAGAAAAGACCGATACCTACAAGGAAATGAACAAGACCTATGAGGAAATGAATAAGACCTATGAGGATATGAAAAAGGACCAACTAGAAATTAAGCATACATTGACTGAAATAAAAAATATTATACAAAGACCTAAAAACAGTCCAGACAACCACAAGAACCAAGTCAAAGATTTGAAATACAAAGAGGCAAAATCCACTCAGCCAGAAAAGCAAGAAGCCAAAAGAATCCAAAAAATTGAAGATAGTGTAAAGGGCCTCTGGGACAACCTCAAGCATACCAACATCCAAATTATAGGGGTGTCAGAAAAAGAGAGAGACCAAGATAATGAAAACCTACTTGAAGAAATAGTGACTGAAAACTTCCCCCACCTGGTGAAAGAAATGGACTTAAAAGCCCAAGAAGTGCACAGAACCCCAAAATATGGGAATCTAAAGAGGACCACACCAAGACACATCATAATTAAAATGCCAAGGGCAAAAGAAAAAGAGAGAATATTAAAAGCAGCAAGAGAAAAACACTTAGTTACCTATAAGGGAGCACCCATACGACTGTCAGTGGATTTCTCAACAGAAACGATGCAGGCCAGACAGGAGTGGCAAGAAATATTCAAAGTGATGAACAGCAAGAATCTACAACCAAGATTACTCTATCCAGCAAAGCTATCATTCAGAACTGAGGGTCAGATAAAGTGCTTTGCAGATAAGAAAAAACGAAAGGAGTTCATCGCCACCAAAACAATATTATATGAATTGCTGAAAGATATTCTATAAGAAGAGGAAGAAGAAAAAGGTAAAAATAAAATTATGAACAACAAATACACATCTATCAACAAATGAATATAAAAATCAAGTGAATTAATAATCTGATGAACAGGATAAACTGGTGAATATAACAGAATCATGGACATAGAGAGGGAATGGACTGACAATTCTTGGGGAGAAAAGGGGTGTGGGAGGTGCAGCAAGAGACTTGACAAAAATCATGCACCTATGAGAGAGGACAGTGTGGAGGAGATGAGGGTGGAAGGTGTGATGGGTACCGGGTTAAGGGGAGCTATGGGGAGGGGGGGAGAAAAAATTTAATTAATAAACTGAACAGTAAAGATTTAAAAAAAAATTGAACATGTAATTTTATTTTTCCAAACCTAAGATTTTGAGCCCTTGAAACAACAGCATATGCAATAAATTGTCACAACTTCCTAATGATATGTAACATAATTTTAAAAATCTATCTGCCTCATTTTAAAACATATCTTCAAATTCATTAACACTCCTCCCATCAAAGGTGAAACCCACAGCGCCACGTAAAAGAATGAAAGCGGACCAATGTATTACGCCGTACACAATCATCAATCAAAATGGCTGAAAAGACTTGACCATGAGAACTGAATCTCTTGCAAACAAACAAACAGCATAAACTCATTGACATCAGTCTTGGTAATGATTTTTTTAATTTGACACCAAAAGCAAAAGTAAACAAATGAAACTGTTATTGGGGAAATTGGGGTATCTCTTTTCCCACCAAGTGTGAGGGAGGGAGTACGTATGGTATATTGAGAAAAATAATTTTCTGAGACCAGCACGACAAAAATGAGTGACTTTCATTTGTGAAATTTCATCTGGGGGTTTCCAAACTCCCATTTCCCTGCATCCAATTGTAGAGGATGCATTGCTAGGGTTTCCGTAGAGCTACAAGCAAAGCTAATGTCCAACGTTTCTGTTCCATATTGCAGCTGGGTCCAGTTTGGCATCAGGCTAGTTGCAGTCCATTAGTCCGGTGTGCGTGGGATCAACATGGCTGTGGGCTATGTGGGGGAATGGAGTCGAGCCAAGAAAGCATGCCCCCTGCAACAAGAGTCCCAAGAGCATGATAACTTTCTTCTGAGGATTAAATATCCCAATTTTCATATCATTGCTGCGGCCACACCTATTCTGGCCAATCACTTGTTCCCAGGTGTGACTGACAAGTACCTTCCTGACATCACCCCAACTTTACTGGGCAGTGTCTATCTTTTCTTCCCAGTCCCTTCTCCCAGTGATCTACAGGGCAGGAATAGACTGATGAATCTCTGGGGAGTGTAAAGCTTTAGCTTCCTGGTAAAGATGCCCAAATGACATGCCTATAATATTTGGCATTCCCTTTGTTCCTTTCCTGTTATTAATAACTAGGTTAATTTCAACATTATCAGAACTGCATCACAATAAACAAAAAAACTTATGCATAGCAAAGGAAACCATCAGCAAAATAGAAGACATCCAACCAAATGGGAGAAAATAATTGTAGATCATATATCTGAAAGGGGTTAGTATCCCAAATATATAAAACCTTATATAACTCAACAGCAGAAAAACAAACATTCCCATTTAAATAGTGGGCCAGGATCTGAATTCACAGTTCCAAAGAAAACATATGGGTGGCCAAACGGTGCATGGAAAAGAGCTCAACATCAATAGTCATCAGGGAAATGGCAATCAAAACCTTATCACTTCACATCTGTTAAAATGGCTATTATCAAAAAAGACAAGACATAACAAGTTGGAGAGAATGTGGAAAAATGGGAGCCTTGTGTGCACTCTTGGTGAAAATGCAACTGGTGTAGTCATTATGGAGAACAGTATAAAGGTTCCTCAACATTTTTAAAAATAGAACTTCTGTAAGATCCAGCAATCCCACTTCCAGGTATGTATCCAAAAGAAATGAAAAGACTAACTTGAAAAGGTATCAACACTTCTAAGTTCATTATTTATAACTAGAGGCCTGGTGCACAAAATTTGTGCATGGGGGTTGGGGGATATCCCTTAGCCCAGCCTGCACCCTCTCCAATCTGGGACCCCTCAAGGGATGTCTGACTGCCTGTTTACGCCTGATCCTACGAGAAGTCGGACATCCTTCTCACAATCCAGGACTATTGGCTCCAAACTACTCACCTGCCTGCCTCTCTGTTTGCCCCTAACTGCTTCTGCCTGCCAGTCTGATCACCTACTAACCACTACCCTGCCAGCCTAATTGATGTCTAACTGCTTCCCTGCCAGCCTGTTTGCCCCCAACTTCCCTCCTCTGCCGGCCTGGTCACCCCTAACTGCCCTCCCCTGCAGGCTTGATCAGCCCCAACTGCCCTCCCTTGCAGGGCCTGGAACCTCCTAATGGCCCTCCCCTGCTGGCTTTCTTGTGTTGGCCACCTTGTGTTCACATGGGGGCAGGATCTTTGAACACATGGGGGCAGCCCTCTTGTGTGTTGGACTGATGGTCAGTCTGCAAATTACTCTTTTATTAGATAGGACAGAGGCCTGGTGCATGGGTAGGGGCCAGCTGGTTTGCCCTGAACAGTGTCCCGGATCAGGGTGGGGGTTCCCTTGGGGCAAGGGTGGCCTGGGCAAGGGGCCTGTGGAGGTTTGCAGGCCAGCCACATCCCCCAGCGACCCAAGTGGAGGCCCTGGGATCTGGGATTAATCTATGTCTACTATTGAAACTTTGTAGCCTGGAAAGGAGCCAAGCCTTCTGCTTGCTCCGTGGTGGCAGCCATTTCTGTTTGAAACTTTGTAGCCTAGAGTGGAGGCCTAGGCCGGCAATGGCAGGCAGAAAGCTTGGCTTCCTCCATTGCCATGGAAACCCAACCCTCTCTTATCCCCAGCTCAGTGGCTGCTGTCATTTTTGTGTCTTTTATAATTGAAACTTTGTAGCATTGAGTTGAGGCCTAGGCCAATAACAGCAGCAAAGCTTGGCTTCCTCTGTTGCCGGGGAAACCCAAGCCTTCCTCCTGCTCTCAGTGATGGCAGCCATCTTGGTTGGGGTTTATTTGCATAATGTGCTCCTGTTTGGCTGGTGGGCATGGCTGTGGCTTGTAGATGTAGCGAAGGTACGGTCAAATTTGCATATTACTCTTTTATTATATAGGATAGCCAGACATGGAAACAACCTAACAACCATTTATGGATGAATCAATAAAGATTTAAAAAGAGAGAGAGAGATCCTACCATTTGCAATAATGTGGCTGTACCTTGAGGGCATTGTGCTAAGTTGAAGTAATCAAGCAGAGAACAAATATAATGTGAACTCACTTATATATGAAATCTTAAAAAACATTAAAAAAACTGATAGGTACAGAGAACAAACAGGTGGTTACCAGAAATGGAGCTGGGAGAAACGAGTCAGAGTGTCAAAAGGTACCAACTTTCAGTTAAAAAATAAGTCCTAGGAATGTAATTAATATGTAGCATGGTGACTATAGCTAATAATACTGCACTGTATATTTGAAAGTTGCTAGGGGATATCTTAAAAGTTCTCTTTACAAGAAAAAAGTTATAATTATGTGTAGTAATCGATATTAATTAGACATATTTTGTTGACCACTTGGCAACATATGCAAATATCAGGTCATGTTATACACCTCTGATTATGTCAATTATCTCAAATTTAAAAGAAAACCTATATTAACTAACAACATCATCCACCACAACAAAAATGAAACAGTTATTGTTCAAAGGAAGAAGGATGGGGTGTTGCTCCCTCCCTCTTTATTTTTCTTCCTTTTCTGCTTCATCTTGCTTGTGAAAGTGGCTGTCTTCACTCATCTGTTCCTGAAAATGGCAAGAGATATACTTGCCTACAAACTGAATTAACCCACAAATCTGCTCTCATTTGATCCAGAAAATACCTTTAAAGCACTTTTAAAACATTTATTTCAACAAGCATCTTCATAAGGTGCTGGCAGGAATGCAGATGGTGGACATAAAAACAACAACAGCAACTGTTAGGCATTTAAAAGAAAAAATTACATACATTTTCCATTCAACACAGCAACCTCACACCTAGATGTCTACCCAACAAAAACGTACACATATGTCCACATCAAAACATGTACACAAATGTCCACAGCAATATTACTCATGGTAGCCAAAAAATATAATTAATTCAAATGTCCATCAACTGGTAAATGTTTAAATGGTCTGGACAATGAAATGTAATTCAGCAATAAAAAGGAATAAAGTATTTGTTCCAACATGGATAAACCTCAAAAACATTATGCTAAGTGAAAAAAGGCCAAAAATAAAATACGTAATGTAGTTAGGAGATTTTAATGGCAGTCCTTCTATTTATATGAAATATTCCAAAAAAAGCAAATCTAGAAAGACAGAATGTAGATTAGTCACGGCATGGGACTGCAGATGGATTGTAAAAGGGCATGAGGTTTCACTGTGGCGATGAGAATGTTCTAAAACGGAACGTATTGATGCCTGAACAACTCTGTAAATTCACTAAAATCCACTGAATTATCTATTTTAAATGAATGCATTTAATGGTATGTACATTATACTCCAATAAAGGTTGTAAAAGTGTATACTGCATACACTGTCTAAAAATAAAGTGTATTCCACACCTGTTGCATTCAAAGTCTGGCTAAAGCACTGTGACATAGCCCCCATACTCAAACAAACTTAAAATTTAGCAAAATATTCACATTTAAAAAACACACACAGGAAATCTTTAAACGAACAAATGAACAAAAACAGTGGAAGCCAGTTCCCCACTTCTTAAACAAGGGCTGGTCTAAGAGACTCACTTCGTGTATGAGGCAGTGGTGTGTGACTTCAAAGGGGAGGTCAAACAAGGCAGAACAGTTCTACCTGGCTCTCTTTTCTCTTGGGACATGACCTCTGGAAGTCCTGATTCTACCCGTAAGAAGACTGACTAGTCTACAGTACCTTGCTGAAGAGACCACATGGAGAAAAATGTCTACGGAACCCAATGCCAGCCTCTAATCATTGGTTGAGTCTTTCCAGCATCAACCAGAAGACATGTGAATGAGCCTTCACACAACTGTAGCCCTGAGTCCTCAAGCCATCCCAGGTTACAAGCGGAACAGTGACAAGCTGTCCCCACTGAGCAAGTCCAAACTACAGATTCACGGGCAAAGTAAATGGTGTCATTTCAAGCCACCCACATTTGAGCTGGTTTGTTACACAGCACTGGAAAAACAAAATATTACTTTATTCATATATTCTTAAGTATTGGAAAACACAGTTAGTAGAGGGAATAAAGGAACATTCTCTAAGAAAGCATTAAAACTCCCAAAGGCTGACAAATTTTAGCAAGAGGCCGGTCCTGTTTGTTTCTATCACAATGTACAAATCTCAATTTCCGCTGTGGATAACTTGATTTTCAATGTTCAATTTTACATCAGAGACAAAACTTTAAGAGTCAAAATTACCTTTGACAAAAAAAGAATAGGTATTTAGACAAGTTAGGATGTAAAAATATGCAAAAAAAAAAAAAAAGCAGAATTAGATTTTTGTCAGCATCCTGTACTTATAGGATATAAAACCCACATTGCAGTTAGCTGTGATGGCAAGCACACACTTCGTTTCTGGCAAACTGTAAAGGAATCCAGCTTCCTGCTCAGTATATCAATTCAGAATCTTCCAGGTCATATATCTAAATCAATTACTTGGATTCAGGATCAGCCTTTTTTTAGTGAAAGAACTTTATTTCCAGCAGAAATTTATTTCCATCTTATACACTGTGCCCCTGGAGGGTACCACATCTGACCAAGCTAACCTTTTCAGAATAGCATAGAAGAGAAGAGATAAGAGAACATAATTAATAATTTATGAGAAACCTGGCTGGATTTAGCTGCAATCCTATATAATAAAAGGCTAGTATGCAAACTGACTGAACAGCAGAACAATCAATGCTATGATGTGCACTGCCCACCAGGGAAGCCCCCTGGTGGCCAGTGCGCTCTCACGGGGGGCCGGGGGGCTCACAGCTGACAAGTACAGCAGAGGCTCCCATCTCCCTGGCAGCACTAAGGATGTATGACTGACAGTTAGGCCCGCTCTGTGCGGGAAGCGGGCCTAAGCCAACACTCAGAAATCTCCCAAGGGCTCCCGGACTTCGATTTTAGTGCATCAGGCCTCTAGTATTCAATAAAAGCTTGTCAGAGATTTTAGCAAACATCCTTTAACTGAACTTTAATTCCTAAGAGAATTCATAACTCTTACTATGACAAGATCCTAAAAGATTTTGTCTGCACCTTGTGTTCAGCAAGCTTTATTCTAATTCTTGTATTAGTTAAGAGGTTTTAATGGCAAGGAGTAGAAAACCCACTTTAGCATGGTTTAAATGAGACAGAAATATATTAATCCATGTAACAGAAGAATTAGGAGTATGCCAAATTTCAGGTTTGGATGACCCAGAAATTCAAAGAAATTATCAAAAAAATAGGCTCTTTCAGTCTCCAAGCTGCTGCCCAACACGTCAGGCTCATCCCATCGCTCCTGGTGGGAGAGCCATCAGACATTTATGTCCTTCCAGCGCAGTCCTGGCAGAGTAAACGACTGCCTCTGCCCACACGGAAACCCTAAGCCCTTACTCGTTGCCTAAGTGTGCCGGCTGAGCCATGTGCCTAACAGGGAGTCCAGCACTATGCTGAGTGGCCTGGACATGGACTCACAAAGCCATGTGACAAGAGGGCCAGGCTACTCTGATGTGCTTAGAGCTCAGGCTGAGAAGGGGAAATGGGCCAAATAGAGGCCAGAGACCAACTTCCAGGTCCATCAAAATGCAAATCACCCATTGAGTGGTCTATTTCAGTGGTCTGCAAATCGATGGTGGAGAGCCACATGCGGCTCTTTGGCCTCTTGAGTGTGGCTCTTCCACAAAATACCACAGCGTTGGTGAATCTATTTTGAATAAGTGATGTTAGAAGAAGTTTAAGTTTTAAAAATTTGGCTCTCAAAAGGAATTTCAATCGTACTGTTGATATTTGGCTCTGTTGACTAATGAGTTTGCCGACCACTGGTCTATTTGGTTAATGAGAAAAAGAAATTCTTTAGTTTCCAAGTGGATTTTGTTCTAAAAGTTCACCTTTATGTCAGTTTTTATCTTTAAATAATTAGGGCACAGGAATGGAGTGCATTTTCCCAGTGAAGAAATGTATTTGCCATGTGCCCAAATTAGCTCCTGGTACATTTAAACTATTTATAGTTGAAATATTTAGGCTGAGAATGCCTCTCCTCGTCCTTTCCCAGTGGATCAGAAAAAGCAAAAACTACCTATAGGTGCTTGTGCCCTGGCATCGAGGGGCAGAAACAGAATTCTTCACAAGTGACCATCAGGGAGGGCAGCACAGACAGGAAGACCGAGACCTTCGCAGTCGCAGCAGCTCAGTGGGCAGGAGCCTGAGCTTCCCCGTGCCCATCTGTGCTTGGGAAACACGCATGAGTCATTACAACAATGTTCTGTCTGGTATTTTCTCTACACACACACAAACACATCAGTTTTTCTAACACAACACTATAATGTCCTAATAATGTGGATGATTCCTTTTAAAGTAAGTCAGCTCTGTGTTCTTGGTAACTAATATTTACGTACATTGTCCTTGAATTGCTGCATTTCTTTTTAGGAACTCAGAAATCCATAGCATAAAAAAAAGTGTGTGTGTGGCGGGGGGAGAGACAGCTGTCATACTTCCAACAATGGATAAAATTTTCAAGTTAAGTAAAAATTAAATAAATAAATAAAAACCCTTCTTTAATAGCCTAATGATTTTCATGAAAACACACCGATGACAGTAAACAGACCACGCCTTAGAGGGCACAGCCCTTTTAATCCTGGAAATAGCCTTACAGGCAGGGTATAGGTGTTACTGACCTCAGTTCACACACATGGAAACTCTGGCTCAATGTGCCCAAGTTCACATGGTTAGAACATAGGGGCCAAAGAATTCCGCGGTAACAGATGTGACTCCAAAATGCCCGCACAGAAAATACTAACTAATAGAACTTAAAAACACTTTTATAAATCAGGTCCTCCCACATTTCCCTTGCCCTATACATATTTCCCTTGCCCCATAGATTCATTACTCACAGTATTTTGAGAAGAGGGGAAAAAAAAAAAAAAAACTATGTTCCAAGAAAAATGTTTCCCTCTGCTTTTTCCCTTCGGTTCTGAAATAGTAACCTGTGGTGCCCTTGGAGGTCGCTCTCAGCAGGATGCTGACCTTGCGAGGGATGACAAACTGTCTGCCTGTGCACCATTTCCCAACAATGCCAGATGACAGTCCCACTGTCTGACATGATTATTATAGTTGGCACTGAGCCGAGCAGATAACTAGTTCATTCTCTGTTCACCAAAAGCTGAAATTCTACCCAAGCAACACTGGACAAGAAGGTTGGGATGGGAGATGACTTGGGATGTTACCTCCAGATCAGGGCTTCTCAGACTTTAAGATGCACTGGACAGACCTGGGATCTGGTTCCAATGCGGGTTCCCAGGTAGGACTGGGCAAAGCCTGAAATTCTGCATTTCTAACAGGTGATAATTTGATTCTGCTGCTGCTGCTTCACAGTGTACACTTTCAGTAGCAACCATTCAGTTCATGCCAAAAGAAGAAACACCTGTATTCTTCAAATTACAGCAGCAAAAAAAATACTCAGATTATACCCACAGGTTGCCAATCCTATATAATAAAAGGCTAATATGCAAATTGACCGAATGGCAGAACAACTGGTCACTATGACATGCACTGACCACCAGCAGACGCTCAACACAGGAGCTGCCCCCTGGTGGTTAGTGCACTCCCACAGAGGGAGCACTGCTCAGCCAGAAGCCAGGCTCACAGCTGGCAAGTGCAGTGGTGGTGGCGGGGAGCCTCTCCCACCGTCAGACATCCCCTGAGAGCTCCCTGACTGCGAGAGGGTGCAGGCCAGGCTGAGAAACCCCCCCCCCCGACCCCCCGACCCCCCGACCCCGCCGCCGGAGTGCACAAATTTTGTGCACGGGGCCTCCAGTATTAATCATAAATGTCTAGTATCCTTTCCTAAACTGGTACTATCAAATTGGTATTTTCATTTACCACCCTCCTGAATGTGCTGCTGTGTCATTGACAGTGTTTTCGAAAGACCATTGGGCATAATGCTGGTCAAGCCAGGTAAATGTAACTGACTATGTCCTCCTCTTGGTGAGACACAGTGCACAAATGTATTTAAACTTGAGATGTACTCTCTAGTATAAAACATGTTCGTTCGTACCAGCATAGCCTGTAGGACAGCAATTTCTCCAGCCTGTCCCTGGCTCAGCTTAGCAGGGCCTGGGATAAAGAAAGCACTAAGTAAAGCCTGTAGAAACTCTTCCATTGAATTTTGCAAAGCACTGAAGAAATTTGTTTTAAAAATCCTTTGGGATCCTCTTACAGTGTGTACCACAGAGGGAGAAAGGGAGAAAGGTATTACCCTCATGCTTTACCACTGATTACAGTCAGCTTTGATCAAAAACAAACCTGGGGACTGAGAGTGTCAAACACAACAGATACCCCAAACAGCAGGGAATGCCACATGAAGACAGTGACCTTTACCTCCCATTGTCCCTCTAAACCTGCTCAGTGGGAGCAGTCCTTCACCTGCTCTCATGACTTCTCTGGAGATTCAAAAAAAGAAAGCCTCTAAACCCTCCTTCTACACACTCCCACTCCCACCTGGTATATGGGAGAATCTACAATCTGTCAAAGGTGGGTTCTAGTTGACTTCTTTCCCTTCAAACAAACCACATTCCCCATCCTTTTTGTTACTAAACATTTCCAGGATTGCTGTGGGGTAACTTACAGGCAAGTTCTTGCTCCACACTTAAAAACAAAGTCTTCTTGCTCTACGGCCATGGAGATGACTAAAGCCACCCCTGTCTTGTGGGTATTTTCACAGGTTCCTTAGAGACTCCATCCCCTAGAGGGTCCCTCCATCCATGACTTCTCTACTGTGTGTGTGGGGGGGGGGGGGGGGAATCAATGTCTCTCTGCTTTGGCTAGCCACTCCTGACCAGACATCTGTGTCATGGCCTCTTACTCATGGCATTCCCTTCCCTCTTGGCGTGATTCCTGTTTTTAAATGGCTCCAGGTAAAATTTCCACCCTGACTTGCCCAACTCCTCCTTGGTATCCAAGCACCCTTGAGATGCCTTCAGCTAAGATTGTATTCGCTGCCCGAGGAGCTCGGCTGCCTGCTCCACATGTCACAGGTTCCATCAGCTTCCTAAGTATCAGGGGGAGCCATACCACCGTACCCATGACTACAGGAAACTTATACCAAGACCAGTAGCTCCATATGCAAGATAGCAAAGCTCATGCAAAAAATCCTTCTCACAAAATCACTCCATAACCACACGGGTTATCGAATGTGGAATATGAGCACTGTGTCACTTGTTTGTGCTGCTTTCTTTGAAAAATCTGTACAATATTCTGATATCTCACCTCTGCATAGCCAGTGGGAAAACATTTTCCCCAGCCGAGCAGTAAAAGGAATGGCGTGCTTCAGACAGGCAGAGGCGACAGCAGCGGGAGGAGTTTCTCTGGGAGAGGATGAGACAGACCTTGAGGATTTCTGAAAATTGCTAGGCAAGAACAGGGATGCTGGGGGGTCTGGAAAGCATGAAATCTGAGGCATGGGGGCAGTAAACCAGTAAACCATGAGCTGTTACTCTTAATACAATTTCATCAATACTCAAGGGCTGATAAGATTTATATAAATTCAGTTTAATAAAATATGACAATAAATGCTCTATTATGCTCATCTATGAAGGCCACAAATTATTCAAAGTTATACATATCTGCTCTTCAAATGCATTAAGTAATTCAGTGTGATTCTCACGTTCTAATGGCACTGCCCCTGGAGAACACTGAGGTTATCTTGGTCATCCGGAGTATACACCTCTAAGTGGGAGGCACAGGAGTCGGGAGGGAGGAAACATATCCAGAAGCATCCTGAGTTGCAGGGGTGGTCAATTTAGAATTCCAAAATCAAGCTATAAACAGGCCACAAAATGGATACCATACATGTTTAATAATAATCTGATTCATGCATTTCCCCAACAGGAAATTATAGGATATATTCTACCCCAAGCCACAAGATATACTTAAAATGCTCTGCACAGAATCAGCAAAACTCTGGCATAAATGTTACATGGATTCCTTCAACATCACATCCTCAAGAATACAAAGAAAGGAAGGAAGGGGTGAAGGGAGAGAAGGAAGGAGGGAAGGTGGGAGGGAGGGAGGAGGGAGGGAGGGAGGAGGGAGGGAGGGAAAGCCCAGAAAGGAAAGAAAAGGGAAGGGAAGGAAAAAGAAGGGAAGGGAGAAAGAGAGAAAGAAAGAGAGAGTAAAGAAAAACAGCATTTCACCCATTAGAAAAAAAATTACTCATCCATCAACCTGGACTCCTTAATCCTGAATGTAAGTGTCTATGGTAGAGATCAAAGACTCTAGTGAAGTGAAACATTTGACAGAAAACGAATCTCAGTCACCAAATGGCTTTCCTCACCTTATCTGCAGAGCTCTCTAGCGACATCGAGCATTTCAAAACGAATAAATAAATGTACACAAAAAGCTATGTTTTCAAAAATAGCTTCCTAAATTGAAGCCACAAAACACATGCACATTGCATGAGGGTTCGTGCCCACACAGGCTGGACTTGTAAAGACTGCAAGGGAAGAATGAGAAACAGAAGAAGAAATCTGGGAGGGGCACTTCCAGAGAGATGTGAGGGCCATGCAGCATCTTCATCAAATCCCCGCTGCCAGGCCGGCCCGGCAGCCGGCAGAGCATCAGAGCAGAGGAAGCACCGGTCACATTTTCTCTGTCTGAGATGACACAAGCCAGACGCCAGGATCCAACATCTTTACAAACAAATCAGTCACTAAGTGAAGAGTAAAAGCGCCTTTTCTGTCAGAATACGAATTTTGTTGTTTTTATTTGAATAGCGAATATGAACTTTAGTCTCATTCACCTCATGGTTTTAGAGTTAACATTTCCATACTAAATGGGGTTTTCAGTTGCCCTATGTAAATCACAACCCGGCCCGTGTGGCCCCGGGGTTGGGCATCGCCCTGTGGAACAGGTCGTAGGAGACAGCCAATCAATGATTCTCTCTCGTCATTGATGTTTCTGTTTCTCACTCCCTCGCCCTTCCTCTCGGAAATCAATAAAAAAAAAAATTTAGAATTGACTTTTTAAAAAGTTACATTACAGTTGTGTTGTAATAACCCTTTATATTATCAGAATTAACATCCGACTGGATTAGAAACAAGGTATGTACGAGAAACATAGACTATGAGTACAAAGTATTTGAAATCTGTGTTCACACTATTTAACAATTATTAAATCAGAGTAGCTAGTTTGTACCAGCTGCTTAATTACAAATTACTTCAAGTTTCCGAGAGCCATCCATTTTTCATTTTATCAGTAAAATCATTGCTCCAAAATGTTTCCAGCAAGCACTTCTCTTAGTGTTATACTCAGAATTACAACATTATTTCTCATGATTAATGTGCAATGCCCCCAATCCTATTAACTGTTTTGCTTTGTTTCTCTATTAGTTCATTTATACAAGCATTCGCTCATAATAATGATTAAATGCAGCTGTGCGGAATACTAAGGCCCCTGAAACGAGCAGAGCGGCCTCAAGGAGCCTATAGCTTACAACGGAAAACAGATAAATAAGCAATGACTGCAAAACGAGCAACAGAGGCACAAGTTATTAAAAACTCCTATTCCAAGCTGTTCCCATAGATACTATTTAAGTTCGTACATAACTCATGGAGTATGGAGAAGATTTATTTAAAATCTGAATATTCCAGAGTGTAGACTTCAAAATTAAATCCATCATCCAAAATGATACGACTGATTAACAGCAGTCTCAGCTAAAATAATGTAAGCCCCTAATCTCTCCTCCGCGCTAAGCTGCATTTCCCAGTTTCTAAAAACCTGACAGAGTCAGCCCGGTACACACAACTAGTCACTGAATCCGTGTCCTTCCTAGATCTGCAGTCAGGATTCCGCTCCAGCAGCGCGCGCAATCTTCTCCAGGCTCTGGTCCTCTGAAATTTTAACGACTCTGTCCTTTCATGCTCATTTCTCAACTGTCTCTCTTAACCTCCCTTGTCATCCCCGTCTGGTAGAAAGGATTTGGGTATTTGAGTCATTAGTAGTCTATGAATGAAAACAATCAGGGCAAGCTTAAAGTAAGCACCATTAAAGTTGAACTTGGAAAAAAAGGGCCAAGGGCAGACCACACAACTATGTAAGCATGTGCAGAAAAGATGTGGCCACCTAACAACTGAGTAATAACTGTACGCTAGCCTGGGAAATTTCTCACCAACAGCCCTGTCGCTTTATTTCCAAAGGCTCCCGGGCTCCCTCTCCTCCCTCCCCATTCCCGCCCACCTTCAGAAATGCTTAGTGTGTAAAAGCACAAACGTTGTTTTAATTACAACAAACGGACTCTAACAAACTAGTGGTTAATTCTTGGCCAAATTTGTTATGCCCTTATGTTTTTCTGCAATGCTTTGCTTACAGATTTTCATCTTTGCTTTAGAATTGTGCTTTTGAAATCGTCGTCAGAATAAACACATTCTGTTCAAATACCCGCAAAAAACAACCTTTGTAACCTTTAAAGTGTTTGGATTTAGGGAGGAAAAAGGATTATTAGAGACAAATCATAGGACTAAAAGGAGAGCTTCTAAAAAGAGGGTGGGGCTCATGAAGACAAATAGATAATGGTGTATATTCTGTAACCTAATGATCTCAATATTTTAAATGGACAGTCTACGAGATTCATGAATTAAGGGTTAATGAAACAGAGGCTTTTTCCAGTTAGAAAAATATCTCAGCCTTCACTGGCTGCTGCTTAGTTCAAGGGCTTGCAGAACACTCCAAAGAAAATATCCCCTCTAGTAATACTTGGATTAAAATGGTGATTTGGGTGTTTTGGCCAATTAGGACCCTAGGGAATGGCAGGGCTCAGCCAGACCCGGCCTCTGTAATATAAAGCTGAACCACATGTGGTGGTAGTTTCTCAATCACATCAATCTGATGGAGGGAAGCCAACCACGGAAGAAAACCTATTGTCACACTGCCTGCGTTGACTTCAGCTTCTACGACAGAGCTGAAATATCCTTTCCCGCAGGAGCCTCTGAAGCTAGCGGTGGTCCTGCGGTGACTCCGAGAAGCCGGGGGTGAAGTGAAAAGCAAACAGGCAACCCTGCATGCTGTCTCTCAGGGCGAGAGCTTGTGTAAGTTTTATAGTAAAACAAACCAAATTAAAGGAAGCAATAACTGTCCTCCTTGACCTAAATGGAATGTTGTTTTCTAATTCTTATTTCAGTGTGAAACTACTGACCGTGTAGGTTTCCAGGCTTAATATCTAAAATGAATTTGCCACAATATAGTTTGCTGGCAAGAAAAATGCAGCTTTGAGACTGTAGAGTCCAGTGGGAAGGTCACCGGGGTGAAAGAGCTGGAAAACTGGGGGCCCTAGCCATGGCTCTAACCCTACCAGCTGTGTCACTGTCACCTGTGTGCGTGCCAGGCCCCTCCTTTATTGAATGAGAGTACCAGCAAGAACTCCAGTGCTAAATCATTCATTCGTTCATTCATTCATTCATTCATTATTGAGAGAGACAGAGAGCAATTTGTTTTCCCACTTATTCATGCACTCATTGGTTGATTCTTGTATGAGCCTTGACTGAGGGTCATACCTGCAACCATGGCGTATCAGGACAATGCTCTAACCTAGTGGTCGGCAAACTCATTAGTCAGCAGAGCCAAATATCAACAGGACAACGATTGAAATTCCTTTTGAGAGCCACATTTTTAAAATTTAAACTTCTTCTAACGCCACTTCTTCAAAATAAACTCGCCCAGGCCGTGGTATTTTGTGGAAGAGCCACACTGAAGGGGCCAAAGAGCCGTATGTGGCTCACGAGCCACGGTTTGCTGACCACAGCTCTAACAAACTGAGCACCCAGCCAGGGCCACTTCTAAAATCACCTTTAATCCTCATTCATGTTTGGCTAACCAAGCAAATTTATAGTTTTTGTATTAGGCATGGATTTGTTAAGTCACTCTTTCTTTTTTCCATCAGATTATAAATTAAAAACAAAGAATCAGAAGTTTTTTTTAATTTATCTTTATTTTTTAAATACTGATATCCTCCCTCTTTTTCCCCCCATTGACTGCCTCCACCTTGCTCCTGCCCTCCCAAGCTTTCACCACAGTATTGTCTGTGCCCATGGGTTATGCATATGCATATAAATTCTTGTTAATCCATTCTTAAAGGTTGGTTGCTAATAAATTATCCAAAGATTTCCAATTCTTTGGTCATAAATGATTACATTTGTTAACTGTACAACTTTTTGCTCTGGGAGAAGGAAAATTATGTACCCATTTCCACACAGTTCACATGGGCACAGGGCAAAGCATCCTATCTAATAAAAGAGTAATATGCAAATTTGGTCATACCCTCGCCACACCCACAAGCCACGCCCACCAGCCAATCAGGAGCAAATTATGCACATAAACCCCAACCAAGTGGCTGCCACCACTGAGAGCAAGAGGAAGGCTTGGGTTTCCTCAGCAACAGAGGAAGCCAAGCTTTCTACCTGCTATTGTCTGCCTAAGCCTCCACTCAATGCTACAAAGTTTCAATTTAAAAAGATACAGAAATGGCGGCAACCAATGAGCTAGAAAGAACAGAGGCTTGGGTTTCCCTGGCAATAGAGAAGACAACCTTTCAGCCTGCCATTGCCGGCCTAGGCCTCCACTCTAGGCTACAAAGTTTCAAACAGAAATGGCTGGCGCCCCAGAGCGAGCAGAAGGCTTGGCTCTACACCAGGTTACAAAGTTTCAATTGCAGACATAGATTAATCCCAGATCCCAGGGCCTCTGCTTGGGTTGCTGGGGGGTGTGACCAGCCTGCAAACCTCCACAGGCCCCTCGCCCAGGCTGTCCCTCACCCCAAGGGAAACCCCACCCTGATCTGGGACACTCTTCAGGGCAAACCAGCTGGCCTCCACCCATGCACCAGGCCTCTATCCTATTTAATAAAGGAGTAATTTGTAGATTGACCATCACTCCAACACACAAGAGGGCTGCCCCCATGTGGTCAAAGATCCTGCCCCCATGTGGACACAAGATGGCCACCACAAGATGGCCAGCAGGGAAGGACAGTGGGAGGTTCCAGGCCTGCAAGGAAGGGCAGTTGTTGGTGATTTGGCCAGCTGGGTAGGGCAGTTGTGAGGGACCAGGCCTGCAAGGGAGGGCAGTACTGGGTGATCAAGCCTGCAGGGGAGGGCAGTTAGGGGTGACCAAGCTGGCAGGAGAGGGCAGTTGGGGGTGATCAAGCCTGCAGGGGAGGGTAGTTAGGGGTGACCAGACCGGCAGGAGAGGGAAGTTGGGGGCAAACAGGCTGGCAGGGGAGCAGTTAGACATCAATTAGGCTGGCAGGTTAGTGGTTAGCAAGTGATCTGGCAGGCAGAAGCAGTTAGGGGCAATCAGGGAAGCAGGCAGGTGAGCAGTTTGGAGCCAGCAGTCCTGGATTGCGAGAAGGATGTCTGACTGCCCATTTAGGCCCGATCCTGGTATGATCGGACCTAAACGGGCAGTCGGACATCCCTCAAGAGATCCCAGATTGGAGAGGGTGCAGGTTGGGCTAAGGGACATCCCCTGCCCTCCCATGCACGAAAATTCATGCACTGGGCCTCTAATCTTATATAATAAAAGCCTAATATGCAAATTGACCAAATGGTGGAATGGGCCGTTGCTATGATGTGCATTGAGCACCAGGGGGCAGACGCTCGATGTAGGAGCTACCCCCAGCCCGCAGGCTCCAGGCCAGCTCTGCAGAGGAAGGCGACCAGTGGCAGCAGGGGGCAAGGGTGATGATCAGGCAGCACCAGGCCAGCCAAGATAGGTGCCAGTTGGGGTCCCCCCAGTTGCCCCACTGATCACCCCACAAATTGGCCCTAATCACCAGCCAGGCTTAGGGATCCTACCCATGTACAAATTTTATGCACCAGGCCTCTAGTTTTATAATGATAGACAATCACTCTTCTCAAGGCACGTGGAAATCTTTCAGATTATATCAGAACAGCTTACAAATACTGTAGAAACAATTGGATCCTTCCCGCCATGACTAAGGAAATTGAAGGACTATTTTCAGAAGGAAATTTGGGAGATCCAATTAACTAGTGCTAAAAAGAAAAAGAAAAAAAAGGCAATGAATGAGTTGTGGAAAATAACAATGAAATAGCAATCGGTTTTATTCATTACTACTATAAGATGACACTAAAACTTCATGCACCCAGCCCCTAGCCAATCTCGTAATTCCCCAATGACCCAACAGAAACTTATCTGGGCAATGATGATAAAAATAAATAAAGAACAAAAGACACTAAGAAATACTCAACTATCAGAAATTCTTAGGTTTTTCTAAAGATACAAACTAAAATTTGCAAGGGAATTCTGAATGAATTATGGTTATACTTTGAGGAAATTCCAGATTTTATTCCAGAGCTAAATTACTAAAAATACTTGTGTTCTGGACAAGTAGTGAATTTTGTAGCATCAACTCAAGAGTACCAAATGCTACCCTATAGATAATTCCTAAGTCCTGTGGACATGTGGTGAGCAGTTAGACATGAGCAGAGCAAGGATGATGGGCCAGGTACAGAAGACCACCAGAGCAGAAAGCCCCAGGTGTCCAGCAATGGGAAAAGCTGGGAAAACAAGGATCTTGCCCCAGGGGTAACCTTTCCTCCCCAGCATATCAGTTGGTCAGGGATAACATCTAGGCCTTAGCTGTGTTTCAGCTCATGTCTGGGAAAGCAGAAAAACCAGACAAGCAGTCCGGACCCCACGGCTGACCTCAGGACCAGCTGCACTGACTAATGAACTCCTGGCCTGGCTCTGACCAATCAGTGGAGACCAAGACCCTCAAAGACCCCACCTCGAAAGCTGATGAATTTTCTACTGAGATCCTCTCCTGGGAGCTCCCCTAAATTCTCGCCCCTTTAAAGCTTTTAGAATGGAGGACTCAGAACATTCTCTCTCCCTGAAGCATGTCCACATCTATTCCCTTCCTTTCCACCCCCTAAACGTGTATGACCTTTCCCCTTCACTCTCCTCAGCTCCAAGGGCCCCTTCTTTTGCCTCTGTAACTTGTTTCCTACGCCCATTTCTTCTACCACTCACTTCTTCTACCTCTGACTTTCTTTTTTTTTTAAATATATTTTATTGATTTTTTACAGAACGGAAGGGAGAGGGATAGAAAGTCATAAACATCAATGAGAGAGAAACATCGATCAGCTGCCTCTTGCACGCCCCCTACTGGGGATGTGCCCGCAGCTAAGGTACATGCCCTTGACTGGAATCGAACCCGGGACCTTTCAGTCCGCAGGCCGACGCTCTATCCACTGAGCCAAACCGGTCTCGGCTCTACCTCTGACTTTCTAAATAAGCTTTCTCTTCTATGTTGAGTACTGGCTCTGAATTCTTTCCTAACTAGGACTCAAATACCCAGTTGCTGAACCATGGTCAGGTCTGACTCCACAGGTCTAACACCTAGTGCCATTCATGCCACCGCCAACAGAAGGAGTATCTTCTAGACCCCTGATCAGCAAACTGTGGCTCATGAGCCACATGCGGCTCTTTGGTCCCTTGAGTGTGGCTCTTCCACAAAATACCACGGCCTGGGCAATTCTATTTTGAAGAAGTTGCGTTAGAAGAAGTTTAAGTTTAAAAAATGTGGCTCTCAAAGGCAATTTCAATCATTGTACTGTTGATATTTGGCTCTGTTGACTAATGAGTTTGCCCACCACTGTTCTAGACAAATGGCAAAACGACTTCACACAGACGTTTCACTCGTTAGTTTCCCTAGGGCCGTACTTTGAGGACAGTCATCAAGAATACAGAGAAACTAATGAGTGGCAGCATCTAGCTAGATGAAGAAATCACGAGAAAAAAATACAGTCCCTGCTCTGAAAATGATTTACATCTAGAGTCACTGGAAATAAGCCCATCATTTGCCACTGAAGAATGTGGCTTTGATCAAGGTGAAATAAGGATGAATACACAAACATTGCTCAAGATGGTTCAGTTGTCATAACAAAGTGTTGCTTCAAACTGCATTGGAAGTAAAAATATAGGAAAAGAATATTAAGTAGAAAAATAAGGTGGTAAAAAATGATAAGTTGATTTAAAAGAAGTCACTATGTCTGCTGAGAATATGTCTGCTGCTTCTTTGTTTTTCTTTTCCTTTTTGCTGTTCTTTTTGGGGGGAGGGGACTATAACTTGCTCATGCATACAAGCACTATTTTTTGGGCTACATTTTACTGACATTGATCAAACAATGAGATGATTCTTTCATTTTGAACAGGCTGCCAAAAATCATCCTCCCTCTTGCCTCCACCCAACAGTTCACTAGTTCTCAAAATTTAACTATGTGGAAACTGGGAAATGCTGGTATTTCCAAACTACATAACAAAGAAGCCTTGCTCTAGTCCCACTCCCATCTTCTTCCCTGGGCCACACTTGCTCCACGGGCTAATCTCTTCACATCAAATTCCCTGCATAGTCAGGGCTTTGGATCCGCCGCCTGAAAGGGCCTAGAATCTGCCTGCTTTTTTTCAAAGCAAACTGACCTAGTCGTCACAAGGTCTGTTTACATCACTCCATACCCATCTCTCTACCTCCAAGTTCCCCTTTGTATTTCCATCCCAATTCAACAAGCCAGTGTTTTCTAAATGTTTCAGGTTAATGTTAAGCTTTTCTAGGTAACTAGACAGTAGGCCTTACTCCAAGGCTAAGTCAGACCCTTTCTCACATCTCCCAGACAGTTGAAAAGGGAAGCAATTAATAATAATAATGATTTTTTAAAAATCTGATGACTGACAATAAAAAGTAGATCTAAAACACCATGTAGTTATTACAAATTATTCCTGGCAACTATACAGTAAACTTGTATGCACTGGACCAATGTGAAAATTAACAGTTAGAGTCATATTTAAAAACTGGAGCTGTAATAAACAATATATCACAAAAGTAGTTAAGTAACCACTTTCCACCTCTATATTACTAAAACTAAAAAGTCTAACTCTGCTCTAAATCCCAAATATTTGTCTATATGTACACTGGGCTTCCTGATGTACAGTTATGAAGCATACATGGATTAAAGTAATACCAACATACTACTCGGCAATATCATAAATTTGACTTAGCACAAACTAACCCATCAGCTGTACCAATCATTAACAAGTTGCTTTCCTTCTTCAAATGGAGATTCTTTTTAAAGAATGATGTAGGTTCAAGTTTCCTTCATATCTTTTTAAAGCCTCTTTAAAACTTCCCGGGGAAATCTGAACAAATGCCTTATGTTTTCTCTTTATCATTCCCAATAGCAGTAAAAAATGTCCGAGAGTCCCTCTACAGAGGAGAACAATGTTCTCCACCTGGCATCTCCATAGGCAACTGTGACCACCACAGCCTTGAATGGCCTTTAAGACATCACACTGTGACCTCAGTCTTCCTCTTTCGTTAACTCTCCCCACTTCAGAACTACCAGATAAGCTCAGTGGTAGCCAGAAGTTGGAGTGAAAGTAATGTCTTTAAAAATTAAGAGCTATCTGCAAAATTAGAAAAATAAAGACAGCCACAATCCTTTGGTAAATAGCAGGTGTTTCCTAAGGATCAGCAATGTGAACAAAAACTTAAGACTTTATTATAGTTTATGTACTTTTCAATATCTACTGCCAGCAAAAATTATGAGTGTTAGCAGGTTGAAATCCTGCACCGAAAATTATCAATGAAAATTTGAAAAATCATATAGAAATATCAAAATATTAATATCGAAAAAAAGGGAAAAATGCCAAGGATAGAAAAGCAGTACTGTGCAACTAAACTGAAAAGGAACATTCGTAAATTAAGAATTTCTGAGTATCAAGAAAAAATGTAGTTCAATGACTTAAAAATCAAGTCATTTGTGATCTAACCTTAATTAGCTTCATTATTCTATATTTGAATACAGAGTTGAAAAGCTCTGTGGTAACCTGATGTTGTTTAACAAATAATTATACAGTCTTAATGTTTATTTAACAAAAGTAATTCAGAAAAGAATGAAGAAACAAAATGGAGTCACCATAGTCAAGCTAACAAAACCATTTAAATAAAAACTATCTGAAACATGAGGAATAGATTTTATTTTACTTTAACACCCTAAGGACTTAAACTTTTAAATTTTCCCATTGTGCATCAATACCTGGAGAAACATATATCCTACCGATAACCCATCTGAAGAACTGAGGGAAAAATATTCATGTGTCCAAGCTACCAGACATCTGGACGATTTCCATTTCAGACCAATCCAGAAACTAAGAATGCAGAACTGATTCTCCTCAAGCATGAACCTTTTACTTTAAGAATTCTCGACTTTTCTCTTTGTTTCAGAATATTTTGGGTGTTAAACCTGGTAGTGATTCCCAATGTGCAAATCTTCAGATCTTTGAATAAAACTCTGTCATTTAATTCTAGCAAAGATTAATTTACACTGCGGCAACATAATATATAGTCTTAATTCTGTGGGTAGAGGACAGAAACGCTGCTGAACATCCTACAAGGCACAAGAGAATCCTCCACAATTAGGACTCATTCGGCCCAATGTGTCAGGAGTGACAAGCCAGGAATTCCTGCTCTCCTCCAACTGTAAGTGACTCTGCTCTTAAGGGCAGGCCTCATGTCTCTCCCCACTGCCAGATGCACTTCTGATGAGATGGGCCCCCTGAGGCTTCTGCAGTGAGGAGGAAGGAGGAATTCTGCTAGTGTTGCCTAATGGCTGTTCCTCCTCCTTTTGTTCTAGGCCCACCCTTCCACTTGTCCCCACATGCCAAAGGGGCCAGGATAAGTAAGACCCTAAGTAGCTGCCTGAACCCTCCACTGTGACTCATCTCACCCCAGCTCAAGCTCCAGTTACAACACAAAGAGAGGTTTGCATGAAAATATCAAACTGTTCTCATTGTTGTAACCTGCTTCTCTGGAGCCGGCAGTAAAACTTTGCCCGAGAAGGCTAAAAGGTAAAGGAAATTCCTGTTACCTAACTGTTGCCAATTAAAATAATGAATCTTCAAATGACTGAATCTTCCATTGTTATAAACATACTTTAGAATAGACTCTTGTTTTCACAACAGTCTTCATTCTTAGTCATTTAATAACTTAAAACACATGGTAAAAAACTTGGTGTTTATGTTTTGACATTGTCTGCCCTACAACAAAGCATACTCTGCCTCAGTGTCTTCTGAAACAATCAACATTTCCTGTTGCATTAAAACATTAACCTTGCAAATCCATAGATATGAAGCATATATCCTTGCTCACTCCAACCACATCAGAAAGTAAACTTAAACCCCAAAGTTGCCATACTCATTAGGATGGCTACTGTCACAAAAACAGAAAACAATAAAGGGTGGGGTAGATGTTACGTAGAATGTAGAGAAACTGGAGCCTTTATGCACCTTTGACGGAAATGTACAGCCACTATGGAAAACGGTAGGTGGGTTCATCAAAAACATGAAAAGAATTTAAACCAGATCCCAAAGAGGTATATACACACCTGTATTTATAGGAGGATTATTCACAATAGCCAAAAGGTGGAAGCAACCCATGCATCCATCAACAAGCTGGATAAACAAAATGTGCTATATCTCTCTCTCTCTCTCTCTATATATATATATATATACACACACACACAATGAATTATTATTCAGTGCTGAAAAGGAAATAAATTATTCTGACACACGCTACAACATGGACAAACATTGAGGATATTATGCTAAGTGACAAAATCCAGTTACAAAAGATAAAAACTGCATAATACCACTTATATGAAGAATCTAGAATAAGTAAATGAATAAAAACAGAAGTAAAATGATGGTTGCCAGAGGCCATTGGAGGGGAAATAGGGAGTTATTTAACAGGTATAAAGCTTCAGTTTTACGGGTTGTTATAAATTATATGTGTATTTTAGCATGATTTTTAAAATCTCAAAATTGATGATACTTAGATCTCCTCTTCTTGGAATTATTAACTCAAAATTCTCTACATATTTATAATTTTGTCAATTATCCTCCTCACTTTATTTACTCTCATTCCTGCATCTCATCCCACCTCAAGAGTGGACTTAAATACCCTCTATACATGGATGTTTCTGAGAGGGTAAAACATTAGAAGAGATTTTTGGTTGTTATAATGTAGGGGGGGAGGGCACTTCAAGAGCACAAGGGCCAAGGATGTAAGTAAACATCCTACAATGCACAGGACAGACAGCTAGAACAAAAACTGATCTGCCCCCAAATGTCTGAGAAACAGAGATCACTCTGCAATTATAAAAAGAAAACAGGATCCCAAGGGGCTTAGTGCTTCACTTGATGTCAACAATTAATGGTAATCAAGACTTCCCAACTTTGTGTTCTGGTTTCATGCTGACTATGGAAAATACATTTTGTTTGCATTCCTTAAATAGTGTTCTGTTATGTGTGACCGGCAGAAATTATACTGTGGGTGAAATGTAAAGAGAATAGAATTAAAGTCACAGATCAGTGAGGGTAATTTATTTTGCCATCACAGAATTAAAATAGAAATATAGAAATTATTATGGGGCGCACTTTTCTGCCACCAAGGTAGTTAAAGATGGTTATACATTGAAAAGTACAACAGTTTTTCAAACAGCAGTGTTTCTGTTAAAAATACCTTAAAGATCCAAAGGATTGGCAAGAAGTGTGGGAATATGGTTCAAATAAAGTATTCATAAGGTGACCATATTTTCTAAGTAAAAAGGGAAAATACATTATCTTCAGGGCAGGCCTGTGGTTTACCACATTAGTAAAAAGTTAATCAGGTTGTTGTAAGTTAGATTGCTATAGTAAATTCTCTTGTCTAGTATAGTTGGGAGAAAAGAAGAATGTTGGTTAAAATCATTCTTTTTCAGAAACTCACTTCTACTTAGTTCTCCTTTAATATCTTAAAACTAGAGCCCAATGCATGAAGATTCCTGCAAAAATGGGCCTTCTTTCCCCTGGCTGCAGGCACCGCCTTTGCTCCAGCCAGACACACCTTCTGCCTCTCGCCTAGACACATCAATTTGCATATTCCCTCCTTATTAGCTGTGGGTGCTGCCATCTTTGTTGTGGAGTTACGGTCAATTTGCATTTTCTATCTTTGTATGATAGGATAAGGCATTGTAATCTCACATATAAAAGTCCAGTGCCTCCTTCGTTGAGTGCTTCGTAAGTATCTTATTTTTGTGGTGGTATACGTAAATTTATTTATATCTATCAACCTGGCGAGGCTCTGATTATTTGTAATAAGTTCTCTATCGATCATTTAGGATTTTATATCGGAGAAACAAAATTAAGTCTTTGATGTTTGATGGCTTTGACTTTATTTTACTCCACAGATCAGGGGTCCTTCCAAAACAATACTGAATTCAAATAATGGAACACAGCCTTATCTGATTCCTGTTTTGCAAAGTGAGGTTTTCTAATGTATAGATGAATGAATATAATGTTTCTGAACTCCTACAAAATTTCAGACAGTTCACTACCATCATATTCTGTTCAAATGACAATGTTAACTGGAAATTCTTAGGCCACTAACATGCTGCGATAAACAACAGTGGGCTGATTATTCAAATCACAATAATTCCCTTGTTTTTTTTTTCTTTAAAAGTGCTGATATTCAGAGAAACACAGGCAAAGGCCTTTTGAAAGATTTTTCTTTTTTTAAGGTTGCCATGGGAAACTAAACAACCCTTCACCCCACCCCCCAAAACAATTTCTGCCCGGTCCAGTCCAGTGGCAATGTTTATGACTTGCCACGTGGAAGAAGCCAACTAAGAGAATGAATCTGATAAGCAAATGAAAGGCACAGATCAGAAAGCCTGGTAGAGGCCTGAGCTCATGACTCTGGCTGTTCCTGAATCCCACACGTAGTATGACCCTTTCCACAGATAAATGAGATGCCTCGTGTCTTCCCAACCGGGTCTGCATGCCTTGCAAGTGAATGTTCTGGGTGACACACACATAACCAATCTTCATTGAGAAATAATACAAGGCATCTTGGTAAGAATCCACTAAGAGCAGACTTTTGCCTTGCAAGAATCTGATTCTAAGACAAATAGCAAGTTTAGGAATAATGTGTTATTTTAATTAGTATTATAACTAAAGTAAAATGTAATAAACAATTGTACTATAGTTTTACAAAACGTTACTATTGGGAGAAAATGGGCCAACAATACACAGGGCTCCTTAAAATTGTATGTGAATTTATAATTGTCTAAAAATTTTAAAGTTTAATTAAGAGAGCTATAATTCTCTTATCTTAGTAGTAATTAACTTTGCAATTTCTTTGGTAGTGAATGGTTTAATCATAAATAAAGACAAAAACCTTTTGCTCACTGAATACCTCAATGTCTTACTTTGGTTTGTCAGCGGATATTTCCCAACCATCCACTGCTTTGTTAACATTATTTAAAACTTCCCTTCATAATACCTTTTACAGCTGTTTTCTAGTCTACTTTATGTCTACTTAGGTTTATTTCCTCCATCCTTTAAACTCAAGTGTCCCATCTTGGTCTTAAAAATCTTTCAGGGGATGGTTACAAAATGAGTTTACATATACTATGTTTGTTTTATGACAAAGCATCTTTTTGCTTACTATGAAAACACACACACACACACACACACACACACACACTCACACACACACTCACCATCATCAAAGCATGATTTATAAATTTATTACAGACCTAGCACATCCCTAACTGTACCAATGAAAAATGATGGCTTGACTCCATAGGGTAAATGTATTTTTGAAAGTTTAGAGGTAAAAATGGAGAGATTTCAATATGATGTACAATTTTGACTCCAAAGTAAAGCATATACTCCTGGAATGAAGGGCAAAGGCAGGCAGAGACAAGAACTAGAGATGGAAGGAAAGCGATGGGAAGCACGAAGGTGTGTCCATTTGGCTACTGATGCTCACTACGATACTCACAGCCTTAAGCGGCAAACACCTAACAGCCAAAGATTTATGCCAGAGTAACAAACTGAAAAAGCCATTTTCAGTTCAGTTCATATCTTGACAGGAAAAAGAAATGAAAAGAATGCGAAGTTCATTATTCCAGGATTCTATTTTAAATTGATTGCTTTTAAAATAGCACTATCTGGTGGAAACGTTCCTGTTAAACCTTCCATACAGTCAAGGTTAACGTTAAAAAATAAAGGGGTCTTGGGAAACAGGAAAATATAAAGATTTAGATGCTTACTGTCACGTACTCATTTACAAATCTTGAAATCTAGCAATTTGATACATACTCATTAAATACCAGCTGTGAGAATGGTGTCAGTCACAAGAAAGAAAAAAAAAATCCAGTCTAAATGGTAAGTAAAATGGCATTTTAAAATACAAACTTTAAAAAATGAGCTCTCACTCAGCTCCGTCAGCTGACAGCTAGTTACGACCACAAGTGCCAATAGCATACAAACCTTAATTGTACTGGGGAAAGTGCAGGCTCCTTTCCAAGTATGCTTTTGCAAGAGCTAATCAAAAGCATAAAAATTGAGTCTTGGTTTTATCTCTTTTTATCCCCTTTCTTATACTCTGGGGTAGAAGTGTTAACGAGCAGTAAAAATACTAGAAGGCAAGCTGCCAGGATAGCTTCCACTGTCTGACCATTATGTCAAATCTATTCTGAAATATTTTTAGAGTTGTGATGGAATTCCTAGTTTTTATCAAGAGTCCTTTTCCAGTCATAGAATCAAAAGACAAAAATTCACCCAAAATGAACACTGATGTGTTTTCTGAAATCCTAGCAAGCACCCTATTCAAGTCCTTCACATTAAATTAATGATGACTTTTTACTTAAAGAAAGTTTATATCTGTTAGACTTAAGCATAATGAATTAGGTCAAACAATCTGAGAAATGGTAAATAAGAAGCTATGATATATATAATGGGGTGGGGGGAGCACAAAAGATATCAGGCCTCCCTCTTTATGTCTAAAATTTATATAAAAAAGGGAAGTCACAGGATATAACAAAGCAGAGCTGAAAAAGTCCAGTCCAAAAACCTGACACTGAGTCCTACCTCTTCTACTGCCACTTATTAGTGATACCTGTTATCTTGAGTCATTCATTTACGGTCTGAGAGCAGGTTCTGATTGCTGTAAGGATTTTTAAAAAAGGTACATAAAAGCACTTTGCAAACTTTTAAAAAATACAAATAAGTACTAGAACAATTACTGATAAAAAGAAAATCCACTATAGTGGCAGTGTGATCTGCTAACTCAGAATTTCATCAGATAACTGGGAATCAGGGAAGTCATGGAAAGCCTCCACCAGTTAATAAATGTGAAAATCAGAACTATGTTCATGAGATATTTCTTTTATAAGTTCCAGGTGAAATCACTATATAAAAAAATCAGTATGTAGGCCAGCATACCTAAGGTTTATATCTAATAAAAGTTAACCTAAGACATACCAGAAATATAACCCATACTCATGCATGTGGAATGTTAATAGATTGTGCTTCATGTGTCTCAGATAATAATTATTCACAGATCATTGGACTTTATAACAATATTAATGCTAGAAGCACAAATTAATCAATAGCACTGATGCCATATGAACAATGCAAAAATGGATGGCAAAGACTAAGCAAAAATCTTTCATCAGGGGAAATAGGAACATGCAGTTTTCTCAACATTTACAATATTCTCCAATTTCATGAATCTTTGGTTCACAGAAGGGGTAAGAAAGACTTAAAATAGGTTTACTCAACATTTTTGGTTCTCATGTGCCAAAATTTGATGTGGGAACTGTCAATGATTAATGGATTAAGTATTTGCTGAAATATGTGGCTATTTAAATATGATAAAGAATTTGAAAAGTAATCCAATTTCAACACTTAAAATATCTGCATTCTTCCTTAAATTTTGTAAAACACTGAAATAATACACCTAAAGCACTTACTAATACTAGTAATAGAGCACCTCTCATACTATATTATTAATACATGTTCGCTGTTATTCTCCAATTTTTAATGAAAACAGTTTTAGTTTGGAACATTATGGATATGCGAAGTCTCTGGAGCCCAAAACCTGGGTGTAAACTGTGGCACACCATTTATTGGCTATATTATTTGAGTTTCCTCTTCTTTAAAATGGGTATATTAGCTCTGGCTGGTGTGATTCAATTTGGTTATGTGCCATTCAGTGCACCAAAAGTTTGTCACTTCAATTCTTGGTCAGGACACATGCCTGATTGATAACTTGTTACCCAGTAGGTGTGCAGGAGGCAGCCAATGGCTGATTCACTTTCACATCAATGTTTCTCCCCTCCCCACTTCCTTCTGCTCTCTCTAAAAATCAATAAAAAGTTTTTTTAAAAAAACTTAAAAAAGGGGTTGTATTAATAATGTCACCTCAGAGAGGTGCTATGCAGATTAAATTGGTTTAAAATATAAAGCAGTTACCATAACAGTGCCTGGTACAGAGCTTTCCAGTAATGCTTTACTTGCCTTGAATTATATTTCTAACACATTTCAGGTGCTTATACCTTCCTATGACTAGTGTCTAACATACTGGGTATCTCAGATACATTTTTTAAAAATCTCTTTGAGACTAATAAGAGCTCAAAATCTTGTGCCAATAATCCAAGTAACTTATGTCAGATCTAAAACTATTTTGAGTCAACTTCCTATTAACCCTTACCTAGTCCAGCTTATGCTTTAAAGAAAGTACAAAAAAAAGAAAAATAGAAGTTATAATTCTCTTACGAAGTGCATGTTAAGGTTATGAGTTTCCCTGCCAGCCTCTCATAATTTTTTTGTTTGTTTGTTTCAAATACTCATCTACCTAGCCCATTTCAAGAAAAGTATTTTCATTACCCAAGAATTAAAAAAAAAAAAGTAATCTGGCACTAAATAGAAAGAATTTAAATACTGGAAAATCTAAAGCAAATTTGTAAACTTTCACTTCAAGGGTTAAATGTGAGTGCTACATGCTGGAAGTGATCATGGTTTAAAAAAAGTTTCTTATATTCATCAAAATGAAAACTATAAGAAATAAGTACATCTGTATAAATTCTTCAAATTAACATATGCAAAAATATTTTGAAGTTGAGGCTTCTTCAATTGGTGATAAAAATATAGCTTAAAAAACAATTTCGTGTGTGTGTGTGTGTGTGTGTGTGTGTGTGTGTATGCGTGCGCACACGCGCGCATTTGTCAAAGTTAATAGAGGAGTAGCATAAAATGGGTCAGATAATTTGGATCCTCTATCCTGAAGAACAGCTAGAACCACTGATTCCATATCCTAAAGTTTCTAGTTAATATCTTTCCACAACCTTACTGTAGCAAAGTGAATAAATGGGACTTAAGCAAGCTGTCCAACAGCGTTCTCCTGATTCTCCTACTGATCTAAATCTCCTTTGTTGATTTTACCTCATCTGATCAAACTCTGGATTCAGCCTCTTCGGGGTTCAATTCTCCCACATTTTCTCTTCTGTCTGCACACTCACAGACTGAGTGATCTCATACATCCCATAGTTTTAAATACCCTCTACATGTTGTCGACTTCTAAATTTATACCTCTAGTCCCATCTGCTACTCCTGACTTATCTGGACTCATATCCAGCTGCTCCCTATGCAAGGTTACTTAGATACCCAGGAGGCATCTAAATAGCTTCAAACTTTTAACTATTTCTTTCCCATCTCCTTCCTCATCTCAATAAATGGCAAGATGTACCAGCTGCATTATTTTTTCATTTTAATACTTACCACCATCAGACATAATTTGTTTAATGCCTAATTCTGCCCAGGAGAATGCAACCTGCACGAAAAGTTATTTCTGTTACAATATATGAGGACTAAAGGGGGCTACTTTAGTCTGTATAGAAAATGGAGGCCTCAAAACTGATCTACGGGATAAAGTCTGAATGACAGTATGAAGCCAATGGGAGGATATGATCAGGATGTTCAAGGCAGAGGACATGACAAATACAAAGGTCTAAGTCCCAAAGAAGCTTGTAGGGACACATTAGAAGAAACTAAATCCCCTTCGACTGGAGAAGAGGGAATCAAAGGGAGACTTCTGAGAAGGGAGGAAGGGGGAGAGAGTAGGGTTCAAAGAATTCAGGGAAAGAAAATGTCAACTCTGGAGGCCAAGAGGCAATCGAGTCAAATTCAAAAAGACTCAACTAAGACTTCATGCTTCCTAAAGTGGTTCTGTTGGTATGTTAGTATCTGAAACAAATTATTTTCCTATTACTTTATCTGATTCACTTTTTTGTCGTGTTACCACTAGGCATTTTTAGTTGGCTTTAGCAGAACATTTATTTTTTAAGAAACTCGGTTAATAAAAAGCTAAAAGGTTCCATTTCCTCAAAAAGGTTAATATTTTCTTTGGTATCTTTTTTTTTCAGCAAATAGCCTTTTTAGTTCACCCAGATGATATATTCATCTAATTATGACAATTCATTGGTGACATGAGAATTTGTTAAAACTGTTACTTGTCCTCTTTCATCTTCTTGAGTTTTTTTGTTTGTTTTGTCACTGTTCTGACATACTTAGTTTTTGGTCAAATTTAATCATATAAGTCATGATTTATCACTGAAAAACATAGGCTTTATAATGAATTACAGAACTCCTTTACGCTTTCTTAGTATATATTCTTAAAATATCCTACTTCTAAAATGAATCACTAATTTTTAAAACACAAATTCTACAAGATCTTTATACAAGATCTGCTACCAGAGATATAGAGGCAGGGGAGGAACCAAGATGGCAGCATAGGTAAACACCTATCTTGCTGTCCCACACAACAATTTCAAAACTACAACTTAAGGACAGAACAAACATCATCCAGAATCAACAGAAAGCTGGCTGAGTGAAAAATCCACAAATAAAAGTAAAGATACGACACTGTGACTCAGTGGAGCGGTGGAGGGCAATGTTGAAGATTTGTGTAGAGTCAGAGGTTTGGAGCAGTGTGCACATGCCAGCAGAGAGGGCAGGCGGCTGCAAACCCAGCTGGTTTTCTCAAACTGGGAGAGAGACAAAGGCTTCCCACCGCACTGATTCCCCAGTTCCAGGTGAGGTCTAGGAACCCACACCCATACGGGGTGAAACTGGACAGTAAGGAAACACGCTGAGACTTGGGTGCTGCAGAGATCTGCAAGCTTGTGGAGAGGGCACGCAAACTTGGGAACAACAGAAGTACACGAGCGTGCAGAAAGGACTAGTGACTTGCTCTGTGGTTCGGGAAACCACCGGACTGCATTGTTTTGCAACCTAAGTGAGACTTTGGGTGTGCAGAATCATTTGGGAGAGGCTGAATTGTCCAGCAACGGGTAGAGCTCAGCAGCAGCTTTTTCTCTGAGGTGTGTGCAGCCATTACCACCCAGCACAGAGACCCAGGTGCCGCATAGGGCTGAGCTGATGGGAATCAAGGCTTCCTGCTCAGCCCGGAGACTCCGCCCACCCAACCTGAGCATAGCTGATCCTCACAGCCAATTGGCCTGGAGGTCAAACCCTCCTAGTGCTAACAACAATAATCTAGGCTTAACTTCAACAAGATTGTGCAACCCATAAAGGGCTAGAGCAAGAATATCCACCTCAGGTAAATGGAGAGGCTGAGCCCTGTCTCTTAGAGGACATCTACCACACAAAGCTTATCGACCAACTCAGAAAAGCAGCCACAATGCAGAGACAAGGAAAAAAATCAGGTGTAAAAGAAATGGAGGAAAAAAAAACGACTAGACATAGAGTTCAAAACCACGGTTATAAGGTTTTTCAAGAGGCTCCTAGAAAAGGCCAATGAACTTAATGAGACCTTCAAGGAAATGAATGAGACCTTCGAGGATATGAAAAAGGACCAACCAGAAATTAAGCATACAGTGACTGAAATAAAAAACATTATACAAAGACCTAAAAGCAGTCTAGAGGACTGCAAGAACCAAGTAAAAGGTTTGAAATACAAAGAGGCAAAATCCACTCAGCCAGAAAAGCAAGAAGCCAAAAGAACCCAAAAAATTGAAGATAGTGTAAGGGTCTTCTAGGACAATCTTAAGCATACCAACATCCGAATTATAGGGGTGCCAGAAAAAGAGTGAGAGCAATATAATGAAAACCTATTTGAAGAAATAGTGACCAAAAACTTCCCCCACCTAGTGAAAGAAATTGACTTAAAAGTCCAAGAAGTGCACTGAACCCCAAACTATAGGAATCCAAAGAGGACCACACCAAGAGACATCATAATTAAAATGCCAAGAGAAAAAGACAAAGAGAGAATATTAAAAGCAGCAAGACAAAAACAGTTAGTTACCCATAAGGGAGCACCCATACGATTGTCAGCGGATTTCTCAACAGAAACGATGGAGGCTAGATGGGAGTGACAAGAAATATTCAAAGTGATGAATAGCAAGAATCTACAACCAAGATTACTCTACCCAGCAAAGCTATCATTCAGAATTGAAGGTCAGATAAAGTGCTTTGCAGATAAGAAAAAACGAAAGGAGTTCATCACCGCCAAACCAATATTATATGAAATGCTGAAATACATTCTTTAAGAAGAGGAAGAAGTAAAAGGTAAAAATAAAAATTATGAACAACAAATACACATCTATCAACAAATGAATATAAAAATCAAGTGAATTAAAAATCTGATGAACAGGATAAACTGGTGAATATAACAGAATCATGGACATAGAGAGGGAATGGACTGACAGTTCTTGGGGAGAAAAGGAGTGTGGGAAGTGCAGCAAAAATCATGCACCTATGGGAGAGGACAGTGTGGAGGAGGTGATGGCGGAGGGTAGGATGAGTACCATGTGGAGAGGAGCTATAGGGGGGAAAAGGGCAACAATGTAATTAATAAACTGAATAATAAAGATTAAAATATTTTTAAAAATAAATAAAGATTAAAAAAAGATCTGCTACCAGCTATTCCTTCAGTGGTACTAACATCATGTGACTGGAAGTGTTGATTAATCACTCTAATGTTTAAATTTGCGTGTTATTGATTATTTTAATAGATTCTTTGTGGAAATGCAATTAGGCTTTTATCTGTAGAGGTTTTTCCTCATTATTTTGCATTCTTTATTTCAGGCCTTCTCTGAAACAACAGGAAAAGCAAGAAAAACCACAGTATGACTTCACTCATTAATGAAGAATTTCTTCTTTGCCTCAACACGAGAAATATGGCTGAAGGCAACAATGATGAATTCTGAAACACCAGAGTTGATCTAATCCCTATCTCCATGGCTTTTAAGGCAGTTTACCCCATTCCTCAGCCTTTTCTTCTCTTTGGTCTTTGTCTTTATCCTGTGATGATACTGGTCATCATACTGAATGTCTCAAGATCCTGCTCATAAAACATCCAAATCACTGAGCTTAGCCTTCTTGATTCCTACGGTCTCACTGCCACTCAGCTACATCTTAACTTCATTATCTAGATTAGCTCCATCACCAACTTCAGTATGTTTCAACTCCCACTCCTGGTAACAACTTCCGTGTCCTCCGTCAATAGTGAAACTTCAGCATTAACAACCAGTCATGCTTGTCCTCTCTGCTTTCTTTGTTTTCCCAAATATATTTGCTTGATTTTTAGAGAGAAAGGAAAGGACAGGGAGAGAGACAGAGACTTTTCTAAACTATTTCTACAAACCCCTCTCAGAACAAATGACTCCTCCTTCCTAACACTCTTTTCCACCTGCCCAACCATCAGAAAGTCTCCGTTTTAACCAATCCTCTCTTCCTTTTCTCCGGCTCAGAGGAAGAGCTTTTCCCCAGGTGCCTCTAGGTTTCCTCAGTGCTATAAGAACATTCCCTTGGCTCTTTCCTCCCCTGCAAGCTACAACACACTTTCCCACACTCTTCAACTAATACATTTTCTAAAATGATAGCTCATGCTAGTTAGTTTATCACTCTTCTGCATTACTTGTACAGGGTCTGAATCACAACCTCACTCACCCAGAACTGAATATTCCCCTTGCTTCCATGCCATTTCCAAGTCTTCATTTACACAATTTGCTAACGATTCTTTCCCTGTTTCCATCAGCATCTGTCCTTCTGGGTCATAGTGCACTCTACCCACATTCCACATGGAAATTCTATTTCTATTACGTAACCTCAGACAGCTGGAGTGAGGATTATGTATAAAGCACATAAAAGTATTCTAGTTAGCCTCAAAACTCCAATCTAAGTCACCTCCACTTGTAGTCCAGATCACACTGTATCGCTCTCTCTCTGATACTGAGATCAGATGCAAGGTAAGCTGATATTTTCTAAGAAAATATGGTTACCCTTTCTCCCCAATATTTCTTCTACACTTCTAGTCTTTGTCAAGATGGCCACCAAATTTATCTCTCCTAAATCCCATACTGGTCCTCTCATTTGCTATTCAAAAATTTCTAGCCATTGCTCTTCCTTATCCATTTAGCAAATGACACCAAACTGTGCTGCATTTCTAGCACATTTAGTCCATATTTGAGTTTACTTATGTTTACCTATAATTCCCCAGCATGATGCTGAAGTACAGTGATTTCAAAGATGATGTCTTAAAGAAGTATGTAGCCTTCACCATAACTGACAACATCTTCATTACCATTAACATTTATTATGTGCCAGGTATTACTTTACAACAATCCTTGGGATATATCATACTATTTTTCCATACACATATAGAAAGACTGGATCATAGAAAGAACTCTTCACAGAAATTTGAACACAATGGGTATGAATTATACTTGTAAATGGATAAATATATTACTAATAACCAAGCATTGATACTGTCACATTAATTAATCTGTCGACGTGAAATGCATTCCCTTTTTTTTCCCAGCCTAGCAAGATCATCCCGCCTTCAACACCCAATTCATGAATTGCCTTTAATACTTGTAATGTGTCTTTATTATAACACTAAGATTATTTAGAAGGTTGCTCAATTAGAATGGATTTTATAATGGCAGTTGGTTCAATATTTTTAATTATTAGGAAAATTAACTGGAAAACAAAATGGATGTAACTTACATATCTTTAAAATGAAATAAGTAGAAATAGTTTATCTTATTAGCAACATTTGATCATAATACACCTTTTTTTCTGTAACATTTAGTACACACATCACATTATAAGGTCTGCTATGGTTAAGCCTATTTCAAAAGATCTATTCTTTTTTAAAAAATCCAAACAAAGCATTATTCTTAAGAAATGAGTAACAGACTTACCAGTCTTCTCCTTTCTTCTTCTACTGTGATGAGTAGTCTTGCAAATTCTTTTAGCGACTGAGCTATTTAGAAGACAAATTTTAAAAAGAAGTGTTAACCTCTTTTCATTGCTAATATCTAACTGCACGGAAACAAATATTACAATGAAATTAGTTATAAATTTTTATTTATTCCATGGTTTTATGTTTTTATAGTCATAACACAGTATATACTATAGAATCTCAATGAATAACAGCTATAGATAAAATGTTTGTATGCCACAAATCCAAGTTAAGCACATAGAGAGGACAATACTTTTTTTCTTTAAAGACACTAGGGGAATATAGTTTATATACTTAGTATATAAAACTATCACATTAATAAATAGAAATATAGTACTGGGATCACTTCTAAACAGAATATTACAAATAATGAAAAACATATTAAATCTATAAGAAACAATAAATCCAGTACTATTTAGATGACTTAGCAGCAACCAGTAATACAAGGGTTCCCATTGCATCTTTCTAGAAGTTCAACAAATTGTGTATTCTTCTTATAAACAATATCTACAATATTTTAAACCTTTGATAGTCAGTATTGTGAAATGACCACCAGCATCAGCATTTCAGAACTTATTAAAAATACAGACTCTCAGGCACAACCCTAGAATCTGCATTTTAACAAAATCCCTAGGGAACCTGCTTGCATATAAGTTTGCATACAATGCTTTAGAAAATTATTGGATCTATATTGCCCTAGCCCGGGGAAAGAACCAAGTATTCAGAAACTTTAAAAGAATAAACCAAAAATAAATAAATAGGAACTTATAGTAGCCTATTCTTTTAAAATGCATAGTTCGAAATGGCAATTGTGAAAAGTAATTTATCCACATCAATTTTTGTACCTTATACTTAACTAGAGGCCTGGTGCACAAAATTCATGCACGCGTGTGTGTGTCCCTCAGCTCAGCCTGCACCCTCTCCAATTTGGGACCCCTCAAGGGATGTCCAACTATCCATTTAGGCCCAGTCCTACTGGCAATCGGACATCCCTCTCACAATCCAGGACTGCTGACTCCCAACTGCTCACCTGCCTGCCTTCTTGATTGCCCCAAACTGCTTCTTCCTGCCAGCCTGATCACTCCCTAACCACTCCCCTGCCAACCTGACTCATGCCTAACTTCTTCCCTACCAGCCTGTTTGCCCCTAACTGCCCTCCCCTGCAGGCTTGATCGCCAACTGCCCTCCCCTGCTGGCCATCTTGTGGTGGCCATCTTGTGTCCACATGGGGGCAGCCATCTTGTGTATTGGAGTGATAGTCAATTTGCATATTCTTTTATTAGATAGGATTATTAGATAGGATAGAGGCCTGGTGCATGGGTGGGGGCCAGCTGGTTTTCCCTAAAGTGTGTCCTGGATCAGGGTGGGGGTTCCCTTGGGGTGTGGGGTGGCCTGGGTGTGGGGCCTATGGTGGTTTGCAGTCTGGCCATGCCTCCTAGTGACCCAAGCAGAGGCTCTGGGATCTGGGATTAATTTATCTTCTAAAGCTTTTGTAGCCTTGAGCAGAGCCAAGCCTCCTGCTCGTTCTGTGGCCACAGCCATTTTTTGGGGGATTTATTTATCTTCTAAAATTGAAACTCTGTAGCCTTGAGGGGGGCCTGGGCCTGCCAGGATGTGCAGAAAGCTTGGCTTCTTCCATTGCTGGGGAAACTCAAGCCTCCTGTTCACACCATGGCCGCATCCATTTTGGTTGGGTTAATTTGCATACTCACTCCTGATTGGCTGATGGGCATGGAGTGTGGGTATAGCAGAGTAATAGTTAATTTGCATATTATTCTTTTATTAGATAGTATATGAATTATTAACTAAAATAGTTTTGTTTATACTAAGGAAACAAAAAAGATAAATGCAAAATTTGTTTTCATTTAACCTGTGAACCTTCCCTTCTATGCCCATTTTCATTAGGCTCTCTCCATCCCCTTCCTTCACCCATACTAATATTGAAAACATTGTGCAAGACCAGAAGGCTAGTAAGTCTGCCCTCAGGCCCACAATAAAGGCAGCTAAGTGAGGAAAACAAAGCAAGAGTCACATTGTCAGAACTTATTAAGGAATAGAAAGAATGCTTTTCACTCAATAATTTAAAAGGGCAGTACCTCTTAGCAGGCTCCCAGATGTCTGCAGGGAGTGCACGCTGTCAGAGTGAGCACCATCACTAGTCCACTGGGACCCAGCATCCTAGGATCCAGCTCCAAGACCCCACAGTGAGTACAAGCCAGGGGGAACTGTGCCTCACCCCCACCCTAGACCCCAGAACCATACTGCTAACCTGACCAGGAGCCACCCAGTTCCCACTCTACCTCAAGTCCTGGGATCGGCTATCTGGGTGACCCAGAGCAACCCAGAGCCTACTCTGGGCCATAGGAGAGCAGGGGCTCTGTGATCCAGAACAACCTGTGGGACCCAGAACAACTAGTGCCTGCTCCATCCAAGCCCCCTGGACAGCCCTGCTGGGGTGACCCAGAGCAACCCAGACCGCTTCACACCATCCCAGGAGGGGTAACCCAGAGCAACAAAGTGCACACCTCACTCAGGGCCACAGGGGAGCTCGGACTGTTCGAACCAGGGCAACCCACACCAGCTCTACCCAGGCCCCCAAGACAGTCCTGCCGGAGTCATCAGAGCAACCCAATGTGCACCTCATTCAGGGTGACAGGAGAGAGCAGACTGAGTGACCCAGGGCAACCTGCCCCTGCTCTACATTGAGGAAGGGCGAATTGGAGCAACACAGCAAGTGTCTCACTCCAAGCTAAGGGAAAGCAAGGACTGTGTGACCCAAAGCAACCTGTGCCCACTCCACCCCAAGCCCAGGGTCTCACTGCCAGGGCAACCTGTAGTAACTCAGAGCATGCCCCACTCAGGCTACAGGGGAGCTCTGACTGTGCAACTCAGAGGAACCAGCACCTGTTTCCCTCTAGCCCCTTGGGCAGTCCTGCAGGGGCTACCCAGAGATACCCAGCACACACCTCGCCCTGGGCCATAAGAGAGTGCTGCCAAGCAACTCAGAGCAAGTCAGTGTGCGCAGGCAGGGGCCACACACATGGCAATACGCTGCCAGAGGGACCTCGCATGCCACCTGCCACGGGTGTTGGGGCCACACAGAGAATTGTATGCCAGAGGCCTCTGGGTCCTCCCTCAGAGGGAGTCGCACACAAGAGAATCTGTGCACACACTCTCACCACCCCAAGCATCTGGAGCAGACAACTGAGGAATCAGATCCATTGGAGAAGGGGATACAACTCAGAGTAGAGACAATAAAGGTGTGAGACACAAGGCAGACTCAGCCTCTGGGCTAACAATATCTGGCCCATTGCCCTATTAGGGTCTTCACCTTCTCAAACTCAAACAGGGTGCCCAGGGCCAGAAGGAGACAGCAAAATGGGGAGACAAAGAAACAATGCCCCTAAGGAAAGAAAATGAGGACGCATCAAGAAAGTAACTAAATGAAACAGAAGCATGCAATATGTCAGAAGAAGAATTTAGAGTAAAGGTCATACAGTTCACAAACCAAATGGATGAGAAAATCAACAACTTATGTAAGAATCAAAAATTATATAGCTACAATAAAAAACAGTATGGAAGGTTTCAAAAGTAAACTAGAATAAGTGAGGGACTGAATTAGTGAGTTATAAGATAGGGCAGAAAAACACATTCAATCTGAACAGCAATTAGAGAAAAAAATTAGAAAGTAGGAGAGCATAAGGGAGCTTTGGAACAACATGAAATGAAATAACATATGTTTAATAGGGGTGCCAGAAGGACAAGACGAGAAACAAGGATTAGAAAACCTATTGGAAGAAATAATGACAGAAAACTTCCCTGATTTGAAGTAGGAAAATGAACCCAAAGAGACCACCACCAAGAAACCTATTAATTACAATGGCAAGTGTTAATAACAAAGAGAGAATCTCAAAGGTTGCAAGAGGGAGACAGTTACCTACAAATGATCTCCCATTAGAGTACCAAATGATTTCTCAACAGAAACACATAAGGCCAGAAGAGAATGGAATGAAATCTACAAAGTGATGCAAAGCAAGGGACAGAATCCAAAAATACTCTATCCACCAAGGCTATCATTCAAAACTGAAGGGAGCCAAAACTGGTTTGGCTCAGTGGATAGAGCATTGGCCTGAAGACTGAAAGGTCCTGGGTTAATTCTGGACAAGGGCATGTCCTTTGGCTGTGGGCACATCCCCAGTGGGGGGGGGGGGGTGCAAGAGGCAGCTGATCGATGTTTCTCTCTCATTGATGTTTCTGACTTTCTATCCCTCTCCCTTCCTCTCTGTGGAAAATCAATAAAATATACATATTTTTTTAAACTGGCCACTTAAAAAAAAATTGAAGGGAAAATCAGGAACTGAGAAGACAAAAAAAGGCTAAGGGAGCTTATCATTACCAAGCCAGCAATGCAAGAAATGCTAAAGGGACTGTTGTAAAAAGAAGAAATAAAAAGTGAAGAAGGAACACAGGCACAAAAAATTAAAAAGGCTATAAATAAGTACTTATCAATAGTAACCTTAAATATAAATGGACTAAATGCTCCAATCAAAAGACATCAAATGGCTGAATGGATAAGAAAATGTGACCTGTATATATGCTATCTACAAGACACCCACCTCAGAACAAGGGACTCACACAGAATGAAAGTGAAGGGATGGAAAAATATTTTTTAATATTTGGAAATGAAAATAAAAGCTGGGGTGGCAATACTTACATCTGACAAAATAGACCTGCAAGTGAAGGCCATAATAAGAGATAAGGAAGGCCATTTCATAATACTAAAGGGATCAATACAAGAGGATATAACTCTGGTAAATACATATCCAACCAATGTAGGAGCACCCAAATACACTTAAAAAATAATAATAATTTTAAAAGTCCAACATAGGATTTTTTTTTCTTCCTCTTTTCAGAACTGCTAGGTTTACAGTAAACTAAGCTGGTTTGAAATGCTATCCCTACCCATTACTTCACAGCAGGTTTTATTCACAGTTACCAAAACAGAAATCAAAGGATTACCTGGGAATCAGATCAATCTTTTAAACACATTAATGGCCTTAGAGTAATGATTACTTTTTTAAAAGTTTTAATTTCTGCTAAAATAACTCTATCAATGTAACACAGTTTTGACAATAATAAGTTGAACAGAAAACGTTTTTCAAATATATGGATTTTAACTGGAGGGCATAATAACATACTCTATTTTTGTTCTATTGACATCTATGGCTAAAGAAAGCATTCCATCATCATTCTGGCAGCTATCTACTGCTGCTGAAGATCTCTTTTGGTGAGTCTGAAAGAAATCTCAACCAAACTTTGGGTAACAGAAGACAACATTGAGAAGCCTAGGGAGAAAGAATCTAAGAGGTAAGTCAGTTTGGGCTACAGGAATTGGAGGAAACTGGTACTCCTGAAGCTGAGAAAACATGAGGAGATGTAGAAAGATAGTTGAAAGTAAAGAAATACTTTAACCCCACATGTCTCTCAATTCCTCCCAAACTACTTATTTTTTTTTTTTAAAAAAAGGAAAAGAAAACTTTACCAGCACATGCTTCCTTTTATTGGTATCTGTTGGATGACATACTGGGCCAAGAGAAAAGGTTATGGAATCTAGAAATACTAGGCCCAATACAGAAAAGAAGCAAATGGAATTCTCAAGACGACACAGCTGTATAGGCCAGGAGAATTGTTGTACAAAAGGCCAAGAGAGGATCTGCAGAGCACATACAAGAGACAACCAAAGAATGCATAAATAAGTAGAATAGCAAATCTCTCCTCTCTCTGAAAAAAAAAAATACAAAAAAAAGTAGTATAAAGATAGTTATGATCTTTACAGAAATGGGAGAGATGACTAAAAGTTCAAAATGGTCTTTATGGGGAATTAAGTGGTGGAGAGTAGTAAGATAGAGGGTAACTTTATAAATAAATAATAAAAATAAAACAAGCTATTAATGCTTTATTTTCATACTGGCCTAAATTCTAGGAGGGCATAGATCACATATTATTAATTTTCCCAAAGAGCAAAGTAAATATCTAGCACACAGAAGCCTGTCAAGTGGTAATTTTGGAATAAATAAAAACATAACCTGATCTTACAGTGCCCAGAAAATGATCACTAGCCCACATAGTGGTGCCCTAAAAGCGTCTGGCAGTCTGTTGCTCTGAGGACTGTGCAAGAGACCCATTGTGAATAAAACCATTTCGAGAGACCACAAGTCCACGGGCTTCCCCAGGTAACCATCACTCTGAGTAAACTGTGGAGTTGCCTTAAATCCAACTGTGATTACAACTAAGGAAGCTCAGGTTCTCATTGCACTGTTGAACTTTGTCCAAAAATGAATATTTCTGCTTTACTTGGTTCTAGTCTGTTTCGAATATTAATACGATTTATAGACTCAGTACCTAGAAATTAATTATAATGAGAATATCGAAGGAGAAAAATTTTGACATGCAAAAGTAATCAAGTCTGCTTTCTCACAACATAAACTATTCTCCTTCCAATAATTTGTTGAGTCTCCCCGAAAGTAACAAATTTTGTTCCCTCTTTCTATTGTGGATTTTTAAGGGAAATTACTTGGAAAAAAGACTGTTCTCTTTAAATATTAAAAGAATATTTAAAGTCTCAGTTCCATAAAAGTTTATATTTCTGGATCTAAATGAAGGTACTCGTATTTAACAGTATACCAACTTTTAAAACTGATATTAATGTTTTCCCCTAATTTTTTTTTTTTACTTATAATGATGTCAAAGTACTGCATTAATAGTTTACTAAGCACACGGTAACAGAAAGAAAATAGTAATTAAAAATCCTGTGAAGCAGATATAAAATGATTCAATGTGGGTTTTAGGATTAAGGGCTGAAGAATAGCCACTCCCTTCCCAGCCTGCTCCACCCTCCAAGTAACCTCTAACATAATGAGAAGCCAGTATTAGAATCTCTGGTGCCAGGGATCCACAAATGCCCTCGAGACTATAAAAACGGAGGGAATCTATTCCCCACCAGACCTTGGGCAGAAAATATATACAAACTGATCCTCCCAGCACCCATCACAGTGCCTTATACAAAACAACTATTGATGTTGTGACTGCTTGAGCCATTTCTTCTAAAACTTTACTTAAGCAAATTCACAAAACATTTATTACATGCCAATTCCTAATACCCAAGTACTTTCTTTTATAAGCAACAATTTGTGATACTCCATATTTTATTTATCAATATTAATATTTACATAAATAACCATTTCATTATCTGATTTTGGAGATCCAAACTAAATTCAAACTTTAACAGCTGATCCTGCAATTATAGGTGGTATGACAGGAGCTTGATTTCATGAAAACAATATTCCCAAAACAATATTTAAAATACAATGGGCTTTCAATAGATGATCGTTACATGAATTAATGAAATTAACAATACATTTCCACAGCTTGTTTGCTCTATGAGAAACATACAACCTTTATTCTAGGCTTCATAAAATACTCTGAAAGGAACAGCCAGAGACTTTGAAAAATTATGTTAGCTATCCACATTCTTGCCACCTGCATGTAACTTTCCTGGCTGTATTCACCAGTAATAATCTTTCCCCTTCCTGACCATCTGGACCATGAGATTACTGGAGAGCAACCAAAATATAATTTCACACATAAATGTTAACTTCCCAACAAATCACCGAGGTCAAGAATATTGCTATAGGCTTTCCTTTTTATCGCCACAATGTGATATTGGAAAAACACTTTTGGAACAAAAGAAATAAATTATTCAGGTGTTTTCATGGCAGGTCCTGAGAGTAAAAGCACTCACAAAGCCAAGAGTCAGATTATATTTACAGGGTGAGAAGTATGACAACCGCTTTTCTATTTAACAATATTATACTACTGAAGTCCAAAATATTCCTGAAATTATATATGCATAGCCCATGATACAGAAAACAGTGTGGTGAAGGTCAGGGGAGAAAGACAGTGAGGTGGCCAAAGGGAGGGGAAGTGGAGGACATCTGTAATAGTGTCAACAATAATAAATAAATAAATAAACAAACAAATAAATAAATAAATGGATCACAAAAATAAATAAATAAAATACTTATTTCCTAACAATCTTTTCAACCGGATTAAATTCACCATACTATTTTTTTAAAACACATTTTTACTGATTTCAGAGAGAGAAGGAGAGGGAGAGAAATAGAAACATCAATAATGAGAGCGAATCATTGACCAGCTGTCTCTTACACCCTCGCCCCTCAAATAGGGATAGTGCCTGCAATCCAGGCATGCGCCCTGATTTGGAATAGAACTGTGACCTCCTGATTCATAGGTCAACATTCAATCACTGAGCCACCCCGGCTGGGCCACACTACTATTTTTGAATGTGGAAAACCTGTTTAGGGTCTGGGACTAGGAATAAGAAAGAAAGAAAAAAAACAACAACTCCGTGTTCATTTTTAACATAACTCCACTACCTTAAACCAGTATACTATTAAATGATCAACTTTGTCTTTACAGATTCTGCAACTAGAAAAGAATTGAGAAAGCATGTCGCTTTTGCATCCAACCAACATTTATATCATAATCAGACAATGAGTTGCTAAATATTTCTCCCAGAGTCTTTCCTCAAACCTAAACAGCATAAATACATACTCAAACAAAGTACAGGTCACAAATTCATAAATATGGAATGTTATGTCAACAACCCAAGTTTTCACTTTATTAGAGAGTGAACAAATATCACTTTTGATGTTCAGCTATGCTAAAAAATAGGGAGAACTGGGTTAACAGTAGGCCTTACACTTGGTTAAATATCAGTGGAAAACCTATAAAAATCAGTTTAAACCAATGCAGTCATATTTTATAAACCCAGATGATGGCCCAACAGTCACTTTTCTATTTGGGTGTGAGATGGAGGCTCTGCCAAGGACTTTTTTAGTATACTTCCTGCACAGTTTTTCATGAAGAGTAGAAGGCAATATATAGGAGGTTGGCAAAACTAGATTTACAGTTGTGAGTTTGCCAAACAGAGTTTATTATTAATTATTTATTAGTTATGTCATTTATTTGTAGTATCTGTTTTCTTATTATTACTATTATTTCATTTCCTTACTTATGATTTATCTTTTAGGTAATGATGGCTGATCATTTAACCTATTTTGTCCCCCCCTATAATAAAACATCAACATTGAAATAAGAATACGAACCAGAGAAAGTGAATTTGTCATATCCTTTTAGATCTAGTCATATAGAGAAAAATAAAAGTAGAATCTATAGCCATAGCCAAGTGGCATCAGTATTGCACTACAAGCAATGATCTAGCAGGTGTCACATCAGCAGCTTATGCCGGGAATGGCCCTGGAATTTTAATTTTTTGTGCATTTAAAAGACCAAAGGTTGCACTGACTTCATATTGGTTGAACTATCCAAGGGAAAGTTTTGGTTCACGAACAGTTTATAACCCATAAACAAAGCAAGAAGCATATCAACTTGTGGTATGTCAGAATAATAAATACTGTATCTGAAAAAACAGACAAAGTAATATAAAAACTGACACCAAATCTTCCACCAGATATTGTGTCACTGGTAACAACACCCTCACTAATGGTCAGTCCACTGCGTCTGCAATACTGCCATCATTTCCAACCACAAACTCTAGTTATTATTTTCTGAGAACCACAAGATCAAATAAGATTTTCCACTCCATTTGTGGCTTTAAGCTCCATTGATGCATAGATGCAAAGCCAATAAATTGCTTCCTAAACTAACAAAAAATAAGTCAGAAGGCACGGTCTAAGGCTGGCAGAGCACTGTGATACCACTCTAGTAAAAAGAGATGCCATCTTTCCAACACTTCACAGCCACTTGGAATCTAGGATTGCAAGAAAAACACACAGGAATTTAATTATCTTTGAAGTAGCTAAACTAGTAAGGACTAAGTTCTCCACAATATCCTTCTGATGGTTAGATGTTTTTAATCAACAAATACAAATCAAAAAGAGATTAATCTTAGTACAACTGTCTAACCACTATGTTGTACACCTGAAACAACTACAAAAAATATTATGTGCATACAGTAATTGAAAAATAAAATGTTAAAAATTAAAAAATATATTAATCTTGAAAACAAGACCCTGAATACTTGCATTTAAATTCTTCTTCTATAGTTTACCAATACATGATGTGTTGGACTCCATTGAATTCAGATGAATTAGGTTTCAGCACTAATAAGATGTTCCAAAATGGAAGAGCTTATTATATATTATTTTAGCAATGAAAAGTTATTTAGCTTCCAATCAAGATGATGACAGTATTTGTATCCTCCTACAACTACATCAAAATGACAACTAAACTACAGAACAACCATCATCATAACACCTGAAATCTAGCTGAATGAAAGTCCTACAACTAAGGATATAAAGAAAAAGCCACATGTAGACCAGTAGGAGCGGTGGACACATAGAAGAGGCTGATTCTACACCTATGTGTAGTGGATAAAAATTGAGATGGATATTTTGGCTGTTGAGGTCTCCCTTAAGGAATGAGAGTCCCATCCCTAAGCTAGGCTCCCTAACCAAGGATTCCGTGCCATAACTCCCAGCTATAAAAATCAGCAGGGATTGTGGCTGGGTGGGACAGAAGTCTGCTAGAGTACCAGGCATTCCTCTTAAAGGACCCACACATGTACATACTCAGACTCACATCCTCTGAGCTCCAGAGCTGGAGTAGCAGCTTAAAAGGCACCAGGGACATACTGGGAGGAACTATGCTGTCTGACAGAGCCAGTAGGCCAGTGCCAGATTTTAGTCTTCATCAACCTGTCTCACACTGTTCACCCAGCCCAGGTGATTCCCTGAGACCCTCCCACATCCAGCTTGCAGGCTCACCCAAGCTGTATCCAGTGGCTTTTCCATAATAATGGCCTGTCTTGGCTTATACTTCTCATTTTCCTAAAATCTCTCAAACCAGCAGCATCTGGCTTCAGTGTGCCCATACCTCTCATTAGGTGGCCCCAGGGCCAGCAATAATGGCAGCCAGCTTTGGTTCACAGGTTGGCCTCTCCTGAGTACTGCCAGGCACAGCACAAGTAGCAGCAATCTGCAGATTGCTTTGTAGCTCGTGACAGGTGGCTCCAGGCAGAACACAGGAAACAGCTGACCTTGGCCTGCACCTCCTGGGAGGCACCAGAGCCAGTGCATTTGGTAGACAGTTTCAGACAATGTTGAAGGACCACCCTACCACCTCCACAGGTAAAATGTTCAAGCGTTGGACTCAGCAGCACTGGAGCCCCAATGAAGTAAATTATGATCTGTGGGTTTGGTCCCAGCCATAGCTGATTTTCCACAGCAATCACAGTTAATCTTTGCAACTGATGGGCCCGGGGATAAATCCCTCCTGTGACATGCCAGCAGCAATTCAGGCTCAACTACAAAACTAGAATATACACAGCCCACCTGGTAGGAGTGCCCCTGGAGTGCCCTGCTTGGGTCAATGGGGAGGCTGTGCCACTGGACCCTACAGGACACCTACTATATTAGATCACTCTACCAAGCCCAGGAGACATAGCAGTTTACCTAATACAGAAGAACAAAAACAGGGAGGCTGCCAAAATGAGGAGATAAGAAACATGTCCCAAATGAAATAACTGAACAAAACTCCAGGAAAAGAGCTAAACAAAATGGAGACAAGCAATCTACTAAATACAAAGTTCTAAAGAAATGGTTATAAGGATGCCCCATGAACTTCGGGAAAGAGTAGATTAACTTGGAGAGAGATCTTCAACAGCATAAAAAAAGGAGATGGAAACCATACAAAAGAACCAGTAAGAAATGAAGGATACACAAAATTTACATGGAATCAAAGGTAGAATAGATGAAGCCAAGAAACAAAAAGCCAATTTGAAATACAAGGAAGCAAAAAAAAAAAACCCAATCAGAACAGCAAAAAAAAAAAAAAAAAAAAAAGAATTTAAAAATGAGGATAGTGTAAGGATCCTCTGGGACAACTTACAATTCACCAATACTTGCATCATGTGAGTTCCAGAAGGAGAAGAGAGAAAGCAAGAAATTGAAAATCTATTTGAAACAATAATGACAGAAAACTTCCCTAATCTGGTGAAGTAAATAAGCATACAAGTCCAGGAAGCACAGAGAGTCCCAAACAAAATGAATCCAAAGAGCCCATACCCATGCATCAAAATTAAAATGCCAAAAGTTAAAGGCAAAGAAGGAATCTTAAAAGCAGCAAAAGAAAAGCATTAACTTTGATTGTTTGATAGAGAAGTCTAATTTCTTCCAGCAAACGATTACTGTGGGGGTGGGGTGGGGAGAAGTGCAGTGCCAGCCTACTATCCTGCTACATTACAGGAAAGAACAGGCTTATCATTTTTAAAGGCAACCAGTGCCAGAGCTGTTTGTGCTCCAAGGCCAATCAGGTGCCAAGTATCCTGCCTTGAAGGAAATGATCTGTAAGTGGTTGACAAACAATCACTTACACCAAGTATCGCTCGCCCCTCCCCTCCCCAATCGCTTTCTTACTACCATGAGGAACAGACTTCCCAGCACTCCTTCACATTCCACAAGACTAAAGCACCCATTCATACTACTCCTCTGCACTCAATTTTCCTGCCACCACCCTCCTGAAACTTCAACATCCGCTTCCGTGTCCAATTTTCAGCTTCTTTTTTCCACAACCTCTTAACCTCCCATGACCTTCTCCTCTGTAATTTCATACACCCACAAGGACACCAAGAGTTCAAGCTATCTAACCCTTGGCTTTTGCTTTTTGGCAATCCTTTCGTTCAACTCTAGTTTACTCCTAATCTTATTTCCCACAGTGGTTATCTGAAAAGAATTTTCTCCTTTCTCAAGAACCCAGCCCCACACTTCCCCTCCTCATACCAGATGGCCTAGCCTTCTGCTTCTCTGAGAGAAGTTCAAGACCCTCTGATCAACACTGTCTTTATTCTTCCTCTTCAAACTTGCCTGTCTCGGGAAAGGGGCCCTCTTCCTCTGAAAGCTAACAAAATGCTGTGAGGTTTCTAATCTCACCCTCTCCCATCTTCAGCTACATTTTTCTGTTTTTCTCCTTCTCGTTTCTATCATCACTCTTCTCTCCTCACAACTATCTCCTTCCCCTCGGTCTATGAACTTACTCCAGTGAAATCATTTGCCATAAAGGAAGGGCAGGAAGACCTGGGTAGGAGAAGGAGGTTAACATGCAGCGCTGTGCACAGCTCCTTAATCTTCACAATACCACACAAGGAGGTCACAAGTTAAACACTCAAATATCCTTTCACCATTCTCCTATTTTTAAAATAATGAAACTGAAATACAGAGGATAAACAAGATGTGAGGTCATAGAGCTAATGACTTGCAAAGCTACTCTTTGAACCCAAATTAATTCACCTGAAATGTATATACTTTCCCACTACTCCAGGCATAGTCAGCCCCAACTATTCTAAATTTAACAAATACAGTCACCTCCTTCGAATTTCTACAAGAGACTTTATCTGCATCTCGAAACTTAACATGTGTCAAATCTTAACTCATAACTCTGTTTCGGTACTCAGGCCATTATAAACTGATAAATGGGCTCATAATACCATGTTCTTAGTAACTCAAATGATGGGTTATCCTTCCTTCCATGCCCCCAATCACCAAATTCTGCAGACCTCTCGCCTCTATCCTAGATCTACATAAGAATATCACTTCATCTCGATATACTATTACAGTAGCCTAGTTATTGGTTGCCCAGCTTCTACGACTATAACTCACCATACGTACTAAAGGTCAAAATTAAGAAAAGGAGGGGGGCACCTTTGATTATGTCATTATCCAACTCAAAAACCTTGAATCAATAAAACCCAAACTCCATATTGTATGCGATTCGGGATCTCCATCGTAGGACCATAGGTAACTTTCTGAGCATCTTCGCCTGAGATGCTACTATTTCTAATCTCTAGCTTAGCACTTTGAAACTACTAGACATTCTTATAGCTTCCCATCTCCATGCCTTTTCTTTGCTTACATTTCCTGAGCTGGTTCTAACCATTAGGACTCAGCACAAATAACCTCCGCTAGGAGAGCATCTTCTGATGTTCCCAGCAGGAAGCATTGGTGTTCTCGCAGCATTTTTGGTCTTACTATGCTACAGCACTCAGCACATTCTTTGTAGTATTATAGTGATTATATCATAAAGCTATTTCATCACTCCCTTGTATTTTATAAGCTTAATAAGGATACAAGAAGACTTTACTCATGTTTGCATGTTCTAAATTACCCATAAAGTTCTTTGTACTCAGAAGATACTCATTACTGGTAGAGAATTCTAGAGACTCCAAAGACTATACCAGCATGAACTAAGTCACACCTTATACTAGTATGTGACTTTAACTTGAAAAACTGATTTTTTTCATCGCTGGGAGATTTGTGCAGTACCTACACTGGCCCATTAATACCATCTCTCATAATCAGGGTATATATCAACTTATTCTGCATAAACCAAAACCTTTTGGGTTTTGCAGGCTGTGAAAAAATAATGTGGCAATAAATGGTCTCCCCAATGTGTCTACCTCAGTATAAACCACAAGTATATTGTTTAGAGTAGTGGTTTCTCACAAGCTGCATCAGACACCAATAATATCCATGAAATTATAGGCTACTACTAAGGTCTCAACTCAGGGTATTCCACCTTAGTTCAGGTCTTAAGGATAGGGCCTAGGAATCATATTTTTAAGATTCCCATACTTGATTCTGATTGTAGGCAGTTTGGGAGGAGAAAAGGAAGGGATGTATGCTTTGTGTAAAGAATTAAGAATTCAAACTATATTTAAAAAGAAAACAGTAAGTATTTTTAAAAAATATATTTGTATTTATTTCGGAAACGACAAGGAAGAGATAGGTAGAAACATCAATGATGAGAAATAATCACTGATTTTCTGCCTCCTTCACACACCCCTGTCCCCAATGGGGATTGAACCTGCAACCTGGGCATGTGCCCTGACCAGGAATCACACTGTGACCTCCTGGTTCATAGGTCAAGGCTCAACCACTGAGTCACACTGGCCAGCCAGGAAATAGTATATATTTTAATAAAGTTTGTAAAGATCATCTCTACTTCCTTGCTTGAAAGTCAAGTGTACTTTCAATGGCAGAGGTAGTACAACTGACCCTTTTGGTAATGGAGAAAATAATATATTATCTGAGTCTCAAGAATCAAGAAGAATCAAGAATAACCCTTAAGTTCTCTCCACAGCCCACAACAACTATCCTGAATTTTATGTGTAACAGAGAAATTACTTTGAATTAGCTTTTTTCTTCCAGGCACATATTCCTAGATAACTATCTAAGGCAAGCTCCTCTTTTTATTTTTTTGGCCTATTAATCAACTCTTGTTTCTTTCCACCTTCTCCCTCTATATTCGGCCTCCCATCTGGTAGACTGTCTTCATTGCTCATATGCTGATCCTTGCCTTTGGCCAACAAGCTTTCCAGTAAGCCCTGGGTGTCCATTTCTTGCATCCTAACTCACTTATTTCAGACAGTTTCCAGGACTACTGCCTTTCTGGTCCAAACATTTTATGTCAAAAGTGAAACTGTACTTTTATTATTTCACTCACATTTTTTAAATGTTCTTGGTTCATAAAAGATGTGGTGGTGAAGGTAATCTCTAACTCACTCTGAACTGGCAAACATTTCTGCGCTGTAATTGGTCACACATACTGAGGCCAGAATAAACCTAAGAGCAACTTCAATCAAAAAGCCTTGAGCCATCTCCCAAGAGCATGTACATAAAACTTTACACTACATGGCAAAGCTCTCTATGATTATGCTCTGGGTCTCAATTTTTGTACTCCAGCTAAGAGGATATTACGCCTTAGGTTTCTTTGATATTGCACAAATCTAGACAATGAATATTCAAGCGAATAGTCAGGCTAACTATGCCAAGGACGAAGTGCAATGGTCTGGAGCAGAGGGAAGCAGTGGTTAAAATAATGGAGAAATGCTTCAACATCCTAAAGACTTCAGGAAAAAAATCTAGGGCTGTTACAGCCAGCAGGCCTGAGAAGTATTGACTATTTTTATGTCTTTTATACCAAATGGTTTCAATACAGAAAAAGGGTCAATGTTAACATGGTCAAGTAAATTTGATTGATTACACGGGGAATAAAGGATAAATCAAGGTTCCAATTATAAGCTCTATGCAGTAATACCACTATCTTAAAATGACATATCTGGATATGGAACACTGAAGAAAAAATTTTTAAATGTCCCCTCTTTTTGTTTTTCTATAAACTTTATCACAACCTAACTTCACATATAATAAACTTAAATATTTTATCATCTATCTCCTCAAACAAATGCAAACCCATTAGGGTGGGGATTTTTTTTTTTTTCTGTTTTGCACACGGATGTGTCAGTACTCAAAATGGGGTCTGACAAATCACAGGTACTTAATACAGCTTTATTGAATGAATGAACAAGCAAGCTCCAAGTTCAGGACCCAGGAGCGAACAGGTTTCTCCTACTGGTGTGAGTTCAGAAAACCGACTCACCTGTGTCTTAAGATACTAAGCAGAAGTAATACTTTCTAATAATTCAAAAGAAACAAAACAAGAAAAAAACAATAACCTGAGCCACTCCTCACCCTGCACATAGTTTCTCATGTGCAGAAACTATGAGAATTATCCCAGAAGAAATGCAGCTCTGAAATAGCAAGATATAAACTCCACACCAATGGTAAACACACTTTCACTGGGACCTAATACCAGCTTCAAAAGCTATTTTCAAAGCAGATGCTGAATTTGCATGATCTTCCACATGAGTGGAGAAATTCCGCGAAGCAAACTAGAACATTGCCCACAAAAGTTCAAACCTAATACCACACAGGCCACCACTTCACCTTTTTGGTGTCTGTTGTCGACCAATAGGCAATAAAAACATGTTCCTTTTTCTATGCCAAAAATTATGTCAAGAGGGTGTCGTGGCTTAGGCTTGAAATTACAAGCCAATCACAAGATTCCAGTTTTATTAAGGCCATTCTAATACATACATCCGATAAAAGAGATGTACTTCAACTGTGATTCTGTTGTTCAATGCCAATGCATTAAAACCAACACAGGTATCCATAGGTTACATTATCAGACTACCCAGGTCCCATTTACTCCTGAGCACAAACACAAAGAAATGGCCAAGTAAAACATTTTAAGGAAAGCTCATCTGAAGCAGTGTTCTTAAGTCTTCCACGAGACAGCCAGATTAACCTTTTTAAAATGCAAATACAATGTCACTTCTCTGATTAATGCCCAGCAATGTCTTCTCATTGCCTTTTGGTTAAAACTCCACATCCCTAACTTGACCTATTAGGTCTTGTATTCCTGCTCACACATGCCATTTCCCCTTGGCTTTCTCCTTTCCTCCTCAAAGCCTTTCCTATGTCCGGAACACTCCTATCCCCTCTTCACAGACCACTTCTCAATGACCGATTTAAACAACCTTTTCCTCAGAGTGGCTTCCCCTCATCTTCCTCCTCACACACCCAAGCCTGCTCTACCTTGAATATTTACGTACAGTAAGGTGCTTTGTTTCTATATAAAGGTTCCCTAGGTTTTGCAGGGGGACCTTTTATCCAACAACTATTTACTAAGCCTCAGCTACAAGCAAAGCTCTAAAGTATTATGCGGGAATAGAAATGGGAGTAAAACTTCCTAACCTCAAGGAGCATAAAATTTGCTGAAGGAGATAAGAGACTGAGTTCTCTATGAAAAAGACCAAACTTTTTTGTTGTTGTTCATCAGAACAAATCACAAAAACAAATAAATGGGTTTCAGAGGATTATTGTATATTAATAAGTTGACAGTTTATTTTCTTTGAGACGTGTGGATAGTGGCATAAGATTCATATTATTTTTCAGAGCTGGAAATGAAAAAATCTAAGCCTTTGGACTTCAAATTAAATCAAGTTATGTTCTTTAAAATACAGAGCTAATATAATGAAAACACAGTGGCATGTTTTTTTAAGAGAAGAGCTCCACCTGAAATACACAGCTTCCCCAGCTGTTCGAATCCTCAGTGGTGGGTGGTTTCTGTGTGGGTGCAAAAATAAGGGTGGTAAAGAAATGGAAAACAATATTTCAATTATCCAACTGAGAGTCGTTAAAAATAAAACATGCTTCCTCTACAGAGTTCAAAAGAAAATCTTATTTGTATAAACAACCTAGGCATTTGGGAAAGTTCTACTTTAAGAGGACTTCCTGATTTATAGAACCAACCTTCAAGTGGGTTGTAATGAGGCTCTGTGACAACTGATGGATTTTCTTTTGATTCAGCCTGTGAGGAGGTAATATGTTCCCTAGAATTTAATAACAGTCACAGGTCTCTTTTTGAAGACTTCAGTTGTGGTTAGTAATGGTGATTGTTTCTGGGCTGCAAACTCTCCCTCCAAAAAATGCCTAAGAAGAGCTCCATGCCCAGGCTCCATCTAGTAATGGGTATAGATAAGTATGTGTAGCTCATAACTAAATTTTGAAGAAAATCTTTACAGAAGCTTTTAATAATTTAATAGCTTAGTAGTTGATAGTTGAATTTTATTAGTTTAAATTGAATAAAATAGGCTCTTTTTTAAGCTAAATTCACTTATGCTCTTTTAAGTATATTTCCTGGGTATATAAATATGCCAGTTTTGTGTGTTTTTTTAACCTGAAACAAAAAGTGTTTTTATACTATCAATCCCTTAAAAACACACAAAGCCAACTGCCGTACTTTCCGTCCTAGACTATATTCCTAATTTATAACTTGGAAAACTGGATCAAACAACACCTTTCCATTATACCTCACAGATGGATCCTCAAAGTGAATGGGATTATGTGGCATAAGATTTAGCATTTTCCCACAGTAATTTTTCTAAAACAGAAAAACTAAGGAAAATTTTCTAATCCCTCCCTTAAAAAATGTCTTCCACTTCACACCCTCGGAGCAAGCATCCCTGATCACTCCGGGCCTCTGCCAATCCCACAAGCTGATTTCCTGGCTCAGGGTGAAGTCCCTTTACCACTGTATCACACCAACGCACACACAGCCTCAGAGAGGTGATCAGCAACAAATATTTGCAGCTGAGCAAAGCTCTACTCGCTCAAAAACAAACAATAAAGGCCCTGTGACTTAAAATGTAACTATTTAAAATTTGTCTCTTGTAGTGTCACCTTTCAACACCTTCTCCTAAAGACAACAGAAAAGAATCCAAAATGTTTGGCACATTCCAGATAATGCGGCAGGATTCAAAACTTGGACTGGGTTCGACTTTCCATCAATCTGCACACTTACAATTTGTACATAGATTTCCATATAAAAGTGGTGGGGGTTTTTTCCTGTGCTGTGTGTGTGTGTGTGTGTGTATCCTCACTGGAGGATATTTTTTTCCATTGATTTTAGGGAAAGTGGAAGGGAAGGAGAGAGGGAGAGAGAAAAAGAGGCATCAACTGGTTGCCTCCAACATGAGCCCAACTATGAATCTGCAACCATCCAGGTATGTGCCCTCGACCAGTGGGCCGACACTTTATTAACACTGGCCAAGGCATAAAAGTGTTTTTTTAGGATGTAACATGCTCAACACTTTTAAGAACTCTTAAGTACCAATTATCAGTATTTCTATATCTGCATATCTGTATTCAAACAAAGCAAATACCTGAACAAGAATACATTCGTTATGTCAAAAATACCTGGAGAATTATTACAAAACATATTTTTATTTAAATTACCTAACTGATGGCCTCATTTCTCCCCTCAGTGTTGGGAGCCATAACCATAGTTGACAAGTGGTTGTATGTTGTCTGTCTCTACCACAGGAATTTTCTGTTTAGGCGTGCCTGAAGGAATGAAATCCCCACCTAAAATACTTACTAGCAAACAGACTCTCCTTCTTGGTAAATGTTTAATCTCTTGAGTGCAAGGTTCACGTTGTCCAAGACTTGCATGAGAATTAACACGGGCTACTACACAAGCTGTTTACACACAATTGCAGCTGGACTTTCCAATCGTCTCCAAGATTACATAGAATGAGCAAGCTTTGCCTCTTATCAATGACTAATACTAGTGGTCTTATGGGTACCAGTTCAGCTTGACTAACAATATCTGATATCTTTAAAATCCAGCCATCTTTTAAGGCTTTGGTTTAAAGTGATTTCAAGTTATAGGCACTTAATACAGGACACAAAATACAATAACTTGCATACCTCACCTCTGATGTGGACATAAATTCTGAAGTAAAATACTGTGATTTACAGCTCGTTATTATCCTACTAGAGGCCCAGTGTATGAAATTCATGCGTGGGGGTGGGGAGGAGCTTCAGCCCAGCCTGCACCCTCTCCAATCTGGGACCCCCTTGAGGAATATGCCTATACTGGCAGACAAACATTCCTCTCACAATCCTGGACCGCTGGCTCCTAATTGCTCACCTACCTGCCTACCTGATCATCCCTAACTGCCCCCCTCTGCACGCCAGCCTAATTGACCCTAACTGCCCCCCACTGCCGAAAAGGTCACCCCAACTGTCTCCTCCCACATGGCCTGGTTACTCTTAAACTGAGCCACTGCCAGCCTGGTCACTCCTTACTGCCTACCCTACTGGCCTGGTTGCCCCCAACTATCCCACCCCGGCCAGCCTAGTTGCCCCTCATTGCCCCCCTGCCAGCCTAATCGCCCCCAACCACCCCCCCAGCCGGCCTGGTTCTCCCAACTGCCCCCCCCTGCTGGCCTAGTCACTCCTAACTGCCCCCATCAGCCTGGCCACCTCTCACAGCCCTCCTGCCAGCCTGGTCGCCCCAGGCAGCCTGCTGTTCAGTTGTTTGGTTATCTATAACTAACCCCCTTGCCGGCCTGGTCACTCCATGCAGCCAGCTTGTTCAGTTGTTTGGTCATCCCTCATTAACCCCCCTGCCAGCCTGGTTGTAGGCAGTCATCTTGTGAGGGTGTTACAGTCAATTTGCATATTACTTCATTATATAGGATACTCTCATGTGCTAAATTAACATAGCAAAACAACCTGTCTCCTAAGCTGATTCACAGTAATATCTTTGAGCGTCTACTTATTTAAATGAACCAGGGTAAACTGTTTTCAAAGGGACAGTATTTTATTTTGTGTGGAGATAGTCTTTTATTCCTTTCTAGTAAGGTTTTCAGGCTAGGCACTGACTCACTTTGGCAACTGATGTCCACGTAGGTACATGTACCAGGATTGAAGCAGTGAGTACTGTCTTTCTGCATTTACATACATATTACTGTGCAACTATAGTTAAAGTACCGTACATTTTGTATCTAGTCTGTCCACACAATTATTTGAGGAGGACTGAATCTTTCCTTCTTTTTTTTTTTTTTAATATATTTTATTGATTTTTCACAGAGGAAGGGAGAGGGATAGAAAGTCAGAAACATCGATGAGAGAGAGACATCGATCAGCTGCCTCTTGCACGCACCCTACTGGGGATGTGCCCGCAGCCAAGGTACATGCCCGTGCCAGAATCGAACCTGGGACCCTTCAGTCCGCAGTCCGACGCTCTATCCACTGAGCCAAACCAGTCTCGGCTGAATCTTTCCTTCTTTACAATCCCTTCCCTGCCCTCTACCACAAATTTCCAAGCCCCAAGTGTCCAGCTGCTCAACTCCTAACCTACTCCTAACATAGTGTCTTTACTCAGTTCAAAACACTAAAGCAGCACAAAAAGTGGGCCGTCAGAGAGAGCAGCTGTGGGAAGTGAACTTGGATGGACTCAATAGGCTGCTTCCCACCAGGCCAGCTCTGCGGTGGACAGATAAAAGGGCACCATCAAAAGCTCACCTGCGGCTCATTCATCCTCAGAAAAGAGAGGAGCAATGACCTCTGGCTGCTCTTGACTGGAAAGGAAGATGCTAAAAGGAGAGTGTGTGATGCTGCCCAGCTTGGGACTTTAATTCTAGAAACAGCCAACCTGCTCTCTGAGCCACAGGAATTCCCCACTGCGTCCCAGACCACTATTCCCATCTTGCTTCCTTCCATGCCAACACCGTCTCACCGATACCAAAACAAACAAACCAGAAAGCCAGCTAGCACAGGCCAGAGAGGCGGGTGCAAGAGGGGGCAGCTGAAGAGTGGGGCCAATTTACAGGCCAGACATAGGCCTACCAGTCTGAAAATATTTCCTGGAACAGCTTCCACTAATTAGGTAATTACACTGATACAGAAACAGCACCTTCTTTTCCTTACTTTGTTCAAAACCTGTTTCCCACCCTATTTCACTGTAAGCACATGGAAAGCAGACATCTTATCTTCCTAATGTCCTCCCATCCATTCCCACCACCATAACTTACAGAAAGTCTGCAAACATCCTGATTTTATGAGTTATTTTGCCACTGATATTGCTCATTTACAAAAAACAAGTTTCTGGTAAGTCATCACATTTAGTGGTTACGTCCTTGGTTAAGTTTCAAGACTACTCTGGCGGGGAGGGCTGTCACTATTACAAAAAGCCAAGAGTTGCAGCTATCCCTACTTCATTCCTCTTTTATTAAGTCAGAGGAATAAAAAAGCTGAAACCAGGGCTTCAACAAGCTATTTTAAAGACAACTGACACTCTGTCCTTTCCCATGTAGAACTGAGTGTAACAGAGGGGGTAAGGACGGGATGGTTCTTGCACTCCATCCATGACAGCCTCACCAATTAGCCCCAGCAATACATTCCTGGATACCTGTCCTTGGTACATAAGCCCTCATGTTAGCAATGATTACTGAAAGCCTACTATTTCTTTATTTTATATGTTGTTACTTTTTTTTAACTGTTCAGACTGCACTTGGGGCTCAGTAAAAGGATAAAAACTGTTCGATGGAGAGGACATGGGAACATATCTATATTTTTACATTAGTTGTTTTAAAAATAATTTATGTTTATAAATATTTTTATTCTGTTTGGCTTTCCTAACAAAACATTGGTGTTTAAGTCAGACTCTCTGCAATATGAACTAAAAGTCTCCTGATATAAAAGTAGCAAATAATATAATACCTATTCCTATACAGTATTCACCTAGGTCTAACTCCTCAAAGCCCTCTAAGCATTAGAATTAAATTTAATATTAGTTGCATATAATAAGCCTTTACCTACTGATCAATTCCCATCCTTCAGTCTAATCTGCAAGAGCCACAACAACATCTGTCAGCCAAAGTGGAAAGAGACAAACAGACCAATGTGGAGGTGTCAAATCCACCACAACCTAAGGAAATCACGTGACACCTGCCAGGAAGGTCACATGACATAGTGACTGAAAACCTGCCTCTGCAGTCACAAGTGTGCCTTTAAGAAGGTATTTTAAGTAAGAAGCACAATGGAAATTAAGAAAAATGTTTACAACACTGCTAATAACCAGTAAAAGACCAACTACAGTCGGTGTGAATGTACTCTAGAGAATTCATAAATTCAAGTATATAAATATAATGGAATATTTCAAAGGAACAAAATTATTAAAAATTATATCTACAAAACTCAGAAGTAATTACTATAATCCTCTTTATAAAGAAAAAAACAAATTTATATATAATTTCTAAATCATATATATAATGCTATTAAAATGCATACACATAAGTGAAAAAATTAAATTTTATAACGAAAGCTGTCATTTATTAAACAATTTAACAGAGGGGCTACTATGAGTCAGGCCCCAGGTCAGAAGCTAAAACTAAAATGTTGGGGGTTTTTTGTTCTTTTTTTAAAAATAAAAGAGATATGAACTCTCTGCCTTCTTGGAATTTAGAGGTATCATTTCTAAGTCAAAATAATTGTAGTTACGTGAGTATAGGGGTAGTCTTTCTTTCTTCTACGTAATAATGCTAATATGTTACTATTTTAGTAATATAATCTAGGCTTTTCTCTGGTTAGGTGTATGTTACAACACCTGCATTGGGGGATAGACATTTAGGACTGAGTGTCAAGAAGTGGCACCTGAAATGACAACTCTTGCTCCAAATGTCAGTGGTGTATGATCACTGATGTCCTTTCCCTTTTGATCCTCTCCCTTCTTCCTAGAGGCTCCCGAGTACCCCTCAGCCAAGTGCAGGCATGGCTCATCCACCTTTCCTTGGAGACCTGAGAGCAGAAGAAGGCATCTCTGACTCCAAAGGCCCAGCCACCTCCACGCCCACTCAGAGTCACTAACACTCAGCTAAGACAGTGAGTGCCTGGCACAGCTCCTCTGAAAGACTGCCAACGTGACCAAGACGATGTAGGCATGATGCCAGCCCACGCGCAGAGAGGGCCTGTCTATGGACTCCGCACTGTGCCCACTGACTTTTCCAGGAGGAACTCTCCTGAATGTAAGCAGCTAGAGTCACACAATGAATCAGACACTCCGTCAGCTGATCTTCTTTCGTGGACATAACATTGCCCTGTCCTTGTACAGTTAGGTTGGGACTTGCTACTTAGGCTTAAAACATAACAAAAACATATTATTTTAACATGCATGTAACTGGGAAAACTACAGAAGCAAGGGCATAGGAAAGAGAGGAATGTGACTTGGGATAGGCATGTCAGGGATAATAAATCTCTGCTACTCAACGTGTGGTCCATGCACCAGCAGCATCGACATCACTTTCAAGTCTGATGGAAATGCAGAGCCACACATCCAACCTTTTGGATCAGAACCTGCATTTAATAAGATCTCCCAGTGTTTTATACACACATAAAAGCTTGGAAGTTGCTGTTCCAGGTACATGTAATATTATATTTTTATACCTGGAAGATAAGTACACTTAGTATTAACCTCTAAAATGTACACACATTTTATCCAGTCTTCTGACTATGTGGCCATGTCTCTAATCTAGCCTACAAATGGACCCCTCGTCCACAAACTGACAAGTAGGGATTGTTAAAATGTGGAAGAAAGAATGCTACTTGGATCTGATCTCCAAACAGTAAACTCAGATACAGAAAAAAATTCAGAGATCACATAACCCAACCTATTCACTCTGTGAGAAATGAAACCATGTGATTCAGGAAGGGGCATGCTTTCCCCAGGATCAAATTGCTAAATTACTGTGGCAAAGTTGGTTTAGGACTCAAGTCACCTGATCCTCAGTAATGTTCTGTGTCCTGTAATAATAGTGGTGTAATACATCCTGACTGATTCTTTCCCCTATATACTCATACTACAGGAGAAATCTGTATTAAGTTAAAAAAAGAAATCTTGCCAAAACCTATTTGGCTCAGCGGATAGAGCATTGGCCTATGGACTGAAAGGTCCCAGGTTCGATTCCAGTCAAGGACATGTACCTTGGCTGCGGGCACATCCCCAGTAGGGGGTGTGCAGGAAGCAGCTGATCGATGTTTCTCTCTCATTGATGTTTCTAACTTTCTATCGCTTTTCCTTCCTCTCTGTAAAAAAATCAATAAAAATATATATCTTTTAAAAAGAAATCTTTAAACCAGTACCCTGTATATTTAATAAGAGATACCCAATATGTATTAGTTTGAATGAATGATTGACTTTGAGGCAGAGACGAGCATTGTTATCCACATCTTCTCAAAGGGCAGAGCTGAATCATAGAATGATTAAGTAATTTCCTCATGGAAGAAACCTCAGAGCTCAGTTTTAAAACAATGTCTAATACTGTTGGGAAGTAGGTTTCTCCTTGACCTTGTTTGCTACACCAATTGTTGGAGTATTCACCTTTGAATCTTGCTCCACTATGCCAGCTGTTGGGCCTCAGTTCCCCTACCAGAAACTGGACTTCCTTGGACATCAGGTATCAGATGCAGAAGAAGTAAGAAGTCATCGGTGTATAAGAGAATCTTTATTGCAGTCCAAGTAGTTATTGCTACTTTGGAGTCAGCAGACAAAGCAGTCCAGTAAAGTAAGGACTGCTAATATAGCAGCCCTCCTAGTGAAAGAGCCTCATGTAACAGCAGCCTCTCACTGGCTGGTCAGTAACACACTTTATACTAACTTAGGCAAAAGAGGCCTCTTGCCAAATAGTGACATTAAGTTTGGGCTAGAGAAGGGCACGCTTGCTCAGTGTATCCAGTCCTTGCACCTGCCTATGGCAACTTGGCCTTCAACATCCTGATTAAGATTCCCACGCTCAGACTGGCCTTAAAGTGTATACTAACTGATTAGGGTTCCCCAAAATTGCCCTTTACCTTTATCAAAGTCAGAATATTTTACATGTTTAATATTTGGGTGTGTGAATCTATTTGATTTCAATTAAATCAGTATCATAAGTAGGCTTTTAAAATTATTATTTAGGAAATTAAGGGGAGATGGGGAGGCAGTTGGGGGGAGGAGATAAGGGAAGAGATTAATCAAAGCATATATCTATATAACCAATGGACACAGACAATAGTGTGGTGAAAGCCTGGAGTAAGGTAGGGGCTAGGAGGAGGGGGACACCATCGGGGGAGGGGGGAAGGATTGGAGGATATCTGTAATACTGTCAACAATAAAATGAAACAAAAATTCAGAAAAATTATTACTTAGGATACTGAAGAACAGTAGTACTCACCAATACTAATTTCATCATCTGTTTCAGCATCACCAATACATTCAAATTGGAAGTCTTGCAGTGACTGGGAAAATTTCTGTACTGCCATAGACAGATCTGTAATTAAAAGTTTAAAAGTCATAAGTTGAAGGTACCATGAAATATTCTTTTCCACACATAACTTTGATGTTAATACTATATTAACCAGAGCCTTTTAAAATACCAGCTTGACAAATGCAAGCAGAATTTAAAGAGACTACTAAAGAAATATTTTAGGAACTGGATCTGCTCTGCTCAAAGGGGATCTTCCCCTTTAATAAAGTTTTGGTGCCAGTCATGTATTATCTGATAAAGGCTTCCCAGAGCCTTTATCAACAAATTACCTATAATTCATTCCCTATAAATGGAGCATTTATTTTTAAAAAATAATGCTACTGAGCTTGCTGAGGGGAGGAGGGGGCGGAGGAGGGAAGAGAGGCAGCCGAGCTTTGATTAGAAAGGGTCATTGATGTTATTCTACACAGACTTTGAAGCAGGTAGGGAATATATTTTTACCAATAAACTACTGGTTTTGATCTTCTAAGGTAAAAGGTCACCTGAAAGGTTGTTTACAAATAATCTTGTGATATACAGGAGACCTCCAACTAAACACACTCTTCAATCTCACTTCAAGCTGAACAGACTCCAGCGTGTGGCTATATCCAGAAGAGGAATTATTCTTCATTCCTGAAGAGAATAAAGAAAAGTCCAGAATGATGAGAAGTAAATCCCTGGGAGGAGAAGCCTGGGATGCAACCTCACAGACTGAATAGGAACGTAGGAACGTAGCTCTGGAGCCAGGCTGCCTGGGTTGAAATCCAAGTCCCACCACTGACATGACCTTGGACAAGTTAACTCCTGTGGGCCTGTTTCCCATCTGTAAAAAGTGAATGGCAACGGTACAGCCACCTCATAGAGTTGTTTTAAGGATTAAGTTAATATTTGCAAAAGGTTAAGGACAGAGCCTGGCACTTACACACTGTTTAAGTTTGTTAAATAAAATTTAAAATAAGTCAATCTGACAGTGCAGCCTCACAGAAGCCTTAAAGGTCCCATCTCTGAAGTTTGCAACAGTGGGAAAACATTTTTCAGAAATTCACTCTACACTTCGCTGAATGGTTCAAATCCAATCCCTGAACCCTCACATTTAATTCATCACTACGGCCTGACAAAGACCCTCTCTTTCCTCAATCTTCACTCAGGCTCCTCTGAACCCTCTTCTTGGCTAGGCCTCTATCTTGGCTCCCCTTCTTCGCTGGGCCTGCTTAGCCTTGTCTTAATAAGAATCTTGCCAAGTCAATTTAGAGAGGAACCACAGCCTGGATATCTGATATCTGATCAAATTCCTCATCCCCCACTTTGGATGAATAAGTTCTTAGCCTTCCTTCACCAAAAATCATCCTTGCCTTGATACCTCCTCTTAGTAATTTTCCACCCACAACATGCCCCCCTCCCCCAACCTGCTCAAGTTGAAGAGTTGAACCTGTTCTCTCTTCCCTACTGTGACACTTGGTATCTATAACAACAGTCCTGAATAAAGTCTTCCTTACCCTTTTAACAAGTGTCAGATTTTTTTTCTTTAAGAGAACAATTATGGCTCCATGCCTATACATGGCCCCATGACTTATTGTGGTAATCACCATTCATGAAACTCTGAGCCTAAGTACCTATCAAAGTAAGCGCTCACACACGAATAGGTCTCCAAATATGAAGGTCACTTACGGCACCAATGTGATCCAAGAACTTACCAACACCCTCACACCACAAACAATTCTGAAGACTGAGGCTTTGAGTCTCAGAGAAGCTTTTAAAAACAACAACAACAAATATAAACACACACACACAAGAGATTGGGTTATTTTGTTTTTGTTTTTTAAATTTTGTTTAAGAAAATAAATCATATTCTGGAAAGATGATGCTACTTGTAGATTAACACCTCTTTCCACAAGAGGGGTCAAATTTTGGGACCAGCTCACATTCTACTTGAGTGGTACTTTCAATCTAAGAGATTAGAAAAGTCTATCAACCTAAGAATGGCTCTACTTTCTATTGCCAGGATGAAAGATGAAGAGAGAACCTCCTACGTGAATTATCAGTCAAGGAGAAAAACAAAGGCTTCATCAGAACTAGACTTCACCAATTAGCTGTGAAGCCTTGAGCAATCACTCATCCTTCCTGAGACCCATTTTTCTTATCTAGCCCACAGGGTTGTTATAAAGACTAAATGAGAATGTACCTGGTATTCATGAGGCAACTCAACAAATGGCTTGCATTATCATCATTCAAATCCAGCCCATAAAAGTGGAAATGTTAACTGGCCTTCCAGAGAGAAGGGCACTGTGCAAACACATGCATTTATCTGACAGTGCACACCTCTGGCTAGGGTAGAGAAGTCGTAACACCTATATCAGATGTTATGAGAAGACAAAGAAAGAAAGCAGACTTGTAGGATAACTATTAGCCAAGCTGTATGTGGGTACTCTCCCAAGACGTGGTAAAAGCATCTATAACAATCTATAATAATAAAAGCATAATATGTTAATTAGACCAGATAGCCAGACGACCTTCCAAACAAAGCTGGAGCTGTGAGGGCCGAGCCCCTTTCACAAATTTTGTGCACTGGGCCTCTAGTTCTATATAACATCCCTCTATTTTCCTATGTACAATATAAAGACCTTATGCTAAACTGGATTTGAAGTCACAGATGGAATTCCCACACAGCAGACTTGAGAAGGGGGAGTGAGTTACATGAATAGATCAGGATGCTTAGGAACCCGTAGCAGATTTCCTTCTTTTCTCTCCTCCCCCCACAGGCTCCTCTGAGTTTCCCTTTAAGCTTTGTCCTAGGGAACTCTTAACTAACAAACCCCAATGACTGCCCATTTCTTCCGAGACTGTTCTTTGCTTCCCAAGCCTTGTTCCTTGATGAAGAAAAGCAAGCTGCTTTGTCCTTTCACAGAGATCTCATAACATCCGAGAATGCATTATAGTAATTCCCATCCCCAAACAAAAACACAGTAGCCCACCTTTGAGAGCCATCCTTGTCAACATAGGCAAGTGATTGAGAGTTCAGGCTCTAATGGCAGAATACCCAGGTTAACTTCCTGCTTCTACCAATCAGTGGTATGACTGAGGGCAAGTGTCATAACCTCTCTGTTCTTCGATTTCCTCATCCGTTCAAGGGATCAGAACCCATCTCTCCAGGTTATTTTTAAATACATTTTATTGATTTTTTTTTTAACAGAGAGGAAGGGATAGAGATAGTCAGATAGAGAGTCAGAAATATTGATGAGAGAGAAACATCAGTTGCCTCCTAAACTCTTCCCACTGGGGATGTGCCCGCAACCAAAGTACATGCTTTTAACTGGAATTGAACCCGGGACCCCTCAGTCCACAGGCCGCTGCTCTATCCACCGAGCCAAACCAGCCAGGGCTCTCCGGGTTATTATGAGAGGTAAATAAATGAGTTAATAGATGAAGTATTCAGAACAGTTACACACAATTAAGCAAGCACTTAAAAGATATTGGTTATTTCCATGTCAAACATCTCAGGGGAAAAAAAGGGCAAGGTAAAATTTCACAAATGAAGATGGCACCTATTAGACTTTAGATAAATGGCTTCAAGGGGAAAGTGATCAAGAAATCAGTCTATTGATAGCAGTTTCTAATTCTCTCTTGGTGCACTACAATCATGTTATAATAGAGGCAATCTGATTAGTCAATATTTCTACGTAAGAGGTGGGTATCTATTTCAACCCTGGATAGAATTAAGAATGCATGAACGATCCCTTCACAGTCCTTTCAAAAGCATAATGAGAAAGGATTATGTAAGAAAATATAATATTTTATTAGAATATATAATTCTTACAAAATATACATATAATATATAATTTGGCTTAGTGGATAGAGCATGGACCTGTATACAGACTAAAGAGTCCCAGATTCAATTCCGATCTGCTTGAGTGCATGGGGAAGGCTACTCAAAGGAATTAATGAAAACGGGGACTTGAAAGAGGTGACAGTGCACTAAAAAAATCAATAAAATATACTTTTAAAAAATATATGGTTCTCAACTAGTTCAGATGATAATTCCAAAAATAAAAGGAAAGTTCAAAATACAACTTATTTTCAACTTCAAAGTATTTTTTCATATATATATATATATATATATATATATATAATTGATTTTTCACAGAGAGGAAGGGAAAGGGACAGAAAGAAACATTGATGAGAGAGAAACATCGATTAGCCACTTCCTGCACACCTCCTACAGGAGATGTGCTCGCAACCAAGGTACATGCCCTTGACCGGAATCGAACCCGGAACCTCTCAATCCGCAGGCCGATGCTCTATCCACTGAGCCAAACCGGTCCTGGCAAAGTATTTTCTTTCTTGATTTACCTTTAATTTTTCTCATTTTCTTTTTTTTTTTAAGCAAAACAAATTTGATGAAATCAAAAGTATTATCAAGGTAAATTACTTATAATATTTTTCCCTCAGTAATATTGACCAAGCTGTAAAATGACGGATCCAGCTCATGCTTTTAATCTTGGCTCCTACTGTGTGCGATTCTGACCTGGAAAATCCAACACCTTTAATTGGCTTAAAAACCAAATGAAGCAACTATTTCCTAAATCTAAAGTTTCTAAGTATTGATCAATGTACAAAATCAATGTACTGGCTCTAAAACCATTTAAATAAAATCGAATCACATGTGATTATATAGACCTTGAACTTAAAACTTAAGTTTTTTAAAGTTTGTTGTTAAATATTAAAGTATCAAATTGTATAATGATAAAATCAACATTTTATCTTAAATGCAAAAAGAAAGATCAAGTGACTAAGTCATTACAAGTAAGAAATCTAGTTTAAGTAAACGTGTCTCTTTCTCCCTATTTCTATACAATAATTAGAAATTGAGGACAAACACGAGAAATATGCCAGTCATAACCACCATGGCCCCATTCTATGGTGAAGGTAAAGGAATAACATTTACTAGAGAGCAAGACTACATAGTAAAAATGCTACAAGTACCACTCACACCACATCCTTTGCATTTGCCTAATCTGCAATATAAGTATAAGATGTCTTCATATGTATTCATATTATAACTTGGAAAAAATTAAACTGGGCTTTAGTCTGCAATGTTTTTATATCAAAGGGTTAACTTGTAGCACACATGTTTATATGATGCTAATGAAACACTAAAACTTCATTTCATTAGAGAAATACAAAGCAGTAAATTCTTAACTATAGCTCTCCTTTATACACAGACTTAGGGCTGGAGTCTATCTGTTATGTCAGAATTGCTAATAGAGTTACTTTTACAATGTGAGCTATGGAAGTGAGCTATATTTATGTCAGAACAAGTACAACCAGCCAATCCACTGGTATAAAGCAGTCCTTCTTGAAATCTAGTTGCTCTGGGATCACATTTAAGCAAGACTCACAGAGACTTCATGTAGAATTATCACCTTCACACTACCATGCAGAAGGCAGACAGTATGAGGCAATGGGAATTCAAAGTAAAAATAGGATATAACCTTCCCCCCAAAAAGACAGAACCCAGCAGGGACATGAGCCATGTAAGAAAATCCTATCACAGACCAATTGATAAAGTTGCCACTAGAGGTTTAATAACACCATTACCACAGATAGTACTTACACACTATGTGCCTGATACTTTCCCATCCACTTAATGTAAATTAAGCCATTAATATTCACAATAGCCACACAAATTAGATATCATCATTCCTGTTTTACAGATGAAGAAACTGAGGCACAGGGGTTAGATAACTTCACCAAGGCTGCACAAGCTAGTAAACAACAGGGACGGAATTTCAACCCAGGGAACCTGGCTCCAGAATCCCCGCTGAACCACACGGCAAAGAACAGCAAATAAAGACACAATCCGATCTGCTTGAGTGCATGGGGAAGGCTACTCAAAGGAATTAATGAAAACGGGGACTTGAAAGAGGTGACAGTGCACTAGACAAAGCCACATTAAGAAAATGTCCAGAATCTTCAAAAAGGCATATCCTACATAGCCAATCACATCTACCAAGACTCACACCTAGATGGGCTACTGGTTATGACCAAAAACAGACCATCCAGCCTCCTGTACCACTGTTTACATTGCTATTCCGCTTTTCTGAGTTATATCTTCTCCCATGCTCTCTTTAAACATTTCTCTCGTGATTCCCATTTCCTCCCAACGCCTTCCTTAATCACCTTTACACTTCCCGCTATATGCTGTGACTCGCCTGCTGCACTTTCTCTATTTCACCTTTCATCCAGTTACCCATAAATATGATTTATCCACCTTATTTAAAATAGTATATTAAAGGAGAGTGTATCCTCTGTGAATACTGCCAAGTGTTCTACACACCATAGCTTATATACAACAGGAATTCAATCAATGAAACCATTCTTTCTGTAAGGTGGGCAAATACTCCATCCTTCCAGATGCCTTTCACCTTCCCTTCTTCCCCATCACACTCTCTGTAAGCCCCTAATGTGGTTTTTTCAGCCCCTTGCAATATACGGGTTATCTACTTTCCAAAACAATAATAACAATAGAGTTGTTTTACTATTTACAAGTAGCTTTGATATACACTTACAATGATAGCAATAGTTCTGGTAAGATGTTTTACCATTTCAAAATTATTAAATATTTTCTTAAAATCTCACACAAAGTTATCAGGGCTGAAGCTCTGAAAATTAAATAACTTACCTTGCTCAGAATCTGAGACCTGTACTACTCCAACCTGGAGAGATCTTACACTTCCCAAATTCCATGCTTTCTAAAGCATACCATATTAATTCCCCAAAACCAATGGGCATTAAAACAAAGGAAGGTGTGCCCTTTGGACAACATCTACCTTATCCTTTACCTGCTGTATAAATTCTAAGATAGTAAGATTCCATTATTGGACTATATTAGAGAGGGCTTGTTAGCATGCAATGAGCTAGGGCAGTGTTCGGCAAACTGTGGCTCTCGAGCCACATGCGGCTCTTTGGCCCCTTGAGAATGGTTCTTCCACAAAATACCATGGCCTGGGCGAGTCTATTTTGAAATAGTGGTATTAGAAGAAGTTTAATTTTAAAAATTTGGCTCTCAAAAGAAATTTCAATTGTTGTACTGTTGATATTTGATTCTGTTGACTAATGACTTTGCCAACCATTGAGCGAGGGCAAGCATAGATTAAATGGTAATTACAAAACACCATGCTAAAAGTCAAAGAAAATGTTTTTTTAATCTCACGAAATAGCTGAAAAATGTTCTAGGTGTAAAGCTTCCTGAAGGTAAATATATATTCTTCATGTCTCTTTGTCCTTAGTGCCCAATAGAAAACAAACATATGAGGAAAGAGAAAAGATAAGAAATACATAAAAGAGTCATTTTAACCAAACTGCTAAAATTATTAACATTATGTAGGTTACAGCATGAGGAAAGACTCCATTCTTGTTCTAACTAGCTTGGGAACTTAAATTTTTTTAACTTTCCAGGCCTGCATGAATGCCTGGATATATGTACATCTGACTTCCAGGTAACCTTCCAATGATTCCCTGAAGGGCTCACATGTACATCTATCTGACATCCAGATCCCTGGAACGTGACCAGACCTCCTGATACCCATCATCCTGACTGCCTGACATCTGACTGATAACCATCTTGGACAATCTGGGGCTAAGAATGCAGAAATTATAATTCTCAAGAATGTACTTTTAACTATCAGAACTTGTAACTTTTCTTTCTTCTTTGGAACATTCCTGGAAGTTTGCCTAGCTGTGTTCCCAGATTGCAAACTCCAAGACCCTTGAATTAAATTTCATATTATCATTTATTTCTAGCAAAGCCTACAGACTCATTCTGAGTTCGTTCAACACACAAAAGAGATCAGAGAGACCAGAGAGAAAGAGAAAAGTGTACATTAACTACCAAGGCCTTCATAATGTAAAGATCCACTATAGATAAGTTACAGAAATGCTTATGGTACTGGGAATACACATGAGAATAACTGCAAGCATTAACTTAATAAAAAAAATACTGTACACAGCAAAATATGTCAAGGAATTACTAAATAAGCCGGGGCTTTTTAGTTATGTTCTTAGAGTTCTCTAAGAGAACTACTAATGTCAGATTGCTAGTTGAAGAAAAGGGAGATGAAAAGAATAGTGTGTACGGCAAAGTGTAAGAAAAAAACAATGAGAACGACTTGTCAATAAAAATCATTTCTATAGCTCTGACTTGAATCAAGTTTTTAAATGCCCACTTTATTTTACATTTTACATAAGTGGCTACAAAATCTTTGTTGTCCAATTTTAACAATTCAAGAATAGTCTTTATAAAAAAGGCTCAGGACAAAACTTGGTACTAATCATCACTCAGTAAATGTATGTTGAGCTGAAGTGAAATTAATTGAGTGACTTTAAGGAATTCTCTTTCCTTAAAGCCCATGAGAAAAGCTGCCATGAAGCAATAGTTGTGTCCACAGGAGATCAAGGGAGACCATCAGAGGTCAATGGTTCCAAAGTTGTCCTTCCTGCCCCTGGAAAAACAAAAAGCACAAACTACTCTAAGCCACTAAGTTAACTTGCTGTCCTGTGGATGGAACAACATGGTTGTTTTGTCACTGTAAAGGTGGTAAAACAAATTAGCCTAGCTTACATGGCCTCAATAAGTTCTACACCAGATATGTATGCAGGGTCTTATCTCTGCATTCTGCTTTGCAGTGGATACATCCACCCTTCCAGCAGACAACGTAAATCAAAGCATTCATCTTTGGGGATACATTGAAGTCTTCCGTGGCGAGTGTGCTCAGATCTGAAAAGAAGTCCTTCTTTGGAATCAATCTTTATTTCATGTCATGGACCAAGTGTGCACAAAAGTCAGACATGTACATTAATCTAGGGACCACCACTTACTGCTAGAGCAAGTGCTTAGCTTCTCTGAATCCCAGGTTCCTCGTGTATGAAAGGAAGATACTAATCCCTTGCAAGACTGTCATGAATATTACATGAAATTGGCTTAGTAGTGTCTGGTATGGAAGGGAAACTTGAAATGCTGGTTCTCAATAAATGTTAACTATTAAACTACTCTTATGATGATGGCAAGTGCAAAATAAGAAATATCTTAACTGTGAGCATACCATATTTAATCTGTGCATTAAGTTACCATCTTCAGGAGAGCTTCAGTGAAAATAGTGGGCTGGCTTCTCATGAAAACCAAACAGTCTGCAATCCCATAAATGATATGTGTCTGGCAAGCAGTTCCAGAAGATTCTGGCCTAAAAACAACAAACAGGAACCAACACTTGGCCAGATTTTATCCACAGTTTCTATAAAGCTACAAATTCCATGAAAATTAAAAACAAAAAACCACAAGACTTCACTATTGCTACAATCCAAGTTAAAAATAGGAAGTTCAAAGCATGAAATAAACTACCAGTCTTCCTACCCTGGGGAAACAACTTGGGGGTGGGGGGAGGAAAGAGGGGGAGGACAGTAAGGAAACAATAGCACATCCCAGTTTCTCAGGATTCTCTTCCGGCCTCAGTAAGCATTCCTTTGCTGCCTTGCCTCCCTTGAGATTTCTCTTCCTCACACTCTTTCCCAAGGGTTTGTCCTTAACCACCTAGCTGTACCTCAATATTTGTTCTCTTTTAAATAGTATTATTGGTATCTGTATGTAGGTTAACTCCTAAGTGGTCCTTTCGGTTTGGATGCTGGAATTTCCTAAAATACGTCCTTGCCTTATTTTGATTTAACTGGAAAATAGTGTTACCCAACGCGAAGGAGGGCTTGCAGTTGTCCTAAGCTTCCTGGCAACACAGGGATGGCCTGCCATGTTACCTGGGCTTCCTGGTCTCCCTGCCCACCCAGGACCTCTTCCCAGTCTAATCACTCATTTCCTCATTTGCCAGGAATCGACAACTTCGAGTCTTCTTAACAGATTCGGTGATGGAAAGTGTTTTAGTGTTGTAGCCTCACTTACAGCCCACTTTTCTCAGGACTACTTGAAGTTTACCCAAGCTGGCAACTCTGAAAGAGTACTTGGTATTAACCTTATCTTTCATATCAGCCTAGAGCCAAATCTTAAAACTTACTTCCTTTTTCCATCATCAGCCCCTTCTTGGTATCATATACCAAATACATTTGCGGTTAAACCATAATTTGACTAGTTTAGTAGCTTAATTTCCTTTTTAAAAAGTACACACTAAGTCGGTCCCTACTAGGCAATGTAAGCATATCATTTCCCCCCTGTTCTTAGGGCCATCTTTTTTTCCTCAAACTATTCTTTGCACCCTCAATATTCCAACCAAACAAATCAAGCTAAACTTGAATTCTCTCAACATCCACTTAGTCACTCTCCATGTTGGACACAGCCCTTGTCTCTGCTGTGACCTTTTCATGTCTTCCATTAAAGAAGTACCGAGTACGGTACTCACAGCGCACCGAGAAGGAGCATCAGACCTCCCAAGAGCAGCTGGATGTACCTGAAGATGATGCATGTAGCTAGCTGCCTTTCGTCCTCTTAAGGATCCTTTAAGCCCTCCTCCCTCCATGAACTGACTGAAATCCAGGTCAGTTAAATGGTAGACTTAAATCCTAAAAAAAACCCACTGGAGCATGTGCTGATTTTCAGATACCGAATACGGATGGGCACACCTTAACATGCAGAGCAGTGGCCAGGGGTTCAGAAAGCCTTGAGTACTGTTAGTGTATCTTCCTAGTGCCACAACTTTTATTAGAGAATTGGGGAAAGGGAAGCTAAATAGTTGTATACTGTTTTACATTTTTTAAATGCACACATTGTGGGTAAAGCAGAATTCATATAAATTATCTTATATCTTGTTCCTCCCATTAAGGCAGCCAGTTTGGGCCAAGCCATTGTCTATTCTCCCCTCGGCTGATAGAAAATTTTGAGAAGTACTAGAGTACTATGATCTACTTCCTCTTTGAATGTCTATTGATATACCCTACAATTTTTTATATTATTTTACTTACTGGTGCCTAAGTCCCATAAGACTCATCGAACATGAAAGCCCATGGAAGGAAACAAAACCTCTCCAGTCTTGATTGCACCCAGCGTAAGACGTTGTCCATTATCAGAGCAGCATGCAGGAATCAGAGGCTGTATTTAGGAAAGGTACACTAAGGCCTTTCCAGGACTGGCAAAGAGCAATTAGAGATAAGAAGCCAGGTGGTTAGAGGCAGACTTGCCTCCAGCTATAAAGGATGCTACAGGAGCAAAGGAAAACCGGAGCCCGCCAACACATGCCTAACCATCTGGACATCAAATCAAATCAATGAGATCTAAAGGTGAGATCAAATCGAATGGCTCTTTCCTTTAAGATCTTTGGCAAGCTGGGCAAAAAGCAAAGACCTGGAAACTGACAAAGGCAGCCCAGATATTTCAGGTGCTGACCTAAAATCTCAGTGTTGCTTTAGAAGAAACCTTACTCTAGAAATGATTCTGGTGGTCTACGTTTGAAAGGGAGAGCAGTTAGTTACCAGTTTGTTTTTAATTCCACAAATTCAATCATTAGAGAAGAGATCAAGTGAAAGATTTTTATTTCTTTGCATCATTTTCTAATACAAAGAAGTCCCCCTGAAATATAAGAGCAAGGATTTTGGTGTGAGACTACTATTTCGACAATGATTTTGCTCTGTGGACAAGTTAAGTTACTCAGGCTCTTCAAGTTACAATGTACCTATCTGTAAAATGAAGATAATATTAACATGCCTACTTCATACAATTGTGATTACCACATGAAACCACAGCACATAATGAGAGCTGAATAAGCCATCACGTTGTAACTATTATTATTTTTCAGGAGGAAACCATGGACTAGAAAAACATGTCATTCTTGGCTCTCAGTTACTAGACCTACATTAAGCTTCCCTCTTTGTGCCTGCCCACCAACACTCAAATGACAACAAACATCATTACAGTTAATTGCCTCTATTCCAAAAGGTAAGTCTACCATTTACTTAAGTGGCATTTCCCCATCAGCTGTCTATCGACATGCAACATTCAAGTGCTACAACACTCACGTGGTCTCCAATGGTTGAGATATGAAAACTCTCAAGAATCATCTCAGTGGCTAGATATCTGCATTCCAGCATTCCTTAAAACATTCCTAGATCCCATAACGAAATTTTCAGCTAACCAAAAAAACAAGCTTAGCAAGCTAACATACATGAACCTCCAACAATTTAAACAGAGAGACAGAGTACAGCTTTGGTTGTATTTATTATGATAGTAATATTTGGGTTTTCGCTGTTGTGTTTTTACTCATTTTCTTTAGCCAAATACAAATGTACGGTGTCATGTAGCGTCATGGCCATCCATGACCACTATGGTTATTGCAAAGATTTTTTTCATATGACTAATATCCTCTTAAAGAGTGGGAACAGTTTATAATGAATAGTAATTGAAAGGCGAATACATAAGCCTCTGTCTTGGACGACAGGAGAAGAATGCTGGCACCATGCCTCGTTTTCCCGAAAAGGATCAGAAAAGAACGACACTGTGAAACGGTCGAGCCTGGGCTGCCTGGGAAGTAGGGGCACAAAGATCATTATTCTCCATTTACACAATGTTTTTCATAAGTTGTTTTCAATAAACTTCTTATCCTACATGTTGACTAAGTTCATTTTTCTGCTGTCCTATCCCAATTTGAAACACTGGAGCAATTTTTGAGATTTCAGGAAAACCACATTTTAACATGGTAGATTTCATTCATATATCTCCATAGCCAGCCCCTCACCCCATCTTTAAGTTATCACAATAGAGATGATGATTTTTAGTGAGATATACTTTATTACTTTTTATCTAATTTTAATTCCTAGTGGTCTGTTTTTAATTGACTGACTATGGCCATCTCACCAATTTAAATACACGATGAGATTTTTCAAATCAAATTTATACTCTTGACCCTCACTGGAATTCCCAGAGGGAAAACAAGACTGAGTAGGTAATTATCTCTACATTACAGATGAGGAAACTAAGATTAATAGATTTGTCCCACCAACAGAACCAGGGCCGGAATCCTAAGCTTCCGTGTCACATCAACCTTCTTTCTATACCACTTTAAATAAATATTCCTCTTATACATAAAATTCTAATATATTGGGCTTAGCTCAGTGGTAAATAATTGTTTTTTACCAAGTCATTTAATAACCTTTTTTTCTTATTTACTATTTTCTCACTTTAAAAATAAAGTCCTTTTTATGTTTTTTATATCTCAATCATGTAACTATTTTATAATTTCCTGTGTATTATACACTGAGTGACCAGATTATTATGATCTCTGAATGCATAATAATCTGGCCACTCAGTGTATATTTACATGAATGGTCATTATAAAAATACATAAGTGGCTTTGAAGAAGATACATATCATATGATTAAAGCGTTATTTTTTTATTTGGGGGTAATTATAGTCTTCAGAAAACAAAAATAAATCTCAATCTTCTATTCCAAAAACGAAAATTCATTCACATAAACACCATTCTGCTTGAGCACCAACGTGCACATACTTCAGTGACCTCTACAGTCAGCAGCTGCCCGCTGTGATTCTGAAAGGCTAAGGTTTTTATTTAATAGCCAGAACTGAGGAAATCCCACTGTGTCAACTCATGCAACTAAGTCTGGCTGTAGAGCTCCCCACACTCTGGAAAGCATGTTGTCTCTAATTATTTTATTGCTACAAATCAAGGGACTTTTCATGTAAATGATACACACAATTGATGTGAGGCTTTTATTGGACAGCATGTAGCCAGCCCATGATTAAGTCACCATTCAATTACAACACTTGAAGTTTATGTGGTTTTCAGTTCTCCTTATTTGGTATTTATGGTTTACTTCAAAACCTATTAATATTAATTTCTCAACTAATACATTTTTCATTATAATTCTCATTTACCATAGCCCATAACTTATAAAATGCTAAATGGTAAGAAAGACCCTCCTTACCCAATTTTAGAATTATTAAAATAAAAATACTGTACAATTGGCTCCATGAAACTTCATATTTTATACTTCACTCATACTGAACAATGGCATCTTTTGGGACATCTGAATTTTCACTAATCTCACAATGAGCTAGTAACTGAATGAACCAACAGCACACAATCTCAATCGCTGTTTCCTATCTTTGAATGCCAGAGAAACCTAACACCATCAACAGTCTGTTCAGGAAATATCTGACATCAGAGTGTGAAATAAGAAATTAGTTCTCCCTGGCTTAGCTTCCCATTCTGGGGCATCCAAATGGCCTGAAGCCTTCAGGCCACCCAGTCCCCTGGACTAGTTTCTGGCAGAGGCTTCAGTGTAAAACGAGAGCCCCAGGGAGCTACCCGCAGCTGTGTGCTTCTGTAAGCCACCGCGTCCCCTAGAAATGCCCAAACAGTGGGTTCCTGGACAGCATTTTAACAAGGTCTCCCCAGATAAGGAACAAGGTACTGGACTCTTCTGCATTTGCAGGATGAAGATTCATGAGATGAGATATACAACTGAGAAATGAAACTGTGTGTATTGTTTGCTCCACAAGCTCCCTTGATCATAACTTTTTAAGTCTAGAAAATTCTCTAAAATCCAAGATTCATAGTCAGTCCTGACGTTGTGCAGGAGTCAGCCATGGATGCAAGGTCAGTGACCTTTATGAGAAATGAAATAGTTTGTGTGCTAGTTGCCACAGACCTGTGTTCTAGGTGTGGGGCTATGTCCTATCTTCAGCTAATTAATTTAGTAACCTATGTTACATCAGCACAGTGAAGGGTATATCTAGACTTCTCTATGAGAATCCCTAGAAATCATGCCTTTTGGGTGACTGATAACCACTACAACAGCAACATTACAAAAATTTACATTGGATATCAGGATTATTTAACATCTGAATTATTAGATTAATGAAATGATGCATTTCTTTAATCACAGCCCCTTGAACCAAGAAGTCTTGACCAAATAAAAGTACTTGGGTTTTCAACTTTATTGAGTAATAAACCCGATATGTTATCAGCATACCACTTACATATAAATGCTAGTTCCTAAAGGGCTTGAGAGATTTTATTCCTAAATATCTTGACTATTAATCTGCAAAAAAGCTTTGTGCTATAAACTTGGACTACCTGTGAAAAATCACTTGCTTAAGCAAGGGTAAATTTTAACCCTGTATCAGATGCAACTGCAACAAATCCTAAACCAGCTAAGTACAAATTAATAAGTTTATTGAAATATTAACAAAGTAGTTCCTTTTACCAAAACTTTCCCACATAGGTTCATTTACTCAATATGCAATTTCTACATGACTCTGTCTATAAAGATCCCACTTCCTATCATCTAGACACTTTAGAAAGTGAGAAACCAGAGTGTATTGGGAATGTCAGATAACTTGACTGCTAGAGAAAAGTGAAAAACTTTGCAGAATTCAAGACATTGAAGACAGAACCTTTTCTCAACCCAATCAGATATGAGGAGAATTTGTCAATTTATCAAACCTCCTAATTTAGATTAACTACTCAAAGGCAGTGCAAAATAAATGCTGATAATATACCCATTGGTTAAAAAGCACTAAAATAAATGATAATTCACTCAAAATGAAATTATTTTTCTTCAAGTTAAGAAGAAATTGGTACTTGAATTATCTAAATATAGCCTCACTCCCTCAGTCCCTTCAAGTCTTCAAATGTCACCATCTCAGTAAGGTTTTCCCAGACAAGTATTCAAAACCATAGCAGCCCCTAAGAATTCTCTCTCTCTCTTACACATAACCTCTTTCATTCAGCTTTCTCAGTAGAATGTATAACCATGTGACATCTATGACATCTCTTACTCATTTTGCTTCTGCCAATTAGAATATAATTTCTAAGAAAACACAAGTTTTTGCCTATTTTTATCACTGTTCAACAATCATATCTGGATCTGGTATATACAAGGCCTTTGTTAGTTTGCATAAACAGATGAATAAGACTAAAAGCATAGAGTAAGACTCTCTAATAGGGACCATCTTAAAATAGAATATGTGTATCCTCCAGTGGAATCATAGCTTAAGCACATGTCTTATTACTATTATTAAATGGGAAAAAACATATTATAGAATACCAGATTATGGAATACATTTTAAAATACCCTAAAAGAAAGGATGGCTTGCAATAGGCAGGATGGAGCTCTACAGTAAATAGCCGTATGGGGACAGAGGAATAGGTGTTTAGAATGCAATGTGTTTCCTCTCTTCTCCTTTAGGGGTAATTTTGTAGGAATGTATGGGAAGTAATATGCCGCAACTAAAAAGATTATCAACAAAAACAATCACACTTTTTATACATCTGAAAATAAATCAATGTTTCCCAGCTATGCATTTCACTGTTAAGCAATAAGAAGCTAACCTGAATCAAGTAATCAAAAACTAGAGTTTTCACAGTTAATTGCCTACAAGTATGGATTAGAACCCATCCAAGAAGAAGAGAGCTACTGAGAAATTGGCATAAAGATGAACATGGCCTAAACGTAAAGCTCCTTAAATACCGGTTTCTTTCTCAGAGGAAATGAGGCCATGCTCGACAGATTTTTTAAAATCACACAGTTAGCACTTGTTACATGAAAGATATTTTATTTAAAGCTCTTTCCTTCCCCGTGAAAGTTCTTCAATATGTCTGATTGCTAGGTTACTGCTCAATATTTCAATTCCAAACTGAGGAACAGTTCTTTCATGCTCCCCCATAATCTACTAGTGTCCCTGCTTACAATGCCTAATGAAAACATATATTTATAGATGTGGTGAAGTGCTCTAGGGATCTTACCAATTCAGTGAGAAAAAAAAAAATGTTTTAAAGTCTCCCAAATTAACCAGTTTAAATTTTATTTATACAGTTCTAACATGAATTAACTCAAAGTTAAAGATTGACAACAGAAATGCTCATCTAACGTACACATTTGTGCCTTACAGGTCTTAAAAGTATGTATATTTTTAATTATTACTCACATGCAAATGAAAGGTCAGAAGCCAGGGGTTGCAGTCCCAGGTCCACTGGCATTAATTTACTACATGACCCTGTGTGCCAAGTTACCACGGGCCACAGGAAGTGGACCACAGGGGATACCACTGTTTTTTTCAAAATGGCCATCAGTAACGAGTGCTCAGTAATTCAAACCCAGAAAGCTTTCTAATTAATAGGATCACCTGCTTCAAAATATAAAACACCCCAACTGGTTTGGCTCAGTGGATAGAGCATAAGTGTGTGGATTCAAGGGTCCCAGGTTCAATTCCAGTCAAGGGCATGTACCTTGGTTGAGGGCTCATCCCCAGTAGGGGGTGTGTAGGAGGCAGCAGATTGATGTTTCTCTCTCATCAATGTTTCTGACTCTCTTTCTCTCTCCCTCCCTCTCTGTAAAAAAATCAATAAAATATATATTTTTAAAAGGGGGGAGAAGACCAGCTATAGCTCTGACCCTGTTGTAATACTAGTAAACCTGGTTATTAACAATTGGAAAGGAGCAAAGGGAAGCCCAAATTTTACAGGCATGCCGTTTGTGCAGCTTTGCCCAAAAGCTGCAATTTATGCATGCCCAGTAAAGCCTGGATGGCATGGGGAAGGTGCTTAAATGTCAGTCACACCTAGGAACGGGCACTGGCCAGAGTAAGCATGGCCACTGCAAGTGCTGGAAGATTTAAGGTACTTATGTCCCTAGACAAAGGAGTTCTCTCTCTTGCTCTTGATCTCTAGCCTCTTGGTCCTAGCTCCTGGCTTGCAGAACTCTCATGCTACTGTCCTTGCCCACATGGCCCAGAGCCATGTGGACAGCACACACAATGGACTAATGGACTGGAACTAGCCTGATGGTACATCAGACTATGGCATGGAAACTCTGGATGCTGGCTTTGCTTCTAGCTCTGCTGCCCCAGCTGCACATTTTCTGGGACTGGATTAAGGGAAATGGGACTTTGCAAACATAGGGATGTAATTCCACCCAGATAAAAATCACTCATCCTCCCTCGCAAGTCTTAGAAAGTTCTTTTTTGCAAGATATCATAAGGACCTGACCCTAGCACTAGTGGGGAAAGGGATACTCCACTTTCACTGATAACAGTCCCATTCAGAAAGTTGCCCTTCACTTTTTTTTCCCCCCAGATGACTAACATTTCCTCTCAAGTTGTTATTTTTTCATAAAAACAAACAAACAAATAAACAGACTCCCTAAAGCAGGCAGATTTTGGAAGTCTCAGGTAAAGCAGACCACCCTCTAAGCCTGGGCATGCCAGAACTGCCTACTGCAGTCACTAGTACAAATGCAAAGGGCTACTTGCTCTAAACTTAGGTGAAGACAAAAAAAGCAATTGTCAGATTAAAGTAAGTACTTCTCGTATTAAGTTATTTTACCAAATTAATCACTACTTTTACAATCGAACACCCTGCGGAAAATGTCTTCCACAGAGAAATCTGCTTCCAGGTCCACATTTCCATAACTCCGGTCCTCCAACACTTTCATTTAGGATTAAAGCAGTTCAGGAGTATGCTGTAACCCCAATTCCTACTAACTGAGACAGGACAAGAAAGCCAGGCCTTCAAGGTTCTTCAGTCCAGGCTAGGGCTGCACAGTGGAGTCAAATCATGTGTAGAGGTCACTTACAGCAAGGACATGCCTAACAAGAAATAGTCCACAGTGGAATTTCCTTTACCCTTCACCTCCCTAGTCATACACACTTAACCATCATACCTATGGCTATAAGGAGGTGTCACATCTCACTAACTGTAAGAATAAGGTTTCTTTATATCCTCCTGACCTGTTTTGTAACTACCAATTTGTACTTCTTAATACCTTCAGCTTTTTCACACGTTCCACCAGAAGCTCCCCCTATGGCAACCACAGCAAATATAGTCAACTAGAGGCCCAGTGCACGAATTCATGCATAGGTGGGGTCTGGCCAACATGCCCTGATCTCGGCCAATCGAGTCAGGCCAGCTGGGAAGAGGGGACGTAGGAGGTTGGCCGACCGGCCCTGCCCCCAATCAGGATGGGGGGCTTATCAGGAGAGGGACTGGCCAGGGGGAGAGGCTGCAGATGGCTGGCAGGCCAGCCCTGCCCCCTGGTCGAACTCCCGGTCGAGGGGACAATTTGCATATTAGCCTTTTATTATATAGGATAATATTGTGATAATTATGTAGGGTGCCATCTGGGAACTGGAAATACTAAGGGGACACTTTGTAAAGTATATGATTGTCTAACCTCTATTCTGTGTACTTAAAACTAATATCAAATAATATTAAGTATAAGCTATCATTTTTTAAAAATTTCATTAAAAAAAATAGGTTTCTCCTTTACTTCTCTCATAGCATATCATACAGTCTGCAAAGTAGCCTTCCAGTCAAATCTTTCTGCTTTTTTTAAAACAAGTTTTTTATTGATTGATTTTACAGAAAGAGTGGAAGTGAGAAAAACATCAATTAGTTCAACTAATTTAAGCATTCATTGATTGATTCCTATATGTGCCCTGATGGGTGGGGATCGAACCTGAATCCTTGATATATTGGGACGATGCTCTAAATGAGCTTTTCTGCTTTTCGACTCAAGCCCACAGGATTAGAAGGAGGCCTCATGTCCTTACTCCAGGAATAACTACGCTTCAAACATAACCCTGTCAGCATTTGTCTCCTCCGGACAGGGGAAATGAAGTATAAGACAAGTACTCCACTTACACTACTTATTTTTCTTAATTTTTTATTGTCAAAAACATTACATATGTCTCCTTTCCCCCCACCCCCCATTGACCTCTCCCAGTCCGCTCCCGCCCCCCGCACAGGCCCTCACCCCCCTGCTGTCTGTGTCCATTGGTTATGCTTATATGCATGCATACAAGTTCTTTAGTTGATCTCTTACCCCTTCCCACCACCCTGTCTTCACTCTGAGGTTTGATGGTCTGTTTGATGCTTCTATGTCTCTGGATCGATTTTTGTTCACCAGTTTATGATGGCCTACATATATTTTTTAATACTCCGGTTACGTAAACGTTCCCCAAACCTTTCCCAACCCTGTGTCAGACTATAGCAGTGGCAGAATCTTCCCTCGAGCAGCAAAATGAGACACTGGAACACAGGAATAAGCAGAAGGGGCAACTACCAGGAGCAGAGTATCTACCCAACCCCTTATCTCCACTTTCTGTCCCTGGCCTCCTCTTTCAGAAACCAGCCATATAAAACTCTGCCTCCTAGGCACTTTTCCTCCCCACCCACCATTCCCCACACCCCCCAACCCCCATCCAAACTTACAGCTCAGGATAATGTCCACCTCTTGGACAGAAATATCATAAAGTAGCAAAGAAGAGATGGGCTTAAATCCTAGTTCCATGACTGACTAGCATTGTGTTAGCGTGAACAAATTCCTTGAACTCTTTCTCACAGTTTCAATTTTCTCTCTAGATAAAAGAATGCCACTGCTTACTGTACAGTGTTGGTTGGGAAATTAGAGAAATTCAGAGCCCCGGTGTTCATTAAGTAAATGTTCCTCTCCCATTCTGTCCCAAAGGAAAATATTGGGTACGTCATTTAAGAATGGAAGGGGATGAGGATGGATGGTGACCAGCATAATGTGGTCTTTTAAAAATTTCATATTCAAGCCCTGGCCAGTGGTGCTCAGTAGTTATAGCACCAGCCCATGAACCAAAGAGTCACAGGTTCGATTCCCAAAAAAGAGCACGTACTTGGGTTGTAAGTTCAATCCCCACCCTGGTCAGGGAGCATGCAGAAGGCAACCAATCGATGTCTCTCCCTCTCCCTTCCTTCCCTTCTTCTTTCTTAAAACACACACACACACACACACACACACACACACACACACACACACACACACTAGAGGCCCACTGCAAGAAATTCGTGCATGGATGGGTGGAGGGGGGTGTCCCTCAGCCCAGTCTGCACCCTCTCCAATCTGGGACCCCTCGAGGGATGTCCGACTACCTGTTTAGGTAGTTCCAAATTGCTAGCTCCAAATTGCTTGCCTGCCTCCCTGATTGCCCTCAACTGCTTCTGCCTGCCAGCCTGATCACTCCCTAACCACTACCCTGCCAGCCTAACTGATGTCTGACTGCTCCCCTGCCAGCCTGTTTGTCCCCAACTTCCTTCCTCTGCCAACCTGATCACCCCTAACTGCCCTCCCCTGCAGGCTTGATTGGCCTCAACTGCCCTCCCTTGCAGGCCTGGTCCCTCCCAACTGCCCTCCCCTGCTGGCCTGATGGCCCACAACTGCCCTCCCTTGCAGGCCTGAAACCTCCCAATGGCCCTCCCCTGCTGGCTATCTTGTGGTGGCCATCTTGTGTCCACATGGAGGCAGGATCTTGGACCACAGGGGGCAGCCCTCTTGTGTGTTGAAGTGATGGTCAATCTGCATATTACTCTTTTATTAGATAGGATAGAGGCCTGGTGCATGGGTAGGGACTGGCTGGTTTTCCCTGAAGGGTGTCCTGGATCAGAGTGGGGGTTCCCTTGGGGTGTGGGGCAGCCTGGGCGAGGGGCATATTGTGGTTTGCAGGTCGGCCATGCCCCCCAGCGACCCAAGTGGAGGCCCTGGGATCTGAGATTAATTTATGTTCTACAATTGAAACTTTGTAGCCTGGAGTGGAGCCAAGCCTTCTGCTCGCTCCATGGCAACAGCCATTTCTATTTGAAACTTTGTAGCCTAGAGTGGAGGCCTAGGCACTAGGGCTCCAGAAGCTTGGCTTCCTCCATACCCCTGGCAACCCTAGCCTCTTCTCTCTCGAGCTCCATGGCTACCGCCATTTCTGTTGGGATTATATCTTCTATAATTGAAACTTTATGACATTGAGTGGAGGCCTAGGCTGACAATAGCAGGTGGAAAGCTTGGCTTCCTCTGATGTCTGCGAAACCCAAGCCTCCCTCCTGCTCTCAGTTGTGGCAGCCATTTTGGTTGGGGTTATTTGCATAATTTGCTCCTGATTGGCTGGTGGGCATGGCTGTGGGTGTGGCTTGATAGGAAGTATGGTCAATTTGCATATTACTCTTTTATTATATAGGATATATATATATATAGATAGATAGATAGAGATATATAGAGATAGATAGATAGATAGATAGATAGATAGATAGATAGATAGATAGATAGATAGATAGATAAAATGCTAATATGCTGTCTGACCATCTGACTGGTTGCTATGATGCGCACTGACCACCAGGGGGCAGATGCTCAATGCAGGAGCTGCCATGATGCACGTAGAGAAACAGTACCAGGGATCTGACACTCAAAGCAACACTAGGCTTCCCCCAAGTGGGACATAGGCTCTGCCACCACCCCAAGCGACACCCCACCAAATGCTGCCGAGACCCCAAGGCACAAATGCAGCTCACAGCCCAGCCTAGCCCAGAATCGGTTGCTGTAGGCACTGGGTAATGACGTCACATAGCAACACTCAGCTTCTTCTCCCTAGTGATGACTAGCCTCCTTGCAGTTTCCTCAGCCCAGGAACAGGGCTTGCTTTATAGCAAGTGCAAACATTTCACACTTTAAACAAATGTGTATGAAGCATTTTCACATGCCTCATCTCATCTCATTTGATCCTCACAGAAATCCTGGGGTAGGTAAATAGGAGACTCAGTGGAATCCTCTTTTCTTTTCATTAGCCAGAAAAAGGAGATTTAGAAAGCTTAGAAACTTGACCTGACCGAAAAGAAATAAGAAATGGTGGACTTTGAAAATGACTTCATGTTTTCTCACTGCACTGAATATAGTCAACCACTGCTACAGTTAAATGTTTTACCCTTTGTTCTCCCTGTGTGATGTACAATAATAATCTGCTTCCGTGTTGATATCTACTGCTCTGTTGCTGACAATTAACCTGAAAGAGAAGTTGGGGTGCTTCACTGGGCTGGAAAAAGTTTAGCTACATCCCAAAGCAGGTCTAATTAAACAAGTTTATTCTATATCTATAAAGGGCTAAGTTGACTCATGCATGTGTGATACACACAAAGCTCTTGCTGGCACCAATCGCACATGTGTGTTTCAATCTGTCATTGTCAATCATAAAATTGGCTGACACTTCTATTATAGAGAAAGGGTGAATAGCGATATTAAAATACTTCTTCTAATTCATTTACTTTCAATGTGCACAAATTTATGCACCAGGACATTAGTGTGTGTGTGTGTGTGTGTGTGTGTGTAAAAATTATCCTCTTCTGGTGAAGATGAACAAAAATAAATAATAATAATAATAATAATAATAATAATAATAATAATAAATAATATTCAAGAGAAAATAATGAGATCAGGTAATCTAAAGTGTTTTTTATAATTTTAGATTTCATTGTCAGAGGAAAAGTTCCAAAAATCATACAAAAAGAATGAACACACACACGTACATACTAGTTTTAGTTAGTCCAAAATTAAAAGAAAAACACAACAGAAATCAACTTTTAGCTTTCAGGATGACACCAAGTAACTGAACCTTAAAAAAAAAATCACACAAAAAAATCTTTTCATAGATAGTCCCTGCTCTAGGTAAAAGCTTTCACCATCAATGCTTTTAAAGGCTGCAGCTGGACTCAGGGTCAAATGTACTAGCCGTTGTGTGTGTGTTGGGGGTGGAGTGTGTCAGGAATGAATGTGGTTATCAAGGCATTTCTAAGTAACAATATTAGAGTGAGGGTCATGGGAAAAGAAGTCTTGCTCACCCTACTTCCTGGCTGCATTTTCAGTGCATAAGCCGTAAGCAACTCATATTTACAAAATGGAACAAGAGAAGAGGGGCTTATAAAATGATGGGGTTGAAGTGCCACTCAATATATACACTCTCAGTTTTACTTTTTAAGTCTTTATTATTTAGAGTTTTTAAGTATTTAACAGCTCTAGAAATAGTTTAAAAGACTTGTATAGCATACTTTGCTGTGCAAAATATTTAATCCTCACAGCTTTAGTAAATTGAGTTAGGTTACAGTATTTTTATTCAAGTCCATCACACAAATAAAACTCAATTAAGAAAGAAAACAGTCATAGTATACCTATTTTATCGTTCTCAAGGGGAAAAATGAAATTTAAAGTTATTTTTAAGTCATAAAAAAGTATTTCTCAGGATTCCAAACTTTCAAATCTAGATTTCTTCATGTTAAAACAAGATTGGTTAAGTATCCTGTACTTGACATAAAATCCAAGAGCATTTTAGTTATCAAAGGTCAATAGTTGCTTGTTTTTTCATCGCTTTGCTAAAATTCACAGACAAAACAAAACATAACCCAGTTAACGGATCTAAAATTATACAAGTAATAAAAGCTACCTCTTTTTTTAAAAAGAGGACTCTAAGATAATCCAACTTAAGAGAGAAAAAAGTCTCTGCCATTTTTATTTTGTGTTTCCTTGTCTTAATTTTGGCATTTTAGAAAATTATAAACACTTTTCAAAAAGATCTCAAACTAGATCTAGGCTTAACAAACAGCTTTCTCTTAAGTTCAGAAGTACATACTTCCTTTAAACTTACCAATGAGAGTTGCCTCCTCGTTGCCTCTATGCTTGTTACTAAATTTAAGAGTCAGACAAAATTTAGAGAACTGACCTTGGCATTGGCTGCAATAGGCAGGGTTCTTCTCCCACCCACCCTCTGTCCCCTCCAATTCTTCTTAGATGAAAGGAAAACAAAATGTTCAAACCTGAAATGCAATAATAAATAGTTTTCACGTGTTCACTTTATTTGTAACATAACATTTCTACTCTTTTTTAAAAATATATTTTATTGATTTTTTACAGAGAGGAAGGGAGAGGGATAGAAAGTCAGAAACATTGATGAGAGAGAAACTTCGATCAGCCGCCTCCTGTACACCCTCTACCAGGGATGTGCTCACAACCAAGGTACATGCCCCCGACTGGAATCGAACCTGGGACCCTTCAGTCCTCAGGCCGAGGCTCTATCCACTGAGCCAAACCGGTTTTGGCAACATTTCTACTCTTACCTTTAGTAGTTAGTAGTCAGTAGAAGTAATCCTGCAACATTATCACTTTATTTAGGAAATATATTGTTTGCCAGCTTCACGCACATTACTCTCACTGATAAAAATAAAATCCCCTCCTTATGCAACAATAGATAAAATACCAATGCACAACGTTCTGATTCAACTGAGAAATGAGGAAGAAATATACAACTGTTAGAATTATTGAGTTACATTAACTCTTTAGCCTAGTATTAGATCCTTTACATAGATATCCTTTAAAACCCAAAACAAAGATGGCACTTAGCTGTTAGATTCAAACTTAAACATTTACCTCATTAATCACAGTACTGAGAAGCTTTGAACAGACTGTATCTGAAATATCAACATCGAGATTTTCCTGGTTATTTCAATGAATTTCAGTTCTTTCTTTCCTTCTTTCCTTCTTTCCTTCCTTCTTTCTTTCTTTCTTTCCTTTTTTCTAATCCTCACCCATGGATATTTTTTCCATTGATTTTTTTAGAGAGAGTGGAGACGCGAGAGGAGAAATGGAGAGAGAGAGAGAGAGAGAGAGAGAGATCAATGTGAGAGAGACACACCAATTGGGTGTCTCCCACACATGTCCTAACGGGCCAGAGATGAAGCCTGCAACCAAGATATGTGCCCTTGACTGGGAATCAAACCCAAGAGCTGATGGTCTAACCACTGAGCAAACCAGCCAGGGCAGTTCTTTCCACATGTAAATGACAAACTGTCATTAAAGCAATGTCTCTTTCCTACACAACCCCGATCTATACTAATAAAAGGGTAATACGCTAATTAGACAGGGTCAACTGACTGGCTATCTTCCAGATGTCCGTCTTCCTTCCTAACAAAGCCACAGTGGTGGGGGTCGAGGCAGAGGTGGTTAGGGGTGATCAGGCTGGCAGGGCAGGGCAGTTGGGTGATATGAGGCCAGCAGGGCAGGGCAGTTGGGGGCCATCAGGCCAGCAGGGGAGTGGTTAAGTGGAGATCAGGCCAGCAGAGGGGTTAGGGATGATCAGACAGGCAGATGAGCAGTTAGGAGCCAGCAGTCCTGGATTTCGAGAAAAGGATGTCCGACGGCCAGTGGCAGTTGGACATCCCCTGAGGGGTTCCAGACTGGAGAGGGTGCAGGCCAAGCTAAGGGACTCCCCTCCCCTGCACGAATTTTGTGCACTGAGCCTCTAGTTACTAATATGCAAGATAAAGGACATATGTAAATAGTTGTCTCTGCAGCATTATAATCTTTATAACCAAATCAATATTTGGCATCTATAAATAACTAGAGGCCCAGTGCATGAAATTCGTGTCGGGGGGCGGAGAGGAGGGGGGCACAGGTTAGTGACTCTCAGCCCAGCCTGCACTCTCCAATCTGGGACCCCTTGAGGGCAGGGGACCTCAGCCAGGGGACCCCCAGAACCCTACGATTGATTGATCATAGGCTCCACCCCTGCCCCAGCCTGCCCAGGCCGAAAGCCTCTGGCCAAGGCTTTCGGCCTAGGCAAGGAACCTTCAGGCCCCTCAGATTGCTGGCTCCACCCCTGACCCCTCGGTTCTGATAGCTTACCTCACAGTGACCCGGGTGCCAGGATGTTCCTGGGACACAGACACTGGCCTATGTATGCAAATTAACCGCCATCTTTGTTGGGTTAGTTTGCATACTCGCTCTGATTGGTTATGGGCGTAGCCGAGGTACGGTCAATTTACATGTTTGTCTATTATTAGGTAAGACAGGCTTCTACAACATATCTACAACTGTTTCTCTATTTACTTAAAAAAATCATTTCCTACACTGAATATTCTCTCAACTCCTCCACTCCTCATCAAAATATCCAAAAACATTTCAAGTACAAAAATAGTCTTCTTTTGACTCCTAGCAACCACCTACTATGTGCAAAACACTGTAAGGAATTCTAGTATGATTTCTTTCTCACCTTATAAAGAGGTTACCATGTGATGAGAAAGAAATAGCCACAAGAGCACTTTCTGAGGAAGAGGGAAGAGAAGGGGCCTGATTGTGGACAAGTCGGTGAGTGAAACACTCCTGTCAGAAATGCAGACCACTACTCTAGCGCCAGAGGAGGGGCTGCTTTTAGATCCTCTCCCCTCAGATTAGTCAATGTAAGTCTGTTACCATTTAGTACCACTAAGAAGTGTTTCAATAAAGATTAATTTTTCTGCTGAACATTTTACAAAGTAGAGTTAATTCAGTAAACAAATAATTAGCATCTACTCAAGGTAGTCACTGGGCCTGATATAAAACTTGGTGCACAGAGAAAAAGGTGATCAGGGCCAAGATGGGTCACGATGTCTAAGGCCACCTAGGATAACCATCAATGTTGACTGACAGACACTATAATGATCAGTAATAAAAAACAAAGGGAAACACAAAAGTTTTAAAGGGCAAGATAGGGTTAGAATTAAAAAATGATGCATGAAACTCATATAGCAATAGTAATAATTATAGCAATACTACTAGCAAAACATAATCCCTGACCAGACTGTGCTAATCTATTTTATTCATCAACCCTACAAAATCCTCCACCATAAAATCATCTGTATTTAATAGATGTAGAAACTGACCCTGAGAGAGATCAAAGGACTTTCCTTCTATATACCCATCTGGGGAAGGGAACAGGAAGGGGAGACATTCTTACATTACCAGAAGGCCATTATTATTTGTAACAAAATTAATAATTCTTTAATATCAAAAGACAGTGTACATTCAAATTTCCTGTTCGTTACCTTTCAAATTTGTTCTGTTTGTTTACAAATAGAGATCCTAGCAAAATGTCTCTTAACTCTCTTTTAATATAGAATAGTTCTCTAGTCCTTTACTTATTCTTTTCCTAAGTCGCTGACTTATTGACTACATAGCTCAGGCGTTTTTCAGGGTGCCCCAATCTCTGGTTTGGGCTGAGTGCTTCCTCAAAGTGATGCTGAGCTTGCTCCTCCATCTCTGGTGTGTCCTTGAGTCGAAGTTATGTGTAAAGGCTTGATCAAAGGTAGGGTAAAAACAGAATAAAGGTGGTTCCCTGGCTCTTTTCTTGTTTTAACAGAAAACTGGTCAGACATGCCAATTGGACATACATGTCAAATCTCAATGTTTTTCATTGAAAAAACTAAAGAAAAGACAACTTGCGTGGCTTGTTATAAAACATCAAGACCTTTGGAGAGAAATCTGTACTCTCCAAGTCTGTTTTAAAAGCATTCTATTTCCTACAAGAGGTGTTACTATTTTGTTGGTGCGTGTGTGCTTTTTAAATATATTTTTATTGATTTCGGAGACGATGGGAGAGGAAGAGAGAATCACTAATAGGCTGTCTGCTGCCTAACCCCCACTGGGGATCGAGCCCGCAACCCAGGCACGTGCCCTGACTGGAGATCAAACTGCGACCTCCCGGTTCACAGGTCAGCCTCAACCTCCGAGCCACACAGGCCGGTGGGTGTTGTTTTGTTTTGTTTTGTTTTGTTAATCAACTGAGAAAGAGAAAATAAGTTCAGAAAAACACATTCAGCCAGGCTGCAAGCTGTCTACAATCCAGTCCAGTTTGTCACATATAATTAAACGGGAACAACTCCCTGACCTGCCTGCCTGCCAGGCATTCTCGGTGCACCCAGAGCCCCATGATTTCTCAACCCAGGTTTATTCCCAGAAGGCAGTGCGGGTGAGGGGGGATTTCCACCAAGTTTTCCCTCTCTCCAGAGTCATCCTCGAGTGATAGCGGGAAGCCCCCGGCAGGGATCCACAGGAGGAAATTATGCGGGGACTTTGGAAAATGGAGAAGTACCAGAACAAAAAAAAAGCTTAAAAGGTCCACAAAATAGCGAGAGTTCCCGATCCTTATTCCTTTCTCAAGCCCACCGAGGCTTCAGGTTTCCCAAAAGCAATCTGTGGGTCCGCAGTCCTTCCTCCCCACGGCCCCACTCTACATGGCCCCCAATAGAAACGGCAGGGCCGTGGCTTCTCTGAAAGATAAGTCACAGGCCTGAAGACTAACCTCTCCTTCCTACTGTTTTCCGTCACTGTTCTGACTTCTGAGCACTGTGTATGTGGCCTTTCCACATTACCTATGCAAGCAGGGACAGCGTCCTCAACAGTATGTCAAACAACACTTACACAGTGGGAGTAAAATGTTGTCATATCACTGACCCGTACCAGTGGCCCTTAAAAACCCTGAGCCACTGGAATTCATGCAGATCACTTCCCAAATAAGCGATAAAAGATAAAATGACGTAGAATGACTTGGCTAGCAGAGTCATTTGGGGCATTTCCTCTTCCAGAGATTAGCAAGCTTCTTGGGAAAGAGGCCACAGAAAGGGGGATTCCACTCACTAAGGGGAAACTGAAGTGGAAGGGGCAGAAATTGCTTTTGACCTGGCACTGGCTTAGCATTGAACTCTGAACACATCAAATGAAAGGAACCATAAGAAAGTATTTACAAGAGAAAATTAGATGGGAAGTGAGAGATTGTTCGGCAGTCTAACTCTCCACTTCACAGCGAGAAGAGGGGGTGGGGGGAGGGGCACGTGGTCAGGAGGAAAGGGTCAAGTCCACTGACTTCTTTAAAAAAAGTGTTTCACGCTGCGCTTAATAGGCACTTCCCCATTTCAATGCTGTCTCTTTCATCGCTGCGAGCCAACTACCTCTTTACCTTCCTACTCGTGAACTCAGTGCCTCAAATGCAACGCTTCTATCTTTGGTTTCATAGCATCCATCGAATACACATGCAAAAATTAGAAAACTGAACGTGTCAGTCTGTTCGCTAAAACTGTCTCTGTAGGTAATGTAAGTTAAGTCATTCATTAGTAGACATGAAAGTTGCCGTGGTTCGCGTGCGATGTTTTTCTCCAACGTGCGGCATTCTGAAGCCATCCGGGATAAGCCTTTCACAACTCAAAAGTGTCTGACGCCTTTGGATAAGAGCTGAAAATCCATGCTGACTTAATGGATTCAACATCCGCGACACTTCCCACAGCTTTAAGCTATTTGGTATAGTTGCATGTGCAGACCCTGAGTATTTATATTAAAAACAAAATAATTAAAAAGTCAACACCATGGAGATTCTTCTGAGGGACGCCAGAGCCCTGGAGTGAGTTTAAGGCTGCATGGGATCTCCTCCTGCTGGCATTTTCACCTGCTGGTCTTTTGATCAAAACTGGTGTTTGGATTTAAAAAAATAATAATAATAATAAATATATATATATATATATATATATATATATATTCTAAAACTGCAGAGGTTTTAAAATATCTGCCTTTAACCCTATTTTTTTCGCAGTGAGTCCTGATATTTGTTTGTGTGTGTTTATATGCAGTATCTGAAGAAGGTAACCTTTTCCAGAAATACATGTCTCCTTATGACAGAAACACCTGCGTGTGAGAAAAACCAAAAATAAATAGCAGGTGTGTCCATGTTTCACAGATCTATTACAAGTATGCAAAATCAAACTACCCTTTGGTACCGCACAGCCCCTTGAGAACTATTTGCTGTCCTCCTCAGGCTTTCCCACATACAGCCTAAATGCTTCTCAAACTTGAAAAGTGCATCTGAACCACCTGGGGGATCTTGCTAAATGTGGATTCTGATTCTGTAGGCCTGCAACAGATCCTGATGAGCACAAAGCATTAAGTGGAAGCTACCAGGTGAACGGATGCTGGTGGCCCATGGACCCCCCTTTGAATAGCAAGACTCTGTCTTTTACTGGCACCAGGTTGGCATCATGCTGTGTGATCTTCCTTTTTTTTGAGGAACGTGGAGCCAACCACTTAGTGAACATTTCTTCTAAAACACACCGCTGAAAGACAGAGAGAGAGAGAGAGAGAGAGAGAGAGAGAGAGAGAGAGAGAGAGAGAGAGAGAGAGAGAGAGAAAGAATGAAAGCAAAAGCATATTTTACCCACTGATCCAATTTTGGCAACATATCTAAGAAGTACCTATGGAATCAATGAAACTTTTTAGTAGACATTTTATTTCTATACTATAGGAAATCTATTTTATCTTTTTTAAACAAGTTATAAACTATTCGTTATTTTTCTGAAGTTTAAGCTTTCTTGTTTAGAGCATAACAAAACTCTATAGGATACTCTGATCATGATAAAAATTCTTGTAAAATTAAACGGGTACTAATATTTAATAGACCTTACTTAAGGACTAATGCTAGAGTCTTAAAATTAACCCCACGAGCCCCACTCACTTTCCATGAATTTAACAGCTCATGAAACTGGCCTCAATGATCATTTTAAATATTGAGAATGGAGGTGTTATCTTAAAATTTTGTTCTTCACATGCATTACCCTGTTAAAGAAGACTACCCAATACAGCTAACATTTACAGAAGTTATTACCCTATATAATACCAGCCCAACAACCTAATGGCAGGATGACCAGAATGACTGGTCGACCAGTCGCTATGATGCGCACTGACTGCCAAGGGACAGACACTCAACGCAGGACCAGGATGAGCAGCTGCTCCTGCTGCGAACCCCAGGCCCATGGGCAGGAACCTGGCTGTGATCATGGCCTCCTCGCCCCAGGATCCTCCCCCTCGTTCCCTGCTGCCTCCTCTGAATACTACAGGCTGCGCTGCGGTCACAGAGCTGACCCCAGAGGCTGGGAGGTGTGTTGATGGCCGCCGCAGGACTGAGGCCTACTCAGCCACCTCTCATTGCTGTTGTCCCTGGGCCCGGCCCTGACAGGGTCCCCTGGAAAGGCAGGTGCTTTGGCTCCCCAGAACATGCTGGAACAGGGAGCAGCCACTGAAAAGGCAGGTCCACAGCCATTTGGTCAACTGGGATGAGCAATGCTCCCACACTGGGGCAATCCTGGCACAGGCCACACCCTCCTCCAGTGCACAAATCCTGTGCACTGGACCTCTAGTATTTATATAATAGTGGGAATAACTCATGGAATTTGATGTGTTTTAAAAATAAATGCTGCCTTCACCATGTATGTATATAAGGCAGATGTGGGGGAGGGGGGAGGAGGCAGGCAGACAGACAGACAGACAGACAGACATAAAGGGAGGAGACAGATAAATTATATCCACCTTTTTATGACTTTCAAATGTATTGAGGCCTGCTACTTCAAAACCAGAAAAGAGAGAGAGAGAGAGAGAGAGAGAGAGAGAGAGAGAGAGACGCAAGAATAAAAGCAAACTATTATTTAAACAGCCCACTTCAAGGAAAAAATGCAATTCCAACTTTCCAATTTATTTGACATGGCCTACATCAGCATTTGCATGAGGCTTAATCAAAGACATATGCCATTCTGACAGTCCTCGACAGGAAGGGAACTCAAGCTTTGATGTTCATATTCAGTGTTTCCGACTAAAAATCTCATTGTGAAAATGCAGCACTGGCTTTCCAGCCATAATTAAACTCCAGCCAAAGGAGGCCATCCCCATTCAGGGGCACACTCTGCACTCATCCCCACCCAGACAGCCTTGATACATAAGGTTTAACTGCCATGCATACCACCAAGATCAAACATAAGATCGCTGACTTCTCCTAAAGAGAGCTCAGCTGCCAAGCTGATCAGAGAGCAGAAAGATGACCTGGTCGAGAGCATGTCAAATCCATGACGTGTTTCGGCACCTCTCCTGCTGTGTGCGTGAGGCAGGAGATCACGGAGCCCAGATGGAAAATGCAACTACGCAATCCACAGCACAGCAAAACTTCCCAAGCAGAAAACTACCACTGTGTGTATTAGGCCAAATTAATCTGACTTGAAATTCAGATGACAAACTAACTAACCAGGGACTTTGTAGTCTTTAGAAACTCTGAATCTTAATTAACAAATATTAATGATTAGTACAGTTTTTATAACATAAAAGTTACCTCCACCATCTATATATATATATATATACCTATCCCGTTTTCCTGAACGTAAAACATCCCCCCAAAATAAGACCTACTTAGTTTTGCCTCTCGCTGTAATATAAGGCATCCCCCCAAAAATAAGACCTCCCTGGTAATATTTTTATTTTTGAAACTGAAAAAGTCTGGGCCACACCAGCAGTTATAAGGAAGTGGGTCGATTTAATGCTGCCGCTTGTTATACGAGGGAGCCAAAGAGGTCTGCTTGTCTGGGATGCAGCCAGCACTCACCGCGCTAAAGACATGAAGAAATTTCTTCACGAAAGAAAAATAGATCAAACAATGATTTCCATAGGAATGACAGCCTATCTCCAGACTCTTGATATTGCAATAAACAAGCCATTCAAGGACAATTTGCGCATGGAAATTAATGACTACACTGAAAATAGAATGGAGAGAAATCAGCGTGGAAACTTTGTGAAACCTAAACTGCAAGAGGTTGTGACTTGAGTGAAGAATTCATGGGAGAAAATCACTGACAGCTGCATTGCAAATGCACTAGTGCAGGCTACCTTGACAAGAAGTACTCATTTAAGGACAGTGCTATTGCTAAACATGAGAGATTTGGTCCACTGATTCTGAAAGAAATGGTGTCACAAGAAATTCACCAGGAAGTTCAGGGTTTGAATTGTTATGATGATGTTCCAGAAGATGATGGCATGACTGTCATTGAGTAAATCTTACTTTGTGTTCATACTGGTAAATATCAGTATCAGTAAATGTACCATAGATTGTTGTACATGGAAATAATGGTAGTAACAAGAAATTCTTGATACCGTAGGACTCACAGTTTGTCTGGTTATGCTGGTTTGTGATGACAACTACTACCATACCGTATACAGATAATAAATTTCCTTTTTTTGTGTTCAACAATAAATGTGTACCGTATTCTTCTTCATGGAAAAATAAGATATCCCCTGAAAATAAGACCTAGCGCATCTTTGGGAGCAAAAATTAATACAAGACACTGTCTTACTTTAGGGGAAACAAGGTATTTATAGTATATATAAAAGGCTAATTTGCAAAGTGTCCAGATGATAGTTCGACTGGGATACCGGAAGTTCGGTCTTTCACTATGATGTGCACTGACCACCAGGGGGCAGTGCAGAATAAAGGCAAACCCAGGCCAGCAGTGGGATGGCCCCAATTAGCCCTGATTGCCAGGCCAAACCTAGGGACTCTCCCCATGGATTTTGTGCACCAGACCTCTTGTTGTCTAATGAGAGAAGGGGAAAAGTGAATCTCAATAAATGCCAATTGAAAAAACTCCTGGCATTTACTCTGTAAAATATCTCTACCTGTGAATTATCAGTCAATAAAAGCAAATTCTGCACTTTTTTCTATACTATGAGAAGGTCAGCCCAAGGCAAGAGAGCAATCTCTAAACAAGAAAAAGGAAAAACATAAGCAATGGCTGGAGGGACTAGAGTGGGCTCTGAAGCTCAGGGCCAAGTGTCCCCAGTAACATGCTTCCTGAGACCTTTGCTGCTTAACAATGTAAAATAGTGTCACTGAGGTCCATGATACTGGCACCAGGCATGGAGAACCGAGATTCCAAACGTCCAGTGGAGCCTGCTGTAGATCAGATGAATACAAGTAACTCATTTCAGAAGTGTTTTTAAAAGTACTACTTTTTGGCATGAACATGCTCCCTGGTCCAAACAGGAAATACAACTAAAAAAAAACAAACAAAAAAAAAAACTTAATGAATAATCAGTGGAAGACTCGCTGGAGAAAACCCGGATAGCCGAGGACCAAAACTGGAGATCACATAGAGACTGGTAGGAGGGACGAAGGTGCAAAAGGGCTGGCTGGGCTCCCACAGACAGCAGCTGAAGTTCCTGAGAGATATCTCAGCTGTGGTGGGTTGCCACTGAGAACTCTGGGGTTGCATCCCCAAGCTAGCCCCATCATCAGAGAGCTCCAGAACTGAGAAGGGAACCCACTCTATATCTGCCTGTGAAAAGCAACAAGGGAGCTGTCTGCCAGGGAGAGACAGCAGGAAATTCAGGCACCCTCTTAAAGGGCCAATGCATAAAATTCCCTGTGGAGCCACCCAACTTGTGCTCTGACAGAGGGAGAGCAGAGTAGATGGGAGCTAGGTGAGCAGAAGCCAGAATTGAAGACTCTAGAGTTAGACCTCAAAAGGCAGAAACCCCAGTTTCCTGTACTGAGCTATTCCCTTCACTCTACAGGGTAAACTTTCTCACACAGACAATTGCTATACAGGCCACATTGCCTGGGGGAAGACAACTGACTCACTCTATTGGAAAAAACCTTGACCCTTACTAGACTGAGAATAACAATTAGCCTCTAGGCAGAAACAATTACCCCACCAAGTTGGAAAAAAAAAACACAAAACAAAAAAAAGCTCTTGTCACAGCTGTGGACAATTGCCTGAGGGCAGATTAAGAGGAATCCTATCAATTTACAGCCAGAGGCAGTCTCTGGAGGCTTTTAGTCCTTGCCTAATCTAATTAGTCAAAATAGCATTTGACATTGTAATACAGTAGAGATTGAGAGACATAGCAGATCTACCTAATACACAGTCACAAACCCAAATAGACAGCCAAAATGAGAAAACAAAGAAACAACCCACAAATGAAAGAACAAGAGAATTCTGTAGAAGAGAAGATAAATGAAATGGAAATAAGAAATTAATCTGAAACAGAGTTTAGAGTAATGATGGTAAATATGCTCAACAGCATGAAAAAAAAATGATATAGTAACTATGAAAAAAGAACAGTTGTAAATAAAGAATGACATAACACAAATAAAGAAGACTGGAAGAAATACACAACAGATTAAGGGAAGCTGAGGACCAAATCAATGAATGAGAAGACAGGATTGAAAAAAATCACCCAATCAGAGAACCAAAAAGAAAAAACAATTAGAACACAGAAGGACAGCTTAAGGGAGTTGTGGGACATGAAGTAAAACAATATTAAAATAGCAGGTGTTCCAGAAGAGGCATAAAGAGAGAAAGGGATAGAGAATGTGGCAGAAATAATGGCAGAAAACTTCCCTAACCCACAGGGATCAGGCCTAAACCAGCAACTGGACATCTCTGAGGGATTGCACATTGGAAAGGGTGCCAGGCTGGGCTGAGGGACCACACCCTCAGTGCATGAATTTCCTGCACCGGGCCTCTAATGAAAGAACAATGGGAGAAAAACAAAAATCACTAAATTCCCACCACCAGAAAAATCATTTGCATGATTTACACTTCAATGTTTTTTTAAATTATTAACAACTGGAGGCCTAGCACACAAAATGCATGCATGGGGGGGGGGGGAGTGTCCCTCAGCCCAGCCTGCACCCTCTCCAAACAATCAGGGACCCCTCAAGGGATGTCCGACTGCCCATTTAGGCTCGATCCAGTAGGATCGGGCCTAAACGGGCAGTCAGACATCCCTCCCACAATCTAGGACTGCTGGCTCCCAACTGCTTGCCTGCCTGCCTTCCTGATTGCCCCTAACTACTCCCCTGCCAGCCTGACCGATGCCTAATTGCTCCCCTGCCAGCCTGTCTGTCCCCAACTGTCCTCTCCTGCAGGCCTGGGTCCCCCCACAACTGCCCTTTCCTGCAGGCCCGGTCACCCCCAACATTCTTCCTCTACCAGCCTGGTAACCCCTAACTGTCCTCCCTTGAAAGCCTGATCACCCCCAACTGCCCTTCCTTGCAGGCCTGTTCCCTCCCAACTGCCCTCCCCTGCTGGTCATCTTGTGGTGGCCATCTTGTGTCCACGTGGGGGCAGGACCTTTGACCACATGGGGGCAGCCATCTTGTGTGTTGGAATGATGTTCAATCTTCATGTTACTCTTTTATTAGCTAGGATAGAGGCCTGGTGCATGGTGGAGGCCAGCTGGTTTGCCCTGAAGGATGTTCCAGATGAGGGTGAGGGTTCCCATGGGGCATAAGGCAGCCTGGGCAAGGGGCCTGTGGTGGTTTGCATGCTGGCCATGCTCTCTGGTAACCCAAGCAGAGGCCCCAGTATCTGGGATTTATTTATCTTCTACAATTGAAACTTTGTAGCCTGGAGCGCAGTCAATCCTTCTGCTCACTTTGTGGCGGCAGCCATTTGTTTACCTTCTATAATAAGGTAAGTGGAGGCATGGGCTGGCCAGGGCAGATGGAAAGCTTGGCTTCTTCCATCTCTGGGTGCAACTCAAGCCTCCTGCTCTCTCCACTCCTTGGCTGCTGCCATTTTTATTTGTCTTCTATCACTGAAACTTTGAAGCATTGAGTGGAGACCTGAGCCAGCAAGGGCAGGCTTCCTCCATCTCTGATTGCAACTCAAGCTTCCTGCTCTCTCCAGGTCCATTACTGCTGTCATTTTTATTTACCTTCTATCATTGAAACTTTGTAGCATTTAGTGGAGGCCTGAGCCAGCAAGGGCAGGTGGAAAGCTTGGCTTCTTCCATTGCTGGGGAAACCCAAGCCTCCCTCCTGCTCTCTGTGGCAGACAGCCATCTTGGTTGGGATTATTTGCATATTTGCTCCTGACTGGCTGGTGGGCGTGGCTGGTGTGTGTAGTGGGGGTTATGGTCAATTTGCATATTACTCTTTTATTAGAAAGGATTGTTAACAGAATCAATTTAAACATGGAATCCTTTGAGGCCAACCTAAATTCCCATTCATTTTAAGTCTTAAGCCAAACAATCCATTTAGTTTTGCAGATCATCTGGTGTCTGAGCACTTAGTAAAAAGCTGGTGAATTGAATGAAGGGGTGATTTGTTTGGATATCACAGTCTCACATACACCAGGTCATCTTACCATGTGGACAGCAACCATGATGTGGCCTCCGGGGTAGGTTCCCAGGCCCAGCAGATTCCCAGTTTAGGAAAACCGTGCCGTGGAGCCCATTTCAACCAGAGCCCAGAGACCACTTCCCCTCCAGAAATACAGATGAGGAACAATGATCGTGCTCCAAAGGAACAGTGGTTCCAAGGCTATAAATGTTGACTAACAAGCCAGGCCAACTGGGGCGTGATGACTCAGCCAACAGCAGGAACTGCACCAGCCAAATTCATCATAAGAGGCAAGGCTGTGGGTGAAACTACAACCTGGAGTTGTGCCTGGGATAATGTAATAAATAGCTTTGCTGATATGCTTTCTCTGCTTCTCTCTCTTTTCAAGCACCTGTCTTCATTTTTCTTTGTAAAATAACAGGCTTAGGATGTGCAATCTCTGAATGACAGGCAGAGCTGGTATGGCTCAAACATGCATATACACACAGAGAATAAAAAGAGGAGAAGGGAGGAAGGCAGAAATATGGATGAGGCTCCCTATTAGCAGATACCGGAACCTGGAGGCAAATGGCTCTGTTTGCAGCACTGCTCTGACCTCCAGCCTGCTGAGGAGTACAGGCTAAGGAAATGATATTACGCCTCCCAGAGAAGGCCAGCTGCTCACTCCTAGAACTGATGATCACTTAAGTTCTGAATCCATCTGTTTGTTTGCTTATAATTTTCTACTTGTTGCCAGGGAGACTGATGTTAAATAATGATCATGGCCAAAAGTTCCAACTGAGCTCAAAGTGGATACATCCTGCAGTCATTAGTCGGCAATAAAATCCATACCTGACTAACATGAAACATTGAAAATTCAACTGTTTTCTGGCAATATTCAACATAGCCAATATTTCAGCAAAAATAAAAAGACAATATTGAGTGGTGGCTAGAGAACTAGTTTAGGAAGCAAGAAATCTGGGGATGTGCCCTTGACCGGAATCAAACCTGGGACCCTCCAGTCCGAAGGCCGACACTCTACCGACTGAGTCAAGCCAGTTTCGGCTAAAATCTCTTTCTTCACCTTACTGTCAGTTGCTAAACACAGTGGATCTGACTACTTTCAAGAACTAAGTACAGACGAATTGAGCAGGGTCTGCTTTGAAGAGCTGATGCAAGGGGCCACTTATCAAGGACAAGAACTATGTGACCTCAAATATCTCTGTGACACCAGAGAACTAACCTTCTTCCCCAAGGTGTCTGCCCACTCACCTTCCCAAAGAAAACTTAACTGGGCTTCACATACATGCTAGACAGACACAACTTTACTCATGAAATATGACAACTCTTATAATTTTAAGTTTTTGTAAAGACATTTTGATTATTTCTTTTACACTCTTGACCATGATTCACAGTAAGGACTATATTTTGCAGTTCAACATCATCTACTATTTCATGTGTACTAATAGCCTAGAAACAAGTTTCATTAAATAGTATTTCCCTTAATACATTCACTATGCTATCTTTTTTATTCTATTTTTTTCCCAGTACTATTTCAACTCATTAAACTGATTTCAAGAACCCTCTAGGATCAAAACCCACAGTTTGAAAACCATTGGAACATTTGAATATAGAATACCCTGCATGAATGACCTTGAGTGCCAAAATAGCACATGTAAACAGTACATGCTAAATCCACATCAAATCCAAATGAGTTTTCCTTCCCTTCTTGCATGAAGCTAAACCAGGTCTGCATTTCCATGGTTTCTGTTTTTGAACTTATCCTCTATGCAACCCCAAATCATCTTCAGATGATAAATATTTAGTGATATTTATTATTCAACAGATGTCTAAGCTGCTGAAATCCCCTCTGAATACTTAATTCTTTAGAATTAAATACCTCAAGACCTCATCCTGACATTTTCCTCCTTCTCTAGCCCTTCTTCCCGGTTCAGGGGCTCTGTACCAATGCCCAGGGTCTTTCTCTCTTTGATTATTTAGTATTTCTTTTTACACCCCTAAACACATTCACGGTCAGAATACCCTTGAAATAGTTAAGTATGGGGGAAAGGGCTTTCTTATCTTTCCTGAAATTTCTCACAAGACTTATCTTACCCTCCTCCCCCACAAAAAAGAAATTTTTTTTAGTAACTTCCTTCTACCAAAAAAAAAAAAAAAAAATGAAATCATTTGCTAGATTTCTATTTTTTGGTGCACTTTCATAATGAAACTTGGGTCACTTTCTAATAATATTATCTTCCCCTCTAATGAAAACATGCTTTAACCCCTAAGGATATAAAACCACAGAAATACAGTTCTATTTCATATAATAGACATGTGAGTTGATCAAGAGAAAAAAAAAACGATGATTCAGAAGTCATCAATTAGTAAACTCAATAACTAGAAAATGTTCATTAGTGTATTTCTTGAGTTATGTACTCAAGTTCATTATTTTCATTAATTGCCTAGAGAACTCCATTGACCCAGGATCCACAAACACTTTTAACTTATATAAAATTAAATTCTGGTGTATTAATTATCTGAGCTTAAAACATCCTTTGCAAGAAACTACAAATACTCTTCAACTAAAATGAACACAGAGAGAAAACTTTATTTTAATAAAATGCACACACTGCTCTATGCTGCACTGCTGGTCATGGCCCTTATTCAGCATACTATGACTCCACATCACCCATGGACCCGGTTCAATTCAAAAGACAGGAACCACAGTGAGTCAAAATACAGAATAGGCACAGTACCCCAGCTTGTATCTTAGTGAACTGTTAGTTTAGGCTAACTTTCAAAGACATTCATAAGTACCCCTTCCCCAGTTCTCTTCTCATTTCTCATTTGCTATCTGCTTCAGTTAATTATAAGCAATCAATTTGTCAGCACTGTTACAGGATAACTCATTCCTGCTTCAATGCTTTTCCCCATATTGTCCTGTACTGCTAGTCTGTCTCCCCAAGATACTAGTCCAATCGTGGACATCACTCTGCAAGATACGCTAACTGTAATTTCTCTAGTGACCTCTCACCCTTCTAAAACCATCCACATATTTGTTCTTTTCACATATTTGTATTCTGTTTAGTTTGTACGCTTTTCAAAAATAGGAATCACTACTTCCTGACTCTTGTAAAACAACTATACAACTGGTATTTTTCCTGGTAGGTATTAGGTAGATCCTGTTGACATTTAGCTTTCTTTGTGTTGACATTTTGTTAGCCCTTTCAATTCTGATTTTAATAAAAAAGGAAAGAAAGCATTTGAACATGGCCAGTAGTCGTGAAAATGAAGCAATTATCTAATAAATGCTCTACAGCACCAGGAACTGCTCTTTCTCGTTACCATCTTGGCAGAAATATGTTCCCACGAAGCAAGTTAAATACAACAGGAAAAGAAATGAATTGGGGGGAGGGGGAAGGTCCCCTCAAAGGCAGATTATTGCTTCCACCATGTTTTAAGTCTTGTCCTTGGCTTACACATGTAAAGACAGAGAGAGGAAATTACTTTCCCCTATCCTCCAACTGGAGACAAGAGTTAACAAGATTACACAAGGATATAATTAGTTTTGAATCCAAAGTAAACATTAAATAAGAATTCTTTAGGTCCATCTGTTGTAGTTCAACCAGACCAGGAAAAAGGAATCTGACAGGCCCAGCAAGGTATCTCTTCTCTTCTCTGATGTTTGCTAACTCTTCATCAGGCCCAACAGCCACCTCCAGGCGTGAGAAGCCAGAGCCCATTAACAAAATTCCTTTCACACTGAAATTTTACAATTCCCTTTCCACCTAGTGGTGGAAGAAACATAAGGGACCCCATCAATTCTAGAAGTAGGGGTTCATAGGAATGGCTGCTTCAGATGGCAGTGAATTATCTCAAGTATCACGCACAGACACACACAAAAACCACATACAATAATTTGTACTACTTACAAATGTATATAAAATTCAATTCACTGTCCATCTTTTGAATTGTTTGTATAATGTTTAGCAGAGTTAGGTCTATGAAGTGCCATTAATAAAATTCTATTCACTCTGCACCTTTAAAGAACTGGCTTCACAGGTAAACACAGCTTAATCATTTTTAAGCAATTCATTTCATAGTCTCTAGATCATTTAAAAACTCTGCTAAAAAGATTGTGCCTATTTCCACAAAAACAGGGTTTCAGTAACCTTTGCATCATTCTGCCCACTATTGTTATTCATGATTTAAATAACAGAAAGTGCAGGATGCTGATACCATATTACAAAACCATACCTGATCAGAGTGGCCAGAGCCCATTAATAAAATTCTTGGCTTAGATTAATCTTTCTTTTTCTTTAAAAAATGAGTAGATAACTGTAGCATAACAACTTTGTTAGGAAGGATGAATAATAAATACAATAAAATATAAACCACATTCAAAACACAAAACCATGGATTACCAAAGTAAACAGAATATAACATAATTTGCTCAAATTTAAGCTTGACATGGAAAGGCAATGAATACAGGCAGACAGAGACCATTTACAGTAAAACAGCCAAAGGAACACACTTTTGCAGAATCCCTAAAGAAATCCCTGATAAGCACCTGAGATTTTGTTATATACCAAATTCCTTTCAACTAAATGCTTTAAAACTTGCAAGTATTTGGAGCAGAAATTAAAGAAGCCCAATTATCACTTTATTGAATCTTTTACTTTAGAATACTATGTTCCTAGCACAAGGCTTGATCCACAGTGGATGATTACTGATCATCTGACAAATGAATGAATGTAATGATTATAATAAATCTATGCGGGGAAAATGGCTATTCTAAATTTGAAGTAGAGAAAGAGGCTTCAGAGAAACCTAAACATTTGCCCAAGGTTGTACATTGAGTCACGTGGTCAGGATCACTTCCCAGGTTGGTCTAGCCCAGTGGTCGGCAAACCACGGCTTGCGAGCCACATGCGGCTTTTTGGCCCCTTGAGTGCAGCTCTTCCACAAAAATACCACGACCCGGGTGATTCTATTTTGAAGACGTGGCGTTAGAAGAAATTTAAGTTTAAAAATATTTGGCTGTCAAAAGCCATTTCAATCGTTGTACGGTTGCTATTTGGCTCTGTTGACTAATGAGTTTGCCGACCACTGGTCTAGATGATGCCGGCTCTTACCAGAAGGTAGAGCTCCCATTTCATGATCTCTGAGTCTCGAGCTTTCTCCTCTTAACTCTGACCCATCTGCTTCAGTATCTGTTACCAAAGATAATGTAATACTTTTTCCTATGAGGAATTTTCACATGAACCAGATTTGCTTCTGATAGTTTACAAAACATTACAAAGGAAATCAAACTCACCACGCGTTTCTGTGTCTTAACCCTTGAAAGAAGTCTATTCTCAACATACTTAAAACATAAATCTGGTTCTCAGAACTGTTGTGTTTATTAATACTAGTTATATTTTAACAGCACACCAGGAATGATTAATTTGTTCATGGAAATGGTGTGCTTACTGCAACCAGACAAAATGGCCCAGACCTGCGTATGTGATTTTTGAGAGCCTTGATGTGCCATTTCTAAAGGACTGAAGCGATAAACTGCTCAAGAGAGCTGGATAAAAGAAGAGAAAGCAAATTAAATAGCCAGAAATTAGAGAGAGGGAAGGCAAGGGAAAGTAAATAAAGGATGTGAAGTTTATAAATGAAGAAGTCACTAGCAAATTATTTACAGAGAATTGTTAATGGATTGGAAAGAAATGTACTTAACGAGAGAAGACTAGCCAGGCTGGCATGGTAGGGGTATCTTATAACAGTGCCGCCCTAGTGTGTTTACACACAGCATTTCTTTTGGGAGATTTCACTACGTTTTGTCACCGGCATATTTTTTCCTCACAGAATGACAAAAGCATATATACAATTCTGTACCTTGCTTTCTATTAAGTTTGTATCATAAGAACTATATTTAATTGATTAGATAAATAACTACTGTTGAAGTTTACTAAATTAGTTAAGTCATTTCTATTATTTTCTATTATAAGTTTATTAATATAAATAAAGTTTATTATATATAATAATTATTATATATAAATAATCTTAATTATTTATATATAGGTTGGGACCACAATTCCCAAACTGTATTCAGCACCACAACAAATGCACAGGGATGCTGTTGTTTATTAAAAACAGAGAAACAAAAATAAAAGCAGAGAAACACAGCTGGTGACTCAAGAAATGCGTCACCAGCTTAAGGAAATGGGTTACCTTCAGTGACTCAACTAATCAGGAGTTATCCGTGCTTAGGGGGAAGGTTCTATTCCTGGACAAACTCTTCTTATAGAAAGGATGAAGGACACAGAATGCTGGATAGAAAATTAGTATCACCTGCTATAGAAAGAGTACCTTTATTGGAATCATTGTTCAGGACCAATAAACCCTCTAAGGTTTTTGAAACATATCACTAATTTACAGTCGTATCAGCAGCATAGTAAAAGTAAGAGGCTTATTATGCCCTAATTAGCAAGAGGCATTAAAAAATCTTTTAGGTAATTAATGGTTAAAAAATGGATAGCCTACTTCTATATTCATTTGCATTCTTCTGATTCTTGGTAAAGGTTAACAGCTGTATTTTTCCTTAGTTAATCAACTGCCCTGTGTCCAGTGCTCACTTACCTACTCTTCTTCTTCCCCCATTATCTTGCAGATGCTAATCTTTTGGTTGTGGATAAATATCATCACCAGCTTATATCTGTTGAGAAAAGGTTCTCACTGGACAATACAAACACCTACATTCAAGAGGAAGGAAGAGGTAAAGGAATTTTGAAAGACTGTGAAAAAGCATGGGAAAGTTGGGAAAAGATTGGTGAAAGACCTAACATGTTTGGCCTAGTGGATAGAGCGTCGGCCTGGGGAGTGAAGGGTCCCAAGTTCAATTCCCGTCAAGGGCATGTACCTTGGTTGGGAAGTGTGCAGGAGGCAGCTGATCGATGTTTCTCTTTCATTGATGTTTCTAACTCTCTATCCTTCTCCCTTCCTTTCTGTAAAAAAAGTCAATAAAAATATATTTAAAAAAAAAAAAAGATTGGTAAGAGAAGCCAAGGAACAAGAAACTTCAGGAAGCAAGGAGTGGCTAACAGGGTCAAATAGACAGGGTCCAGAAAATTGGTGACAGTAAATTATGCAGCCCTAAGCTCTAGAATATCTCTGTGCTAAATTTTCACAAACAAAGCATACTCGTGCATTCAACAGCTTCATGGCAATAAATATGTATATGGCAGAGTACTAGACAAAAGAAGAGATCCAAACAGTAGTGTACTAGCAAGCTTGCCAAATTCGCGGGCCACAACCAATATTTTTGCAGCCCAGCCAATGTAACAGTGGTAAGAAACGTTTTTTAAAAATTCATAACTCTATTTTTACAACAGCCTGTTATACATAATTATTAATAACGAACTACAAATTTGCTAATGACTGATTACTAAAACTGTGGTACATTCATTTACCTTATGGGCCTTATACGCAGGCACACCATTTCTCTCCACTAATACTAGCAGCGAATGTTTTAGCTGCTGATTGCCACGTTATTAGTCTAATATTGACTTGTCTGGTTTGAGCAACAGGAAATATTTCGCTTCTGGGGAACAAGAAAAAATAGGTTTGTTGGCATTACGCTTGTTAGTCTGTGCAGTTTATTCAGTGTCTAGTAAGTTAATGTTCAAGAAAAAAATATTAATTTTTATTAAAATTAATACCATGTATTATTTTAAGATAATGATGACTCATTTATTTCAGCCCTTTGTATTCGGCATGTCACTATCAAAATAAACCTCCATTTCTATGAAAACTGAAGCTTTGGTTTTTTGTAGCCCACATAAACTTAAACCTTGTTTATTTGGCCCGTGTTAGCCTTTGAGTTTAACAGGCTTGGTATAGAGGAACCTGGGGTAGGCATGGGCACATCTAATTTGAAGGGCTGGAGCAGCAGAGGTAAAGAGAACTGAGAGCCTAAAGTCAAGTCTCTTCTCTCTGACCAGCTCAATAAGTAACTTTTAAAAAAAACTACAGTGTTCGTAATATATAAAAGATGAAGTGGTTTATCATTCCTAAAACCTAATAATTTAGAGTCCGAAAAGAATCATGTAAGAATCGACTAAATTTTCCATGTTAGAAAAATGAAGCAATCTAAATGTGTGAGCCTGAAGAAGCTTTAAAAATCATTATTTCTGATTTCCAGTTAAGTTCACCAATAACATCACATGTTCAGGGTCCCCAAACTCTGTGTCATAATGTATGTACCGCAAGCTTCATTTCAAATAATGGATGAATGTGAATTTCAGGCAGGAAAAATTCTTTAAAGGATGAAAGTCATATTCAATCACATAGTTGACACATGATCCAATTTCCTTTTGGTGACTAGCAAACTGCAGATGTTTCTTTACTCAAAATGCAACCCTCTCTGGCTTCACTTCCATTTCATATGTAGACTGCTTTAAATTACTTACCCATAAGTATCACCTTCAACCTGATAACTTTAAGCTCTAAATATGCTATAATAATGAAAAATATGCCAAAGCAAGGGAAATATTTGATATATTAGTAATGGTATAAATGTATATATAAATGGTATACGTTATTGTTTTAATATTTTAAATGTGTTCATGTGGACATGGAAGAGTAAATGACAAATAAAATAAGGTTTGTCATCATAGGAAGGCATAGAAAATGTTTTCCATTTTGAGCATTTTTAATATTGAGGTTACTTCATTTTTGTTGTTGTTGTTAAAAGATGTAGTATGATTATAATATTGACCATTTGCTGGTTTCTATGTACCAGGCACTTAATAGTCATTATTCTTATTATCCCAGTTGTGAAAATGAGAAAACCAGCGCTTAAAGAGAGTGACCCACTGGGCCACTCAGCCACACACGCACACTCAGCGTTTAGTACAGTGCCCCAAGTGCAGGAGGTGATCCCTAATTTTCTGAATAGATCCGAGTGGGTGACAAGTGGATATTCACATTCTCACATGAGATCCCTAAGCTGTGTTGACTGCCAAAATGGAGGTAGGCACACGTTACTCTTGGGAACAGAGAAAGGCTGTCTAAGAGATAAAGGGTGCACATGGCACCTACTAAGTCTTACCCACCAAGCAGTAACACACACCATACAGCATTAGCAGTGTGCCCTCCGTGTACGGAATCCAGAAGAGCAGGGCCTGTTTGGTCTGTATTTCCAAGGCCTAGTCCAGTACCTGACATACAGCCAAATGAGTATGCAGAGTGAATACACGAGAAACCTCCCCTTCTCTTTCGTTACATCTCTCCTGGCTCATCACACTTTGTTCCTTGCATCAACGCCATGTTTTTTCCCCTCTCCCCTCATCTTGCCACTCTTTACACATATGTAAAAATTGCTTTTGTCCTATATTCACATTATGAAATTTTAACATCTATATTGAAAAAAAAAACAAAAAAAAAACAACAGAAATATTTCCTCCTTAAATACCCAACAGGTGATTCTGTTTTTCCCAGCAAATACAAAGACCGTATCTGAATTTGTTATGGGAAGTATAACTTTGCTTTAAATTTACATTAAACTCTCATACTGCTTCCCATCATAAAAAAATGTAATATAAATGCTTATAAACCTATTAAGTTTCTGTTTATAATGGTGAGTTCCAATACAGAGTTACCATATGACTTAGCAATTCCATTCCGAGGGAAATATACAAGAGAATGGAAACATATGGCCACACAAAACCAGATACACAAATGTTTATAGCATTATTCATAACAGCAAAAACAAAGGAAATAACCAAAATGTCCATCAACTCATAAATGGATAATAAAATGTGGTGGCGTATCCATATACTTTAATATTTGGCAATAAAAAGAAATAAAGTACCATTACATGCTAAAATACAGATTAACCTTGAAAATATGCTAAGTAAAAGATGTCAGTCACAATAGTCCACAGATTGTATGATTCCATTTATTCAGAAATTCCAGAACAGGCAATATATAGAAACAAAAGTATATTAGTAATAGTTTCCAGTGGCTAAAGAAGAGAAAGAATGGGAAGCAACTACTATTGGGTATGGGATTAGTTTTAGGTCTATGAAACTATTCTAAAATTAGATACTGATTCCAAAATACACAAAGAACTCATAGAACTCAATAGCAAAAAAAAAAATCCAAATAATAAGTTTTAAAAATGGGCAGAGGACTCAAATAGACATTTTTCTCAAGAAAACACACAAATGGCCAACAGGTGCAGCAAAAAATGCTCAACATCACTAATCATGCAAATCGAAACCACAATGAGGTATCTCCTCACATCTGTTAGAATGACTTTCCTCAAAAAAATAAAGGATAACAAGTGTTGGCATAGATATGGAGAAAAGGAAACCCTTATGCACTATTGTTGGGAATATTAGTTGCTTCTGCCACTATGGAAAACAGTATGGAGACTTATTCAAAAAATTTTAAATAGAACTACCATGTAATCCAACAATCGCATTTATGGTATATCCAAAGGAAATGAAAACAGGATATTGAAGATATCTGCACTCCCATGTCCATTGCAAAATTACTCACAATAGCCAAGCTATGGAAACAACCTAAGTCTCCATCAACAGATACATGGATGAAGACAATGTGGTATGTACATGTATGTATAAAATTGTATTCAGTGATGAGAAAGAAGGTAATCCTGCCATTTGTAACAACATAGATGGACCATGAGGGAATAAACCAGACAGAGAAAGACAAAGGCAATACTGGATGATATCACTTGCATGTGAAATCATAAGGGGAAAAAAAAGACTCAAAGGTCAAACTCATAGAAACAGGAAGTAGATTGATGGTTGCCAGGGGCTAGGAGTAGGAGAAATAGGGAAAGGTTGCTAAAAGTACAAACTTTCAGCTATAAGATGAATAAGGTATGAGAATCTACCATAAAACATAGTCACTACAGTTGATAACACTGATTTATATTTGTCAATTATACCTCAATAAAGCTAAAAAATGTTTTAAAAATAAAATTGGATGGTGGTGATTGTTGCACAACCCTGTAAACATATGAAAAATCACTGAATTACACATTAGAAAAAAAAGATTAATTTTATGGTAGTGAACTATACCTCAATGATGCTGTTTTAATAACAAATGGCATTTTAATGGAAGGCGTTCCCATACTATGAAAATTAGCACTCTGGACTGGTATCCTCAAAATTACACATACAATGCTTTTTAACAAATGGTAAACAACATAAATCATGTGCACAGTTTCACTTTCTTGGCAATATCTCCTGAATTTGAATTAATACATATTATTGTCACTGATGAAGAGAAAATTCTTTCCCTAATTCAGATATCAATTCCTTGAATAAGCCTGCTCTAATTAATCTTATTCTGGTAAATATATGTAATAAGCCACAAATTTTTCATTAAGATATTTGTCTTTGTATACAAAGTTTCAGAACTGGTGCCAACATTAAGTGGTTAGTGACAACTTGTGGACTTCTGCATCCCCAAATATTAGTTTGACACACTTCCTGTAAGTCCAGTTATTTAATGGACATGTATGAAAAGTGTTTCATGTATCCAGCTCCAGAGCCCCAAGATTTGGTACCAATCCCTATGGAGTTAACTTGCTAGGGAAAAAAGAGGCAAACTGTTAAGGATGGCACCAGAAAGTTAGACCTTGGTTCTTGAGTTCTGGCTAAGGAAGAATTCAGACTTAAGATTCAAATACAAAGGAAAGTTTATTTAGAAAGTCACAGAGATAGAGAAAGTGAGCTGTAAAAGGCTGTGTGGAGTCAGGAAACAAGTTACAGAGGCAAGAGAAGGGCCCTTAGAGCTCAGAAGCAAGCAAGGCGAAGAGAACATGCCTGGGGAAGGAGAGGTGGGAAGGTGCAGACTGCTCCAGAGACAGCGAGCATCCTGGGTCCTTATCCCTAAGGGCTTTTATCTGAGGTCTCTGGAGAGAATCGCTATCGAATATGCATCAGCTTTTTCAGGGTTGTGATCTCTACTGATTGGTCAGTGCCAGGGCAGGGGGTCAATTAGTTACCAAAGCTGGTCCTGATGTCAGCCATGGCATGGGTCCACCTGGCCTTGCTGCCTTTCTAAGCCTGTAGCTGAAACACAACTGAGGCCTACCAGCAAATGCTATCTCTAGTTTGACCAAAACTCTGTCTCTGTGGTCAATAGGCCTGGGACGTTGTTCTTAATGTTATTTGATGAGGGCCAGAATCTCATTGTCTTGATGCTTACGGGAGAGGTCATGCAAGGGATTGTGTGAGAGTTATATGAGACTATTCTCTGGCTCCTGTGCTCCTCCTCTAAGGGGGTCTATCACCTGACTAGCAATATGCTGGGGGAGGATCCAAACTGCATGACCAGCGATAGGAAAGGTCAGGGGGTCTGAAGAGCATCCAGGAATAGGCGAGGGGAGGAAAGGTCACGCTGGAGGTGAGGTCTCTTACCCTACAATATCTGTGCTCCGATTCTACTTTCCACACTGGTGGCCTGTACCTGGCCTATCTACCATTCCTACTCTACTCATGTCTGTGTAATCGCTTACTATATCAAAATAATCATATCATCTAAATAAAATATGAAGAACACCATGTTTTTTTTACAAAAACATGAAATCTCAGCTGTGGAAAAGTCCTTAAAAAGTATTCCACAGAAGCAATGGCTTACTTTCACTACCAGCCACATTCATAATACCAAGCAATCATATACGGTCTACAGCACCTCTATATAGCGTGCATTTGTCCAGGTAAGGTAAAGATTCTTCTGGGGAAAGCCACCTTATACTTTTTTTTTTTAAATTAAATATAGTGGTGATTGTTGTTTCTAACTTCAATCTAATTTTTCTTTCTAGTCTGAAATTAATATTTATTACCAAGTACCCTACATTATGCTAGATACTTTACATTACCTTATTTAATCCTGCAAATATGCACACGAAATAAGTATGATTCCCATGTTACAGAGGAGGAAAACCCCACAAAAGCCAAGTGACTTGCTCACAGCCATGTGGCAAGTAAGTGGCAGAAATGGCATTGAAATGAATTGCTCCAATTGTAAAGCCCAGGTTCTTTCTACTATTAGGTTATTTGCTGTTAATGTTAAATTTTCAAGGAACATATGTAACACTAAAGTGTTCCAATGACTAAAAGATTAACCATTATTAGCACTGCACATGTGTGAGTGATAATGTTAAGCTTGGATAAAAATCAACCCCTCTCTGTTTCTTCTAAGCAGATTTAATGTTCATATTATTTGAATAAGTTGGGATTCGTTTACATTGATATATTCTGACAGACATGCAAAACACAATCTAAAACACACACACACACACACACACACACACACACACACACACACACACACACAGCCATAGCCTAAGGACTTAAAGTGGGAAGAGTGTCTTGCAAATGATATGGTGGTTCTGAACCCTTGTTTCATCCTCTCCCTCCTTCTCCTCAGTGGGTGTGCCCAAGCACCATACTCAGCCAGCCATGAATACCTACAGGATTCTAATTTCCTTAGAGTAGTCAGAGGAACCAAGGCTATAATGGGAAGAAAAGGACATGCACCCAACTGAGTTTAAACCTGACAATCCTGGAAGCATTCATTCACTTGCTGCTATACCTTGTTCAAGATTATTCAGGATCTGTTTTCTTTCTTTAATCCCTGACACTGGCCTTTTCCAGCTCTTGCTTCACTTTCCAAACTGTCCCAAAAGACCAGACTTCCTGTTCATTGCATCCTGTTCCCCTAGCCCCTGGGCAGAACTCCCCTGAAGCTCACAGACCCCTTAGGACATATTTTTAAAAATAATAATCTGTTTTGTCCTCTCTTGGTGATTCTGCAATCAATTCAATCATAATGATATCTATTGTTGTGTTTCACCCAGTTGTTAATTAACTGGAAAGGAACAAAGGGAAGGCGGAATATTACAGGCATGGCCCGTAAAGTCTGGGTGACACAGGGGAGGTATTTAACTGTCAGTCACACCTGGGAACAGGTCATTGGCCAGGGTGGGTGTGGTCACTACAAGGGCACAAAAGCCGAGATATATTAGCTCCTAAACAAAGGAGTTTCCTCTCTTACGGCTGCACCTGACTCCTGGTTTGTGGGGCTCTCAGCTCTGTACTCACCCACATGGCCCACAGCCATGGGACCCCACACTGAGGGACTGATAGAGAGGAACTAGCCTGAGGCTGAACTGGACCCAGCTCCACCATGGAACCGAAACTCTGCACACTGGCTTTGCTTCCAGCTATGCTGAATCCCAGCTGCATCTTCCGAGACCGGTTTAAGGGAAATGAGACTCTTGAAACTCAGGGGTGTAATTCCACAAAAATAAAGCTTTCTACCACATCTCATCCTCCCAAAGGGAGCCTCCAGAAATGCTTATTCCAGCGGTACCCCACTAACCCCACTCCCACTAGCAAAGGAGAAGGGCAATCCTCACAATTCTCTGGTAACGATACCACCTTTCCTGGACCAACTAGCTAACAGGCTCAATTCAATTTTCGCACTGAGCCAAATGAATCTTCAATTCTTAATTAAATGTTCTCTTTTCTCCCAAATTCCCCTATTCCCAGTCCCTCCGGCCCTATCAATGTCATCATTTTCTATTCTCACTAATAACCGCTGGGATGGTCTCACCTCAGACATAATTTACATTCACTAAACATCTGTGCAGCACGAGACACACCTAGGACAGCGCTTTTTCTGCGCTGGTGTCTGCTTTCATGGCAGAAACCAATGTGGAAGAAAAAGACCTCTCATCTGTCGTTTGGCCTGTTGTATTTTGTGAAACTTTCCACTTCGGACAAGTACAAGTTGCAACCATCATTTTTAATAACTTTTATAGACCAAGGAGTCTATAAAAGTTTAGGCAGAACTAAAACACCAGCAGATATGTCCATAAAGTCTCAAAGTCTACAATACTGCCTATTTCTAATTCTTAAATGCCAGCCTAAACTAATACTTTCTTGGTTCCCAGATCATAGTAGTTAATTATTCATTTGTTTAATAGAAAGAAAAAAAAAGCTAAATCAAAACCATGCCACATTTTATAATCATTTCCTACCGAACTGATTTAATTTGGGGGATAAACAAGCACAGGCTTTACCATTCAATTAAAGCATTTCCACTTCAATAATCTTGTTTATACAGAATTCTAAAAATATTTTTTTTTAAAAAATCTGATAAAGTCTTGAAGAAAGCTGAAATGATTAGGATTACAATGATACTGCCTAAAGTAAAGGAAAATGGTATGTTTTTATAAAATGTTATTATGCATTTTTTCCACTGGTCCACACAAAAACCCTAAAAAGAATATAGGGTATATGCTTTTCCATTTTTGAGGAATACAGGGTCTAGGACAAAGGACAAGAACCCACGCCACTACTTAGTGGCAGTGCCAGTATAAAATTCCAGCCCTGGTGATCGCTGCTGCCCCGAGTTTCCCAGTACAACCAGGCCAGAGCAGTTACACACAAAGCCTAGAGAGAGCAATATTATTTTTTAAAGTATATTTGTATTGATGTCCGAGAGGAAGGAAGAGGGAGAGAGAGATGGAAACATCAATGATGAGAAAAATCACTGATTGGCCCCAAACCTGGGCATGTGCCTGCCTGGGAATCAAACTGTGACTGCTTGGTTCAGAGGTTGATACTCAACCGCTAAAGCACACTGACTGGGCAGGAGGAAGCAAAGTGAAAGAGCAAACTTATAGTCCCCACTCCCTGGCTTAGTCACTCCGGAGATATTTAAAACCCTCCTCCACATCACGCTCCTCTTAGTAAAAATGCAAACTGATTCATGTTTAGCAATTACTGAGCATCCACAACGTGGTCAGAGCTGATGGGAATCCAGATATCCTTGGCATCGAGAAGCTTATATTCAAAGACTAAGTAAAATCAAATCAACAGAGACACACTAAGAGAATGCCACGTGACTGCAGGGGCGTAGATTGGAGTGATACATGCAGAGGAACATCTCCAGTTATCAGCAACAGCAGATCTCTCCAGGGCAGGGAGAGATCCTGCCCTGGCACCTTCAGAAGGAGTATGGCCCTGCCCACACCTTGATTTTTTACTTCTAGTCTCTCTCTCTCTCTCTCTCTCTCTCTCTCTCTCTCTCAAAACACAGAAACAAACAAAACCTGGAGAGATGGGAAGACTCAGACGTTTCTCTGAGGTGACCAGGCAGGTGAGGATATGACTGAACAAATGAGGACACAAAGAGAACAAGCTGGCGGATTGGAAACACTTCCTTTTGACACAGAGTCCGACACGGTGCCTGAGCCTGTCAGGGGGTGACAGGTAGTAGACAGGTGAAAATCAGACCCAGAGCTCAGCAGAATGAGGTGGGGGCTGGAAGCTGGGAGCAGATGTTATCACCAAGGAAAGCAAGCAATAAAAGGGCTAGGAAGGGACCCTTGCACACTACCACCATTTCAGAGGGCAGAGAAAATAACTGAAAATGAGAGGGGAATTCAAGAGCATCGCATACTGTGAAAAAGACACAGTGATGGAGGTGGGATCCAAAGGAAGTAATAACAGTGTTAGAAACGGTTACTTAAGGAAAACCAGGATTGACAAGCAGTCAGTATAAGCTTTTAACATCCTTGCCTATTGCTTCCTATGTTGACATCATTTTTTCTTGAGTACAGAGCTTTCCCAGGCTTCTCCGAATAGTGCGCCCTTTAAAAATTCACCCCTACTGTCTCTTATGCTGACAATGTTTCACTGTCCTTCACATTTTCCACCATCTTTTAAAACAGTTGGCAGGCTAATCTTTTATTCCTTTGATACTCCAGTGTCACGTAATAACTTTTTCACAGAAGGCACACACAGTCTAGTAGAAGTTCCAAAAGGATATTTAAATTGTCTTCTCAAGTTATTTTAATTTGCTTCTGCTTCTTAATCTCTCCCACCAGCACCAACACTCCTTCTATTTGAGATGCAGGGTGTGTGTGTGTGTGTGTGTGTGTGTGTGTGTGTGTGTGTGTCGGGGGGCGGGGAGGGAGCAAATCTTTCATTCAGACATTTTCAGGAATAAGAAAATTACATAAATGAAAAAGAGAAAATTCTCACCATGGCAAAGTAAAATCAATTTATATAGCTTCCATTTGCAAAATGATAACACGCGTATACAGGGCATTCATTTCTATTAGCTGCTTATCACTCCCCTCCACACAGGAACACACACCAGTGCTCTACATTAAATCATCACTTTTCTGGTGAACTAAAGAGAGAAATGGAGCTGGGTCTTTCATTTGGCTAAGCTCCAATATATGTTTACACACAAGGGAAAAAACTATTTGGTTTGTCTTTCATAAGCTCGCAAGCAGTACTGCTTTTGACAAATTGTGTGAGGAAATACCATAGAAATTCCACTACTGAGAAATGAGTCCAACTTCCAAATGAAAAGCGTCATTTTGTTTGTGCCCACTTTTTTCGCAGAGTAAAACCAAGGTTTGGGAGAGTGCTATTAGTGTGGCAACGTCATGTACACGGTGCATTTTCCCAATTTGTTTGGTTTTTTTTTTCACTCTACCTGACATTGACAACTCTGCCAGGATGGTCTCTGTCCCTCACAAAATACCTCTCCATTACACCAATAATCATCCAAATCAGATAAACCAACTACATAAAAAAAGTCATGGTACTTTTAAATTACCATCAGAAATGGAGACTTTTATCACAGAATCTAAAAATGTTAAAATCTGTTGTTGGGAATGCGGATTGTGCAGCCACTATGGAAAATAGTATGGAATTTACTAAAAATAAATAAATAAATAAATGGAACTGACACTTGACCTAGCAATACCACTTCTAGGAATATATCCTAAGAAGCACAAAACACCCATCAGAAAGAATATATACACCCCTATGTTTATAGCAGCACAATTTACAATAGCTAAGATCTGGAAATAGCCCAAGTGCCCATCAGTAGACAAGAGGATAAAAAGCTGTAGTACATTTTATACAATGGAATATTATACAGCTGTGAAAAGGGATATCTTACCCTTTGCAACAGCATGGAGGGACCTGGAGGGTATTATGCTGAGTGAAATAAGCCAGCCAGAGAAAGAGAAATGTCACATGATCTCACTTGTAAGTGAAACCTAATGAACATAATAAACTGACAATTAGTATAGGTCCAGAGACATGGAGGTATGAAGTAGACTAATATATCTCACAGGGGATGGGAAGAGAGACAGAAAGAGGTTAACCAAAGAACTCACATACATGTATGCATAACCAATGGACACAGACAATAATGTGGTGAAGGCCTGGGGTAAGGCAGAGGCTAGGGGGGTTGGGGGAAGTGGGAGAAGACTCGGGAACATCTATATTACTGTCAACGATAAAATATTTTTTTTTAAAAAAGGGCAGGCATGGACAAGAAATAAAAAAATCTATATTAATATAAAATAATCTACCAAGAGTTCATCATTAGTCTTATCCTACCCTTTTCCCACCATGTAAAAATTACAATTAGACAAATTACTCTCAAATGAAAGATTCAAACCCCTAGAAAAATTAGGGCTTATTTTTTCTTCTGGTATGCTTACACGCTTCTGCAACAAAGGAAAAAGGCTGGAAAATATGGAGATTATTAGCCCCTCAAAAGTATCTTACTAATCCACAATTCACTTTTTTCTAAGGCAAATTACATTCCTTACACAGAGTGTTGTACATGTGTGTTTTGCCATAACACTTTGCTCAGCATTACAACTGCATTCTTGACAATAAAACCAGAATACTGTAGATATGACCAATAGTGTATTTCGAATAATCCAAACGTTCCAGTTAGTGGCAATTCCACAGAGAAGGAACCAAATGGCCAGAAATATCCAAGCCGACGTTGATATTCACCTAGTCAAAGGCAAAGCTGTTAAAATAACTACATAGCCATTGACTTATCCTGTTAGAATCCTGCTCCTTTTTCTTTGCTCTAAGGGCAGTTATTAGAGACGTTGCTACATTTATACAAAACCCAGCCATTAAACTCAGAATATGGCAGCTGCAAAGATGAAGCACAGATTCCACGCACCTAAGAGCCAGATGCTCAGCAACTGGTTTTAATTTTCAGGATGAAAGTCAGTGAGAAGCAGGTAGCAAGACCTTGGTTGATGAGGCCAGATCCACTGAGGACACACTATCAGGAAATTAGATGCTGGCAGATGTTCGGCCGGTTGGAGGGAAATGAAGGTGGGCAGAGCTGCAAGCTGAAACGTGTGGATGGCGAGTGAAATTGGGGAGGCTGACACCTGCCTAGAAGCTGAAATGAGCAGAAATTGCCCTCCAGAACAGCTGGGGCCAGAACAGGAGCCATCAACTCTGGCAAGAAACAATATTCATGAAAGAGGTTCAAGACTAAATAACCCCTTTTCCTTCACCCATGTCTCATCTGTCCATAGGAAACATCTGATTGTTGCAAAGTATTTACTGAATGTGGCTTAATACTCTAAAATTGTAATCTAATCTCTCTCTTTATAAACCCAGAGAAGAGTAGCTCCTCTCTATGCACACACTTCTTGAATAAAATTGCACTTGACATCAAAGCAACACTGAACATAAACTTTATTATCATTTTTTCTTAGATAATCATGAGTAATACTTATTCCACCACAGAGTTATTTCATTCTAAGAAATGCCAGTAGTTGAAAGGATATTTGTTAAAGCAGTTTTTCACTGACTTAAAAGTTTGGCAGTTGCCTGAGTTTCGCACTTGCAGAGTTCCTGGATCTGAACTCATAGGGGGGGGTTTAAAAGGTGGTTCTTGGTGAGCCATTCTTCTCCACTGAAAGCGGGAAACATTTTCTGTTCTCCCAGAAACCCATTCCCTGGTCATCCAACGGGACAGCCCCTCAATGACTACCTTCTGAAAAAGGAAATCTAATGGAAATAAAGATACATACTGTTAAAAAGCGCCCACTAAGCTCCTGGAGAGAATCAGAAAAGGGCAGGGGGAAGTACTCGGCCAGCTCTATTTAACTCCACTTTGATGAGCGCCAAGGCTCCCATTTTAAAAGTTAGCACGAGTATAACTGCTTTAACTTGTCTATGTCTATGAAGCAGAGCCCTTAAAGCATCGCATTCCTAATCTAGCAGTTCCTAAAATTAATTGCAGTTCATTTGAAGAATACAGTAACTTCTGCTCACTTAACTCAAATTCTCATGACCGAATGAATGGATGCAGCAACTCCACAACCACGCCTTTGAGTAGGCTGGCCAGCTAAACAAGCAAAAGGGCTCTGGTGGAATAAGCTGCAGTAGGTCTTACAGGGTAAACAAGAATCCACGAGTTCCACTTAAGCTGAAAACAAACAAACAAACAAAAAAAAACCGAGGTGCAAATTTAAATACCAAAACTAGCCTAAAACAATAGCAGTTCTCACTGAAAGTTGAAGGATGACCAAGTAAATAGCACAATAACTATAGAAATTTTTTCATGCCCTCCCCAGTTTGGCTCAGTGGATAGAGCGTCGGCCTGTGGCCTGAAGAGTCCTGAGTTCGATTCTGGTCAAGGGCACATGCCGAGGTGACAGGCTCAATCCCAGTAGGGGACATGCAGGAGGCGGGCAATACATGATTCTCTCTCATCACCGATGTTTGTATCTCTCCCTCCCTCTGGCTTCCTCTCTGAAATCAATAGAAATCTATTAAAAAAGAAAAGTCTTTCAAATGTCTAAAAACTTGTCTTTTTTCTTACCTTTTATTTAATCCCTTCACTGTACCACCAAAAACTGGTAGCAAAGAGGGCCTCAAACATACCCACAAAACAGAGACGGACTTAGAGTGAAAAAAACACATGATACCTGGCTAAAGTTGAGTTTGTGAAACACAGCAAATGAAAGACGGGGGTACTTACCTCACCCTTTCTAAGATATTTCAATGTAACCTTTGCATTTAGGGTCTTCTTTTACTATAAACAACTATTTAACCACCATATTACAAGGGCATATAGCAGAGTACTTTAAAGGGAGGTCTGTGGACAGGAAGGGTAGACACGCTTAAGAAATTGTGTGCTGACCTCTTACTGGTGTACCAATTAACTGTAGCAACTCCACAACCACACCTGATGCATATTCTACATCAACTTACTGAAAGGGCAGAGAGGGACTGAAAAGACAGCTGCCATTTTGGATTGTGTAACTTGGCAGCCACCGTGTAGGCCGCGTGATATGTAAACTTACCTGAGGGCTGCCATCTTGAAATCACAAAGACCAACCACTCCCTTTGAATTAGCCAATCGCGAAAGACTGTGTGCTTGAGCTCCAATCAAGAGCAAAGGACAGGACAGGTCACGTGCATTAGGGATTATTTGCGTCACTAGCCCCGAATCATCACTCAACCAATTGGAATCGGCCAACTCAGTGGTTTGAGTCTGGCCCCACCTCCCTATAAAATTGCCATGTTTTTGGATATTTTTCCTCTTTTGCGTCCTGCCACTGCATCGGTGGGAGCAGAGAGCCAAGCTTGAGCTTGAATGAAGGCTCTTTTGCTTCCTGCCGCTGCGGCAGTGGGGGCAGAGGGCCAAGCCAGGGCTTGTAATAAAGGTTCTATGCTATTGCATTGGAATCGGCTCCCTGGTGGTCTTTGGGGATCATGAAATCTGGGCATAACACTTAGAAGCAACCAACTTCTACCACTCAAATTAGGTGATCTTGTTATTATGTCATGGATCACTAGCGTCAGGAACTAGGCTTTAAGAACAGAGGCAATATGACCAATAAATAAGTAAAGTTTGTGATAGAGAGAAAGCCATCATTATTAGGGCAAGAAGATTTTAAAGAACTACAGTTTCAATCAGTAAAAACAGCGAGAAAATGAATCATCGACACACAAGATATTATCAGCAGTATCTATATGACAAGAAATTTTGTTTCAGCAAAACGTCATCCATTAGATTAATTAAATGAAGTTGAAAAGGTTTTTATTGATTTCACAGTATCATTCACATTTAATTTGTAAAGTCATTTGCTTTGAATAAGATTGTATGAATAATAATTATAGTTTCATATTGTGTGTGTATATATATATATATATATACATATATATATATATATTTACCATGATAAATAATGTAATCTACATTAGAATCCACTAACTTGTTTTTTTTTCCTTTAAAAGAAGCAAGTTTGAGAAACAGTATCCTAAAGGCAGAGGAAAAGGCTGACTGAGGCAATTAGAGGAAGGAGACTGATAAGAAAGGAGAGATGGCCCAGATGCTATAGGACAGGGTGGAGTAAAGAATGTTGATATATCTTCCCCACCCAAGCAATTCAATTCCAAAGAGTCCAATTCTATTTCTGTCATTCTTTTTTTCTCTCTAACTTTTTTTTTTTGGGGGGGGGGGGGGGGGGGGGAGGGGAGGAATGAAGAAGAGTATGTGTCTATTTTTGCAATAACAAAGCCCTACTTATGGTTCTTTGAATTCAAAAGTATAATGAAAGAGAAAGTAAAGGGGGAAATATATGAAAAAGCCATTTTGAAATGTTTCTTTGAAACATGAAAGGAGAAAACTAATAAAGAAAACTAGCCTATGATTTCACAACTCAAACTTTGAGACTAGCACCGGTTGCCGAGCTGGCATGACTCAGTGGTTGAGCACTGACCTATGAGCCAGGCCGTCACAGCTCCGTTCCCGCAGGTTCGATTCCCGGCCAGGGCACAGGCCCAGGCTGCAGGCTCGATCCCCAGGGTGGGGCATGCAGGAGGCAGCTGACCAACGATCCTCGCTCGTCTTTGATGGATTGTTTCTCTCTCTCTCTCCCTCTCCCTTCCTCTCTAAAATCAATAAAAATGTATTAAAAAACAAACAAAGAACAAAGAAAAACGAGTACCTGTTAAAGAACAAAGTTTGTGGGATAACATTTGAGGGAAAGGGTGGAGATTTTGAGTCATACAGCATGAACTAAAACCCAGTTCACCAGTATCAAATGTTCTCAAGTATCACTCACCACATGGTCAAGTGACTTGTCATAAAATGAACAAATAATCTTAGCGATAAGATTTTTAATGATGTTCCCTCATTTTAGAGAAAAGGTAGGACCCAGAGAAGGTAAGTTACTTACTAATTAGCACACAGCATTTGACAGCACCAGAACTTAAACCCAGGTCTATGTCCATCCACTGAATAAACTGTCATCCATTTTCTCAAGAGCAGAAGTGAATATGAAATGCAATCATTCACTTGAAAAATATGTCAAGTATCTTAGATATATTTGAAATTGAAATCATCTTCTTAAGGTCTTCCTTTATAAGGATCTTTCCTAATACTCCACCAAAGACACCTTACATCATGAATCAGAGATCAAGAAGCATATATAACGCCTACTGGAACAGTCATGCATGAATTAATCAAAAGTGTATGCCAACATTCTTACCAGAAAAATTATTAACTAAGATGAAAATAATAGAAGATGCCTTGAAATGTATTGATAGTACAAAAAAGTTATAGTAAGAAACCATTAATTGTTAATGAAAACAACAGCAAAGTGCTAAAAAATAAAAACTGAAAAGGATAATGGAAACACTACTGAATCAGTAGGTAAAGAGAAGGAAAGGCTTGATTTCGAGATAGAGAAGGTGAAGGCTTTCTGAGACAGAAAGGAAGAAAAGTCAGAACGGGCAGGCTGAGGGGAGAGAGGCTCCCTCCTGGATCTAAGACAGCACGAATCAGGCTTCGCTGTCCTAGCAGCTTCAGACAGCAGGCATTCAGCAGCTGCAGCCCAGCCTCAGAGCATCCTCCCCGCGGGACAGAAGGTGGCTTGGTGGGAAAAAAAACAGTGCCATCATGTGACTTCAACGGTTCCTCTGCTTCAAATCTTTCCTATTTGGCAGCTGACGCTGGGAATTCTATTACCAAGAAATAAAATGTTTTCCTTCCATAATGAGAGAAGTAATAATCAAATGTTAAATTGCAGCCATGCTTTGCTTAATGACAAAGACATATTCTGAGAAATGCATCATTAGGAGATTTTAATTTCATTACTAAAGGCCTGTTGCATGAAATTCATGCAGTAGACCTTCCTCTTCCCCTCTCTCGCCCCCACCCACCCACCCCCAGCTTCCCTCGACCACCTGCAGGCACCCAGAACCGGGGCTTCCCTTGCAGCCCTGGCTCTATCTGCAAGGTTGTCCAGAAGGACATCCAGAAGGACATCTGGTCTAATTAGCATATTATGCTTTTATATTGTAGATTGTACCACCATCTGTACTCACACAAACCTAGATTGTATAGCCTACTACACACCTATGCTATATAATATAGCCAGTTGCTTCTAGGCTACAAACCTGTACAGCATGTTGTTGTATTAAATGCTGTAGGCAATTGTAACACTATATTTGTTCATCTAAACATATCTAAACATAGAAAAAGTACAGTAAAAATATGGCATAAAAGATAAAATATGGGCCCTGGCCAGTGTGACTCAGTTGGTTGGAGCACTGCCCATTTACCAAAGGGTCGTCGGTTTGATTCCTGGTCAGGGCACACGCCCAGGTTTCGAGTTCAATCCCAGAAGTGCAGGAGGCAGCTGATTGATGTTTCTCTCTGGCACCGATATTTCTCTCTGGCACCAATGTTTCTCTCTCTCTCCCTTCCTCTCTCTCTAAAATCAATAAAAAGATATTTTTGGGTGAGGATTTTAAAAAAGATAAAAAATGGTACATACGTAGGGAGCACTTACCATGAATGGAGCTTGCGGGACTAAAAATCACTTTGGGTGGGTCAGTGAGTGGTAAGTGAATGTGAAGGCCGGGGACATTACTGTACACTACCACAGACTTTATAAACACTGTACTCTTAAGCTACACTAAACTGATAAAGCAACAAGAGATTAAATCAAGTACAAGAGACAATATGCACTTAAGAGACACAATAAACAGGAGATAGATGAAGCTGCCGCTGGTGTTACATGGCATGCTACTTCACAGCCAACTTTCATTTAAGTAGAAAGAGTACAGTCTGAAATAGGGCAAAAACTATTGTGCAGTAAATACATAAACTAATAATGCAGTCATTTAGTATCATGTACTATGCACTGTACATAATAATTGGTGCTATACTTTTATAGGACCAGCAGTGCAGTAGGTTTGTTCGCACCAGGATCCCCACAAACACATAAAGAATGCTCCGCGCTACAACTTCACAGCACTAACCATAGGAATTTTTCAGCTCCATTATAATCTCTGGCCCCATCGCTGCTGACCGAAATGCTGTTGTATAGCACATGACTGTATCGCACTCTCACCACAAACCTACGAATCCTAGAAAAACAGCAGGATGTATAGTTAAGTGCATCAAGCCAAAGTAACAAGGCAGGGGCGTCTGTACGTTCATGAAACTTGCACTCAGGATTTCTTCACTTAGGAAGGGAAGAACAGATCTGGAAGAATGGGAATCACCTGGTTTCTGCAAGGCTAGATTCAAAAACCATAATAAAACACACAATGTTACTAGGAAAATAACTAGTTATCACAGTTATGTAAGTATTGTCAACTTTCGAAACACTAAAACTGATCGCCAGCAGTGAAGAGAAATGTCATTTGTAGACCCTCTGGCACCTCCAGCAAGAGTTAGCCCAGCATTTAGCACTCTGAGGTGGGGAAACTTTCTGAAGACGCAGCACGCTCTCTAAGAGGCAAGGAGGCTAGTCCCAAGAATTCAAGCAGGATTTGCAAACCCAAAGGAGGGAGGACTCGCATTTGTCTATACACAGTATGGAAAGAACGCAGATAAGTTATATTTTTCACAAATCAGTAAATATTGTTATCAGCAGTAGCCTCAACTTCAGAAATTGAATGAATGTGGGCATAAAACATACTTCTTTTACCCGGTTAAATAATGTAAGTGATAAGTAGATGTTCTAGCTTTTGGAATGTTTAAAATGAAAAAGGATTTGGAAGCACAATAGTTTCAATAAATTTTAAAAACATATTTTTATTAATTTTAGAGAGAGAGAAACATCAATAATGAGAGTCATTGATCAGCTTCCTCCTGCATGCCCCGCACTGGGGATGGAGCCTGCGACCCCTGGCATGTGCCCTGACCGGGAATCGAACTGTGACCCTATGATTCAGAGGTTGATGCTCAAGCGCTGAGCCACCCTGGAACAGGCTAATTTCAATACATTTTGCTAAGCTCCATCCTTGGGATTATTAACACATGCTTCACAAGATACTAATGCTGCCTTTTCCCGACACACAAATACCTCCCCCATGTTGTTGCTGACCTTGTACTTGACATATACAATGATGCTTCCCCTACATTTGCCCTAGGGATTGCTAGATCACCCAAAGGACTCCCCACTTTATGAAAACACTTCACCAGCCATCAGAGGCCAGAGATACCAGTACCTCTGTTCACTGGCTAAGGCACTCAGCAGCTTCCGTTAAGATGTAACTAGGAGTTCCTTTTCCTAAGGTCCTCTTAGTTAAAAGTGCAGGTCCAGTTCCTGAGTGTGGGGCAGGAGGTGGCAGAAGCTCCCGAGGGCGGGCGTGCTGTCCTCCTTTAGAGGATCAGAAGTTCTGACTGGCCTTCAGCCACTGCACTCCCATCCTCGGCGACTCCCCCAACACCCGGTTTACAATGCAAACCCCACACTGAGATGCTTGTAAAAACTTGTTAATGAGATAAAATCCACTGGTCCATGCTCACTTTGGTAGGACTGGCAGCGCCTAGGTGTGTTCACAGCAGCGTCACCACAAACTACAAATGCCTATGTTTTTAAAAGCCAACTTTGTGCCCGGTGGAGAGCCACCGATATACGTAGGAAATTAATCACAGTCTGAGCCTGTGTCCACGGGGATTTAAGACCAACTCTTGAATCCCTCCTTAAGGAGTATTGTTCAAGTGTTCAAATTAAAAAATAAAATAAAAAATTTTAAAAAGGCCAACAGTCCCCAACATTTTTTCCCAAGCGAAAGGATGGCTTGTGCACAACTTCACTCGGGATGCATTCCAGCGTCCAGGTGAGGACCGTCCCTCCCCTGTCGCGTGCAAGTCAAGAACACCCAGGAGCAAACTTGGTCGGCCACCAGCAGGGGAGCTCTTCAGCCTCTGTCCCCAAACCCATTCAAACAAAAGAAGCTCCGTCTCCTCCTCCCCACGCCTCAGACCCGCACCCCGCGGGGCCAGCCTGGACCCCTCGCCCCGTCCGCCCGCCCGCCCGCCCCACTTACTCCGCAGCGCCCCGATGAGCAGAGAGCCGTCCTTAATCAGCTCCTTGATGAACTTGTTGGTTCGCTCCAGCTCGATCTCGTGGCACTGCAGGCGCTCCCTGAAATCCGGGCTGTCCAAGTACGAGTCGCTGAACTCCAGAGTCGGCAGCCCCATGGCCCCGGCACGGCCCGCGGCCGCCGGGGACCCGTCCGGGCCGGCAGTCAGGGCGGGGGGCCGCCGGGGACCGTGGCCGGCGCGGCGACGCGCGCGATCGCGGGGGAGGGAGGACGCGCCGGGACGCGAGGGTGAACTCAGTCCGCCCGGGGGGCGAGGCGGCCGCAGGCGCCGGGGGTGGGCCGAGGCGCGGGTCCGCTGCGGGTGTCGCCCTCGCGGCGCATGGTCGCTGCAGCGCCGAGGCGGGAGGCTCCGGGCCGCGGCGGGAGCAGGAAAGTTCTCTCCGGCCCGCAGACACTTCCGGCAGCTCCGATCTCCGCTCCCCCGGACGGCGCTGTGAGCCGGGAGCCCCGAGCGCCCCGCCACTCGGGCCGTGCCGGGCCGGGCAAACCCTCCCCCTCTGCGCGGACGCAGGCTCAGAGCGCTCGCGAATGGGACCCGGGCTCCGGGACCCTCCTCCCGCTTCCGCGCTGCCCCCGCCACCCCGCCCCTTCTCCCATTCACCCTCCGGCCGCCGCCCCCGCCCGCACTGCGCTCGCGGGCTCCAGCCTGCGCCCTGGGCGGGGAGCCTGTCCCCTGCTGGGCTCCCGGCTCCTGGTAGTCTCCCTGGTGACCCTTCGGGGTCCGCCACGCCACGGAAGGGTCTCCAACTCCCAGCGGAGCTCTCCTACCCCTCGTCCTCCCCACCCACTCCCGGGACTCCTCTCTGGGGGGGATACAAACCAGCCTTCGCTTTCCCCAAAGTTGGAGAGAACGTTTGGAAGCCTAGTTGGAAGAGGCTGCTTGAAAGCATTCGTGTAGAGGAATGCATATAAACTTCGAGATTGGAAAGCTTTCCTGTCGCTTTCCCACCGCACACTTCACTCATCCAAGAACGTAGGGGCTTTTCTATTCGACCACGAAAGCTTCAGAAGCCCGGGGGCTGTGTATTGTCGTTTTTTTCCAAGTTGTGGTGAAGGTGGGAAGATTTTAGGTCTTCTCTGTAACCCCAAAGAGCCACCTGGGACTCAGATGGTTCTACTCCAGGAGAAAACCTGTTTGCCTCATAACACTGGGTCTTGTATGGACACCTGGATGAAACTGCCCCGGAGCTTGAAGATTTGGGGATTGTGGAAGCTGGCCGGAGTTCTAAATGAACGGCTAATTCCCACCAAGAGGCAGTTACCCCTCCTCCGGTAGGGGCTCACCTAATAAATATCTGTTCTCTCCAGAGCTTGACCGCCAGAGAAACTGCTGTGTTACGTCTAGTCCTGCCATCATCGCTAGGATTGCTGAGAACCAGTTATTTTTCTTAAGAATCTGCTTTTAATTTCTGTCTTCACTGCTTTGTCCATGTGAACCATCTATTAAAACACACACACACACACACACACACACACAAACTCTTCCACAGATCATGGGAAAAATTCCATTAAAGTGCTTGACATTTTTCCCAATTAAGTTTCAGAGACTGTCAAGACTTTAGTTCCAAATAGTTTTTTTAAGTACACATAAAACATTAAAAGTAGCACATAAACCTTAAACTAAGAGAGAAGGTGATGTAAACAGTATATTTGATTTAAACTTTTCTGATCCGGGAAAATTAGACTTAAAGACCTTCCTGGATGGTTAGACCTCAAATTATTGGAAGAATGGCCAGTCACTTTAATTCTAAATGTCTAACTTGTGTCTGTCAGTTAAACCTCCCTTATCTGGTATGGGGTGGGGTGGGGAGAGTAATCAGGCCGGTTAATGGAGTTAACAGTTAATGGAGCTACAGAAACAGTGGTGCTGTTTTCCACCTGAGTTTTTACATCTAGTCGTCACTTAGCCAAAAGACAAAATACCAGTCAGGCCAAATAAATAGTTTCCTTTCAACTTTTGCCAGGTTGCCGTTCCAAGAAACTAAATCCAGTGCCAGTGGCTGTGATATGAAACAGGATAAAATATAATAATCCCTTCCTGTTTTTCATTAAATAAAAGTCCTGTGATTAATTCTTTGAAAAAGCACATCAACAGTCTTTGGTAAGTACCATTTACTATGTTGGGTATCAATTTTCATTTTTTCTTTAAAAGTGTAGGACAGACTTATTCTAGATTCTAAGAAATGGGTAATCCTTTACCCATTCATGTGTGTGATTGCATGTCTTACACCAACTGTCTACATTTTTAGTAGACAGTTGAGAAGTGACTTATATGGAAAGATAGATAAAGCAAAGTGTAGTACCTGACCCCTCGCAGTTCTCAGAAGAGAAGACAGAGAAAGAACACCCATATCACATGAGGCAGGATATTCTCCGTACCAATAATGTACTAATAATGTGCTGATGCCATTATCAATATGTTTCCACTGGAGCCTACCGTTGCATTCCCATGGAAAAGGGGATTTTTCCTCTTACCCTTCATCCTTTAACCTCTAAAGTTTCGTGTGTTAGATTGGACTATTTTCCCTGTAGGCACTCTCAGAGTTACCCATGACTTATCCCTGTGATTCATCCTTTAATTATACCTGCTTGTCAGGCTTTGTCTTATGCCGTATTAACTCAGCCACTTGAGAGACACCAGAAACAGTTTTGCTTTGAGGTAGATTTATGGTCCGTTTTCCACTGTTGTTTTCATGTGTTATTTTTCCCACCATAATAACTGAACCAGATTCTTTCTGAAAAATAGGCTTTCTAAATAAAAGAGGGTCTACACACGGCAAACTTTTTCTAATGGGTTGAAATGTAGCCTCTCCAGAAATTTCCACTTTATAATACGTGGCCCTGCCAGCTGCACAGGGAGTTTCACAAAGACTATTGGCTGACATGCTCTTTGGCTTGGCTACAGGCACAGAGAAATGTCTCTGTTTTCTTAATTCTGAAATGGGATGTGTGGGGCTTTGTTTGTTTCTTGTAAAGAGCAAAATAGTGAGTTGGGGAAGGTAAGCAAATATATGATATTTGTAAATCTGCCTCAAGCATTTTCCTTGACCGAGATCACATCTAGCACTTAAGCCTAGTGCTCAATATATGCTCAATAGGTGTTACTCTTGGGTTGTTATTATTATTTTCAATTTATCTTTATTGTTGAAAGTATTACAGATGCCCCCCATTCCTCCCCATTAACCCACTACACCCTGCTCCTGCCCCCTCCCCAGACCTGTACCACACTACTGTCTGCCCATGGGTTATGCATATATGCATATAAGTTCTTGGACAATTATTATTATTTTTTTTAGTTTTGTAGACTTAGGCTTCCCAGACTCACTTTCTGAGACAGCAACCATCACCACCATTCATTTCTACATGGTGTTTATCTTCTCTAACAAACTCTGTGTCCATCCTATCTAATAAAATAGTATATGCAAATTGACTGTACCTCCGATCAAACCATGCCCATAAGCCACACCCACAAGCCAATCAGGAGCAAATAAACCCCAACCAAGATGACTGTGGCCACTGAGAGTAGGAGGGAGGCTTGGGTTTCCCCTGCAACAGAGGAAGCCAAGCTTTCTTCCTGCCCTTGGTGGCCTAGGCCTCTACTTAATACTACAAAGTTTCAATTATAGAAGATACAAAATCCCGACAGAAATGGCGGCAGCCACAGAGCTAGAGAGAGCAGAGGCTAGGGTTGCCTGGGTGATGGAGGAAGTCAAGCTTCTGGAGCCCTGGCACCTAGGCCTCCACTCTAGGCTACAAAGTTTCAATTATAGAATTTAAATAAACCCAAACAAAAATGGCTATTGCCACAGAGCAAGCAGAAGGCTTGGCTCTGCTCCAGGCTATTAAGTTTCAATTGGAGAACATAAATTAACCCCAGATTCTAGGGCCTTCACTTGGGTCGCTGGGTGTGTGTGGCCGGCCAGCAAACCACCACAGGCCCCTTGCACAGGCTGCCCCTTGCCCCAAGGGAACCCCCACCCTGATCCGGGACACACTTCAGGGCAAACCAGCTGGCCCTCACCCATACACCAGGCCTCTATGCTATCTAATAAAAGAGTATTTTGCAGGTTGACCATCACTCCAACACACAAGAGAGCTGCCCCCATGTGGTCAAAGATCCTGCCCCCATGTGGACACAAGATGGCCACAAGAAGATAGCAGCAGGGGAGGGCCATTGGTAGCTTCCAGGCCTGCAAGGGAGGGCAGTTGTGGGTGATCAGGCCAGCAGGAGAGGGCAGTTGGGGGCTATCAAGCCTTCAGGGGAAAGGTGATCGGGCTGGCAGAGGAGGGAAGTTGGGGGCAAACAGGCTGGCAGGGGAGCAGTTAGACATCATTTAGGATGGCAGCGTAGTGGTTAGGGGGTGATCAGGCTAGCAGGAAGAAGTGGTTAGGGGCAATCAGAGAGGCAGGCAGGTGAGCAGTTTGGAGCCAGCAGTCCTTGTGAGAAGGATTGTGAGAAGGATGTCTGACTGCCCGTTTAGGCTCGATCCTACTGGGATCAGGCCTAAACGGCCATCGGACATCCCTCAAGGGGTCCCAGATTGGAGAGGGTGCAGGTTGGGCTGAGGGACATCCCTCACCTCCCGTGCACAAATTTTGTGCACTGGGCCTCTAGTTTAATAATAACTTCCAATACCCTTCTTCCCCTAGTCCCTGATAACCACTATTCTACCTTCTGACTCTATGAATTTGACTACTCTAGGTACCTCATATAAATAGGATCATACAATATTTGTCCTTTGTGCCTTATTTCATTTAGATGATTTAATTGTTAATAAGAGAAGCAGAGAAACTGGCCAGTGTGGCCCAGTGTTTGAGCACCAACCCTGAAGGCTGCGGTTTGATCCCAGTCAGGGCACATGCCTGCGTTCATCCCCCGTACGAGGTGTGCAATAATTTTTTCTCATCATTGATATTTCTGTCTTTCTCCCTCTCCCTTCCTCTGTCTGAAATCAATAAAAACATATTTTTAAAAGAGAAGCAAAGAAAACATAAGAATCTGATTGTTTTTAAAACCATTTGGGCCTACATAAGTTTTTTATTCAAGAGATTGTCTAAGATACCCTTCTGCTAACAGAAAAAGGAAGTTCAAATCAAGCCCATTCATAGCAGGTATTGTTTATTCTGCCTTACCCTAAAGCATTAGTAGTAGTAGTAGTAGTAGTAGTAGTAGTAGTAGTAGTCGTAGTATTTTGGTCCCACACAATTCATCTCAGATTGGTTGATGTATGAAGTTGCATTCTCTGATGGGCAAGTATACATGTCATATCACTAGTGACAGCAGCATATGTGACTTGCTGCTAAAAATAAGATAAAGAATTCCTCTCAAATGCATACAACTCTTCCCATCTTCCTTTCCACGGTTGTTGTGAATCCAACGTAAATAATTCTCTATGGTTTGAGCCAGTATGACTCATAAATGCTATCTTTTTAGAATAAATGCAATAGGCTTAGTTTCCCATGCTAAGTTTGAGGTAAAGTTAGTGTAACTAAGAGGAGTTGTCTGTGGGAGAGATGTGCATCACTAATACTCAGGGTTGTAGAGTGCAGCTTACCAGAAGGGCCATCAGAGCAGCAAGTCAAGATCACTAAGGAAGAGCAGGAATAACTACAGAGTGTAGATCTGCTCCATGAGACAATATGACTTCTAAAGTACCTTATAGGCCTAAGATTTTATGATGATGACAGATTTCTGAAGAAGAGTATGAAGGAAGACAACAGAATTCTAAGCATGAAATCCTAGTCAACTATTTTTACCCAAAGCAGAAAAGGAGATTGAGCTAGAGCTAGAACTACATAGAGATAGACATGGACATAGAGCTAGGAAGAGAAAGAGAGAGATGAATTTATGTAATTTAGAATAATTTTTTGGGTTTGGGATTTTTGTTGTTGTTTAGGCATAGATTTTTATTTCCATTTCGTATTGCCCTCTTGTGGCAAACCACAATGTTTGCTGACAGAAAATCTTAAAGCAAACAGCAAAAGATAGAGACTGACATTTACTGAGCACCTCCATGTGCTGGGCATGACACAGAATGCTTATGTAAGTCGCCTCATCTAAGCTTCTCCACAATCCCGTGAATAAGAATGAAGTACTGCCAGACCCATTTTCAAGGGGGGGGGGGGGGGGAGGGGGGGATTATGATTCAAAATGGTTAACTTGCCTAAATTTACATAGCTAGAAGGTATTAGAATTTGGGTTTTCTATCCATCTTTGTAGCCAAAAAGGTCATAGTTGAAGAAAATGAAATGCATTAAACATGATATATATATAATATTCTCAGCATCTACCATGGAATAGGCATAAAATATTATGCCTATTCCATGGTAGATGCTGAGAATATTCGGGTAAACGAAAGCTTACCTCATTCTTGCTCTAATTAAATTTCAGCCTAGTGAGTCAGAGTAGAGACATTAATCAAATGGTCGCACAAAGGCCATTTATTAGCTGTGTGATTTTAGGAGATTTACCTTTCAGGCTCTCTGGCTTCCCCATACATAAAATTAGGAATTATAGTTGTCATGGCTATTATCCCCTATTAACTGCTTGGGTGTGCCAGACAGGGTCCTACATTCTTTACATTCATGACCTCACTTAGGTCCCTTCTAGCTCTCTACATGACACATGGCTGTGCTTCTTGACTCAGCATGAGGACACTCTTCCACACTGACAATGAGCATCACTTGTGGGTAATGTTCTTGACACTTCAGCCATGTGTGCTTAGAGACATGCAGCTGTTTGAAGAGGAAGTTTGTACCTCCTTATCTCTAACTGGAACCCTTTGAGGGGTGGCCTCCTCTGGATTCCATAGCAACTGCGTGCACACAGGAGGGAGGCAAGCTTTTGCTGAACAACTGCAGTCAGTGCTCCTGATCCCACTAGGCTGCCAGTCTTCAATCTAACTCTGGAAGTAGTAATTTTATGAGGATGAGGAGACACACAAAAAACCCCACCACAAACAAAACCTCTCGGAGAAACAGTGCTGACTCAGGCTCCAATTATTCTGTACAAGTGTGAAAGGTGCCCAGTGAAGAAGGCTCATTAGAAAAGGAATGATTCTTTTGAAATATGATGTTAGAGCTGTCTACAGAGATCCCAGGCTATGAGAAAGATGAATCAGTAGGTCCCAGAGCAAACTAAGCCTGATGCATTACAGGAGGGAAAAGGGACAAAAATGAAGCTGTCCTAATTCAGACACATCATGAGGAGGATGGACTCTTTGGAAAAGACAATCATACCAGGGAAAATAGAAGGCAGCAGGCAGAGTGGAAGACCAAATGTGAGATGATTGGCTCCGGCACAGAAGCCATAGGCACGCGTCTACAAAAGCCGAGCAGGACTGTTGAGGACAGGACATTGTGGATATCGCTTATTCAAAGGACTATCAGGAGTCAAAGCCAACTCAATGGCGCATACATGCCCACTCTGACTTCCAGACCACAGTGCAATGAATATCTCAGGACACATACATATTTATGATACATTTTGCATAACTCTTTTTTCCACATTTATACCCTTTGCTTTTAGACTACAAGCTTTCAGACCTTGTCTTGTTCTCTGCACTCCTTACACCTTTTCTATACCCCTTACACACTATTAGTCCACAGAAGATACCTAGTAAATGTTTTGAATGCATGAATGCCTTATAGTCTTCCAAAAATTGTTTCTTCGTTCCTCTGGTAGAGGCATCTGGGAAAATGTGTAGGTGAGCAGAAAAAGGGTTGGCATAGACGTCTCTAAGTGTTTCTTTTTTTAAAATATTTATTTTGTTTATTTACTAGAGGCTCAGTGCATGAAAATTCATGTACTGGAGCTGGAGGTCCCTCAGCTTGGCCTGCCCCCTCTCACAGTCTGGAAGCCCTCAGGGGTGAGAGACAACCCGGCAGTCTGGGGAAGGCGATGCCCCATCACACCTCTCTTGCTGCCATTGCTGGCAGCGCAAGCTTTGGCTGGCCCTGGTTACTTGAGCCTTGGGTGGCCCTGGGTGGATGGGCAACCACCATCAAAGGCTTGCCTGTGCCTCAGGCTGGCCCTGGGAGGCTGGGGAGCTGAGAGGACTTGGGGACTCCAGAGGCAGGCACATGGAATGGCCAGGCCTGGCCTTGCCACATGCCTGCCAACTCAGTGGGGCTGACAAGACTGGGCGCTGCCATCTTGTGGCTGTGGGTACCTCCATATTTGAAGGCGGGGCAGTCAGTCAGCATATTCCCTCCTTATTGGCTATGGGTGCCACCATCTTTGATGGTAGGACAGTTAATTAGCATATTCCCACCTTATTGGCTGCGGACCCTGCCATCTTTGTGGTGGAGTGAGGGTCAATTAGTATATTCCCTCTTTATTATATAGGATTTTTTTTTTTGTTGTTGTTGTTGATTTGAGAGAGAAAGGGAGAAGGAGAGAGATAGAAACATCAATGATGAGAGAAAATCATTCATTGGCTGCCTCCTGCATGCCCCTCCTGGGGATTGAGCCTACAACCTGGGCATGTGCCCTTGACCAGAATCCAACCTGGGACCCTTCAGGGCACAAGTTTATGTTCTAAACACTGAGCTAAACCAGCTAGGGCTCTACGTGTTTTTTGAACTCCACTGAGCATGAATGGAGGAGTAGAGCTCATCTGTGCCCTCAGCCCATGAGTCTGTCTGCACTACAACTGCTGCCATTCAGTGCCCCGGCCCTGGCAGAGACAGCAAGAGATGTGATGTGATGCGGAGAGTAACAAGCCCAGGAGGAGCTTAACTCAAATAAATGACTCCACACCAGCAAGGAATAGTCATAACGCAGTCAGAGTGAAGCACACTCATGAATGTGATAAGGAAGAAAATTGAAAAAGAACAGACCCACAGTCTTTATGTTTTGAGAATTTCAGATGGAGGGGAAAAGAACAAATCTGAAAGAGAATCTGCAAACAATAGTCACAGTGGCAACTTCTTTCATGAGAAATCAAGTAAAACACATATTATCCCTTAACATGTACATTAACCTAATTCTGTCAGTGTGAATTGATTCTGAAAATAGTATTAAAATTTTTTTACAAAATTGTGTATAATAATGACAAAGTTGTTTTTCAGAAATGATAGAATTCATTATGTTAACATTTATTAGTGATTTTTTTCTCCAGCTGCCAATTTATTAGATTTTATTGTGAGACAAAGGTGGATTAGTGAAATGATACTTAATTTACTAGATAAATAAAAGTAATGTAAATAGGTTCAATTCTACTTACTGTACATTTCACCTTTCTAATCCTTTTTCCTGTGATCTTTCAAAAAATGCTTCAATGACTTGTGAAGGTCTCTTAATTTTGTTACATTGTGGTGTCAAATAAAATAACTTTTACCATATAGTGAAATTCTTGTTGATATTGAAGATGGGCATTTGATGAATTGCTGTAGCTCTTCCAAACTTGCTTTCCGCCAAACTCTGTGTTATAGAAAGTTTCAAACATATAGAAAAGTTGAAGGAAATGTGCTCTCCACCTGAATTCAACAAATGTCAATATGTTGCCATATTTATCTCTTTTCTCTCTCCCTCCCCGCCCCTCTCTCTCTCTCTCTCTCTCTCTCTCTCTCTATATATATATATATATATATATATATATATATATATATATATTTATTACATAGGATGGATATATGTATATATATCCATCCTATGTAATAAAAGAGTAATATGCAAATTGACTGTACATCTGATCAGGCCACGCCCATCAGCCATTCAGGAGCAAATTATGCAAATAAAACCCAACCAAGATGGCTGCAGCCACTGAGAGCAAGAGGGAGGATTGGGTTTCCCTGGCAACGAAGGAAGCCAAGCTTTCCTCATGCTGTTGCTGGCCTAGGCCTCCACTCAATGCCACAAAGTTTCAATTACAGAAGATATATTCCAACAGAAATGGTGGCAGCCTCAGAGCTGGAGAGAGCAGAGGCTAGGGTTGCCCAGGTGATGGAGGAAGCCAAGCTTCTGCTGCCCTAGCGCCTAGGCCTCCACCCTAGGCTACAAAGTTTCAATTGTATAACATAAATTAATCCCAGATCTCAGGGCCTCTTCTTGGGTTGCTGGGGTGCATGGCCAGCCTGCAAACCACTACAGGCCCCTCGTCCAGGCTGCCCCATGCTCCAAGGGAACTCCCACCCTGATCCAGGTCACCCTTCAGGGCAAACCAGCTGGCCCCCACCCATGCCCCAGGCCTCTATCCTAATAAAAGAGTAATATGCAGATTGACCATCACTCCAACACACAAGAGGGCTGCCTCCATGTAGTCAAAGATCCTGCCCCCATGTGGACACAAGATGGCCACCACAAGATGGCCAGCAGGGGAGGACTGTTGGGAGTTTTCAGGCCTGCAAGGGAAGGCAATTGTGGGCCATCAGGTCAGCTGGGAAGGGCAGTTGGGACGGACCAGACCTGCAAGGGACGGTAGTTGGGGGTGTTCAAGCCTGCAGGGGAGAGCAGTTAGGGGTGACCAGGCTGGCAGAGGTGGGAAGTTGGAAACAAATAGGCTGGCAAGGGAGCAGTTAGACATCAATTAGGCTGGCAGGGTGGTGTTTAGGGGGTGATCAGGCTGGCAGGCAGAAGTGGTTAGGGGCAATCAGGGAGGCAGGCAGGTGAGCAATTTGGAGCCAGCAGTCCTGGATTGTGAGAAGGATATCCGACTCCCCTAAACAGGCAGTCAGACATCCATCAAGGGGTCCCAGATTGGAGAGGGTGCAGGCTGGGCTGAGGGACATCCCCTGCCTCCCATGCACAAATTTTGTGCACCCAGCCTCTAGTGTGTGTGTGTGTGTGTGTGTGTGTGTGTGTGATCCCTAAAATTTCAGCATACATCACTAAAGAATAAGGAAGTTTTCTAACATAACTAAAACTTAAAACGATTTAATAATATCATATGTCAAGTTGTTTCAAAAATGTTTTCTAACCTTGGTAATTCACTCAGTGGTTAGAGAATCAGCCCTTTGACTGAAGGGTCTTGGGTTTGATTCCAGGTCAAGGGCATGTACCTCAGTTGCAGGTTCATCCTGCTCCAGTCAGTGTGAGTGTATGTGTGTCTCTCTCTCACACATCTCTCTCTCTCTCTCTCTCTCCCTCTCTCTCTCTCTCTCTCTCTCTCTCTCTCTCTCTCTCTCTCTCTTCCCCTCCCCCCGTTCCTCCCTCCTTTCCACTATTTCTGAGAATCAAAGGAAGAATATCCTCAGGTGAGGATTTGAGGTGAGAGAGGGGATCTAACCAAGGTTTAAAACTCAGTTTTAATCTGTGTCCACATAACTGCAAAAAATACTATTTTGGAAGGCAAGAATAAAAGTTCATTAATCATCACTTCACTAATTCAGATTTTGAAAGAATTGAGCCTAGATTGCATGAAGTTCCCTTGGTACTGTCCTGAGGAAAATGTTTGCTAATCAAATTAGTGGAAGAAGATTGTGTTGAGCAGAACCATGCCAAAATCCCTGAGAACCAGAATTAGTTATTAGTGCTTCTAGGAAAGGACTCCTAAGCAGCTCTAACAGAGAGTGTTGTGCAAGATGCACTGTCTGACATATAGAGTGTGTGGTCAGTAAATATAATTTTACTAATTCAGTGAATGAAATTCTGGATACATAAGGACAAACAGCATCAACATCACCTGGAAACTAACTAGAAATACACATTCTTGGACACCCACCCTCCGGAGGAGGCCTAGCAGTTGTGCTTTAACAAGCCATTCAGGTGATCCTGAGGCTGGCTAAGGTTTGAGAACAGCTGATCTAGAACACTTCCTGGAAGGACTCAAGATGGAAGCAAGATTTTAGAAAAAGCATGTGGAGAATATAGTTTTAAGATTAGGCAAGGGGAGAAAAGGTAAGGGAAATGATGAGCAGATCCTATCTAGACGCCGATGCTGAGGAAGGCCACCTGCAGTCAGGGCCTCCAATGGGAACTGATAGAGGAGCCACACATTGTTTGTAATTATTTTTATGGAATGGTTTTGCCCTTACTCTCTTTGCTGACGTGAGTTTTGGGGGTTTCTTTTTGGTGCATTTAAAATAGCATTTGTTCACAGAAACGACTATCAGAATGTTTTATTTTTAATTTTAATAACTGATGCATTAAAATTATAATAAAAAAATGCTTTACCATAGCTTCCTGGATTCAGCTCACAAATAATATTTTTCTATCTATAAATATAGCAAATACTAGTAATCATTCTTAAAAGAAATTTTGAAGAATAATTAGTCTCATTTACAAATTTAAACCCCCTTCCAATTAACAACCTTTTAATTGACCAACATATAAACATCTCACATTTACTTTTTTCTTTTCAAAACCTAAGCAAAATCTTTCTAAATGATAAACACTCTTACAAATTTAGTAGAAAACTTACAAAGTGCCAATCATAAGTTTTCTTAAATATTCTACCAAATTTTTAAAAAGTTCAATTTAACTCTGCAAGTCAAACAACTAAAGCTTTTAAATTGGAGTAATTTAAAATAACAAACTCTCATAATCATTATAAGAATATAAAATATAAAACTAATTTTATCTAAACATTAACACTATAGTTTTTTAAATTCTTTATTGTTTAAAGTATTACATATAGTATTATATGTGTTTCCTTTTCCTCCCATTGACCTCTCCCCAGCACCACCCCTTACACACATGCCCTCACACCCCTAGTGTCTGTGTCCATGGGTTATGCTTGTTTACATGCATACAAGTCCTTTGATTCATCTCTTACCCCACCCCCATCCCCTGCCTTCCCACTGAAGTTTGAGGGTCTGTTTGATGTTTCTATGTCTCTGGTTTTATTTTTGTTTATCAGTTTATGTTGTTCATTATATTCCACAAATGAGTGAGATCATGTGATATTTATCTTTCTCCGATTGGCTTATTTCGCTTAGCATAATGCTCTCCATATCTATCCATGCTGTTGTGAATGGTAAAAGTCCTTTCTTTTTTATTACAGAGTAGCATTCCATTGTATAGATGTACCACTGTTTTTTAATCCACTCATCTACTGATGGGCACTTAGGCTGTTTCCAAATCTTAGCTATGGTAAATTGTGTTACTATGAACATAGGGGTGCATATATCCTTTCTGATTGGTGTTTCTGATTTCTTGGGATATAGTTCTAGAAGTGGGGTCACTGGGTCAAATGGGAGTTCTATTTTTAACTTTTTGAGGAAACTCCATACTGTTCTCCACAGTGGCTGTACCAGTCTGCATTCCCATCAGCAGTACATGAGGGTTTTTTTTCCCTCTGCATCCTCACCAGCACTTGTGGTTTGTTGATTTGTTGATGATAGCCATTCTGACAGATGTAAGATGGTATATCTCATTGTCCTTTTGATTTGCATCCCTTGGATGATTAGTGGCTTTGAACATGTCTTCATATGTCTCTTGGCCTTCTATATGTCCAAGAATCAACACTATAGTTTTCATTCTTTTAAATTGTTTCCATGTGCTGCATTCTAAATCTCCCTAGGCTTAAAATATGTATTTACCACTTAAGGAATACTGTTATTATGTCAGTTGTCTAAGGTTACTTAGACCAGATAGTTCAGTCATGATGCTATTTTTGTTCATAACTTCAAGTAAACTCATTGAATGATTTTTTTATAGTCACTCTGTTATTGTTTCATTACTCAAGTAGATGGTCATGAGCCATGAATCTGAATTCATAAAAATAGTACATACTATTTTTCTCAACTCATATAGAATGAAATTAATTCATTTCATTTAATTCAGATCTATCTATCTATCTATCTCTCTATCTATCTATCTATCTATCTATCTATCATCTATCTATCTATCTCTGTCCAGCTTAACAATTCCTGTTCCAACCCGCAAAATAGGTTCCATGATACATTAATAAGGAGAATTCCCATTTGTGAAAGTTCATAACACTTCATTTTCTTAATGGATTCAAATAAGCCTTCCAGAGTGATCATTTAAATGGAATTTGCCTTTTAGGACTTTGTTATAGACTGAATTTTATCAACTCAAATCCAAACATGGAAGCTCTAACCTCCCTTGTGACTTAAAAAAGGACTTTTCAGGAGGTGATTAAGGTTAAATGAGGCAATAGGAGTAGAAGCTCAATCCTATAAAATGAGTGCCTTTATAAAGGCAGAAGAGACAGCCCAGAGACTTTGTCTTCCCACCATGTGAGGACACAGCAAGGCTCTGTGTGCAAGCTGGGAAGAGAACTCTCACCAGAATCCTAACTCTGCAGGAACTTTAATCTTAGACTTTTCAATTTCCAGACTGTAGGGAAATACAGTTCTCTTGTTTAAGCTACTTCATCTATGGTATATTTTTTATGGCAGCCTGAACTTTAATAGAGAGACTCTGTTGCATAGTAGTAAAGGCAAAAATTAACTTAATAGGATTTGAATTTGTATTCCTTACAACTCTAAGGAATACTGTTTTGTTTTTTTTTTTGTAAATATCTCATGGAATTATGGATACCTCATGTAGGCTAGCATGACTTGCAATGATCATTGAAAATACTATTTTAAAACCACACAGCGCTTGGTTTTGGAGCATGTGCTTAGTGTGAGTACCCATTCTGGGAGAGTAACCACGTCATCCAAAAAAATCTGTTTACCCGGGTCAGGTCAGCCAGAGTCAGGTTAAATCCTGGGAAGTAGAACAGGCAGGAGTGTTATGGCTTATCCATCTTCCAAATGCAAGGCAGTTCTCTAATTGAGGGGAAGGGCTGAGGCAAGGTGAGGAATTGTTCTGGGTCCAGACAGTATCCAAAGTACCACTTACTGTGCCATAAGTTGTTCCTTAAACACAGGCAGAGGCAGCCTCGAGGTACTCACAGGCTACTGTGTGGGGAACAGGAGACCACTCACTGATGCATCTGCTGTGCTGTTCACTTGAGTTCAGCAAGACACAGGGAAGATGGGACTACATAAGAACCACACATGTAGATGGATGATAAAATGTATTTCTTTTCCCGACCGTTTTTTTTTTTCCTTTGAGAGGGAAACGGGTAACACAGGAAAGGAAGAACCTTTATTGTAACAATAACTCCCTGGTGTCATGTTTTAAGGTGGGTATCATCATGAAACAGGTGTTTGGGGGTCTTGTCTATTAGATGTCCCCTCAGAAGGAGGAGGGGTAACTCAGGACCTGCATGACCTGACTTTGCCTTTCATGTTGGCACTGGGAAAGCTGAAGGGGGAGTAAAACGAGGAGCAGAATAGTGAAAGAGCATGTTTGACAAGGCGAGGAAGACCGGAGAGGAGGGACTTCCCGGGTATTCCTCTATCTCAGGTGGACTCCAAGGGACTGATGATGACTCATCAAAAGGTGAAGGACTATTTCGTAGCATTCTCAGAAGCTAGGTACAGGCCTGAGGACCTATTGGTGAGATGTTACGATAATTGTTTTCTGCCCTTCTGGAGAGCTTACTTATATACAAAGGAGTCTGTTATTGATGAGGCTTCTTTAAAGTAGGACAAAGTGATACCTAACATGAGGATATTTCCTTCTCAAGCAAGAAAAAAATGATCACAGTTCTCTTCCAAGTTGTTTCAGACCACCTTCAACGATGAGTAAAACAATTAGTAGCTAAATCATTTCTTTAAAAAATGATTACTCCTGTTAGTGTAGGAGGCAGGACTCTTTAACTGTGGCAATATGGAAAGTACCATGTAGTTCTTTATATAAGAGGCAGTTAGCTAGACATGAGCTGAGAAGGAACAATGGGCCAGTTACAGGTCATCAGGGTGGAAAGCCTTGGGTGCCTTGCAACGGGCAAAACTGGGAGCACAAGTATTGTAGGTTGGGACCTTGCCTTTAGGGTGACCTTTCCTTCCCTAGCATGTCACTGGTCACGCAGTTTAAACCCCCTGACCTTTCTATTGCTGATCATGCGGGTCGGACCTTCCTTGAGTTTTCCTACCCTAGCATGTAGACCCTCTAAAAGGAGGAATGGGGGGACTAGAGAAGAGCCTCATTTGACTCCCATGCAAGCCCTTGTACCACCACTCTCTTAAGCATTAGGCCCTCAGGACAATGAGGTTCTGATGAGCATCATATAATTGAATAACAAAGCTTCAGGTCTGTTGACCACGGAGATAGAGTTTTGGTCAAACTAGAGATGACATCTAGGCCTCGGTTGTGTTTCAGCACCAAACCCAGAAAAGCAGCAAGGTTGGGGGGAGGGGGCGGGGGCGGGGCATGGACAATACCATGGCTGACATCAGGACAAGCTGGGACGACTAATGACACTTACCCAAGTACCAACTGTGACCCTGAGAGGACACACCTGGAAAGCTGATGAATATTCTATTGAGATCTTCACCTGAGACCTCTACTAAAAGTCCCTACCTTTAGGAAACAGATAAAAACCTATAAGAAGAAGAACCCATTGGGAGCTCTGAGTATGCCCTTGTCTTTCCTCCCCCTTTCTTCCCGCCAGGCGCATACCTTTGCTTTCTTTCTCCCAAGTCCAAGGGTCCTTCCTTTGCTCCTGTAACTTGTTTCCTGAGTTCATGTAGCCCAGCTGGCTGACTTCCTCTACTTCTGTGACTTTCTAAGTAAACTTTGGCTAGTATTTGAGTTCTTGGCTCCAAATTATTTCTTAGTTGAATTCACGGAATGAAGTCTAACTTTGCCAATAACATTTGGTGCTGCTTGCTATGAAGAGTTTTGGTCAAGAGAATAAAACTGAAGAAGATATTTTATAAACACCAATAACCCATTTAAATGTGTTGATTTTATGGCAAAGTAAGGCACTAATTTAAAATTCTATATCTTTTCCATAAATCATTCCTTGATGATGATGATTCTTCTTCTTCTTCTTCTTCTTCTTCTTCTTCTTCTTCTTCTTCTTCTGCAATTTCATCTTATGTTCTGGGTTTTTTTTTCCAATCTTTAATTTCTTTATTGATTAAGGTTTTACATATGTGTCCTCATCCCCCCATTAACCTGCAAACCCCCCCCCACTCATGCACTCACCCCCTGTTTTGTCTGTGTCCATTGGTTGGGCTTATATTGCATACAAGTCCTTTGGTTGATCTCTCCCCCTTACCCCCACCCTCCCCTACCTTCCCTCTGAGGTTTGACAGTCTGATCGATGCTTCTCTGTCTCTGGATTTGTTTTTATTCATCAGTTTATGTTGTTCATTATATTCCACAAATGAGTGAGATCATGTGGTATTTATCTTTCTTCTTGTAATTGCTTTCACTGCTCCCAAATCTCTATCTCCAAGCAATCCCTTGCTGCTCACTAGCTATCGCTACAATGGCTATCCCAAAGGTACTACAACAAGCACATCAACCTCGGGGGCCATGGGCCACATGTCTTGTTTATTTGGCCCATGTTAGCCTTTGAGGTTGACATGTTTGTACTACAGGTCAACATGTATACTTTGCTACACTTCATCCTTTTTCCTAAACCTGCTCTTCAAACTGCAATTTCTGCCTTATTTAGCTGAGAAAGAAACTTAATATGCAATCAGTCACCAAGACACATCCCTGATATCTCTGGTATTCACCCTCTCCTGTCCAGTCCCAGCTTCAGCAATAAGTCAGCTCTCATTGCCTGGCAATTAAAATAAGCTCTTAACTTGCCTCCCTGGCTCCAGCCAGCCATTCTCTAATCCATGTTGCGGCCAGAGTAATCTTTCTGGAAAAAAACAAGTCTCATCATTCTCTCCAGGGTTTAAAATCCCTCAGCGGTTCCTCATTGATTAATGGATAGAGTCCAAACTCCTTAGTTTGCCAAACCAGTTTTTGCTATCTCTCTAACCTTATTGATTGTCCATCTGCTCCTAAGATTATGTTTGAGTCAAGCTCAATTTCTTTAAATTCCCCTAATGGACATCAGCAGTTCAAGAGTTCTCTATGAGAAGTTTTCTGTTCTAATTTTTATGATTAAAAAAAAATACTACAAGTATATTTTGAATCATTTAGATAAGTGGTTTTCAAACTTGGGCACACGTAAGAATCATCTAGAGACCTTTAGGGGCTGACTCTGTTCAGGAAGTCTGATGTGAGCCCAAGGCATTTCTCATAAGCTCCTAGGTGATGGCAATGCTATTCTGTGCACCACATTTTGTGCAATAAAGTTTAGAATGATCACTTTCTAATTGAATACTACCACAAAATTGTCCCATCACCAAAGACTAACAAATAAAGGAAAGAGACAGACTTAATATTTTAAATAATATATGCATTACAAATGAAGACCAAGTGATGTCACAGCTTGCTATATGAATAAAGATCTGGAAATGGTTCTATATAAAAAAAAAAAGGTGAAGAAAGAACTGAATAACTCTGGCCTGGTGGCTCAGTTGTTGGAGCATTGTCCTGTGCACCAAAAGGTCAGGGCACATATCTGGGTGGCAAATCAATGTTTCTCTCTCACATTGATGTTTCTCTCACACACACCTTTTCTTCTCTCTGAAAATCTATCCTTGGGTGAGGGTTAAAAACATTGAATCATTATTTAGCACAAAAGAGTATAGGCATGATAAACTCAAAAGAGTCATAGCAATTGAGGCAATATGATTTCAGCAATAAATATTACTCATGCCATTAAATTGATATTGTTATTTGGAATGATATCAGGTTTGTATATATTTTGTAATTATTCTGTCCATCTGTTTTGGGTTTATAATTATATAACAGCTATAAACATTAGGATTTACCCTTAGCATTATGTTTCTACATAGTTAAGAAAACAATTTTATAAACCCTAGGTATAAGAGAAATTTATCCCTTTATAGTAGGTCTATATATGACGCAGTTTTGAGAAACGCTGGACTAAGCCAAGTTATGTCTCTTTGCATTTGATCCTGTTGTCACCTCTGCCTGGAGTAACCTTCGTTAATCCCTTGTCACCCTTAACCACCCTGCCGTGTCCACTTAGCAAACAGCTACTTTTCCCTATGGCTCCTTTTCAAAGACCCATAGTCAACTTTACACTAAAACTTGTATTATACTCATTTCTTTCATAAAATCTTTAACACTTTGCTAACACTTGAGTGTGTGAGTTTGCTTAATTTGTTCACTGTCTTTTCTATTCTAAGATCAAGGGTCTTCTTTGTACTTGGTCAATGCTTGGCATAACATAGTTGCTCAATAAATGTTTTCTGAATATATTAATGATGTAAAACTTGGTTCTTAGACAGAAAGAGTATACCAACATACCACATGTTCACATTTGTGGGTGAAAAAAAAGTTCAGAGTATAAAATAATTTTAGTATTCTTCTATGTGTAATTTGATTCCAGTATGGTAATTCAAAAGCCTTACTTGTCTTCTAGAGAATCTGTTGAAGTCTGTATTTTTGCTAATTTTTCCAGAGATCTAATTGTTGAGGTCAAAGCTTAGAATGTTTTTAAATAATGTGAAAAGAACATTATGATTACATTTTGGTTGATGCATCATCAGGACTAAAAATAGAATGGAAAACTGAAAAAGCTTTACTCAAACCCCCAGCCAAAGTATGGTTCAACATTGTGGGTGAATTGGAATTGTGGTTAACTTTCAACTTGGAGTTATGCAAGATAAATTCTGTAGACCAGAGAGCCTTCGTGTTTTGGTTTTGCCTTTGGGTGTTAGCACCTTCACTGGAGCTGGGAGACAGTGAAATTCTTTGCCTTTACGAAGAGGACAAAGCCTAAAGTACATTTTGGCTTTTTTTGATAACGAGATTGACTTTCTGGCTTATGTGTAGCCCCTCACTGAATTAACCAGGGTGATGGACAGTGTGGGGTTGGGGTTAAGATGAGGAACTGGGGACCCAGAATGGGTTCCATCCAATCTGTCCCGGATGTACAAATATGACTGTATTACTGCACAAATAGTGTTAGAGAAAATAGCTCTGATGGAACAAAAGTGGGCTGGCAAAGTACAGAACTAGATTTTTATTTCACGTGCATAGCTGCTGCCACTTTATTATCAGAACAAGACTCTTTTGACCCTAAAAGCCATACATTTTTATATAGCTCAGTGGTTTTGGAGAAAAAAAATTAATTCATTTATGTCTCCAACTGAGCATTTCTCTACTTACAATAAACAATCTAAGAAGGCGATTTCTATTCCAACTCCTTCAGAGTTATTAATTTTATTCTCTAGCAATATGAAACCATATGCCAAACTCACTTTTATTTTTCTCCCTAGACCCCTCTTCCTGGAATGCCCATCCCTGTCTGTGATGGCTAATTTTACGTCAACTTGATGGGACTAAGATGCTCAGAGAACTGGTAAAATATAGTTATGGGTGTGTCTGTGAGGGTGTTTTGAGAAGAAATTGGCCTTTGAATTGGTGAACTGAGAAAAGCAGATGGCCCTGCCCAGCGTGGGTGGACATCATCCAATCTATTGAGGGCTTAAACAGAAAAAAAAAAGTGGAGGAGGGTGGACCAGTTCTCTCAGTTTGAGCTGGGAATTCATCTTCTCCAGCCCTTGGACTCTGTTGAGAATTATCCCTCACTCACCCTACATCCCTTCCCCCTCCTTCCAGGCCCTGGACTCAAACTGAATGACATCACAGGCTTGCCTATCTTCCCTGCTTACAGCCTGCAAAATGTAAGACATATTCGGGGCTTTTCAGCCTCCCAATCACTTGAGCCTATTCCTATAATAACTCTATATCTTATTGGTACTGTTTCTCTGGAGAATCCTAATACACCATCCAAGAAAAAAATATATCATTTTTCAAAATCCTACCCAGAATTACTTCCTCCAGAAAGTTTCCCAGACATTCCCAGGCAGTGGTACCCACTATTTCTTCTCAGCAAGCTTTACGTCTTGTATGGGCTTCATGGAGGTACATGATACACAACATTCTGTCTGTTGATCTGATCTCATCAGGGAAGGAACGGATAAATATGAAATCCATGGCACAGTGGAAAGAGCTCTTTATTAGGAGTAAAAAGATGTCGTATCAGAAGCCTCCTCCACATGGCCAAGCAGAGAAACTTCTCTTTTATACATTTTATATATTAGGTTTCTACAGTTGATTTTTCTCATTGGGAATAGAGTATCAATCGGTTTGCATGCCTACTCTCTCACCCCGCCACTGACACAATGAATGTGTGTTCAAATATTCATTCTATTGAGCTACATTAATCATGACATTCTTGTTATTACATCAGTACCGTCTTCTGTGATTCACACACAGGACCTTGGGACAACATTGCAGGTCATTTTCCATTTGATAAAGAGGAAAACACAGATGAAAAATGGATTTTCCCTATTTATTTTCTGATGTGTCAGAAAATTGTCCAACTGACATGTCAGAGGAGGGTTATTTAACATCACCATGTATTTCCTGCCTAGCATTGTACTTACAAAGGAATTGAGCTACCTCCCAGCGAATTTGCCTTGATATTTCTGCTCTACCTATAAGCTGTGCTCATTACTAAATGGATTCCTCTCCTAGGAATTCCATTTTTGAGATAGATAACTAAACCACAAGCTGCATTCTGAACATCTTAAAGGCCTACGCACTAACCACAGCTGTTTGTTTATTCCCTGTTTCAACAGGGACAAATATAGTCACCAATTTTTGCCTTTTAAGGTCGCAACCCAACTTAATACTTGGAGGCAGCGAAAGCCATCATAGTCAGAGAAGAGACAAAAATCCAAAATATCAGAGCAGTTTGTGTTCTTTCAACATTCACACTGAAAACTAAAACACGTTTATACAACATTATTTGAGGGAATAGGAGCAATTTTGTCTTAGACAGCATATCTAAATGATTGCTTTTTCAGGCAGCTTTTGAAATTTCATTGTGTAACGTGGTTTATCAGAGCTCAGCTTGCATTGTCTTTACCCACGTGTTATTGACAGAAATTCAAAAGTATCCTGCAGAAGGAAACTGCTCCCTTTACTTTTGGTTATGGGATCTGCTTGGAGATCATGTAATTAGTATAGTCACATTTATCAAGTGACTCCACCCGGTGCAGTATTGACTGTATTTCTCTGATACCAATTTTACTCATAATTTTGGGAGCTGGAATGGTACTCAGTGAGCGATAGCTAAATCTTAGTATACAGCTCTCTAGACTTTGTATATTTTGTCTCACTTAACCCTCCGTGTAGTTAGAACCCTTTCGGTTGTGAGTGACAAAAATCAACCTGAACTAGCATAAGCATGAAAGGGGAATCCTTGTTTGGAGGGTGAGAACATAATTGTAAACTTCAGGGGTAGAGATGGCTTAAAACACGGCAGGATTAAGGTGTTTTCTATGTCTGTCTCTAACTCTGTAACTCTCAGTTCAGCCTCTCTCTCTCTCTGAGAGCTCAAAGTGAGTTAGCTTTGGTTTCACATATTTCTTAGTGATTGCTACCTTAGAGGAGAGGTTCTTTGTGTGTCAGGAATTAGACTTCAAGGAAAACCTTCTCAAATATCAAACCGAGGTAAATTGTAAGGACTCCAATTGACCCCTTGTGGATCATGCGCCCATCTCTGGGACCAATCACAGTGGAGAGAGGGTTGGCCAGGTTATTATCACTTGCTAAAGGTTGTGGGCTAGCGTCTGGAGAGTCCAATAACCAGTGTGTCGGAACTATAAGGGATAGGGAGGTTCCGTTCCCTGAGGGAATAAATGAATGACTAAGAATTTGACAATGGATCCCCTCTTGGTATCATAAACACTGTAAGAAGCATTGTTTATCCTATTTTGTAGGCTCAGGAGGATTGTTTTTGCCAAAATTCATACTGCTAGTAAACAGCTGCTCTAAATCTAATCTATTTTGTTCCTTTTGCTGATCTTCAGATAAAGAAACTTTAACCACTTAAAAAATTCTTCCTTCTTTTTAGAAGGGACACATAAACTGGCATATAAATTTACCATCTCAGAGTAATTTGGTTCACTTTATGACATAGGAAGAAATTTGGAACATTTTCAAGTGGTTAAAAATGACAACAAATCTCATTTTAAATATAGACCAACACTGTAGAAAAGAAACACCAAAATGTAGAACTGTTTTTTGTTGTAACTTTTCTGGTTACTGTAAATATTCTGTAAAAAAAAAAATTATAATTGCAAGTTTTACTGTTGGTATCATTTTATTTTGTTTTCTGAATATATTTTTGTTTCAGAGAGGAAGAGAGAGGGAGAAAGACATATAGACATCAATGAATCATTGATTGGCTGCCTCCTCCATGCCTCACACTGGGTATTGAGCCCACAACCCAGGCATGTGCCCTTGACTGGAATTGAACCCAGGACCCTTCAGTCCACAGGCCGATGCTCTATCCACTGAGCCAAACCAGCTAGGGCCTATTGGTATCATTTTAAAACAAAATTGAAAAATAACACCACCAAAAAAATATATAAATAAATAACCCCCCTTAAATATAGTACATTGCTTTAAAAAGTACTATTGCTTTGATCTCACTTTCCCATTAATATTCTTCCGGGATATGTAGGTGGAGTGGCAGAAAGTTGGGTGAAAATGACACAGGGGAAAAGACAGAACCAGGTTAAGAAAGCAGCTCTCTGTTAAAAGATAGCTTCATGCAGGTGTGGTCACAGAGGAAGCTCAGAAGGCAAGCAGTCAAGCAGTGTCTTGTCAAAAACCTAAGTGTATACACCTGACTTGTATTCTCTGTTCTTAGAGATGAGAAATAACAGTGGCTTGTTCTCCCTCAAATCTTAAAATCTCCAAAGCCAAATTATCAATATTCAAACTTAAGATCATCATTATATAATTTCATTATCAACTTTTTTTGCTTTATAAAGTTTCTTAACAGGATTCAGAAGCATCAAGATACCACTTCAGCCTTGGATAGATCGTCAGCCTGCAGACTCAACGCTCCCAGGTTCAATTCCAGTCAAGCGCATGTATCTTGGTTGCGGGCATGTACCCAATAGGAGGTGTGCAGGAGGCAGCTGATCAATGTTTCTCTCTCATTGATGTTTCTGATTCTCTATCCTCTGCCTTTATCTCTGTAAAAAAAAAATCAACAAAATATATTTTTAAAAAGATGCCACTTCAGAAAATTTAGAATGCAGTTGAATAACAACTGAGAAGGTCATTGATAGTTTTCTGAAGAAAATAATAGACACGGACTGAGAAGAGAGATAGAAAAAGAAAGCAACTGCCTGAAGTGGGTTTTACAATGTTGAAAAATGAGGTAGACTTTTTACGGAAAACCTTATCAAATAATCAGACCAAGAGAAATTATAAGTGTATAGCTTTAGTGAAGCAAATTCATGTATCATATATCTTGAGGTCTGACTGAGAAAAAAAGACCATAACTTAGAAATATTCCATAAGTAATAAAAGATTTTTAACCATATAATTAAGAGGTTTCTCAAAAAGATAGCCCAGTACTTAAAATAGTCTTGTGGCTTTTTACTGTGAAGATGGGACAATGTTTTTGGTGTTAAGAAAAATAGGCGTGTGAGAATTTAAAACTGTGGCATGTATTTTAAGTAAACTCAATTTTAACAGTCCTTTGGGGGTGGGGTGGGAGGAATACATGGATCCCATGCTGTGTGTAGAGATGCCAATTTATGTTCAACAATAAGTACCAGGCATATTGGTTTAAATGTTTTCAGAATCTCCATGAATATAACTTAACTTTACTTAAGGAGTGGGCTTTTTATACTAATCTTGGTTATTGTATCTTTTATCAGTGTTTCCAAAATACTTCTAACATATCTTACTTTTCTGTAGCTAATGGTAGTCTATGACAACTCTTCTTGTGGAAATCAAGCCAACTTTTAAAAACTCTATTTTTGTTGATTTCAGAGAGGAAGGGACAGAGAAACAGCAATGATGAGAGAGAATCATCGATTGGCTGCCTCTTTCAGACCCCCTACTGGTGGGGGTCGAGCCTGAAACCCAGACATGTGTCTTGACCAGGAATTGAACCATGACCTCCTGGTTCAGAGGTCGACATTCAACCACTGAGTCATACCAGCCAGGCGCAGGTCAATCTTTGTTTTTATTATCAGAAGGGAGAAAAACCAACAGCAACAAAGGTTAAAAAGTTTATCATTTCAATCTCAGTTTTGAATTCTCAGTTGCATTCTTCTATTCTTACTTCCAGAAAGTTACAACCAGAGACTAAAGCCGGACTGCTCAGTCAGGCACCTAGAAACTAACTGGCTGACGAAGACAGCTAGTGGTGCACCTGGAAAGGGCTGACAGAAAAAGCATTGGCTGAGGGACCTGACAATATGCTCACCTGTTCCCTCTATGTACAAGCCTTCAACTCACACGTTTTCAGGCAAGGAAAGAAGGCTCCTGATCCCACTTGGACACAGTGTTGGCCAGCACTTGTACAAATCACTGTGGACTAACCAACAATAAACTCTCTTAGGCTTCTTGGTATTTTACCTGTTTGAAAATAGAGACATTTCTCTGTTTCCTAAGGGATGCAAGGAGCAGAGTTTGTGTGTCATGAGGATTGTTTGAGGAAATGGGCAGTTGTGTGACAGCCATACCGTCCTGATTCACTCTCTACACCATCTTAGACCTACACTGTGAGGATTGCATTCAGTTTTAGAAAACTGGAAAACATTTCCAGCTCACGGCTCAGACAAACACGCTGACACTGGCATTTGTTTCCAAGTTAGGTGAAAACAGTGACTGACTTCTTTCCCAGTGGAAGCAGCTATTTTAAGAACAAGTGCCTGCTAGTTTTTGCAAACAAATCGTATGCCTATTGCTATCAACTAGATCTTTCAACAGCTACAAACTTGTTTTTTTATTGTCTTGGTTTGGTAGGTCTCTCTTGCCTCAATTATGATTCTGGAGTCTTTGCTCCAGATGAACATAAAGATTGGCATCAAGGAAAATGATGTTTATTTCTAGCTGTCCTCTATCTCTTTGTGCTTCTATTTCACCTCGCCCCAAAATATTTAATGGCAGTTAACCAATTCAAACTTCTTTCAGAGCTCAGATTAAAAACGCTATATACATGTTAAAATTCTTTTCATGGTCTTTGCCACTGGCTTCTTTTTTTAAATTTTAACAATTTTCATGAGAGTTTATACGTAATAATGTATTTTATGTAATAATGCTTAATTATTATTATCTACTATTTATCCAATGACCTCATGCTAGCTTATAAACACTAATTAATTGAGATTTTCCAAAACCCTGTGAAGTGCCAAGTACAATAGCCATGTTGTGTTGAACCACTTATTTCTCTAAATGCTGCTTTGAAGTCTTTGACTATTTAACTAATAATTACATTCATGTTGCTACCTGGGAAACTTGAGTAGACTCATTTTTGTCTTGTTCCCATGGTTTTCAAATAAAGTTTTTATTCACGATTTCTATAAAGAACCACAGGAAATTTGACTAAGTAATTTTGACTTAGATTTGAAAGTACATCTTTAAGACTATTCAGATCAGCAATGAAGCTAGGTTTAACATTTCCTATGCTGTATCATTCCCACTATAGCATTTTCCATAACAGTCAGCATATAGAACATCAAACTGTGGCCCACAGAGTACGCTGAGCTCACACCGATGTTATCATGAGCTTATTTCCTCCTTTTCACATAGTCTCTGATTCTCTCTTTTGATCTTCTGTTCTAAATTAAAAGTATAGAATAGAGCAGTGGGCTGATAATTCAGAGTCCAAGGGTTTTCCAGGTATGTGACTTAATGAATTATTTTATATCTTTAAAAAATTGTCTTCTATACCAAATGCAGGCAAAATAATACCTACTCTATCATTTCTCAACATTGTGGCCATTATAAAGTGAGATGTATGTATAGTTGTTTCTTTTTGGAGTCTGGGCTTGGTTCATATCCATTCAACAAATATTTATTCAATGCCTATTATGTGCCATGCATTCTTCAAAGATCGGGGAAGTAGCAGTGAGCAAACAAACAAACAAACAAACAAATGAATAGCCATTCTCATGAGGATATATCCTAGTGGACAGGGGGAGATAAATAGTCAAAATATATAATGTGCTAGATGGTGATTTGTTTGTTATTGAAGATCCTGATTTAACATAAGTTCTACCACTTATAAGCTATGTAGTCTTAGGAAAATGATTAGACCTCACAATACCTCAGTTTTCTAATTTGTGAAATGGGAAAAAGAATATTACTTACATCTTAGGATTATTTTATATCTTTATATAAAGATATGTTTGGAGAATGTGTAGTCATGTTATCATAAATATTACAGTTTGATAGACTAGTAGGATTTAGCAAATTCCAATAAATTTTCCAGTCATTATAAGAAGAAAGCAAGGATATTTTGTATGACAGCTAGTAATTCTTAGAAATGAGATTTGAATAGCTAAGAGCTTCACATGTGTAATCTCATTTAATCAACTCAAGAACTATATAAAATTAAAAAAAACAACAACAAGCATTAATGTTCCCCCTTCACAGGCCCTTTCTTTGAGCTCCTTAGTTCTCATCACCAGCTGGGTAGCATTTTCTTCTCAGAGATCTCAGTCCCAGCTCAGGGGGTCCTTGCTTCAAAACTTTAGGTGCCAATGACTCCAACCTTTTTTCTTTGTACCCCTTAGCATTGAGGTGATGGGCCTTCCTGAAATTGCTAACTCTGTGGTACCTCTGTCCTCTTTCCACGTTATTAATGCTCAAATAACTATTTAATCAATTCAAACGGATAAATTAATAAAGAAATTCTGTTGAAATGCCTAATGGGGTTTTTGTTTTCTTGTTTCAACTCAGACTGATTCTATACTTAGTAACAAAAGTGCCCCTGCCAACCTCGTAAAGATGGAATTTGAGATTGGCTAAACCATGTCTTTAATCTTGAATGTAATGCTAAATTCAAAGAGAACACTAGCAACCCATGGCATGCAATGCCAAGTACCATCACAATTAACTTATGCCCTGTGTTGATTGTGATAAAATGCCAACTCAAGGATCTTACACTTTCTAATGTGATGGTCCCTTACATGGATGGCACATGATTTATTCAACCAGTCCTCCAGATACGAGGTATTTTTCAAATTTTTACTATGACAATACCACAATAAATATCTACATAATATATCCGTATATATTGTATATATACATATTTTTTTGCATTGGTACTAGATGTAATGTTGGGATGTTATTTCTGGCAGTGGAATTATGGTTGATTTTTATTTTCTCCTTTATAATAGTCTGCATTTCTGATTTCCAATAAGAATTTTTTTTTTACTTTTGTGATAAGAAAAATAGTTAAAGTTATTCCCTGTCCTCCAATTAATGCTCTTAATTTGCTATTATCACAGCACAGTGTACTTTTCTATAATTTAATGACATTTATAGTAACTGTGCACTGTACAATTATCAGGAAAAGTCATTATGTCAGTAGAACTGATCACTATGGTTCATTTGTTTAATAAAATAAAAGGAGAAAAGTAATTTTCAGGTAATCCAAAAGTAACTCATGAAATCATAGATTCTCTAGATTGGAACTATGAATGTAATAAAAAGAAAAAAGCAAGCCCTGGTCAATGGGCTCAGTGGTTAGAACATGGCACACACACTGAAGGGTCTCAGGTTCAATTTCTAGTCAAAGGCATGTACCTAGGTTACAGGTTTGATCCCCAGCCCTGGACAGGCACCTATGGGAGGCAACCAATCAATGTTTCTCTCTCACATTCACATCTCTCTCTCTCTCTTTCCTCTCTCTTTCCTTCCTCCCCTTCCACTCTCTCTAAAAATCAATGGGAAAAATATCCTCAGGTCAGGATTAACAACAACTAAAAGACCTCAGTGTTAATATTAAAATACATATGCCTATAATTTAATAAGTAGTTAAATATTTAATATATTAGATATTAGGAGATCCTCAAGACCCTCTAGTTTTCACATTCTGCTCTTTTCTTAGGCAAACTTATTCAAAACAAAAGCTTCAATTATCAACTATAAAGCATTATTCAAAATTTTAACTGTAGCTTAAAATTATCTTCTGGTCTCCATATAGATTTTTTGAAAAATCAAGAATTAGAATTTGCATTGAAGGAACCAGAACATAGGTTTTAAATATAACAGAATTGGACCAAGATTAGAGGCAGAAAGACATCACTGTATACCAAGCTCCTGCAGAAATAGAAAAGGATGCCTAGGATAGGAGTAGAATGGGGGAGAGAAACAGGATATGACCTTGAATTTAATCCATTTATAACTAGGTGCTTGGCAGGCATCAGATGGAGAATGGAAGATCAAGACATTGCCTAATACTCATACATGAACAGCAACACTTCTTCACTGAGACATGAGACCTTGGAAACTCAGAGGTGTAATTCCACAGAAATAAAGCTTTCTACAATACCTCATCCTCCTGAGGGGCCTTCTGCAAATTCTTATCCCAGTGGCACCTCAAGTAACCCATTTCCCCCAGCAATCAGTGGGGACAAACTGACCAACTACAACTCCAGTGAGCTAATAGCAGCCCTGCCTGGGCTCACTGCCTTCCTTGAATGTTCTAGAGAACTGTCTAGCCTCCCTCCTGTAGCTTCTTCTACCCTAAGTCTTTCTTTGGTGTCACTGTTTCCAGCTTTAATAAATGACTCTCAAAATTACCTGGAATCAATATTGTGAAATCTTTCCTACACACACTATAAGCTGGCCTGAGGCAGACCCACTCCAGGCTGGTCCCTATCTGGTAACAGTATGATTCCATTTATATGAAATGTCCAAAACAGGCAAACGCATGGAGACAGGATGTAAATTAGTGATGGCCTGGAGTTGTGGGGAATGAGGAACGAAGAGTGACTGCTAATGGGCACATGGTTTCCTTAGGGACAATGGGAATGTACTAAAATTAGATCATGTTGCTGGTTTAGAACACCATGAATATATTGAAACCACTGAGTTGTATACTTTAAAATGGTGACCTTTCTCTTAATAAAGATATTATTTAAAAATTTATTGGAAAACTTGATCAATGAAAGAAAAATGGCAGTTGTGGCAATTGGCTTTTGATTAATAGTGATATTGTACTTTTCTTTTTCTACATATATTGGCCAATTATATTTCTCCTGTGAGTTACTTGTCATGTCTTTCTTTGAAAAAATATTCATAATTTCTTAACAATTTGCATGTTTCCTTATCAAGTAAGATAATGAATGTCTTTTAATACATGCATTTCTAAATACAAAAATAAAGTCTAAGCCATACTTATACCATTTTTTAAATTTAATATTCTAGGTACCATGATATCTATTTCATATCAGTAGGAGGCTAAAACAAGGTCTTAATACCTTAATATGCTTGTAGAATGTCCATAATTTGGGCAATTCTCTGGGGAATGAAAAGCAAAAGATATTGATTCTAGCTAAATTAGTTTTAGTGTTACAGGTAGTCACAGGCTGGAGCTGCTGGCATTTGATCAACTCCCAAATTAAATAAGATGTTAAATATAGCTCTGGGAGGAACTCAACTTGGCAAGTGCCCTAACAATATATATCAGCTCACAACATAGTTCAGAAAATTAGAAAATGCAGAAAACAATTGTTGGCACTAAATGGAAGATGTGTCGTTGGTTATTTTATGATGCAGTAACATGTAATTTTACTCTTTAGAATAAATTAATCAAGGACTAATAAGCATAATATTACTGCTGACATCTATATTCACTGGGTAGAGTGACTAATTCAAGTACTACCACAATAAATTGCTGCATTAATTATAAAATTTACCACAATTTTAGAAATGCTAAATTGTGAAAGATGTGTCTTGGTATTGTGGATATCTGGTGATTTTATGTTTTTTCATGTTAAAGACATTGTGGGCATCCAATTGGTAGAAAATTTTGGCCCCCTAAGTGAACATTAAATCCTTAGTGTATAAATGCTATTTTCAGCAGTGGAGCCTAGAAAATGGTATATTATGTACAAATGACAGTTATACCTAAGGAAAGAGTAGAGCTATAGGGACCAGATTATAACTTACTAGAGGCTTGGTGCACAAAATTCATGTATGGGGAGAGGGGTTCTCTTAGCCCAGACTGCACTCTATCCAATCTGGGATCCCTCTCACAATCCTGGACCACTGACTCCTAATGGCTCACCTGCCTGCCTGCTTGATTTCCCCTTCACTGCCTGCCCCCTGCCAGCCTTGTCACCCCATGCAGCTTGCTGCTCAGTAGTTTAGTTGTCCCTCACTAACACTCTGCCAGCCTGGTGGCCTCTTGTAGCCTGTTTGGTAGTCCATTCGGTTGTTTCGGTTGTGACAGTCACTTAGGCTTTTATATAGAGAGATAGCATGATGTTTATTGTGAATTTTATTATTTGGCCAAACCAATGCCTCCAAATTCAGTGCAACAGTTAATTAAACACAAATTACTACTTGCAGATCATTGTGCTAAGAGCTTCTTGGAGGTAAAGCTAAATAAAAGCTTACTCATTGTTTCTGGCCTTGAGGAGCTTTATACATTTTCTTTTTGGTTGGGGAGTGGAAAGGCTGAGGAAATAAGACAAATACAAGAACCTGGGAGACTTCATTTTTGCTCCTTTTAACCATAAGAAGTGGGGTGGTCTCTTGATACCATGATTGAAGTTGAATAAAGCAGAGAGAAGCGGTAGAGACATTTGGGACTAAAGAAAAAACAAGCACAAGGGGAGAAGGCAAGACAGGAAGTAAAAGAAAAATAAAAGCAAATGTTCTATGAAGAAAGTGTTGGGGAGAGGACACTCTGTGGACTTGTAGGTCAGGGGCAGCTCAGCAGTCTCCACTTCACATGAGAGCAGGGCTGCCTTTCCAGTGGGAAACGGATGATGCATCCCAGCATAAACAAACCACCTTCTCCAAGAGTGAATGGCTCACATGTTGAGACAGCTGAAAGACAAGACCAGGCAGGCCCCGGAGAGAGCCCTGTGGGGAGAAGGGAGCCTGCTTCCTGGAAAGCAGTCAGAATTGTATAGAAAGTTTCTACATAAACACATTTCTCAGGCTCAGCTGAAAACATGTTGACCTAACACTTCTCCTCTAAGAGCCTAGGAATGTTTTACTGACATTTACACTCAGGGCTTCCCCTGTGTTCCATGAGACAGGAATAAAATTGGAAAGTTTTTGTCATCTATTCCTTGTCCTGTAGTTCTGATGAATTTATTTCCCTCAAGAGAGAGATACTGTAGACTCAGGCTTATGTTAACCACGGAGAAATACCGATAGAGACAATAGAATTCTAGATTCTTTCTAATCCCAAATTGTCTAAAGGCTTAGGGCACCAACAGGTTTGGTGACTTTTAGCTTAGGAACACTCCTCTAAGGTGGAGAACACAGCCCTTGCAAACAGGGAATGGGATTGTATCTCTACATTTCTTGGAAGTGGGATAGGGTATTCATGCATAATTACAGCACATTTTAAATTTTTTACAAGACTAAGATGAATATGGAATAAAGTGAGGCGTAAGTTTCTAAAACCAAAATTTGATCTGCTCCCTTTCAAAATAATTTTATCCTCTATTTTGACCATTTCTTCTACCTGTCTGCTTTTTCTTTTTAACTCTTGTGATTTTATAGAAGCAACTCTGCTTACAATTAATACAGAATTTTAGCAACTTTGTCACAAATTGGGACTTGAAAATAAAAGAAGATAGTTAATATATGTTAGTCTAGAAAGGTATGTGCATTTTTTTGCTTTTTAAATTTATAACCTTTCTATAATACATATGTTTATTTCTAATACCATAAACACCATAATGAAGAAAATTGAGATTGAAGAAAAAAAATACCATGATTGTAGAATTCATTTATAATTTTTTATTCATAATAAAGTATCTTTCCTGTGAAGAGTCTGATTCCATATGGAAGAAACTTCCCATGTAAAAACATTCTTGAGCTATCAGGACATCTGAAAACAACAGATGGTGCCAGAACAGTTGGAGATTGCAGAGGGCAAGGAGGGAAGGAGAAGGAAGAGGGGGAGGAGGACGAGGGGCGGGGAGGAAAATGAGGAGGAGGAGGAGGAGGGGGAGGAGAAGGAAGGCAAGGAAGAGGAGGAGGAGGAGAAGGAAGGGGAGGAGGAGGAGGAAGAGAAGAAGGAGGGAGAGGAGGAGAATGATAAAAGGACAAACATGGGAGACTCATCAGGCAGTGGGCAAGGAAAGAGGTCCAAGGGCAAGCTGGAAGAGACACCATGGACATGGAACTCGATGGGATTTCAGAGACCACTGAGTTCCAACCTGACAAGAATAAAATTTCTGAGATGTTCTTGATTAAATTAAAGTGGGCCGGAGAGGGAGAGAAGGAAAGCAATGAGGCTGCTAATAGCTGGGGGTCAGCTACAAAGATTGTTCACATTTCTACATGTCTGTTAGGACTTTGAATTAACTTCCAGGTGGCTCTTTTCTCTATTATCTGAAAGAGAGAACAGCCAGGCCACAGCAAACCACAGGAGCCTCTCTCTTTGTTTAGACATGAACTTGCCCACCACCAATCCAAAGAAGCAGCAAACACTTCCTGTGCACTCTGCACCTAACCCAGCACTCCCACCTCATCTTCTCCAACCCCCTTTATCTGCAGCTCTTGATAATTCTTTCAAAATAACTTACAACTCCCTACCTCCAAATTTTATGTATAAACAATGTTGGCCAACTCCTCAAGGTTGGATATGTTGCCTTTTCCATCCAGTGCTACTGGTGATGGTTTAGATTTTATGCTTCAGGACACCCCCCCCCCCCCCCCCCGCCCTGCGATTGGCCCAATAAATACTTCCTTTAAAAAAGAGGGTCAGCCACGGGAGTTAAAATTTTGGTTTTACAAACCCTTACTTTTTATTTGAGGAAACTGTAGGTCAGAGATTTAGGAGATTCTCCCAAAGGCAGAGTTTGCTCTGTGTCTCAACACTGAGTCTTCTAACTCCGGTCCAGCACTCATTCTTCTACACCATGTGAGTCTCAGGCTGATCTCAACTTGGGACAGGAACCCTTTTTCCATGCTAGCATTACATGTCAATCCTGAACTGTGCTCTTTTCTTTTACTAAAACAATTGAGAAGACTCACAAGGGAAAAAAACAATACAAGAAGCCTATGCATGACAAAACCCCAAAGATAAAGATAAACCTATATAGCTTCATCTTCCTTCATTATTTCTCTGTGCTTGATTCTCCAGCCCCTTAGGGCTCCCTCATTCCACTCACCACCGGACCCCCCCGCCCCACACACATCACCCCTACCCCCAATCATCTTGTTCTAAGAGGAAGAACTGCATTGTGATTCAATGGACTCACATTGCCTAGATTTGAATCCTGGACTCTAGAAATGACATAGGTGTGACCGTGAGCTAGCTGTAAAACATCTTTGTCCTTCATTTCCCCATTTGTTAAATGAGGATGGCGAAATAGTACTGCCTTCCTATAGTGTGGTTCAGAGGATTAAGTAGTTTTAACTCAATGAAAATGCTTGAAACAGGGCTGACATGAAGTGCTCAGTGAGTGTTAGAGATGATGATGATTATTTCAACTCTAATCCCTTGACTGCTGCTGTCTCTGATATAAATGGCCAATGCACTTTTCAGTCTCAGCTCCTCTGACAACTTGTCCAAGTTTGCACAGCTGACTCGCCTAGCTTCTTTAATGCTCCTTTGAGTATGTACGTATATCCATTAGAACAATTATATCTTATAACCAAAAAAAATCAAATTCATAATTTAAAACTTAAAATGACTTGTAGCCACTTCTGCCTAAGGACCTTCACTGAAATTGTTAGATCTGAATAGAAAAATAAATACCCATGCTATTCTTTTCCCATGTAAGGAAGCTCAGGACAGAAATTTCAAGACCCTTGACAGATTATCCAAACTGCTAAGGTGTTGAGGTCAGCTAGTTTCCAGGGCTCTTAATAGAAAGCTCCCTGGATTAGCAAAGGTAAACCCTGAGACAGGTGACAATGATTGTGGTGGCTGGGAGCAGCTGAGTTCAATTGCTTTGCTTTTGGCAGTCAAATTAAATGTGAGTAAAGTTTGTTTACAGGAGTCCAGGATAAGTGTAAAATCAAAGGCCTTTGCTATAGATGAGATCTGAGCAATATTATGACATATAACTAAAGCCTATTTACATATATGAATGCCACATACTAGTGATGTGTGGAGGTGAATAAGGAAAAGGTCAGAGTTATATGTCTGGTCAAATTCTTGGTCCCTAATGTCACTAACACAACCCGTGGATAAGACTAAGCTGAGTTTAATACTTAGCACAGTAAGGAAACATCACCTCAACAGAGCTTTGGGAATGTCTTACAGAGGAGTAAGTCAGATGATAATTTATTGAGAGTGGAAGTTTGGTTCCCTGTGAAAGTGTGCACAGAACAGTGAAAAGATCTATAAATTGAACTAATTCAACCAAAAAAGGTCCTCAGAATTAAAGGTTACTGGGAAACATGTAAGCTACTCCCAGATTTCTTAAAAGTAGAAGAGACCCAGGGTTGAATAATGGTATGGGCCTTGAACCATTTAATCTTCAGCCTTCAGCAATACATATTCCACCTCACAAATGGCCAATGTAAAAAAGGACTTTGCAATGACCGGACCTGAGTCACTTTATTCAGATATTCTTTGATTGCTTCCATCATTGCTGCTTTTCTCGTGGTAACATGATTTCCTCATCTCTCACCTGAACTCCTGCTGCAGGCCTTCCTTGGCTTCCTCTTTCATCAGACGTTTCATAACTTGCAGTCAAAGACTTGTGAAGCTTCCCTGCACTTTCTAGAAAAATATTCAGTTCTTGGCAGGTATATGAGATAGTTCATAATGGACCCTTGGCCCTTACTTATCTCTTTACGTTCCTTGTTGGATGAGCCTGATTCCTGGACCCTGTGTTGAATCACATAGAACACCAACACCATCCCAGACTTCCCCCGTCTGGCTAATGACACTGATTTTTCAACACTCTGTTCAAGTGTTCCTTCTCTGATATCTTTCTCAATAATATTCTGGTGAAATCTGTGGTATTTGAAATACAGAAGTTAACATGGGCAGCATGGGCACTAACTTGTCAGAACAGACACTGGATAGAAACAACTTGATGTACATTGTAATATATGTCGGCCCTGAGTAGATCAGACCATCCTGTGAGCTATGCCCACTGAACCAAGCATGCATATTCTTATACTTATCGTTACCCAAGGCCATCTTCTCCACCACCCCCAAGGGTAAGCCTCATGAATGTTACGGATCATGTTTATTCATTTCTTTATCTCTAGAACCTAGACATTTTAAAGGCCTACAGAGTTGCTTCATTTTTGTTGATATCTAAAGTAACAAATGTCAGATAGGGCTGAATGCAGGCTTGATGAAAGAAAAAAAGAAAGGGAGGAAGGAAGAAAGGAAGGAAAGGTATTCAAACATTTACCAGATAAGAAAAGTGAGTGTGATAGAGGTTAAGTAATTTGCAGGTATGCCTATTTGCCTGGATGCAAAGCCAAAACAGCCCATCCCATTCTTGGTGTCAGCAACTTATTCTGGGTGCAGATCAGGGGCTGTGGCCATGGGGAGTGTAAGTCACTGTTGCCACCTCTCCTCAGCTCACTGTGGCTTTCTGCCCTGGTAACCGGGGTCCTTCACTTAAAGGTTCAGCCCATTCGTTTCTTTCTTTATTATTTCTTTACTTTCTTCCTCCTTTTCTTAAGTATTCTTTGAAAAAAATTTTAATGAAGGAATGTTTATACATGTTAACAAAAAGAATGAAAGCTGGGACTCGATGATACTTGTACACCAGCATCATTCACATTAGTCGAAAGGTGGGAACAATCCAAATGAATAAATCAAATGAGTACATACAATGGAATATTATGTACCTATAAAGAGGAATGAAACTGATGTATGTAGCAGGAATGAACTCTGAAGCACTCTGCTGGGTTGATGACCACATGGAGCCATGGAGAGTGTGGTGCTGAGCGGACACGGAAGCTTCCTGTCCGTTCGACATTCCTTGCCCCATGTACCTCTTCCTCTGGCTGTTTGCGAGTGATATTCTTTCACAAGAAGCCAGTGATCTAGAGGATGCAACCAGGAAGGCCATCTGCAGCCTGGAAGAAACCTCGCCAGAGCCCACTGTGCCGACACTTGATCTCGGACCTACAGCCTCCAGAACCAACAGTTCTCATAGGACTTTGTTCACACAGTGAATTAATCTGCCCTTGCCAGCAAGTACATTCTTTTTGTTTTTATTTTTTAATTCTCACCTAAGGATATGTTTTTTTTATTGATTTTAGAGAGAAGAAAGAAGAGAGAGAGAGAGAGAGAGAGAGAGAGAGAGAGAGAGAGAGAGAGAGAGAGAGAGATGAGATAACCTCCTTGGTTGCCTCTCTTATGCATCCACTGGGCATCAAACCTGCAACCCAGGTATGTGCCCTGATTGGGAATTGAACCCAAAACCTTTTGGTGTATGGGAGGACTCTCCAACCAACTGGGCACACTGGCCAGGATCCACCAAGTCCATTCGTAAAAGGCAGCACAACTCAACGACTTCGTGTTTATATCAAAGATCACCAAAACAGGCAAAGCTATTTGACCTCTTACCAAACCTGCTTCCCATTCTCAGAGAGGATCTGAGTAAGTGGGTGCTGCAGTCAGGTGGGAAATAATGCCCCTCTCCAAGGAGCATGTACCATGGAAAGTAAGGAAGCATGTGTTGAAGGTATTGCCATCTCAGGTACATCTCCCGTGGGAGTGTGGTGACATTCTCCCTACAACCTTGCTGCTCAAAGCATTGCCGACCAACATGACCTGGCACTTTGGGAGCCTGATAAACCTTTTAGGGCCCCTCAGTGCACAGGTCCAGCCCTCATTGCATAGACCGTCCAGTGACTGGAGCACGTACACCCTGGGGAAGCATGGCCAGTGGCCTTTGTTGGAGAAGAAAAGCTGCCTGGAAGGTTCAAGCTGCATTTTCAATTAGTTCTTATTACTTTAGCATTTACCTTTATATAAGTATTTGCACTTTCTTACTGTTCGGTTCAGCCAGCTCCACCAGAGGATGCCAATCCTGCACCTGCCATCATATCTAGATAAGAGTTCTTCATGAACTGTCCACATGAATCAGGGCTGTGCGTAGGCAGCTGCTCAGATGGACATCCTAAAGAGCTGTCAACTCTAACACCAAATAGGACTTGTTTCTAGTCCTAGTCCAGAACTATCACCTGTCTTCCTGCTAAAATTATAAGTTCCTAGTGGGCCAAGAACTTATTACTTCTTTGTATCTTCTAAAAAGCTTTACCCAATCCTATATAATAAAAGGCTAATATGAAAATTGACTGGACAGCAGAACAATCAACGCTATGATGTGCACTGACCACCAGGAGGCAGGCGCTCAATGCAGGAGCTGCCCCCTGGTGGTCAGTGCACTCCCACAGTGGGAGTGCCACTCAGCCAGAAGCCAGGCTCATGGCTGGCAAGCAAAGCAGCAGTGGCAGGAGCCTCTCCCACCTCCATGGCAGCGCTAAGGATATCCAACTGACATCCCCCAAGAGCTCCCAGACTGTGAGATGGTGCAGGCTAGGCTGAGGAACTCCCCCCGCCACCACCACAGCGCATGAATTTCATGCACCAGGCCTCTAGTATGTTTAATAAAATAGACACTAAAAATAAAAACATGATGCTAAGTGAAATAAGCCAGATTCAGGAGGACAGCTACTGCATATTTCCATTGATTGAGGCACTCAGAAAATCAAATTCATAGAGATAATAAGTAGACCAGAGATTCCTGGGAGCAAGAGAAATGCTGATATGGAGAGTTGTTTGACTGGCACAGATCTTCTGTTTGGGACAGCGAGAAGGTTCTGAAACTAGATAGTGGTGATGGTTGCACAACATTGTGAATAAACTGAATGTCACTGAACTGTACACTTAAAAATGGTAAATTTTATGTTATGTATATTTTACCACAATTAAAAAATAATATTGTAATAAAAGCTAGCAGTTTTATTCCATGTACCTCCCTTATTCCAATTCCATGCCCTGGGGTAACCATTGGTACTATTTTGTTTTCTTCTGGTATTCACCTCTGTATTAAAAAAATACTATATATATATATATATATATATATATATATATATATATATATTCTTAACCCCCAATTTATCACTTTTTGAAAATATCTAATTATTTCCTATTTTGATTCTTATAGTTTTCCCATTTTTGCTCCCAATCTCCTCAATAGTTTTTCTATGTTTCTCTTGTGTGCTTTGGCCACTGTTTTTCATTTTGTAACTTGAATTCTGCTATTGAAAGACCAATGTCACGTGTTAGGAACAGTGTGTAGATGCAGCCCAGCTACTTTATGCCTACTGAGTCCCCTTGTATTCTTTTAGGCTGCAGCGCTGCCCTGAATATCAATGCACGTGTCCGGGAGCTGGCAGGATGCTAAGCTCAGAGCAGCTGTCTTATTTTCATGACTGGACCCTAATCTCGATATGTCCACCTGCTGGTTCTGGCTGGGGTCCTGCTTCCAACAGGACCTCTTAAACTCTGATGCTGCAGCCTGCATGCCTTCTGACGGTCCCACTGGCTAGAGATGTCTGCTGCTCTGGTCTGCTCTCCAGAATAAATCCCCAAGGATATGGATAATAGTTAGAATCAAGGGCAAGTCCACCATGCCTCTTTATACCCCGCAATTTGTTTTATGGTGTATCCAACCTTCAGTTTCCTGGGGCTTCCTGCTCTCCTTCAGGCCATGACACTTATGTTCCAAGATGGCTCATAGCTAATCCTTCCTACTTAGGACAGGGCCACCTTTGGAGCCATGCCAAGTCAAAACAATGCAGAGCACTTTTCCCTTCCAGAGCCTAGGGTTTAGACTGAGACCTTTCACAAGGCTAGGGAGAGAAAAGCATACATTCACAAGGAGAAAACTGCCCTGCAGGCTGGGCTCCTGGAGGAAGTGGAAGACTAGAAGACAAAAATAGGCACTAGCTAGAAGAAAACAAGGGTTCAAGTTTGAACTTTTGGAACTTCCTTTTTCTTCTGTAGTAATTACAGCTGTCATCCTTTTCTCACAGGGTTCCGGTAAAGGGTGAATGGAACGATATATGGGAGAATGTTATAGCAGACGTACTCTCTGTCCCAAATGTCAGGGGGCAAGAAATTCAACTGTATTTTTTCATTTCAAGCTCCATTCCCCCTAATCGCAGAAACTTAATTTCAGTTACTTTGGGGGTCTTGCATTTCCTTTCCTTTGCTTGCACCTGAGTACCTTGGGGCTTATGTAACAAAATGCATTTGGTATATGGCCTCTTTATTTAACCAATATCTGAAGACCTACCAGGTGCAAAGCAATTATGCAAGTAAAAAGAAAAGTTCTCTTTCATTAAAAAGTACCAAGTCCAGTACTTTGCTCCTCTTTTTTCACTTTACCTTTAATCCTTTGTGGTTCACCAAGATACCCAACTTTCTCTTACAGAAACGTTTAAATGGTGTATTTTGCAGACTGTGCACTTCCTGACTCTGTCACATAGACCATGATGTGAATGGGACTCTTACACTGTTTTGTTCACTTGGTCTCTCTCTCTCTCTCTCTCTCTCTCTCTCTCTCTCTCTCTCTCTCTCTCTCTCCCTCTCTCTCATTCTCCCTCTCTCTCTAATTGCAAACTGAAGCAGTGCCTAACTTCATCACTATATATGATCAATCTGTGTGAGTCACACTTTATTTTTAATGTTTGTTATGCCATTTAAGCATTACAGTAGAGATGCAATCTTTTGGTCTATGTGAGAGAACTGCCATTACAGAGAAAGGAGTATAATTAACAAATAAAGTCATTCAGGAGTACTATTTCCAGGCATCTCTCTAATTAGCCATTCCCATGACCAGCTAGTGGTCTGTATTCTGTGGGTGACATTTAATATTTAATAAATGCATCCTGAATGTGTGAATGAATAAGAGAATAAAGATAAAAGAGAAGGTGATGGGAAATAGATATTAGTTAACTATGTTCTTTGGTATTTTTAAAAAAATATGTTTTTATTGATTTTTAGGGAAAGAGGGAGAGGGATAGAGAGACAGAAACATTGATGAGAAAGAAACATCATCCATCGTGCCCCCTTTTGGGGATTGAGCCCACAACTTGGGCATGTGCCCTGACCTGGAATCAAACCAGTGACCTCTTGGTTTATGGGTCGATGCTCAACCACTGAGTGACACTGGCCGGGCTCTTCGGTGGTTTAATGGCAATTGCTGGATTTAAATGATTTCGTTCCAAGCCCAGGTTCCCCTACCCCCACCCCCTCCTCTTCCACCACTAATGAAAAGTTGGCTTTCTTTCAGAGTGTTAGCTCAGAGTTTATTGTCTGAGACACAGTAATACCCTCTCGCCTTTCTGATCTATTTTCCAGGCTGGACCACCAGCTTGGAACACCTTTCTGGCTTCTGCTCTCCAGAGAGCTCCTGGAATGGCCTGCTCCAGTGGGTGAAACCGCCTCAGGTGGCTTCTGGCAAGGGGAGGGTCCTCAAGCAGAACAAGAGGCTGTTTAACCCAAAGTTCCTGGGAATTTCCTGTGAGTACTCGGGAAAGCTATTTAGTCATGACGGTTAATGTCTGCCGCACCTCTCACCTATGAGAAGCACTGGCCAGGCCAGAGCTGTGTGCTTTTTTCTTGTCCCATTGACCTTTCAGTCTGAATATATGCCACTGTCTGGGTAAAAGCATCTCTAAAGGACGTCTATTCTCTAAAAGCTATGTTGAGAGTGCACTCCGGCTCTGAGCCGGGACATTCCTGAGCAGTGTGTCTCATTTTCCTACAGAGCACGTGTGCGCTGCTGTTTCCTCAGGGCCTCTGGGCCCACCAGGCAGAACCCTCTCTGCCCTTGTTCACGTTGCCTCATCTCCCGAAAATGCTCTCTTCTCACTTCTCCTGTTGCTAAGCTTTTTCCTCCCTTAAACAGTCCTCTCAAGCCTTACCTACTCCCCAGATCTTGGTGATTTGTTTCAGGGGCTGGGCCATTTGCTCTGCATAACTTCAAACCAAAACATCTTTGCACCTGATGTGCTTTGTTGCCTGAGTCCTGATACCTGTCACACGGGCTTCCAAATATTTTGAGCAAAAATGGTTTTCTCTGAAAACAAGTGTATCTCATGCTTATTTTAGAAAACTTGGGAAATTAAAGTAAGCATGAAGAAGGAAACTGAAATCACCTTTACTTCCATCATTTTACAAAACTCTCCTCATGTAGAAACATTTTATGGATTTTTCCACAAAATACTTGCATTTTGAGTATCTCGATTGAAAAACTATACAATGGACAAAAACCTACTATGATATCAGCAGTGCTTTTAAATACATTTATTCTTTCTTGACAGAATACTGTAACCCATACTTTTGTAAAACAGTAGTTCATGTATGACAGAGTATTTTTCTGGGTTGCATTTTGAGTTTGTTAACACCTATTTTTGGCCCCTATGTGTATTCTGGGTGGACAGCTTCCTTTTTTAAATGGAATTTTATGCCATTGAATCAGGAATTTGTAAACGCTAAAATAACTAGGAAAACATTTACATATCTATCTATCTATATGACAGGTGCATGGTCATTAATTTATTATAAATATTTTGTTATATGTAATATAGATTATGTCATGTTTGCATAATATGTGTAAAAATAATGTGGCTGACCTACCAGTGTTTCTCAGCCAGCTAATGAATGGATCAGAATTACACAGTTGTTGATACTCTGTTGATGTTTTTTAAATATATTTTTATTGATTTCAGAGAGGAAAGAGAGATAGAAACATCAATGATGAGAGAGAATCATTGATGGGCTGCCTCCTGCACACCCCTACTGGGTGTCGAACCTGCAACCCAGGCATGTAGTCTTGACTGGAATCGAATCCAGGACCCTTCAGTCCACAGGCCGACGCTGTATCCACAGAGCCAAACCAGCTAGGGCTGGTGATGTTTTTGAATGCCTAGCAAGAGTAGCAGAAAATTGTTTTTTAAAAAATTGCATGTTAAAAAGATCCCCTTTGTCCCTGAAAGCTGTGCAACCCTGTCCTAAATGTCCCTTTTGGTGAGGTTGAGGTTGGGCCTATAGCTAGCACACAGTCTCCATGGCAACCCTCTGGGGACAGATTGGGTGAGTGGCCCCTGCGCCATGTGGCAGGTCAATCTGGGGCGACAATGAAGCTGTGGTCAAAGGAAAACAACAGCCAGAGGCTCTGATCCTTCTCCTTGAGTCCAGCGGAGACCCAGTGGAGGAGCAAAGCCAAGTTTCAGTGAAAGCTCAGCCCAAACTTGGGCTATGGGAACATCCTGACCACACCACCAAGCCAGTGAATCTCTGATGCCCTCGGCTTGCCGTGTTTAACCACTTTTTAAGGAGTTATGTAGATTAATTTGGATGCCAGCGGCAAAATGGCATAGTTCTGTTATTGATAGAAGTGGAATTCTTGGGATGCTACAGGGAAAAGAATTTCCTGAGGCTCTGCCGGGAGAATGAAGTATCATGGAAAGCTTTATTGATGGTCTAAAACTAAGGGGGTTCCCTCCCAAGGCCCTATCTCCTTCTGTTCCACTATGGAAAAAGTCCAGTCTTGTCTTCTGCAGGGCCATCATTAAGGCCACTGCCCAGAGTTTCTGTTCCATATGAAAGTCCAGTCTAGTCCAGCATCTGGACAGCTTAGATTGTGTTCCCAGCTGCAGTCCATTATGTATGGGGTCTGCATGCCCATGGGCAATGCGGTTGCTTAAGGCCACATGGAGAGAGGACACATGAAAATACTGGTGAGTGTGGATTACAGAGCAAGAGAGAGTAAAGAAGCAAGAGAGAGGGAACTTTTTGTCTGAGGATTTTTACCCTTCCAAGATTTGGCATGCTTCTGATGGGGTCCACCCCCCTAGCCAATCCATTGGTCATTTGGCTAGACTGACAAACAAGCACCTTCCCTGCATTACCTCAGGTTCACTACGCATTCACCCATCCCTCCTTGGTTGGGTCTATTCCCCCAGTGATGGCAGAAAATGGAACAGAGGTTTCCTGAGGAGCACGAAGCAGAAGCTTCCTGGTGAAGCTGCCCAGATGGCCATGCTTAGAATGTCTGGCCTCCCTTTGCCCTCTTCCTATTATTAATATTAATTGGCTAAGTATGACAATAACAGGTCCAGTTCTAAAATAAAAGCCTCCCTTGATAGCAACCTAAATCCTCCATCCTCTCCCACCCCCACCCCCACCCTCACACATTTTTAATGCCTACTGGGTTGTGAATAGCAATAAGAATAAGCCAGTGAGAATGTCAGAGACGATAAAAGCTAAATAATGGCCCTGGCTCCAAGACAGTAATCCATAAAGCAGATAATGGAGAGTTTAGTCTAACCCTTTGCAGAGCTGCCTTCTTTCAGATTTTCCCATTGCATAAATTGCTCAACAGGATTAAACTGGCACTTTTAAAGTTTAATATATTCAATCTGTGAAGTTACTATTAATGCTTTAAGGCAGGGGTGGGGAACCTTTTTTTCTGCCAAGGGCCATTTGGGTACTTAGAAACAACATCATTCACAGGCCATACAAAATTATCACCTTAAAAATTAGCCTGTTATATTGGTCAGCATTTAAACAACTCAACTCTTAATTAATGCCTTGGCAGGGCCAGACCAAATGATTTTGAGGGCCTGATACAGCCTGCAGGCCAGACCTTTCCCACCCCTGCTTTGAGGGATAATATTAAATTGTTAATTCCTTGTGGCAGAAAAAACAATAATGAAGCAACTAAAAGCCCTTAACATTGTAATAATATTAATATATGTATGTATATATGCACCACTTATTACATATATTCTCCAAACATATATATGTATACATATGTTTATAGAACCTACGTTAATGCCAATTTACATTTTCTAAAAGAAATAATTCTGGGATTTCAGACAAATGAGAATATATTAAAGAGCACTTCGAACAAGCTATTCTTTTCTCTAGAAAATTCCACTGGATTCTCTCTCTGACAGTATATTATTTTGATTCTTCTCAGTAACTCACTGTTTCCACTGCTCAGCCAAGTCATACCACACATTTCCTCCTGGTTCTCTGTCATTCAATCAAACCAGTATGCAGTATTCATAACCAAATCTGGTATTTTCTCCACTCTCACATCAGCTCTGCTTTCCCAAATTAATTCTTCCACTACTATTAGTTCATCTTTATTCCTTTTCACTCACTTCTAAGCAATGCATCATTCACATTTCACTCTCATTTTCCATTCCCACTGCCACAGCCCTAGATCAAACATTCATGACCTCACATCTAAACAATCACAGTAGTTTCTGTGTATGATGATTTTTAATTTATTTAAAAAAACATATTTTTAAATAACTAAAATAGTTTATTATTAAACATTTTAAAAATATATTAAGCAAAAACAAACAAAAATTCAAAATAACCTCAAAATTCTACTGCCTAGAATTATACTCTTTGTTAACCTCATAGTCAATCTTACTTCAGGTATTTTGAATGTGTGTGTGTGTGTGTGTGTGTGTGTGTGTGTGTGATAGAGAGAGAGAAAGAGAGAAAGAGAGAGAGAGAGAGAGAGAGAGAGAGAGAGAGAGAGAGAGAGAGAGAGAAAGAGAATATCAAGTGAAATAAAATCCACATACAATAACATTGACCTTCCAGGTACTATAATAGGTAGAGAAAACAAGGAAGTTTGATGAATACTAAAGTCTGTTCCTTTATCACTACACTATACACAGCCACGGGGTCACGTTGTGCACACTACACAGCTTTTAAATTTAACAATATAATGTGACTATTTTTAATGTTAAGTATACATTTTATAAGCATCGAATTGTGGGGGAGGAACAAACTTTCCTTCACCTTCAAGGTTATTCTGGCTGGCCTAATAATCAAATGCACATGAGACAGCTTAGCAAGAGAAAATAACCTAATAATCTAATACATACATATGTATGGAAACCCCACATACATGAGAGAGCCAGAGGTCCCACATGCAGGAGAGGTTCAGAGACAGAAGGGGAACATGGGTATATAAGACATTCTGAGTTAGGGATGAGGTAAGATGCCTTGCAGCTTCACAGGGTCATTGCATGGTGATAAGAGCCAATGGTTAGTAAATAAAAGTTTAGGGGAGGTTCCTCCTGAGCCTGTGGCTAGAGTTGAGTTTTGCTCAAAAGAATCCGTACCCCACGCAAGCACATCTTGGGGTGACTTGTTCTGGACTCCTGCAGGAATATAGTATATATAATACATTTAACCCAAATTTTAATTTAATGTATAATGTGAACATTTTTATATCAAATATACATTTAAAAATTATAATATAGAATTCCATTGGAAGGTTACTAGTATAACATGCTTCCGTTAATTCCCCATCAATAGTTACTTAGTGGTTTCTAATTTTGCACTGTGAGAAACAAATTTAAACATTTGTGTATATAAATCTTCAAGAACGATGAATTTATATGTATTTTTTATGGTTAGGTGAAATTTTCCGTATTGAGCACGTATATACGGGACACTTATATTGTGTGGGATAATGCCAAGAGTGAAAAGAAAATAAGGGAATGCCACAACCAGGGGCCTGGAGCCAGGGCCCAGGTCTCATGCTGCTGTATCCAGCATGGCCCACAGAGGAGTGTGCGAATGCTACATTCCAACCTGACTTTTCATGTCCCCATGAAGTTATATTTGAAAAAGTTCAAAGGAAGAAGAAGAAGAAAGAGAACAATCCATCTTAGTGGTTGCCTAATCTGTGCTCTCAGAAGCAGGGAGTTCAGTATTTTTTCAGAACTCCTAATTCTGTTTGTGTCTGCCTTTCACATTTTGGGAGCCCAGAATAAGAGGACCACCTACCAGGTGCCTAAATATTTAAAATAAACCCTTTACGGGGAAAAAATAGTTGGATGTTCTTAAATCTCTTGGATCCATCCCATTTCATACAGGTATTGTAGTACCTCACATGTGTGTCTGGGCATCTCAGTCCACAAGTCCGAGGTCTGTATATTCCCACCCTGGGCTCCCCAGACTCAGATGCACACCCTGGGATATTAGAAAGAAGTGTGTTACCTAAAAAATACTAAGATCTTAGACATGATTTGGGAGTATGTATAAGGATGAGATTACTTCCCAACTGGTGGGATAGTTCATGAAGGAAGAGGACTCCCACAGGTGAAAATGGAAGAGATAATATGTGTGAGGTCTGGGCAGAAGCAAAGGAGTGCGTGCGGGTCAGTGTGAATGAGAAAATATTGGGTGTGGGGAGAACACTGGTGATTTTGTGAGACAAGAACTCATGTTAGGCTAACAGGACCAAAAATGATGTGTAAAGAGGTGGAACTTCATCTTGTAAGTATTGAGAATTTTTGAGCTTGGAAATGACAGTTGACTAGATCGGTATTTTAGGCAGCCAACTTCAATGGCAAAATTCAAAGTGGATTGTAAGTAGTTTAAGACCAGTAAAGCAACTGAATAGTCCTTCAAATTTCCTGCCTCTGCACTTGGCCTCACAATGTTCCTTCACAATACTAGGATGGGAATGATTAGTTCCAGACAACATGTAATGAACTGTGGAAAGACAAATGCTGAGTTTAATGCCAGCTCCTGGGTCTACCATCATATGCAGAGCAGAGGATCAGTAAAATAGCACATGAGACACTTGCCTTCAGAGGATGTCCAGGCTTGTAAGTATAGAACCCATACAACGTGTGAAAAGATTTTCAGTTGCAATGTATTTATTGGCAAGTGTATGTGAGTGTGTGTGTTTGACATTGAATAGGCAGAGATACTGAAAATCTGAACCCTGTTTGCTATTTTTTAAAATATATTTTATTTGTTTTTTTTACAGAGAGGAAGGAAGGGGGATAGAGAGGAGGAAACATGGATAAGAGAGCAACATCTATCTGCTGCCTCCTGCACACCTCCTACTGGGAATGTGCCCGCAACCAAGGTACATGCCCTTGACTAGAATGGAACCTGGGACCTTTCAGTCCACAGATTGACGCTCTATCCACTGAGCCAAACCAGTTAGGACCCCTGTTTGCTATTGACAGTATCTGCAGAGGAACATGGAGCAACAGTTTTCTGTATATTTTTTGTACTGAAGGGAGATTATAGATAAAGACAGTTGCTGTAGAGATCCAGTTTGGGAATCTAAAGAACCTTGCAAAACAAAATTTGTGGATACCTAGGGAAAATAAAATAAAGTATCTAGTGATTGATTATAGGATATTACTCTAGGCATAATTGTAGACTTGAAAAAGAATATGCTATTTATGTGAAACTCTATAATTATAATCTTTCCATGAAATACATTATTTCCTGGTCCACCTCTAATCACTTCTTTAGGCCATTTGTGAAAGGTTGAATCATTGATCTAATTTTAGTCTGTTGGTCACAGCACAGAGCTGACAGTTGGTGGCAGTCATCGCTGGCTATGAACTATCCAGTCACATCCTGTGAAGGAATGTCTTTGCATTTTTAGGGTGAAGTTCAAATATTGCAAAGAAAGCTTTTCAGTGTACAAAATACATGTAATTTGGGTTTGTTGTCTTGTCTATTTACTCTGTGAAATTAAATGCAGACCTGTTGAAGATTTAGGGATTGCCAGCTCAAATTATATTCTTATGCTTGACTAGCAATGCCATTTCCTTTCTCCCTTGCTCTAAGTCTCCAGTCCTTCACTAGGCCTTGTAGCTTTACCTGATGGCCTCTCTCTCGTGCCTCTCTGTCCTCTAGGCTTTCATGTTTCCTACCTGTTCAAGAAGGACAAGCAATAAAGCAGAAGGCTGACAGGAGACTGGGTTTTATAATCTCTGTGCTATCACTAACTAGCTGCACTATCTCCGTCAAGTCCTTTTACCTTCCTTAACCTATGTTTCCTTCATCAAAACATTTGTGACTCTAAGAAACATGGAATGTAATTATTTTAATAACAGCAGTGAGGGGTAATTAAAATAATGCTATTCAAAATACGAAGTGCTTTTGTGGTAATGTTACAGTGATGTCATGAATGCGGCAAAATACTCCACATGGATATGTTTTCTTATATTTTGATGAGATTCTTTTCTCTCCATCACCTCAAAAAACTGTTCATCAATGAAATAGTTTGCTCCCCCACCTCCTCCTTTAATCACCATGCATGAGGCTGCTCTGTTAAGGTATGAATGGGTCCCAATCCAATATGACTGTGTCCTTTATAAGAAGAGATCAGAACACAGACAAGCACAGAAGGAAGACCATCTGGAGACAGTGGGAGAAGATAGCCATCTACAAGCCAAGGAGAGAGCCTTGATTCAGAATTGTGAGAAAACAAATTTCTAGTGTTTAAGCGATCCAGTCTGTGGTACTTTGTTATGACAGCCGAGCAACCTACCACAGCATCCTGGCTTTCTTCCCCAGCCCAGTCACTTTGCCTGCCACCCTTGAAGGCAGGGCTGTCCGAGGACTGGCTCTCGATAAGAAAGGAGGTAGGGATCAGCATTTTCGATGCCACCAGCAGGTTTCAGTTAGAGTAAGGAGAGATCTACTCTGCTCAAAAGTGCTAGAAGTTTCTTCAAAAAGTTAAGCATAAAATTACCATTGGATTCACCAATTCCACTCCTAGGTATATACCCCAAAGCATTGAAAACAGGTATTCAAGCAAATACTGTACACAAATATTCATAGCAGCACTAGTCACAATAGCCAAAAGATGAAAGCAACCCACATAAATGCCCTCCAGCAGACGACTGGATACACAAAATGTGGTGTCCCTGGACAAGGGAATATTATTCAGCCATAAAAAGATAGGGATTACAGACACACGCTACAGCATGGATGAACTTTGAAAATTTTATGCTGAGTGAAAGAAACTAGATGCAAGAGGCTGCATATTGCATTGTTCTATTTCTAGAAAATGTCCATCATAGACAAATCTATAGGAGACAGAAAACAGAGTAGTGGTTTCCAGAGATGGGGGAATGTGTGGAGGGAAAAGCAAGGGGAAGGAGGAGTTATAGTTTAACAGGTGCAGGGTTGTTGCTTTTTCCTTTTAGTTTCCTTCTGGAGCTAGACTGCAGTGATGGTTGCACAACACTGAGAGTGTTCTAAGTTTCATTGAATAATACACATGTGAATCCCAAAAAGGTTGCTCTAGCCACTCATAATATATGCTAACATTTCTTGTGGAAGAATATTCCGAGATCTAATCAGTATTACAATTACCAAATATGCATGGGTGTAATCCAAGATAGATTTGTTTTATACCAGACTCTGTTCTGCATCAAATAATAAAAGAACAGCCATCCAAAAATTAGACATATAATAAGACATGGCTTAATGCAAAGAAACTGGGATTGGAAGCTGAGACCTGCACTCCATCCCTGAATCCAACAATTCATATAGTTTATAGCCAAGTCCAATTGACTTATGACACAACATCTTAGCATTATATGTACTGTTTTCGCAGAAAAGATTTTTAACAGAATGTGTGATGTTATTTCTAGCCAGGAAATAGAGTAACAGTAGCATCCACAGAAAGCAAAAGTATTTTAGAAAAGTTATGAATCAAAAATCAACAGGACTATTTAGATTTGTGACTAAAGGAGGAATTACATTTGACAAAGAGAATGCATGGTTAATGAGAGCTAGGCCTGAATGACTGAGAAAAGAAATAAAAAGTCACAAGTTTTTGAGAGAAGGAGAAAAGAAGTAATGATCACACTATTTGACTTTGTGGACATGCCTAATAGGAATTGAAAATAAAGCCTGGACCTTTAGGGCATTTAGGCAGAAATTATAACTAAAGCCCTCTCAGCAGGTCTCTGAGAGAGAGGGTATAGAGTACAGATTTTCAGATGTCAGAGAGAATGAGAATATCTTGGAGTTGCTGCCCCTGACCTCAGAGATCTGAATCACTGGGTTTAGGACAAGGTCTAGAAATCCATCTATTCCACTAACCCCAATGATTTTGAAGCAAGTGGTCTGTTCCCCATTCATTAAGACAGTGGTTCTCAAACTTGAAAATGTATCAGAACCACCTGGAGGGTTTGTTAAACCACAGGTGGCTGGGCCTTAACCCCAGGGTTTCTGATGCAATAGGTCTGGCAAGGGGCTAGGTAATTTGCCATTCTAACAAGTCAATTACTCATGCTTTGGTCTGGAAAACTACACTTTGAGAACCTCTGCCTAAGAATACACTGAAAATTGAAGCTGGAGACATCACACTGCCTGATTTCAGACTATGTTACAAAGCTATCATAATTAAAACAGTATAATACTGTCATAAAAATAGACACTTAGGCCAGTAGAACGTAATAGAAAACTTAGAAATAAATCCGTGCATATGAAGTGAGTTTCTTGTAGCCAACAAGTTGGGCTATGTTTTGTTTTTTGTTTTTTTTTTCCTCTTAAATCTAATCTCCAACTCTTTTAATGGGTATATTAGACAATTAATGTTTAATGTAACTATTGATATATTCAGGGCAAGTCTGACATTTTATTTATATTTTTTATGGTTTCATTTTCCCATTTACTTTTATCCTGAATTCCTTGGGGCTACTTGCACATTTTTAGAATTCTATTTTGATTTATCTATAGTGTTTTGTGTATATCTTATTGCATACCTCTTTTTTTGTTGTTCTTGCGCTAGGGATATTAAATATACATAATTTATCTAAGGTTACAGGTGTTGACAATTTACCAAGTGAAATGGTGTGCAAGCATTACCTCTGTGATCCTTCAACCCTTTTAGTGTAATTATCTTAATGTTTTTACTATGTAAATTTTGAATCATATTAGACAGTATTATAGGTTTTGCTTCAACTGAGGAAAATTAAAGTCTATGATATTTATCTCTATTTTTGCTCTTCATGGGTTCTCCTTTTTGCCTGATATTCCAAGATTCTTTCTGTTTAGAGAATTTCCTTAGGGATATTCTTTTAAGGTAGTTCTGCCAGTGACAAATGCTCTTGGCTTTCCTTTTATCTCAGAATGACTTGATTTCCCCTTTATTCTAAAAAGACAATTGCATTGGATTTAGAATTCTGGGCTGACAATACTTCCAGTACTTGGAACATGCTGTGACATATCTTTCTGACCCTCATGATTTCTAAAGAGAAATGAGCTGTCATTACATTGGTTTTACCTACCCTTATAGGTAATGCATCGCTTTAATTTTCCTGCTTCGAAGATTTTTTTCTTTTCACTTTAATTTTTAGGAGTTTAAAATTGAGTAGTCTAATGTCTCAGTGTGGATTTCTTTAGGTTGTTCCTATTTGGGATTTACTCTGCTTTTTGAATTTTTCTATTGGCAAATTTGAGAAAATTTCAGCCATATTTCTTTGAATTCTTTTCCAGCCCCACTCTATTTCTCCTCTCTTTTAGGGACTCAGTGAGACCAATGTTAAATCCTTTGTTATAGTTTCCTCAGGTTCTATTCACTTTTTTCTTCTAATTTATTTTTGCTCTGTTGTTTCGATCGGGCAATTTCTATTGTTCTATCTTTGAATTCACTAAGACTTTTACTTCCTTTCTATTCTGTTATTGAGCCCATTCATTGAATTTTATTTTTTACTTTACTATCATATTTTCTAGCTTTAAAATTTCCATTTTGTTCTTTGAAATATATTTTATTTGTTAAGCCTTTTGAGTCTTTACAAAGACTCTTTAAAGTTTTGCTGATATATTTAGATTTTTAAATTTATTTCAACTATGTAATTGGTTGCTGAACTGTTTTTATAATGCCTGCTTTAAATTACTTACCAGATCATTCTAATATCTGAATCATAATGGTGTTGGTGTCTTTTGATTGTTTTTCCTTATTCAGTTTGAGATCTTCCTAGTTCATGGCATGACAAGTGATTTTCAAATGAAACCTGGATATTTTGAGAATTATGTTATATCACTTTGGATCTTATTTTAAAACCTGTGTTTCAGCAGGTGTTTTCTAACATCTCTCTGGTGGGTGAAGGGGATGCCATCTTTTTATTGCCAAGTGGGGATAGAAGTCTAGGTCTTCATTCACGCCAGGGGAAGGAGAGGGTTTTTGTTACTGCTGGGTAGATGTGACAGTTCAAGAACCCAATTAGATCACTGTTGAGTCCATCTTTCTTGGAGGAAGAAAGATACCTCATTGCTACTCCCCAGAAGTCCTCCATGGACATAGAGGGGGCTGATAAGAGACACTATCTATCATTCATTGATGGTGAGAGTCCTCTCTCTCCTTGAATCCTCCTCTGAGACCTCCCCTGCAAGAAGGGGAGGAGTGCCTTGTTTCCACTGGTTGGGTGTAGAAGTCTAGACTTCTCACATGATTCTGCCTTTCCTAATTGGTATGCTTTCCTATCTCCATTTTTCAGGTTTTCTTATATTTATTTTATGTATATTTCAGAGATCTTTTCATATCAAGACCATAAAGAGCTTTCTCTATCTTTTTTTACAGTCTATAGATTTCCACTGTTTGTACTGAATTTGGTATTTTCCAAATTGTGTCTGTAAACTGTAAATTGCCTCAGAAGTATTAATATCTTCCTATAATATGTAATCTATCAGTGTTTATTCTCATTTAAACTGCCAGACATTTGTGGACGCTTGGAGCCAGCTTGTGTGTTTTCCCCTCTAGAACTGTTTACATGTGAGATGTTTATTTTGAAGATAAAGAGCATTTTTCATATCATTTTTTGGGTAAATTGTGTTTTCCAGATGATCTCAGGGATTCCATGATTCTGACCTCATAGTTGAAAAAGAAACATGCCAAGTCTAATTGTGGAAGTTACAGAGTGTCTTTAATTGCAGGAAAGAGCTAGGCAAGAAGCTCTGGGATGTTCTCTCTCCACTCGCAGGACAATGCCAGCGAGCTCAGTCTCTCCCTAGATTCCTGCCCTTATACAGTCCTTCTCCCTTCCCTGTGCCAAACGCTGCCTCATGGAGCCTGCAGTCAAGGGCAGTCCATCTAAGCCAGTGCTGAGATTTGTCTGAGGTTTTTGGCAAAAATGTTTTACAAGGTTTGCCAGCCCACATGAATTAGTCCAACTTAACCACCTGATGATAAGAAATGGGAAGCTTTTGGTTGAAACAGAAGGCAGTTCACTTGCCACAGATATAGAAACCACGAAGAAAGAAACAAAAAGACGTTTCAAGAGTTTTTTTTTTGTGTGTGTGTGTGTGTTTTTTAGAGATGGAGGGCTCTGTCTCTAGCTTCAAAAGGCTCTGTTCCTAGCTTTCTTGACATCATGCTCACAACTTTTACTGTGATTTCTGCATGTGAGACTTACACCTGATGTGAAAAAAGACTAAATCGAGATGTAATTTTCCCTTCTATTTCTACATGTAACCATAAGGTTTATTTTAACGCAGTCAGATGGTTAGGTCAGATGGCTAGTTGAGAGTATGGCACAAAGTAGGCATTCAATCCATATTACTAAATAAATAATGTCAAGGAAATAAACCAAGCTGCTTCAAGACTCTCAACTTGTTAGGTATTTTGATGGGCTCAAATGATGTGTCAAGACACTAGTAGCTGACACATTCTTTTTTCAATTTTTGTTTTTATTAATGAAATCAAGATTTTGGTCAGGGAAGATGATCTTAATTAGGGAAAAATCCTAATTACTCTAAGCCAGTTTGCTACTCTACTGACTTGCAAAATATTTATTTTAGGAATAGGTATGTGAAATAATCTTGAACAGTTAAATATAAAGGGCAATAATACTATCTTTTAAATAATGAAATTTATTCATTTTGTGTGTGTGTGTGTGAAATATAAAGTAATTGTGTGAAGTTTCCTCACTCCTGAAAATGTGGCAGCTATTTTGACCGACCTTGACCGAGGACAAAAAGCCAATCTCTGAGGATAGCAGAGTAGAAAATGAGAAGAACTCAAGTCTTTGATAATGTTATCAAGCCCAGAATATACTAACTCTGGAATCTAGTTATGTATCATTCAAGTGACATAATACATTTTCTATATTATTTAAGTTGTGACTTGTTTCCCTTTATTTGCAACCTAAAGTGTCCTGATACCATATCTTAATATGCTACATTTGAAAAAACAAACAGCACTGATAACTCATTTGTGAAAGTGCATATATTCAAGTACACATTGGTCATACAGAGTTGGAAAAATGGCGGTTGGTGACTATACCTAGCTTTTATTTGCTAAGACCTCTGAAGAGACATGGATTTTGTACTAACGTAGAATTATTTGATGAACACAGTGTCACAAGTTCAGAAGGTACTTACAGATTTTGAATAAAAGACACACTACTCGATTATGTTATAATCTCCTGATGTTCTTGAATTACCATGCAGCTTTTCAAACAGCATAACTTACTTTCAAGGAAATCTGAACGATCTGAAGGAGAACTCTGTTCCTTTAGAAAAGACAGTTTTCATGAAGTTTATGAATCCTTTCATGAAACTGGAATTTCCGACCAGGTGATAAAACCCTGAGCTATGTTTGCACCAATTGCTCTGTGAAAGTATATTTTCTTACGGATTTACAGAACTCAAAACTGAGTTATTGTTATTGACATAAATCTAAAATCAGAATTGAGTTCTGACCCATGAACATTTATATAGTTCCCCAGGAGAGCTCCGTTCAATCTGTTACAGATCACCATTCATACCGATCAATCATGGCTGATCAATGACGAGCACTAGGCATCCAAGAGTGGCAGCAATCCTTTCTTGGCTGAAACTCCAGTGTATTACTTTTATGTCAGTACACCTTTACAGTAGCCTTGGGAACTGCACATTTATTAGGATCAATTTATAATTTACTTTTGTAGGGGATTATTTTGAAAAGCTAAAATTGAAGAAGCAGCTGTCAACAAGTTCATGATTTTAGACAATTGATAGACATTTACATGGAGAGCTAGAGAGAGGAAAATGCCTTTAGTCATATTATTTGTTATAACATGCAATGAACTTATAAGCATCTTATTGATATTGTGAGGGAAAAGTTTATAAAATATCTGGTAACAATGGCATGATAAGTAAAAATTAATTGTGCTGTTTCTATTGTTAGTATTTGGTTATTTCTAAATTATAATTGGTATTTTATTTATCAATGTATTGTCTGTATTAATTTATTTGAATAAACATTATCATATTTGTATGTTTATAAATCACTTCAACAAAATCTATTGTGATTATGGTTTCAATAATCTTGTTTTCCAACAATTTTTTCTTCAAAATTGTGATGTCATGGATCTAGCTGTTCTAATTTGGGAATGTCTGCTGTATTTGACTTTGGAACAGGGGTACAGTTTTTGTATTGCTGCTAAAAATCCATGTTTTTTGAACAGTTTTAAACAATAAACATTTTTAAGAGGTGTATTATACATATGTTTCACTTTTGAGAAATTTGGATTCTTCCTCTATATTTTTATTTCTAGATCCCATACATGCCCATGACTTCACTTTCCATGTCATAATCTTAAGCAAATGCTACATATGCTATTGTGATATAATAAAATATACATATTTGATCTTTGTGCCTCGCTCCTGGCACAGGACTCCTGAAACCCTTAAACTTGCCTGAGTGATAGGGGTGAGAGGAGCATCTTTTGTTATTCATTAGCAGCCCCTTTTACCTGAATCTGAGTTTATCCTAATGAGGTGACAAAGAATGGAGGTTGCTTGCCAGAGTCACCAACCTTGTGATTAGGTTAGAACTTTCAACCCCATTCCCTGAGTTACCAACAGCAACTGATTTAATCAATTATGCCTATGTAATGGAAACACCAAAATCCCTAAATGGAGTCTGAGGTGCTCCCACCTGTGAAGTGGTTGGAGCCCCCTAAACTCCACCAGGACCCTCTGGACCTTGCCTTGTATACCTTTTTGTTTGGCTGTCCATTTGCATCTTTTATAATAAACTGGTAGTAGTAAATAAACTGGCAATAAATAAAGCATTTCCCTGAGCTCTGTGAGCTATTTTATAGCAAGCTATTGAACCAAAGAATGGAGTCATTGGAACCTCCAGTTTGCAGCCGGGTTAGACAGAAGTGTGAGTAACATGAGGGATCTAGAACTTGTGATTGGCATCTGAAGTGGAGGGCAGTCTTGTGAGACTGAGCCCTTCACCTGTCTGTACCAGGTAGTTAGTATCAGAATGAATTAAATTGTATGATGGCCAGTTGGTGTCCAAAGAGAGTTGGAGAATTGCTTGGTGTAGAAAACCCATACATTTGGTGTCAGAAGTGTTTTAAGTAGAAAAAGTGATATATCTATCTATCTATCTATCTATCTATCTATCTATCTATCTATCTATCTTCTGATTCCTTTACCTAAACATGCGATGAGTACCACAAATATAATATTTCTACAGCCAAAACTCATTCCTGCATTTGGATTCTTTAAAACTACTTCTCTGTTATTTCTATTTTTTTCCTACACCCTTCAGAGTGACTCACGTTTGTAACTTCAGAACCATTTTTATTTCATCCTCTCCTCCATCTCCAGTGTATAATCTGCTGCCAAAATGCATTTCTGCTTCTAGTGGTATTTGAAATCAATCAAATACCAAACATCTAGTAAGCCCTCCATATGCTCACTACTGTGATAACTATATTGGGGACACACAAGAGATCTTAAAATTGATGCAACAAAAGCATAGAAGATCACATCCAGGTGGTCTCACAATTTTCGTTGTTTGCCTGAATAAAACGTACTAGCATTAACTTGTTCAGAAAGTAGTCACCATATGCAAAGATATGGCACCATTTCTATCCACTAGCACTTATAATTGATTAGATTATAAGTGGGAGGACTCTGTTGCAAGAATCTCAGCATGTAGAAAATGAGCAGAAAGTATAGCAACAAGAAATCACAGACCAAATAACCCACAGGGGATGAGTCATTACATTAGTACAAGAAGTGTAGTCTGGATCTTAGATTGGAACCTTTAGCTTCTTTGACCCTCTTGAGAAGATAACTATGGGTATGGGTATAAGTAATATGTCTCCCCTTGCCCTGCTAACACCCCAAGAGGGCTTAGATGGAATGCCTTAATTTTTGCATCTAGTACCTCTTACAGACCATTTTAGCAAGAATGTCATTCACCAAATCTCTTCTAAAATTGATTTTTGGTATCCTTACCAAATACTAATGCCATTTACTCCCAGCCTTTAGAGATGATCAGAATCCAGGTTGATGATTACTAGCATAGAAATACCCAGCGAAGCCCATGGTGTGCAATAGGACTGGCACCTCCATTTTGAGGCTCTGGGGTAAAGTGAGGAGGGGAATGAACACAAATGTTTTAGAGGAGGTCACATCTGAATGGACTCTTACAAAACAAGTGTGAGTCACCCAGTTGTAAGAGATTAGGGAGAGCAATTCTGGCAGAGAACATAGAACGCGTAATGGCTTAGAGAGATAAGAGAGCATGGCACTTTCAGAGAACTGTAAATTCAGATATGGGGGATACTCTACAAAGCAGCAGGGGAGGAGAGAGTGTAAGTGAGGCTGGACTGAACTGGGTGTCACCCACAACATTAAGTTCCTGATGTGCCAGGCTCCAGAGTTCCTGAAGGCTATGAGTAATCTGAAGAGTATTTATTGGAGGAATGTGATATGAATATATATATCCGAAACACCACTGCAATGGCCTGTAAAATAATGGATTATATGAGGATAAGACAAGAAGCAGAAAGTGCAATCAGGAGGCTGTTACCATATCTAAGCAAGAAATAAAGAATATTAAATAGCTGCAGTGCCATTGAGAATGGAGGGAAGAGCGGATTAAAGAGCATGGCGGTTCAAGGAGCAGGGGGAGTGAGAGAGAATGGGTTTCTGTCTCAGGCAACTGAGAAAACAGAGCTGGAACTTAAGAGTGTAAGTGACTGATGAAAGGGCCCTGCCCAATTTAGCATGGCCGGGTTTTCAGAGGTGTGATTAAGAAAAATGCTGAGGTAAGGCCCCTGGCTTTGATAACCCCTAGAGAATTTCAAGGGGCCTCAGTGAAGGAAGCAGGGGTGGTGGTGGGGGGGGGGGAAATGTCAGCCACATTATAGGGCTTCAAGGAGGGAAGAAGTGGATGAAGCTAAGACAAGTTTCACCTTTAGACTTCCGGCAGAGAGAGGAAGGTGAAACATGATGACCAATGGAAGGAATACCAGGGTAAAGGAAAGTGTTATCATTAATTTAAAAATTGTAAATGAGACTTAAGTATGTCTGTAGACTGAGAGGGAGAGCTTGCAGAGGAAAGAGGAATTAGAACAATGAAAGAAACAAGGGCCCAGAAGAGTTAGGAAGGGATAGAGATAATAATGAAAGGGGTAGGTTTAGTGTTGGGGAAAACAAACTTTAAGATAGGAGGGAAGGAAGAGATCATGTGAGATGAATAAAGGAATTTTATACAGAAAGGAAAACATGACTGTAGAGGTGTTTTTTGTGTGTTTTTTCTTTTGAATTTTACAGAGAGGAAGGGAGAGGGATAGAGAGAGAGTTAGAAACATCAATGACTATAAGTGCATGAAGTCATCTTTCTATTAAGCAAACATCTTTTATACTAAAAAAGTTTATGGTTAATCTGGAGAAATTCTTTGCCCAGGAGTTCTGGAATTAGTGAGCAGCAGGGAACTGAGGCCTGCCACTCAAAGTGAAAAAAGGCCACAGCGCAATGCAACCACAGGGATAACTGGATGTGTATTCAGGGAACCACAGGGTCCTCAAGAAGAAATGCACTGTGATGGGCTGTTTAGAATAGGGCAAGTATTTTAGGGAGAGGAAAAAATAGCCAATTCTATTTTGCCAGACATCATTTGTAAATACCTTTCCATCCAAAGATGAAAGATTATATGCAAACAAGTATGCCAATAACTCTTTTCAACAAACACTTGTCTAAACTTGGCAAAGAAATGTAACATTTTCAAGAGCGTTGTTGCAATGATGTGCTTCTCTGCTAATATCAAACAGAAGCGGCTAACCCATGGTGTCCTCAGAGCCTTCTTCTCGAAAGGTGTGTGGGTAGAGATGTGGGCACAGCAATCTCTGTGACTGGATTCCTGGAACTGGTGGTTTAACCTGGGTGATACAGGTGTAGCAGGCGCTTGTAATGCTTTAGGTATCTCTCAAAGACCATCTTCCAGGCTCCCTCCTCCCTAAGCTCTTGTCTTGATACTCCCTCTTGCATATTCTCTGCTTCAGTTATGCTTAGCTACTCTCAGTATCTACAATAAGCCATGCTCCTGCTTCTTCGCCAGGAACTCTGCATGTTTTTGCATGTGCCTCAATATACCTACTGAACTTTTCCGCCTGGGCAATTCCTAATTTCCCTTCAGGAGTTAGCTTTGACATCCCACTTAAGAAAATCTCTGAACAGACCATAAGATGCTTCTGCCCTGTTCTTCCATATTATACACGCCACATTAAATATAGAGATTACCTGTTTGTCTCTCTATTAGTCTAACACTCCTTAGAGGCAGATGCTGGATCTTGTTCACAGTTAGATCCTCAGTGGCCAGCAAGTCACTGGGGACATAATAGGTGATCAGTATGATGGTTTAATGAATAAATAAATATACTCCCCAATAGCCTGTAACAGCATGTTATTAGGGTGACTAAATCATTGTTTTGCCCCCAATGTTCTTTGTCTTGGAAAAATCCTCCAGTCCTGGGCAATCCAGGACAGTTGATCATTCTGCATGTCAGCCAAAATATAAAGTACATCACACTGCAGAGACATGAGTTAATGTGTATGGCAGGTAGCAACAGCTTAGTCATCACTGTGGTTAATATCATCCTAAAAATGAAATACTTATAACAGATGATTCTAAAATTCCTTCCCAGCCCAACATTAATCCTGTGACTTCAGTTTTGGGGTGGTAGCTGTAAAAATGATTCCAAACACTGATAGGCTGAGGCTAGTCAGTAAATTTTAATTTAAGTGCTATAGCTGCATCACTACCATGTGGGGAATGTTTTGCATCAATTCCTGGCCCATAAAAGAGTTTCTGAAACTATGGTTTTTTTTTTTTTTTTTTTTTTTTTTTTTTTTAATATATTTTATTGATTTTTTACAGAGCAGAAGGGAGAAGGATAGAAAGTCAGAAACATCGATGAGAGAGAGACATCAATCAGCTGCCTCTTGCACGCCCGTACTGGGGATGTGCCCGCAGCCAAGGTACATGCCCTTGCCGGAATCGAACCTGGGACCCTTCAGTCCGCAGTCCGACGCTCTATCCACTGAGCCAAACCGGTCTCGGCTGAAACTATGGGGTTTTTAATCTAACTCCTGCCTGACTGAAAAAGATTTATACCTTCATCTTAGTGTTTAACCATTTTTTAAAAAATGTATATTTTTATTTATTTCAGAGAGGAAGGGAGAGGGAGAAAGAGAGAGAAACATTAATGATGAGAGAGAATCGTTGATCAGCTGCCTTCTGCATACCCCACACTGGGGATTGAGCCTGCAATCTAGGCATGTGCCCTGAATAGGAATTGAACCATGGCCTCCTGGTTCATAGGTCAAAGCTCAACCACTGATTCACTCCAGGTGAGCTGTTTAACCCTTTTCTTTCTAGTTCTTATGGGATTTTTCAAAAATACAAGTTAATAATCTCAACCCCTTGCCATTTAAACAAATGACTTATTCTATGTATCCAAAGAATAAGTTATTACTTAGTCCAGCAGATTTTTTGTGTGAAACTGACTTTTTGTTGTTTTTCTTTTCTGAGATGTACTGCTTGTGTGTGAATCCCTACACACTTCAGTATAGAAAAGCAATTTTATTTCCCCCCAGGAATTCACAAACAGCGGCTCGGTGTTATATGGGGGAGCAGAGAGCATGTGTCACATGAGGAATCTGAGCATGTATATAGTGGGGCCTTGGAGGAGAAAGATTGTATGAGGAAAAAAGAGGATGGGGAACCTTTTGAGGGGTTGTTGAGTCATAATTAATGTGGGTGAATGGAGTTGTGACGAAGTCACTTTCTCTGAAGGTGGGTATGTGGAAACCTCGGGCAATGAGATGATGCTGTGCATGGCCCAGATGTTCCAGTCTGACATCCGAAAGGGGTTCTGCAAAGCCTGAGGGGGGGGCGGGGTGCAGAAATAACCATCATAGTAGCCAGGGTGCTGCCAGAGTTCTTCCCAGTTTGGAACGAAACCTTTCCTGGACTTCACGTTTGTGCTGCATTGAGTCCTTTAGGGAACACTGTGATACCAGGACTGGGGCAGACATAAGAGGATAAAAATGAACCTTCTGATGTGGCGATTTTAAAATATGTCCATAGGCCAAAGGTGGAACCTGGAACCTAATTCCCCTCACTTTGGGTGTGGGCTGTCCTTGCTTCTCATCAATAGAATATGGTGAAAGTGACATATGACCTTTGAGAACATATCATAAGAGGCATGTGGTCTTCTCCTTGCTCTGTCTTTTGCATCACTTGTTTTGCGGTCATGAGGACACCCAAGAAGCCTATGGAGAGGCCATATGACAAGGAACTGAGACTATCTGCTAGCCAGGAACTGGACCAGAGCATCCTGCCAATGCCAGGTGAATGAGCCACCTTGGGAGCGGATCCCCCAGTTCTAGTCAAGCCTTCAGATGGCTGTAACTCAACCAACAGCTTGACTGCAACCTCATGAAGGGCCCTAAGGTAGAATCACACAGCTAAGAAGCTCTCTAACTTCCTGACCCAGAGAAACTCTGATAAATGTTTGTAGAGTTTTTTAACTACTAAATTTTAGAGCAATTTGCTAGGCAGCAATAGCAACTAATATATCTACCAATCCAGAGATGGAATCTTAGGCTTGTTTTAATAAAATTTGTGAAATAAAATAATATGACTCCACTTACCCTCTGAGTAGTATGTTGCAAATCTACGCATTTCCTCTCTACTCTGCTCTATGGTGCTTTGGAGTCTTGCCTCTGGAGACTGGTATTCTTATGGTGGTAAACTCTGGAACCATCATGTAGTTTCAGGACCAGCAACTATATTCAGTTATGACAAGTCAACATGAAAAACTGAGTCAGCAGGAAAACTGAGAATGAGAAGAGAGATTTGTTTCCTGAGAGAAAGGGTAAGCCTCTCCATGAAGATCCTAGTTTTCAGCAGAACCCACTATATTTTCTTCATTGGGATTCTATGAAATTCCATGGTATCTTTCCAACTGCTCTGTTTTTATTTGAGACTAGAGGCCCAGTGCACGAAATTTTTGCACTGGGGAGGGGGTGGGGAGGAGGTGTCCCTCAGCCTGATTGCACCTTCTTGCAGTCCAGGACCTCTTGGGGGATGTCTACGAGTCCACTTGGGATTGGGCCTAAGCCAGCAGTTGGATATCTCTCTCATAGTCTGGGATCCCTCTTGTAGTCCCAGACCCTCACTCCTTCCTGCCTGCCTGCTTGCTGTTCCTTACCACTTGGCTCACTGGTCCTTATCTCTCCCACCACCACCACTACACTCGCCAGCCATGAGCTTGGCTTTTGGCTGAGCGGTGCTCCCCCTGGGGGAGCGCACTGACCACCAGGGGGCAGCTCCTGTGTTGAGCGTCTGCCCCCTAGTGGTCAGTGCACATCATAATGACCAGTCGTACTACTGTTCAGTCAATTTGCATATTAGGGTTTTATTATATAGGATAATTTGAAGTTATTTTCTTCCTTGCAACCAAGTGGCCCTTTTAAGACAGCATCGTAGCATCCCTTGTTTCTGATCACTTATTTCAACTCTGTAACAGCGTCTGTGAAACAAAAGAAATTGACCTTGGGGTCATGTTTTCAGCAAGGCTAGTTCTTACAACACAAGACTGGACAACATACATGAAACTATTCTTATAACAAAAATAATTCTTATAGCAAGCTAACCTCTAACAAGCAAGTCATTCCTGGAGGGCTTCAGGGTATAGCCAATGTGAAGAATAGTAATTTCATAGCTGAGTGTAAAGAATATAGAAATATGCTCCCCTCTTGAGTAAAATATGTTCTAAACAACCTTATATTCTGGGGGAAAATTAAAGACTTTAACCAAAAATGTTCCAAAAGCCACATAAGATATTTCTGAATAGTCAAAATGTTTTTTGGATTTCTCACCAAAATTCCAATAAATGGTAAATATTTGAGACATGAAAATATGAAGTACACACACATTTAAGAAACTTAATCCATAATTAAAAACAAATAAAGTGGAAGAAAACAAAGTAGAAAATCAACTGTTCTAGCCCCAGGATAAAAAGACTATGAATAATTTCCTGAGAACGGAAAACCCTGCATGCCTGAGAGTGGTGTATTGATTCCTAACAGTTAGGTGAGGGAATGTCATCTTGCAACTGCAAAGTGTGTTAGACAGATATTTACTGGCAATCTTCCAGAAGAAAGCAACCCGTATGTGGTGGAAACTCAACATAGCTGAGGTTGCTGTTCAAAAACAAAGAGTCATTTGCAGGGTGAGGAGACTTGCCTGACCACCCACATTCCAATACTTGCTTTTGATTTCTGAAAGGTTTTGTTTACTGGTTCAATCTGACCTGATTTGAGCCTCTGGGGATTCCCCCTTGGCAGCTTCTAATGCAAATTTATTTTTAGTTCAGAGATGATTTGAATAAAAACTGACTGTTCAGGTTGTCAGTATTATGAAAACATATAGAAGGACATACACACACCCGCATACACACTAGGGAAACATTGTGGCACTTTTAGTAAAGTTTATTTAAAAGTAATATTTCTGCTCAAAATTCCTTCTGTTAAAGACCCCAAATAATTTTCTAGTATACCCACTGGACAATTTATTTTAAAGAATTCTGCGATGGAGATTTTAGAGATCAGAGCAATGATGGGGAACAAAAGACCATTCAATCAAATGATTTTTTCTTCTTCTAAAAATGTTAAGGTATCTTTGGAAGCTATAAAGAAGTGACTGGAGTTCCCTCTGATATGCACGGGCCCCATTGGAATGCTGAGGAGATACCTTAGCTTTGCGCTTTTGGAGATTTGGGTGGGACAGTGGCATTTGGGGTTTGGCAAAACCTTTCAAATTATTTTTCAAGCACTTTAGGTTTGGCAAAGGCAGATTCAATTTTGCCAAATGCCTTTTTCATAACTTTGGGACTCAAGTGTACCTCAAGGAAAATTTAATCCATATGCTTTTGATTTACTTATTCTTAAGTCATCAAATTATTGTCTTGAAATAATTAATTAATGCTCAATAAGTTCCTTTGAAACTAGTTAATAAAATTGTACCTTTCCTCTGCCCTGAATGTCAAAATTTTGGAAACTTCATATTTTGTTTCCTATTTAGAACCCTGTATGAGGCAGTTCTAAGATTAGCAAAAAACACAGCCTATGGCTACTGGATAATATGGTTACAGGATCACACAATTTTTGAGTTAATCTTTACCTTAGTACAAGATTCCTTCCTACATCTTTCTGAGCAGACATTCATCCTCCCCCTTATTAACACAGAGCTGGAAATGGTCTCCTCCACTCTGGGATAACTCTAAATGCGGGTTTTTCCTAACCTGTGGTCGAGTTCACAGGAGGCAGAGTGGTTATTACCCAGGGAGACGGTGCATTGGCGACCTGAGAGATGTCAGCCTTCCTTGAAGTCAGCTCTCTAGGTTTATGACTAGACAATTTGCTTGTGTGGGAGTCCCAGAGGCACTGCAAATCCCAGACGCTGTGAATCGATCTTATTTCTACATACAAACCTACTTTTTATTCCTATCTTTTCCAGCTCAAAGAATGGTCCCAGACGGTTCTCTGAGCCTTCTTTCGGCAAAGCCTATCCCACTTGTCTACCCAGGTTTAACAAGTATGCAAACATTGAGTGCAACGCTGACTAGTAAATAAAAAGGGCTGAAGCCAAAAAGGGAAAGGCACCAGGCAAATGGGTATTGAATCATATACCAATTTATGCTATGTTCTGAGCTTAAACGAGAAAGTGATATTGGTCAGAGCTGTGTGATGGACATACTTATTGGTGATTTTGGTCAAACAGAGGCCTAGGACAGACATAGTCAGAAGCCCATAGGTACAAACAAGATCATAATTAGGATGACTGTATGTTCTCAACTGACCCAGAGACTCCTAAGGAGCATAAACTCCTTGAACTATATATAACAATGGCCTCACCTACAGGACAGTAACTTAAAAAAATATATATTTTTATTGATTTCAGAGAGGAAGGGAGAGGGAGAGAGACAGAAACATCAATGATGAGAGAGAATCATTGATCGGCTGTCTCCTGCATGCCCCCCCCCCCCACTAAGGATGGAGCCCACAACAGGGGCATGTGCCCCCCGACTTAAAATCAAACTGTGACCTCCTGGTTTATAGGTCAACGCACAACTACTGAGCCACGCTGGTCAGGCAGGACAATAACTTTTGTGTAGCATCATAACAAAGAGTTGTAGGAGCACTGACTTGGTATGGGAACAATGGCCTAATATAGGGGATGACACAAAGCTGGGGTGAATGGAACGTCTGGGTAAGAGCACCAGAACATGAGTCTAATTGACCCTTGACTGTGCAGAAGAGGCAGCTCCTGAGGTGAAATCAAGGGTCTTGCATTGAGCACACACACAGCATGCTGTTCTTATACTAATATAAACCTATCCTCAAGTATATGTCTAACAGTTTCCTAGTATTCTCTATAATACCCAGATATCCAAGCCCAGTTCTATGCTCTGGGGTCTTGGTGGTAAGAATTCTGTGCAAGGTGTGTAGAACTTTATAATTTTCATTAGAACATTCAAGAAAGCAGATGCTATAGTAAGTTCTATCACAGGGCAGGGTATAATGGATGCTTCTAGCAGCGGCAACTGATAATAGAAGAATCAGAGGCGATGTTAGCTGATTTGAATTTGGAAAGACAGATAGGAGTAATCCCAGTAAGGAAATAGTGGGAGACAGTGGAGAAGGGTATTTCTTGCAGAGGTATCATTATGGCCAGGACATAGAGATAAGAGAGCAGAACTTTTTTGAGAAACACCAAGAGTTCATTGTAAGCAGAAAGAGTGGTGTGACATGAAAGGGAGAGATTATTGAAGGGCCTGGTCAGCATGGGTTTTGTGTTTCATGCTAAGGGACTTGGACTTTATTACATAGGCAATAAGGGATCATTAAAAATTCTGAACTGAAGAATTATATGATCAGGTTTGCATTTTAGAAAGACCACTGTCCCTCTAGGCAGTTGAGAGATAATTGGATCAGTTTGGAGATGATTTCCATGATTCACCAGAGGCATTTTGAGACCCTGAAGAGCAGGGAATATAAATTTGAGAGCAAATTAACCCGACTTGATGACTGACTAGACATGGATGATAAGAGCCAGGCAAAGGCCAAGAATGACTTTTGAGTTTCTGTAATGGAGGCTGTGACGGCACCAGTTACTAAAAGGAGAAGTGCCGTAAAAAGGTAGATTTCAGGGGGAAGTTAGTAAGTTCAACTACGGACATTCTTGGTCTATGGAACATCCAAATAGATACATCCAGATATAGATCTACAATTCAGCAGACAGACATCTAGGTTGGGGAATTGTCAATTTAGGAGAGGCTTTTGCAGTCATAGAAGTAAATGTCATCATTCTGGAATAATATCTGTGGTGGGAAGAGGGCTAAATAAAGACAGGTCCAGGGGCAGAATATCCTGCCCGGTGCGACAGGAAATTGGTACTGATTTTCCATAAGACAGCGATCCCCTCAAATTTAGGGAAGCTAAAAAATTATACAGGGAAGCTGAGTGGGAGTAGCAGTGTTCAGAGCCCCTATGCAGATTGTGTCCAGATGTGGCTGCCCTTTCCTGGGCTCCTCAGTGGGATGCTTAAACACTGTGCTTCTAATAGCTTATGTTGCAGTTCTTGAAGTTGGCTAGCATAATGAAGGAGTCCTGTCACTTGTATTGCTGCAAAACTCAGAATATAATCAGTGATATAATCTATCACCTCAACATCTATTTCAGACTTCTTTTTCTAGAGTGGAAGTGGCCAGCTGTGGTGTTGTCAGGGGAATTGATGGTCTAAGTGCTCACGAAGCCCTAGGAGTGACATAAACCTATCCTTATGCCTGAATGAGGATAGGTTTGGCTTTATATATAATGGGCATGTCTCTCATTTTGTGGCCAATATGGTATATAAACTAACCCTAATACTGCAACTACTTCAGATGAGAATGTCTCCATGTTGAAATCCTTGATATGAACAAAATTCTATCAGATTAGATATTCATTCATATTTTCATAAGAAATTCCAACAATACATTGTCAATGAAAGAAAAGAAAGAGCTATCATATTGTGGGCATATAAGGTCAATTGTTATAAACATTTGAATGATTGTTAAAATTAAGAAAATGTTTTTATCACCTACTGAGATTTATGATAAGAAAGCTTGGGATGCACTGACCTAGGAACACCAACATTGAAGGGGCGAGTGGAAAAAGAATAGCCCATGTTGAAAAAGATTGGCCAGAGAGTTGGTATTAAATAAGGATAGCATGACATCAAGGAAACCAGGGGAATAACAGGGTGTGTTAACACTGCCATAAGGCCTGGGGAAGTTGAATAAGATGACTCAGCAACAAGGAGATAAAGACAGTGTCAGAGGGGTTCCAAGGGCAGGATGTGGTTTGCAGCAGAGTAAGAAGTGAAGGGAAGTTAGGACTTGGAAGCATTAAAATGATGCACATCTACTCTTTCAACAAGCTCTCCTTTGAAGGAATAAAAAAAGAAAGAAAGAAAAGAAAGGCAGTTAGAGAAAGAACCATCCAGTATCAATAAGAATTGTAAGTTTTCCTCACAGAACTTGGAAAGAGAATACATTCACAAATTAACATAAAAGAACCAGTTGAGAGAGCTGTTATAGCTATATGAAGAGAGAGGGTTAAGAAACAGAGGAGGCCTGGTGAGCGTGGCTCAGTGATTGAACGTTGACCTATGAACCAGGAGGTCATCGTTCTATTCCTGGTCAGGGCACATGCTCAGGTTGCAGGGTCAACCCTCAGTGCAGGAGGCACCTGATCAATGATTCTTTCTAATCATTGATGTTTCTATCTCTCACTCCCTCTCCTTTCCTCTCTAAAACCAATAAAAACATATTTTGGAAAAAAAAACAAAAAAACAAAGGAGTCTTTGCAGAGGTAGGAGAGAAGACCAGAGCACTGGGAAACAGGTCCCATGGTTGCAAACTGCAGCTCGTGAGCCACATGCGGCTCTTTGGCTCCTTGAGGGTGGCTCTTCCACAAAATACCACCTCCTGGGCGAGTCTATTTTGAAGAAGTGGCATTAGAGGAAGTTTAAGTTTAAAAAAATTGTCTCTCAAAAGAAATTTCAATTGTTCTACTGTTGATATTTGGCTCTGTTGACTAATGAGTTTGCAGACCACTAGGTTAGCCTCAAACACAAGGACATCCCTTTCTTGGAGCTTGTAGGAGTTGAGGTGAAATGTGAGGTTCTGACACCAACATATGGCAATGTGGCTACAAATAGTTGAGAGTTTATGAACCACACAGTTTTTATTTTTTCGTAGTGCATTAGGTCAAATTAATCTAAGGGATGGAACATGAGAAGTTTGACATTTGGAGAAACTGTGGCTGGGAACCATGGTTGTGTAATGATGTTAACCTGAACAGCTGGGTGATTTCTCCAGATGTGTTCAGCAAGTGTAAGAATAAGAGTAGAGAAGACAAGTGATTGGTTTGATCCAAGGCTGAGAGTTTGACAGTGGCCCCGGTAGAGAAGCTAGGTGGCTGGGACGATGAAAATGCTGGAAAGATCATTGAAAAGACAAACCATAGGGTTTGGGCAACAAGGGGAGGAAATGAAGCCACTTGGTATCTCCTGGGAGAACAATTGAACTGGGAGAAACCAGTGTCAGAGTATCAAAGCATGAAGGCGGAGAAGACAACATTTTGTGCAGTGTTGAGGAGATTTAGGATGTTTTATTTACAATCAAATGAAAATTATGTAGATGGACAGGAAAGGCTTGGGGGAAGGGGATGAAGGGCACTGGGAAGAAAATTTAGGAGAGGAAGTACAGAACAATAGGGAAGAGAAGAGAGGATCCCAGATATTTGAATTGTGGGTGTCGTTTTAGGAATCCTAGAATTGTAGAACTGGGAGGGATTGGTGAGGTCAACATGCGTTGATATCCAGGGAAAATGAAGACTGAGCTGCAGGTAGTGAAGGGCCTCCCAGGAAGCTGGCACTGGCCTCCCTTGTGATTCGAAACAGAACATGCTGAGGAAATGATCAGTCCCCCACGAGGCAGAACTGGAGATGGTGACCAGGAAGAGATTCAGCCTCAAAGGCAACCCTGCTCAGGAGCTTGCTCCTGCTTCCAGTCTCAGCTCAAACCTCGACTCCCCCAGTATGCTCTCCCTCCCAAGGAAGCAAACACTTGTCAGGAGGGAGACCAGGCCAAGCAACATGACGCGGCCACAAGCTTGACTGGGGTTAGTTCTACCGTTGCAACACCTCAGTTTCACCTTCAAAGAAGTGTTCTGGGCAGCAGGCTCCTGGATGACAGAGAGCAGGTCCGCTGAGAGCTCTTGGCAGCCCTGGGAACACAGCTGCGTGCAACCCCAGTGAAACTCTCCAGGTCCCGCCTTTGGCCTGCAGGCCAGTCCAACTAAAACAACAATTTTGGCTCAGAAGAAAAAGGCACGTTACCATCCAATTTGGCCACTTTAAATGAAACTAGAAAAACATCCTCAGAACAGAGGTAGGTCTTAATTCACTCCCCTCTTTTTTTTTTTTCTTTCTCTAAAGGAACTTGGGTTTTAATTAGTATATTACTTCTGTGCTCCTAAATCTGATATAATAGTAAAGTTATATGATTTCTAAATCGGATACAGGCCTGATGCTATATGTGCCATTCATTTGGCACAGTTATCGGAGGTGGTGTGAAGAGAAGGAAGTGCTCGTTTGTTGGGGGTGCTATTTGGAACAACTTTTTCAGAAGTAGGTTAAGCCACAATGGCAGTATGAAACTTATTTAAAAGTTGCCAGTCATAAGTATAACAAAACATAAGTATAACATGTGTTTTTAATTATATGCCTTTAAAATATTTTTATATAAAATGGAAGCTTGTTTTTGCATATATTTTCACAGTTAAAAAACAAAACAAAACACTGTTGCCAGCCTGAAAAAAATGACAGGGAGAGGAAGGGGAAGAAATAGATAAAGTGTCGGTTGCGATACAATGTATTTAAATAATACCTCCATCCTACACTTGCTTCCATCTTCTTGACTGCCCAGTCTCCTGCGCATCACTATTCTGCTTCTCTTCCTTACACTTCCTTACAGAGGGCAGGGAACATATCTGCTATTTCATAGGAACCCTTTCCTACACAGTATTAAAAGGAAAAGCCCTCCCCATCTCAAAAAAATGCTTGCAGGTGCTCATGGGTATACACACACACACACACAGTCCAGTCACGTCTTCTGCCTTCTCTACTCCAGCCCCTCAAATTCCATCCTTCGACCTCCCATAGTAAGTTCTCCTCGACTATAAAATGGGCACTCAGTACAGAACAGCAGTCAACGCCAGGGTCTGACTTTACAACAATCTTTGCATCGCTGCAGTGCCTAGTACCTTGGCTGGTGTAAAGAAGGCATTCAGACATGTTTGATGAGGTACCTGCAAAACGGACATGCCACTTTAACTAAGGATGTGTGGGGAAGAAGGCAGGACTCTGGGTCAGTGTGTCACTCGAGTGCCAGGGTTGAGACAAAGGCCGTCAGAACAAAGGCATGGTGACTATATATTGACATTTATAAGTTGTTTACTCTTAGATATCAACCAGATCAAGAAAGAAGCACACATGCATATGCACACACACATATTTTAGAGGGAGGAATGAATTGGGGGGGGGGAGGAGAAAGAGAGAGAGAGACGTGAAAGAGAAATATTGATTGGCTGTCTCTAGCGCGCCCCCTAGTGGGGATCAAGCCCACAGCTGGCCATGTGCCTAGACAAGGAATTGAACCAGCAACCTTCTATGCATAGGATGAATCTTTTGTTAGAGAAATCCTAAATTTCCGAAGCTGGACTCTGCTGATCCCAGGAAAAAACTTGGATAATCTCGGGAAAAAAGGAACTTCTGAAGAGTGATGTGGGCAGACAAAAGACAAAAGACTTAAAGAAAAGCTGAGACATATAGGAAACCACAAAGGTACCAGCATGGTGATGACCACCATCAGGTTGTGCAGGTGAAGCCTGGCTCCTCAGGGGCTCATAGGGCAAGGCCAGGCCCCCTCAGAGAGGGCCCAGGACGCTGGGAGTGGTCCCTGCTCGGCAGGGGCCCGGTTACTCCCTCCCGGGCCTATCCTGCAACCCTGGAGGAGCAGAGGACAGACACACTGCGCCAGTGAGGCAATTCCACCCAGAGCGTCTCCCTTCAATCTCCGTGGCACTCACAAAAGCCCTGGCCTGCTTTCCCTGTCTCCGCTGGAGTGGGTGCCCGGCTCTCGCCAGAAACGAATTCCTGATGTAGCTGACCAAAATAAAACCGCCTGTGAAAAGCCAGTTTATACATTACAGACAGACACATAGCTTTGGCGGCAATTGTATTTACTGGGAAAAATAAATAACAGACTAAATCATCAAATAACACTCTCTCCTCCTTTCTTCCTGACCCAGCTTTCCTTTCCTCTGTGCTCAGCCCACAGTCTCCCTGTGGGTAGTTTATTTCACTAAAGAAGCTGTTTGATCAGCTTGTACTGTATCAGCTGAAAACAAATCCATTTGATCAGGAGAGGGGTGTCAAGAACCCTTTGTCTTTCGCAGGAAAAAGTGGGGGCTGAGATGTTACTGACCACAGCGACAGAGGAAAAACATGATCATTTTGAGGTCTCCCATTAGTTTTCACTTGGCTTTTATTTAAAACATCAGTCCCTTTCCCCCACACCAATTGAAACTCAAAAATACAATAAACTCTATTTGTGTGTGTATGTGTATGTATGTATGTATGTATGCATATGTGTGCTCGCGTGTGTGCATGTGTGTATATGTGTGTATGTGTATGTGTGTGCATGTGTGTGCATGTGCGTATGTGTGTATGTGTGTGTGCATGTGTATGTGTGTGTATGTGTGTGTGTGCGTGCATGTGTGTATGTGTATGTGTGTATGTGTGTGTATATGTGTGTGTGTGCATGTGTGTG